>CM066033.1:352862910-354274160 GCA_033557465.1 Ichthyophis bannanicus
TAAAGAATAAAATTACTCAGCATGTAGATAGTCATGGCCTAATGGGAGACAGCCAACATGGCTTTAGACAAGGAAGATCTTGTCTTACTAATCTGTTATGTTTTTTTGAAAGTGTGAATAAACAGATGGACAAAGGTGAGTCGGTTGATATAGTGTATCTGGACTTTCAGAAAGCCTTTGACAAGGTCCCTCATCAGAGACTTTTGGCAAAACTAAAGAGTCATGGGATAGGAGGCAGGAACTGGTTAAAAGATAGAAAGCAGAGGGTTGGGCTGAATGGCCAATTTTCCCAATGGAGAAAGGTGAATAGTGGTGTACCCCAGGGATCTGTGCTGGGTCCGCTGCTTTTTGACATATTCATAAATGACCTGGAAAGTGGAATAACGAGTGAGGTTATCAAATTTGCAGATGACACAAAACTATTTAAAGTTGTTAAAACCCAAGAGGATTGTGGAAAATTGCAAGAGAATCTTGATAAATTGGAAGACTGGGCATCAAAATGGCAGATGAAATTTAATGTGGACAAAGTGCAAAGTTATGCACCTAGGGAAGAACAACCCAAACTATGGTTCCACAATGCAAGGTTCCACATTAGGAACCACCACCCAGGAAAAAGATTTAGGAGTGATTGTGGATAACATGTTAAAACCCTCGGCCCAGTGTGCAGCGGCAGCCAAGAGAGCAAACAGAATGCTAGGTATCATAAGGAAAGGAATGGAAAATAAAACAAAAGATATTATAATGCCTCTATACCGTTCCATGGTGAGACCGCACCTTGAATATTGTGTGCAATTCTGCTCACCGTATCTTAAAAAGGATATAGCATTATTAGAAAAGGTTCAGAGAAGAGCCACCAAAATGGTAAAGGGGATGGAAGGATACTCCTATGAAGAAAGGCTAAAAAGGTTAGGGCTCTTTAACCTGGAAAAGAGACGGCTGAGGGGAGATATGATAGAAGTCTATAAATTAATGAACGGAGTGGAACGGGTAAACATAGATCGATTGTTTACGTTATCAGAATATCGAAAGACTAGGGGACATGCAATGAAGCTACAGGATAAACTATTTAAGACTAATAAAAGAAAATATTTTTCACTCAACGTGTAATCAAACTCTGGAATTTGTTACCTGAGGATGTAGTAAAGGCTGTTAGTGTAGCTGGGTTTAAAAAAGGTTTTGACAAGTTCCTGGAGGAAAGGTCCATAAACCATTATTAAGAAGGGACCCAGGACATCAATGCTTGACCCAGTACAAGCATTGTGGAACCTGTGTCTTTTGGGGAAACTGCTAGGTACGTATGACCTAGATTGGCCACTGTTGGAAATAGGATACTGGGCTTGATGGACCTTGGTCTGACCCAGTATGGCGTATCTTATGTTCTTATGTTGTTATGTCTTATCATTTGTTATATTTTTTGAAGGTGTGACTAAGCAGGTAGACAAAGGTGAGCCGGTTGATATAGTGTACAGGTAGTCGTTGACTTACGACCTATGCGACTTATGACTGATCGACTTTACAACCGGTTTTCTGGCCACTACTGGCAGCCCGCGAGAGCAAAAATGCCAGCCCGTGCCAGTTATGAGCGTGGAGGAAAAATAGCTGCACAACTCCTCACTTCGGGCGGGAAAAAGCAGAGCTGCAAAATGACCGCCGCTAAAGACAGCCAGGCACGAAAACAAAGAAAAGGAAATGCACTCTTTTCAAACGGCCCCGGATAACGAAATAAGGGTGATCTGCCTCAGCCTACCGGCACTCACCCCGTTAGCTCCGAATCGTCCTGAGGTGAAACGCCGGTGGAATCCTGATCGGCGTGTGTGCTACCGTTCCGGGCAGTAAGAACCCCCCCCCAGTGAAGATTTCACCCCGGGGCTCTGCCCGGAGCTCAGCCGGTGCTGCAGACACTCCCCGGATCACAGCGGGTAGCTGGCAATAGCAGATCTCTCCTCCGTACCGTCTAGGAGGAGAGATCTAGCAGTACTGGCTGGCTATGACTCCTCTGCAGGAACACAAAAGCAGAAGGTCAGTGCAGACCCGGCTCCTCGATCGCCTCTCTGATCCTTTTTTTTTTTTTTTTTTTAGGCACAGCTACCTAATAAAAAATAAATCAAAGAAAGTTAAGTAGGCCGACTTATGACCAAATCGACTTATGACCGATCTGTCGGAACCAAACGCGGTCATAAGTCGACTACTACCTGTATCTGGATTTTCAGAAAGCCTTTGACAAGATCCCTCATGAGAGACTCTTGTAAAAATTAAAAAGTCATGGAACTGGAGGCAATGTAGTACTGTGGATCAGAAACTGGTCAAAAGCAGAGAGTAGGGCTAAATGGCCAATTTTCTCAGTGGAGTAAAGTAAATAGTGGAGTACCCCAGGATCTATGCTGGGCCCACTGCTTTTTAACATATTCATAAATGACCTGGAAATATGAATAACGAGTGAGGTGATCAAATTTGCAGATGACACAAAATTATTTAAAGTTGTTAAAATCCAAGAAGATTGTGAAAAATTGCAAGAAGACTTTGAAAAATGGAAGATTTGGCGTCCAAATGGCAGATGAAATTGAATGTGGACAAGTGCAAAGTTATGCACCTAGGAAAGAACAACCCAAACTTTGGTTACACGATACAAGATACTACCTTAGAAATCACCACCCAGGAAATAAGATTTAGGCGTCATCGTGAATAATAATAATACCCTCCTCCCAGTGTGCAGCAGCGGCCAAGAAAGCAAATAGAATGCTAGTAATCATAAGGAAAGGAATGGAGAGTAAAACCAAGGATATTATAATGCCTTTGTATCATTCCATGGTTCGACCGCACCTTGAATATTGTGTGCAATTCTGGTCGCCATATCTTAAAAAGGATATAGCAGAATTAGAAAAAGTAAAGAGAGAGCCACCAAAATGATAAAGGGGATGGAAGGATACCCCTTTGAGGAAAGGCCTAAAAGGTTAGGGCTTCAATTTGAACTCATTATCTTCAGCTCAAGCCACAACATTTCTTGATGCCTTAAACTCTCTGGATCTCTCCCAAATCATTAGAACTCCAACATACACCGGGGGACATACTCTTAATCTGATATTGTTCCCTCTGACCTTCACTCATATCACCTTGCAAGTAACTCCTGTACCCTGGTCAGACCATCACATGATATCCTTTAACCTTTCTATCATCCCCCCCCTCAGCTCAGACAACATTGCTCTGACTCTCACTGTCGCTTCAAAGAATTCGATAAGGACACTTTACTTGATCAAATACTACCCAAGTTGGATACCAGCTTCTCGGACCTCTCATCCCCAATAGAGAACTGGCACAACACCGTTTCACCAGCTGCCCTCGCACCACCTAAACCAAGAACCTACAACCGTAAAAACAAAGCCCCATGGTACTCATCTAATGTAAAGTAGGCAAAAATCTCATTAAGAAGACTCGAAAGAAGATGGAGGAGATCTAAGGATCAGACCGCTAAGAGTACATGTAAAAGCAAAAGTAATACAATGAACTAATTCTAAATCATAAAAGGCACCATCATACAAACATTACCACAAGATCCCTTAACCGCCCTCGAGAGCTATTCTCCATAGTGAAAGATCTAACCAAAGCCCTCACAAAGTCACACCACAGTTTCAATAACCCCAGAAGCCTATGGAACCCACCTACAAAGCAAGCTCTTCTGTACACAACCTACTTCAAACCAATCCTTCACGCTAATGACCAATCAGGATTTCCCACAGATTTGGACTTCATTTTACTCAATCTTAGAGGATTATTGCATCAAACTCCTAAAATCATTGAACACAACCACCTCCTCTCTGGATCCCTGCCCGACCAGATGGATAAAAAATGATATCATAGGAGCTAGCACCGACACTCTGTAAAATAATAAACGTATCCCTCTCGCAAGGATTTATGCCACCATTATTAAAAGTCTCGTCCATAAGACCTCTCCTAAAGAGTAACACAACCAATCCAAGCTCCCCATCTTCGTGTCTAGCATCCCATTTCTTTCCAAATTAATTGAAAAGACAGCCCTACATCAGCTTCAAGATCATGTTGACTCAGCCTTCCCACTCGACCCTCAACAACACGGATTCAGAGAGTTCCACAGAGTGGAAACCCTACTAACATTCCTATTGAACTCAGTTCTCAAAGGAATCAAAAACATCAAACAAGGATTCATGCTCTTATTCATAGACATAACATCTGCATTCAATTCCATAATACACTCCATACTCCTGGACAGGCTGATAGAGATAGGAATAAGCGACACCCCATTAACTTGGTTTTGCTCATATCTTTTCAATAGAAAGACTCGGGTCAGGATTAAAAGCAACACCTCAAGACCCTTCCCACTAAATCAAGAACCAAGGGTCTGCACTCTTCTCCCTCCTATTCAACATTTACAAACAGCCAGTCTGCAAAATAATACAGGAGCACAACATACATTACCACTTATATGCAGACGACCTAATGATATACTCCTCTCTCGATATCACAAACCCAGGCTACTCAAATATCTCATCCTGCATGACAGCTGTCACAGAATGGCTGGAGCAACGCAACCTAATAATTAATTACAACAAATCCGAAGCCCTCATAATCACAAGAAACATGGTATTCATCCCCCCTCATAATCTATTAATAGGTAACTGGTCAATTCCAGTTAAGAATGAAATAAAATACCTTGGAATACACCTAGATCAAAGGCTCAATTTCCAATTTCACATTAACAAGACTGTCTCTAAGATCTACTACAAAATCAAGATCCTGCAAAACCTATGGCCCCTACTTGACCAGAACCATTTAATCTGCCAAGCTCTTATCACCCCGCAGCTAGATTACTGCAACCTCATCTTTCAAGACTTGCTTAAATGTGTAACCCAAGCTCTACAACTGGCACAAAATACAGCATCCCGATTAATCAGAGGTGCAAAGAAACACATCCACATCAATCCCATCTCAAAAACCCTCCACTGGCTCCCCCATTCAATCACGAATAAAATACAAGACCATAATACTGGCTTTCAAAATATTACACAACCAGTCAGCCGGATATCTGACTGGAATGCTCAAATGAGTTCCAGACACCCGATCAAGGCGGAAGCAATACCTGAACACGCTATTAACAGCTAATATATCTACGTACACCTCACAGACTGCACTACACAGAGTATTTGAATTCTACACCCCATCACTGTGGAACTCTGTCCTGCACCATCTGAGAGCAACCACAGATATCACTGACTTCAGAAAGTCCCTAAAAACTCACCTATTTTCAGAACACTTTGACACCACAGAAATCACACAACCTCAGCAATAAATCCCTACCCTTTCACACAAGTTGCCCCATTAAGCAAAGCACCATCGTACTGTAAATAGTTCTAAAATGTTGTAAAGAATTACCAGTTGTTAAATGTGAATAGTTGCTGTTTTTACTGTTCTGTATAAACCGTTGTTTCATTATAAACCGTTTTGATAATACCGAAAAGCGGTATCTAGAAAAATGTTAAATAAATAAATAATTAAGGCTGCGTTACATGACCAACTTTAATAAGTGACTCCAAACCTGGTGTAAACAAGAACAATTTAGATACATAGGCAACTGGGACAATAGATGGAACAACAAAAGGCTATACTGTGTTGATGGACTGCATCTCTCTGTGGCAGGAAAAATGATTCTAAGTGATAAATTCAGGCAATATGTGGACAAGCATTTAAACTGGGGAAAAGGGGTGATGGATTGGAAAATAGCAAGTTCAGGGCATCACTCCCAGCAAAATCATAATAACATTGGAAACAGTCATCTTACACATCAATGACAAGTGGGAAGAGGAGTCTAGACTAAAACCCATTCAAATTCCAAGCAAGCCAACCTACAATTGTGGGAAGGCAATAAGCACAAATGCTCGAAATCTAGCCAACAAAGTTTCTGACCTGGAGGCCCTGATGGGGGAAATGGACTTGGCCATTTTGGCCATTGCAGAAACATGATTTAACAAGTCACATGAATGGGATCTAGCCATAGCTGGCTATAATTTATTTAGAAGGCAGAAAAGGAGGAGAAGTAGCCCTATATATCAAAAACAATATTACATTTCTTTCTGACAAGGAACGACCTGGTAATTAGTAACTGGAGGTGGGTGGGTTAAGTTTGTATGCTGCCAGTTAATTTAGAGTTCGTTCTATTTTGTTTCCTTGTGTTTTTTTTTCTCTTTTTTATGTATCTCCCCATATTGTGTGCTATGATGATGTATTGCTTTTTATTGTGTGCTTTGGTTAATACTTGTTTCTATTTTGCTTGTATGAAACATCTATAGTTTCTTTATGCTTGCTTTGTAAGTTTGTTTGAAATTCTAATTTAAAAAACAAACAAAACAATATTAAAGCTGCTGAAATTCAGGGGACGTGGGGAAAAGAAGCAGCACTGTGGATTGTGTTAGAAAGAGTAGATGGCACCACATCCATACTGGTATAGTCTACAGGCCTCCAACTCAAACCAAAGAAATGGATAGAGACTTGATCATTGATATTGCAAAGGGACCAATGAAGAGTGAAGTGATCAAATTGGGTGACTTTAATCAACTGGATGTGGATTGGAGTATTCCTTCTGCAAATTTAGAAAGAAGTAAAAAGATTGTGGATGCCTTCCAAAAAGCATTGCTCAGACAAGTGGTGAGGGAACCAACCTGGAAAAGTATGACACTGGATACATGTAGTAAGTTATCCAAGTTCATTGCCCTGTTACAATGTTTGTTTCAATGTAAACCGCCTTGACCATAGGATAAAGTGGTATAGAAAACCTGTTACATAAATAAATAAATAGTACTCACCAATGGAGATAGGGTGTCAAATGTCTGGGTGGGTAATGATGTGAGCAGCAGCAATCATCACATGGTGTAGTTTGAGGTAAAGGTAAAGACAGCTTGCAATCAAAGTAAACTCTGTCCTAGATTTCAAAAACACTGACTTCAGTAAAATGACAAAGTACCTGAAGAAGGAGTTGGCAGGGTGGGGGGAGATAAGGGAAGTGGAATTGCAGTGAGCTAATCTAAAAGAGGCAATAAAAGGGGCAACAGATGCATGTGTAAGAAAGGAAATAAAAGCAAGAGGAAAAGGAAATCTAAATGGTTCACCAAAGAAGTGGCAAAAAACACAGTTTTCACAAAATTCAGAAGACCTCAAACAGAGGAACACAGAAAAGAATACAGCATAAAGCTAAAAAAGACAAAGAGAGAAATAAGGATAGCAAAGGCAGAAGAAATAATAGCTAAAGATGTGAAGCGTGGAGACAAAACCTTTTTCAGGTATATTCGGGAGAAGAGAAAGATCAAAGGTGGAATTGCAAGACTCAAAAGTGCCGAGGATAGATTCATGGAAAGGGACATTGTAAAAGTGAAAATGCTGAACCATTACTTCTGTTCTGTGTTCACTAAAGAAAATCCTGTAGAAGGACCAGATATGATTGACAATATACAAAGGCGAAAGGAGTAGATACCACACCATTCACAAAAGATGATGGTTTTCAACAGCTTGAAAAACTGAACATGGAAAAGGTCATGGGACCTGATGGGATACATCCCAGGATACTAAAAAAGCTCTGAGAGGTTCTGGCAGGGCCTTTAAAAGATGTTTTTAATAGATCCTTGGAGACAGGAGAGGTTCCACAGGACTGGAGAAGGGCTGATGTGGTATCTTTTTACAAAAGTAGTAATAGGGAAGAAGTGACAAACTATATACACCAGTAAGCCTTACCTCATTGGCAGGAAAGGTAATGGAGGTGTTTCTGAAAGAAAGAATAGTAGACTTTCTAGAAACCAATGAGTTGCACGATTGAGGCAACATGGTTCTACCAAAGGACGATCATGCCAAACAAATTTGACTTGAGTTCTTTGACTGGGTGACCAGAGAAACTAGCTCCAAGAGCATGTGATGGATGTGATCTGTCTAGATTTCTGTGAAGCCTTTGGTACTGTTCCATATAGGAGGCTTATCTATAAACTGAGCAACCTGGGGATAGGTCCTAAGATGGTGAACTGGATATTGGTTGACTGACAGACCAAAGAAGGTGGTGGTAAACAGAACTCACTTGGAAGAAAGGAAAGTGAGTAGTGGTGTGCCCTAGGGATTGGTCCTGGGACCAGTACTGTTCAATGTTTTTTGAGTGATATTGCTTAAGGATTGAAGGGAAGAGTCTGCCTTTTTGCAGATGACATGAAAATTTGCAAGAGTGGACTCCTCTGAGGGAATGGATACCATGAGGAAAGATCTACAAAAGCTGGAAGAATGGTCTAATGCTTGGCAGTTAAGATTTAATGCAAAGAAGTACAGAGTTATGCACTTGGAAAGCAGAAATCCAAGGGAATTGTATGCGATAGGGGGTAAGAGATTGGTGTGCAAGGATCAAGAGAAGGACTTCGGAATGACTGAGGATCTCAAGGTGGTAAAACAATGTGACAAGGCAATAGTCAAGCTAGAAGGATGCCTGGTTACATACAGAGAAGAATGACCAGCAGAAAGGAGGAGGTCTTAATGCCTCTGTACAAGTCATTGGTGTGGACTCACTTGATATATTGTGATCAGTTTTGGAGGCCATACCTTGCAAAGGATATAAAAAGACTTGAAATGCTTCAGAGGAAGGTGACCAAAATGATTTAGAGACTATGCCAGAAGCCGTAGGAGAAGACTTGAATACTGAAATATGTATACCCTAAAAGAGAGGAGGGACAGGGGAGATATGACACAGACATTTAAATACTTAAAGGGTATTTATGAACAAAGAAACCTTTTTCAAAGATGGGGAAGCTGCAAAACTAGAGGGCATAAAATGAAGCTGCAAGAATGTGAACTTCAAAAGCGATGTCAGGAAATACTTTTTTACTGAAAGTGGTGGTAGATGCTCTAAATGCCCTCCTGATGGAGGTGTTGGGGTAAAAACAATGACTGAATTCAAAATGTCATGGGACAGATACAGTGGATCCCTTTCTAGCAAGAGGATGAAATCAAAGCAAACAAATATATTTTATACTTCAACAAAAGGGGTAACCTGCATGGAACAGTGGATAGAATCAATCTAGCCACCTTACTGGGCAGCCTAGATGGACCATAATGGTCTTTATCTGCCATTATATACTATGGTCTAAATTAGAAAATCCCCAAATCAGTGACTGAAATCAATAATAATAGCAAAACATTGTCCCTGAGATAGTCCAAAAAATGATGTCAAACAATTATTTTTGTTGGTCAATGCCAAGGGAGGACAACACTTTAAATTATCCACACCAGACTGGCGATGTCCATTTTATTCTTAAAAGGTTCTTTTTAAACACTTCTATACAATTAACCATATATCTAAAATCCAATTAAATCACTTAGCTTCTCGGCAGCAGTCTTCCAAATGTCAAAAGCACGTGCATGTTTCGGGATATCAAAATCCCTGTATCAAGTGCGCCATGGTTCATTCTCCACAGTGTGAAATGGGAGGAACAAGAAAATTCAAAGCAGAGGGAAGTATAATGTTATAGGAAAAGACTGCCTCATCAATGGACCCAGATGACATAGTGGAAAGAGGAGATGAGACAGCAGTGGCTAGAATAGAAGGGTCAATAGTCTTAAGGTTTCTAAATGTGTTGGCGGGGAGACAGGATGAGACTGTGGCAGGGAGGTGGTTAAGAGTGAAAGTTAGCAGATGATGGTCAGACAGAAGAAAGGAGGTGAAGTTAGAGGGTGAGTAGTAGAAGAAAGACCAAGTCAAGACAGTGTCCATGCTTGTGAGAAGGGACTGTAGAACACAGCTGGAGGTTGAATGAGGAGGTTAAGGCAAGGAGCTTTGGAGCACAAGAGTCATAAAGGTCATCAATACAAACGTTAAAATCCCCAAGAAGAAAGGAAAGGAGAATATGGGTCCAGAAAGTAAGTAAGGCAGGAGTCATCAGTGTGAAAGGAAGAGGTGAACTTGGGGGGGGGGGGGAGGGGGAGAGAGTTGATAAATGACAGCTACCTGGAGAGGGGTAGGGGAGTATTTTTTGGCTTTTTCCGTACCTTTTATAGGTACACTATATTTTAGTTGAGATGGTGCAACCAGAACTGCACAGAGTACTTAAGATGCAGTTGCACCATGGATAGATAAGGAGATTTTGTTTTTAAGTTCTCCATCCTTTACTGAATAACTTAACATTGGTTGCTTTTTTTGGCAGCTAATGCACCTTGAGCTGAGGATTTCAGTGGATGATTCACAGTGACACATTCTCTTCCTGGGTGGTGACTCCTAATCTGCAACCCCAGCATCATGTACCTGTAGTTATAATTATTGATCTCCAGTAACAAGCAGGAATTCTGTCTTCACATATGGGTGACGTCAATACCGACAGAGCCCGCTTGGGAACTCTCTCCAGCATCCAGTAGAAAAGCTTTTGGGAGCCCTCCACTGTGTCTGCACAACTGCCTTCCCAACCCCTCTCCTCAGTTCTTCATTTTCCACGGAGCCAGCAGGACACACCATTCCTGTCACTGCAGAAAAATGTTTCTTTTTTGGTATAGCATCGTGCTTCTGCCTTTCCATTGATGCTGGTTACGTCAAACCCAACACTGGTCCCGATATCATTTTCTTTTTTGTTTATTTTAATTTCTTCCCAGTTTTCACTGCCAAACTAGGCCTCAGGGCCCCTATAGCTGCCTTCTCTTTTCCTTTCGAAGGCATGGACAAGCCAGTCACTGGTTTTAAAAAATGTACTAAGTGCTCCGGCACTATTTCAGTCACTAACAAACATGACTGGTGTTTAAAATATTTGGGCCCTGACCGTCAGCCCAAGTCTTTTATGTCAACAAATGGCAAAGAGGCCTCAAGAACAGAGCCAACAAGTTGGGATTGTTGTTCGCCTTGGACTCAGTTTCAGTGGCCTCAACTTCATCGAGAGCATTGGCATCCTCTCAAGGATCTCAGGTTTCTTCCAAGTCCAAATGTAAGAGTAAATCACAGTCTCTGGCCGTACGCAAATCCTCAGCATCGAGAACTGATACCGAGACCAGTGAACATAAGCATAGAGGTGCTTCAGTGCAGACCGGCCAAACAGCCTCTCCTCCAAAGCACAAATGGGGCTCCAGGACACTCCCAAGGCATCAACCTCTAGAGTGCTACCAGTGCCATGTTCTGGGACAGTGGCGCTCAGCCCCATCAGTGACTCCACCCAGACATTGGCAATTCCCTGGACCAGTGCATGCTGGCCCCCGAGAGGACTTTGGCAGTGCTCCTAGTGGCCTCGATACCAATAAAATCGAGAGCTTCGGGAGTGCAGACTTTGGAACCAGGCATCATCGCTATCCTCATTGGAACCAATCAATAACTCCAGTGTTCAGCAGACACTCTGTTCCGATACCTCAGAGTATCTGTATCAGCATCGACCTTCAATGTCCATGAAGAATTGAAGTCGAAGCAAGAATCACAGATACTTTGATTTCTTACCCGACTCAGATTCTACTTCTTCAGAATCTCAAGGGAATCGCTCAATTCCCGAGACCTTCAGGATATCCCTTCGGATCCTTCACCCCCTCAAGAGTGACATCTGTCCCCTCCTGAAGATATGTCTTTTCAGGAATTCATCCAGGATATGGCAGCAACGCTCGCTGTTACAGTAGCCTGGGAGAAAGAACTGAGGGCTGAAGAATTGCAGATACTTCAATACCCTCCAATGCCCACAGAGGCTGCTACATTACCGGTGCATTATATCCCGCAGGATCTAATGCTCCGTATTTGGGAGGCGCCGCTCACGGTTCTTCCTGTCAGTAAATGACTCTATACAATGTACCGAGTACTGGAGTGCCCAGGCTTCCAAAAACCTCAGCTCCCACGTCACTCAGTGGTAGTGGAATCGGCGATGCACCAAATTAAGAGCTCTAAGAATCATTCTTCCACGTCATCAGGCATAGATTGTAGAACACTCATGCCTTTGGGTGAAAATGCTTTCAGGTATGCATGTTAGCCTCCAGAATAAATTATTACATGCTATATGTGGGCATGTTGCTGAAGGACATTACCAGGGATCTGGAAAACTTCACTCCTCTTCTTCCTGATGATAAGAGGAGTGCTTTTCAGATACTCATCAGACAAAGTCAGAACACTTCCAAGTTTCTCACCAGGGGCTTGTTTGATGCCTTTGAATCAACAAGCAGAGCTTCAGCAGTCTGAATTGGAGCTCATAGGATGGGCACAAGACAAGTTGGCCAATATTCCATGTACTGACAAAAACCTTTTTTGGCAAAGAATGGAGGAAAAAGGCAGGGGAGATTGAGACACGTGATCTCACTCTAAAACGTCTTTTCAGAAAAACAGCTGACCCCTCCAAAACAAAGGCTCTTCCTAAGAAATCTTTCTTTGCCAAAAAGAAGAGATGCTATCCATCTTACCTGCCTTCTGCTGCCTATCAACAACTTCCACAGCAGAAACAGCAGGGTCCTTGTCAAATCAGGAAGCCAAAGACTCCTAAACCTCAACCAGCTACACAGCCACAGCCTGCACCTGGGTTTTGATGCTTTCCTAGAGGGCATTGCTATCTGCCTCTGGAAGGGCCACAACCCCTCCACATAGTAGGCAGACTCTGCCATTATGTCAACAGGTGGCACCTCATAATATCAGAGCAATGGACACTCCACATTGTCCAAAGGGGTTATCAGCTTCACTTTGAGGCCTTTCCCCCACTACACAACCCCTTCAAAGCACTCTCTTAGGAGAGGAGATGACCACCCTGTTGTCCCAGGGTGCCATAGAAAGAGTTCCTCCTACTCAAGAAAGGATGGGCTTCTACTTTCCGTATTTTTTCATTCCAAAGAAAACAGGAGGCTTCAGGCCCATCTTGGATCTCGGAGACCTAAACAAGTTTCTGGTTCAAGAAAAATTCAAAATGATTTCACTAGGAACTCTTCTGCAATACCTCCAGAGACACAATGGGCTATGTTCTCTAGACCTCAAAGAGGCATACATGCATATACTGTTATATCCTTCTTATAGATAGTATCTGTGTTTCATGTTTCATGGAAACCATTACCACTACAGGGTTCTTACCTTTGGTCTAGCCTCTGCCCCAAGGGTCTTCACTAAGTGCATGGCAGTAGTCGCTGCCTACCTATGCACCTTGGTCATATTTGTCTTCCCTTACTTAGGCGACTGGCTGATCAGGGGAGATTCCCTTCAAAAGCTAAGACTCTCCCTTCATTGCACCATCACAGAGCTCAAGTATCTGGGCTTCATCATAAACTTCCCAAAGTCTCATCTTGCTTTAACCCAACAACTGGAGTTCATAGGAGCAGTGTTAGATAACCAGCAGGCCAGAGCTTTCCCTCCTACAGGATCGCTCTGCCCACCTCATCAAACTAGCAGAAAACCTCCAAAGTCAGACTCAAGTCACATCTCGAGAGATGCCATATCTCTTGGGACACATGGCTTCCATGGTCCATGTCATTCCCTATGCTTGATTGTACATGAATCAAGCCCAATGGCCTCTGTCTTCTCAATGGATGTAGGCACAGGGGCATCTTAGAGACGAGATCCACATCACCCCTCAGCTGATCAACTCCCTTCAGTGATGGTGCTCCCCTCAAAACCTACTTGTTGGGTCACCTTTTCAGATGCTTCCACATTGGGTTGGGGAGCGCATCTCAACGACTTGACCACACAGAGCCTGTGGATACCACAATAATCTGCCATGCAGATCAACTTCCTAGAATTGCGAGCATTGGCAATGCTTTTTGGGGTTTTCAACTGCAACCTTTGGGGCAACCTGTTCTAGTCAGAATAGACAATCACTTAATCATGTTCTATGTGAACAAGCAGGGGGGTTGAGGTCCCGTCCACTCTGCGAGGAAGCGCTTCACCTGTGGTCTTTTGCCATCTCACACCGCATTCATCTCAGAGTGTTGTATCTCCTGGTGAACTCAATGTCCTTGTGAACAGGCTGCCATATCTTTCGTCCACACGAATGAACCTTGTATATCTGCTCGAATCTTTCAGATGTTGAGAATCCCACTCATAGATCTTTTTTCCACTCTGCAGAACATACAGCTTTCATTCTTCTGCTCCAGTGTTCAGTCGCCACACCAAAAAGCCCTGGATGCTTTTCTTCTACACTGGGAATGGAGTCTGCTTTATGCATTCCCTCCCACCCCCTTGATTCCCAAGATGCTTTTCAAGCTACAGACTGATAAGGGCTCCATAATTCTCATAGTCCCCTTTTGGCCCTGTCAATCGTGGTTTCCTCTGCTTTTTTGCCTAGCGCAGGCTCATCCACTATCTGAGATGTGCATCCGACCTCCTCTGCCAAGACGGGACGCTCTTCCATCCCAACATCCTTTCCGTACACCTGACAGCATGGCTGCTGAAGGGTTAGTGATCGCTAACTTCGACCTGCCTCAGGAGGTCAAGAATATACTCCTTGCATCTTGCAAGGACTCTACCAGATGATCTTATGCTTTTAAGTGGCGTAGGTTTGCACTTTAGTGCTTCTCATAGGGAATTAACCCTTTTTCTTGCTCGGTGGAGTTCCTTTTATAATACCTCCTCCACTCTTCCTCATTGCCCTCACATCAGCTCGCTGCATTAGTGAGCTGCAGCTCTGGTGGCGGACCAACCCTATACCCGGTTGCACCATGACAAGGGTGGTTCTGAGGACCCATCCACATTTCCTTCTGAAAGTTGTTTCTTCCTTCCATTTGAACCAATTGGACATCCTACCTCTCTTCTTCCCTAGACCATATGCGTCTCGGGCAGAAGCAGCGCTTCACACTTTAGACTGCAAATGAGCACTGGCTTACTATTTGAGTAGAACTAAGGATCACAGACGATCCTCCCAATTATTTGTCTCTTTTTATCCTAGTCACCTGGGTTCCCCAGTGACAATACAGATTCTATCCAGATGGATAGCAGATTGCGTTTTTTGCTTATGCTCAGGCAGAACTCTCCCTGGAGGGACACGTTACTGCTCATAATGTACGGGCTATGGCAACCTCCATAGCTAATCTCCATTCAGTATCCATTAATGAGATCTGTCGGGCAGCTACCTGGTCCTCCCTCCACACTTATTGTCTAAGCAGAGACTCCAGTCAAGATGCTGTCTTTGGCCAAGTTGTACTCCAGCACCTTTTTGGGAATCTCAGCTCCTGCGCTCTGGCCTAGACTTCTACAAGAAACCAGATTATACCTTTAGAGAGTGTTCTCACCTGTTGGAATCGAGTCCAAGACTCACAACTATTCCAGACTCTTCGGCTGCACTCTTTTGGCCTCAGGGATTATACTGCTCCACCCCGATACCTGTCTGGGTCTGGGGGGCTAATGAGTCCCATATGTGAAGACTGCATTCCTGCTTATTCCTGGAGATAATGCAGTTACTCACCTATAAAAGTTGATCTCTGGGAACAGCAGGAATCAGTCTTCACAACCCGCCCTCCTCCCCTAGGATTTGTAGGGTTCCTTATTTTTTTCCTCTTTTTAGCTACAAAGTCAACTGAGGAGAGAGTTTAGGAAAGAGGTCGCGCAAGTGCAGTGGAGGGCTCCCAAAAGCTTTCCTATTGGATGCTGGGGAGCATTCCCACGTGGGCTCTGTCTGTGCCGATGTCACCCATATGTGAAGACTGATTCCTGCTGTTCTCAGAGATCACCTGTTACAGATGAGTAATTACGCTTTCTCTTATGCATCACTATACTTTTGTCCACATTACATTTTCATCTACCATTAGATGCCCAATCCTCAAGTCTCGCCAGATCCTCCTGCAGTGCCTCACAATCTGCTTATGGTTTGATAGTTTTGAATAATTTAGTGTCATCTGCAAATGTAATCGTCTCAATCTTTGTTCCCTTTTACACATATGTTAAAAAACACCATTCCCAGTACAGATCCATGGGCACGCCACTGTTTACCTTTTTTCACTGAGAAAACTCACCATTAATCCTGCTCTCTTCTATTTTTCACAACTCCTTTGGGGTCCTTATACATAATAGGGTATTGCTTCCTCCTGTCCTATGACTTTTTCATTTCTTACAGTCTAATGTTCAAGGCATTTAGTAATTTAAGGAGAACATCTGCAGTCTAGCTAGCAAGGCTAAAATCTCCCTACTGTTGAGGACAAACAATTTCATCCTTCATCGTTATGTAAATAGTCCTTTGAGAACTAATTTAATCAAGATTTCATATCAATGTTATAAAAAAGCACACTGATATTCACTTAGAAACGATATACCCCCGCTTGACCCTATGTTGAAAGAAGAAAAAACTTAAGTGCTTCAGAGCTATATTGTCCTTTACTGAAGATAACAGTAGAGCACTGTCTGAATGGTTAATTCATATCCTGCAGTTCTATTATATTTCTGTGGGAGAATCTAGATTTTGAATGATCACTACAATAGAGAAATGGGAAGATGGCTATGCTGATATACAAATGTCAATAAATTGTTATACATAATAGGGAAGGGAAAGTAATACCTTGCATGTTTTTCTATTTTCATGTATAAGAGCTTCAAAATGTCAAAAACACAGAAATGGTAAAAAAAATATTGATAATGAATTCATTATATAACTGCAAAGTATTTCATCTCTTTTGTTATTGTCCTTGCCAGACTACACCAATGGGATATGCTCCCCTCCCACCTGTTGGAGATAGAA
Organism: Ichthyophis bannanicus; assembly: GCA_033557465.1. Classification (NCBI taxonomy): domain Eukaryota; kingdom Metazoa; phylum Chordata; class Amphibia; order Gymnophiona; family Ichthyophiidae; genus Ichthyophis; species Ichthyophis bannanicus. Next base: position 352,879,554 of record CM066033.1, read on the forward strand.
CAAATATGCTCATCTCCCTCATATTTATTTACTCGGATTTATTAACCAGCTTTATGAAGAATTTCAGCCAAGGTGTAGTGTACAACAGGTATCACTTGACTTTGCTACATTGTAGTAGCAGTATAACAGTAGTAAAATGATTCACATGTTGGCATAACAGACAATTAGAATAGTAAGATAAACTTGGATAGAGGCAATTTAAATCTTAGTAATGGCAATAATATGATACAGTATCAGTAATGTATACTTTAAAGCAGCACAGTGGAAGATTCATATAACAGGCATTTGTAGATTTTGTAAGAAAGAGCTGGAAATGGTTGCTCAGCTTGTAGCTGGCTCTGAAATTCTATGCTTGTGCAGCCAAGAAGCAGGTAAGTATTGCTCTGTCTCCAGCAGGTGAAATTGTCTGGTTCAGCAAGGCCAAAGAGGTTCTGGCAGAGTGGGCTAACTCTTGTGGTTGCTTTGCAGGCCTGGGAGCTTAAGGGGTTTTCTCTGGAAAGTCAGCCAGCAATATGCTGTTTTTCCCTCAATAGGGCACCCTGCAACTTGTGATAAGGAAGCTTATCATAGCTCAGGTAGGAGCTATAGAAAAGATGATGTGACTCTGAACAAGCAACCTGTCAGTTCTGGTAGAAGCAAGAAAACAGAGTTTTCACATAAAAGACTACCAGTCCCAGAATGCACCAGGTTTCCAGCAGCCATGAGAGGGGCTGAAGTGAGAGAATCTGTGTGCAATCAAGAGAGCTATGAGGTAATCCCTAAGCACTCATCTCAAAGGGCAGGGCCTGATTCAACACAGCTGCGCTGTGTTAGGGAGCAGCACACATTAGAACAGGATAAGAATAGAGCTTATTCTTCAGATAACAGCTACAGAGGGAGGAAGAGATACAGAGACAGCAACGGCTACAAGCACCAGTATCACCTGGAGAAACAGAAGCCAAGTCAAGCAGATAGAGAGAGAAGGAAACTCTCTGGAAGGAAGAGAAGAAAGGCCATTGGAAGGTCTGGGAGATTCCAAGGCAGTACTCATACTGGGAGGTATTCCAAAAGCCAGCAGAGTCCATTGGACTGGATTCAGCCAGAGGAATGGAGTGGCAGAGATAGGAATCACCAGTGGCTACCTGGAAGAGAGAAGACTGCATGTGGAAGGGACTTTCAGACCAAGGCCAGAAGGTATGTGAGAGAAGATCCAGCGTCCAGGGATCAAGATTGGAAGGCTGGACATCAGAATTGGATTACATATTGGCCAGGCTATACAGAGAGAAATAATGATAGCAGGAGAGGCTCAGGTATGAACACTGATCCAGACCCTATCTATAATAGAGAATGGCAGCAAGGGAATGAGCATTCTCATGATAGTGCCTTAATGAAAGACTCATCTGTGCTGATGTATGATATTGACCCTATGATTGTTGATGCAGGGGGAAATACAGCAGAAGAAACTATTTATATGGACTGTTCTCTATCTAAATGCTAGATTTCCATGAGCAAACACATCAGCCATCACAAAGAAACCTAACTTTGTTCTTTATTTCCACTGCAAACAGCTCTTAAAGCAGGATTTGGGCTCACACAGTAGCAGCCAGCCAGCTAAAGGCTTTCAGCTGGTCCATTGATAGTAATTAGGGCTGCACCTGATTGTGTGTGTGAGCAAGGGAGAATCACTGCTGAGATCTGCATGGAAAATAAGCAGAAGTTAACCTAACCAGCAAAGTTTATTCTTTTCTTTATGCCTTTGTATTTGGTAATTATTTGCTAAGAAAACATTAGCTAATTGCCTGACAAGCTGAAGGTTGTTTCTGGTTTACTTTGTGACTTTTTTGTTATCCATTTTAAACACTGCAAGCAAGTAACCTCATTTATAGTGCTATCAAGCATACATGTGCTGGGTGAATTAAACCCCATCAATAAAAGAAGTATTTTATTGATCTTACCACTTGGTTTCACAACTCAAATTATTGTCATCAGCTGTGTTTGGGAGTGAATGAACTACAATACCCACAATACCTTGCTAGAATCATATGAATATATGCATCGTCAAGATTGTGTAAGTTCTCACCCTAGGCAGCCGTCTGACAAACTCAGGCAGGAATATATGGGGATTCAAACCTGGGGGATTTTCATGAAAGTCTGCAGCAGCTCCTGTAGCTTTGGCTGCTAGTCTAGCCTCCACTCCCAAAGGACATGGGTTTCTCCCCCCATTGAAGCTTTATGCTGATTGGAGAAAAAAAAAGGAGGGGGGAGGGCAAAGATCAAGAGAGTATAAAACAAGTGGGTAAAAGAAACAGGCACTGTCTTGCAAGCCTTGGGGGTCCTTAGAGGCATTGCTTCTCCTCCCATTCAACGGAATTAGAAAAGACACTGCTCTGGAGCAACATAAATTGGCGTGCAGTACTTCTGTAAGAGAATTTATTCTTAGGCTGTGATTTTGCCTTGTCCCTGGTGCTCTTGGATGGAGAAAAAGCAAGCAACGTTCTCTTAAATAAATAAGAGAATTCAAAAGGATTTTTTCTTCTTTTACTTTTCTGTGCTGTTTTTGCTGGCTAGCCAGGCTGGATTCAGATTTCTCTCTCAGGCAAGCTGCTAAGGGTCATGCTTTAATAGATGCTGGGCTAGACAATTTCCAGGACACCACCTCACCCTGGTGTTTAATTACCACACTTAAAATGTGCAGAGGTGAAACAGAACCTGACTTTGTGTAAAACCTGGTATGGTGAGTCGGTTGATATAGTGTATCTGGACTTTCAGAAAGTCTTTGACATGGTCCCTCATCAGAGACTTTTGGCAAAACTAAAAAGTCATGGGATAGGAGACAGTACTATTGTGGATCAGAAACTGGTTAAAAGATAGAAAGTAGAGGGTAGGGCTAAATGGCCAATTTTCCCAATGGAAAAAGGTGAATAGTGGAGTACTGCAGGGATCTGTGCTGGGTCTGCTGCTTTTTGACATATTCATAAATAACCTCACTCGTTATTCCCTTTTCCAGGTTATCAAATGTGCAGTTGACACAAAACTATTTAAAGTTGTTAAAACCCAAGAGGATGTGGAAAATTGCAAGAGGATCTTGATAAATTGAAGACTGAGCATCCAAATGGCAGATGAAATTTAATGTGAACAACTGCAAAGTTATGCACCTGGGAAAGAAAAACCCAAACTATGGTTACACGATGTAAGGTTCCACATTGGGAACCACCACCCAGGAATAAGATTTAGGCGTCATCGTGGATAACATGTTAAAACCCTCTGCCCAGTGTGCAGCGGCGGCCAAGAGAGCACATAGAATGCTAGGTATCATAAGGAAAGGAATGGAAAATAAAACAAAGGATATTATAATGCCTCTCTATCGTTCCATGGTGCAGCCGCACCTTGAATATTGTGGGCAATTCTGGTTGCTGTATCTTAAAAAAAAGATATAGTGTTATTAGAAAAAGGTACAGAGAAGAGCCACCAAAATGGTAAAGGGGATGGAAAGATACTCCTATGAAGAGAGGCTAAAAAGGTTAGGGCTCTTCAACCTGGAAAAGAGACGGCTGAGGGGAGATATGATATAGGCCTATAAATTAATGAATGGAGTGGAACGGGTAAACGTAGATCGATTGTTTACGTCATCAGAATATAAAAGGACTAGGGGACATGCAATGAAGCTACAGGGTAACCTATTTAAGACTAATAAGAGAAAATATTTTTTCACTCAACATGTAATCAAACATTGCAATTTGTTTCCGGAGGATATAGTAAAAGCTGTTAGTGTAGCTGGGTTTAAAAATGGTTTGGACAAGTTCCTGGAGGAAAGGTCCATAAACCATTATTAAAAGGGACCCAGGATGTCTCTGCTTCTCCCAATACAAGCATTGAGGGACCTGTGTCTTTTGGGGAAACTGCTAGGTACTTGTGACCTAGATTGGCCACTGTTGGAAATAGGATACTGGGCTTTGATGGACCTTGGTCTGACCCAGTATGGCATATCTTATGTTCTTATGATCTGGGGATTGACCCCATTTAAGGTAGGAAGGTGGGCTTAGGAAAGAAGGAGTAACCCCTTTTTGCTTCTGGCATAACAATAAGCAGAAATTCTACCTAGTCTCACCTGGGTTGATACTCTTGGGCTAAAGCAGCATTGCCTTCATAGAAAAATGAAAAAAAAAAGCATTCAGCTTAAAAGTAGAAAGAGAATTTTTGGTTTGTGCGTATCAAAAACGATTGGCGTTAAAACTGGCTGTGCTTTGACTATGACAGTATGTATTATTTGTAAGTAGGCCAGTGTCCCTCTTGGCTAGTTGTGTTACAAGAGGGCCAGTGTCCTTTTGGCTAGCTGTGCTGCAGCTAAGTCAATGCTCTTCTCTACTAATCAAGGTAAGGCTGTTGTGCTAAGGAACGCAGTTGGCGCTTATTCTCTCTGCGCTGAGTGGAGGCCAGTTCCCATTGCTAATGGATTGTGCTAGGAATGGAAAAAGAGTGAAGCCAGCTCTCATGTGTCTACTTGTGCTAGAATGAAACCAGCACTCGTTGTTATGGTCAGCACTGGAATGAACCTGCACTCATTGCAGCCTCTGTGCCTAGACTGAAAGCCAATGCTTATTACAGCAGTTGTGTAAGAATGGAACCTAGCTCTCATCCTGCCACCCTTCTTTTTCCGGCCACTCTGTGATCAATGGCTGCAGTGGCAGTAAGATCTCTAATAAATTCAGAATGTTTCAGACCTTCATGATTTCAAAGGCCTTCCAGTGCCACCACCCTCGAATGCATATTTTTTGTATTGGAGAAGGTAGGACAGCAGGGGCTTTGAATTGTTTGGACATCTGAAGGACTGTGTTGATTGGAGAATCCTACTGGTGCTGCAGTCTGACCTCAGGGAGTCATTGATAGAGCCAGGTGGGGAGGAGCAGACAAGGTGCAGCAATGATGGTAGTATTGCTGTGTGAGCAACAGACAAGGTGCAGCAACAATGGTAGAAGTGCTGGAGGAGGACCACATGAGGTACAGTGATGATGGTAGTAGAGCCAGGGAGACACCAGAGGTGCAGTGATGGTGTTAGTAGTGCCAGAGGTGGTGTGATAGTTGTAGTGCCGTGGGGGAGGGGAGGATATGAGATGCTGGGCACAGGGAAGATTGGAAGATATGGTTGGCAAAGTGGCCAGGGAGATAGGAGACAGATACTGGACATGGAGGAAAGCAAAGAGAGATGTTTGACATGCAGGGCCAGTGTTAGGGGGAGGAGGGGCAAACTCCCATGATACAGGAGTCCCAAACCTGCTTCATGCTGAAGAAGGCATAGCCTTCGGGTTGACTCTGTGGTCCCCTTAACAGTTTCTGCCCTGGCTCCTGCATGGACATGGATTGGTGAGATAGGGAGTGGGAGAGGACATGCTAGACAGGAGTGGATGAGATGAGAAAAAGGGAGGTGGACTGGAGAGAGGGTGAATGGAGGGGGAGGGATGTTAGATATGGGAGAGGGGAAGAGGTAAAGACTGGGAAATAAGAAGCTGGGGAAGGAGAGAGAGTAGGGGGTATGGGAGGGCTCTGTTTAGGGTTGAATAATATTTGATGAAGTGGAAAAAATGAGATGAAGACTGGAAGGTAAGAAAGAGGAGTGAAATCTGAGTTGAGAGAGAGAAAAATAAATGAAAGAAGGCTGGAAGGAAAAGATCAGTGTCAAGAGTGGAGTAAAGTGAAGAAGACGAGAGGAGAGAAGTTGCCTAAGACAAGAGATGAGCTAGCATCAATCCCCTGCTCCCAAAATAAAGGGGCCTCCTCAGAGCTCTAGTCCAGGAGCAGGAAGTCACTCAGAACACCAGTCAGGTGGTTACCCCGAGAAAATAGAAAGCAACATATTTCCAGGTTAATCTAACATTTAAAAAAAATTAAAATTCGTAACATTAATTAAACTGCTACAATTTTTGCTATATACAAACATGTAGCCTGGAAAACTAATATAAACCATATGGACATATGACACTGCACACTGGACCAGCACAGTACACCAAAGAACAAAAAGAAAACGTGACTACAGCACAGTTTATAATGTCAAAATAAAACTAATTATAAAACTGTGCTATAGTTATCACTTTTTCTTTTTGAACATATATCCAAAGAAACTCCTCTTCCAACAATGGATGCAGAACAGAACTAGGACATTTCCTCACAGAGCTCAACATATCACTACTAACTTCTGATTCTAGTGTCAACTTAGTGACAATAATATAAACCCTCACCAGTAATTGGCATACCGTTAAGTAATAGAAAACTTTACAAAAATCACTCTGAACCTATGCATACCATAACAGCATTAACTTCCAAACACTGTTGCCTACCAAGAAAAGGGCAGTAGACTAGAACATCGATGCACACATCCAGAAAACTGAACAAGCCGGATTACTACAGATACCTACATAGAAACTCCATGCTAACAGAACACAGGCATAGATAAAATTTAAAATGAAACCCTAAGAAGCCAGACTCTGCAACACAATACCAGAGAAATAAAGAAAGATGTAGATGCCCTTGTACAGTGCAAAATAAAGATAAAACAGGTAAACTGCAAGGACTGAAATATTCCAATCACTAAATTGAAGATAAAATTGTTTTCTACCTTTGTTGCCTGGTTATTTTCTTCTCTGAAATTATTCATTGCAATCATATTAATCTCGGTGTCTAATTTCTGCTTTCCTCTCTCTTCTCAACCTGCTTTCTAGGGTCTCCAGTCCACCTGAATTACCTTTGGATGGTAACAATGAATATGTATGATATCTGCATATTTATGTCCTTCCCCCATCAGACTATTCCACCCTTCCCCCCATGAATGAAGCAGGCAAACAGTGCCCATGTCATTTCAGCTTTTTATGCATGACTAAAACCAGGGCTGGCCTAAGGACTAGTGCAAGGTAGTGGGTACCCTCAGCAATCCGTCAGCCTTGCTGATTCATCTCAACCTCCCAGCTGTCTTTGACCTAGTGGACCATCAACCTTTAATTGAAAGTGGCGGATATCAGTCTCATTGATTCAGCCCTGGGCTGACTTACATCTTATCTATCCAAGCGTACTTTCACGGTGATTATAGAGACCTGTATATCCTTCCTTTTTCAGATGATGTTCAATATCTTCTTAGGAGGATTATTATCTTTAATTCAAGAGTTTAGTTTTGGCATTCATATTTATGCAGATGATATCCAACTACTACTAATTCATAACTCTTGGGATCATAATTTTCAATCCTTTGTTTCAGATTCATTAGCAAAACTTTTCTGTTGGTTAGCAGCATATATATTTGCATAGTAACATAGTAACATATTTGTTCTCAGTGTTTTGATATCTTCTGTAATATGGTTCCTTAAAGATGACTCCCCCTCCGAATACCTTCTTAAGATGACTAGTATTTTTATTCCTAAAGTATATCGTTACCTCACTTGGGGTCGTGTTTGACAAGAATCTTGCTTTTAAATAATATATCTCCTCTTTAGTAAGGAAATCTTTTTACACACTGAGGGTGATTAGATCCTAAAGCCCTTACTCAACAAAATATCTCTTCATCTTTTAATTCACTCCCTGGTTCTGAGTTGACTATTGCAATTCTTTACTGATGTCGTGCCTCCCCTTGCCAGTACCCGTAGGTAGGGGTTAAGGAGGTTAAGTCCTTCTTTAAACGAAGGGCCTTTCACTTCCTGGAGCAGTGCTTGTTGGGAAGTGTAGTTTTTACCATCAGTTTTAAAAGAAGAGTAGTGTGACTCGAAGTGTTTATAAGCAAAGGGATTTATTTCCCCTCCCGGGGTTGGACTTTTACAAGGACAAAAGATGAACACAAATTAACTGCTCCTTGCAGAAAAAGGACAAAGTAAATGTAGCTTTCTTCAGCAAAAATACACATTTTTCTCTTTCCAGCAGTTAGAGCTTCAGCACATGGTTAATACAGCTCTGTTCCTTCACAGCCAGCATGTATTCTTTTCACCACAAAGTTTAAAGCAAAGATATAATTTGTTCAGAAGAAATTGTTGTACAGTCCATCTCCTCTGTAGGATAATTCATGCAAGGTGGTTCTGTATCCATCAATTCCACCTCTGAACTAGCATTAGTTTGGCCCAGGCCTTCCAGGGCCGCGCCCTGTCTTCCAACCCTGAGCCCGTCAATGCACACAGGGTTTAAATAGGGCCTAAAGCCATTATCATAGCCCCAATTTTCCAGGCGGTTACCTTCACACGGATTCCGGTAATCCCAGCCCTTAGGCTTACCTGGGGACCTGGCTTTTGAGGCCTTCCTCTGAAGTTCCCATGTACCGGTTGGTTCCCTGTTAAACCAGGGGGAAACAGTTCCCAACTGCTTTTTGGGCTGCTTGTAAGGCTGTGAGTGCTTCAGCTGTTCTGGTCTGCTTCTCCTATAATTATCCACCGAAGCCTCTGACCTCCCGTCGGCTGAAAACTCTGCCCACCTCCTGACTGGGCATCTGCTTTCCTCTCTCTCCTCTCTCTTTCTGCCTGCTGGAGCCTCCTTATGAGACTGCCCTTCTGGGTAGGGCCTAGTCCCACCCCCTAGCAGGTGTTCAAACTTCCCCCGTGACTCCTGGCTATACTGATAGCAGGGGCGTGTTTCCTTCTCTTGTGTTTTGTTTCCCCGGCAACTAGTAGGCATGTGTCTTTGTTTATCCCTCAGCCCTGCATTCTCTACCTGGTTTCCTAGCTTCTCTGCTGGGCCAGAAGGGCTTGCTACATCACATATCCCCCCACTTAGAATATTACTTGCTGCCGGAGCCTGTGACGGACAGCATGTAATCCGCGAAAGGGCGTCGGCATTACTGTGCAGTCTACCCGCTCGGTGTTGCACCACAAAATCATAAGCCTGTAACGCTAGGTGCCATCGGGTTAACCTGGCGTTAGTGTTTCTCATTTGATGCAACCATTTTAAGGGTGCATGGTCAGTAATCAAATAGAATTTCCGGCCTGTCAAATAGAACCGCAAGGACTCTATCGCCCATTTAATTGCGAGACACTAGCGTTCTACGGTGGAATATTTCTGTTCCGCTCTGGACAATTTCCGACTTAAATAAGTCACCGGATGTTCCATACCCTCAAATATCTGGGACATGAAGGCTCCTAATCCCGTTTCCGAAGCGTCAGTTTGTACCAAAAATGGCATATGAAAGTTAACTCCTCTAAGGACTGGGGCTGTACATAACCTGTTTTTCAGCGTTATGAACACTTTCTCCGCCTCCGGTGTCCACTTGAGGTTGTTCGGGGCATTTTTCCTGAGCATGTCTGTAAGCAAGGCACTTTCCTCCGCAAATCTGGGAATAAACCGGCGGTAGTATCCCACCAGGCCCAGGAATCCCCGCATTTGTCTTTTGTTCAGTGGGCGTGGAAAGTTCTTCACGCTTTCCACCTTACTAGCTAAGGGCTCTACCACCCCTCCTCCCACCATGTGGCCTAAGTATTTTACTTTCTTGCCCGCGAAGAGACACTTCCCGGGGTTCACTGTGAGCCCCGCTTTCCTTAATGTATTCAATACTGCCTCTACCCTGGGCAAATGCTGGGCCCATGTGGTGCTATGGATGACAATGTCGTCCATATATGCCCAGCCGTATTCGTGGTGGGGCCGTAAGATGTGGTCCACCAGTCTTTGACAGGTGGCCGCCGCCCCGTGAAGCCCAAAAGGCATACGCCTGAATTGGAACAACCCTATCGGTGTAGAAAAGGCTGTCTTAGGTTTGGAGGCCTGGGTGAGTGGTATTTGCCAATAACCTTTCGTTAGGTCTAATGTGGTCAAATACTTCGCCTGGCCCAATTTGTCTAATAGATCCTCAATTCGTGGCATGGGGTACGCATCGAAGTCAGAGATATTATTTATTTGTCTGAAATCAATACAGAAGCGTAGACTTCCATCTGGTTTGGGCACTAACACAATAGGGCTGGACCAGGGGCTTCTGGATTCTTTGATGATGCCCATTCGAAGCATGTCCCTTACCTGCTCTATCATTTCTTTTTTTCGGGCCTCTGGCAGCCTATAGGGGCGTTGCCTAATTATTTTCCCCGGTTCCGTAATAATTTCATGGGCAACAATTCTGGTTTCCCCTGGCAATGTCGTAAGGACATCAGAGAACTTATCCAATACCTTTCTAAGTTCCTGTTGCTGTTGCCCGGATAACCCGTCCCCTATACGTGGCCCTGGAGTTTCCCTCCAATCAGCGGGCTGAGGACCAAAATCGTCCTCCTTCTGTTCTTCGGCGACAGCTGTCAGCCCTTTTAAATCTCCCACTCCGGTAGACCCAAATCCTCCTTCTCCTCTCCCCGTGGGAGTTAATGAGGCCACCTCTACCACTTCCGGGAAACCTACGCGTTCGCAAATCATTTGCGCTACCCTGTCACCTGCCTTCACCTGGACCTCTTCCTGACCAAAATTGAACATGAGCACTTTTACCTCTCCTCGAAAATTGGGGTCAATTACCCCGGCTCCTATGTCTATAAAGTATTTGGTGGCTAGGCCTGACCTGGGTGCTATCCTTCCATAGCATCCGGGCGGAATTTGGACCTTCACCCCGGTACTTATTAGGGCCTTCCCTCCCCTGGGTACCACCCTGTCTTCTACACTAAACAGGTCGTATCCTGCAGCCGCTTCCGACGCCCGCTGGGGACCCCTGGCCTGAACTGACACTTTACAATATTGCAATAGGAACTTTGGCTTTTCTGGAGTTAAACTCTTTTCCTTAGCTGGGTATTGTGGGCTACTTTTCTCCGGTCTTCCGAACAGAGGGGCGGGGACTTTAGTCGCAATGGCCTCCAATCTAGGTGGAACTTGGGACTCCCCCCCTCCTCCCCCCAAGGGAGCTTCACAGGGGTTGGATATTATGTTCTGCTCAGTGGTAAGACCTTCCTCGAGCCCCTGTCTAAAAGGTGGCCAATCTTTACCCAAGACAACGCTCTGTGGAAGGCGGGGGACTACTGCCATCAACATCTTCCCATTTGTTCCCAGCCCACTTATTCCTATTTCATATAAGGGGTAATGATAAGATGCCCCAAGTATGCATCTTATTTTAACCCTTCCCACGGCTTGACCTGGTGCTGACTTGGCTTGTATGGTCTCCCAGAGCCGTTGGAAAACCATGCTCTGGTCAGCACCAGAGTCAAGCAGTGCCTGGGCCTCTATACCCTCCACTTGTACTGGGAGCAAAAATCCTGATTGACCTTTTCTTCCAATACCAGCTACCAATACTCTGCGTGCATCACATTCCCTTTTAAAATGCCCTATGCCCCCACATTTAAAACATTTTCCCTTCATGCTGGACATAGAAACATTTTCATCATACACTTTATACGGTACATTCTTACTTTTAATACCAGCCATTGCTGCACCCGGAGCACTAGATTTTGGAGCTTTGCTAAACTCAGCTTCAAAATACCGCTCCGTCATACATGCTGCTTCCTCTGCAGTTTTGCAATCCTGCAGCATAAGGAAGGTTTTAATTTCCATTGGTATTGCTTCTAAATATTGCTCCAATATTATTTCATCCATTATGGATTCCACCGTTCTATGCTCTGGTTTCATCCATTTCCATGCCAACCCTTTCATTCTATAGTACAGCCCTTTTGGAGTTTCTCCAGGCCTCAACCCGGCCTTCCTGAATTGGCGCCTATAGAATGAAGGTGTTAAGCCAAGCCTATCCCTCACCACATCTTTAATAGCCTCATAGTTGTTTGTTAATGCCACAGGCATTGACTTGTAGGCTAATAAGGCTTCCCCAGATAGGGACATGGCGAATCTGAGAGCCCATTGCTCCTTAGGCAGCTTCATAGCCTCTGCCAGGCGCTCAAAGGCGTCCACATACTCATCTATGTTATCTGTTGAAGACAACTGTCCCAGCTTAAAGACATCCCCCCCCAACAGTCCTACCCCATGGGTATATTCGGGCAAGTCTCTTGCTGGCTCCTGTTGTTTCTTTTCCAACAGTTCCATCAGTTCTTTCATTGGCTTTTGTTGCTCCATGATAGTAGCCATGGCTTGATCCTGGACTCTGCGGGTCATTTCCAGCTGTTTATCCCACTGGAGAGACATCCAGCGTAACATCTCTTGGGGATCCATGGCAGCTGCTCCTGTACCTGAAAAGACACAAGAAAAACCCAAGTGCAGTCCACACAAAAATTCCTTTTCCCCTTTTTTTTTTTCTTCACTTGTGCACTACTGCTGTGCACTATGGCTGTGCACTACTTTGCTCTCTTTATCCCTCTACACTTATGCCTAGCCCCTTTTACCTGGGCTCAGTGTAGAGTCAAACACTGAGAAAGTAGTTTTCTTTGTCTGACCGGTAGTCAGCCGAACACCGGTTCCTCCTGGTTATCAGCTGCTCCTTGCTGCTGGACTCTTGTCCTCCAGGTGTTCTTTAAATCCAAGTAAAATCCGAACTACTACGCCATTGTCGTGCCTCCCCTTGCCAGTACCCGTAGGTAGGGGTTAAGAAGGTTAAGTCCTTCTTTAAACCAAGGGCCTTTCACTTCCTGGAGCAGTGCTTGTTGGGAAGTGTAGTTTTTACCATCAGTTTTAAAAGAAGAGTAGTGTGACTCGAAGTGTTTATAAGCAAAGGGATTTATTTCCCCTCCCGGGGTTGGACTTTTACAAGGACAAAAGATGAACACAAATTAACTGCTCCTTGCAGAAAAAGGACAAAGTAAATGTGGCTTTCTTCAACAAAAATACACATTTTTCTCTTTCCAGCAGTTAGAGCTTCAGCACATGGTTAATACAGCTCTGTTCCTTCACAGCCAGCATGTATTCTTTTCACCACAAAGTTTAAAGCAAAGATATAATTTGTTCAGAAGAAATTGTTGTACAGTCCATCTCCTCTGTAGGATAATTCATGCAAGGTGGCTCTGTATCCATCAATTCCACCTCTGAACTAGCATTAGTTTGGCCCAGGCCTTCCAGGGCCACGCCCTGTCTTCCAACCCTGAGCCCGTCAATGCACACAGGGTTTAAATAGGGCCTAAAGCCATTATCATAGCCCCAATTTTCCAGGCGGTTACCTTCACACGGATTCCGGTAATCCCAGCCCTTAGGCTTACCTGGGGACCTGGCTTTTGAGGCCTTCCTCTGAAGTTCCCATGTACCGGTTGGTTCCCTGTTAAACCAGGGGGAAACAGTTCCCAACTGCTTTTTGGGCTGCTTGTAAGGCTGTGAGTGCTTCAGCTGTTCTGGTCTTCTTCTCCTATAATTATCCACCGAAGCCTCTGACCTCCCGTCGGCTGAAAACTCTGCCCACCTCCTGACTGGGCATCTGCTTTCCTCTCTCTCCTCTCTCTTTCTGCCTGCTGGAGCCTCCTTATGAGACTGCCCTTCTGGGTAGGGCCTAGTCCCACCCCCTAGCAGGTGTTCAAACTTCCCCCGTGACTCCTGGCTATACTGATAGCAGGGGCGTGTTTCCTTCTCTTGTGTTTTGTTTCCCCGGCAACTAGTAGCCATGTGTCTTTGTTTATCCCTCAGCCCTGCATTCTCTACCTGGTTTCCTAGCTTCTCTGCTGGGCCAGAAGGGCTTGCTACATCACACTGATCAGCCTTCCTCAATACTCAGTTAAACGATTATAGCTTATACAAAATACAGCTGTTAAACTGCTGTATGATGCTTGCTGCTCAGATCATGTAACTCTACTTCTGATTAGGGAACACTGGTTGCTCTGAAAGTTCTTATACTAGATTTAAAAAGAAGTTAAAAACATGGCTTTTTCAACAAACGTTCCATGAACATCTTTGAGATGGGTCTTCTCCCTATTGTGTTCCGGCTGTTTTATGCTCTCTCTTTGACATTCTTGTTGTACCCATCCATTGCCCTTTTGTTTGTTTATCTTTTTGTCATCATTTATTTGTTGGGGGTTTTTTTGTTTCTGTTTATTTGTGTCCTTTGTTTTATTCTTCATTCCTGAATTTTTATTGTAAACTACTTTGCCAGTATGATGTCCCTATAGTGGTATAACAAATGGCAAATAAATAAGAATTATGCTCCCCCTCGAGATTTTGATAATTAAACTCAACAATTATGATCATCTTAACACAACACTTTCAACAACAACTGTGAAAAAATGCATAATTTGACATCATGGGCCCAATATTCCATAGCAACGGCTATGCACCGCTATAGCACTTAGTCATCTTCACTGAACCTTAAACCCGATATTCAATGCTGGGGTCATATATGGCCCCGGCATTGAATATTCAGTGGTGCTGTAGATTCAAGCACTTATGGTTACTGTGAAATCAGCAATAAGTGCCTGACTTTACAGCACCACTAGGTGCCCAATTGCACAGCACTCCAAACACATGATCATACTGCACTTACTGCTGCTGTTGAAACGTGCAGTCACTGCTGCTGTAGAACCAATGCTCATAGCAGAACCAGCATCTGTTGCTGCATGGACTAAATCCTTATAATGGCTGAGGAACTGGCACTTTTCTTATGAATCTAGTGCACTCTATTCTGCACTAAAATGAATCCGCACTCTTCACTACTTGGGTACTAGAGGGAAACTAGAACCTATTAGTATATTCCACCAGTGTCCATTGCAGTAGACTGCACTAAGGGTGACCCGGTGCTTTTCATAGCCAATGATGGTGATTGATGGCCAATGTCCACCCCTATGGAGTGCTAGGCTTACGTTGTTCATAGAAAATGATGAGTAATATTTGTCACTCCTGGTTGTACTACATTCCTGGCTGTGCCGATCTAAGGCATGTATACACCTTAACAAGTGTGACTTGGAAGATCAGTGGCCATCATCCCTGTTGGTATCAGGTGGAGAACAGTGCATATTGAAGTCAAAGATGTTTGACCAATCTTACTCTTTGTGGGTGCTGTTAAGAGCCAGCATTTGGCATGTTGCTAGAAGTAGGCCAGGGCATATTCAAATTGAAGTTAGATGAGATGGTAGGCACTTGGGAAAGTCAGCACTTATAGACATTGGTTCCTATGGGGGCAGCTGAACACCTGTTGATGCTAATCACAATGAGGGTAAATCAGGTTTCAGGCCTGTCTTCTGTATAGGCAAAAATTATCAGTTTGATATGTGGGGTAATTGTCTTTGCTGGGTCATGGCATTCACTCATCAGTATCAAGACATAATGGCAATAATGCTTATCTGTGACATTGCATTAGATGGTGGGGCATGGATATAGAATTTATTGACACGGACATCTCAGGGGGACTGTCATGGTCAATAATCAGCTCATCGGAGGCTGAGAGTTAAACTCCTTAGCCCAGTAATGTGTACCATTATTCCTTGGAGGGGTGGACCACCTGATAAAACTCATGGACCATCAGGACTGCCTGCTAGATTAGAATTCTAACATTGATGGGCAAGGAGTCACCAAAGTGGGCTACATAGAGGTCAACATATGCTGATTCTAGTTGAAAGGCCTGATGGAGTCCCATACATAGCTATGGATATTCCACTTGTGAAAATGCACATGGCTGTCAAGGAGTGGTGCTCATAAGAAGGCGCACTGAATGAAGACTGGAGCTTAGTAGCAAGGATAGTATGCCTGGAATACTGCTCATTGCCAACTGCTTGGATCTCTGTAGGAGGAATCCAGCCTACCAAAGCTGATGTCCCCATTCCACCTCAATCAGGAGGTGGTGCTCCCCACCTTCTTTCCGAGGCCTCACGCTGGTTAGAGTATGGAGAACAGTCTAAAGGGCCCTGTCCTTCTATCTTCAATGGACTCAGGACCATCGCAAAGCATCACAACATTTTGTATTCTATGACCCCAGCCGTATGGGGTTCCGAGTGACTAAGCAAACTCTGTCCACTTGGGTGGTGGACTGCATTACCCTTACCTACGAGCAGGTGGGGATCTCACTGGGCCAGAAGGTCACAGTGCACCATGTCAGGACCAAGGCTACTTCTGTGGCAAATCTGCGTTCCGTCCCCCATGATGGAAATCTGCAGGGCCGTCACCTGATCTTTGGTCCATACCTTTGCAGCTCACTAATAACTGCAGAGGGAGTCCTGATGGGACAGTTCCTTTGGCCAGGTCATACCCCATAATCTCTTCGGGGTTTAGGCAACTCCTTCCCTCTGACCCTTCTGTGTTCAGGCTACTGGAGTGCTGATTCTCTGCTGGATACTTGGGGTTTTGCGAGAGTCTCTCAGTAGAGACTCAACTGCTGCTGATCACGATTCACCATTTGCAGGTCACCATGCTATTGTTACAGGTTCTCGGTAGCCTGTAGCTGGGGAGTCCTATATGTGAGGACTGACTTCCTGCTTATTCCCAGAGAAAGCAGTTATTCACATGTAACAGGTGTTCTCCAGGGACAGCAGGAATCAGTCCTCACAACCCTCCCTCCTCCCATCGGAGTTGCATGTTTACCGTATTTTATTTTTTCCTTGGCCATCTTAGCTGTGTCATTTGACTGAGGCAAGATAGCACCATTGGATGGGAAGGGGAACATGTATGCATGGTGAATCTCCCAAAGGCTTTCTTTGAGCTGGAGAGATGCTTCTGCACAGGCTCCGTCAGCACCGACATCACCCATATGTGAGGACTGATTCCTGCTGTTCCCAGAGAACACGTGTTACAGGTGAGTAACTATGCTTTATCTGCCATCATATACTATGTTACTATGTCTAAATGTACATATGATTCAAGCTATCACATAGTTGTACAGTAGGTGTGCACAGATAGGAAATGTGGGTGGAGCCACAATTTACACACATTAAATACACACTAACATTTACATCTGCTCTTGAGCAGGTTGTAATTTCCACATTATGAATTTAGGCGCTAATGCTGCTGGATTTGAGCTAGTATTTTATAAAGTCACATAGGCATAAGCACCCTGTTATAAAATTACATCATCAAGGGCAAAACAGGATGCATTTGTACCAAGTTCCAGAGGAAGCCAAGGTTTATGAACATAGTAATATAAGAAAATGCCATCCTGGGTCGATCAAGGTCCATCAAGCCCAGTAACCTGCTTCAAATAGCGGCCAATCCTGGTCACACGTACATGGCAGATTCCCAAAAAGGTACACAGGTTCCACAATGCTTGTCTCTTGATAAGTAGTGGATTTTCCTGGATCCTCTTTAATAATGGTTTATGGACCATTCCTCCAAGAACTCAACCAAACATTTTTTAAACCCAGCTACACTAACTGCTTTTGCGACATTTTCCGGTTATGAATTCAAGAATTTGATTACGCATTGAGTGGAAAAATATTTTTTCTTGCTAGTCTTAAATGAGTTGTAGCTTCATTGAGTGTCCCCTAGTCTTTCTACTTTTTGATGCCGTAAACAACCGATCTGCGTTTACCCGTTCCACTCCATTCATTATTTTATAGACCTCTATCGCATCTCCCCTCAGCTGTCTCTTTTCCAAGTTAAGAACATAAGATATGCCATACTGGGTTAGACCAAGTTTCATCAAGCCCAGTATCCTGTTTCCAACACTTGCCTAATCCAGGTCACAAGTACCTAGCAGTTTTCCAAAAAGACACAAAGGTTCCAGCTTGTATGCAACATTTCTTGGGTCCTCTTTAATAATGGGTGTGTGGACCTTTCCTCCAGGAACTTGTCCGAAACCTTTTTAAACCCAGCTACACTAACAACTTTTACTACATCCTCCGGTAACGAATTCCCGAGTTTGATTACGCGTTGAGTGCAAAAATGTTTTCTCTTATTAGTCTTAAATGGGTTAGACTAGCCTCGTTGCATGTCCTCTAAGCTTCCTACTTTTTGATGGCGTAATCTGCGTTTACCGGTTCCTCTTCATTCATTAATTTATAGAACTCTATTATATCTCCCCTCAGCCATCTCTTTTACAGATTGAAGAGCTCTAACCTTTTAAGCCTCTCCTCATAGGGGTGTCATCCCCTTTACCATTTTGGTGGTGGTTCTCTGTACCTTTTCTAATTCTGCTATATTTTTTTAAGGTCTACCTCTCTACACCTGAAATCTCTCCGGCAATCCAGGCCAGGATCTCTGCCTGCCTTTCTGATATTGCTGCTTGGATGTCTCACCGCTGCTTGAAATTGAACATGGCCAAAACTGAACTGAAGGCACCTATTTATATAGATACATAGGCACCTAAGTCTCTTTGTAAAGTTCTAGGGCAAAAGCAGCGGAAATTACAGCTAGATTGAAGCCACAGACATTTATGCCTGCTTGTGAGCAGGTGTAAATGTTCATGCATAAAGTACCCCTGTACATGTATATTTTATAAATAGCACATGTAAATTGTGACATCGCATGTTGTCCATCCAAACTCCACACCTAAACATATCTCCACATGGATTATTTAAATGTATGGGCCTGCTTGATTCTGTGGATCCTAACATCTGTGAAAATTTTATAAAAGTTTTTTTAAGTGCATAAAATCCTTTTTAGAATTACCCCTAATTAGCGTGTGGTGCCTCATGCCAATTGAGTGCGCCTTGAGCTTGTGTTGCCCCAGCGTGGAGATTCATGTGCCAACTTCTAAGAAGTGTCCTCAGTCTGTGGAAAGCAAACAGCCTCCTCACTGGATTCCAGTATCTTCACTTCTTGTATAGAAATCTCTGAGGTATCCTTGGAGGATCTGTTTCCCCTCTCTCAATGAGGGGACAAAGGTGACCCAGACTCAGGACCAGTGCAAAGACTAGAGGTGCCCTAGGAAGGCTCTCCATCCAGTCACCCCCCGCCATACCCCCTGCAATCCTCTCTGGGGCCTGCAGCAGTAATGGACCCCAAACCGTAACACAGTGCTTACTAACACACTTGGGCGCTGTGTCGTTGTTTCCTCCTCTTCACAATGTGCAATTTCTGTCCTCCTTTGATAGTGCTTCATACTAGAAGCGGCATCAGAGGGGGTTGGAAACAGCACATTGTGAAGAGGAGGAAACTGCAGTGCAAATCTTGACTGTTTTAGTAAGTGCTGTGTCATGGTTTGGAGGCTGTTGCCATCACTGCAGGCTGCAGCAGCAGTGGTAATGGGCACCCTCATAGGGCTAGTGCCCTAGGCAACCACGCTAGGCAACCACCTAGTTTGGTAGTGCTGGCCCTGCCCAGGCTGATTATTTTCACTACAGAAGGCAGCTTATGGCACCCCAAGGACAGATAACCGACGGGCTTTACACTCCACTGCTCACTCCTTTAGTCACACCCCCCTTCTCGTAAGGGTCCGGTGGTGGCGGTTTCCCTTGAAGATGTGGGACCTTTACCTGGCAGGGTGCTCCCAAGCTCGGGGTTGTCCTCCCCGGAATTCTCATTTCTGCAGTGACCCTGGTCTTTCTGGTGTGGCAGCCATGTCCTCCTGATCTCTTTCTGCTCACTCAGAGGAGGGGCAGGCAGTGAGTCACAGCCCAATTCGTGTGCCGCCTTCTAAATGATCTTATCAGAGCCTGGAATCTGGAGAGTCGGATCAACTGGAGTCTACTCCTGATGTTCTGAGTGATGGCTGCAACGTAAAGGGTGCCCTTTCCTTCACAAGATCATGATGCAGCCGGTATCCTGACCAGGTGAATATTATGTATGACCTCGCCTGCTTGTTATCTACGGACAATGCCCTCTGGACAGTGATGAGGCATTGAAATTGGCTTTGCCACTGGATGGTGGGTACATTTTCCAAGCCCCATTTGACAGAGCTAGCCTGTAAATGGAAGCTTCTGTTTGAGGCTGACTTGGAAAAGTTGGTTGAGGGCTTGGGTGAGTCCAAGCCTCATTACTTCCAGGAAGATAGGCCAAAGGGACCTGGGAAGTATATGAAGGTGCTCTCCTCATCATCATATGCCTGTTTTCCTCGTTCACACTACTCAGAGTCCCAGGAGTCCTGTAGGTACTGACCCAAAAAGCCCTCCTCTTCCTCTTCTGTTTTTTGGGCCTGAACTCAGTCCTTTCACTGTGCTTTTGTGGACCCTGATATTCTACCACCTCTAAATGGGCCACTTCCTGTTCAGCAAAATGATGGATTTGGGGGTCCATTCCTGGATGCCTCCTGTGGGTGGCAGGCGGCTTTTCTTCCAAGTGGGCCTGAATCAGCGAAGATCACTGGATGCTAGACACGATTCAGCACAGCCATATTCTGGAATGCAAAGAACCTATTCCAGACACCTTCATTGTCTCTCCATGTGGTTTGGCAGCCAAGGGATCCGCCATTTAGGTCATGTAGTAAAGGTTGAACCATCTGAGAATGGTGGTGCCAGTTCCCCCAGCCAAATAGGGCAAGGACCAGGGTCTCCATCTACTTATGGTGCTGAAGAAAAACTGTTCCTTTTGACCAGTTCTCAACCTCAAAGGAGTCGGTGCACACCTGTGCACCCTACATTTCCTTATGGAGACCCTGCAGTCAGTAATCTAGGCAGTACACGGGGAGTTCCTTGTGTCTCTGGATTTAACCACAGCTGATTTTCATATTCTGATCTAAGAAGATCAGTGGTGTTTCTCTGTTTTACCATGCTTGGCTCTCATTTTCAGTTTGCTGCTCTTTCCTTTGGCTTCTCCACCACCCCAGGTTGTTCTTGAAAATTTGCTGCTAGTGACTGCTATGCTACTGTGCCAAGAGATCTGTTCACCCATATCTGAACATTTGGCTCTTCAGAGCGAGGTCTCAGAAAGAAGCATCTCTTGTTTCGGCCCACATAGTGGTGCTACTGGTGAGTCTCTGATGGATGATCAATCGAGGAAAGAGCCATTTGGGGCCTTTCCTATCACTGAAATACCTGGGAACATGTTTTGACTCCTGGGTAGGCAGAATCTTCCTACTGAAGGAAAGAGTGAAAAGTTATTGGATTAGCTTGGCAGTATACTCTTAGGGTTTGGGATTATCTACAGCTCTTAGCTTCATGGCAGCACACTTGAGATGGTGCCATGGGCACGAGCCCATATGAAGCTGCTTCAAAGGTCCTTGTTGACTCTAAGCTCTCAGGAATTTGAGGTCAGGCTTGCCCTCCATCGGGAGGGACATCCAGTCTGTGGTGGTGGCAGCAGCAGCCGTGGCATCTGATGAAGGGTATGACATTGGACAGTCCCTTGTTGCTTCTTCTGTTGATGTACACAAGTCCCATCAACAGTCTCGAGTTGAGGGCTATGTTCCTGGCACTTTGCACTTCCCAGACTCAAGTCAAGGACAGAGCAGTCTGGGTATATTTGGACAATGCCATGACTGTGGCATGTGTCAGTCGTCAAGGGAGCATGAGGACTGCTGGAGTGGCCCTGGAGATGTCTCTCCTGTTCTCCTTAGCAGAAAGGAGCCTCTTAGCTCTGTCGGCGCACTTCACTGGGATAGTCAATGTGGAGGTGGACTTCCTTCAATCGCCACTCTCTCAATCTTGGGGAGTGGGAACTCTATCAGGTGGTGTTTTGGCACATTCTGTGCCTCTGGGGCTGTCCTCAGCTGGATTTGTTGGTGTCCTGATCCAATGCCAAAGCATGAAGATTCTTCAGTGCCCGCAGGAAAGCACGCTGTAAGGGCATCGATGTCCTGGTTCAGTCCTGGTCAAAGCACCGTCTGCTGTATGTTTTTTCCTCTGTGGCCGTTCATAGGATGTGTTCTGCGATGCATAGAACAGCATCAAGGTTGGATTGTTCTGGTGGTGCCAGATTAGCCATAGAGGCCATAGTTCAAGAACCTGATGTGTCTTCTGAAGGAACCTCCTCTATGACTGCCCCAGCCTGGGACTGTCAAGGGACGGTCCTTCTGGATGATCCAGATCTCTTCTCACTGACATCTTGGCTCTTGAGAGTCATCACTTAATGCTTTAAGACTATTTTCCTGCTGTGGTTTCCATGCTCCTCAAGGCGAGGAGGCGTTCTACCAGTTTGGCTTATGTGCGTGTCTGGTGTCTTTCAAACATTGGTGCCATGTGCATCAGACTAGATCTGATATAACAGTTTTGCTGTCCTTGCTTACCTTCCTTCAGGACAGCTTGGATGAGATCTCCACTTAGCTCCCTGAAGGTTCAGGCTGAAGCTTTATCCTGTTTCCAAAGACTGGTAGGGGGGACGTCCATAGCCTCACACCTGGAGTTTTTTCATTTCCTTCAGGTCGTATGCTTTCGGCCTGTTTCTTCCTTTTTGCCCAAGATGGTATCTTCTTTTCATTTGCATCAAGTAGTTTGTCTGCCCTCCTTTTCTAAGGAGCTAGTGCCATAAATTAGACAAGGACCTTCACCTGGTAGATGCCAGGATGTCTGGTACTTGAAGGTTACTAACTCCTTTCTCAAGTTAAACCATCTTTTGTACTGTTTGCAGATCCATGAAAGGTGACATAGCAGCTAAATCTGTCTTTGGGCACTGAATCATGGAGGCCATCGCTTCAGCACATCTATTGTGAAACCGGCTGGTTCCCGCGAGTTTGTGTACACATTCCACTCTGATACAAGCATCCTCATAGGTGGAGCGTAGCTTGATAGCTCACTCAGGCATTTGACAGGCAGCAATGTGGGCATCACTTTCCACCTTTGTCGAGCATTACCACATGAATGTCAACATTAGAGCTGACATGGCCTTTGGCTCAGAGGTTTTATAAACTGTCATGTCGTCTTCTGCCCAGTGAAACCATATCTTTGGTGCGTCCCACTTGTCTGGACTCGTCTAGCAGGATGATATGAAAGGTGAGATTTTACTTACCAGATAGTGCCCTTTCCTTGAGTCCTGCTAGACCTGCCCTTGGTACCTATATTAGTCTGTGATACTTTCAGTGGTTGGCCCTGTGGACTCCATAACCTTCTGGCAAGCCTTTTGTTGAGGATGCTCCTGTACATGCTTATGCTACCTGTTGAATGTTGTTATTTTCGCTGAGGTTGTGTGAGATCGAAGATTCTTTACCATATGTTTTGGTATGAATACTGAATATGCCCCTGGTGTCTCAGGCTGATAATGGCACAGTGATGTCATAAGAAGCCTCTGGAATGTTTTCTGTGTCTCCACATCTGCTGGTAGGAGAACACAACCCACTTATATGGACCAGTGTAGCCTGACTCAAAGAAAGGATATTATCTGGTAAGTAAAATGTCACCTTTTTCTAGATTTTTTTTTATGTAAAAATATTTGCTATCTAACTGACTGACTTTTATTTTGGAATATATTTATATGCATAGGTATGCATATTTTCATAATAACTAACTTGCACTTTAATCTACAATACATTTATTTAATTAAATTTAGAGTAAACGTGAATACTTGCTATCAAACCAGAGTACTGGATTTGAGGATGATATGTTTGGATTAAGGATATCAATCTCCTCTTGAGAAAGCTTTGTTAAGAGCAATCAAAATTCTAGTTTCTGCAGATTCTAGAATAACACAAACTTATTTTGATATGTTTCAACAAGAAAGTAAGATCATCTATAAAGAGGTGTAACTGAATTCCCTTCCTATCATACATTGCCAGTAATATTTCAGAGAAGATTATCTCATTTTTATGAATATTGTCACAGAGGGAACATATAGGGGGGACATGTTCACTAACAGGCATATTGGTAGCATGCAAATATGCTGCAAAATTAGCACAGAGGCATGCACATATAGGTGTAACTGAATTCCCTTCCTATCATACATTGCCAGTAATATTTCAGAGAAGATTATCTCATTTTTATGCACTAATTTCAGGGGGCATGTGCATCTGTCCCCTTGCTGATAGGGTGATGCTAACACACAGCAGTGCGCTGTGGCATGTGGGTGCCTTTAACATCACCCATTAAAATGATGTGAAGAACACCCATGCTAACAGCATCATTTATGCTTTGTTTGTACCCAAAACGCTTGTGCTAACCGTAATGCGCCGTTAACGCCCATGTTCCACCCAGTCCCACCAACCGGTTAGTGTGAGCTTTTGATTGTGGGACCCCTAAACTAAGTGTTAGTGTGGTGCCTCTTGTGCACTTCAAACCCTGTGCTAACATGAGTGCATTTTAGTAAATATGGTTCATAGTGTTAATAAATTGTATGACTGAATGGAAGCTATTATGGAATCCTTTGTTTTAATATGTACATATAGTACTGTAATGACCTGTGTAAGTAATTTCAGCAGTAGCAATGGAGGAATAAAGTGGAGGGTTCAACGTCATGATTTACTGCTTTGTGCATACAGTATATAACGTATGTGCAGCAGATGCTGAGGTCTTTTTCAAAACATTTACATTAAACCTGTCAGGTATTTATGAATAGCAAAAATTTAATATCACCCAGTTCTGTCATCATTTAGAGGAATGGATTTCAGCACTAAAGATTGTCACTGTTTCCTGCATACCAGAACAGCTCACTTCAATGTCACCATATTACACCAGGTGGCCTGCTAAGAGTCAGCTTAATGTGATTTCAAATGATAGGGTAGAGAATGTGAAGGAAATTAAAATAGTATCATACTTATGATTTAAATGCAGGTTAATTACAAGGGTTTGTTAATAAGTAAAGCAAATTCAGAATGTATTATCTTTTAGATATAGGGGCAGAATCATTAAAGGCTACTATCAGTGTGCATAGTAAAGGGTTTTAGTGTGTATACAACATTCATGCCAAACAGCAACTGAATTTGGTATAGTTTAGCATAGGTGGAAATGCATGCTATATATGGCGTGCGCAATATATTCAAATAAGGTAATATGATCTCATTATTTGTGGGGAGGGTGTTTTCAGCCTTCCCACTAAGTTTGAGGCCTGCAAGTGCTAGGTACATATAGAGTAGCAAGTGGATTGACTTTCCCATTAAACATTTGCTGGCTGGTTGCTACTACAGGCTAATCTCCTCAAAATGTGCAAGGAAAAGTAGGAGGAAGCAGGGGTAAGGATTTTTAAATTAAATCTCCATGATTTTTTCTGCGAAACCATCTTAGTCTTCCGCCCCCCCCCCCCTTCTTCCCAGCACCTCTTTTCCTTGCTGATGACCTGGGGCAATTTTTAATGACCCTTTTTCTAGAGTAAGCATTCATTTGTTTATGGAAGTCCTGAAAATTGCCCCATATGAGAGCAATTTTTAAAAGATATTTATATTGGTAATATTTTCACTTCAGTTAAGTGTTCCTTTGTTATGTTACATCTGTAGTCCATTTTTCATGAACAAACTTCAACCAAATCAGCTTACAGTAAAAGATAAAATAGGCACATAATACAATAGAATAATATATGTAGAGTCCACCTGGATGCTGCACTAGGAACATTCAAAAAACAAACTAACTAGTACTCTACACTATAAACCCAAACAAAAGTAGAGAAGTGTGCATGAAATGAATAGCTGGCGTGTATGTAATAATGTCGAAGAGCAGCCTTGAGGTTTAAACCGCCTCTTGAAGCTAAACTTCCATTTTGCTCAAGTTTTTTTATTGAGCCCACCACGGAGCTGTATAAAGTAAGGTGAAACACCACAAATAAGTGCCACCAATATAAAACCTACTAATCGTGTAGTGATTTTAAAATCCATTAATGTATTGTGAGAAGCCCAATCTGAAAGCTCAAGAAAATTGGGGGTTTAACTTATCTGAAACGTCCTGTAACACTTTTCTTCGCAATCCACTTCAATAATATATCGGACCTCTCCAAGATGCTCCTTGAGAACAGTTTGCAGTTATAAACAGGTTCAGAACAATTTGCAGTTATAAACAGGTACACAGTACTGCGTTTCGGGCTAACATCAAATTTTTCGCCCTGTCTCAACGCTCAACAAAACTGCAATGTGAAAACAGTCTCTCAGCTGATCAAAAACGCCAGCGCATGCTCAATAGCAATCTGAACCTCGCAGCAGGATTCCTGAGTAAAATAACAAAAGACACCAATCAGCTTTGAGCAAGGCACAGGTGGAAAACACAAAAGTGACATTGCACTGTATCAAAAGCAAAATTGAAATTAAAGAATGCTAGCCCAGTCTAATTCCTTATTAAGGCCAGATGGTTGCACAGTGGACCAACGAAAAATCCAATGTTGTTCCAACACCTGAAGCTGTTGTTCACGATCACCCCCCCTGGGGTGTTCAGGAACAAAGTCCAAAATATGCCACTTGAAATCCTCAAAAACATGATGTGAATCCAAACAATGTTGAACTAACGGGGCTGATGTTACAGAATTTCTAATCCTGGAGGCATGTTCATTTAAACGAACCTTTACTGGGCGAACCGTCCGACCAATGTACAACAATTGGCATGGACAAATCAACATATACACAGCAAATGATGTAGAACAAGTCATAAACCATTGAGCTGTGTGAATGAGAGTCGAGTTAGGAACCCTCCATTCTGTGCCCAAAATCGCTCGCGGACAATGAGAGCAAGAGGCACAAGCATAATGACCAGTCACAACAGGTCTATCAACTACCCTGTCCAGAGGGGAAGAAGTAGCCCCCACAATATCACGCAGGTTAGGGCCTCGAGAGTGCGCAATCTGCAAAGTTTTTTGAAAACATGGATGCAATTGTAAAATATGCCAATGTCTAATCAGAATCTTTTTAATCTGATGCGTGTGAAACATATATGGCAATACTCCCACAAAAACATGTGAAGTATCCTTAAGATCTGGAGATTGCGGGAAAAACAGCCACTCTCGGTGAGTGTACTTGGCTCTTAAAAATGCTTGTTTAATAACCTGTTTAGGATAGCCCCGCTGAATAAGGCGAACAGACAATTCATGTGCATGTGTAAGGAAATCCTCAAGATTGGAACAGATCCAGCGAAGTCGAAGAAATTGTCCATATGGAAGACCCCTCTTCAGAGATCCAGGATGAAAACTCAAATAGGACAACAGAGTATTTCTCTGTACTGGCTTTCTATATAAAGTAGTGTAAAAAGAATCTTGACCCTTAAGGACTTTAACATCCAAAAATTCAAGCTGAGAAAAATGGTGCTGCATGGTGAAAGATAAATTCGGCCGAAGAGAATTCAGCCATTGTACAAATTGATGTAAATCAGCTTCTGTACCTCTCCACAAAAAGAAAATGTCATCCAAAAATCTCACCCATAATACCACATCTTTAAACCATAATGAAGAATAAACATGAGAGGATTCGAATTCAGCCATATAAAGGGTAGCCACAGATGGGGCAACCGTGGCACCCATGACAATACCCTGGATTTGATGATAAATTTGTTGTTCAAACTGAAAATAATTTTTTGTAAGAACCAGAGTAAGCAGCTCCATAAAAAATGAATGAGGAATTCGGTCAGGCAAAGATAAATCTAATTGAGAAATTACCGACAAAGCTTGGTCTTGGTTGATATTAGTATACATCGCTGTAACATCCAAAGAAACAAGCCACCAAGAAGTAATATCACCCTCTATTTGTTGAAGCTTAGTAAGAAAATGAGTAGTATCCTTCAAAAAAGACGGGACAAGTTGGGCACATGGTTGCAAGAATTTGTCACAAAATTTGGACAAAGGTTCCAGTGAAGACCCTGGCAAGACACAATAGGTCTGCCTGGAGGTGCTGTCAGAGATTTATGTATTTTAGGAACCGTATAAATAAATGGAACCTTCGGATGTTTCAAAACCAAAAACCCAAATTCTTTTTTGGTAATCCAATTATTAGATAATGCCTGCTTCATAACATCCTGAATGTCAGATTGTAAATCTATAAAGGGGTTAACAGACAACTTGACATAATGAGCCTCGGTGTCCACGCCGGGAGCTGCACAGCCATTGGGCCTCGAGTCCCGCATAGTGGCCATGGAGTAGAGCCTCTCCTCCATCCTAGCCTTGCAGGGGGCATTGATGTCCGGGCTCCCAGCATCATCGACCCCGACACTGCCCACCCCCCCCCCCCCGCCCTCAGGGGAGTGCCCAGGCATCAAACTAGCACCAAGCGCCACCGGCCTCGGGTAAGTCCTCGGTGTCGATTGAGGTCTCGATCACGCTCCTCGGGGATCCGGTCTTCCCCGGCGACTTTCTGAGAGTCTGACTTCAGGTTCTAAAGGGGGGCCTGGTTCCTTGGGGCTGCCCCCGGGGCCAGCTCCTCAGTGCCCTCAGTTTCTGATTCGGAAACAGAGGACGAGGCCTCGCTGGAGAACTCCTGACACAGGGACGTACCCTCTGAGCCGTCTCCCCCGGAGCCTCAATGCCATTCTCCTCCTGAGGATGTAGCCTTTCATGACGTCATCCGCGATATGGCCCGAGCTCTCTTGATCCAGATGGAGTCAGAGGAAGATCCTCGCATTGAGGAGCATGAGATGCTGCAATATCAGTCCCCTCCCAAGGAGACTCTCATGATGCCAGTTCCACCCATCCTTGAAAGGCTACTCCTCAGGATGTGGGAGATCCCGGCAGTGCCGGTGGCCAGTCAGCACCTGGATGCCATTTACCGCATCTGGAAGGGCCCCGGGTTCCATAAGCCACAACTCCCCCACAACTTAGTGGTGGTGCAGTCCTCCATGCAGAAACTGAAGAGTCAGAAGACCTACTCCTCAGTTTACCCCCGGCAGGGAGGCCCGGGCGCTCGATGCCCTAGGCTGCAAGTGCTACCAGGGCGCCATGCTCGGGTGTCGAATACAGTCATATGAGTTGTACATGGTGATGTACCTTAAAGGCCTGATACAGAAGCTCTCAGGATTCTTGGTGGCCTCACTGGGGAACCTCTGCAGAGGTTCCAGTCCCTGGCGGTGGGCATCTGGGACTGTTCCAAGTTCCTCTCCCAAGCCGCCTATGACGTTTCCGAGTCTGCAGCCAGGGTAGCAGCCGCCAGCATCGGTACCTGGCTCCAGGCCTGGTTGTAGACCTCGGACCTGGAGCAGTGGGTACAGGAAAAGCTGTTAGATGTCCCCTGTAATGGCAAAAACCTGTTTGGGAAACCAATGTCTGATGAGGCAGCTAAGATTGAGGCCGAGGTAGTAACCCGGCAAAGGCTGTCCAAGAAGACCTCGGCCCTCCTCATGAAAAAATCCTCGGGGGAAAAAGCCCTACTCCCAGCCCAGCCACTAACAGCCTTACTCTGGGCAACCACATCAGGCCTCACAGCCGAAAAGCCAGGGACATGGGTCCAGGAAGACCAAGGCTCCCAAGCCTCAGACACCAGCTCCTGCCCAACGGGGGGGGGGGGGGGGGAGCGGGTTTAGGAAGCTTTTGACTCCTGGGGCTGGGCCTCCCCTCCCCCTGGAGTCCCACCTTCACCCACAGGGGGTCATCTGGCCTATTTTGCCCACAGATGGTCCAGCATTACCACAGACCAGTGAGGTCCGGCAGGTGGTGGGAGAAGGTTACTTCCTCCAGACTTCTTTCCAGAAGAACCATCACAGCCTCTCCTCCACCAGGCCTTGCTCACCACAGAACTCGCAGGCTTACTCAGGGACAGAGTAGTGGAGCCTGTACCCCAACACCTTTCGGGAAAGGGGTTCTACTTGAGGTATTTCCTGGTCCCAAAGAGGACAGGTGGCCTCCAGCCCATTCTGGAGCTGTGCAGCTTGAACAAGTTCCTGGTGAAAGAGAAGTTCAAGATGCTCTCCCTTGGAACACTGCTGCCTTACCTCCACCACTGCTGGCTTTGCTCCTTGGACCTCAAGGCTACCTACACTCACTTCCTGATTCACCTCTCCCACAGCCAATACCTGAGACTCATTGTGGGGGGACAGCACGACCAGTATAGGGTGCTACCATTCAGCCTCGCTTCCTCTCCAAGGGTCTTCACAAAATGCCTAGCGGTCGTTGCCACCCATGTGCATTTCCAGGAGGCCCACATCTTCCTGTACCTGGATGACTGGCTCATCAGAAGCAGCACGTCCCTCAAGGCCAGCCAAGCCACAAGACTTAAAATCCACGCCCTGTAGCAGTTGGGATTCATCATCAACCACCCCAAGTCCAGCCTCTCCCCAGTTCAAGACCTGGAATTCATAGGAGCCCAGCTGGACACTGCAGGTCAAGGCCTTTCTCCCGATGGACAGGACCCACTGCCTGACGCAGTTGGCAAAGGAGGTGCAACACTGCAGATTGGTGTTGGCTTGGCTGCTCCTCTGTCTGTTAGGCCACATGGCCTCGATGGTTCACGTTACACCCTTGGCTTGTCTGCACATGCAAGCAGCCCAGTGATGCCTCAGATACCAATGGATGCAAGCCATGGGCAGACTGAGGAATAGGGTGAGAGTCACCCACCAGTTGGCGGCCTCCCTCACTTGGTGGCAGTCCCCGCATCACCTCAGAGGGTCCTCACAAGAGATGCCTCCCTCACGGGCTGGGGCACACATTGCGAGGGCCAATGCACCTAGGGCAGCTGGTCCCTAGAGGAATCCCTCCTGCAAATCAACCTTTTCAAGCTCAGGGCCATCTTCCTGGCCTACAGGCCTTCCGCCGCCTCCCGAGCAACCTCCGGGTCCTCATACAGACAATCAGGTTCTATTTGAAGGGGGCATTGGCTTGTACTCCCTCTGTCAGGAGGCAGTGGCCCTCCACTCTTTTGCAGTGCACAAGAGCATGCTCCTGTGTACTTACCGGGCCAGGACAACCACCTGGTAGACAAGCTCAGCAGGGGCCTTCGGCCACACGAATGTCGCCTGGATCCCAGCGTGGTCCAAAGGCTCTTCTGCCTCTGGGGCAGACCCTGGCTGGACCTGTTCACTTCCCTGGACAATGCACAGCTGTCAAAAATTTGCTCCTCTCAACCATACCACAGAAAGGTGATAGCGGATGCGTTCCTGATCTTATGGTCACAGGGCCTGCTTTATTCATTCCCACCAAACCTTCTGATAGCCAAGTGTCTTTTCAAGATCTACCAAGCACGCTTCAGTAATCCTGACTGCTCCCAGGTGACCCAGGCAGCCCTGGTTTCCTCTGCTGCTCCCCTATCATTGACAACCCCAGTACCACTGAGCCAGGACCCGGAACTCCTATCACAGAAGGTGGGACTCCCCTGCTACACCCCAACCTGGGGTCCCTATTGCTGACCAGGGTGACTGCTGGAAGGGTAGCACTGGCCCCTTTCAACCTCCCAGGTGAGGTCGAGGAGATGCCTTCAAGTGGAGGAGATTCTCAGTCTGGTGCGCAGAAAGGAATGAGTATCCATTCTCCTGTCAGGTGCAGCTCATGCTGCAGTACTTACTGCACCTCTCATACTTGGGTTTGAAATCTAATTTGGTGAGGGTGCATCTAATCTCCATAGCAGCTAACCATCACCGTTTAGAGGAGAAACCCCTCTCTGGCCAGCCTCTGGTCTTCAGGTCCTCAGGGGCCTTCTGTTCTCCAAGCTGCCCTCCTGCAGTGCAATGGGACCTCATGTGGTGCTCTTCCAGCTCACCAGGCCGTCGTTCGATCCTTTGGCCACTTGCCACCTAAGGTACCTCTCCTGGAAGGTGGCCTTCTTGGTGGCTTTGATGTCCGCTTGCAGAGTAAGTGAACTGTAGGTCCTGGTGATGAATCCGCCATATACCAGGGTCTATACAAACAGAGTGCTGCTTTGTACGCATCCCAAGTTCCTCCCAAAGGCGGTGTCTGCCTTTTACCTCAATCAGGAGTTAGTTCTTCCCACCTTCTTTCCACGGCCACATGCTGGCAAGGAGGAAGTGATCTTACATACCCTGGATTGCAAGAGG
Organism: Ichthyophis bannanicus; assembly: GCA_033557465.1. NCBI lineage: Eukaryota > Metazoa > Chordata > Amphibia > Gymnophiona > Ichthyophiidae > Ichthyophis > Ichthyophis bannanicus. The sequence goes on from CM066033.1 coordinate 352,910,987, forward strand.
GCCCTTCCTTTTATCTGCAGAGGACCAAGGCCCATCGCAAAGCTCCTTAGCTCTTTATCTCTTATGATCCCAGTAGACTGGGGCTACCTGTGACCAAGCAAACCCTGTCCACTTGGGTGGCGGACTGCATTGCCCTCGCTTATGAGCGAGCTGGCCTCTATCTGGAGCAGCAGATCACTGCTCATCGCATGAGGGCTATGGCCACATTGGTGGTCAACCTAGGCTCAGTGCTAGTGCAAGAGATCTGCAAGGTTGCCACATGGTCTTCAGTTCATATGTTCGCAGCTCACTACTGCCGAGAGTGAGTCCCGCAGGTACAGTGCCTTTGGCCAGGCAGTAATCAGAAGCATTCTCAGTGTATAGACAACTCCTGACCTCCGACCCTTCACTAGAAGGCTTTTATAGAAGAACTAATGGCATGCAAACAAACCATCCAATCAGCTGCGCTGCCCATCACGTGAATACAATTACATAGATGATGATGTAAAAGGTGAATGAGCCGATAAGTTAAATTGCAGACATCCATTCAACTAAGTGCCTATTTCTCATGTATGTGTTTTTTCTTGTATTAGTTGACACTGGTTCCCTCTGATGTGCGCTTTACCATCCTTTTTCTTTTCTGTATCTTTTGCTTTATTTTTATGTATGGATTGATTATAGTTTTTTTTTTATTATGTGGACCTGTATATTTCAAAACTCTTAATAAAAAAAAGAGAAAAATATTTTAGACTTCAAAGAAAGCTTGATGGGGAGAAATAGGGATTGAGTGTGGGGATAGGGGTATTGGGAGAGACCCCTGGTGATAGAGTGGCAGATGGGAGCGAGAGAGATGCTGAGCGGAGGACAAGGTGGGGAGGAATATGAAAGGTTTGAGAGGGAGGTTGACATTTTGGGAATGATTGTGGGGGGATTGAAAGAGCATACCAATTTTTTAAAATGTTTTTAATGAGGCCATGTAAAAAATATTCCTAAGTCATGTAAATCAATTGGCCGAACTTCCTTAAGTTTCAATATCCATTTTTGTTCCAGGTGTGCGAAATGGCAATCAGCCTGTCCAGCCTGCAAATCAACCACTGCATCAATGACCAGCCATCGTAAATCACGCCAATTATGTTGAAAATCTATGCAGTGTTGAACAATAGGTGCTGTCAATACAGTGTTTTTAAGTCTAGATTTATGTTCAGAAAGATGAATTCTGACAGGCTGGCAGGTTCTCCCTGTATAAATTTGTGGCGTGATTTGCGATGGCTTGTCATTGATGCAGTGGTTTATTTACAGGTTGGTCAGGCTGATTGCTGTTTGGCATGCCTGGAACAAAAATGGATATTCAAGGCAGTTCAGCCAGTTGCCTTAAATGACTCAGTTGAATGGATGTCAGCAATTTAACCCATTAGCTCATTCATCTTCTACGTTGTCATCTACATAATTGTATTCACATAGTGGGCAGCGGAGCTGATTGGATGGTTTGTTTGTATGCCATTAGTCCCTCTATAAAAGTCTGCTAGTGTGGGACATTCACATTATCTGTAAGGGGAATAGCTTGTCTGCTTATTTTGTGTCCTGAAGCAGCCTTTGACAAATAGTCGAAACTTGAGACAACTGGATTTAAGCTATTTAGTTAGCATAATAAGCAGGACTTTGTGCGTTCCGAGAATTGGGCGCCGTTCAGGAGCTTTGGCGTCCTTCTATTGGGCATCATCTTCTTGCAGCTAAACTGTTTTTTTTAAATGCATTTAAAAAATTTTAAACTAGTTAGTGGCCTATGATTGAGATTGTGGGGTGAGAAAGGTTGTGGGGCTTGCTGCGTTATTAAATCACAAGAGCATATCCCATTCCCCCCTTCACTGAGGCCTGCCCAATTATCTCGGGTTGGTTCTGTCAGTTTTGTTTTCTTCCCCATTTTCTTGTTATCAAAAATTTGATAGCGAGAACAGTTTTTACACTTTGGTTCTTATTGTTTGGTGGTTATACCACTTTGAAGGTGCAAAATATCCTTTATTGTGACAAACAATAATTAAGACAAGAAAAAACAAATCAGGTGTGTGCATAGGTATTGCCCCCTTGCCCCCCCCCCCCCCAAGTCAAAACTTTGTAGATTCACCTTTTGTTGCAAGTCTCTTGGGGTATGTCACTATTAGCTTAGCACATCTAGTCCCTGGGATTTTCACCCATTCCTCAAGGCAAAACTGCTCCAACTCCTTCAAGTTAGATGGGTTGCATTGGTATACAGCAATCTTCAAGTCTTACTACAGATTCTCAATGGGATTGACTAGGCCATTCCAAGACATTTAAATGTTTCCCTTTAAACCAGCTTTAGCAGTATGTTTAGGGTCATTGTCCTGCTGAAAGGTGAACCTTCATCCCAGTCTCAAATCTCTGGCAGACTGAAACAAGTTTTCCTCAAGAATTGCCCTGTATTTAGTGCCATCTATCGTTCCTTCAATCCTGACCAGTTTTCCTTTCCCTGCCGATGAAAAACATCCCCACAGCATGATGCTGCCACCACCATGTTTCACTGTGGGAATGGTATTTTCAGGGAGATGGGACGTTTTGGATTTGCACCACACATGACATTTCCCATGATGGCCAAAAAGTTCAATTTTCATCTCATCTGACCAGAGTTTGGGGGGTCCGCCACATGCTGTTGTGAAACTCCAAAAGTGTGTTCTTATTTCTTTTTTTAAGCAATGGCTTTTTTCTGGCCATTCTTCCATAAAGCCCCGCTCTGTGGAGTGCACGACTTAGTGGTCCTCTGGACAGATACTACCATCTCCGCTGTGGATCTTCGCAGCTCCTTCAATGTTATCCTTCGTGTCTTTGTGGCATCTCTGATTAATGCCCTCCTTGGCCAGTCTGTGAGTTTTGGTGGGCAGCATTCTCTTGTCAGGTTTGTAGTGGTGCCATATTCTTTCCATTTTGTTATAATGGATTTAATGGTGCTTCGTGGGATATTCAGAATTTGGGATATTTTTTTATAAACCAATCCTGATCTATACTTCTCCATAACTTTGTCTCTGACCTGTTTGGAGTGCTCCCTGGTCTTCATGTTGCTTGCTTAGTGGTGTTGCAGAGTCAGGGGCCTTTCAGAACAGGTATATTTATGCAGGCATCATGTGACATTGATTGCAAACAGGTGGATCTTAATCAACTAATTATTTGACTTTTGAGATTAATTGGTTGGACCAGATTTAGAGGTTTCATAGCAAAAGGGATGAATACATATACACTCACAACTTTTCAGTTTTTACATGTTTTTTTTTTTCTATATACAAGGTATTTTATTGTCATTCCACATCACCAATTTGGGCTATAGGTATTGTTAGGTCAAATCTCCAGGAACAAGCAGGAATGAGTCTTCACATATGGCATATGGGTATTGTCGGTACCGCTCCCCAGCGTCCAGTAAGAAAGCTTTTGGGAGCATCCCACAGCGCCTGCGCGCTGCCTTCCCGCCTTTCCCATCCGCCTCTCTCCAGTTCTTCTTTTCCGCAGAGCCAGCAGGTCGTGTTCCTGTCACCGCAGAAGAATTCTTTATTTTTTTCTTTATTTTTCTGTAGTCGAGTCTGCCTTCTTCGACGTCAGACCGGTACCGCCGGTCTTTTCTTTTCTTTCTTTAAAAAAAAAACAAACCCTTTTCTTTCTTCAACTGTGCATTTTCTCTTTGGGCCTTAGGCCTGAACATTTTCTCCTCATGGAGAAGCCCGCTTCCGGGTTCAAAAAGTGCACGAAATGTGGCGGTACTATTTCTGTCACCAACACCCATGATTGGTGTCTAAAATGTTTGGGTTCTGACCATTCCATCACGGATTGTGTGTCCTGTACCATGATGTCTAAAAGAAGTCGGCAGAACCGAGCAGCCAAGCTCAGTACCCTGTTTCCCTCTGATGCAGCCTCGGTGGCATCGACGTCTTCCAGGGCTGCTTCTTCCTCTCATGGATCTCAGGTAACCAAACATAAATCTAGCCGGTCCTCGAAGGGAAAATCTCCCTCTAAGCATCGAGATGCCTCCGGGCTTGTCCTCGAGGATTCCGCACCGGCAAAATTACCCCGGCGGGAAGTTCCGGCTTCCAAAGCATTATCTATGGGGTCACAGGTTGACATCGATGGCTCGGCCTCGACCGATCACCTGTTGCTGTGTTCTGAGGTACCGGTGGCCTCCACTGGTACCGACATCCAGACTCTGGTGGCGTCGATGGATCAGAAGATTCTGTCCATGCAACGCACCCTAACGGCGTTTATGCAGGCTTCGACACCTCCGGTACCGCAACAATCTCCGTTGCCGGTTCCGGCACCAGCATCGTTCCCGGTGCCGGTACCGATTGCATCGACATCGGCTTCGGTATCGACTGCAACGGTACCCTGTCCTATGATGCCCATCGGTACCGAATCGGTACCGCTTACTCCCGATGTCGATCCCACTCGGTACGCGTATCGGGCTTTACAGGAGCATCCAGACAGGCGATACTTCGATTCCTCCGAGGACTCTGATGAGTCGGAGGCTTCTGTCGAGGCACCGGCACTTCTTCCTCAGGAGTCTGCTTCTCCAAAATGAAGAATGTCTCCTCCAGAAGACTTGTCTTTCCAAGACTTCATTAGGGAGGTGGCTAGGGGCCTCTCCATTACAGTGGCCCCTGAGTCAGAGCCTAGAGCCAAGCAATTAGATATTTTGCAATATCCTAAGGCTCCCAAAGAAGCAGCTACCTTACCTATTCATGAGATTCTTTATGATCTCATGTTGAGCATGTGGGAGACTCCTCTTACCACCTCTCCTCATTCTCGTAGGTTAGACACCATGTACCGTGTTCCTCCTTGTCCTGGCTTTCATAAGTCTCAGCTTCCTCACCACTCTATTGTGGTGGAGTCTGCCATGAGGAAAATAAAGAGTGCAAAGAGACACTCATTTAATCCTCCAGGACGTGAATACAGGACCCTTGATGCTTTTGGCCGAAGGGTCTTCCAAGCTAATATGCTTGCTGCCAGAATCAACTCCTATAGTCTCTATATGGGGATGTTTCTAAAAGAAGTCACAGATCATCTGCAGACTTTAGCCCCTTTTATTTCAGAAGATAAAAGGCAGGAATTTCTCACTTGGCTTAAACATGCCCAAGATGTTTCCAAATTTTCGAACCGTGCAGCCTTTGACTCTTTTGAGTGTGTAAGCAGAGCCTCAGCTATTGCCATAGGTGCACGCAGAATTGCTTGGTTACAAGCCTCTGATTTGGAACTTTGGGTCCAAGATGAACTGGGAAATCTTCCTTGTACAGTTGAAAACCTTTTTGGCAGGGATTGGAAAGCAAAGGCCACTCAGATGGATGCTGAGAACTCTGCTTTGGATCGACTTTCAAAGTCTACCTCTACTCCTGCTAAGAAAAGGTTGTTCAAAAAGACAACTTTTTCTAAAAAGGGAAGATACTATCCTGCTTATGGTCAGCAGGCATCTTCTGCAGGTCGTTTTGCTGCAAAGCGTTAGCAACCACCTAAACAGGCCAAGTCAAAGGCTGCCAGGCCTCCCACAGCTCAGCAGCCTCAGCCTCCTCAGGGCCTTTGACTTGCAACTAGAGAACTTAGCCTTTCTGGCTCTGGAAGAACCAGAGCCCCTCACCATTCCAGGAAGGCTGTCTTACTTTGCTCCCAGATGGGAGCAAATTTCAGCAGAGCAGTGGACCCTCTCCATTGTAAGGGAAGGGTACAAGCTTCATTTCTTAAACCTTCCTCCCCACACCATGGTGAGGCAGTTCAATTCTCCAACATCTCTCCTCAACCTTCTGGGTCAGGAGATTGATACCCTTCTTGCCCAAGGGGCAATAGAAGACGTTCCCCTTCTTCAACAGGGCTCGGGGTTCAACTCCACTTATTTTCTTATTCCAAAGAAAACAGGGGGCTAGAGACCCATATTAGATCTCAGAGAATTGAACAAGTTTCTATTCAAAGAGAAATTCAAGATGATTTCTCTCGGTACTCTGCTGCCATACCTTCAGAGTCAGGACTGGCTTTGTTCTCTAGATCTCAAGGATGCGTACACCCATGTCCTCATCCATCCAACACACAAAAGGTTCCTTCGGTTCCTTTTTCAAGGAAAGCACTACCAATACAGGGTGCTTCCTTTCGGTTTGGCCTCTGCACCAAGGGTGTTCACGAAATGCATGGCAGTAGTAGCTGCATTTCTACGCACTCTAGGAATATTCATTTTCCCATATCTGGACGACTGGCTCATTCGAGCTCCATCCCAGTCAGAGGCCCAGATTTCTCTAACCTGCACAATGCGTGTCCTTCAGTATTTGGGACTGGTAATAAACATCCCAAAATCCCATCTCACCCCTACTCAGTCTCTGGAGTTTATAGGGGCCTTGCTGGATACCACAACTGCAAGGGCCTATGTTCCTCAGGCCCGTTGCCTACGCTTGGTGCAGTTAGCCTCCCAGATACAGTTAAAGTCCCATTTAACTGCTCGAGAGATGTTACAACTATTAGGCCACATGGCATCCACCGTGCATGTGGTTCCATATGCTCGCCTTCACATGAGGGCAGCTCAATGGACTTTGTCCACCCAATGGACTCAGGCATCAGGTTGCCTGTCAGACAAAATAGCAATCTCCAGTCGCCTATTTTGGGCTCTCCAGTGGTGGAAGTCCCCTCCAAATCTGTTTCTGAGGTCCCCTTTTCAGCAGTCGCTACCCCAAGCAACTCTGACAACAGATGCTTCTCCAATGGGTTGGGGAGCTCATCTGCAGGATCTCTCCACCAGGGCATCTGGTCTCCACAGGAGACTTCTCTGCATATCAATCTCTTGGAACTCAGAGCAATATTCTTAGCTCTCAGAGTGTTCCATTCCCTGCTCAGCTACAAGACAGTCCTCATCCATACGGACAACAAAGTAGTCATGTTCTATGTAAACAAGCAGGGCGGGACTGGCTCTCTGTCGCTTTGCAATGAAGCTTTGCGACTGTGGGCCTTCGCCAGAGAGCATCACATCCATCTTCTGGCAGTATATCTTCCAGGAGTTCAAAACTCTTGGGCGGACAGACTCAGTCGAGTTCTGCTTCCACACGAGTGGTCCCTCCACATGGACCAGGTAGCCAGGATTTTTCGAATTTGAGGAACCCCGGACATAGACCTCTTTGCAAGTCCGTGGAATGCCAAACTTCCCCGGTTCTTTTCCAGAATTCCGTGTTAGGGAGTTCAGGCCAAGGATGCCTTCCTCCTTCATTGAGGTCAAGACTTCCTTTATGCCTTTCCACCAATTCCCCTAATTCCCAAGATACTATTCAAGCTTCAGAGAGATCAAGGGACCATGATCCTCATAGCACCACATTGGCCACGCCAAGTGTGGTACCCTCTACTTCTGCATCTCTCTCAAGCTCCTTCCCTGGACTTGGGCTCTGCACCAGACCTTCTGTCCCAGGAAGAGGGAACTTTGTGGCACCCAAACCCCCAGTCACCTCAGCATGCCGCATCAGTGAGTTGCAAGCTTTGGTGGCTAATCCTCCTTATACAAGGTTCCATCATGATAAGGTAGTCCTCAGGACCAATCCACACTTTATGCCTAAAGTGGTCTCATCTTTTCATCTGAACCAAGAGGTATATTTACCTGTCTTTTTTCCAGGACCTCATGCATCAAATGCAGAGAGGAATCTTCATACCTTGGATTGTAAGAGAGCTCTCGCTTTTTACTTACAAAGAACACAGCAACATAGAAAGTCTTCTCAACTCTTTGTTGCTTTTGATCCTTCTCATTTAGGACTTCCAGTCTCTAAGAGAACACTGTCCAATTGGATTGCTCAGTGTATTGCTTTCGCCTACCAGAGTAGGAACATTTCTCTGGAGAGCCATGTCACAGCTCACAATGTGAGAGCCATGGCAGCCTCAATGGCTCATCTAAACTCTGTGTCCATCGACCAAATCTGTCGAGTGGCCACCTGGGCCTCGGTTCATACCTTCACAGTCTATTACTGTTTGGACAAGGACTCCCGCCAGGATGCCTCGTTTGGTCAGGCTGTTCTCAAACACCTGTTCCATTCCTAATCATCTCCCACCCACCTACCCTGGTCGGATGCCAGAGATCCATGGGAGGAGGTAGAGTCCTTTTCAAGGACACACAACCTGGGGTTTCTCCCTGGCATCTGCAGCTAGGGAGTCCCCATATGTGAAGACTCATTCCTGCTTGTTCCTGGAGATAGCACAGTTACTTACCTGTAACAGGTGATCTCTGGGAACAGCAGGAATAAGTCTTCACAACCCACCCACCTCCCCTAGGAGTTGTATCTCTCTATCTACTTTTCCTTTCCTCTCTTTCTCTTTGTCTCAGCTTTAAAACTCGAACTGGAGAGAGGCGGTTGGGAAAGGCGGGAAGGCAGCACGCAGGCGCTGTGGGATGCTCCCAAAAGCTTTCTTACTAGACGCTGGGGAGCGTTCCCGCGCAGGCTCCATCGGTACCGACGATACCCATATGTGAAGATTTATTCCTGCTGTTCCCAGAGATCACCTGTTACAGGTAAGTAACTGTGCTTTACCTGACATCCAAATGAACCTCCATTTTCATTCTAGGTTGTAATGCGACAAAATAGGACAAACACCAAGAGGATGAATGCTTTCACAAGGCACTGTATACACACTGCTTTCCAGAGTTGTCCCTTTTACCCATTTCTACAGAGGTATTTAATGTTTCATTAACCTGTGGGCTTTCTTCACCCGTCCCCAGTGAATCTAGTTTAAAGCCCTTTTCAATAATTAGCCAGTCTGCTGCGGAAGACATGTCAACCCTTCTTGGACAGATGGACACCATCTCTGCTCTGCAGCCCTTAACATATCATCTCATGGTCCAGGAAGCCACACAGGGCTGAGGAACTACGGATGCAGATCGCTGATGCCCAGGTATCTTGAGGAGGAGTGGATTAAGGAGAAAGGAAAGTCAAATAGTAAAAGTAATTGAACTGGTCAAATACATAAGTGGTACTTAAGAATAAGGATTAAGGTGCAGAAAGCTGGAGGAAATTGGGAAAATAACACCCTAACCACCATAAGAGGAGATTAGCCTGTTTTATTGTATAGTTCTACTTTATTGTTCAGGCCAATTGTTGTTCTTTAACAGTGACCATTTAGTTCAAGTGAACCCTTGGTTCAGAACACATTTTCTGGTTTGGATTCTTTTATTTGAGAAGAGTGTGTGTGACTGCCAAGTACCTCCTGGCATTGCAAGCCCCAACAAGAAAACCAAGAAACCTTTAAATCCAGGAGCTAAGAAAAATTCTGGGTAAAATCTTCTAGGACTGGTGTTCATCCTTGTCTTCAGAGCAGTTGGTAATGTTACTGGCTAGACCAAACAGAAAGAAGTGTTACATATACATTACAGTAATATAATGCATTAATAAAAATGCATGTTCATTTTAGAAAGACCTCCTGTAGAGTCTGAAGTTGCTTTGTGTATGCAACCCTTTAAATGGAAGATGGAGATATCACAGCTCAAAGAGGCATACGCCAGTTCTAGAAGTACTACTCATAATATGCAAATCCCCAAAAACTACTGACTCCCCCATGGATAAAAGTATGTGCCTTGTTCTAAAACATGCACACTTTTACCTACACAAAGGGTAATTTGATAGAGTACATTAAGTTCACCATGACAATGTAGCAAACCACTCTCTTTTTGAAATATGAAGATGGTCGGTATATCATTCCTAACATCAGGATCCAGCAAGGAATATTCCAGGGGGATTCCCTGTTGTCTCTTCTGATTTGTGTGGCGCTTAATCTAATGAGTACTCTCATCAGCTCTTTGGGATATGGGTTTAGCCTGAATCCTGAAGAAGGTAGCTATCCAGAAACAACATCTCATATTATTTGTAGACGATCTGAAGCTCTATAGTTCCAGTGACCAACAATTAGCAGAGCAACTCTGTGTGGTGAAAAGCTTTTCTGATGACATCAGGATGACATTTGACCTTGACAAATGTGCTAAGGGAACTCTTTTTTTTAAGAGAAAATTGAGCAAAACAGAAAACATCTCCCTGGCTGAAGGCTATGCCATCAAGGACCTTGAACAGGAAGGCAGATATAAGTATCTCAGAGAGGAGGAAGGAACGTCACTCAAGAAGAAATTACTGAGAGAAAAGATCAGTAAAGAATACTACAGGAGATTAAAATAATTATTGAAAAGTGCTTTAACATCACAGAATAAGATATAAGCCATCAATCCTGTATTTTCATACCGCTTTGGGATTATGGACTGGCCTCTTAAAGATCTTGAAAAACTGGATGTGCGAACACGAAAACTCTTCCATGACCATGAATTTATTTACAAGAATCAGTGTATGCCAAGACTGTACATTCCTAGAGCTGAAGGAGGGCTAGGAGAGAGATTGATTACACATAAAGAGCTGCTATCATAGGCTTCCAGGCTTATTTAACTGCATTTTTTGGATCCAAATGCGCAAAAAGTACTGAAATATGAGAGTAATCATCCAGAATCTGTTTCCATCATCAAACTTGGACAAGCGTTCCAATGACTAGAAGGAATGAGTGAAAATTCACAGGCATGCACAGGGAAGGAAGTAACAGAATTTGCAAAACAAGAGAAAAAAACTCTTTAAGGAATTAGATCAACAAACAAAGAAAAAGAAGTGTCAGATGCACAAATACAGTGGAAAATACAGAGTATTACACCAAGAACTCTTTGTCGATCAAGAACGGACACATGAATGGTTGAGGGGTGAACTAAAATTGAAGGATGAGAGGTTGACAGTTGTAGCCCAGGAAAGCGGCTTCCAGACAGGATGGTTTACAGTGAGCACTGAAAAAACTGGCAACACAGACATATGTCGATTCTGTAAGAGACCTGGAGACGGTGACCTAGCTCATAGCTGGTTGTAAAGTTCTGATGGCAGAAAATTTGTATACAGAAAGACATAATAAAGTAGTGTCCCTCATCAATTGGAAACTCTGTAAGCACTACAACAACATTGTGCCCGAAAAGCACTGGGATCATGACCCTAAAAGAATTACAGAGAATGAGGAGGTTATGATTACCTGGGATACTCCCATTCCTACTGATAAAAAAAAAACTGGATGCGAGGAAGCCGGATATAGTTGGCAAAGGAGAAAACCACCATAACGGCATTGAGTATAGAGGTGTCAGTTACAAGCAACTACTCTGTGAATTGCGTTGAGAAGGAAAAAATATTCAAGTACCAAGAAATGCAGTCGGAGGCCAAGAAAATGTGGCCGAAAGATACAGATTTATTTCCTATTGTGTTGGGTGCCACAGGCCTAATTAAGAGGAATTTCCAAGCACACCTTGATAAATTACCCATACATGTACAGTAACATCTTATGAACTCCATTAGGAGGCTCTTCTTGGCATGATGCAAGTACTATGCCAAGCCTTAGCAGTAAATTTGAGAGACTGAAATCTTGCTCCCCATGTCCTGACTTAAAAGTGAAGTTCATGACTGTCATGGTATGCACAAAACTAACCCATATGGAGAAACTGCCCCGGGGTAATTTTATAGCAGGTTGCATAGGTTTTTTCAAGCAGAATGTGCCAATTTTAAGTCTGTTTTATAAAGACAAGTAGGTGCCTAGTTGTCATTACAAAATATTAGTGTAAGTGGCAGAGATTGGGTCTTAAATTTAGGTGCGAACAGTTACACCTTCTCTATAGAAGATGCAAATGAATGTGCATTAAGCACGCAAGTGTGCGGGTAAATGAAGGTATTTTATAATCAAAGCATCTACTCCATCCACACTTGGCTGAAACCTTCATGCCAAGGCACTTACTTTTATACCAGTCAGTATTTTATAAGAGGCATTAGCATGTGTCTTCTACTGTAGCAGCAAAGCGCAGACAAACCAATGATACCAGGAGTCTGTTCAGAAGGTCCAAATCATTTATTTGTGCACAAGTCTCGAACCAATCAATTTCAAAATGGCTGAGCAAAGTTTTCAAGCATTACAACAACTTTTATAGACTTCTGTTCCATTCTAGGTATAGAAAAACATTTCATTGGTCCCGGTAATCTCCCGTACCTCCCGTACCTCTTCTATTGGTCCCGGTACTGATAAGTTTATCCAGTTATGTCCCTCCAGTGGGCATGACACCTGCATACCCCCCTTCTAGTCCCAATTACAATGGTCAGTTCATCAACTTGTTACTTTCACACTCTCAAGGTTAAAGAACCAATTTGTACGTGCAGAGGAGCTGGGCTCTGCAACTCATCTGTCAGCACTCCTAATTATTTCTTTGCAGATGTACTTTTTCTTATCAGTAACTTTTAAACATGTTTTTCTGTATTTTTCCATCTTTCAATACTACAGTTCTGCTTACCTAAGCTAATTCAATACTTCTACTGAGTTCTATCTTACAATAGCAGCATATTGGGGGATGTGCAATCCTATATGCCTCTCCACAGGCCTCATTTACAGGTCAAGCTAGCCATGCTGGCCTGCTCATGTTCTGACACTGTGGGTCACAGGCCTGCACCTGCCACATTCCCCCCTTTGATTAATCTCACCCTATTACTTAATAAGGTGTGAGAATTAAATCACTTTCTGAAGAATCACATCCTGGCTAAAGGATTTCTACCAGGACTGGCTGTATATAAAGCCATGATTTTTGTTGCGGTCTTCCGCTCTACTGTACTATCAATAGTGTTATGAATGGAACGCATACAACATGGGATTAAACATGGTAATAAGAAGATAACAGCAACAAGGATTAGTACCAATACGATGAAAGTCTTAAATCCTCCCACCCATGAAAAGAGGTTAGCAAACCAATTAGGAAGTTTCAATGAGTGCCACGTCTGTACTGGCACATAAGCATGTCTTTGCATATCTTTAGCAATTTCTTCAACTACTTGACCTTTATCATCTATTTTCAAACAGCAATTGGTTAAGTTCAGCTTACCACATACTCCTCCTTCAGCTGCTAACAAATAATCAAGTGCTAAGCGGTTCTGATATATCGCAGTGCGCATCTGTGTACTTTGTCTAGCTAAAAGCGTGAGAGCATGACTAGTTTCATTGGTTATTATTTCAACTACTGCTTGTAAGCGAATAATACGATTAATCATATAAATTGGGGTACGATAACCATACATACCATCATCATTCCAAGTGGCGGGTCCATAATATTCAATGATTCTCTCTGGTGGCCAATCATCACCTTGCCATTTCTCCCACTTGCCTATCTGTAAGGCCTCTCTCTTCTGTCTTAGTGCTCTTTTGTGTCGGTGGGTAGTGTATACAGGGTATCCTAATTGTTCTCCATGCTCAGTGTTTAAAAGGAAGAAAGAAGGTCTGATGGTTCCTAAGACACATGCTCCTCCCCAGTGTGGCGGGAGTTGTGCATATGCTCGGTTTCCACAGATCCAATATAGGCCAGGTGGGGCTTGCCAGGCTTGGATTTCAGCAAGGTTAGTCCATAGACCTGCAAGTTCAGGAAATCTGGTTAATGGGTTAGGAGGTTCAGGATGTCCAATTCCTGACCACCATGCTATCTTCTTGGTTGTGGCATTATAGTACTTTTGGCTAAGACAGACCAGCTGTCCTACCTTTTGGGTGAACTGGGGTCCAGTTCTGGCATAGCAAAGACGTCCAACGATTGAGTGCGCTAACACCCATTCACTGGTAGTCTTGTGTAACTCAGTCTGATTGTAAATCATGGAATAATTCAATTCTTGGGCTTCCCATGGCCACTGATCTCCCATTTGGGTTCCGCCACAGAAATAACAATCTGTGATCTTAAGACTAGATACTACTGCTCCGGCTAATTCTAGAAATAAATTCTGTGAGGGGTGAGGGATCTCAAACTTATTTACATGCATGGCTTCATAAAAAGTATTATGAATATGATATTTAGATGACTTGTGGGCTTGGGTATTCAATCTGATATACACAATGGTCCCTGGATCTATTGCTCCTCCAGCAATACGTAAACCAAACTTATATCCTTGTTTCCATGCATGGGGATTGTGTATACGTAAGTGTAAGGGGTTACAAGCATCTTTCTGACATTTATCATTTGTGGTTGGCTTGGTTAAAGTAGCCATTCGTTTATCTATTTTCTCATCAGTTATACCAGTATTCCAGGTAGCATAAAAAACACATCCCCAATACGGGCAATAGTAGTCTGCTGCTGGGGCAGTACTATAGCCTGGTTCCTTTTTACCTGTACACTTTCTCCATCCCGTGGCACCTTCTGGACACATATACTTATGGTCATTTCGATATGCTTTCTCCCATGTACCACAGGTGGAATAACTATCTCTATTAATAGCATTGCATGCATCAAAATTCAAAACAGCAGGTTTAGTAATGTCCTTAAGTGGTGGCGTTGCAGCTAATATAGGTCCATCTGCATCCTTCCATCTTATTTCCATCGTGTAATAGGATGGATTCTGATGCGGATTATAGCATGTTTTAATTTTCCCATGAGTGCAAACATTTAGTTCAGTGGTGTTATAGATACACCGAGTTACTGTTCCCTCGCAGGTATAGTAAGAATGATAAAGCAAAGTCTGAGTTACTTTCAGTCCAATTCTAGTAGAAGTAATGCAGGCAGTGCATGGAGGTAAAGCATAAGTCTGTTCAAAACCTCCAAAGAAGGCAACCAAAGCAAAGCAAAAGTAGAGATGCATGTCGATGTTGATTGGAGTTCTTCTGAATCCTCAGCTTGCTGATCTTGATCACGACGTTCTATTATTCTTCGTCCCGTCCGCTAATGAAGCAATTTAACGGGTGCTGAATGTTGATTGAAGATCCTCAGGTTGTCCAGTACACATTAACCAACTTATTAGCAATTTCAGTTGGCTTGTGAAGTCTGGCTTAGTCAATGCAGTCTCAAAGTAGTGTGTCAAATCACACACAAATTGGGTTCGTTGAAACAAAGCTGTTGCTGCATGGAAAACAGCAATCCTCTTCGAAAGACTTGGCTGCTGCAAAGCACTTGTGATGAAGTGTCTATGCTGCTGGTTGCCGTCTCAGAGTAACTCGCAAGGGTACATCAGGGTGCTGTTCTGCTGTCCACTGCTCTGGTTCAGGATCGGCGGCGGGCTTGACTCTGCTGTGGTGGATCCAGGCGTCGATCTCGGCTACCTTTACTGCAGTTGGGGTAGACAGGATGACGGTGTACGGTCCCTTCCAATGGGGTTCCAACGGTGTCTTCTTCCAATCTTTGATCCACACCGAGGTACCAGGCTGGTAGGGATGCAAGGGTTCCGTCAAGTTGATAGGCAACTGGTCTTGGATCCACGTATGGAGAGTCTGCAGAACAAAACTAAGAGCTAGAAGTTCTTGTCTGGTTATTTCTGAACCAATTTGGGCTAGACTTCCTTTGATTCCCTGCACTATTGGTGGGGGTTTACCATACAAAACTTCAAAAGGGGAAAATCCTGTTGACTTTACAGGAGCTGAGCGTATTCTGAATAAAGCTATGGGGAGCACTTGGGGCCACTTCAATTGTGTCTCCTGACAAAGCTTAGACATTTGGGCTTTCAAGGTACGATTCATTCGCTCAACTTTCCCTGAACTCTGGGGTCTGTATGCAGTGTGGAGTTTCCATTGTATCTGCAAGGCTTTTGCTAACTGCTGAGTAACTTGGGAGACAAATGAGGGTCCATTGTCTGACCCTATTACTGCTGGAATTCCGAATCTGGGAACAATCTCTCTCATTAAGACTTTGGTAACTTCTCGGGCTTTCTCAGTTCTGGTTGGGAATGCTTCTACCCACCCAGAGAAAGTACATACTAATACTAATAGGTAATGGTACCCATTGGCTTTTGGCATTTCGGTGAAATCAACTTGGAGGTTGTGCATGGGGGTCACACCTCTTGACTGAACTCGGGGTGCTGTAATAAGGCCTTGCTTGGCATTATTCTTGGCACAAGTTTGACATTGTCGTGCTACTGAAGCTGATATGGTTGTCATCAGAGGGATGTAGAAATGTGGTCTGAGTGCTTTTTCCATAGCACTCTTCCCATAGTGGGTGGCTTCGTGGAAAGCTTTGACAAAGGATGGTCCTAACAGTTCAGGAATTACTATTCGTCCTGGAGGTTGACTGCCCTCTTCTGGTGGCAGCTCAATCCATCCGTCTTTCAATACTCCATTTTCTTTGTCACAATAGTAGTCCAATTCTTTGGTGGTATATCGTGGGGTCCATAGATTCAAAGGTACTGGAAACAATGCTGCTTGCATTGGCATAGCTTGTGGGGCAATTTGTCCTGTCATAGCTGCTTGTCGTGCTGAGGCATCTGCAAACCTATTTCCTCGGGCAACTTCTCCTTTTCCTGCTTGATGTCCTCTGCAATGCATGACAGCTACACGTGTTGGGGCCCAAACGGCATCAAGTAACATCAATATTTCGGGAGCATATTTGACTGATTTTCCTCCGGATGTGATGAGTCCTCTTTCTTTATAGAGAGCTCCATGGGCATGCAGGGTAGTGAAGGCATATTTGGAATCTGTATATACATTCAGTATAAGTTTTTCTCCTAACAACAATGCTCTGGTGAGTGCTATCAATTCGGCTTTCTGGGCTGATGTGCCTGAGGCTAGGGCTGATGATTCAACTACTTCGTGTTGAGTGACGACTGCATATCCGGCACAGCGTCGTCCATCAAGGATGAGACTGCTCCCATCAACATAATAGGTTTGGTCAGGATTGTCTATGGGCACATCTGTCAAGTCGGGTCGGCTGGAGAACACAGTCTCCATGACTTCGATACAGTCATGTTCTGGGAGTTCTTCACTGATAGGTATCAAGGTGGCTGGATTCAGGGCATGGCTTACTTCAAGTTGTATCTGTGGGTTTTCACATAACATGCTCTGGTACTTCAACATTCGGGAATTGGTGAGCCAATAATTTGCTTTTTGTTCCATAAGGGCAAGGACTGCATGTGGCACAGTGACTCGTATATTCTGTCCTAGTGTGAGTTTGTCTGCTTCACTCACTAGTAGTGCTGTAGCTGCAACTGCTCTCAAGCAAGGTGGCCATCCTTTGGCCACAGGGTCCAATTGTTTCGACAGGTAGGCTACAGGTCGTTCCCAATTTCCCAATTTCTGAGTCAACATGCCTAAGGCATTTCCCTGTGCTTCATGTACAAACAAGTGAAAAGGTTTGTGGACATCTGGTAGTCCAAGTGCTGGTGATGACATCAATTCTTCTTTTAACTTCTGGAAGGCTGTGTCCTGCTCAAGTCCCCACTCCAGTGGTGACTTCTCTTCTCCTTTTGTGGCTTCATACAGTGGTTTGGCAATTTGGGCAAAGTTGGGTATCCAAATTCGGCAATATCCTGCCGCTCCCAGAAAGGCTCTGACTTGCTTTCTGGTTGTTGGAGTTGGAATTCTGCATACTGCTTCTTTTCTTTCTCTGCCTAATCTTCTGCTTCCTTGGGTGATACGAAAACCCAAGTATTTCACTTCTTTTTGGCATAGCTGTGCTTTAGCTCTGGAAACTTTATATCCAGCTTCCTCTAGTAACTGCAAGAGATCTTTGGTGGCTAGTATACATTCACTTTCTGATACGGCAGCTATCAACAGATCATCCACGTATTGGAGAAGCACTCTCTTCCCCGGGGCTACTGGATAGCTTGAAAGGTCTTGATTCAGTGCGGCACTAAAGATGGTAGGCAAATTCTTGAATCCTTGGGGTAATCTTGTCCAGGTAAGTTGGCCCCCTCTTCCAGAGATGGGGTCCTGCCATTCGAATGCAAACAATATTTGGCTTACAGGGGCTAATCTTATGCAAAAGAATGCGTCTTTTAAATCCAGTACAGTGAAATGGGTAGCTTCAGCAGGTATCAGTCCTAAGAGGGTGTAAGGATTGGGTACGACTGGATGTATGGTCTCAGCTGCATCATTTACTCTTCTCAAATCTTGCACTGGGCGATAATCATCTGTCCCAGGCTTCTTTACTGGCAAAAGTGGAGTGTTCCATGGGGATTGGCATACTTTCAGTAGGCCATACTCGAGCAATCTTTGTAGGTGGCGATGGATGCCTTCAATTGCGGCTCTTGGGAGAGGGTACTGTTTGACGTGCACTGGTGTAGCACTAGGCTTGAGGGTTACAATTACTGGAGCTATATGTTTGGCTAGGCCTGGGGGCTGCCTTCTGCCCATACTCCAGGTGGTGCATCAATACTTTTCAAAGTTTGTTCAAAATAGGTATCTTGTATCGAATCATCAATGTAGTATCTCCATTCTTCTTCTCGGGGAACTGTCAGCAGCATCACTCCTGCTGGTTTGGTTTGGGAATTTACTGTCATTTGCATTTCTCCTTGTTCAGAGAAAGATATTTGTGCTTGAAGCTTGGCTAACATATCTCGTCCCAGTAGTGGCACTGGACATTCGGGCATGTAAAGGAATTGATGAGTTACTTGCTGTCCTCCCAGACAGCATATTCGGTTTTGAAGAAAAGACTTTGTGGCTTTGGCACCAGTTGCTCCTATAATGGTGACTGCTTTTGTAGTGAATGGGGCTATCGTTTTGTCTATTACTGAATGTTGTGCTCCAGTATCAACCATAAAGTCCATAATTTGGTCTCCTATTTGTATTCCGACCATAGGCTCCTGGAGACCTAAAGCAAACTTGGA
The DNA here is from genome assembly GCA_033557465.1 of Ichthyophis bannanicus. Lineage (NCBI taxonomy): Eukaryota > Metazoa > Chordata > Amphibia > Gymnophiona > Ichthyophiidae > Ichthyophis > Ichthyophis bannanicus. The sequence goes on from CM066033.1 coordinate 352,929,571, forward strand.
GCCCGGTCTGTCCTAATCCACGTCATTCTCATCATGGGCTGGTGTGGCCAATGCTTGAATGGTTCCTCCTCTCTCTCGCTGGAATTGTTCTCGGTTGGCTCCTCCTCGGCTTCGGGGATAGCTTCGTCTTTCTTCTCGCCACTGATGGCTGCTGTCGTCATCATGCTGGGCGTCTTCGAGTTGCGGGCACATATCTCTCCAATGTCCTTCCTCTCTGCAATAGGCGCATTGGTTCACGCCTAGTCTCTGGGTCCGGCCTCCGCCTTGACCTCGCCCTCTTCCTCTGCTCCTTCGACTGGGGACACCTCCCCTTTTCTGTTCCACTATGGCCGCAGCCAAAAAATCAGCTTTCTTCTTCATCTTTCTATCACATTCTCTCTGTCTTTCAGTATCACGATTCACATACACTTTATGAGCGACTTCCAGTAACTGTGTTGCATTCATGCCCGCAAACCCTTCTAACTTCTGTAATTTGCGTCTAATGTCTGGTTGAGACTGGTTTACAAAAGCAGAATTCACCATACATAAACTTCCTGGTGCCTCGGGATCATAGGGAGTATACATTCTGTAAGCTTCAGTTAATCTCTCATAAAAATCTGCTGGGCTCTCATCTATCCCTTGGATAACTCCTGCAACTTTGGAAAGGTTCATAGCTTTCTGGCCCCCCCTTTTCAGGCCTTGTATAAAGCCTTGGCGAAAACGGGCTAGGGCTGTGGATCCTTCATCTGTATTTGGATCCCATTGGGGGTCTTCATTCGGGAATTCTCTCTGAGCTGCTTCCCTACGATCTATTATATTCTGCCCCTGTGCCGGAGCTGCAGGGTTTTCTGCCATCCATTCAATAGCTGCTTTTCTAATTCTTGCTCGTTCTTCTGTAGTGAATAGGGTGGTCAGGAGCTGACGGCAATCTGGCCAAGTGGGTTGGTGAGTTTCCATAATACTAGTTACTAATTCTGTCAGCTCCTGGGGCTTACTAGTATAGGAGGCGTAATGCGACCTCCAATTTAATAAATCAGTTGTAGAGAAAGGGAATACACATAAGTTAGGGGTCCCGCTACCACTTCATCATTATCATTCTTTACGGGCACTCCCGGGACTTGCCGTAAGGGAAACAGTTTAGCTGCTATGGGTGTCTTTTGGGATCTAAGGGTTATTGTCGTTGCCTTTGCAGGAGTCACTTTCTTTTTCTCAACAGGTTTTGCTTTGGGTTTCGCTGTCACTGGCGTGCTAGTGCTAACACTAGCCTTCTCAATTATTTGTACACTTTCCTCCTCATCTGGGGGATTCTCTCTTTCTCCTTCTTCTGTCTCCACTTCTGACTCGCTTTCTAGGTCCTCCTCTTCTTTTCTCGCTAATTCTTCCTTTTTCTCTTCTCCAGGAGGGGGATCAGGGGTTAGGTCCCGCCTCGGCTCTGGCCGTCTCTGGGGTTCTGGGGCAGGACGCCGGGCTACTCTTACTGGACCTGGGGTTCGGGGCTGCCTGAGAGTTATTTCTGGGGAATCAGGATCTGCCAGGATGGGCTTCTTTCTGGCTTTCGTATCCTGCTCTTTCATTCTAGGCTGTTCCATTTTCTGTCTAGAATCTGCTTTAGCCAACATTATTCTGCACTGTTCCTCATAACAGCGCTGCGCCCAGGGGGCGGATCTTCACAAATACTTAACCAGGAATCTATATAAGGGTACTGATCAGGGTGCGCTACCCGCACTCTACGGTGTATTGACTGAATAATCTCTACTTTGAACGTTCCCTCTCGGGGCCAGATGGGGTCTAGATCGGGCCACTCCCTAGTACACAAAATTTGCAAACGGGCTGCTGTCATTTTAATACCATAATCTCCTGAATATCCCTCTTTAAAATGTGCGATCATACATTCTAATGGAGTGTTTCTAGTAGACCCCGCCCCTCCCATTTCGATGTGTGCGCGCAACAACAGACAGAAGGGAAAAGGAGGGCGGACCGTGGGTAAGGGGTCCTCACGGCCCTGGAAACGTATAAGGAGTACAAATAACAAGACAAGACGACAATCGCTTCCCCCTTTTCGCGACCTGAACGCGGTCGCCCGGTCAGGAAATGCGCTACTCAGGGGTCCGCCTTCACTTGGTCCGTGCTGCCAGACCTCTCATTCACACTTCGTTCACACAATCATGCTAGCAACGTATCCCAGAATGCATTCGTTTCTATCTGTTCTGACTAGTCTTTTCCAATTTCCCAATTACAAAAAGGATGAGGGTTTCACCCAGCGAATTCCCATGCCAGGCTACTCGGCTCTTCCTTGAGAGGTGATCATGCTCTCTTACCAATTCCCAATATCTCGAGATTACAAATTCCAAAGTTCCAAGTTCCAATGGCAGTACTGCGCTTTCTATTTCTGTCTAGACCCAAAATCAAAACTATACTCACCGGATCCGGTCCTCAAACATCCCAAGCAGGCGCATGAGTTGGACCTCGGACTCCCCTCACTCGGGTTCGAGGCGTTGACTCCAGCCGGGCTCGTCACCCGCCGAGGTCCGACCAGCTCCCTCCGATACAAGGGACCGGTGGCGCCAGGGAGCAGCCCTCGTCGGAAGGGCGCGATCCCGGCAGGACCAAGCCTATAGAGGCGGAAAGTCGTGGTATATTGCCCTATATACACTTTGATTCCACAACTTCCCGGCCAACGCACCAAGGAATATGTAGCAGCAAAGCGCAGACAAACCAATGATACCAGGAGTCTGTTCAGAAGGTCCAAATCATTTATTTGTGCACAAGTCTCGAACCAATCAATTTCAAAATGGCTGAGCAAAGTTTTCAAGCATTACAACAACTTTTATAGACTTCTGTTCCATTCTAGGTATAGAAAAACATTTCATTGGTCCCGGTAATCTCCCGTACCTCCCGTACCTCTTCTATTGGTCCCGGTACTGATAAGTTTATCCAGTTATGTCCCTCCAGTGGGCATGACACCTGCATACCCCCCTTCTAGTCCCAATTACAATGGTCAGTTCATCAACTTGTTACTTTCACACTCTCAAGGTTAAAGAACCAATTTGTACGTGCAGAGGAGCTGGGCTCTGCAACTCATCTGTCAGCACTCCTAATTATTTCTTTGCAGATGTACTTTTTCTTATCAGTAACTTTTAAACATGTTTTTCTGTATTTTTCCATCTTTCAATACTACAGTTCTGCTTACCTAAGCTAATTCAATACTTCTACTGAGTTCTATCTTACAATAGCAGCATATTGGGGGATGTGCAATCCTATATGCCTCTCCACAGGCCTCATTTACAGGTCAAGCTAGCCATGCTGGCCTGCTCATGTTCTGACACTGTGGGTCACAGGCCTGCACCTGCCACACTACCACATGTTAATAGCTTCATAAAATTACTTCCAAAGAGTGGAGGTTTTCCTCGGGTGGAAATAGAGCAAGGAATGCAATATGCAGCTAGTTTTGTGTTTTCAAAACTACATGCATTTTGAAGGGAAAAGTATCGCAAAATAAGTAGGTGCAAATGTCTGTGGGCACTTTTTCCATAAGCAATTTTCAAAGGGAAAGTATTCAAATATTTTTCCTATGACATTGGTGCAAAGATCATGGATTAAAGTGCCTTCAGACTTAGGAATTACCTAAATAGTTTTGAAAATTGCTTTCTATAAATGCAAAATTCAAACTTTCCACCTAGGTGCAAAACGTGAACCCTGAACCTAATTTTTAAAGCTGTTTGCATACTTTCCTTTGAAAATTTCCATGGATACAAAGTACTTGCATATTTTTATACTTGCTTTATTAGATAGTTTTGAAAGTTGTAAATCTTCTGGGGTTAGGGAAATATGCACTGTTACCTGCATGTTGCTTGCCTTGAACTACCAAGAAAAGGCATGATCCAAATCTAAATCTAAAATGCAATCTACATGCGTTATCTAATTCTGGCCAAAGAACACCCCACAGGAATGCTATAGAATCACGCACATTAAGGATTGAGGGAACATTTATAGTACACACAGTTCACTTGCATGTGTGTGTATCTATAAATTAATGCAAATGCAGTTGACTGTATGCATTTTTAAGTTCTTGCACGCATGCAGTATGTGCCTAAAAAATACATATAAGTCCAACTAACACAAAATAATGCTCCAGAATCAAGAAAAACATGTTTTAAATGAGCATGAGACAAATGTTTATTTGGCCATGCACACCTCTACTGTACATAGTTTTAGCTGGATTGAGTGAAAGGAAGTTTTAGATGGCCTATTTATCCAGGTAAATTCTTATTTACCTAGCTTTGGTCTGTGTTTTATATACACAGAGCCCACCTATGTGCTTCAAATTAAAGATCAAATTTATAGTCCTACCATCTCTCGTAGTACCTGCTCCAAGTTATTGCATTAAATAGTCTATGGGAGGCAGAGGTGAAAAGGGAGGTCATATCTTTTGAGCCTCCACTCAAGCAAAGGGTCCCCAGCAATTAACTTGCCCCTCAATTTTAGTGTGCATTCAAAAAAAAAAAATTAGCTTCTACTATGGGGTGGGGGTGGGGGGTGTGATTGGGTTGCCTGACACTGATATCAGGCTCACCACTCTATATTTCCCTGGATCACCTCTGGATCCCTTTATTAAAACTGGTGTAAAGTTGATCTTCAGGTACCATAGACAATTTCAATGAAAGGTCAAAGATTATTAATAGTATATCTACAATTTCAATTTTTCAGTTCTGGATTTGCGGAAGGCATTTGACAAAGTTCCTCTTGAGAGGCTTCTCAGGAAATTAAAATCATGAAATAGGAGGCAAAATCCTATTGTGGATTGGGAATTGGTTAAAAGATAGGAAATAGTAGGATTACAGTAAATGTTACGTTTTCATGGTGGAGAATGGTAAATAGTGGAATGCCTTAGGGATCACTGTTTGGGAAGGTTACCTTTTAACATATGTATAAATTATCTGGACAAGAAAGTTCTGAATGAAGGGATTACATTTAAAGATAACCTGATATTATTCAAAGTTTTTATTATAAGGTAGGTTGCAAAGGGGACTGGAGGAGGAGCTTACAAGACTGAGGGACTGGATATCTAAATGTAAAATGAAATTTAGTGTGGACATATGCAAAGTGATGCACATAGGGAAACACTACTAACTTTAGATGCATAATGCTAGGTTCTTTATTAGGAGTAACCACCCAGGAAAAGGATATGGATGATATGTTGAAATCTTCAGCTCAGTTTGAGGCATATTTCATAAAATAAATAGGAGAGGAGAATAAAAAGGAAATATAATGCTTCTGTTTGATCCATGGACTGATGTTTCTATGGATACTGTGTGCAGTTCTGGTCATTCCATCTTAAAAAACATATGAGAGCCTATTTTTGAAAAGATATGGAAGTCTGAATTGAGACATTGAGGTGACGATATTTATAGTTCTGGTGGTTTTTTAGAAAAGGCTCCACTAAACGCAAAGTCTTTTCTAAAATACCGCATAGGGAGATGCAGGAGCGCACATATATATGCCGATACATGGAGCTGGGAGAGCCATTTGTCAAACAGAGATATGGGCAAAATCCACGGTGGCAACTCAGCACATCCCACATGTAAGTGCCAGCACTTATCATGCAGAAATTGTGACATACTAACTTCCACATGTAGCGTGCCCACTTTGCAAGCCTCATGTATAAATGCTGTGTATTCTCTATATCAGGCATGTCCAACAGGTAGATCAAGATCTACCTGTAGATCACGGAGGAATCAGAGGTAGATCGCCAGCCCCTCTTAGCTCCATCTCTCCAGCAGCTCGCCCCGTCGCTAGGAGAGAGCTCGTGCCGGTAGGTCATCTGCCGAGGGCTTGCCGCCACTGCTTATCCTTTGCCTGTCTTTTTTCTCTGCCTGCGGGAATCTTGCCTGCGGGTGTATTAGGGATGCTTGTTGTTTTCGTGCCAATAGTTTGTGGGTACCCCAGGGGGTCGCTGCCAGCGCCCCGCGACGCCACAGGCCCAGCGTCATACCTGGTCTCCCACCTCTCAGAATCATCCATTCCTGCCCCCGCCCCAACACCCCTTAGAAGTGTGTTATATACTGGGCAACATCCATTCGCCCGGGCTTTACCTGAATACACTTACCGTATTAGTTGTGTCGTGTGCTGGTGGTTGGTCGCTTTATAGTTTGCTTTCATTAAACGTTTTCGGGCAGACACAACAAAGTGTCAAGAATTTGGTGATTTTATTTATTTATTAGAGTCTCTATTTTGGCGGGCTTTTCCAATTTTGTTCTAACTTGCCTATGCCTTGCCTTTGAATTGGTTCAAACCACTGTGACTTTTGCTTGCCTCTGCAATTTTATTTTGCCTAGCCTTTGCGTTGATTCTACACTGCAATTTTATTTCGCCTTGCCTTTGAGTTGATTCTACACTGTATGCAGAATTTATTAAATCGCGTGTTTTGATATTTGAACTTGTTTGGCGGTATTTGATTTTATCTGGTTTGCTGGACAGGTGTTTGAGTTTTTTTGATGATTGTTTGGTGGTATTTGATTATTGGTGCCATATGATGAATTCTTATTTTCACTTTTAGAACTCCATGTGTGGTTTTGGCAACTCTAGTCCTTGTATTGCACATCATCCAGAGGTTTTCAGTTCCTGTTGATCTTTAATACTTTGGGACAGTGACAGTTTTGGACCAGATTCAGCCAGTGTTTATACTAACTTAGCAGATTTGGCCTTCTTACATACAGCCACCCCAGTATAACGAAGATGAGTGTTCCAAAGAAGAGTAAAACCTACCACTTTCATGATGAATAGGAAATGGACTACTTTTTCATCATGGTGAAAGAAAAGTGTTGTTATCTAATTTGTAACGCCCCAGTATCCTTGCCCAAAAGGGTAATCTGGAACGTCATTATAAGGCTCTGCATAGCAATAAGTTTGATGCTGATTTTCCACCCAAAAGTGAAATTCGTAAACGGAAGCTCAAAGAACTTAAATCGAAATTGGCTACTCAGCAACAGTTGATGGCGAAGCCAAGGTCACATTCGGTCGATGCAACCATAGCATCCTTCAAGGTCAGCAACCTGATTGCAAAGAAATGCAAACCTTTCACTGAAGGGGAATTTGTAAAAGATTGTTTTCTTGAAGCAGCTGACAATCTTTTTGAAGGATTTAAAAATAAGAAAGAGATCATAGCTGCTATTCAAGATGTACAATTGTCAAGAAACACCATCGTGCGGCGAATAGAAAAGATGTGTGGAGACACAACTGAACAATTGTTGGAGAATGTTTCAAATTGTGTTGCTTTCTCATTCCAACTGGATGAATCTACATACATAAGAGACATAGCCCAGTTACTAGTCTTTATCCGGATGGTTTTTGAAGACTTCAGTGTTAAAGAAGAACTACTTGGAATGATTTCTTTAAAAGGGAGAACTACCAGTCAGAAAATATTCAGTTCTTACCATTCTTTTGTGACAAAGTGTAAGCTTCCATTGCATAGACTTGTTTCCATCACTACTGATGGAGCAAGAGCAATGACAGGTGAGGTTAACGGTTTCATAGCCCTCTGTAGACAGCATGACGACTTCCCAGATTTCCTTTCTTAGCACTGCATCATTCACCAGCAAGTTTTGGCAAGCAAGAGACTCAATACAAAGACTATTATGGACATCACTTTCAAAATTGTAAATTCAGTTCATGGAAGATCACTTCAAAGATGACTTTTCAATCTTACTCTTGATGAAGGGGCAGCGGAAGTCATTTTGCACACAGATGTAAGGTGGTTAATACTGTAGGCACAAATTTCTGCAAAGATTTCATGATTTGCTGAATGAAATAAGAAGTTTTTTGAAGGAGAGGAGAGATGACCAAGCAGAGTTGGAAGATGAGGAGTGGTTATATGATCTGGCATTTCTCGCTGATTTTACAGGCGAACTAAGTGATATGAATCTTGAACTACAAGGTAAAAACAAATGCATTGGCGAGATGATGAGTACAGTTTCATCCTACAAGAGTAAATTTGAGCTAATGATGACTGACCTTGCAAACAGCACTTTTGATCATTTTCCTAATAGGCAGGACCATCTGGGGCAATATCCAAATTTTGTTTTTCAGAACGAGAAGTATGTGACAGAAATCTGTTCTGTTATCCAGGAATTTGAAAATAGATTCTATGACTTCAAAAAATTGGAACAGTTGTGGAGTGCTTGTCATACCCATTCAAAGTAGATGTGGACATTAAAGAAACTGCAGCTGCTATCAGTAAAAATTACTCATTGAACAAGCCATCTCTTGAAAATGAAATATTAACCCTTAAAAATGACATTTTTCTCAATACCCATGCTGAGCAAGAATCGTTTTGGAAGCTAGTGCCTAGAGACAAATTTCCCAACTTGAGAAGATACAGTGAAGCTGTATACTCCTGTTTCGGTTCAATATATTTGTGTGAATCTGCGTTTTCCCATCTGAAAATGATAAAGAGTACACAACGTTCCAACATGACAGATGAACATCTCCAGGATTCCCTGAGACTGGCCCTCAAGCAATATTCACCCAACTTCTAAAAGCTGGTGGATGAAATGCAGGCTCAAACGTTTCACTAACGAGGAAGAGCGAAATATTAAAGATTGTGCAAGATCAGCCTGGATCAATACTCAACTTAAATTTAACACAAATTACTCAGTAAAAGTTAAAGTTATTACTCAATAGAACTTTAAGAAAAAATGTACTTTCCATTTCCCCTCGCAGTTCTTACTGGATCTTCTTCTCACTGTTTTGTTTTTGCTTAATTTGCTTAACAGCTGATCACATCCAAGTAAATGACAGAAGGTTCATTAAAAATGGCAGGGGGGGGGGAAATCCTCCAACTTTATTGGGTTAAAATTTAATTTGAAACTAATTTGAAACTTAATTTTCATGGTGGTAGATCACCGGCACTTTTGGCCGGAAAAAGTAGATCACGACCTGTTCGAAGTTGGACATGCCTGCTCTATATGAAATGGGGAATACACATGTATGCTCTGTGTCGCCATAATTGTCTTCCTCCGAACTGACTATTGCTCTATGTTGTCTTGACTAGATTGTAAGCTCTGACGAGCAGGGACTGTCTCTTTGCATATATTTCTGTACAGCGCTGCATGCGTAGCGCTATATAAATGCTAAATAGTAGTAGTAGTAATGTAGCTTTTTAATCTACCCTGGCCAATCCCAGACCACGCCCACTTGAAACTTCCACATACTAAGGGCATCCATATATAAACTGAATCCTTTCTAAAATGTCTGCTTACATGTAGATGCAATTTACATGTGTATATGCCTGGTTATATACATATAAATCAGGAATAAGGCTTCTAAAATAACCCCTAGGTGGAACTGAAAAAGATACAGAGAGAGACAACCAAAATGATAAAGGTATGCAGTGCCTATGTTATGAAGTAAAGCTAAGCAGGTTAGTGTTCTTCAGCTTGGAGAAGAGAACTCCTTTCAGCTATGATAAAAATCTAAAAGTAGTGCATACTAGATAACAAGCTTAGGTTTCAAGCTTTTTATTAGCAAATACAACATGATAGAAATCCAGGCATGTGGAGTTCCTTATGCACACCTTAATAGAAACCCAACAAAGTTTTACATTTTACAATACACCTCCATCCCCTTTGCAGAACTAAAAGTGCACCACACTTAATATGGTATCCAAAGAGCCTAAACACTTGCCACACTGTGCTCTTTTCTACTCATACACACTCTACTCCCCCAAATCCCCCCTTTAAAAAATTCCAACCAACAAACACAAACCACCCTCTACCCCCCAAGTCTCCTTCCCTGTCCTATGACCCTCCCTCTTGCATTTCACTTTTACTCACCCCTCCCACCCATGAGATTCTGGACCCCTCTCTACAAATCTACACCCTGCCAAAGAAAATTCAAAATATTAAGAGAATGCAGACAATCCTACCCCCCTCGATTTCTAAAAAGACATGGGCCTGTCCTCTTCTGCATTCCCATATACTACATCCACATGAGCTGGTGCAAAGCATTCCACCGTTGCCAAAAGGAGAGCATATTAGGGTTCACCCAGGCCAAAAGAATAGACTTTTTCCCCAACAATTAGGACTTCTGAAGCCAAAGATCTGCTTCATACCTACCAAATTCAGAGATGTAGCATCATCAAATAGAACCTCTTTGGTCTGCCTGGTAAGCCTACCTTCCACAAGCACTTCAGAATAATCATATACCAAATTCCAAAATTCCTGTACTTTTGGGTAGCCCAAAAACATGTGTCCCAGAGTGGCCTGTGTCTCACCACACTTTGAGCATTCTGACTGTTCACATATCCAAATGAAAAGCACACATTGGGGGGGGGGGGGGTTTATAAGCTCTATTAACAAACCTATATCGAACCTCTCTGAGTTCCAAATTCATGTAATCTGTGCAGTCCAATAAGTTGTTCATAACAGAACCTCTCCAGTCAACTCCAAAGCCAATTCCTCGCTCCATTTAGTGGCAAGCCAAACACAATTCAGGGAAGCCATCAAATCCAGGAAGGACTTGTGGATTCATGCCACTCACACTTTTCTACCTCTGCTGAAAAGAAGAAATCTTTCGTGGTGCTATGTTGGTGTTCATCGAGTCTGAACTGCTCATGGAGACCCTCTGGAAAGTTCTCCTAAACCTTGTTTGGTCTTCAGTCAAGCAGCTAATTGTTGAGTGATGTGACTATCCATTGGGTTCTCATGTCAAGATACAGAAATAGATTGCCAGGGCTTTCTTTCACATGGCTAAAGTTAGTATTGTTGCCATTGTTGCAGAAATGCGATCCTCCACCACCAAAATTGTCCCATTCTGCTGCTGTCCAGATAGTTGGGTTTGTCTTAGTCTGGCACCTCAGCTGAGACCTGTGCATCTTGGGAGCCCATGCCAGTAGTTAAACTACAGATAACTTAGCTTTCGGCCTTTGATGCACACAAGCCCTCACAGCACGCAAACCTCTTTATCACCAGGAATCACTCTTTCACCCCTCCCACATCAATAAGAGTAAGAAACGCTGAGCTCCTGAGCAAGCCCACCATCTGCTATTTGGGTATCACACTAGACCAGCAGCTCAACATGAAAGCACACATAAGCAACACCATCAGGGCAATCTTTCACAAGATATGAACAATCCGCCACCTACAACCCCTACTGGAACCAGACGATTTTCAGATGATTTTTCAAACATTGGTAACCCCCCACTTCGACTACGTCAATGCTATTCTGCATGGACTCCCCAAGAACACTCTGAACCCCTCTGCAACAACAATGAACGCCATCGCCCGCATCCTGCACGGAGCCTCCAGAAGAGACCGCATAACCCCAATCCTGAAACACCTCCACTGGCTGCCGATCCACTGCAGGCTCTCCTTCAAAGTATTACTAATGACTTTCAAGGCCATCAACAAACGATGCTCCACCTCCCTCATGGACCTCATCCTCCCCACACCTCCAAACAGGTCCAGAAGGGCATTCACTGCAAACACACTCGTAATCCCCAGCACAATAACAAAATGCTCCCTGGCAGCAAAGAGCAGAGCATTTGTATTCTACGCATCTACACTCTGGAATGCCCTTCCAACCACCATACGAGCTATTAACGACCTCGCCCAATTCAGGAAGGCACTAAAGCACCATCTTTCCCTCCTACATTACTCCCAGTCCAGTGAAACATCACAACCCAGCATACCCTCCACCCAACACAATGACACCACCAGCACATTCGGGACATGCTGACACAACCACATCCAGAAATACTACTGCACAAACCTGTAAATAGTTATCTAAAATGTATATAGTTCAGAGCGTGTCATGTCTCCACAACTGTACCTGTGGCATATCTGTGGCACAAACAGCTCCATTGTATATAGTTACCCCCGTTGGAAACCCAAGTTTTAATACCTGTTCTCCGTAATGTACATTGCATGCTCCGCCACATTGTACAAATTGATGTTACCTGTAAACCGCGCTGATTTTAAAGAGCGCGGTATAGAAATAATTTAAATAAATAAAAATAAATAAATATCTACTAAATCACGTTAGGGTTTGGCAGCTATCACCGTGCATTAGCTGCCAAAATCATGTGATGAGGGAAAAACCTCCATGGTATCTGTAAGGAGCATTCCTGGGTTACCCCTGCAGATACTAGGGCAGTTCTTGATTCCCCACGGAGACTCCTCATTACCTGCTTCAGCAGGTTTCGTGGTAAAAATCCTGTGGTAAATCCAGGGGGAGGGATGGTAGCAATCGGGTGCACAGAGCTATCAGCCCCCCCTCCAACAGCTGCGATTGGGCCTCCCTCCTCAACAATTTTGTCTGTGCTGTGGTGTTGCAATCCATGGCACCGACAATATTTAAAAAAAAAAAACAACATGCTGGCCTCCCTGCAACACCGATCACCCCCCTGAACAGCTCCCATTGGGGATCAGTGCACACCCCAAGCAAAACACCATCCCAGCCAGCCAGTCTGGAAAAGCCCCCTCCCTCCCCATTCCTCTCCCAATCCATGTCAAAGGGAGGACACACGGCCCTCCTCCATCTCCCTCCCACCATCCTATTACCAATACATTTCCTTGCTAGCCATCTATCAAAGGAGTAGCTCCCATGGTCCCCACACTCCCCTGTAGCACCAGATAGGCCTACTTTATCTTATCCTGGTGGTCTAGTGAGTCCATGGGGCAGGAGCGGTCCTCTCGGCTCCTGTCCTGTCATCCAGGATTTCAAAATGGCTGCAATCATGGGGTGCTTCCCTCTAGCCTTACATTAGGGGGCAGCACCACAAGATCGTGGCCATCTTTGTTAGGGCCTTTAAAGAGAACATGAGCGTGGGAAAGTACAAGACAAATCACACTTTTAAAAAAAATGTTCATAGAGGCCCTGCAGAGCCTGACACAGATTCTAAGCATACTTTCCCAGAGTCTGTACTGTCTTCTTTCTCTGACAAATGCTATTGTGCTGCGATGACCGCAGCAACACCCTCAAGCTTACTGCACACTGCCTTGAATTAATTTTTCAGGGCATGCACTACAGTCATGGTCATCTCTGCTGCCACATCTCCAATTGCTCCTCGTGATTGCCTGTCATTAGAGGGCTATTGACCATCATCAGCCTGATATGGTCCTTTTCCTTTTTAATCTGCTTTATTGCCATCACCTGCATTCAGTATGCTCGAAGAGTGGAAAATGCATTTGCAAGGTATGGACTGTCCTTCAAGTCTCTCCTACGAATTCACAATATCAATTTGCCAGTTTGAATGGAGGGAAGTCCCAGAGCCCTGTAGCACACATCTGCCTAGGGCTCACTGCATCACCTGATCCCTCTTAGCAAGTTTAAACAAATTAGAGAGAGTGGGTTTTTTCAGTCAGCACACAATTCAACAACTGAATTTGTAGCTGTAAGTTGTGGGCAAGGTAACTGAGTTTTAAAAGGGTTTAGACACGTTCCTGGAGTAGTCCATAAACCATTATTAGCCATGTTACCTGGAAAAGCCACTGCTTATGTTTGGCTACGAGCAACAAGGAATGTTTTACTCTTTGGGATCTTGTCAAGTACTTGTGACCTAGATTAGCCACTGTTGGACATAGGTTTCTAAGCTAAATGGACTTCTGTTTTGACCCCATATGGCACATCTTATGCTCTTATATAAGCAGGAGCAAATGGAAATATTGCATAGTGTAAGGATGTTATTCCTCTCCAAGGCCTCAATGCAGAAACCCTGCACTAGATCCCAGTACGAAAGCTCTAGTGTAGGCTCTCCTAACACAGATTTAACTCATAGTAACATAGTAAATGACTGCAGATAAAGACCAGTATGGTCCATCTAATCTTCCCAGCAATATGACAGGAGTAGGTGCACCCCTTCCCATGTCTTTTAGGGAGTAGATGCACCCCTGCCCATGTCTTTTAGGGAGTAGATGCACCCCTACCCATGTCTTTGCTTAGTGGTGCACCCACCAGGAGCAGGTGCACCCCTCCCCGTGTCTTCAACCCTCCCAATATCTTTGTTTCTTTGTTTGTTTAGGGGTGAACACACCGCTCCTCCCCCAATCGCTCCATGTAGGACACCCCTATTTGTTGAGAAATTAGATGGTTCAGTTTATTTTGATTTAATCTTGTTGCTGTAAAGTGATCCACAGTGTCTATCCCAGGCCACTTTCAATTCCGTCACCGTGTTTGTCCCCACCACCTCCATCAGGAGGGCATTCCAAGCATCCACCACCCTTTCAGTAAAAAAGTATTTCCTGACATTGCCTTCCGATTTACCACCTTGCAGCTTCATGTTATGCCCTCTAGTTTTACAGCTTCCCCGTCTCTGGAAGAGGTTTGTTTGTTCATTATTTCTCTTTAAGTATTTAAAGGTCTGAATCATATCTCCCCTATCCCTCCTCTCCTCCAAAGTGTACATATTTAGGTCTTCAAGTCTCTCCTCATAAGGCTTCTGATGCAGTTTTGTTTAGGAATGCTGTAAGCAAAAGGTCTACACTAAACGAGTGGAGCATCAGCAGCACCTATATCTTGTGCACAAAAAAACTGGCAATTGTGCACACTGCTCGAATGCGGTCTGACACATACAATATTATTCTGCACAGATGTTCTTCACAGAATACATTAGATAGCATTCCGGCACATGAGCAAAATGTTGTTCTTGCAGATTTGCCCTGCTGTGTTTTTCTATTGAATTACACAGGTACACTACCAAAAAACTGCCTCCAGTTTTGCAACTGATTCCTATAGATTTTGGGGTGCTGAATCCAGGAAAAATAGCCAAAATGTTCCATCACGTCACGTTTTCTTGCAAAATTAGATTTCTTACCCATATAAGGAATGTTCACATAATTTCTTTTTAGCCGACTGCAGTTTATTTTCTTGGCCCAAAATAGAGGTTGTAATGGTTAACTAACTAGAAACACTCCCTCATGATATTTTAGAGTGTTTTGTATTCATTTTATACATTAACAGGACAATTGGGAGGCGGGGGGCTAAATCCGGTACTCGCGCTGGCGCATGTTCTTTCCTGTTCGCCTCGCCTCGTTCGCTCGCTCGCTCAAACACGGTGGTTGCGACATGAACGTTCCTGTCAAATTTCAGTTTCTTGCAAGTTCATTATTACCTTTTGTTTGCTCAGTCGTAATCCAGCTTTATTCCGAAGAGGGTCACTACAGTTGTAGTTTGCAGTGCTGTGTATTTGTGATGGCTCACAGAGCCAGAGGTTGCGTCAACTCTCCGGACAGTTTTTGTTTTATTTGTGGGGAATATACCGTGAAAAAGCGGCAGAGGAACATTTCTGCATTTATTTAAAAAGTATATTTCGCCTATTTCGGTTTGAAGTTAGGCGATCAAGACAAACCGTGGGCTCCTCACAAAGTGTGCAAGACATGTGAGGAAGATCTACGCTTATGGATGAAAGGTAAAAAACAAGCATTTCGTTTCGGAATACCTATGATGTGGCGTGAACAAAGAGACCACAGCAGTGGCTGCTATTTTTGCTCTTGCATTGTGAAGGGATACAACTTAAAAAATAAGAACGTAATAAGTTACCCCAACCTTCCCTCAGCAATTAGGCCTATGCCTCATAGCAACGAAGTACCTGTGCCTGAACCACCAAAATCTTTGGATCATATTTGTGTGGACGGTTCTGATCATGATGAGACTCATCAGATGGCTTTTCCCGATGAGTCCAGTACTTCCGAGTTTGAAACTGAACCAGATCCGAAACCTGAACTTTTCTCTCAAGCTGAATTGAATGATTTAGTCCGGGATTTAGGACTCCCAAAAGATGCTGCCCAACTGCTAGGTTCTCGGCTTAAACAGAAAAATCTATTGTCACCAGGAACAACTTTTTATTGGTACTGCAACCGCGAGACACAATTTTTGAAGTATTTCAGCAAAGAGGAAGATTTGGTATTTTGCAACGATATATACGGAGTGATGGAAAAGTTTAAACTCAAGTATGATCCTGCTGAATGGCGGCTGTTCATTGATTCGTCAAAAGACAGCATAAAAGGTGTTCTTCTTCATAATGGCAACACATTCGCTTCAGTTCCTATTGCTCACTCTGTTATTCTCCAAGAAAATACGAGAATTTGGCCCTGATTCTTCAGAAGATTCGTTATGATGAGCATAAGTGGATGATTTGTGGAGACTTTAAAATTCTATCCATGCTATTAGGGCAGCAATCCGGTTTCACCAAATATTTATTTTATTTATTTATTTAGTATACATTTGTATACCGCTACTTCCAGCAATCAGCAGCGGTTTTTGATTACAGATTGGAAATTGTCAAATCATGACAGGAAATTTTTGAGGTATAAACACATTGATTAGACAGGAAAGCACAGCACACAGAGAACATGGGCTATGGAGGGTTAAGTGGCTTGCCCAAGACCACAAGGAGCACCTGTGGGACTAGAAACCCCAGTCCTTCCGGCCCAAGGTTGCTGTCCTCTAGTGGGATTTGAACCCCCGACCTTCCGGCCCGAAGTACCTTGCCCCAACCACTAGGCCACTCCACTCCTCCCTGCTTCCTTTGCTTGTGGGATAGCCGGGCCCGCGACCTACACTGGGGGAAAAAAGACTGGCCAATTCGGGAGTATTTGAGACCCGGTGAGAAAAATGTTCTTCATGAGAGCTTGGTACCTCGTGATAAAATTCTATTACCACCTCTCCACATTAAGTTGGGTCTCATTAAGCAATTCATCAAGTCCCTTCCAAAAGATGGTGAGTGCTTTCGGTACCTTTGCTCAAAGTTCCCCCGACTTTCTGAAGCAAAGCTAAAGGAAGGAGTGTTTGTTGGCCCTGATATAAGGAAACTCATTTCAGATGGAGCATTCGCTGAAACGATGTCTGAGAAGGAAAAAGAAGCCTGGGATTCCTTCAAGGATGTTGTTCTCAAATTCTTGGGGAACAGGCGGGATGAGAACTATAAGGATATTGTTGCCAGGATGCTCAATGCCTTCAAAGAACAAGGCTGTAACATGAGCCTGAAAGTCCATTTCTTGCACTCCCATGTGAACTACTTTCCCGAAAACTTGGGGGCGTACAGTGAAGAACAAGGTGAAAGGTTTCACCAGGACATCAAGGACGCAGAGAGAAGGTACCAAGGAAGATGGAACACCACTATGATGGCTGATTTCTGCTGGTTGCTGCTGCGGGAAACCCCAGATGAAAAATACGCCAAGCAGCGCACCAAGAGAAGCATTCGGGGGAAGAAGAAACGGGCCCACCAGGAGATTGATTGACCCAAGAATGACTTTAAAATCTAAACTGTGTTGACAAATATCGTGTTTTTACTAAACTTTGAAATAAAAATTTGCTAGTTATTACCACAGTGTCGGATCTCATTTATTAGATTTTATTTTCACACCATTGGGTGTTTGTCTTCATGTATTGCAATGGTGCGGTTTGCATTTTTTATTCTTACATACATACCTGTACAACATTTTTTGCACATTTCTTTGCTTTGCTTTGTGTCTAACCTCGCTCTTATATGCTCAATGTTTGTGCACATGTATGTGGCTGTTTTAAGTGCAGACAATTTTGCTACCATCACAGTGTGTTTTGTTGACATTATTCTTATGTGCTGCCTTGTTACAATTTTCTTTATTCTTATTTGAATAACTACTAAACAATTAGTATAAAGAATTCATCCAAGAAACTTTTATCTTGATCGCACTCAATCTGAAACGTTCACCTCAAACTGCTAACCCAATGTAGCAAAAAATCTGTACGTGATGGAGCAAATTGGTTACCAGATTTGGATTCAGCGCACCAAAAAACGTAAAAATGAATCGAAACATTAGAGGCAGTTTAAAAATTTTTTTTTTAGTGTACCTGTGTTATTAACCTCACTTTGTGAACTAAATATAACACCCAATGTCAGAGTTCACTACAAAATACCCCCTATCAAAAAACTATTTCTTTTTTTTTTGTCGAAGCCAGCTGTAGGAGAGTTGGTATTAGCACACAACCCACATCAGACAGCTAGCTACATTTTATTCAAAAGAGGTTCATCACCTTATAAAATTATTTGCACTTATCTGTTTCATTAACTTTCGTTGTTGAATCTCTACCAAAAAACATATGTTGCTTCTTAATAGGGAACACCCACAAATTGTAAATAGTGGGTGTTCCCTATTAAGAAGAGGCTGGCTGAACATGCTTCACGTCTGCGACAAAAGGTGGATACAGCTCCGGTGGTAGCCCACTGTTTAACCTTTCAACATTCTTTTGAAGATCTCCGATGGACGGTCATTGATCATGTACCTTTAAACCCTCGTGGAGGGGATCGGGAAAAACATCTGCAATGGCTTGAACAAAAATGGATATTTTCTTTGAATACAATGGAGCCTATTGGCCTGAATCGTGAAATCGATTGGCTTAGTGTTTTTTGACCTATCTGACGTATTTGACGTTGTTAAAACTTGATGCACCAATCAGATTTGGGATTCCCTAATTTGTGGGTATTCCCTTCTCTAGCGGTGGGTTCTCACATTTAAACGCTTCCATTCAGCCTAAGAAAGGATTCTTTACCCTAGCCGCAGAAGACGGCGTTTTTCTACATTGTTGCCAGACTCTAAATACCGGGGAGCACTTGATACAGGGTTTGATACCCGAAACGTGCACGTCGTGAAAATAGGATATTTTGAGAGCAACATATATTTTTTGGTAGAGATTCAACAACGAAAGTTAATGAAACAGATAAGTGCAAATAATTTAATAATTTTATAAGGTGATGAACCTCTTTTGAATAAAATGTAGCTAGCTGTCTGATGTGGGTTGTGTGCCAATACCAACTCTCCTACAGCTGGCTTTGACAAAAAAAAAATAGTTTTTTGATAGGGGTTATTTTGTAGTGAACTCTGACATTGGCTGCTGTGTTTTTCAGCATTGTCTTCAGCAAAGCCATAAAAAGTTGCGGGTGCTGTAAACTCAAGAGATAGTAATAAATTCCTCACTAGCGCTGATTACAGTGCTAGTGAGAAATTTATTGAACTAACTAACCCTCAATGTCTACTCAAACCTTGCTTTAAAATCCCAGCATTGCGCAGAAGACCAAAAGGCTCAGCTCACTTCTCTGCATCTGCGCTGCATAGCCAATTCATTCATTCATTATCTATTTAAATGCTCTTTTTGCTGCCCTTAGTGCAGCCATTTGCATATTGATTATGCTTGTGTTAAATCTCTCTTCTTGCTTTCTGTACCTTCACTAGTACAAAAACCTGTGCACAAACATTGCTTTATCGCCAGGGCTGGCCTAAGGGGGGTGCGGGGCCATGTGCAGAGACTCGGTGCGGGCCTCATTTGCATAAATATTTGCATAATGTTACCATACACTAACTTTAAGTAAACATGCCTCTTAATGAGTGTATGGATAAAGAAAGACTAAAAGATTTCTACATTACTATAATCCAGTGCCAACCGCCAGGCATATTAGGAACTACTACAAACACTGCCCATTTAGAATCCATTTTCACTCTATAAGGCGACCATTTAGCCATTTAGAATCCATAGCAAACCCACCATATCGTAACAGCACTACCAGGACTCACAAAGCACCATACTCTACCTATCAAAAGGCAACACTGCAAATATTAAACCAATACATTTCAGAGAATAACAATACATGACCTACTGGGGAAAGAGAACAAGTGGCAATGTTAAATAGGAATTACATAAACAGAATACCTCAGCTCAGTTACACATGCAGAACATAGACCATCACCAAACAAGGAATCACAATTTAGAAACAGGAAGACAATAATTAAACTGGGAACCCTAAAAGCCAAACTTGGAATGTACAACACCACTGTGTTGACGTTAATGATGCACATTTCCCAGAGCTGACATATTCTAGTTAATAAATTCAAATAAAGAGATATTTTTCTACCTTTTGTGCATTTCAGTTGCAATTGCTCCAGCCACTTTCTTCTGGTTTCTTCGTGTCTTCTGCTAACTCTCCATCGTCTGCTGTCCATTTGTCCTTTCTTCTCTCTTCTAGTTTTTTTTCCATTCTCTGTGTACATCTGCTTTAACATACTAATCTATCTCCTTTTGCTCTTTCCTCATTCCAATTTCATTCACTCAAATTTTACCCCTCCATCCTCAATCCCCACCTACTCTTGCAATACCCGGCCAATTGTAGATTTGTCTTCCCTCCCACACAAAATATTTTTCCCCTCTCCATTTCACTCTCCCAGCTCCATCCCATTCTAATCCTCCCCCAACATCAGCTCCCTTTTAGTTCCAGTCCCACCCAGCATCCACTCCCTTCTAGTCCCCCCATCAGCCCATTTCCAATCCTATCCTAGCCACACCATCAACCCATTTCCAGTCCTAGCTCCCCCATCCATATCCAGTCCTATCTGAGTCCCTCCATCAGCTCATTTCCAGTCCCAGCCCCCCATCACCCCATTTCTAGTCTTTTCCTAGCCCCACCATCACCCCATGTCAAATCCTAGCTCCCCTCCACTCAGCCCATTTCAATATCCAAGCCCCCCATGAGCCTACTTCCAGTTCTAGCCCCTCCATGAGTCCATTTCAATCCAGGCCCCAACCACACCCCATTTCCAATCTTAGCACCCCCCAATAGCCCATTTCCTGTCCTAGCTCCCTCCCCTCACAGCCCATTTGCATTCCAAGCCCCCTCCCCATCAGCTATTTGCAGTTCAAGCCCCCCTTCCACTCAGCCCATTTCCATTCCAAGCCCCCGTCGCCATCAGCTATTTGCAGTTCAAGGCCCCCCTTCCACTCAGCCCATTTCCAGTCCTAGCAACTCCCCCAGCCCATTACCAGTCCTAACCCCATCACCCTATTTTCAGTCTTAGCCCCCCCCCCCATAACCCATTACCAGTCCTAACCCCCTATCAGCCCACTTCCAGTCCTAACCCCCCATCAACCCATTTCCGATCTTAGCCCTCCATCAGCCCATTTCTGATCTTAGCCCCCCCAATAGCCCATTACCAGTCTTAACCCCCCCCATCAGCCCACCTCCAGTCCTAACCGCCCATCAGCCCATTTCCAGTCCTAGCCCCCCCCCCCCATAACCCATTACCAGTCCTAACCCCCTCTCCCCCATCAGCCCAGATAAATTGACCCGTTTTGGACAGCTCGCATATTCTTTCTCTGTTCTGGATGATTTATTAGATTTGTTACACTCAAACTACTATGAAATACCGGCAATAATAAAAAATATTAAAACTTTGCAGAAAATAGAAGTTTCACATAGTGTGTGTTTTTCATACACTGGTCCAATATAGTATGTCGCCCATCTTCAGAAAAGATAGGATTCAGTTCTAATATTCATTGACATAAACATACTGTATGATACTATTGAAACTGCAGTTTTAATTTAAAACACATTATTATGATATAATATAGCTTGTCAACAGTCCATTCTGATGGGGGGAATATGATACACGTGAAAACACTTCTGATGCAGTACGTCGATATTGCACCATTGAAACACCTAGAACAGAATGCTTGACAGCAATTAGCTTCGACAGCATATTAGCCCAGTGTATGAAAAACATACAAGGCCGATATACGCACCAATAACTCTGACACTAAGTAACTTACAGTTATCTATTTTCTAAAGTCTACAAATACTTTTATTTGCAAAATAGTAGCTATTACAGCATTATAAGATACTTACTATTTTTTGTGATCTTTTTATGTTGAGCCGCCAGTACCGTCAAAATCAGCAAACTTCAAATACCTATTAAACTAACTAGATCTCAGATAAAAAATATCTGTATATAATGCTTTTTGACATAACAATAATAGCTAAACATAGTTCCATTGAATTTATAACCATTAATTAGTAAACAGTTGAGTAGTAAGTATGGAAACCTTATGTATGTAAAATATATGCTGGTCCAAAACGAGTTAAAAAAACAAACAAACTGGCTGCTGCTGCCGTGACAGCGGCAGAATAAGTGTCCCGCGGGGCCCCCCCCCTGCCCGTCAGAGCCCTCCCTGCAGCATCAGCTCCCAAAGTGCGGGCTTTTCAGAGCCGCGAAGGGAGAGTTTCTCTTTCTCGCTACTCTGTTAAGCCCGCCAGGGCTGATGGGAAACAGGAAATACTTATTTTCCATCAGCCCCGGCGGGCTTAACAGAGCTGCGAGAGAGCACCTCTCCCTTTGCGGCTCTGAAAGCCGACGCTGAGGGAGCTGATGCTGCAGGGAGGGCTCTACCGGGCAGGGGGGCCCATGGGACACTTGCTTCTGCTGCTGCGGTAGCGGCAGCAGCAGCCAGTTTGTTTTTTAATCTACCTGGGCTGATGCAGAATGTTGTTTGCACGCAGTCCCCTGAAACGCGGGGCCCTGTACAAACAACATTCTTGCTCAATGGACGGGCTGGCCCTGTTTATCGCCTGCGCTAATGGCAGTGCACTTAGCTGCATCGAATACAAATGTGAGGATATAGGAGGATAGTACAGCAATGTAAAAAATCTAGAGGGAAGATGAAGCTAGTAAATGGAATGGGAGGATGGTGCACCACTTTGTAGGGAAGATGAAACAAGAAGACTGCATTCATTCTGCAAGCTTGAGGAAACGGGAATCTGCCACATCACTGTTCAAACCAGAGAGATCAGGAATATGTCTGTTACACTGCAACTAATATGTACCTGCAGCACTAAATGATAGTGGCCTGATCCTTGCTGGGCTCTGTTGATAGGGTAGGAAAGCTTGTATGAAACAATATCTTGCTATTTCTCTTGCTAGTGTACAGAAAGAATACCTAGAAGAAAATTATTAAAATTTTTATTTTTATTTTTTTAAAACATTTGTTAACCGTCTTATGCAGGTGGCATTCAAAGCAGTATACAACAGATAAACACCAACACAATATTCCCCTACTGACCCCTCTCAGCAGGACTCCCAAACCATCCAAAAAGAAAAATAAAATTAGAAATTAAAATAAAATACAAAACACAAGGAGACTACTGCTGCCAACTACTGCCCCACCAGACCAACATAAGATATGCCATACTGGGTTAGCCCAAGGACCATCAAGCCCTGTATCCTGTTTCTAAGAGTGGCCAACCTAGCAATTTTCCCAGAAGACACAGGTTCCACAGTGCTTGTATTGGGATAAGCAGTGGATTTCCCAGGTCTCCTTTAATAATGGTTTATGGACCTTTCCTTCAGAAACTTGTCCAAATCTTTTTTAAACCCAGCTACACTAACAGCTTTTACTACATCCTCCAGTAACAAATTGCAGAGTTTGATTATGTGTTGAGTGAAAACATATTTTCTCTTATTAGTCTTATATGGGTTACACTGTAGCTCATTGCATGTCCCTTAATCTTTCTACATTTTGATGGCGTAAACAATTGATCTACGTTTACCCGTTCCACTCAATTAAGTTACAGACTTCTATCATATCTCCCCTCAGCGTGACTTTTTCAGGTTGAAAAGCCCTAACCTTTTTAGCCTCTTCTCATAGGGGTATCCTGCCATCCCCTTTACAATTTTGGTGGCTCTTCTCTGTACCTTTTCTAATTCCGCTATATCCTTTTTAAGATATGGTGACCAAAATTGCACACAGTATTCGAGTGCAGTCGCACCATGGAACAATACAGAGGCATTATAATATCCTTTGTTTTATTCTCCATTCCTTTCTTTATGATTCCTCGCATTCTATTTGCTTTCTTGGCTGCTACTGCACACTGGGCAGAGGATTTCAATGACGCCTAAATCTATTTCCTGGGTGGTGGTTCCTAATGTGGCATCATGTAACCATAGTTTGGGTTGTTCTTTCCTAGATGCATAACTTTGCTCTTGTCCACATTAAATTTCATTTGCCATGTGAACGCCCAGTCTTTCATTCTTCAAAGTCCTCTTGCAATTTTTCACAATCCTCTTTGGTTTTAACAACTTTGAATAATTTTGTGTAATCTGCAAATTTGATTATCTCATTCATTATTCCCATTTCCAGGTCATTTATGAATATGTTAAAAAGCAGTGGACCCAGCACAGATCCCTGGGGTACTCCACTATTCACCTTTCTCCATTGAGAAAATTGGCCATTTAGCCCTACCCTCTGCTTTCTATCATTTAAACAGTTCCTGATCCACAATAGTACACTGCCTCCTATCCCATGACTTTTTAATTTCGCCAAGAGTCTCTCATGAGGGACCTTGTCAAAGGCTTTTTGAAAATCCAGATACACTACATCGACTGACCCACCTTTGTCTACCTGTTTATTTATACCTTCAAAAAATAGAACCAATTAGCAAGACAAGACCTTCCCTGGCTAAAGCCATGTTGGCTGTCTCCCATTAAACTATGACTATCTACATGTTCAGAAATGTTTTTCTTAATAATGGTTTCTACCATTTTTCTCGGTACTGACATCAGGCTCACCAGTCTGTAGTTTCCCCGGATCACCCCTGGAACCCTTTTTAAAAATTGGCATTACATTAACCATCCTCCAATATTCAGGTATTACTGATGATTTTAATGATAGTTCATAGATTAGTAACAGTAGGTCTGCAATCTCATATTTTAGTTCTTTCAACATCCTTAGATGTATACCATCTTGGCCAGGTGATTTGCTACTCTTCAATTTATCAAATAGTTGTAATACATCTTCCTAGTTTATTGATATTTCTTTCATTTCTTTTGCTGCATCAGCTTTAAATACCATTTCAGGCACCGGTAACTTCCCTACATCATCTTCAGTAAAGACCGAAGCAAAGAATTCATTCAGTATCTCCGCTATGGCCTTGTCCCCTCTTAGTGCCCCTTTTACTTCTCTATCATCAAAAGGTCCAAGTGACTGTCTCACAGGTTTTTGCTACAGATGTATTTTGAATAAGTTTTTATTATGCATTTTGCTTCAACAGCAAGCTTCTTTTTCAAATTCTCTCTTTGCCTGCCTTATCAATGCCTTGCATCTATCTTGCCAGTGCTTATGTTGTTTCCAGTTTTTGTCATTTGGCTCCTTTTTCCATTTCCTGAAAGATGTTCTTTTTTGCTACAACAGCTTCTCTGACCTCACCTTTAAACCCTGCTGGCAGTTTTTTGTCCTTCCACTTTTCTTAAAGAATGGAATACAGCTGGCCTGGGCATCTAAGATAGCATTTTTAAACACCAATGCTTGATGTAAATCTTTAACCTTTGCAGCTGCTCCTTTTAATTTTTTCTTAACTGTTTTCCTCATTTTATCATAGTCATCTTTTGAAAGTTAAAAGGTAGTATTGTAGACTTCCTTGTTGTCCTTCCTCCATTTATTAAATCAAACTCAATCATGCTGTGATCACTATTCCCAAGTGATCCCCTTATCTTTTGCACCAGATCTTGTGTTCCACTAAGGACTAGGTTCAAGATGGCTTTCCCTCTTGTTGGTTCATGAACCAGCTGCTCCAAGGAGCAGTCATTTATTTCATCAAGAAACTTTATCTCCCTAGCATGTCCTGCTGCGACACTCACCCAGTCAATACTGGAGTAATTGAAGTCACCAGTTATTATTGAGTGGAGGAGTGGCCTAGTGGTTGGGGCAAGGTACTTCAGGCTGGAGGTTCAAATCCCACTAGAGGACAGCAACCTTGGGCTGGAAGGACTGGGGTTTCTAGTCCCATAGGTGCTCCTTATGGTCTTGGGAAAGCCACTTAACCCTCCATAGCCCATGTTCCCTGTAAAATAGTTATCTCCAAGTTACGAGAAATGCCCTGTTCAATGTAATTTCAGTTTGTTTAATGTAAACCGCCTTGATATCTTGAAAGGCGGTATATAAGAAATGTTAAATAAATAAATAAAATAAATTATTAATGTGCTGTAAGTATTGTGCACTTCCCTGATTTTTTTGAGCATTTCATCATCCATTTGTTCATTCTGGCCAGGCGGTCGATAGTAGACCCCCACTGCCATCACCTTCACCTTTGTACATGGAATCTCCTTACCAGACTTTCCTGTCATTGATACCAACATATACGAAGACAGTAGACTCCTCCCCAGCACTATTTAAGACCTTGTCTAGGTGGCACCTGAGGTCTGCTACCTTTGCACCAGGCAGGCATGTTACCAGGCGTTCCTCATGTCCAGCAGCCACTCAGCTATCTACATGTCTAATAATCAAATCACCAGCTATAACGGCTGTCCTGACCCTTCCCTCGTGATCACAAGGCCTTGGAGAAACCTGCTTGGTGTGAGAGGGTTTTTCATCACCTGGATGACAGGCCCTAGATACAGGATCACTTTCTGCCACACCAGGGTGATTCCCTCCTATCACGTGACCTTTCTACTCCATGGCAACAGGGATGCTGCCAGACTGTAGGTGGGACTTAATGACTGTGTCCTTGTAGGTCTTATCTATATACCACTCTATCTTCCTTATGTCCTCCATGTCTGCTGCTCTAGCCTGCAGAGATCTGACTCGTTCCCTGTGAGCAAAGAGCTCCTTGCACCTAGTGCACACGTAAAATCCCTCACCAACTGGGAGAAAATCATACATGTGAAACTCAATGCAAAAGACTAGAAAGCTTTCATCTCGCTGCTGGACTGCTGGCTACATCTTAGTTTTAAGGTTGTGTTTATGTATTTAGTTTGTTTACTTACGTAGATTTGCTGAGGATACTTATACTAATAAAACTATATCTAATACGTTTAATGGACTTTGTTCACCTCAAGATTAATGAATCTCAGGTCCTTAATGTTTGTCTGATGAGGATAAACAGCTGCACTTGAGAAAGAATATGGGCACCTCCTTCTCTTTAAGAGGTTTCAGAGCCTATAAAGCTAAGATTATCCCAAGGGTGGGTGGGAGCTGGGAAGGGAAAGAAGACCTAAAAGTTGGTTTGCTTCTAAGGTAAAGGCTTGCCTATTTCTTGGGTGATTCACACAGCCCTTGGCTTGATAGAAGGGGCCTTTTAAATTGCCCCTTTGATCTATCACTTGCATTTAATACCTATTCAAGACAAATTCACAGATCTTTTGCCTCCTACCTGGAAGGCTTCTTTGTAAAGGTCACTAGAAACTAGTTTATTTCTTCATACTCAGGACTATTCTACCTGTATGATAAGCTATGCTCTGATTTGATTTAGATAAAAAGCTCTCTAGAAACAACTTTATTTCAGTAACTATTTACTCTATTTAACTTTCTATGTTTAAGCTATATACTGATTTGATTGAAATGAAAAGCTTTCTAGAAACAAATTTCAGAGTCTATTTACTCTTTATTTACTTTCTATGCTAAGCTATATGATGCTTTGACTTAAATATAAGCTCTCTGGTGGTACTAAGATCTGACAGCAAAACCACTGAATTCTAAAATACATAGATCTATCAGTTTTAACCCAAAGAATTCCCCTTTTCTCCCAAGATTTAGAGTTTATTTCAGAAGATTAATACTCATAGGTGTAGATCTATTTCCTTGTAGCAGCCCCTTTTGGTAGTCCTTTAAGACATCCCTCCTGCCATCTCATAAGGATTCAAAATAGTTAAATTGTCACAGAATGAAGCACCTCTCTGATGAGGCATTATTAAAACAGGATGTAGAGGCTATTTTCTAAATGTTTTCTTCCATTTTGTGTCTCATTTCAAAGATTGTTACATTTACTTCATTGCATGTTAATATGACCGTACTCCTCAAATTGCAAGCAGATATTATACTGTATTGCTTAGTAAAGCTTTCAGAAGCTTCATGAGCTTGAGTAGTCGATTGCTGTGTACAAGGAGATGCATTGACACTCTACTTAGACTTTCTGTTAGAAATCACAGCATGAGATTTAAAATTCCACAACCATTATCTAGTGTTAATGTTCCCATGAACTGAACATCTGTTAATAGGACAGGAGGAGAAATGATAATCTTTAATTTTGGAGCAGCAGAGAAACCTGTAGCACTTGTTCATTTTCTCTCATCAACTTTAA
The DNA here is from genome assembly GCA_033557465.1 of Ichthyophis bannanicus. NCBI lineage: Eukaryota > Metazoa > Chordata > Amphibia > Gymnophiona > Ichthyophiidae > Ichthyophis > Ichthyophis bannanicus. Next base: position 352,957,418 of record CM066033.1, read on the forward strand.
TATGATCATTTGACACATAGCCAAGTAGATCCTTAGTTACAGAGTTCGTTTTGAAAACTACATTATAAAGCAAACATAGTTTCAATAGTATTCAGATTGAAAAGTCAGAACAAAATCTTAGGGCCTTTTTTACTAAAGTCCGCTTAGGAAATGCAATTAACGAACCAAAGAAACACACATTGATAGCAAAGCCTCTGCATTACCTGTCGGAGGCATGACCAGTGTTTCTGGCAGCTAGCATGTGATGGGCCAATCTAACCTGCAAGCCGCCAAGGTGGGTTCAATTAATAACTCCCATAGAGGAGTCATTAGATGAACTTGTGTTAAGAACTGTGTTGCTGCTGAGAATGTGACAATTGCCCTGGCACTAGTGGTAGTGCACTCTCCACACTCCCACTCTGCCCATTCCCCACCCTATCCTGTGATTGCCAGTCAACATGCATTTTAGTGTGTCATAGCGGAGACGCTTGTGCGTTAGTGTTCCTGACTGCGAGTTGCTGTACGTTGAAATGCATGTTAACCGGCCAATGGACTTTAGTAAAAGGAACCCTTCGTTGCCAGATGACAGCTCGAACTGAAATATCTGTTTTTAGACTATATGGCAGTCGGGGGTTCAAATCCCACTAGAGGACAGCAACCTTGGGCCGGAAGGACTGGGGTTTCTAGTCCCACAGATGCTCCTTGTGGTCTTGGGCAAGCCACTTAACCCTCCATTGCCTATGTTCCCTGTAAGTATTACTGTATGTGTCTCATATCCCCACGTGTTAAATGTATCCCCCAATTGTGCTGTGACCGCTTTGATTGAAGGATAAGGCGGTATACAAAACTGTCTAAATAAATAAATAAATAAGGTATAAAAAATGCTTCGTGTGCTATTAAGGCCCATTAAAATCTTGGTATTGTGCTGCTTATTTGTGTCTTCTGCAGAAAGTTTAAAGTTTCTACGTTTCAAGGCCATACTAAGGGCTGTGCGATTGGTACGGCCGCACAGGGCGCCAGTACAGAAGGGGGCGCTGATGTCATCATTGGACTTCTAGGAAGTCTGAGAAAAGCAAGTTTGTACACATGGGTGGTTGGGGGGGGGGGGGCACCAAGTTCACCAGTCACACAGAGTGCAGTGCTAGCTTGGTACAGTCCTGCTAGGATTGTATCATGTCCTTTGTGGAACCTTGCAATAAAAGCTACACAGATTGTTAGCTTTTGGCTATGAGTTCATTAGTATTTTTTTTTCTTTGTCTGCAAGAATTGAACAGTATTTTCTGAGGACTAAAAAGGATTTATCCTGGATCAACCATTGAAAGCTGTAATGTGCAGGATACATGACTTTGACCAACTGGAAAGTCTGACATTTAACCCTTAGAGGCTCCTAATGTTGCCTGAAGCTGCAGTTGTACTTGTCCTTAGCTGCCCAATATTAAAATTTATATAGAGTGGACAACGCTTTTGTGTGATGCCTGGCTTCCAATGAAGTGCGTCAGGATTGACTCAGCCTCATTCTGCCATGACCGTTTCCATCATCACAAGTGCTTGATCTGCTTCACATTTCTCGTAGAATCAATACATTTCATCCCCTAAGAGTCCGGCAGGCCTTTGATTCCTGACCTGACATTTGCTAATGCTATCCCTGATGACCTGCCACTATGGCTCTTCAGAACTGCACTCTGTGTTTGACAACACTCATAATATGAATCAATATTCAGTGTTAAGTAAGTGAGCTGGGGAGTCAGTTTATTGCTGGAAAAAACTACATTGCCCCTGGCAGCTGTCAGAAATGGGTAGTTATTAGTAGCCTTCTCTTTGCACTTAGCATAGTCAGTAGGGGTCAGGCATGAAATGATTTAATCAGTATATGATATCTATGACAGAGCACTTAAAATGTAATCACAAAATTTATATGGAAGTGTCCCTGAGCTGTTGTAATGTTTACCTCACTTAATTTTCTCTGCTGTTGAAACAGCCCACTGTTTCCTGTAAGGTGGCTGTGTAACAACAATCATGTTTAGAGGGTACTATTTCTCTTGGCTTTGTAGCCATGCTTGTTTAAATTTTCATGGTGTGTTTCATATTTGTAACTTTGAGCCTCTCCTTATCCCATGTCTGCTTATGCTCAGGTTTAAAGCAAAAGAACTGTATTTGCTACTTGGAAATAATAGGGACTTTCATTACAAGTTAGTATAACTTATTTTGTGTCTGAACTTTGAGTTCCTGCACTTCTGAAAATTTATTTCTGAGCTTTTATGACTGTGTTGCTTTTATGTAGTAAAGATTAAGTACATAAACCTCTATTCTGGGGAAAAAATGTGCACAGTAATATATCTTCTCAGGGTACAGCCAAATATAATCTTTTTTTTTTTTTTTTTTTGCAGCATAACCCAAAAAAACCTGTTTGGTTGAATATTTTCTGATATTTGGCCACAACAGCAGCTCAAAGGTTATACAAAATTGAAAATATATGATCCAATTAATATATTTCCTGAAGATAAGCAGATTTACGATGTCACACGCATGCCATCAAATGGAATGACATTCCAAAGATGTCTAGAAAAGACTAGAAGTCTTTTCTGCTCTTGGGCAGTTTTGCTTCTTTATACTGTTGCCTTTTTTACTGCTGGCCAAGCTGGATGCATCCCAGAAGCCTCAACGTTTTCAGTTCAAGATTTGTGCTTTTCCTTAAGGCTTTAGTCAGAAATTTGATTATATTATCTCCTAGGTTTCCTAATCAGTGGTTATTTTCTTTAAAAGAACTGAATTTGATATCCAAAATACTTGTCTAGCTCACTCTGGGAATCAACCAGACAAATATTAGCATCAGAATTTCCCCCCACTTACTGGTTAAATATTATACAGACAAGCCATAGCATAGAAGAAAATGTACCCGGACAAAAAAAGTTGGCAGCTTTACTTTGGGCGGTAGTTACTAATTTGCAATAAAGACCCCCACCCTGCAGGCCGCCTCCTCTGTAGATACCCACAGACGCTCTCCCTCAACCTCCACCACTTTATAAGCATCTCCCATGCCTACCTCAATAAGAACATAAGATATGCCATACTGGGTCAGACCAAGGTCCATCAAGCCCAGTATCCTGTTTCTAACAGTGGCCAATCTAGGTCACAAGTATCTAGCAGTTTCCCCAAAAGACACAAGTTCCACAATGCTTGTATTGGGGCAAGCAGTGTTATTCTGGGTCCCTTTTAATAATGCTTTATGGACTTTCCTCCAGGAACTTATCCAAACCTTTTTTAAACCCAGCTACACTAACAGCTTTTACTATATCCTCTGGTAACAAATTCCAGAGTTTCATTACACGTTGAATGAAAAAATATTTTCTCTTATTAGTCTTAAATAGGTTACCCTGTAGCTTCATTGCATGTCACCTAGTCTTTTTATATTCTGATGATGTAAACAATCGATCTACGTTTACCCGATCTCCAGGAACAAGCAGGAATGAGTCTTCACATATGGGTACGTCGGTACCGACGGAGCCTGCGCAGGAACGCTCCCCAGCGTCCAATCAGAAAGCTTTTGGGAGCATCCCTCAGCGCTTGCGTGCTACTTTCCCGCCTTTCCAACTGTCTCTCCTCAGTTTTCGTTTTTCCGCGGAGCCGGCAGGACGTCGTCCTGTCACCGCAGAAACTTTTTTTCTTTAATTTTTTAATTCTTGATTTCTTGTGGTCGCGGCTGTTTTCCCGCCGCCACCGGTACCGCCGGTGGGGTTTTTTCTTTTCTTTTTCTTAAACTGAGGGAGAGTTTTCCCTCAGTTTCTGTCTTACAATTTTTTGGGCATATAAGGCCTCTCCATCATGGAGCCTTCTTCTCCTAAGAAGTGCCTTCACTGTGGAAACACAGTTTTCTTTTTAGACTCCAATGACTGGTGTCTAACCTGTTTGGGTCCTGACCCTTTTTCCCCTGAACCGTCAGGCTACAATACTGTGAGAAGAGATTCTCTCTTTCGAGTTTCCCTCGATACCATTTTCCCTCCCTATGGCAGGGCACCGGCCATTTCTTCTCTACAGGATCAGGTAACCCACAAACAGTCTGTTAAGACTAGCCAATCCTTGAGTGGTAAGTCTCATGCTAAGCATGCTGACGGCCCCGGCCTTGCCCTCAAGACCCCATTGACATTAAAACCCCGCCGGGAGTCTTCGGGCTCCAAAGCATTTCAGGGGTTTCAGGTTGTTCCTGGGGCTCACCCCTCACAGAACATACCTGAGCCATGCTTGGTGGTGGCATCCGCTTCGAGTGGTACCGATACCCCGGCATCGGCACTGGTGTTGAGTGATCCGCTCTTGACCAGGGATCGTCATCTGGCGTTCTCGGTACCTTCAGGACCGATCGAAACGTCCCAGATTGGCTTTCCAGTATCGGCAGTACCGCCGATACCACCACCGACGTCGGTACCCTCTAGGCATGCATCGATAGACTCACTTCCTTCGATGCCGAGTCTAGAATCGATTTCTAGTCTAGAGGACTGGGTACCGACGCATCTCGGAACCGATGTTTACCGATTCTGCATGCACGGTACCGAGGATAATCACCAAGGATTTTTAGTTACCTCGGTACCGCTTGAGCAGCCTCCGATGACTGCTTCGGTGTCGGTGTCGGTTTCGCCTTCGATTCCGGCACAACTATCGGTATCGATGCCGGTACCTGCAGTATCATCGGAACCAGCTCCTTCCATGCTTTTTGCACCTGGATCGCTCCTCTGTATACCTAGTTTGGAGTCGATACCTGGCATGGATGATGCACTACTGACTGTCTCAACTTATAACTGCCAGTTCCAGTGTCCATCCATTACAAATCCTGTTCTGCACCGGACAGGTACATCCTCCGGTGCCCAGGCTACCTTTTCAAATTTAGCCTGTCCAGGGATGGTTCCCATCGGAGATCCTTCTTTTCAGAAATTTCTCCTTGACATGGCAAACTTCCTTAATATTCCTATCCCTGGCTATGAGTCTTCTCAGGGTTTTTCTGCAGTAAAGGAAAATATAATGCTTCCTTTACATCACTCTTTGCAGAATCTTCTTCTGAGGGTATGGGAAAAACCTTTAAGAGTTTCTTCACCTCCTACAGCAACTGATCTTCTGTATCAGGTGCCCCCCTCTCCAGGATTTTGAAAGCCTCAACTTCCCCATCATTCCATTGTAGTGGAATCAGCAATGAGGAAGGTAAAAAGCAAGAAAAAACATTCTTCTTTCCCGCCAGGGCGTGCATCTAGAACACTGGATGCCTTTGGACGTCAAACCTTCCAAACATCTATGCTGGCAACAAGGATTCTCTCATATATTTTCTATATGAGTCTATCCCTTCAGGAGATCACAAAGAAATTATCTCTTTTGACTCCTTTTCTATCAGAGCCCAAGGCTGCAGACTATTCCTTACTTCTTAGTCATAGCCAAAATATCTCTTGGTTTCTTTCTCGTGCTTCCCTAGACTCTTTTGAGTCTGTTAGCAGAACTTCTGCTATAGCCATAGGAGCACGTCGTAAAGCCTGGCTCCAAGCATCAGACTTGAGTAGATGGGCACAACAAAGACTGAGTAATACTCCTTGTACTGGAGAAAATCTCTTCAATAAGGAGTCCTTACGTCAGGTTGCTCATTGCTCCACTGACTTTCCTGTTTCTGAGGGCCATCCTAAGCCCTCTCCTTCCTCAGCAGGTAGGAAATGCCCTACCAAACCTTCTTTCCCTAAAAGAAAGAGGTTTTCCTCTTCTCCTGCCCATCATTCGGATGTTCCCAAGCAGGGGAAGTCTCGCCCTGGTCTGCAGAATCCAAACTCTAGCCAGGCTGAATAAACACAGTAACCATAGGTTTCTGATTAATCTTTTTATACCTACAGTTAACTTCTTTTCAACAGAAGTTTTTCTCTGTTTTTCCATTCAAAACTCTGCTCAGGGATTCCTATTCTCAGGAAATCAATTTACTCTTCAGTATGCTGAACTGTCAGGATATTCATGTCTATAAGTTACAGGGTTTTCCACCTCTTCCTGACTAGAAGAGAGGTTTAGCAACTATCACATGATAGTTTCTCTGTACCAGCATGAATTTTTTCCTTCCAGGGACTTACCATGTGGTAAGTCCTTCTTCAGCTTCTATCTCTACCCTCTTCGCCAGGGTTTCCCCTGTAAGAGTGGTACCATACCATTGAAAGATTTTTCTTGTCTTTCTTTTCACTGTAGAGTTTCTTCTCCTGAGTAAGCTCTCTTCTTTATCTGGGCAGCTCTGCAGACAGAGACAGCTTGCTCTCTTTGTTCAGTCTGTTCTCTCTGTTTGACACAGACCGACTCTCTCGGTTGTCCTATTCAGTAGCTGCCCATGCAGGAGTTCCAGTAATTGACTACTGGTACTTTTCCACAAGTCCCAGTCTTGCCTTCCACCACTCCTGTCTGGCCTTAGTAGTGATTCCAAGACAGTTTTCTACATCTTTCTTGGATAATCCTTTTCACTACAGGCTTCTTACACTATCTTCTACCCTTGCCATCTCCAATCTCTGGGTTTGGCAACGTAGTGGACGTGGCTGTCAGTTTTCTCCATCAGCCAGTTCTACATCCCAGTTCTCCTGCATAATGCTCTCTGCAATCCTACTGAGAAGCTTTCCACTACGGGCCCTTGCTAGAGAGCATAGAGTTTCTCTAATGGCTATCCATCATGGTTGAAAAAGGCTTCCTCAGTCATCCCCTATGACTGTGAGGGTTCTTCACACCCTACTATCTTCTTTTTAAAAAAAAAAAAAAAAAAAGAGGGAAAAGGACATAAGCCTTCTCCACGTGAAAGTATAAGAGTTATCCCATTCCTATAGGGAATATACTCTTTTTTTCTTGCAGCTTGTCCTCATGGTATCCTAGTACTTCAAGGACAGCACATATGAATCTGGAAAACGCCTGATACCTCCTTTATCCCTCACGTAGGTCAACCTGGTATCTCATTCTATGCGTTTCTGTCCTTTTACCATGCTGGAGTTCCACAGGACTCCGGACTTGCTGTTTACAGACTGATATTATCCTCTGTTTTTTCACGTAACCATCCTGGTTATTCACTGGATAGCATTTCTTTACCATCATCTCTGGGGGAATAGATTCTCTATATCTTCTCAAGTAGGTTTCACCTCCTTGTTCTTAGATGAATCTTTCCCTTCACATCTCCATGTGAATGTCCTGATATGCATAGCTCTGTCTGCTTAGTTGCAGACATCTATCTTTAGACCTCTATATTCAGGTATATCTATCTATATATATTGTCACCAGCAGAGGCTAAACTAGTGTTATTTAGCTTAGTGCACTACTGGCCCTGACCTTTCTATAAAAAGAAAGTGTAGTTGCAAGTCGAGGGTCAGGTTTAAACAAGGATTTATTCCCCTCCCGGGGTTTTGCTGGATTTTCAAAAATGATACAACTTCCAAACTCAAAAGATAGCCATACTTCTGGCATAAACAAATGGGTAAAGAAAAGTAGCTTCTTGCTTAACAAACCAAATGACAAAAACAAAATATATAATCAAAGTAAACACCTGGGCAGTTTCCTCTGGGCAGACCTGTTCTCTCTAGCAGGCTTATCTGCTCTCAGCGCAGAGAGGTCTCTTCAGTAATCACTAAAGAACAGTCCATCTTTTCATCATAAGATAAACATTCATTTTGGTCAATACACATGGGCTCCTCAACTGCCTCGCCTTCCCTCTGGCAGAGAGTTTGTATCTTCCTCCAGCCAGTGACTGGTCTCTCTTCAATACTCTCTTCCTGGTCAGTGAGATAATTATCTGAGCCTTGATAAAACTGCTTTGCAGTCTTTCTGTTGAACCTTGCTCTTGTCAGTTTGCTGCCAGGCTTTACATACAAACATTCAGGCTCTTCATTCATACAAATATCCTGAAGCAGTTCACTATCTCTTTCACAAGGATGTGAATACCTTAAAAGCTTCTGGCTTTCATTAGCAAAGGGTTTTCTGTGGTTAAACTCACGGTTGGAGAATGACTGCCCGTTCTGTCTCCCAGCCCTTCTTGGCTTCTTATTCCAGGCCTCACAATAAACAGGGTTAGGCTGAAAATACTCTGACCTTTTGTTGAAGGGTTTTAGATTCTCTCTAACCTGCCAGGTTTCACAAATGCTTTCTGCTTCTGTGTCCTCAAAACCTTCGTCAGAAATCATACGGGAATCACATTCAGCCTCTCTTCCTGGATTCTCTCTCTCCTGGACTCGAGCATAATAAGGATTCTCCTCTCTGGCCTGCTTCAGAACTGTGGCCCGTTCCTGCTCTCTGGCCTGTTCCTGAGCTGTGGCCCGTTCCTGAACTAACTCTGCCTGCCTGCCTGCTTTCTTATGCAGAGTTATGGGCGTTTTCCTGCACATGTGCAGAGTGTTTCCCTCAGTGTTTGGGGAGTGTCTGTTGGCTGGGCGTGCCTTCAGGTCTCGTGCCTCAGCCTGCTCTGGTTGCCTATAGCAACTAGGAAGCTTTTTCTCTCCCTTTCTGTCAGAGTCTGTGCCGAACTCTTCAGCTTTTTGTGTCTTAAAGTTACAGGGCAGATTTTCGGTGTTACAATATATATATATATATATATATATACCTATATACATCTCTGTAGATGTATCTGTCTGTCAGCTAAGTGTGCATATGCTATGCCCTTTAGATCTCATTATAGATATATATATATATCTATATACCCATATATATATAGATAGATATATATATACACACATATATCTACATATATGTGTGTATCTGTCCAGATACTTATTATAGGTAGATATGTATTTCCATACTTATCTCTCTGACTGTCTATGCTCATAAAGGTTTTTACCTTCCTGTATGTTTCTAACAGTGGGCTTGCACAGCTTCATACTGTTCCACAGTATGTTTCGGATATTATGCACACAACCACTGCTGTGGTTCTGACAGCCCTACCATATCCTAGGTTTACGTATCCCTGAAGCTCCATGCCCCAATGTCTTCCTACCTCTCACCAGTTAGGAAAGACATGGTGGATCTTCAGTGGATTTCAGATTCAAGTCCTCAAACATCTGTCCTTTCTTGGGAGTATGGGGTTCTTCTCATACTCTTTCCTCCCTCAAGGACTAGGTCTGTTTGTCCAGATCGGTCAGTCTTCCTCTTTTGCTCCTACCTCTGAATACTTCTGTAGCCAAAAGAGTTTTCAGCTTTCCATGAAGCTTCCCACTGAAGACCTGCCCTATTTGTGCTACCCCAATTGAATCCTCAGGTCACCTCTCACTTCCAGATGTTGACCTCCACCTTCACTCCAGTGAGGTCACCTTGAACATTATTCTACTGGATCCCCAGTAGACTCCATCAGCCTCTCTACTTCCTGCAATCCAGTAGGTGAGCGTCATATGGTGATTGTTCATTTCAATATTATGGTGATTGTTCATTTCAATATATCTTTTGATAATGATCATACATACAAGGACTCCTTGTGGGTAGTCCTTTCTTAGCTTAGCTGTTTTTTCTGCAGCTCCTCTCTTTTCAACTCCTGCCCTCCATCCTCAGGATGCCTGGCCATATGAGGTGTAGCATGTTTTCAATCTTCAACATGTTAGGGCTCCAGGCATCTTAGCTTGGGAGTCCCCATATGTGAAGACTCATTCCTGCTTGTTCCTGGAGATAGCACAGTTACTTACCTGTAACAGGTGATCTCTGGGAACAGCAGGAATAAGTCTTCACAACCCGCCCACCTCCCCTAGGAGTTGTATTTCTATATCTATCTTTCCTTTCCTCTTTCTCTCTCTCTTTGTCTCAGCTATGAAACTCAACTGAGGAGAGACAGTTGGAAAGGCGGGAAGGCAGCACGCAGGCGCTGAGGGATGCTCCCAAAAGCTTTCTGATTGGACGCTGGGGAGCGTTCCCGCGCAGGCTCCGTCGGTACCGACGTACCCATATGTGAAGACTTATTCCTGCTGTTCCCAGAGATCACCTGTTACAGGTAAGTAACTGTGCTTTCCACTCCATTCCTTAATTTATAGACTTCTATCATATCAGCCATCTCTTTTCCAGGCTGAAGAACCCTAACCTTTTAACCTCTCTTCATAGGGGTATCCTTCCATCCCCCTTTACCATTTTGGTGGCTCTTCTCTGTACCTTTTCTAATAACGCTATATCCTTTTTAAGATACGGCGACCAGAATTGCACATAATATTCAAGGTGCAGTCGCACCATGGAATAATAGAAAGGCATTATAATATCTTTTTTTTAAAATTTTCCATTCCTTTCCTTATGATATCTAGCATTCTATTTGCTCTCTTGGCTGCCGCTGCACACTGGGTGGAGGGTTTTAACATGTTATTCACGATGACGGCTAAATATTTTTCCTGGGTGGTGGTTCCTAATGTGGAACCTTGCATCGTGGAACCATAGTTTGGGTTGTTCTTTCCTAGGTGCATAACTTTGCACTTGTCCACATTAAATTTCATCTGCCATTTGGAAGCCCAGTCTTCCAATTTATCAAAATCCTCTTGCAATTTTCCACAATCCTCTTGGGTTTTAACAACATTAAATAGTTTGTGTCATCTGCAAATTTGATAACCTCACTCGTTATTCCCATTTCGAGGTCATTTATGAATATGTTTAAAAGCAGCGGATCCAGCACAGATCCCTGGGGTACTCCACTAATTACCTTTCTCCATTGGGAAAATTGGCCATTTAACCCTACCCTCTGCTTTTAACCAGTTCCTGATCCACAATAGTAGATTTGCCTCATATCCCATGACTTTTTAGTTTTGCCATTGGTCTCTGATGAGGGACCTTGTCAAAGACTTTCTGAAAATCCAGATGCACGATATCCACTGACTCTTCTTTGTTTACCTGTTTATTCACACTTTCAAAAAAACATAAGATTAGTAAGACAAGATCTTCCTTGTCTAAAGCCATGTTGGCTGTCTCCCATTAAGCCATGACTATCTACATGTTCAGTAATTTTGTTCTTTATGATGGTTTCTACCATTTTTCCCGGTACTGACATCAGGCTCACTGGCCTGTAGTTCCCGGATCACCCCTATAACCCCTTTTTAAAAATTGGCGTTACATTGGCCATCCTCCAATCTTCAGGTATTACAGATGATTTTAATGATAGTTCACCGATTACTAATAGCAGGTCTGCAGTCTCATATTTCAGTTCTTTCAACACCCTTGGATGTAAATCATTTGGTCCATGTGATTTGCTACTCTTCAGTTTATCAAATAATTGTAATACATCTTCCCAGTGTATCGATATTTATTTCATTTCTTCCACAGTATCACCTTTAAATACCACTTCAGTCATGTGTAACATCCCTACATCTCCCTCAGTAAAGATCAAAGCAAAGAATTTATTCAGTCTCTCCGCTATGGCCTTGTCCCCTCTTAGTGCCCCTTTTACCCCTCTATCATCTAATGATCCAACTGACTCTCACAGGTTTTTTGCTACAAATATACTTTTTGCTTGCTGTGGAAGCAAAAACATGTAATAAAGAGATGCAGAAAGCAGGATGGACTGAACTACCAGAGATGCCTCTGGAGAAGATTAATGACCAATGTTTGGAGTTATCAGCAACCCCTAGGAGGCAGAGAGCTTCACAAGGTGATCACCGATTGCAACGACAGAAGGCAAAAAGTCCACAAGATCAAGAAAGAACAGGGTAAAAGAAGGACTGAAGCTGTATTCTGGTTTGTTTGTTGGAAGAAAGCTTAGAATTGGGCCTGTAAGGGGAAGCTAACTATATTTTTTGTGTGATATCTTTAAAAGAACGGGGTATATGTGTGTTTTTTCTGCCTGCCTGGTTGCTGCCGCGAGCATGTGGGATTCCTGACGTTGGTTTGTTTCCCCCTTTTCATTGCGCATGTTCGGTGTTCCGTTTTGACTTTGTTGTAGTCAGCCGTATGCATGGGGAATCACTGATGTCAGCAGGCTCCTCCTTCTTTAATCGCACATGTTCAGTGTTTTTTGGCCTTCCTGTGCTTTGTTCTAGCAGCGTGAGCAGCGGGCGTGGAGGCAGTCTTCTTGTGCTTTAAAAAGTATGTCTCTTTTTCTAACTAAGCCTTCATCAGTTAGTCTCTCTTTGATTTTTGTATGTTTTGGTATATGTGAGAATATTGTTTTTTTCTTTTTTGCTTTGGCAGTCCCCCTTCTGCTTGTGGCATGGATTAATAAATTCTTCTGGTTTTGGCATGGACTAACAACGTTTTTCACGAAGAGCTCCCTGATGAAGCCGCGAGGGCAAAACACCTGGTGTTGGAGCTTCAGGTTGTTGCCCTGTCTTTATTGAACTTAATGTCTTGCTGCTATTTTGCTTGAGGAGTTTTTTGGCTGCTATTGATATTTTGCTATTGTGGCTGAATATTTTGCTGACTGTTATTGCCAGGAGCCGCTCACTGTGTGTTTTGGATTTTGAGTTTTTACAGTTTGGGGCTGAACTCTCTTTCATATTAGAGGTTTTGTTCTGACCATTGATGTCATTCTGAGTACAATTCATAGATAAAGCGCTACTGTGGCAAGATTTTTGTCTTGATCGTGCCATATGACTGACTCGTCCCCTCTGTTGGTATTGATAGAAGGGGTGGCTGAGGTCTTTTTTCCTCTAACACAGTGTTTTGTGCTGTTATCGGCTCCTTGTCAGTCTTGCTTGTTGAGTTATTCTCACTGTTTGTTTTTTGTTTTTTGTGTTTTGTTTTTTTTTGTCTGTTTTTTTGTTTGTTTTTCTTGTTTTGAGAGTATAGTTGGGAGTTTTTCTTTAGTTATTTTGATATTTTGGCTCCCTGAGGATAATTCTTTTTGATAGTGAAAAAGGTGGTCAGACCATGTGCCAGTGTGGGACGATTTCTGTTTGGAGAAACGAATAGAAGGGAGAAATAGGTGGAAACTCAGTAAATCCTTGCTAGAGGACCCTGACACAATTAAGCAGATACAGAAAGAAATGGTGGACAACCTTGAGCATAATGATAATGACCAGTGCCCAATGGAAATAGTGTGGGATTGTCTTAAGGTGGTAGTGAGAGGCAAGCTGATCACAATAGGTACCCATGTAAAGAAAATCAAGGAAGCAAAGAACAACTACGGAAAAAATTAGCAGGTGGGAGGGGCAGGAAAAGCAGGGTATCATTAGGAAAACTGAAAATTGGAAACTGCAGCCAGGTGGGAAATGAATGAACTGGAACTAGCAGACATAAGGCATGCCCAAGATAAGATTAAACAAAACATTTTTGTATATGGTAACAAACCTAGTCGCCTACTGCCATATAAGCTTAAAAAACAACAGGCAAGGAACTTTATTACTAAGATCAGAGACTCATATGGGCAGGAGTTGAGAAATGAGGAGGAAATTAAAACCCGCTTTGTAGAATACTATGAAGAACTGTATACCCCAGAACAAGATACATCCCAGGAGAGGATTAGAAACTACTTGAAGGGGATTCGGCTACCTTCTCTCAAAGAGGAGGAGTCTGAGCATATATCCTCTCTGATATCATGTCAAGAAATATTTCACGTTATTAAAGACCCCCTCCCCCATAAAGCCCCAGGATAAGAGGGTTCTCAAATAAAGTTTACAAAGTGTTTTCTAATGTATTGGTAGAACCCAGTTATTTAATACCTTTGGAATGGAAGATTTACTTCCAGCCTCGACGAGGGTGGCAAGAGTAATTCTTTTATCAAAAGAAGGCAGAGACCTGGGTTTATGTAGATTGTGCTGACCCATCTCCTTACTGGGGTCAGATGTTAAAATCTTTACTAAAGTTTTGACTAACAGGTTAAAGCTCCACATGCCCCAGTTGATCTTTATGAACCAATCAGGATTTGTACCTGGGAGGCAAGCATCAGACAATATTAGGAAAGTCTTGAATGTGATGTGGAGGGGAAAAGAGGGTAGAGAAGAACTAATGTTATTGGCGGTTGATGCTGAGAAAGCCTTTGACTGGGTGTCTTGGCCTTTTCTATTCTAGGTATTAAATAAAGTGGGTGTTGGGTGTAATTACCTTAATTGGATTAAAATATTGTACAAACAACTCCAAACCAGTTTACGACTCAATGGTTACCTATACTAAATCATTTGAATTGGCCCGAGGGACACCTCAGGGCTGTCCTCTCTCCCCCTCATTTGTCTTATCTATGGAGTCGCTGGCTCAGAGAGTGAGCGATAACACAGAAATCCAGGGCGTAAAGTGGGGTCAAGAAGAAAGTAAATTATCCTTGTTTGCAGATGATTTTCTGTTTTTGATTACTTCCCCCCCCCCCCCTTACAAGTCCCAGAAGCACTAACAAGAGAGCTGGACAGTTATGGAAGGATCTCTGGTTTTAGAATTAACACTACCAAATCAGAAATATTAAACGTCTCCCTTCCAGGGGATCTTTGTGCCTTGGTTAAAGCACCCTTCCCATTTCGTTGGGCCAAATATAGTATCAAATATCTAGGTGTTGGGGAGGGTTTCCTGCAGCCTGAGTTTGCCGCGGAGGGGTGAGAGCAGCTGGCGTTGTGATCTGCCGGCCTGTGTCGGGCAGCTTCTCCGACGTCATCCAAAGCCCCCATAAAAGGATCTGCGCATGGTGCTTCCTTCAGGAGGGTTTCCTGCAGCCTGAGTTTACCGCAGAGGGGTGAGAGCTGCTGGCGTTGTGATCTGCCGGCCTGCGTAGGGCAGCTTCTCCGACATCATCCAAGGCCCCCATAATATGATCTGTGCCTTTTTACGGCACCTAGCCGTCGGCACCATGTAGTGGCATCTCCTAAGGGGCGTATCCAAAGGGGGTTTGCAGGCCCCTTGTGAGCCCCTTAGGAGCACAGTGGGAACACTGGGAGACTGCTGAGTCATAGTGCCTGGAGGCAAACAGAAGAAGAAACCCCCAGCTGCCGTCTCTGCGAGTGTTCTAATGGATAAGCACGTGATATCTACACCGGTTGTAACATCTCCAGGTACTGTTTCTTTTGACCCCGCCGGGGAGGGAGCGAGTTTAAGCTCCCTGGAGCGTACTCCTCCAGTTCCGCCCGATTTTTTGGAACTTTCTGCTGAGTCTGAGTCCTGTGGAGGTCTTCAGAAGGATAGTGTGCTCCCCAATATAGTAGATTTACTAAGACAGAAGGCCTTCTGTCTTTACTAAGACAGAAGGCTCCTTCCAATCTACTCTATTGGGGAGCACACTATCCTTCTGAAGACCTCCACAGGACTCAGACTCAGCAGAAAGTTCCAAAAAATCGGGCGGAACTGGAGGAGTACGCTCCAGGGAGCTTAAACTCGCTCCCTCCCCGGCGGGGTCAAAAGAAACAGTACCTGGAGATGTTACAACCGGTGTAGATATCACGTGCTTATCCATTAGACCACTCGCAGAGACGGCAGCTAGGGGTTTCTTCTTCTGTTTGCCTCCAGGCACTATGACTCAGCAGTCTCCCAGTGTTCCCACTGTGCTCCTAAGGGGCTCAAGTTTCCTCGATTTCACTTCTAGATATTTGGCAGGTGGTTAATCGCACTGAGCGGATTCTTACTGAGACTGTTCCTTCTTTATGCCAGTTTACTAGGGATACAGTGCTTACGTTTCAAAATTTAGATAGTCAAATTGGATCTTTGAATTCATGTATTGTAAGTATGGATACACATGTTAAATCGATTGCTTCATTTCAGTGTACTTACATGAAGGATAGTCTTATTATGCATCAAAAGCTTGAAAATTTAGAAAATTTGGCTTGAAGCAAGAATCTGAGGGTGCTTAATTTTCCTTGTATTAGTTTACGCTCTCTATTAATCCTGTTTAGGAAATACCTGAAGGATGTCCTTCTCCGTGCTTAATTTTCCTTGTATTAGTTTACTCTCTCCATTAATCCTGTTTTGGAAATACCTGAAGGATGTCCTCCTCCTCCCAAATGCTGATGTGTTAGCATTCGTTAAATGTTATCTCCCTACAAAATCTGTTTCTTTTCCTGTTGAGGGAGGAGATGAGGCAGTATCTGGGGATCAGGATACTTTTGATGTAACAGCCCTTTTAGAAGATAATCAGGATGCTATTTCCACTAGGGCTACTTTATTAGTGACGTTGCTTTCTGAAGATGATAAAATTCAAATTCTTAAGGCTTATTTTAGGAAGAAAGTCAATATGTATTGTGGAGATAAAGCATCTATTTTCCCAGATGTGTCTCGTAATACACAAACACGAAGGAAGTTTTTTCTTGCCTTTAAAACTAGAATTCTTGCTCTGGGTGCTACATTCTTTTTACGATATTCCTGTAAATGTTTGATATCTTTAGGATATGATAAATTTGTGTTCTTGTCATCTTCAGATCTGGAAAAGTGGTTACTTGAAAAGGAAACGGCTCAGTGATTTTTCCTTTGCCTTGTCAATTTACTTTAAAATTGTTTGGCAGGTGGAGAAGGGTAGTTTGATTAATAGGCTGGTTTTTGTTACAAGGGACTCCCCTTCAGCGATTTGTGGTCTCTCATTTGATTTTTTCTGTACTTATTATTGATTACATTTTCCCTGATATGTGGGCTAATGTGCTTTTGTTTATTATTTTCTATCTGTGATGTATCATACATGATTTATTGTATTTCTTTACATTGTTTTTGTCATTGTATAAATTTACTCCTAATAAATATATAATTATAAAAAAAAATATCTGGGTGTTCACCTTACCTCAGTTCTAAACAAATTTTTTCGGGTGAATTATCTACCCCTAGAGAAGAAACTTGTTGGGGAACTAGAGGAGTGGGGGTGAGGAGGTATTGTCATGGTTTGGCAGAATTTCATCGGTCAAAATGATGATCTTACCCCGGCTATTATATTTATTTACTACCTTACCTATCCCAGTACCTCCTGACTACATGGAAAGAATGCAACGATGGATTGTAAGGTATATCTGGAGGAGTAAAAGGGCTAGAGTAGCCCAGGGAATACTTACCCATAGCTGAGATAAAGGAGACCTGGCGATCCCCAACTTGGCTCGATATTTATTTATTTATTTATTTATTTATCCAGATTTGTATATCACTTTTTCCTTCAATCAAAGTGGTGATTATACAAAATGGGTTTGCATTGACTAAGGGATGACATAACATATTGTGCTGCCAGGTTAAGGGCGGCATTGGAATGGTGGCTGCACGAAACACAGGAGTGGGTCCAAATAGAAAAAGAAGCACTAGAGGTACCCTTGTTAGGGTAAGGGTACTGAGAGGGAAAGGGGTCAATGCTAAATGTACCAACCTTTTTGACTCATTGACACTGTGGATATGGTTTAAATGGAGGGACAAATGGTTGGGTGAGGGGCGGATGTACTCAATCCCCTTGAGAGGGAACATTGATTTTCCACCGGGGCTCCAGGGTTCTAGTATTGAAAGATGGGCAAGATATGGCTTAAAGAGGGTTGGACAAATTCTAGATGAGAAGAAGTTGAGGCCATTTGAGGAATTATGTGAAGAATGCTTCCTATAGGGAACAGATTTCTATCTTTATGCTCAGGTGGTCCATTGTATGCAGTGCAAGGTCCTTCCGGGGCTTCGAGACATCTCCACTCCTTTTGAAGATCTTTTTGCCAGGGAGATGGTGAAAAGGGCAATATCTCAGTTTCATAATTTGATGGAGATAGAGAGAGGTGGTAAAACACTCTCCCAGCAGCAGTGGGAAGTGGATTTGGGGGTAGTTTGGGAAGACAAAACCTGATACCAAATATTTAAGAGCCGCTATAAAGGATTATTGACCACCAATTTAATTGAACAGAATTATAAGATGATGTACTGCTGGTATCTCAACCCAGACAAAATACAAGCTATTTTAAAAAACTCAAATGGGTTGTGTTGGCGGCAATGCGGGGAATGGGGACTTTCCTGCATACATGGTGGATGTGTTTTTTGGGGAGAGGTGTTTAAATTATTAGGTATGATCCTGGGGTAAAGCGTAACAACCTGCCCAGGAATAGCCCTTCTGTGGGCGTAAGAGCCTCTGAGTTGAATAAATAAGGGGATTTCATATGTATGGGATGTTTGGCTGCCCGGTTGTCTATTAATAGCCAGGATATGGAAACAACTGGAACCACCAAAAATTAGCAAAGTAACAGTATCCTTTGGTTATATTTATCTCATGAATAAACTCACAGCCCTGAAACATTCATGGATAGAGCGTTTCTCTCTTATATGGTCCAAATATTCAAAATGGCAAGCCCATAATGGATGAGCATAAAAGGGGATTTGATGACTTCTAGATTGGGAGATCTTTGAGGGTGTGTGTGTGTGGGGGGGGTTATACAATACATATCATTACGTCAAATGTGGATTATTTTGTTGGGGGAGGGGGATAACTTCCAAGCATATATGAAACATGTAAATTGTTATGTTTTTGTATGACTATTATGCTTGTTATGTTATTTACTAATAAAAACGATAGATAAATAAATAAATAAATGCTCCCCAGGAGCATTGGGCCACATGTTAACAGCCCAGTGCTTCCGGTGACTAGAATAATGCAGCTTGCAAGGTTGAACGCAAGTTACATTATTTATTGTGGGAGTCACTATACTGTGTACTGATTTATGGCAGGTTAGTGACTCCTATGGTAAATTAAGCTGTGGTAAAATGTGAGATTTTACTGCTGCTTAGTAATTAGCCCATTTTGTCTTTTCAGCATGAATGTTCAGCACTAAGCAGACAAAATTAACTTTAGAACTCTGTGGATAAATAACTAACCTAAAGTTACTTTATCCTGTTAATGTTATTTGGGTATATTCAGGCTGCCCAGAGACCAGCTGAACATCTGTAAAAAAGTTAATCAAAGTTGTCTATTAAATATCCTGCTCAGCAACTTATTTAATATTGATCTCTTTCTTTTTTTTTTTTTGACATGTCACCAAATTGATTCCCCCTGTCAGCAAGAAATGAGCCAAACCTCTGATTGTTTTATCTCTTGCAGGCATGTCTCTTCAGGAAAAAAAGTGTTTGATTTTGCATTATTAATTTTATTCAGTATATCAGAAAAGTAAGTCAACATGGAAGTTGTCTATCGCTGACCATCACAAAGTGTACATTTGTCATGGGAGGATGAAAGTGTTAATGACTATATGAGATGTGCTTCAGGATGTCACCATTTCTATAACTTTACAAGGCATATGCAACACTGAACATATACACATAAGAGAAAGTCCATGCTCTAGAGAGCTTACAACCTAGTCAATACAAATACAACAATCAGGGGACCAGGCTAAACTAAAAGGAAGTAAACAGGAGAATAAGGGGGCCAGGACACAATGGTAGCCTTGAAGAGGTGTTTTTTTTAGTCTGGATTTGAATAGGACCAGGGATGGAACCTGACTTACTGACACAGGTAGTGTGTTCCAGGCATATGGTGCAGCAAGATGGAACAGAGTCTTGAATTGGTAGTGGAAGAAAAGGACACAGATAAAAGCGATTTACCTGATGAGCGGAGTCCCTGAGAAGCGCGTGTAGGGAGAGATGAGAGGATATGAGGCTCTGTAGAGTGAATCCATTTACAGGTCAGGAGGGTAAGTTTGAACTGAATGCAGAAATGGATAGGGAACCAATGAAGTGACTCTAGAAGAGGGGTTATGTAAACGTGGTGATACTAGTAGAAGATTAGCCATGAAGTTGTGTTTTGAATGGATTGAAGAGGAGAAAGAAGAGTCAGTGGGAAATCAGTGAAAGAGCAGTTTGCAACACTCTAAGGTGGAGGTGACTAGAGAATGGATAAGAGTCTTGGTTATGTGTTGGGCCCAATTTTCAAAGGTATTTCCATGGTTTGCAGGCCTGGCGAAAAGTAAGGCACATTAAAGGCTGTCCTATCTTTTGCCTCTGAAGCTAACTGGGCAGTGACTAAATATTGCCTCTGCCCAGTTAACTTCCTGCTTTGGCGGCCAACCTAGATATTCAGTGCCGGTAGCCAGCACCATTACTCTAGCTGCTGCTGCTAAATATTGGGTCCAGCAGGTTTTAGCTATCTATTGGATGAGCGGAGAGAAAAAAAGAGAAGGGTTAAAGATGACACCAAGGTTACGAACTGAGAAAACAGGAAGGATGAAACAGAAAGAGAGAAAGGAGGAAGAGAAAAGGTGGATTTAGTGGGAAAGATAAGGAGCTCCCTCTTGGCCATGTTCAATTTCAGATGGTGGTAGGACATCCAGGCAGGAACATCAGACAAGCAAGCTGAAATATGGGCCTAGATTTCTGGTGTAGAAAGAGATAGAGCTTAGTAGATGGGAGGGAATGAGATCAGAGGAGCCAGTGGCGCATTTGGAGGAGGAAAAATGATATGCAGTTTCCTCCTCAGTTTGGGGGAGGGGGAAATGGAGGCAACCTTACAGAGGCTGAAGACTAATCTTGTGAACATTATCTTTGAAGTAGTTGGCCAGAGTTTGGGCAGAAAGTGAAGGAGAGGTTTGGGCAGAAGCATTTGGATAAGAGAGTTAAGCATGGCAAAGAGAGGGCAAGGGTGGCAGATTGACATAATATTCATGCTTGGTGTACATTAAGGCAGACTGAAAGGAGGCTAGCATGAATTTGAAATGTAGAAATCAGCATGGGTGTGGGATTTAATCCAAAGACACTCAGAAGAGTGGGCATAAGAATGTAGTTAGTGGATTTTAGGAGTCAGCTATGACTGAGGTATAGTACACCTCGCAGGTCATGGAATAGGAGGAGTGAAAGCATCCAGAATACAGGAAAGTATAGTGTTATAGGAAGAAACTGCCTCATTCACAGACTTACATGAGATGGTGGAAGAGATAAGGGATGAGACAGCAACAGAGAGAGTAGAGGGGTCAATGGCTATTTGTTGTTGTTAAGTGCTGTTGAGTTGGTGTTGACTCATAGCAACCCTCTGGATAGTTGACCCAAACTGTGTTCAGTCTTCAGTCAGGCAGCTCGTTATTGATAGATGGCACCCATAGCTGCTTTTATTGTATTGATACATCTCATTGCTGGCCTTCCTCTTTGGCATTGACCTTCAACCTTGCCAAGCATGATGTCTTTCTCTAACAAACTCTTTCTTTGCATGATGTGCCTAAAGTATGAAAGTCAAAGTGTTGTCATCTGAGCTTCTAAAGAAAGCTTAGTGGCTTGGACAAATCAAATCTTTGTATGGAGAGAGACATTTCTGCTCTTGAGAAGCTTGTCTAAATCCTTCATAGCCATTCTGCCAAGAGCAATGCGTCGTCTGATTTCTTGACTGCTTGTCCTTTGTGACATAGTGGGTCCTTCCAGCCCGTTAGATAAGGCTAAAAAACCAGGAACAGGAGTAGGGCTGAGTTGTAAACAAAAGCACATGGCTCCTGGTTACCTTAGAAACCAAGCACTGAGGCAAGAGAAACGCCCATGCTACCATTCAGGGAATGAGTCACGAGCTAATGCAGGACACCTGCTAGGGGGTGGAGTTGAGCACTGCCCTAGAATTCACCCTGATAAAGAGAGTTCAGTTGAGCTTATGGAGTTAGAAGGAGAAGAAGGGGAAGAAGAAGGAGAAGTGGATGAGGCATGTGTGCTGGATAAGGAAGCTAATGAGAGCTACGGTGAAGACAGTGGTGCCAGGAAAAAGCCAGAGTCTCTGTGGGAGGGTGAGACAGTGTCTTTCTTCAGGAAAAGAAAAGAAACCCCAAGGGAAGGATATAATAAGGGCAGAGTGGATTACCTGCAGTATCCAGGGGAACACAGAAGTGAAAGGAAGCCAGGAAGGCAAGTGAAATCTTCTGTGCAAGGCTTAGGTTAGGAACCTACAGCCAGTCCAAAGCCACAAAGAAAACCTCCACCAGCTAGGCTAAAAGGTAAGCCAAAAGGCTGGCATAAAAATAGTTACAGTGACTGTATTTACCCAGAGGGTTGGAGCTGGGAAGAGAATACCTGTGCTGATAACGTTTGTGGAAGCTAGTATTTAACTCAGGAATATCAGGTGAAACCTGAAGCAGTTAGAAAGGGCGTGGCATCAGGATTGCCGTTACAAACATTTCCTTCTAGCCAGGAAGAGTTAATGGACTTTGAACCTGAGTGTGTGAATATTGATGAAGATATCATGGACTGTACGATATCGCTTGCTAATGAAATAATCTCATTACGCTGAAGGCATGTTTTGAAAGAGAAAGTACAGCACTACTAGCATTGGGAAGCAGAGAGCTGTGAAGAAACAGCATTGTTACGTTGGAATGCTAGATATCAACCTGTTTATTGCTGAAGTAAGCCTTTTCTGTTAAAGAACTTTTGATTTGTCCTTATGCCAGTAAATACCTGATTTGTGTTACTTTGTTCATGGTGAAATCCACCCCGGGAGGGGAAATAAAATCCTTTGGTTGCTTAAACCACTTTTCCATAACTGCTCCTCATTGATCCGGTGAAGGGACTACATTTCCCAAAAAGCCTAGCTTCAGTATTTGTAAAGTAGCTGCTTCAGTGGGGAAAATCCACTCACTTAACCTCTACTCACTTATACACGGGGGTTTAAGGAGAGCTGGTGACACCTTTCTTTATCGATTTTTGATCCAAGTAGGTTAAAGTTGTCAACTATTTCAATTTCTTCTCCATCAATGATGAACTTATTGAATTTGACAGTTGTCAGGATCTTTGTTTTCTTAACGTTAAAGTGCAGGTCCATTTTAAGACTAATTTCCTTGATCTTGAGAAGCAAATGTTTCAGATCGTCTTCACTTTCAGCCAGTAATGTAGTATCATCAGCATAGCGAAGATTGGTGGAAGACTAATCAACAATCTTCACACCTCGGTTGTGTTCATTCAATCCGGTTTCTCTAGTGATTTGTTCTGCATATAAATTAAAGAGATAGGGTGAAAGTATGCTGCCTTGTCAAACATCTTTGCTGATTTTAAACCATTCTGTTTCTCCTTGTTTCATTCAAACTGTTGCTTCTTGATCAATGTAAAGATTGTGCAAGAGAACTATTAGGTGTTCTGATACACCCATGCTTCTTAATGTGGCCCAGAATGTCTCATGGTTTACACAATCAAAAGCCTTGCTGTAGTCAATAAAACACATATAGATATCCTTTTGGTATTCCTTTGTCTTTTCAAGGATCCATCTCACATCCTCCATGATGTCTCTCATTCCTCGCCCTTTCCAAAGCCCTGCTTGCACTTCAGGCAGTTCTCATTCCAGGTATGGTTGTAGTCTCTGCTGAATGATCTTGAGTAGAATCTTGCTGGCATGTGGGATCAGAGCGATTGTGCGATAATTTTCACAGTCAGTCGGATCACCTTTCTTCAGTATTTGTATAAACACAGATCTTTTCCAGTCGGCCATTAATTTCTCTTCAAAATTTCCTGGCAGAGCCTTGTAAGTATGGTAACAGTTGCATCCGATTGCTATAATAGTTTAATGGGAATTATATCAGTGCCCGGTGCTTTGTTCTTTGATAAGCTTTTCAGTGCTGCTTCAATTTCTTCTTTCATCATCAATGGTTCCTGATTATAAGGTACAGGTTGAAATGTCTGTTGGTCCACTTGATCTTTATGGTATAATGACTGTATATCCTTTCCACCTTCTCTTGATCTCAGCATCATTCAGCATAGATCTTTTAGCTTCTTGTACCATTCCATTTCGAGGCTGGAATTTTTTCTTTAACTCTCATAGCTTTAGGAAAGCTTATCACGTTCTTCCTCTAATAGGTTCTGATTCAATTTCTTTACATGCATCATTGTAGTACTTTTTATTGTCTTGTCTTGTGTTGTACATTGGAAGTCTGTTGGGTTCTATGATTGCTTCTTTTTCTCCTCTGGCTTTAGTTTCTCTGTGACACTGGGCAATTTTCAGAGTCTCTTCAGTCGTCCATTTTGTCCATTTTTGTTTTTTTCACCTTTAGTAGAGACTTCTCGCTTTCTTCTAACACAACCTTCTTGATGTGATCCCATAACGCTTCTGGAGCTCTGTCCTTTGTATCTAAAGCAACAAATCGATTTTCCAGGCAGTCTTTAAATTCCGGTTGTATATTCTCAAGGTCATATTTCCTGTATTCACGAGTGTCTTGCTCTTTTTCAACTTTAGCTTGAGTTTGCATACTAGTAGTTGGTGATCTGTACCACAATCAGCTCCAGGATTTGTCTTTGTTGATGTTATAGAGCTTTTCCATCTTTGACTTCCACAGATGCAGTCAATTTGATTTTTGTACATTCTATTGGGTGAGGTCCATATGTACAGTCTGCACTTGTGTTGCTGGAAGAAGGTGTATGATATAGATAGATCGTTGGTCTTGCAGAATTCTATCAATCTTTCTCCAGCTTCATTTCTGTTGTCAAGTCCATATTTTCCAACCACTTTGCCTTCTTTGTTGCCAACATTTGCGTTCCAGTCACCCATAATTATCGGGATATCCTGTTTGCATGCTCTGTCAATTTCAGCTTGAACTTCTTCATATTTTTATTTATTTATTTATTTACATTCTCTTATATACCGTGCTATTCTGCATCAGTGCGGTTTACATTGAACAAACTGAAATTACATTGAACAGGGCATTATAACTTGGAGATAACTATTTTACAGGGAACATGGGCTATGGAGAGTTAAGTGGCTTGCCCAAGACCACAAGGAGCACCTGTGGGACTAGAAACCCCAGTCCTTCCGGCCCAAGGTTGCTGTCCTCTAGTGGGATTTGAACCCCTGACCTTCCGACCTTCATAGAGCTCATCCACCTCTTCCTTTTCTGCAACTATTGTTGGGGTATATTCCTGAATTTTAGTTGTGTTGATGGGCGTTCCTCGTAGACAAAATAGATATTAAGTGTTCACTGATTGCATTGTATTTCATTACAGTTCTTGCAAGTTACTTCTTGACTAGAAATGCAACACCATTTCTTTTTTGACTTTCATTTCCAGCATAGTAGACCATGTGATCATCAGATGCAAAGTGTCCAATGCCAGTCCATTTCAGCTTGCTGACACCCAACAGATCGAGTTCTACCTGTTCCATTTTATTCTTGACTACCTCCAACTTCCCTTGGTTCATGCTTCGTATGTTACATGTCCTAATATGTAAAACATCTTTGCAGCTTCTGATTCTTATTTCAGTGGCGAAGATTCCTAAATGTGTTGATGACTATAGGATGAGATTGTGGCAGGATGTGACTAAGAGCAGTTGAATAGGGGGAGAACTAAGGCAGAGAAATTTGAGGGTGAGCAATTGGAGAAAAAGACAAGGTTGAGATAGTAACCATGCTGGTGAGTAGGGGCAGTAGAACACAGCTGGAGATTGAATGAGGAGGTTAAGGCAAGGAGTTTTAAGGTATAATAGTCAGAGGAGTTATCAACAAGAATGTTCAAATCCCCAGGATGAGAGAAGGGGAAGATGGGTCCAGAGAAAAGGAAAGTCAAGAATTAAATTCAGTAAGAAAAGAAGAGGTGGACCTGTCAGGAGGTCTACAAATGACAGCCACCTGGAGGGGTAGTGGAGTTAAATAGGAAGAAAAGGATAGAAACTGAGATGCAAGGAGGGGTTGAAACTGTTTAGATCAAAAGAGGTGTTGCCCAACCCCACTAATGTGGCCAAATGGGTGACATTTATGAGAAAAAAGGTAACCTCTATAACAGAGAGCAACAACCGAAGCAGAGTCTTAAGGGAGTAGATGCAGAGCATTAAAGATAGAGGTCATGAATGAAGGTGATTTTTTGTTGAAGGCAGAGTGGACATTCCACAGGTTGCATGAGAAAAGGAGGAAGGAGTGGGATATGATTAGAGGGATTGCGGTTGGGTCTGCATAAGAAGGGAGAGAACTGCCTAGGGGTGCCAGGATTGAGATTAATAGGGGAAGACATAAGGGTGAGGTACTTTCAGTGAAAGTGGGAATGACTAAAGCAAGGAAGAAAATATTGCAGCACAAGAGCAGATGATAAAAGATAGAAGACAAAAGGGCAGGAAGTGTGAAGAGAGTAGGGAATGGTAACAAGGATTAGAGGTTTGAAGTTGTTGGAATGAAGAGAAAATAGTGAAAGAAAGCATTAAGACAAGAAAGTGGTGTGGAGCTATAGGAATAGATGGGGAGGGAAGACTACAGATTATAGTAGATATGATATGGTGAAGCAGGAGAGGAACCTCAGTGGTTTGGGTGTACTTGAGAGAGTAATAGGGCGAATGAGCCCCAGAAAGGCTATATAGGAAATATAAACCATGAGGTGAGTGGGTGGGGAGGAGGTGGGTGGGCAAGAAAATCACCACGTGAAGAGGACAAAGAATTACTGCCAGAGATGAGGGTTAAATGTTGACCTAGGAAAATAGGGAGAGGTAGAAGCACAGGGAGGTTAGGAGATTTAACACAACTGGGAGTGAAGGCTAAAAAATGGCAGAACCCAAAACATTTGGCACAAAATTACAAATGGAAATCTAGAGTGGAGGCCAAAACCAAAGTTAGGCACAAAATTACAAACAGATATAGATAATTAAATAAATAAAAACAAACAACAAGTAAATAAAAATAAGCTACAAATTCTATATCTGCTCCAGGCACAAAACATTCAGACGGTGAAGAGAAAATGATACTCCACCATCCCCAATACTTTCCACAATCACAATGATAGCAGCAGCGGGATTCAAACCCTAGTTTCCTTATACTCTAACCATTAAACTATTCCTAGACGTCCATGGTCTGGAATACTATTCCAGGGATGTCTATGTAGATGCCCCCCCTGCAGATGTCCATATTGGACACATCCACAATTGTGAAATTGTGCTTGAACTTGGATGTTTTCCTTTTTTTCACAGACATTCTGGCTTGAACGTTCCAGATTGCACAGGGACAGCATTTGTAAAATGCCACTTTGAAAGCATCTGACCATCGTCACTTTAACATAGACCTGGAAATCCAGTCATCGGCATTGAATATCCAGTCTGCCCAGACAGTGTTTTAGCTAACTGGGCAACAGTGATATATTTAGCCACTGTCTGATTAGCTAAACTGGCTGAAGTTAGGCCAGCTTTTAAAGTACCTAACTATAGCTTTAGATATGGAGTGAAATTTGTATTGCCATGCTGCCTAAAGTGTGAGAGAGTGGAGAAGCTCAAAATGGCAGCAGAATCGATGATTGTAATGGTGATACTATATGATAAAACCATGAGAGAATTAACAAGAAGCCTTACTGTGCTACTAGACGATAGGCTGGCCAGCTACAGACATTCATCAATTAAATGAAAAAGGGTATGGAGGCCCAGAACATAAGAATGCAGCAAATGGAGGAGAAGCTCACATCTGAAGAGAACAGGGTGGATGCTGAAGCTGTATAGGTAAATGGTTTAGAACAAAGTTTCAAAGTCCTGAATAGAATCGAAGCTCAAGAATATAGAGGACAATGAAATAATGTCTGTGTTGTTGGCCTCACTGAAGGAAGAACTATGGGAGATTACAGAGAACTAGTTACAGGTTGCATTGGACCTACATCTGCAAGGCAAACAGATGCAGATGGAAAGAGTGCATCAGGTGGGTCCCAGAAAGGACAATGCACATAAGCCCAGGCAAATGATGCCCCGCATAAAGCACAAGTTGATGAATGCCTATTAAAATAAGAGAGAGCTGGACTATAAAAGTTCTAAAATCCTGCTTTTTAACAATTTATTCAGCAAAGGTGGTGGCAAGTCAGCGAGCTATGTCACCATATTGCACTGCCTTGATGAAGGAAGGAATAAGGTTTGCATTCTAGTTCTCAGCATTTGTGAGGGTGACAAATGAAATTAGAATGCAGTCCTTCTACTAGGATACATAGATTTCCAGGTAATCATTAGAGGAGATTTTAACATAACTTGCAAACCACAAAAAAACCTGTAACCTGCCTAGGACCCCAGTCAAGGATTTTGCGAAGAAAGGGATACATTTTTGTCAGATGTGCTAACATTGGTAGAAACCTGGAGGGTATTACAGCCAGAAGAACTTGATACACATTCTATACTAGCCCTCGAGGGTGCTATGCGAGGCTGGACTACACACTAGTCTCCAAAACACTATTCAGTTCGTTAAGCATGGCAGAATTCGGGGCAGTGGTCTTATCTGACCAATCCCCTGTAGCGATAGAGCTAAAAAGTAAACCACAGTATGTGGATTTTGTTTGGTGAATGAACTCCACTCTCTATAAGAATGTGGCATTCCATAGTTTTCTGAGGAAGACATGGCAAGAATACTTTGTCTCCAATGACTTGTTCCTCACCAGATCCAAGGACCTTTACTCGGTCCTCATACTTCTTGAGCTTTCTGCTGCTTTTGACACTGTTGATCACCACCTTCTCCTTGCTACCCTGTTCTCACTTGGATTTCAAGGATCTGTTTTGTCATGATTTTCTTCTTATCTCTCTTATCTCTCTCACTGCACTATTAGTGTATGTTCTGGTGGATCCTCCTCTGCTGCTATATGCTGCTTTCAGTTGGTGTATCCTAGGGCTCTGTCTTGGGACCTCTTCTTTTCTCTCTCTGCACCAGTGGGTTCCAGATTTAGGGTCGGGACCCCAAATGGGGTCATATCACCAGAGGATGGGGTCATAGAAAAATGGTCATTTCTCTTTCTCTCTGGCCTTTCCCTGTGACCTATGCTAGGTAGTGGCAATCACCAGAGAACATGTGGCCTGTGAGCCAGTGAGCATTCATAGGCTCTTGTCCCTTCCTGTTAGACTGAAAACCTATGCCAAGTTCTGGAGTCTGTAAGTACATAAGAACATAAGACATACCACACTGGGTCAGACCAAGGTCCATCAAGCCCAGTATTCTGCTTCCAACAGTGGCCAATCCAAGTCATACGTACCTAGCAGTTTCCCCAAGGGACACAGGTTCCACAATGCTTGTATTGCTTCAAGCATTGATATCCTGGGTCCCTTCTTAATAATGGTTTATGGACCTTTCCTCCAGGAACTTGTCCAAACCTTTTTTAAACCCAGCTACACTAACAGCCTTCACTACATCCTCCGGTAACAAATTCCAGAGTTTGATTATATGTTGAGTGAAAAAATATTTTCTTTTATTAGTCTTAAATAGTTTACCCTGTAGCTTCATTGCATATCCCCTAGTCTTTCTATATTCTGATAAGGTAAACAATCGATCTACGTTTACCCGTTCCACTCCGTTCATTAATTTATAGACTTCTATCATATCTCCCCTCAGCTGTCTCTTTTCCAGGTTAAAGAGCCCTAACCTTTTTAGCCTTTCTTCATAGGAGTATCCTTCCATCCCCTTTACCATTTTGGTGGCTCTTCTCTGAACCTTTTCTAAAATCGCTATATCCTTTTTAAGATACGGCGACCAGAATTGCACACAATATTCAAGGTGCGGTCTCACCATGGAACGATATAAAGGCATTATAATATCTTTTGTTTTATTTTCCATTCCTTTCCTTATCATACCTAGCATTCTATTTGCTCTCTTGGCCGCCGCTGCACACTGGGCCGAGGGTTTGAACATGGTATCCACAATGACGCCTAAATCTTTTTCCTGGGTGGTGGTTCCTAATGTGGAACCTTGCATCGTGTAACCATAGTTTGGGTTGTTCTTCCCTAGGTGCATAACCTTGCACTTGTCCACATTAAATTTCATCTGCCATTTTGATGCCCAGTCTTCCAATTTATCAAGATCCTCTTGCAATTTTCCACAATCCTCTTGGGTTTTAACAACTTTAAATAGTTTTGTGTCATCTGCAGATTTGACAACCTCACTCGTTATTCCACTTTCCAGGTCATTTATGAATATGTCAAAAAGCAGCGGACCCAGCACAGATCCCTGGGGTACACCACTATTCACCTTTCTCCATTGGGAAAATTGGCCATTTAGCCCTACCCTCTGCTTTCACACTGCACAATGGCACAAAGGACCGTTCACTGTCTGCTGCTGCTGTTGCCGCTACTGTTGCTGCTGCCTTCCTGCTTTAAATGAATGGAA
Source organism: Ichthyophis bannanicus (assembly GCA_033557465.1). Taxonomy (NCBI): domain Eukaryota; kingdom Metazoa; phylum Chordata; class Amphibia; order Gymnophiona; family Ichthyophiidae; genus Ichthyophis; species Ichthyophis bannanicus. The sequence goes on from CM066033.1 coordinate 352,987,207, forward strand.
GGAGGAGGAGGAGGAGGAGGCTTGAGACCTGCTATTTTGATTTCATCATCATCTAATAAAGATAAAGATTTGGGGTCACACAAATTTTCAGTTGTTAAAATGGGATAATAAGGGGGGAAAGTTTGAAAAGCACTGCTCTACACCCAGTCCTTTAGTGCACTTATCTGCTCCCTTGATTTTCAATATCATCTTTACGCTGATGACTCTCAGATTGTCTTGTCTGCACCTCAAATCTATCCAGTAATCCAGGCTTATCTGACATTAGTATCTGGGTATTCTGCCACCGTCTGAATTTGAACATGGCCAAAACTGAGCATATTATCTTTACCTTTAAACCCACCTCCCTCCTCCTTCCTTTCTCTATTTCTGTTGATATTCCTCCCTGTTTTCCTGGCTCACAATCATGGGGTCTTCTTTGATCACTCTCTTTTCTTCTCCACACACATCCAACAGAGCTAAAACCTGTTTCTTTCTCTATAAAATCTGCAAAATGTGTCCCTTCCTTTCTGGACACACTACTTAAGACCCTTATCCATTCTCTAGTCGCGTCTTGTTTAGACTATTGCAACCTTCTTGCTAATCTAACTTTGAATCATCTCTCCCCACTTCATTCTTTTCAAAACTCAGCTGCATGGCTAATCTTCTACTGGTGTCACTATGCTCATATCTCTCCCCCCCCCCCCCCCTCAAGTCACTTCATTGGCTCTCTAACAGTTTTCGTATCGGTTCAAACTTCTTTAATTGGTTGCCCCTCATGACCTTTCCTCTCTTCTCTCCCTAAACTATCCTCCTCGGGAACTCCATTCTTCTGGCAGATCCCCTTTATCTGTGCCCTTCCGTTCCATTGCCAACTCCAGACTCTGTTCCAGACATAAGGAGCAGGAAGGTGAGAAGATTGAACTACCCGAGTCAGTATGTCAGGCTCCATCTTTGGCCCTGTTCAAATCCAGGTTTAAAACTTACCTCTTTGAAAATGCTTTTGAATCCTAATCCCCTTAGTCTTCCTGTTTACCTCCTGTGTGTTTCTTACTATTTCCCCTAGATATATCCTAGTTCCCAGTTGTGTTGCCTGTCTTAACTAGACTGTAAGCTCTTATGAGCAGGGACTGTCTCTTACATGTCTCTCTACAGCGCTGTGTACACCTTGTAGCACCACACAAATGATAAGTGGTAGTAGTATTAATGGGAATGGGGCGCTAAACATTTAACGTTATAGGAGGCCACCAGAGATTTTCTAAGGGAGATAATGGCTTATGTGAATGAAGTGAGGAAGAACAGGAATAGGGACGCTCTAGTACACTCCAGGGAATTACAAGGCTATGGGCAGAAGCATATAAAAAGCCTTAGTGACCAAGACAGGGAAGCAAAGGCAGAAAATGGCTGAATGATTTGTTGATTCTGAGAACTAAGACCAACCTTGTTGTATAAGCACAATATGTATAAATTGGGGAACAAAGCAGGGGGACACTTAGCAAACTTGATTAGGCTGAAGGCAAATAGCAAATGGTAACCAAAATAAAGGGGAGAGGTGGATATCATCTATACTAAGGAAGGGGAGATTTTTCAACAATTCGTAAACTTTTAAAAACAACTGTATGATACTGGGCCGGGGAAAATGTGGGAAGAACAGGCTTATTTCAGGACTTGCAAATGTCTGGAGTTATGGAACAGCAGCTGCAGGCTCTGAATGCTGCCTTTAGCAGACAAGAGATGTTAAAGGTGATAAAGAACTTCAAATCTGCCAAGACTCTGGGGCCCGGATGCTCTGGGCCCAGAGTTTTATAAAATAATTAGTGATCTAATAGTACACCTGTTTGCTACCATGTGTCAGGAAGTACCATATGAGGGGAAATTGGGGGTAATGGAAAACCATGCCTAAGTAGCAGTATTACCTAGACCAGGGAGCGATGGAGCGCTATTGTGTTCATACCACTCTATTTCTTTATTGGACCATGATGTCAAGATTATGGCAGTGATCTTGGTGCAGTGATTAGGAAGAGTGATACCCTTCTTGGTTCATGAAGATCAGGTGGTATTCATTTTCGGTAGATTCGCCTTGGCTAAAGGCCCTAGCAGTTTAACAGGAACAGAAGTACCAAGAGGGGATGGAGTTTTAGCCAGTTCAGGTTCCAAAAAGCCATTTGACAAGATCCCATGCAGTTCCTCTTCTGACTGGTGAAACAATATGGGATACAAGGTTCTTTCATAGAATGGGTTAAAGTACTATACAAATCTTCATCTGCGCAATTGCTAATTAATGGTAGAATGACCAAATCTTTACCTTGTCCCCTGTCTTCTCTGCTCTTTCTGCACAAGATCTTTGGATACTTTGGCTATGAAAATCGGGCAGAACATAGCAATCTCCAGGAACAAGCAGGAATGTAATCTTCACATATGGGTATCGTCGGTACCAACAGAGCCTGCGCAGGAACGCTTCCCAGCGTCCAATAGGAACACTTTTGGGAGCATCCCTCAGCACATACGCACTGCCTTTCCAACTGTCCCTCTTCAGTTCTTCATTTTCCGTGGAGCCGACAGGACTCATACCCTGCCACCGCAGAAAATTTCTTCTTTAATCTTGTTTTCTTGTGGTCGCGCTTGCCTCCGCACGAAGCCTACCGGTACCGCCGGTTCTTTTCTTTCTTTTTTTCTTAAAAAAAAAAAATTCTGAATTGTTTCTCTTCAAAAACTTTCTTTTTTGGTGCTAGCTGCCATTTTGGGCACTAGGCCCCATTTTTTCCCTTAAAGATGGAAAAAACAGCTAGTGGTTTAAAAAAAAATGCACTAAGTGTGGTGGCACCATTTCCATCACCGACACACATGACTGGTGTCTTAAATATTTAGGTCCTGACCATTCTCCATCTGAGTGTCTCTCTTGTATGGGAATGACTAAAAGAGGAAGACAGAACCGGGCTGCAAAGGTCAGTACCCTCTTTTCTTCGGATGCCAGGTCCATTGCATTGACGTCTTCAAGAGCCTTTTCTTCCTCCCATGGATCTCAGGTAACTAAACATAAAAGACGGTCCTCAAAGGGTAGCTCTCCTGCAAAGCATAGAGAGGCCATTGGCATTGTCCTTGAGGGAACTATGCTGGCAAAACAGCCCCGGTGGGAGGCTTCGGCCTCCAAAGCATCAACGGGATTCCAGGATGTTCTCGAGGCCTTGGCCTCGACAGAACTACTGGTGCCATGCTCAGGGGTCCCGGCCGCCTTCACCGGTACCGACACCCAGGCATCGGCAGCGTCGATAGACCAGAGATTCTTCACTATCGAGCGCAGTATTGCAGCTCTCCATACAGAAAGCCCTTGACTGTCTGGTATCTAGATAGGCTCCTATGAACTCCAGAGACTGGGAAGGAACAAGTTGGTATTTTGGGAAGTTTATTACCAATCCCAAATATTGGAGGATTCACATTGTGCGAGACAGTGCAGAGCTGGCCTCTGCAACCGTGGGGGCTCGAATGAGCCAGTCGTCCAAGTAAGGGAAGATGAAATCCCTAGGGTTCGCAGGAATGCAGCTACTACTGCCATGCATTTCGTGAATACTCTTGGTGCGGAAGCTAGACCAAAGGGAAGAACCCTGTATTGGAAGTGTTTTCCCTTGAAAAGGAATCGTAAGAACGTCCTGTGATCTGGATGGATTAGAATGTGAGTATATGCATCCTTTAAGTCTAGAGAGCAAAGCCAATCCTGACTTTGAAGGTATGGCAGAAGAGTTACTAGAGAAATAATTTTGAACTTCTCTCGGAACAGGTATTTGTTCAATTCTCTGAGGTCTAGAATGGGTCTGTGTCCTCCTGTTTGCTTTGGTATAAGAAAATAGGGGGAGTAGAACCCTGTACCCTGCTGGAGAATGGGTACCTCCTCTATTGCCCCTTGGGCAAGAAGTGTTGAGACCTCGTGATCCAACAGATTGTCTGCAGATGTCTGGGAACTGAACTGCCTTAAGATTGTAGGAGGGGGCATGCTGTGAAAATGAAGCCTGTGCCCCTCTCCTACAATGGACAGAGTCCAATTTTCTGCTGTTATCTGGTGCCATCTGTTGGCAAAATGACACAGCCTGCCTGGAATATTTAGGGATTCTGGACCCCTCAGAGGCAGGAAGGCCAAGCTCTCTAGGAAGCCCTTGAGGGGGCTGAACCTGCGGAGCTGGTTGAGCTCTTGGGCCTTTTGGCTTCTTCTGCTGTTTGAATTGCTGTTGTTGTTCCTTTTGGGCAACTTGACTTTGAGCTTGGCTTTTCTGGGTATAGGATGGGTATATGGTGTGGCTTATCTCAAGATGGCGACGGAGTGAGCCAACTCAGAATGCCGAAGCGAAAGGGCAAACTCAAGACTCTCCCCGCAGAGTCGGAGTCTGCGGCGAAGGGTCCTATGGATCGGTTTATACAACTTACGGATGATCAACAAAGGGAGGTTAGAGCGGGCTTGGCGGCATCAGCAGAGGAGATGCTGGCGTCTGCCGCCCTAGAGCTGTCTATCTCCCCAGAAGGATGAGTGGTCCCTCCTGCTCCATCTTGTTCCTCAAAGACGCCTCCGTCAGCTGGTGCTTTGGCCTTGCCCGATGAAGGGGGGGCTGATGAGTCTGAGCGGGGAGCGACGGAGGTTTGCCTTGAGAGCCGACTGCCAATATTGGCGGGTAAAATTGCAGGAGGTGTGGACCGGGTTGAGACTGCAGCTGGAAGCGGTGAGAAGGCGGTGTCCACAGGAGAGCTTGAGATGGTAACATCTTCTGCTTTTGCTTTATCCCGTCCCGCCTTTGTAACTCTTGAAAGTATTTGGGAAGCGCTTACTCAACTGTCCTTTGTGGTCAACCAACAGCTTGCCCAGTCTTCTGTAAAAATTATCTCTTTGGAGGAGAAGGTTTCTTCTTTATCTAGTGATGTTCTTGACACTGGCAGTAAATTGGATTCTGTTGATCAGAGACTTTTACAAGTCTCCGACTTGACTTTTTCCCTAATGAAAGACAATACTGCTTTGACGATAAAATCAGAGACATTAGAAAATGCTATCCGGGCAAATAATGTTCATTTGCTTAATTTCCCTGCACTTCCAGGGGTGGCTCCATTAGATTTATTTAAGAGATACTTGCAGGATTCTCTCTTGGTACCATCTGAATTGTTTCCACCAATTGTGAAAGCTTATTATATTCCTACTGAAAAAAAAGGGGCTAAAGTGGTTGTTGGGCAATTAGAATTTGATTCTCTTGATGTATCTGCATTGCTTCAGTCTCCTAAGGTAGATGAAATTTCTGTATCCACACTGTTAGTTTCTTTCGCCATTTCCTCTGATAGAGACTGGTTACTCAAATTGTTTTATAAAAAAAGGGCTAGTTTGTTTTTGGGTAAGAGAATTGCGGCTTTCCCTGATGTTTCAAGGGAAACACAGAAGCGACGGAAAGATTTTCTTGTATTAAGACCTGGTGTGCTTCAGATGGGGGCTTCATTTGTGTTGCGGTTCCTATGTAGATGTATAGTACAGTATCGTTCACAGAAATTTGTGTTTTTTCAACCTGTGGAATTGTCTTCTTTCATCACTTCACATGCAGTAGCTTTTTCACCCTCAGGTCCAGTTCTTCAATGAAGCTATGATGATTGTCTGCTCCTGTTGCTGTTTAATTTCTTATTATTGTTTCTTGGTGAATTGTGGGTTTCCCCTCAATTAAATACTTAAGCCATGCCCCCACTTTGTGGACTAAAGATGTAATTTACTTTGTATTTACATGCCTGTACTTTTTCCTTTTTCTTTTGCGGCAAATGTATATCATTTCTGTACAAGTCTGATTTGCTTGTTATATTGTTTAAAATTGATAAATAAAAAATGAAAAAACACACCTCTCTCTTTTTGCTGAAAGAGGGTTTCTTATAGGGTTTCTTTCTGCCTGGAGTGGCTGTAGATTTTGACAATCTATCTAAGGTGATATTGTCAGCATCTATCTCATTAGCCTTTTCCTGCCAATTTTTGCCAAAGAGATTTTCTCCTGTGCAAGGGATGTTGCCTAATTTATCCTGTACCCAAATCGCCAAGTCTGATGCCTGAAGCCAGGCAATCCGTCGTACACCAATGGTAATAGCAGAGGTTCTGATGATGCATTCAAAGCAGTCAAAGGCTGCACGATTGACAAACTTGGAGACATCTTGAGCATTCCTGACAAGCGTCAGGAAGTCTTGTCGTCTGTCATCTGGGAGAAGTGGGCTAATAAGCTTCAAATCTCCTGTGACCTCCTTGAGGAACATACCCATATATAAGATATATCAGCTGATCCTAGCTGAAAGCATGGAAGCGTGAAAGGTTCGATGCCCAAAAGCATCAAGAGTCCTGCATGCACGACCTGGATGACTGAATGCATGTCTCTTTGCACTTTTCATCCTACGCATGGCTAACTCCACTACCATGGAATGGTGTGGCAGCTGAGTCTTTTGAAATCCAGGACATGGTGGAACTCGATAAATGGTATCAAGCCTCCTAGAATGAGGAGATGTTGTCAAAGGTGTCTCCCACATTCTGAGCATCAAATCATGAAGAATTTCATGAATGGGCAAGAGTGGCTGCCTCCTTTGGAGCTTTAGGATATTGGAGAATTTCCAATTCCTTTGCTCTAGGTTCCTTTTTAGGAGCTACCGTGATTGAAAAGCCTTTGGCAACATCACAAATAAAATCCTGAAAGGACATGTCCTCTGGAGGCAACATTCTGCGTTGGGGAGAAGAAGAGTCTTCCGGGAGAAAAACTCTGGTACCAGCAGAATAATCAGAGTCATCGGAATCGGAGGATTCAAAGTATCTATGATCACAATGTTCATGTAAGGCACGATCCCGGTATCGATCAAAGTCGGTACCGAGTTGATCCGGTACCGATCTTTCGATGCCAGGCAAAGACGGTATGGGAAAAATTCTCACCGGGGCCGGTACCGTCGGTGCTGGTACCGGTATCTGTGTCGGTACCAATGCCGGTGCCCATAGTGCGACTAGCTTCTCAAGCAGTGGGAAAATCCTCCCTAACTGTTCGAGAACTGCTACAGTTACTAGGACAGATGGCATCCACAGTCCATGTAGGTCCCTATGCTCGCCTCCACATGTGAGCAGCCCAGTGGACCCTATCCACACAGTGGACACAGGCCACAGGACATTTGTCAGACAAGATAGCAAACTCTCACCGGCTGATCTTGTCCCTTCAATGGTGGCAATCACTGGAGAATCTTTCAGTGGGGTCTCCTTTCCAGCAACCCCTATTCCAGGCCATCCTAACAACAGATGCATCACAGGTGGGTTGAGGAGCACACCTGCATCATTTCTCTACCCAGGGCACCTGGACTCCACAGGAGGCTTGTCTTCACATAAACCTCCTGGAATTAAGAGCAATCTATTTAGCTCTTCGAGTATTCCATGTCCAGCTCAGCTACTAGACAGTCCTAGTTCAAACGGACAATTAAGTAGCCATGTTCTATGTGAACAAGCAGGGCGGAGCAGGCTCTCTGTCGTTATGCAACGAAGCTTTTAGACTTTGGGCCCTCACCAGAGAGCATCAGATTCACCTTCTCGTGGTATATCTTCCAGGCATTCAAAACATTTGGGCAGACAAACTCAGCCGAGTATTGCTGCCTCACGAATGGTCTCTCCACCCAGACCAGGTGACAAAGATATTTCACATCTGGGGGACTCCAGACATAGACCTCTTTGTAAGTCCACTGAATGCCAAACTTCCCCAGTTCTGTTCCAGGATTCCGGCTCACAATTGCCAGGCAAGGGATGCCTTCCTTCTTCACTGGGGTCAGGACCTCCTCTATGCCTTCCCACCCTTTCCCCTCATCCCCAAAACACTTTTCAAGCTTCAGAGAGACAGAGGTCGTATGATCCTCATAGCGCCACGGTGGTATCCCCTGCTTCTACATCTCTCTCAAGCTGCACCTCTGGAGTTAGGCTGTGCTCCAGATCTCCTTTCCCAGGAGAGCGGGATGCTATGGCACCCGAATCCCCAGTCCCTGAATCTCATGGCCTGGTTGCCGAGAGCTTAAATCTTCAGGATCTCAACCTTTCCCAACAGGTAAAGGATATCCTTCAGGATTCTAGAAAACCTTCTACAAGACGATCTTACGCCTTTAAGTGGAAATGTTTCACTATATGGTGTTCCCAGAAGGGGTTAAACCCCCTGGTGATACCTTTGGAGTCGATACTACAGTATCTACTTCATTTATCAAATTCTGGTCTAAAGACCAATTCAGTAAGAGTCCATGTTAGCGCAATTACAGCTTCCTATAAGCCTCTAAATGGACAACCAATTTCCTCTCATCCTCTCATATCCAGATTTATGAGAGGTCTTCTTTTAACAAAACCTCCCATCAAACCACCACCGGTGGCGTGGGATTTAAATCTAGTTCTTGGGCAGCTCATGAAACCGCCTTTTGAACCTTTAGCCACTACTATCCTAAAGTTCTTGTCCTGGAAGGTCATCTTCCTAATTGCAATCACCTCTGCACGTCACATTAGTGAATTGCAAGCCTTAGTGGCTCATCCTCCTTACACTAGGTTTCATCATGATAAGGTTGTCCTCAGAACTCATCCACACTTTATGCCAAAGGTGGCCTTGCCTTTTCATTTAAATCAAGCGATTTATCTTCCTGTATTCTTTCCGAGGCCTCATGCCTCTAATGCAGAGAAGAACCTTCACACTTTGGACTGTAAAAGAGCCTTAGCTTTTTACCTACAAAGAACACAGCAACAAAGAAAGTCTTCTCAACTTTTTATTGCTTTTGATTCTAGTCATTTGGGACTTCCAGTCTCCAAGAGGACTTTATCCAAATGGATTGCACAGTGCATATCCTTTGCTTATGAGAGTAAGAGTCTTCCTCTTCAAGGCCATGTCACAGCTCATAATGTGAGAGCTATGTCAGCATCTATGGCTAACCTTCACTCTGTGTCTATTGATGACATTTGTCAAGCAGCCACCTGGGCTTCGGTACATACCTTTACAGCCCACTACTGTCTAGATAAAGCCTCCCGTTGGGATGCCTTCTTTGGCCAGGTTGTTTTTCAAAATCTCTTTCAAACCTAATACAACTCCTACCCACCAACCCTGGTGGGATGCCAGAGATCCATGGGAGGAAGCATGGCCCACCTCACCATAGGTGGCAGCTTCCTGGGGTCATCTCCATGGCATCTTCAGCTGGGGAGTCCCCATATGTGAAGACTACATTCCTGCTTGTTCCTAGAGATAGAGTAGTTATTCACCTGTAACAGGTGATCTCCGGGAACAGCAGGAATTTAGTCTTCACAACCCACCCACCTCCCCTAGGAGTTGTCTCTCTATCTCTCTGTCTCTTTCCTCTCTCCCTCTATCCTTTCACTCAGCTACAAACTTAACTGAAGAGGGACAGTTGGAAAGGCGGGAAGGCAGCGCACATGTGCTGAGGGATGCTTCCAAAAGCATTCCTATTGGACGCTGGGGAGCGTTCCCGCGCAGGCTCCGTCGGTACCGAGATAAAGATTCATATATCACTCTCCTTAACTCATACAAAGATGCACTTAACAATGCCAAGAAAAATTACCATGCCTCAATACTAAACAATGCAATAAACAGACCTAGAGAACTATTCTCAATAGCCCAAAAGCTAAAGAATAACACCCACAACTCCAGTAATGAAATTACAGAAATCTCCCCACAGGACTTGGCAAAATACTACATGAACAAAACCATGTCCCACCCCCACTTACCAAAATCTAAACACCTATCTCAAACCCTTTATGCAGATGAATGGACTGACTTCCAACCACTATCTACCGTTGCACTCAAGAATATAATAACAAACATTAATACAACAACTTCACTCCTTGACCCTTGTCCAGTAACATGGATAAAGAACTCTCTATCCATCCTCTCACAATTCATCCTCCCCATAATAAATCTTTCGCTAAAAAATGGGTACCTACCCCCTTCACTAAAACATGCACAGATTCGCCCAATCTTAAAAAACCCTACCCTTGACAAATCATCACCTAAATCCTACAGACCCATATCAAGCATCCCGTTTATGGCTAAACTAATCGAAAAAGCAGTACAAATTCAGACCCAAGAATACATTGATAGTTCAGCCCCCCTTGATGATCAACAGTATGGGTTTCGCCCTCATCACGGGGTGGAGTCACTACTAACAGTTTTAATTGATACCCTTGTAAGAGGTATTGATAATTCAAAACAGGCATTCCTACTCATATTCATTGACATCTCTGCAGCCTTTGACAGTGTTCACCACTCAACAATGATTAGTAAACTAAGACAAATAGGAATAAAACCCACGGTTCTTAACTGGTTTTCCTCTTATCTAAGTGATCGAACTCAAACGGTAAGAATTGGTAACCTCACTTCAAAAACTTACAATCAGGAACTAGGCCTCCCCCAGGGCTCTGCTCTGTCAGCGCTACTATTTAATATTTACTTAAAAAACATCTGTCAAATATTTAAAAAATTCAATGTTCTCTATCACCTCTATACGGACGACATAATGATGTATGTCCCATTCACAATACCTAATCCTACACTACTAATTAATACCTGCCTCAATGAAATAAACAATTGGCTAAATGAAAACAACTTATCCATTAATCACGCTAAAACAGAAGCCCTAATAGTAACTAAAAACACAACTTTCATTCCCCCATCACACATTACATTGCAAAATAATGATATCAAAATAAAAACTGAAATACGTTACTTAGGCGTAATACTAGACAAACACCTCAGTATGGACACACACATACGAAATATAACAAAAAAAGTTTATTTTAAACTTAAAGTATTAAAACAACTCCGCCCCCTAATGCACCTACAGGATTTTCAACGTATAATACAAGCTATAATAACTCCACATTTTGACTTTGCGAACTTAACCCTACTAGGCGTAACAAAGCATAATTTAAAGAAACTTCAACTAGCACAAAATGCAGCAACCAGGACGATCACGAATGCCCCACCATTTCACCATATAACACCTATTTTAGAATATTTACACTGGCTCCCGATTCAATGCCGGATTCAGTATAAAACTCTTTTAACTACATACAAAGTCCTAAATAACACAGCGCCTCTTACTTTAAATAACCTTATCAATAAAGAACCCAATCATAATCTTCAAAGACGAGACCAACTAAATAAACTAATAACACCAAAGGAATTTATAAAGGCCAAAAAATCAACAAACAAGAAAGCATTCTCTCATGCTGCCCCTATAACTTGGAACAACATTCCTTCGGAATTAAGATCCTTACCTCAAATCATGGAGTTCAGGAAAAAACTTAAAACACATTTATTCGCAACATACTACGGATCCTTATCGAACTCACCTTTTCAACAAGAAAAAGGATAGTTTTACCAGCTGACATAACCCATTTCTGAACTGAAATAAGTGCTAAAACCTCAAACCGATGTTTCTGAATACATATATACCTTGTATATAGTTATAATCCGGTTCTTTGTATATAGTTTACAACTGTTAATTGTAAGATTGAACTTCTTGTAGTTTCACATTGTTATATGTAAAAACAGCATTGACTTGTTTACTGTTCCATGTAAACCGCAACTGATCAATGGAAGGTGCGGTATATAAAAAACTCGCTAATTAAATTAAATTAAATTACCGACGATACCCATATGTGAAGACTAAATTCCTGCTGTTCCCAGAGATCACCTGTTACAGGTGAGTAACTACGCTTCCTGATCGTGTCCCAGTCTAGTCCCATAACCTCTGGGTTCCCAATCCAATCCAGCAGCTTGGAGACTGAGAAACTCCACCTTTTTGTGACATCATCCGTATAAGTCTCCGGTGCCAGCCTCATGCCACCAGTTACCTCAGTCTCCAAGCAGCTGGATAGTTGGGAGCCCGGGGGTCCTGGGCTCACAGGAGAAACAATTGAGACACCTTAGTTTATGGGCTTAATTTAGCTGTTAGTTATTTTGCAGTCCTGCTTTGCTGTCTATTTCTTGGAATTGGGAGCACTCCAGCTCTTTGGCTCTGGGTCCTCCGTCTCCCCCCTCCCCCCCTCCTGCACTTAGCTACTCTTCGGGGCAGAGCTCATTGCTGTAGCCGGCTGTTTCAGAGGTTTGCCTGAGACACAGCAGCGGCCCGGGCGAGATCCGGTGGGGTAAGTCTGTCTTCGGGAGAGCCGGCGCCACGCGGAAGTCTGTGCCTGCTAGCGCGTTCGGCTGCTCCTACCCCCCCCCCTCCTCCTCTGTCTCTCCCGCTGTTCAGCGGTGCGGTGAGTTTTACCTTGGGGGGAATCGAAGGGTGTTCCCTAGGCTGGCGGGAACCTTCCGAGCAGCCGCGGGACCGTCTTTAGAGCCGGCGTGGTTTTTGCTGTGCTCGGGCAGGGGCCGTGGCCGTGGCCCGGTCAGTGTTTCTCAGCGCGCTTTCGCGCTCTTTTTTCCTCGCGGCCCTGCCTCGTGGTGACGCCCCGGTTTTCTGCGCGGGCCGGTTCTTTTTGTTTTGAAGTTGCCCTGCTCTTTAGGGAGAGTTGTGGAAGCATACAGGTGCAGGCAAACTCTCCGATATTACAGCGCAGCAGTTTTCAGCTGTGGGGGATTTTTTCTCTCTGTGCCCTCGGCGTTTTTTCTGCATTTTCTCGGGTGTACCTTGGGCCATTTTCTTTTCACTCACTTCCTTTTCTTTTGAGGCAGCAGTGGTCAGCATGCCCTCCAAACCCCTTTGCATTGTGTGTGGGACACGGAAGGGCACAAGTGCAGGGGTCTGCAAAGAGTGTGCGGGGAGGCCCGGGAGCTGGATAACCCCCCCTCACAGGCAGTTCCAGCGCCAGGGCTCGAGCCAGAGGCTTCGCCGTCGCGCCTCCCGGCCCTGGCGCATGAGGAACCGCTGCCAGGAATGTCTTCAGGTTTGGGCGCTCCGGCTTCTCCCATGGTGTTCCCCACTGAGCTCTCTACCATTTTTTCTCAACAGTCTGTGGCACTTCTTCAACATTCTGCTTTTAGTGGTTTGTTGCAGGCAGGTTTGCCGAGCGGCTCCAGTGGTGCCGGTAAACGTCCGGCGTCCCCGCGTCGGTCCCTTTCCCCGAGTAGGAGCAAGAAGGCTCGGGGAGACGATACCCTGGGGGACCTCTCCGGGCTGTCGGAAAGCCCTCTCTCGGATGAGGGCGCCCACAGCGTATGTTTGGAGGACGAGTTGGAGGAGGGCGAGATCCCTGACAAGGAGGATCAGGCTAGAGTAGTGCGAGTATTTCGGAGAGAGGAACTGCCATCCCTCATTGTGGAGTCGCTAAAAGCGCTCAACATGCCGGAGCCTGCGGCTGCGGAAGACGAGTCATTGGAAGATCCGCTGCTGCAGGTGTTCCGGAAAACTCAGAGGGCTTTCCCGGTGCACAGTGTGTTTCAGGAGATGATTCAAGAGGAATGGAATGTCCCCGAGGCGCCTTTGAAAGGTGCCAGAGTGATGGGCCGTTTGTACCCTTTATTAGACCGTGACAAGGAGGTGTTTCAACCTCCCAGGGTGGACGCTGCGGTTTCGGCAGTGACCAAGAAGACTACCATTCCGGTGGAAGGTAGCGCGGCGCTCAAGGACGTTCAGGATAAGAAACTGGATGTCTTGCTCAGGCAAGTCTTTGATATTAATGCTCTTTCCCTACAGGCAGCCATCTGTGGCGCCTGGGTTTCCAGGGCCTGCCTGCGTTGGTCTCAGAAAGTCCAGGAGGGCCAGGAGTCTCTTTTGGCGGGGGAAGCGGCACGCCTGGAGTCAGGGGCCGCTTACCTCTCGGACCTCCAGTACGACCTTATGCGGGGGCTGTCCAAGAGTATGGCATCGGCGGTCGCAGCGCGGCGCTATCTCTGGTTGTGGAACTGGTCCGCTGACATGTCGTCCAAGACTCGGTTGAGCAAATTGCCCTTTAAGGGGCGTCTGCTGTTCGGCGAGGACTTGGACAAGCTGGTCAAGGAGCTCGGGGAGTCCAAGGGCGGGCGTTTGCCCGAGGACAAGCCCCGGGCCTCTCGGGGGGCATCGAGTTCCAGGGGGCAGTTGCGGGACTCTCGTCGCTTTCATTCCCAAAGGACTGCTCCAGGACAGAGGGGGCGTTTTCCCTTCCGATCACAGAGTTTCCGGGGGTTTCGGGGCGCGGGGCGAGGTTTCGGACTTAATACCTCCTCCTCCTCCTCCCTTAATCTTAAAAAGCCCCAATGAAGTGAGGGGGGCCCAGTCGTCCCCCACCCCCGTGGGTGGACGTCTGCGGGAGTTCCTTCCTGCCTGGGCCCACATCACGATGGATCAGTGGGTGTTGGAGGTTGTTCGCGACGGTTATGCTCTGGAGCTCTTGCGCCCCGTGCGGGATTCCTTTGTGCTCTCCCCCGGCAGGACGGTGACAAAGAGGGCGGCCTTAAGGCTGACGGTACAGCGGTTACTGGATCTCCGAGCGATTGCGCCCGTGCCCGTAGATCAGTACGGGTGCGGTCGATACTCCATTTATTTTACGGTCCCAAAGAAGGGCGGAGATGTTCGCCCGATCCTGGATCTCAAAGGAGTCAACCGCTGTCTCCGTGTGTCTCACTTTCACATGGAAACCCTGCGCTCCGTCATAGTGGCGGTGCGACAGGGGGAGTTTCTCACCTCCCTCGACCTGTCCGAAGCTTACCTTCACATTCCAATTCGGCAGGAGCATCACAAGTTTCTCAGATTTGCGGTCCCGTTCGGTCATTTTCAGTTCTAAGCATTGCCCTTCGGGCTAGCGACCGCCCCGAGAGTCTTTACAAAGGTCATGGTAGTGGTGGCGGCGGCTCTGCGAAAGGAAGGCATTCTCGTGCATCCTTATCTGGATGATTGGCTGATCCGGGCGAAATCGCACGACGACAGCGTGCAGGCTACGGCCCGGGTAGTCTCTCTACTGGAGAGCCTGGGTTGGATTGTCAATCTGGCCAGGAGCAATCTCCAGCCTTCCCAGAATCTGGAATACCTGGGGGCGCGCTTCGATACGCGGAGCGGAAGAGTGTTTCTTACCGCCCAACGGGCCTTGCAATTGCGGAATCGCGTTCAGGGGTTTCTCAGGCTCCGGACGCCATCCGCGTGGCACTACCTGCAGGTGTTGGGCACCATGGCGGCGGCGATAGAGACCGTCCCCTGGGCGAGAGCTCACATGAGGCCCTTACAGAGGGCTCTGCTTCGTCGGTGGTCGCACCAGCGGGACTCCCTCTCCCGGAAGCTGGAATGTCCGGAGGATGTTCGTCAGTCTCTACGATGGTGGTTGCTCTCCCAGTCGCTCGACAGGGGGAAGTCCCTCGAATCGCCGGACTGGGTGGCGGTGATGACCGATGCCAGTCTGCTGGGCTGGGGAGCTCACTGCCAGGGAGCCTTCGCTCAGGGGCTTTGGGACGCTCAAGAAAGCGCCTGGGCGATAAACCGGATGGAGCTCCGGGCGGTGTCGCTGGCTTTGCAGGAGTTCCGGCCGCTCCTCGACGGGAAAGCAGTCCGGGTGCTTTCGGACAATGCGACGGCGGTGGCCTACGTCAACAAGCAGGGCGGCACCAGCAGTGCGTCCCTAGAGTCCGAGGCCGAAGCTCTGTGTTCCTGGGCAGAGGCCCACCTTCTGGACCTGTCGGCAGCCCATGTTGCGGGGGTAGACAATGTGGAGGCCGACTTCCTCAGCTGGGTAAGAGTGGATCCCGGGGAGTGGGTCCTGCATCCCGAGGTGTTCGAAATGGTGGTCCGACGGTGGGGCAGGCCGGTGGTGGATCTCATGGCGACCTTTGCGTCTGCAAAGTGCAACCGCTTCTTCAGCAGGCGCAGGGAACGAATGTCGGAGGGTCTGGATGCTCTCTTGCAGATCTGGCCGGAGGAGCAGCTTCTGTATGTCTTCCCTCCATGGGTGTTGATCGGCCGAGTTCTACAAAGAATAGAGGGCTTCCGGGGCCATGTCATCTTGATTGCGCCGGATTGGCCCCGGCGTCCTTGGTACGGGGATCTGGTGCAGTTGCTGGTGGCCAGGCCCTGGCGTCTCCCCGACCGAACGGATCTGTTATCTCAGGGGCCGCTGGTCATGCCTCACGTGGGTCGATTCTCTCTTACGGCCTGGCTCTTGAAAGGGCGCGGTTGACCTCCCGGGGGTATTCTCCAGCGGTTATCTCTACCTTGGTCAAGTCCAGAAGGCGTTCCACTTCGTTGTCCTACGTCCGCATTTGGCGGACTTTTGAGGCCTGGTGTAGTGCGCGGCAGTACCAAGCGTTACGAGCTTCCCTCCCGCAAATTCTGGAATTTTTGCAACATGGTTTCGAAAAGGGTTTGGCAGCGGCTTCGTTGCGAGTCCAAGTGGCTGCCTTATCTTGTTTCAGGGGCAGGCTGGCGGGTCAGTCGCTGGGGGTCCAGCGGGATGTAAAACGATTTCTCCGAGCGGTTTCTCTTGCTCGGCCTCCAACCCGCCCAGTATTTCCCAAATGGAGTCTTCCGTTTGTTTTGGAGGCCTTAGTGGGGGAGCCCTTCGAGCCGCTGGCTAGAGCCTCACTCAAGGATCTTTCTCTGAAGGTGGCCTTTCTCGTGGCGGTGTGCTCGGCCAGGCGTGTTTCCGAATTACAGGCTCTTTCCTGTAGGGAGCCCTATCTTTCCTTCTTTCCGTCTAAAGTGGTGTTGCGGCTGGTGCCGGCTTTCCTCCCGAAGGTAGTCTCGGCATTTCATATTAACCAGGCGATTTCCTTGCCGGTATTGCGAGGTGATAGCAGTAGTTCTCCAGCTACTCGGTTTCATCGGTTGGATGTCCGGAGAGCTTTACGGAAGTATCTCAAGAGGACGGAGTCCTTTCGGAAGTCGGATAGACTTTTTGTGCTTTTCGCGGGGCCGAAAAAGGGTGAAGCGGCCTCTAAAGCATCTATTGCTCGCTGGATTAGGGAAGCCATTGAGTCGGCTTATGTGTTGAAGGGCAGAGTTGTGCCGGATGGGGTGAAAGCTCATTCTACGCGGGCTCAGGCTGCCTCCTGGGCGGAGGCTCGTTTAGTTTCGCCGGTGGAAATCTGTAGGGCGGCGACGTGGTCGTCCCTCAATACTTTGGCTAGGCACTACCGTCTGGATGTTCAGATGGCGGAGGAGACCTCCTTCGGATCAGCGGTTCTTCAGGCTGGTTTGCCAGGTCCCTCCCGTGTGTAAGTGTGTTTCACTGCTCTGGTATAGACCCAGAGGTTATGGGACTAGACTGGGACACGATCAGGAAGGTTAAATTAGACTTACCTGCTAATTGTAGTTCCTGGAGTGGAACAGTCTAGTCCCATATCCCTCCCAGAGTTCCTGGGCAAACACATGTCCGGATTGGCTCAGCTTCACAGGTAAGAGGGGCTTCTTTCTTGGTTCTGCTGGGTCTGTTCCTTACTTCAAGCAGGGGGTTGGAATGCTCCCACTTTCTCTTAAGTGCTATAATGGGCTGGGAGTTTCTTGCCCTCAGTTGCTATTTTACTGTTATCAATGTTTACTATAGTCTTTGGCTTACTTGTTTCTCCGGTGAGTCTTCTTTGTCAATAGGTTACTGGTGGCATGAGGCTGGCACCGGAGACTTATACGGATGATGTCACAAAAAGGTGGAGTTTCTCAGTCTCCAAGCTGCTGGATTGGATTGGGAACCCAGAGGTTATGGGACTAGACTGTTCCACTCCAGGAACTACAATTAGCAGGTAAGTCTAATTTAACCTTTAGAGAGGACAATAGTAGAACAGCAAGAATACAGAATAAATATATTTGCAGATAAGCTGATATTTCTGAGCAGTGCTAGTTAAAGCCTACCACACCTAATTGAGGAGACACAGTGGTATGACTCCTTTTCAGTGTTAAAAATTAACTTCAGAAAATCTGAAGCAATGACAGCTTCCCATAACTGCTTGCAAATGAAACAAAGGAATTCCTGTTGACCTGGGTGGGTGATAGCATAAAGTACTTGGGAATGTATTTAAGCTCAAACCCACATGTGATTTATAGAAATAATGTGATAGTGCAAAGGTTCTTTTGTTGTTCTAATTCATGTAAGTGTGATGATCTCCCACAATCATTGATGGGATGGATAACGCTGCTAAAAATGGTCAGCCTTCCTAAGTTGTTGTACCCCCTATAGATGCTCCCTTTTTGAGTTAGGAATGTTGTTGTTACTCATCTGAGCAACAGCAGAATGGGACGCTGTTGGTGGCGGAAGATCACATTTCTGTGACAACTGTAACAACACTAAAATTACCTGTGCAGAAGAAAGGCCTGGAAAATCAACTTCAGTATCTTGCCATGGAAACCCAATGGATAGTCACAAAACAAATTGCATTATAGTGCTGGAAGATGAGACCCCAGTCGGAAGGCACTCAACTGGCTACTGAGGATGAGCTTAAGACTTCTCAGAGTAAAGCCAGCATTTATGATGTGGTTTGATCTGCTGATGTAGCTGCGCATGAAACGAGAGTCAGAAATTGCAAAGATGTTTTACATGTTGGGGCATGGACTGTATGAAGCATAAACCATGGGAAGTTGGAGATGGTCAAGACTGAAATGGAACATGTACAACTCGATCTGTTGGGTGTCAGCAAACTGAAATGGACTGGCATCGAGCACTTTGCATCTGATGATCACATGCTCTACAATGCTGAAAATGAAAGATGAAGAAATGATGTTGCATTTATAATTAAAAAGAAATGTGCAAGAATTGTAATGAAATATAGTGCAGTGAACGCTTAATTTATATTTGTCTACAAGGAGTGCCCATCAACACACCTATAATTCAGGTATATGCCCCAACAACAGCTGCAGAAGAGGATGGAATTGAAGAGTTCTATGAACAAGTTCAAGCTGAAATTGACAGAACATGCAAACAGGATATCCTGATTGTCATGGGTGACTGGAACGCAAACGTTTGCAACAAAGAGGAAGGCAAAGTGGTTGGAAAATATGGACGTGGCAACAGAAATGAAGCTAGAATTCTGTAAGACCAATGATCTATTCATCTCGAAAACCTTCTTCCAGCAACACAAGCACCAACTGTACACGTAGACCTCACCCAATGGATTGTTCAGGAATCAAATTGACTACATCTATAGAAGGCAATGATGGAAAAGCTTGATTACATCAACAATGACCAGACCCGAAGCTGACTGTGGCACAGATCACCAACTACTAGTATGCAAACTCAAGCTAAAGTTGAAAAAGAGCAAGCCAATCATGAATGTATCAAAATATGACCTTGAAAATATACCACTGGAATTTAAAGACTGCCTGCAAAATCGATTTGCTGCTTTAGATACAAATGACAGAATTCCAGAAGAGTTATGGGATGAATCAAGAAGGTTGTGTTGAAAGAAATGAGAAATCTCTGCAAAAGGTGAAAAAGCAAATTGACCAAAATGGATGACTGAAGAAACTGAAAATTGCCCAGAAATGCGGAGAAGCTAAAGCAAGAAGAGAAAAAGAGGCAATCAGAAATTTCCAACGTGCAGCAAGACAAGACAAGGAGAAGTACTATAATGATGCATGCAAGGAAATAGAATCAAAAACTATTAGAAGAAGAACAGGATCGGCTTTCCTAAAGCTACGAGAGTTAAAGAAAAAATTCTAGCTTAGAAATGCAATGCTACAATATGCTCAAGGATCCATGTTGAATGATGCTGAGAAGATCAAGAAAGGGTGGAAAGAATATACAGAGTCATTATACTATAAAGATCAAGTAGACCAATAGCTGTTTTAACCTGTACTTTATGGGTTAGGAATAGGAAAGAGCAAATGTACCAAGGGATGGTAAGGTCCTGTGTTTGGAAGGGGAAGAATGCTAGGATAAGTTACTTACATTAGGTAGGAAAAGAGGAGATGTTGGGGCTACCTAACCTACAGGATTACAGTGTGGCCATGTTAATGTTACAAGGATTCAAGAATTGATCACAAGGCAGGGAAGGTACATACCAAGGGAACATTTGGATAATCTGACTTCTCATATGCACTTTTTGAGTTGTTACAGGTTAAAACTTTGCATTGGAACAGATTGGGAAGGAACAAACGTATGTTGCTATTATTTACAAGGTAGTGGGAATGATGGAGGAATGAACAAGAAGGTGGGATAGGATTATCACTATTCTGGACGTGGTACACAACCCTGAATTTCAGCCAGGGAGTGGGGGATCTGTATTTGAAGTTTGGGAAAGGCAAGGGTGCAAATATTTAGGATATCTAGTGAAAGAAGAGAGAGGAAAATTCCCCACATTTCAGAATATTAAGGAAGAATGTGACATTCCCTACAACACTTGTGAGCCTTCTTCCAAGTGAGACACTACTACCAAACATTGTGCAAGCAAGGGAGGGAGCTTCAGTTTACTATTAAAGCAAGGAGGAGGAGTTGCCGAGCCTGCGTGTGTGTGCCAGGAGGAGGAGTGCTGCAGTTCCGCCCCTCCCTGGCCACTACAAATCCGCCGGTTCATCACAGAGACGCCGGGGAAGCAAGGAGGAGGAGTTGCCGAGCCTGCGTGTGTGTGCCAAGAGGAGGAGTGTTGCAGTTCCGCCCCTCCTGGGCCACTACAAATCCGCCGGTTCATCGCGGAACGCAACCCACGGGCGCGCACCTGTGGTCGCGTGCCCGAAGGGATGTGACCAAAGGGGCTTGTCACGCCCCTTTGGAGCCCCTTCGGAATAACGAGGAGCAATGAGGAGTATATTGGGGATCCCATGGGAAAGCAAAGGAAGAAGGTCTTCCCGGCCTTGAGCACTAAGACCATCAAGCTTGTGGGCCCTATGGATCGCCATGTACAGAGTGTTCAAGTTGTGCAGGAGGAGCAGGATTTGACCCTGGGGTCCATGAGTACTATATCTGTTGCTTCTCTTAATGCACTGGGACCTGCCCTACCTGGTCAGGAAGATAAGTTTCAGAGGACTTCTCCTCCCAGAATGGATAAACTGGTTGGAGAGCCCTTGTCAGGTGACTTGGAACTTCCCTCTTTGTTGCCAGTTGTGGGTAAATGTGAATTGTCTGAGAGCACGTGATGCGGTGAACTCGGCGGACGGCTTCTGCTTGAGCTCCGGTCTCCTCTGCCCCGAATCGGGCCATTACTGCTGGTTTGAGAGCTGATTTACAGTAACGATAGCAACTACCGTGAGGGGAAAGACACCTGAAGCTGATTCAGCGGTTGAGAGGGCATTGCGGCGATGGCGGCGACAGTTAAAGCCGTGAGGAAGGAGAAAGAGCGTGGAGCCCCAACACCTAAAATGGCGGATGCTGTCGGCATGCCGAAGTCGCCGACCTCTCCGGCGTTCTTGGAAGAGGTCTCAGCTGCTGTGGCAGATCCCCTAGCTATGCAATTCACAGCCCTGCATGAAAAAATGGACAGCTTACATGCCTCTTTCGGGGCCTTGGGCAACCGCATGCAAGAAGCTGAAAATCGCATTGGGCTGATGGAGGACAGCCTTAACTCTCTGACCCAGGAGCTGACGACGATGAAATCCCAACTTCAGTCGCAGGAAGCCAAAATCGACGATTTAGAAAATCGCTCACGCCGAAACAACCTGAGGCTGATGGGCATTCCTGACTCGATTGCAGATAAGGATCTAAAGACATAGCTGGAGAATTTGCTCCCCCAGATATTTGAGGGCCTTGAAGACGGTGGGAAGTTGCTCATAAAAAGAGCGCACCGCGTGGGGAGCAGGCAACCCCGGGAGCACAGGCCGCGAGTAGTACTTGCTAAATTCCTGTATTTCCCCCAAAAGGAGGCTATATTGAGAGCTGCAAGGTGGAGGGGAGTGCTGGTGCATGACAATTTGCAACTACGAGTGGCACAGGACTATTCTGTTGCCCTCAGTCAGCGGCACAGAGCGTATGCTTCCATCTGCCAACAATTAATCTATGCCAAGATCAAGTTCTCGGTACAATACCCCTCTAGACTGCATGTCTTTCACGAGGGAACCCACCAGACCTTTGATTCGGTGGCCGATGCCAGACTCTACATCGCGACGCTCGTGGGAGAGGAACGAGAGTCCCCGTCTCATGTACAGACTTCTTGAGAGACACCCAGGACTTTTACCCTATCTGGGGGTTCTTGTGGGGACTATAAGTATTAAGAGCTAGTGTTCGGCTGGGAGAAGTGGTGGTGGGGCCTAGCTCTCACTCCCCCGTTTGTGGAGTATTTGTTGGGGGGTCTGTCTTGCGATGGAGTGGGCGACCTACACCGCTGGGCTCTGAGAAGGGCTACTGGCGGTGTCGTAGTGAGGAGTGTGAGATTTGAGGCTCGACTGGAGCTGGACTTCCGACTCCCCCTATCCCCTATGGGAGCTGGGAATAATAATGTATGGATGGGTTGAGTGTGGGGGAGATGAATGTGTGACGTTGTTTGTTTGAAGTTGGGTGTGGGGGTTTGCATGAGGGGAGATTGGGGTATTGTTCAACCGAGGGAGATGGATTCTTGAGCGGGATGGTTGTTTTTGGGGGGGCGGTCTATCTTGTGGGGAAACTCTTTGCTAGGGATTATGGGGGAGACAGTTCTGTCGTTAATAGGCAGCTGTTTCATAGAGTTCTTAACCGTATCCTCCCCCCAGGCAGCTTATAATTATACTACGGATACTCTGTTTGCTGTACTGAGGGGATAATTTATTTATTTAACATTTTTTATATACCGCACTATTTAACATCAGCGCGGTTCACATGTAACACAAATGTCCAGTGTGGGAAGTCTACATTGGACTTACAATAAACATGGATTTGAACTTGGAGAACAGGTAAAACTATGTACATCACTATGTACATCACATAATGTCTTCCTTACTGCTAAGCTGCTGAATTAAGTTGTTACTTTTAGTTTCTTTGCCTCTTACTCTGCTTCAGTGGGAGTAATTGTTTTGACTGTGCATCGGGTGTGATTTTTAAAAGCTGAGGCGGAGATATCTAAGAACCCCGGGCCACTCCTCCTCCCCACGGCGCTCTGCGGGGCGTAGTTTAATGTCGGCAGGAGGCTGAATATCTTGGTCCCGGGGTTGTTGGCTCTTGAGCTTCAAGCAATGGGGGGAGGAGTGCGGGACCAGTGGTGGGGGGTTGTGGATGGCTCCCCAAGAGGCCTGAGGGGGTGCCCAGCATCTCTAAGCACCCTCTAATTACTGGAGGTACCGCAGGGATGCAGTTTGCTGTATTATTGTATAGATGCCTTGTTATTATATCAGCTAAGGTTATGTTTGCTATTTCCAGCAGTTACATTGATATGGGAGGGCAAATTGCTTGTGGGGGGTATACCACTGTGCAGGCTGAATGCAGGGAGTAGAGGGTGTCTAAGTCGTCTTGTAGGGGTGGAGGAGACCGTACGCATTACAGCTTGCTCGCTACCTAATAGAGGTAGAGGATGGAGAAGCAGGTGGAGGGGGAGGGAGGGGGTGGGGATATGGTCGCATCCCGCCAGGAGACCCAGGGTATTGGGGGAACCATTTGAGTGTTGGAAGGGGGGAGCTCCAGGCTGGGGGGGTTCTTCCTGGGATATGGTTGGGTATCTTTTTAAGATACTGGGGTGATATTAATCCAGACTGAAGATAATTTCGTGGAACGTTTGTGGCCTGGGGAGCCCGATTAAGAGATCAAAAATATTACAGGCTTTAGCGAGGCAAAAAGCCGATATTGCCTTTCTCCAGGAAACCCACCAGACAACTGAGGAGCATGCTAAATTGCGTAGATCCTGGGTGGGACAGGTATGGGGGGCACCGGCCCAGAATAAGAAAGGGGGGGTGGCCCTACTGCTACATAAGCGTATACGCTTTGATATTATCAAGGAGATAGTGGATCCAACTGGGAGGTTCCTATTGCTACAGGGCAACCTGGAGGGAAGACATGTTATTCTTGGTAATATTTATAGCCCTAATGTGCTGGACCGTGATTTTTATTCTAGGTTGGCCTCCCAGGTGGAGCAGCTTCCGGAGCTCCCACTGATTTTGGGAGGGGATTTCAATGGAGTAATGGATGTGGAGATGGACACATCCCGGAGCGAGGGGAATAGGGAGAGATCTCAAGGGGCTCGGGCCTTAAATGGTTTGAGGGCCAGATTGGGTTTGGTGGATCCGTGAAGACTGCTGCACCCCGCTGAAAAAGACTATATACACCAATCTCGTGCACACAGCTCTAGCACACGTATAGATTATTTGTTGACCTCGCAGAGTTTGTTCGCGTTGGTAGACGAGCGCAGATAGGGCCTGCGGAAATTTCCGATCATGCCATTATTTGGCATGGGGCGCTACTCGTATTGAGACGAGGCTGTGGCGGTTTCCTTTGGAACTATATAGAGATTTTCAGTTCCGCCAGTTCATACAGAGGCGTTGGCGAGAATTCGAGGCGGACCATAGTGGGCATTGTGAGGATCCTGAGCTGGTTTGGGAGACGGCAAAAGTTGTCTTGCGTGGGGATATTATTGGTTTTTTGGCGCGCAAACGAAGACTTATGGCGGAACGTATTATCCGATTGGAGCGCCTAGTCACTCAGCAGCGGCGGAAATGGGCGAATAACCCGAGCATGGTCTTGAAGAAGCAGGTTTGGGAGACGCAGACGGTGCTGAATGACCTCTTACACCAGCGGGCCAAAAAGTCGGTTATGTATTACAGATTTCAACTTTATTGCCATAGAGACAAACCAGGGAAGCTGCTGGCCCAGTGTTTACGTGGTTCCAGGGGTTCTACGCTGGTGCATGCGCTAAAAGATGATAAGGGGGTCCTTCACAGGGAGAACCTGGAGATAGCTCGTGTCTTTCGTTTGTTCTTTCAGAGACTTTACACAGCAGAGCCGGGCTCGCAAGTGCAGATGTCCGAATACTTGGAAGGGTTAGACCTACCTCAATTAAATGACCAGCAGCGGTTGCACCTAGATCAGCCGATCTCAGTACAGGAGGTGCAAACCGTTATTGCTAAAGCGAGTTGTTATAAAACCCCTGGAGCGGATGGGCTGGGGGCAGAATTTTACAAGATCCTGACTGACTTGGTGTCTCTGCTGCTGGTGGCAGTTCATGCCAGGAGATCTGAGCAGGGTACATTTCGATGGGGTAGTAACCTGGCTCACATGATCCTGCTTCCTAAGCCCGGGAAGGATTTGTTGTGTGCTGAATCATATCGCCCTATTTCTCTTCTTAACTTTGATCTTAAAATCTTGGCGAAAATTCTTGCGGACCGCTTGGCGAGTGTATTGGGGCATTTGGTCCATGACTCCCAGGTGGGCTTTGTGAAAGGGAGGTATGCGGTCCGCAACCTGTGAAAGATTCTAGCCTCTTTAGAATGGGTACAGAGCAGACGTCTTCCGTCTCTGCTAATTAGTTTTGACGCAGAGAAAGCCTTCGATAGGGTTGATTGGCAGTATTTATGGCACCTGCTGCCTTGCTATGGGATCGGGAGCTCTTTTTGTGCTATGGTTAGAAGTCTCTATCATGATCCGATTGTGGAGATTTGCTGTAATGGGGTGCTTTCTGACACTTTCCCCCTACATCGGGGGACTAGACAGGGATGTCCTCTCTCCCCGCTGCTTTTTGTCCTCTCTCTGGACCCGTTCATCCGTCGGGTGGAGTCCTCACGGGGGGTACAGGGAGTACATATTCGTACTGCCGATTTTAAACTGTCAGCTTTCGCCGATGACCTCCTTGTGCATCTGCTTCGGCCCCACGAATCGCTTCCCAGCTTAATGCGGGAGTTTGAGATCTTCGGTCATTTCGCAGGTTTAAGTATTAATAAGGACAAATCTGAGGCCTTAGATATCTCGGGCTCTGTGAGGGGTAGTTGGCAGGGACCCTTCCCTCTCAAGTGGGCAGTCAACCATTTTAAATACCTTGGCATTTTATTGACTGGTCAGCCCTCCCAGTTATATGGGTGTAATCTTAGTAGAATTATCAAGAGCCTTCAAGCTCATTTGCAGGCCTGGCGACCTCTTCCGTTGTCCCTGTCTGGGAGAATTGCCACGATCAAGTTAG
The DNA here is from genome assembly GCA_033557465.1 of Ichthyophis bannanicus. Classification (NCBI taxonomy): domain Eukaryota; kingdom Metazoa; phylum Chordata; class Amphibia; order Gymnophiona; family Ichthyophiidae; genus Ichthyophis; species Ichthyophis bannanicus. Next base: position 353,013,090 of record CM066033.1, read on the forward strand.
TCGTTTTACTGAGGATTCTCTACTGGTTACAAACGCTGCCAGTTTGGCTCCTGCGAAAAGACCTGAAGCGGATGGAGGGACTTATTAGTGGATTTTTGTGGGGAGGGGCGAGAGCACGTATCCCATATCGCCGCTTGGTGGGGAATTGGAGGCACGGGGGTCTGGGGCTCCCTGATTTAGGTGCTTATGCTTTGGCCTGCCAAGCCCGGCATTTGGGGGACTGGCTGGGGGGAACTGAGGTTTACACTCCTTTGGCATTAGAGGAGGCTTTTGTTGCTCCAATATCTTTGCTCGCCCTCTTACACTTGGATTACCGTCTGTTCCCCAATAAATTAGCTGAGAGTGTACTAATCAACCCGGTGTGTCGAACTTGGAGGCAGCTAAACACCTATTGGAAAATGAACTGGAAGGTTTCCAGCTGGCTGCCGATTCAGGGTAATGTTCTCTTTACCCCGGGAATAGATCACGCGATATTTCGTGAGTGGGCGAGGAAGGGTCTCCATAGTTTGGGCCATGTGGTGGAACCATCGGGGCACTGCAAGAAGTTTCTGCCGTTATGTACCGAATATGATCTGGGGTCTGGACATTACTTTGCTTATATGCAGATCTCACACTATGTTGCCTCTCTGCCGGCAGAGGAGTTACAGGCCGACCGCTCGGCGCAGATTTTGGACTTCTTTAATCTGGGTGGGGAATCCCCGCCGTCTATTCGGGTGTTGAAAGCTCGCTTGGCTCAATACCGACCTTCTCCAGACTACCATTCAGTGGAGCTGGCTTGGGCTGAGGAGATGGGAAGGGAGATTGTCCCAGGTACACTTTTGAAAGCCCTGCAGCGGGTAGGGGAGCTGGCGGTGGGAGCTCGTTGGAGAGAAATGCAGTATAAATCTCTTACTAGGGTGCATTTCTCTCCTCGACGGGCCCTTCGCTCCCATCTTGCTTCGGACGGACACTGTCCGAGGTGTTCGGCGCCGCTAGCGAATTTGCTGCATATGTGGTGGGGTGTAGGCTTATCCGTCAGTACTGGACAAGAATAGGTTCATTCATGGAGAGGATATTGGGACAGCGGGTATGTTGGGATGCCTCCTTAGTTATCCTGGATCACTTGCGCCTCATACAGCCCAAGGGCAAATGGGAGAGATTGTTGGTGCGTAGGGCTTGTTTGGTGGGTAAGGGCCCCATACTGCACAGATGGCGGGAATGGAATCCGCCCTCTTTGGGAGTGGCGTAATGCCTTTCATCAGATGATGCTTCTGGAGGCTAGATACGCCCGGGGTAATGTTAAGCGCTGGCCACATTTTCAGTTGCTTTGGGACCCCTATATTCAGAGTCTGAGCTCTCATAGTAGGAATGAAGTGTTGCAACTGGGCTCCTAGGCTGGAACCTGGGAACGACCGGTGTGTAAGCCTTGGGGATCGATGTTCTGAGGTCTCTTGGTGTGGATGCGACTAAGGGGGGGTGGCTGGGTGGGGGGAAGGGTGGTGGATGGGGGCGGGTAGGGGTTAATACATAGAAAATTGGAAAACGCACCTGTATTTGTCTTTTGCTCTCCTGGATGGGGATAAGAGTCGACCCCACCTGGAGTTTATTTGATGTTTTGCCTATTATTGTTGCATGGTGTTGATAAATAAAGTTTATAAAAAAAAATGTGAATGGTCTTCTCTTCCATCAGTGTTGGACATTTCTGCTCCAGCTTCGACTGTTATTTCACCTGTGGAAGTCTCTTTGAGAGACGTGTGGGAAGTGGCCGCACGCATGGAATTGTCATTGCATGCTTCCCTCTCTCAGGTCTCATAATTTTCTAAGGAAGTGGTTAGAAGCTGAGTCTTCATGATGAGTCTATTGTTAAAAGTAACACTGTCTTGAATAAATTAGAGGGTCAAGTTTCCGTGGTTCAAGCTGCTGTATCTTCTTCTATTCATGATAATGTTTCTATACATCATCAAATAGAATCCCTGGAAAATGTGGCTGGTGTAAAAAATTTAAGGTTTTGAATTTTCCACGTACTCATTATTTGTCTCCAATTATATTATTACAGAAGTATTTTAAGGAGGTTCTATTAATTGAAGATGTTAATGCTATAAAATATTCATCTGTTTATTATGTTCCTATCTTGTCGATGACAGAAACTTCCTCTCCTACTGCTAGGGAAGTAGAGAATGTGTCTTTAGATGTTTCCGCTTTTCTGGAGTCTTCTATTGATGAGATTAGTCAGCGTGCTACCTTAATTGTTTCTTTTTTATCATTAATGGATAAAAATTTGATTTCGCGATTATATTTCTCTAAGAAGAGTCAGCTGTTTTGTGGTAACACGATTCATATTTTTCCAGACGTTTGTAGACTTACACAGAGGAAGAGGAAAGCTTTTCTTCAGTTAAAGGCTCATGCTCTAGCAATAGGTGCTTCTTTTTTTCTAAAGTATTCGTGTAAATGTATTTTGATTCATCAGCAGACCAAATTCGTATTTATGGAATCTGATTAGTTGAAAGTGTTCTTGTCTAGTAAGGAATCATGATTTAATGTTTTCTCTTCCTTTCCATGTATATTAGGGCTATATTTCATTATCATGGGCTCAGTATCTATATCGTTTTGATTATGTGTAAGGATCATTACCTATTGTATCTTCTTTTGTTTTCCCCTTGACGTGGACTTGATTGTAATTCCTATTTATATCTTAATAAAGATTATTAATATTAAAAAAAAGATAAAATCTTTCTATAAGTTCCAAAGCAGCTCACCAAAATTTGACATGGTATAGGCTGTACAAAGATAATAGGGGATCCCGGTGGCTGGTGTTGTCGGTAGGTATGTGGACAGAGGAAGAAGCAACACATCAGAAGCAACACAGACCCCTCTTATCCTTCAGGAAACAACTTAAAACTGCACTATTCCAAGAATTCCTCGGACCAGAGACAAGCACCCACCACTGACTCCCTCCCAACCACCATATTTCGTCCCCCTGAACATATGTCATATGTAACCATAACACAATGTCTATGTCTACGTCCCAATTAATTGTTAACAATCATTATTGTTGGCCACCAGGTGACGGCCCCAAACCCTTGTAATTGATTATTGTATGTTCCACCGCTTTGACCCGGTGAAAAGCGGGATATAAATACAGCTAAATAAATAAAAATAAGTAAATAAAGGATGAGCTCTCTAAAATCAGTTCGGCCAGTTGTTTGAGGCTATATCTGAAATTACTAGGAATGTGGGTTTGCAATAAATGCAATATAAACTCTTCCACAAAACATTTATAATGAGACAGGGGCTTCCAAATGAAATTATGGAAAACAAAGAGTATAAAAAGTGCCAGACACTCTACTAAACTCCTTTTTGGAGTTGTGGCAATTGAAGAATTTTTGGTCTGGTGTGTTGGGGGCTCTCAGTGAGTTTCTTCAAAATGGCTGTTTTGGAATGTTGTTGTAGGGGGGATGAGAAGGTCTTGAAAAAGGCAGGAGTTGGTAAGAAACAACAAAAGGTACCCAAATAGCTCTGATGGTGGATAAAAAGTCAACTGTGCTTGTGTGATCAGCACAGCAATGTAATGGAGGTAAATGGAGCTCACTCCAAGGAGAAGGATGTTACCAGTGGTGTGCCGCAGGGATCTGATCTTGGTCTGATTCTTTTTTAACATCTTTGTTAGTGATATTGCAGAAGGGCTGTTGGGTACGGTTTGCCTCTTTGCGGATGATACGAAAATATGCAATGGAGTAGTTACCCAGGAAGGAGTAGATAATATGAAGAGGGATTTAGCTAAGCTTGAAAAATGGTCAAGAATTTAACAAAAATCTAAAGGAGTGGTACAGTATAGGGGGCAAAGAAGAGCGGGACCCGGGCGTGATTGTTTCTGATGATCTTAAAGTGGCTAAACAGGTAGAAAAGGCAGCGGCGAAAGCCAGAAGGATGCTTGGGTGCATAGGTAGAGGAATGACCAGCAGAAAAAAGGAGCTGATAGTGCCTCTGTATAAGTCGCTAGTGCGACCTCATTTGGAGTATTGTTTGCAATTCTAGAGACCACACTTTCAAAAGGATATAAACAGAATAGAGTTTGATGCAGAGGGTGGTTACTAAAACAGTTAGTGATCTTCGTTATAAACCATATAAGGACAGACTTAAAGATCTTAATATGTATACTTTAGAGGAAAGGTGGGATAGAGGAGATATGATAGAGATGTTTAAATATCTCTGTGGCATAAATGCACAAGCCTCTTTCGATAGAGAGCAAGCTCTGCTACGAGGGAATATAGGATGTGAAAGGGGATAGACTTGGGAGTAATATGTGGAAATATTTCTTTATGGAAAGAGTGGTAGATGCATGGAATAGTCTCCCAGTGGAGGTAGTAGAGATGAGGACAGGATTTGAATTCAAGAAAGCATGGGACAAACACAGAAGATCTCTAAAGGAAGAAAGGGAACTGCTGTAGTAAATATGGAAGGGCAGACTAGATAGGCCATGAAGTCTTTTTCTACCATTATGTTTCTATGTTTCTAAAACAGTGGCAAACTGGGAGATATGATCCCATAAAAGAAGACCCATCTCTTTGAGGCTGCTTTTGGATCCTGATGCTCCTCATTCTCTTGTCCATTACTTATGTGTATCTTGCCATACTCTAGTCCTCAGTTTTGTGATTTTTTTTTCATCTTGATTAGATTGTAAACTCTAATGAGCAGGGACTGTGTCTTATATCTATATGTACAGCGCTGCATATGTAATGATTAGTAGTAGTAGTAGAGAGAGGTGGGAGGAAGAAAGCCTATGTAACATTATGAAAAATCTATTCTGAGCTCTGCTTCAAGGAAAAAACAGATGGCTCGATCTGACCTGCTGAGGGATATAGCAAATGGAAAGTCTCGGAGGGAGGGGAGTGGAGAAGCATAAGGGGGAAGGGGAGAAAAGGAGCAAACCAGGGACGGGACAAAAGAGATTGGAAGTTGTATAAATTCTGGCTATAATGCCGAAGAGTTCTCTTTGTTGTAAGAATAATAATGATGTACCAGCTACATAACACATGGAAAGAAATACAAGTTTGACATCAGAACAAGCCACGAATGAAATAAGTAGAAAAGCAAAGAAACAAAAACTAACAACCAATATTCTAGATAGCGCTATACAGTACCATTGTCATTGAACCAGAAAAATGACAGGGAACTTAAACTTGAATGAATTAGATACCATGGAAACTTCTCAACTATATATTTAAGATTTCCATGCTATAAAATATGAAAGAATGAAAAATACCCACATTAATGGTTCTGGACATACAGCTTCATGAATCCATGGCAGGGCTGCTTAAATACTATCTTTTCCCGCTGTTGCTGATGATTGACAGCTCAGCACCTCTCAGGACAGTGGAATGCAAAAACTCTAAAAGGAACATTAACGTAGGCAGCTAATATGGAAATTAGTATGCATTAGAAGCTACTACGCGATAAAGCCACTTAACGTGCTAAATCATACACTAATTGCTTAACAATTAATTAACAATTAAGCAATTAATTACTTAATTGCTTCTCACAATCAAAGAACATAGTCTCAAAATGGGCCTGCACCTTAATGTAAAGAAGACAAAGATCATGACAACTGGCATAATCAACAGGTTCATCGTTGAAGGAGAAGAAAATGAAATCATGAACAACTTTAACCTACTTGGATCAACTATCAATAAAGAAGCAACAAGCAGTCAAGAAATCAGACGATGCATTGCTCTTGGCAGAATGGCTATGAAAGACCTAGATAAGATCCTCAAGAGCAGAGATGTCTCTCTCCATACAAAGATTCGACTTGTTCAAGCCATGGTATTTTCAATAACATCATATGGATGTGAAAGCTGGACAGTGAAAAAGATAGACAGGAAGAAAATTGATGCCTTTGAATTAGGGTGCTGGTGGCGAATACTGTGTATACCATGGACTGCCCGGAGATCAAACCTAAGCTTTCTTTAGAAGCTCAGATGACAAGACTTCGACTTTCATACTTTGGACACATCATGCGAAGAGAGAGATCGTTAGAGAAAGACATCATGCTTGGCAAGATAGAAGGTCAGCGCAAAAGAGGAAGGCCAGCAATGAGATGGATCGATAGAATAACAGCAGCTACGGGTACCAGTCTGTCAACAAAGAGCCGCCTGACTCAAGACCGAACACAATTTAGGATAGCTATCCAGAGGGTCGCCATGAGTCGACTCCAACTCAACGGCACTTAACAACAAATTGCTTAACAGCAAATGGGGCGAAGGCTTCGGAGTGCTACGAGTGGAAAATAGGCATAGACTGCGCACTGCGGTTAATTCATTACCATGCGCTGTCAGTGTTGCAGTTAGAGTGGGTGCATTTACTGCCATCTCAACAGTATTACCACTACTACTTATAACATTTCCATAACAGTATGAGGCATTATATATATACACATATGTAACCCCTCCTCCCCCCCTTGCCCTAGGGTGGCAAGGTAGTCCTGCAGGACAGGTCACAGAGCAGATTTTTTTATGCTGGGCTCTCTCCCTCCTTTCACTCAGCTAGCGCACACTCTTATCTTAAGGAAGCAGGTTATGATCACTATTGCCAAGTGGCCCCAACCCCATTACCTCTTGCACCTGATCAAGTGTACCACTAAGGAATAGTTCTAAAATAGCTTCCCTTCATGTCTGGTCCTGATCAACTGCTCCATGAAGCAGTCTTTTGTCTCCCTAGCATGTCCTGATGAGACACTGACCCATTTCATATTGGTGTAATTGAAATAACCCATTATTTATTTATTTTATTTATTTATTTTAATTCTCTTATATACCGCGCTATTCTGCATCAGTGCGGTTTACATTGAACAAACTGAAATTACATTGAACAGGGCAATATAACTTGGAGATAACTATTTTACAGGGAACATGGGCTATGGAGGGTTAAGTGGCTTGCCCAAGACCACAAGGAGCACCTGTGGGACTAGAAACCCCAGTCCTTCCGGCCCAAGGTTGCTGTCCTCTAGTGGGATTTGAACCACCAGCCTGAAGTACCTTGCCCCAACCACTAGGCCACTCCTCCACTCCATTATTACTGTGAAGGAGTGGCACTATATGTAAAAAATACTGTGGAGGAGTGGCACTATATGTAAAAAATACTATTAAAGCTTTGGAATTACAGAGCTTAAAAGGGAGAGGGGAGGCATTGTAAGTTAAACTAGAAAGAGGGAAAGAGAAATCTATTTGCATTGACATGATATACAGACCTCCCTTACAAGAGGAAGAGGTGGACAGAGAGTTAATTGAAGACATACACAGCATTGCTAGGAAAGGGGAAGTGCTTCTGATAGGGGATTTCAATATGCAAGATGTTGATTGGCACATTCCTGCTGCAGTATCATCTAGAAGATTCTCTACGGGGAGAACTATTCAAGCAATTGGTAACAGACCCCACACATGAAGGGGCCATACTGGGCTTGGTGCTTACCAATGGTGACAGTGTTTCTGATGTTATAGTAGGAGATTATTTTGCATCCAGTGATCACCAGATGGTGTGGTTCAGTATTAGGACTAGGGCTGTTCGACTCCATTCAAAGGTGAGGGTCTTAGACTTTAGGAAGACTAAATTTGCCAAGATGGGCCAATACCTCAGGGAGTCGTTAGTGGATTGGGAACAGCTGGGGGATGTAGAAAAACAGTGGGAAAAACTGAAAGGAGATATTTTAAGGGCAGCCAACCTTTTTGTTAAAATGGTCAATAAAGGTAAAAGGAAAAGGAGACCACTATGGCTTTCGAAAGAGGTAGCTGAAAAAGTGAAGAAAAAGAGGGAAGCCTTCATGAAATTCAAGAGATCACAGAGAGAGGAAGACAGGCATCTATATTTGGAAAAACTTAGAGAAGCTAGCAAAGTAGGAAGGAAAGCAAAGATTCAAAAAGAGGAGGAAATAGCTAATGCAATAAAATGGGGGGATAAGACATTTTTCAGATATGTTAGTGAGAAGAGGAAGGACTAAAGTGGTATTGTCAGACTCAAGGGTGAAGGGGAGGAATATGTAGAAGCTGATGAGGATAAAGCAGAATTGCTTAACAAATATTTCTGTTCTGTGTCCACAGATGAAGAACCAGGAGCAGGACCTCAGAAAAACACCCACAAACAGGAACAGAAGCGAGGGACATCTTGAACAATTTTCAGAAGACTGTGTTCATGAGAAACTAGCTCAACTTAAAGTAGACAAAGCGATGGGACCGGATAGGATGCACCCTAGAATACTAAGGGAACTTGGGGACGTTCTAGCAGCTCCACTGACTGACCTTTTCAATGCCTCCTTGGAGTCGGGAGTGGTGCCAAAGGATGTGGAGAGAGGCTCATGTGGTGCCTTTACACAAAAGCGGAAGTAAGGATGTGGTTGAAAACTACAGGCCGGTTAGTTTAACTTCGGTGGTGAGTAAATTATTGGAAACGCTGCTGAAAGAGAAAATAGTGAGGTTTCTGGAGTCCAGCGGATTACAGGATCCAAGGCAGCATGGATTCACCAGAGACAGGTCTTGTTAGACAAATCTGATTGATTTCCTTGACTGGGTGACCAGGGTGTTGCACTGACGGAGAGCCCTAGATGTGTGGTGTATTTAGATTTCAGTAAAGCCTTTGACACTGTTCCTCACAGGCGACTTATAAACAAAGTGAGCACCCTAGGGATGGACCCTAAAGTTACTGCTTGGGTTAGAAATTGGTTGGGTGGGAGGCGACAAAGTGTACAGGTAAATGGGGCTCACTCTGAGGAGAAGAAAGTTACTAGTGATGTGTCCCAGGGATCTGTCCTTGGTCCGATTCTTTTTAACATCTTTGTTAGTGATATAGCGGAAGGGCTGTCGGGTAAGGTTTGCCTTTTTGCAGATGATACAAAAATCTGCAATAGAGTAGACACCCAGAAAGGTGTAGATAATATGAAGATGGATCTAGCTAAGCTTGAAGAAAGGTCTAGAATCTGGCAGCTGGGATTTAATGTTAAAAAATGTAAGGTCATGCATTTGGGCTGCAGCAATCCAAGGGAGCAATATAGTATAGGGGGTGAAGTACTTTTGTTCACTAAAGAAGAGCGGGACCTGGGCGTAGTTGTGTCTGATGATCTTAAAGTAGCTAAACAGGAAGAAAAGGTGACGGCAAAAGCTAAAAGGATGCTTGGGTACATACGGAGAGGAATGGCTAGCAGAAAAAAGGAGGTGATAGTGCCTCTGTATACGTCTTTGGTGCGACCTCATTTGGAGTATAGTGTGCAATTCTGGAGACCACACCTTCAAAAGGATGTGAACAGGATGGAGTCGGTGCAGAGGGTGGCTACTAAAATGGTTAGTGGTCTTCATTATAAAGCATATGAGGACAGACTTAAAGATCTTAATATGTATGCCTTAGAGGAAAGGCGGGATAGAGGTGATATGATTGAGATGTTTAAATACCTCTGTGGCATAAATGTTCAGGGGGAAAGCCTCTTTCAGTTGAATGCAAGTTCTGCTACGAGGGGACATGGGATGAGGGTGAAGGGGGATAGATTCAGGAGTGATTTGCAGAAATATTTCTTTATGGAAAGAGTGGTGGATCCGTGGAATAGTCTCCCAGTGGAGGTGGTAGAGATGAAGACAGTATCTGAATACAAAAAAGCATGGGACAAACACAAAGGATCTCTAAAGGAAAAAAGAGGACTGTTGTAATTATTGATATGGAAGGACAGACTAGATAGGCCATGTGGTCTTTTTCTGTCGTCATATTTCTATGTTTCTATGTTAGCGCCCCTAATTTCTGTTACAGTTTATGATTTAGTTTATTTATTATACCACATTGTTATGTGTATGCAAAGCTGTTTACAAAACAAATTCAAATATAATAAATAAATTAATTAATTAATTAACTTTTAAAAGATGAGACAGAGCAGCTTTTAAACTAGATAATAGGGGAAAGCTGATAGTCTCCCAAGAGTACTTGGTTTGGAAGGGTGCATCCTTGAAGGATACTAGCAAAGGAGGGAAGTTATGATATACTGATAGAGAGATTCCAATAAAAATTAAAGTAACCCAGGTGCCTTTAAGTAAAGAACATTCTAAATGACCCCTGTCAATTGATAGCCAGATTGTTAATATGAACAAAATACAACCTCTAAAATGCTTGTATAAATGCTAGAAGTCTAAAAAATAAGTTGGGAGAATTATAATATATACCACTAGATGAAAGGTTAGATATAATTGCCATCTCAGACTTGGTGGAAGGAGGACAACCAATGGGACATTGTGATACCTGCATGAAAACTATATCACAATGATAGGGTAGATCAAATTGTTGGAGGCGTTGTGCTCTATGTTAGAGAGGGCATCAAGTCAGATAGCATATAAGTGCTGCAGGAAACAAAATACACCATAGAATCTCTATGGATAGAAATTCCATGTAAAAAAGGAAATGGCAGTGGGGGTGTACTACCATCCACCTGGCCAGGATGAACAGATGGTTGATGAAATGCTAAAAGAAATCAGGGAAGCTAACAAAAGATACAACACAGTAATAATGGGAAATTTCAACTCTCCCAGCATTGACTGGATCAATGTCACAGCAGGACCTGCTAGGGAGATAAAGTTTCTAGATGAAATAAATGACTGCTTCTTGGAGCAGCTGGTTCATGAACTGACAAGAGGGGAAGCTATTTTGTAGATAGTCTTAGTGGAACACAGGACCTGGTGCAAGAGATAAGGGTGTTGAGGCCACTTGGCAATAGTGATCATACATTGATCACATTTGATGTAATAAATGGAGGAAGGACAGCAAGGAAATCCACAGTACTACCTTTTAACTTTCAAAAGGAAGATGATGATAAAATGAGGAAAATAATTAAGAAAAAACTAAAAGGAGCAGCTTCAAAGGTTAAAGGTTTACATCAAGCATGGTTGTTAATTAAAAATACTATGCCAAATACCACAGCAGTGATTATCTTTGCAGTCTCTAAACACACAGCAGTAACTTATTTATTTAATGCTTTGTATTAGCTCAAGGTCTCTAAATGAACACATTTTAAATTTTATACATTTTTATATAATTTTTTAATTGATTATGTACCTAAACGATTATCCTCTTTGCTTTTGCCTCTATTAGCAGGATGTCAAAACATCTGCAATCTTGTGTCCTTCTATTTTCTCCATGTAAAGGTATTAGTTTAAAACCAAAGTTTATACATACAATCTCTTATAAAGTGGAAGAATTTTGGTTGCAATTACCTATGAGCATCGAGAATTTCCTGTCTACTAAACATTTTCGTAAAAACCTGAAATCATGGTTTTATGATTCTTATCAGATTTTCTTTTTCTGATATTAACCCTGTTCAAGTAATATTTTGTTTGTTTCTCAGAAATTACTGCATCTAAGTTGCACAGACATTCTTTTTTTTGTTGTATACCTTTGAACATACTATTAAAATATTATGATGACATACAGCTGGAATATTTGCAATTATTTTTCAAGGGTGATAATAATGTTGATCACAACTGTAAGTGTTTTAAGTCCAAACTGAACACAAGAAATGCCATACTGGGTCAGACCAAGGTCCTTCAAGCCCAAATCCTGTCTCCAACAGTTGCCAATCCAGGTCACAAGTTCCTGGCAGTTTCCCAAAAAGACACACAGGTTCCACAGTGTTTGTATTGGGGTACCTGTTTAGACAAACATTTGAGCTGCTGGACTAGCGGGACATGATGCAATCCAACATGACTATTCTTGAATGGCTATCATTTGCTGTGAGTGTCTAATGATGGTTTTCTCTCTTTACCCTCATTTTTCTTGCTGTCCTGTTCATTGATTGATGATCTTTTCATATTTCCAATTTTTTAATTTTTAATTTGTTTTGTAAACAGCTTTGCATACACATAACAATGTGGTATAATAAATAAACTAAATCATAAACTGTAACAGAAATTAGGGGCACTAACATAGAAACATAGAAATATGACGACAGAAAAAGACCACATGGCCTATCTAGTCTGTCCTTCCATATCAACAACTACAACAGTCCTCTTTTTTTCCTTTAGAGATCCTTTGTGTTTGTCCCATGCTTTTTTCAATTCAGTTACTGTCCTCATCTCTACCACTTCCACTGGGAGACTATTCCATGGATCCACCACTCTTTCTGTAAAGAAATATTTCCGCAAATCACTCCTGAATCTTATCCCCCTTCACCGCATTTCCAAGTATCAGCACGGTTTACAGATCACAGAACATAACCTTACATGGAACACGTTAACATTACAAGGAACAATGAACAAAACAAATAACCATAAACTTTACAAGAACCAGGAAATAGTTCAAAATATTTACATGTGAGAAGTCATGTTGGAGGTCTACAGGGGAGCTGTCATGTTACAAAATAGTCTATGATATTAGACCATATTGCGGGCTATAGCAGGAGATGGGGTGAGATGGTTCAATTATGTTACGTGATTGTTTGTTTATGTGATATCCTGGAAGTTTATTTGGAACAGATGGATTTTTAAGAGTGTTCTGAAGTCCTTAATATCAGTAGTTGTTCAGATTTTTACAGGAAGGGAATTCCATATCATTGGCGCATATATTGAGAATGCTCATACACATAGAAACATAGAAACATGATGACAGAAAAAGACCACATGGCCTATCTAGTCTGTCCTTCCATAACAACAACTACAACAGTCCACTTTTTACCTTTAGAGATCCTCTGTGTTGGTCCCATGCTTTTTTGAATTCAGTTACTGTCCTCATCTCTACCACCTCCACTGGGAGACTATTCCATGGATCCACTACTCTTTCTGTAAAGAAATATTTCCACATATGACTCCTGAATCTATCTCCCTTCACCCTCATCCCATGTCCCCTCATAGCAGAACTTACTTTCAATTGAAAGAGGCTCTCTCCCTGAACATTTATGCCATGGAGGTATTTAAACATCTCAATCATATCACCTCTATTCCGCCTTTCCTCTAAGGTGTACATATTAAGATCCTAAAGTCTGTCCTCATATGCTTTATAATGAAGCCCATTAATCATTTTAGTAGCAACCCTCTGCACCGACTCCATCCTGTTCACATCCTTTTGAAGGTGCGGTCTCCAGAATTGCACACCATACTCCAAATGAGGTCGCACCAAAGACTTATACAGAGGCATTATCACCTCCTTTTTTCTGCTAGCCATTCCTCTCCGTATGCACCCAAGCATCCTTCTAGCTTTTGCCGTCGCCTTTTCTACCTGTTTAGCTACTTTAAGATCATCAGACACAACCACGCCTAGGTCCCGCTCTTCTTTAGTGGACAAAAGTACTTCACCTCCTATACTGTATTGCTCCCTTGGATTGCTGCAGCCCAAATGCATGACCTTACATTTTTTAACATTAAATCCCAGCTGCCAAATTCTAGACCATTCTTCAAGCTTAGCTAGATCCCTCCTCATGTTATCTACACCTTCCTGGGTGTCTACTCTATTGCAGATTTTGGTATCATCTGCAAAGAGGCAAACCTTACCCGACAGCCCTTCCGCTATATCAGTAACAAAGATGTTAAAAAGAATCGGACCAAGGACAGATCCCTGGGGCACACCACTGGTAACATCCTTCTCCTTAGAGTGAGCTCCATTTACTTGTACTCTTTGTCGCCTCCCACCCAACCAATTTCTAACCTAAGCATTAACTTTAGGGTCAATCCCTAGGGTGCTCAGTTTGTTTATAAGTCGCCTGTGAGGAACAGTGTCAAAGGCTTTACTGAAATCTAAATACACTACATCTAGAGCTCTCCCTCGGTCCAGCTCCCTGGTCACCCAGTCAAAGAAATCAATCAGATTTGTCTGACAAGACCTGCCTCTGGTGAATCCATGCTGCCTCGGATCCTGTAATCCGCTGGACTCCAGAAACCTCACTATCTTCTCTTTCAGCAGCGTTTCCAATAATTTACTCACCACCGAAGTTAAACTAACCGGCCTGTAGTTCTCAACCACATCCTTACTTCCGCTTTTGTGTAAAGGCACCACATGAGCCTCTCTCCAGTCCTTTGGCACCACTCCCGACTCCAACGAGGCATTGAAAAGGTCAGTCTGTGGAGTTGCTAGAACGTCCCCAAGTTCCCTCAGTATTCTAGGGTGTATCCCATCCGGTCCCATCGCTTTGTCTACTTTAAGTTGAGCTAGTTTCTCACGAACACAGTCTTCTGAAAATTGTTCAAGATGTCCCTCGCTTCTGTTCTTATTTGTGGGTGTTTTCTGAGGTCCTGCTCCTGGTTCTTCATCTGTGAACACAGAACAAAAATATTTGTTAAGCAATTCCGCTTTATCCTTATCAGCTTCTACATATTCCCCCCCCTGCACCCTTGAGTCTGACAATACCACTTTTGCCCTTCCTCTTCTCACTAATATATCTGAAAAATGTCTTATCCCCCCATTTTATTGCATTGGCTATTTCCTCCTCCTTTTGAATCTTTGCCTTCTTGACTACTTTGCTAGCTTCTCTAAGTTTTTCCAAATACAGATGCCTGTCTTCCTCTCTCTGTGATCTCTTGTATTTCATGAAGGCCTCCCTCTTTTTCTTCACTTTTTCAGCTACTTCCTTCGAAAACCATAGCGGTCTCCTGTTCCTTTTGCCTTTATTTACCATTTTAACAAAAAGGTTGGTTGCCCTTAAAATACCCCTTTTCAGTTTTGCCCACTGTTTTTCTACATCCCCCAGCTGTTCCCATCCCACTAATGACTCCCTGAGGTATTGGCCCATCTTCGCAAAGTTAGTCTTCCTAAAGTCTAAGATCCTCACCTTGGAATGGATTCTAACAGCCCTAGTCCTAATACTGAACCACACCATCTGGTGATCACTGGATGCAAAATGATCTCCCACTACAACATCAGAAACACTTTCACCATTGGTAAGCACCAAGTCCAGTATGGCCCCTTCACGTGTGGGGTCTGTTACCAATTGCCTGAATAGTTCTCCCTGTAGAGAATCCAGGATCTCCTTACTTCTAGATGATACTGCAGCAGGAATGTGCCAATCAACATCTGGCATATTGAAATCTCCTATCAGTAGCACTTCCCCTTTCCTAGCAATGCTGCGTATGTCTTCAATTAACTCTCTGTCCACCTCTTCCTCTTGTGAGGGAGGTCTGAATATCACACCAATGCAAATAGATTTCTCTTTCCCTCTTTCTAGTTTAACCCACAATGCCTCCTCTCTCCCATTTAAGCTCTGTAATTCCAAAGCTTTAATAGTAGTTTTTACATATAGTGCCACTCCTCCTCCTCCCCTTCTTCCTACCCTGTCCTTTCTGAATAAAGTATAGCCAGGTATAGTTACATCCCAGACATGGTTTTCTGTGAACCATGTTTCTGTAACTGCCACTAAATCCAAGTCAGCCACTCCCACCAAAGCTTCAACTTCAGGGATCTTATTTCCCATTCTACGGGCATTAATACACACTGCTTTCCATATGTTACCCATGTTACCCATTTCCATAAAGGTATTTAATGTATCACCTACCTGGGGGCTTTCACTTACCTGGGGGCTTTCTTCACCCATCCCCAACGAATCTAGTTTAAAGCCCTCTTCAGTAGATTAGCCAGTCTACTACCGAAGACATATTGACCTTTCATGGACAGATGGATGCCATCTCTGCTCTGCAACCCTTGGAACAGCATCCCATGGTCTGTTGATTGGTTGGATTTAATGAAGTCATCTGTGTGAGATGCAAGGAGGTGGTCTGCAATACTTCTTCTCTGTCGATTGTTGGGGAGTGTTTTTACTATAGATTAATCAGAGCATTCGTTGTGGATGATATTGAATACTGTGATGATGTTTTTATATTTAACTCTGTCTTATATAGGTAGCTAATGGAACTGTTTCATGATGGGGTGATGTGTGAGTACATTGAAATTCTGGTGAGAACCCTGGATGAAGGTTAATACCAGCAACCTGTTTCCCTCTGGTTAAGGTGGAGCCCATTCTTTTGGACAAGCCCCTTCCCAGAATGTTTCCAAGTTCCAGGCCTCCAGTTCCTGAGGCAGCAAAACAGCCCCACAATATTATGGGACCTCCACCATATTTAACTGTAGGAAGGGTGGTTTTTTTCCTTATATGCTTCATTTCTTTGCCTGTAAATGTATTGCTGGTCTGCATTGCCAAAGAGCTCAAGTTTGGTTTCATTTGTCCACAGAATATTTTCCCAGAAGGATTGTAGTTTCCCAAGGTAGGATTGGGCAAAGATCAGGTGTGCCTTTTTATGTCTGTCTTTGAGCATTGGAGTCCTCCTTGGCCTTCGCCCATGAAGTCCTTCTTTGTTTGGTGCACGGTGTATGGTGCGGGTTAAACCACCATTCCAGATTGCTCAAGGTCAGCCTTAAGCTCTTTGGTTGTTGTACATGGTGTTTTTCCAACAGTTCACACTAACCTTCGAAGACTTCTTGGATTAATTTTCCTCTTACCACCATGTCCTGGGAGGTTATTGACAGTTCCATGAGCAGAAAACATCCTAATAACATTGCAAACTATAGACACAGGAATCCCAAGGCCTTTGGAGATGGCCCTATACCCCCTTTGAAGTTTGGTGTTAATGGCTTTTCTGACTGTCTGAGGCACCTCTTTTGTCTTCACCATTGTGAAAATGGAACAGGGAGTGAATGTGACTATTGTAAATATTACAGCCATAATTCATTGATTGATTCAATTCATGTGAGTACTGACCCTTGATCAGAGGTGTTTCTTATTTTACGGCTTTGAGAATGTAGTTCTTCTATTCATACTGATTAGAATTTTTTGTAAGAATAATCTGGCAATGCCCCTTTTTATGTAATACTATTTCCTATTATTTAATTTTTTAATTGGTCTTGTTTTATTTGATTTTTTTGTGTGTCAAATATGTGTGCATATATAGTCCAAAGCCATTTTACTGGCCACCTTTTTTTTTCTCGAGATATTGGACATTGAGAGGTTGAACTGCAAGGGTGTTTATAACGTTTATTTATTATTTATTTACATTTCTTCTATACCGCGCTATTAGGATCAGTGTGGTATACATTGAACAGAACATACTACAATGCAACAAGCAACATTGAGTTTACAATGAACGGGGCAGTGAATATGGATGTAACCGGGGAAACTATATACAAATTAACTTTACACTATCTACAAATCCTTTTGCATATTACACATACGTTTGTGGGTTGACCGCAACTGCATTTGATGTACCACCATTGGCTACAAATAGTCATCAGAATGGTTTACAATAACCAGTAACGAGAAGAAAAATTGAGTAACAGCAATGAATGAGAAGACACTGAGCTGGGAGCTGTGAATATAAGGGTAGGAAGGGAATAGGAAAATAATAAATACAAAAGACAATGGAAATGCACACAAGGGAAGGGACGTCCCAATATGCATCAAAACTGCAGTGGCATGTTAACATATCGCCAGAGGTCTTTGAAAGATGCCAGTATTTAATCCCCTTTTGCAGTCTCTTTGTTGAAGACTCTAAGGGGTATATTTATAAAATCAGGCTAACGGTTAACTCAGTCTATCTGCAACTATTCATTGGGACCTAGTTACAGCTAGCCTGGGTCAGTGACATTCTCAGCCCCCTTGGTACTCGGGGTGGACACTCCTTTGCAGCCGGCGGCCCTCCC
Organism: Ichthyophis bannanicus; assembly: GCA_033557465.1. Lineage (NCBI taxonomy): Eukaryota > Metazoa > Chordata > Amphibia > Gymnophiona > Ichthyophiidae > Ichthyophis > Ichthyophis bannanicus. Next base: position 353,030,700 of record CM066033.1, read on the forward strand.
TCCCATGGTAGTACACTCCTTTGAAGGCAGCATGGCAAACTTACCTTAAAGACAAATTGCTTACTGCACTATCTCCAATCCAAGCCTGCATGGCTCTTCTCTCTTGGGTTGAAGCCTCACAATGTATAAGACTTCAGCCTGGAAGAGAAGAGTACTTCAGGCCGGAAGGTCGGGAGTTCAAATCCCACTAGAGGACAGCAACCTTGGGCCGGAAGGACTGGGGTTTCTAGTCCCACAGGTGCTCCTTGTGGTCTTGGGCCAAGCCACTTAACCCTCCATAGCCCATGTTCCCTGTAAAATAGTTATCTCCAAGTTATAATGCCCTGTTCAATGTAATTTCAGTTTGTTCAATGTAAACCGCACTGATGCAGAATAGCGCGGTATATAAGAGAATGTAAATAAATAAATAAATAAGAGCCGTGTGGGCCTGGATTAGAGGCAGCGTGGCAAGCTACCCATCTTTAAAGTAAGTTTGCCATGCTGCCTTAAGTGTGGGCTTGGCAGGGGTGCATAATCCCTCCTGGCTTGCACCCAGGGTGGGCCGCACCCATCACCCCTCCCTTGGTATGCCACTGGCCCATGTTAACCGTTAGCCCAGTTTAGTAAACATACCCCTAAATATACCTCAATCGGGAGAGCATGCCACAGATCTTCAATGACATTGTTTTGTGGTCTACTATGTTCATTCCTTCGAAATCATGAGCCTTTCTGGTGCTATGGGGCTTGCCTAGTTGCCAGAGCACTTATCTACCTGCTGGATCTTATTCATATCCCTCTACTTTATTCATGATCTCTTCATCTCTAATACTCTCCATTTTCTTGCTCTAACTGAGACTTGGCTCCTCCCTGAAGACTCAGCTTTATTCATTGCCTTCTGTCATGGTGGCTACCAATTCTCCCTCACACCTTGTCCCATTGGCCATGGTGGTGGTGTTGGGTTTCTACTCTGTCATTCCTGCCAATGTCAACCTCTCCTTTTGCTTCTGTCTCACTCCTTTCCCTCCTTTGAAGTCCACTCTGTCTGCCTTTTTACTCCACTACCTCTCCGGATAGCTGTTATTTATCCACCCCCCGACAAGTCTACAACAACCATTCTCACTGACTTTGACTTGTGGCTTTTCTTCTTTCTGAATTCATTTTTTCCTTTCCTTATTCTTAGGGATTTGAACATTCATGTTGATAATCCCTCTGACCCTTAGGCTTTAAAGCTCACATTCTCATTCAACCTCCAGCTGTGCTCTACTGCCCCCACTCACCAGTATGGCCACTGCCTCAACCTTGTCTTCTCTAATTGCTTACCCTCAAACCTCTGTACTTCAGTTCTTCTATCATCTGACCATCATCTGCTAAACTTCACTCTTCTTCACCCACTGCCTCAGTCTTACCGAGTCTCCTCCAATCTTTTTAAAAATCTTTATGCTATCGACTCATTGGCTCTCTCCACTGCTGTCTTGTCACCTCTTTCCTCCACTATGTCATCTGAGTCTGTTGATAAGGCAGTAGTTTCCTATAAAACTGCACTCTCCTCTTCTCTGGACACATTTGCTCCCCCCCATGCCACATCCTGTAAGGCAAGCTGTACCTCAGCTCTGGCTGTCTTGACTACCCACTACCTAAGCTCCTGTTTCCGATCAGCTGAGCATATTTGGCTCAAATCCCACACCCTTGTGACTTTCTACACTTCAAATTCATGCTTGCCTCTTTCCAGTCTGCCATAGCATTCGCTAAACAAGACTATTATGTCCAGCTGACTCACTCTTGCATGTGACCCTTGCCGTCTCTTTACAACTCTTAATTCTCTCCTCAAAGTGCCTTTGCTTCTGACCCCCACTTCCCCTTCTGCCCGACTATTTCCATGACAAGGTCCACAGGATTACATTTGAATTCCCCACAAGGTCAGCCCCATCCCCATCTTCCCCTTCATCCCAACTTCTCCCCTCAACCTCTGCTTCCCTTTCCTCCTTTTCCCTGAGGAGGAAATCACACATCTTCTTTCCTCCCCCATACTCATTATCTGCCCCTCTGATCCTATTCCCACTGATCTCCAAAGCTCCATCTCTTCCACTGTCATCCCTTCCATCTATCATATTCTCAACCTATTGTTTTATACTGCAGCTGTTCCTGCAGCCTGCAAGCATGCTGTGGTTACAACTCCAGAAACCCTCACTAGACCCTACCTGTCCTTCTAAATGCTGTTTGGATGTTTCATCACTGCTTGAAATTGAACATGGCCAACACTGAGCTTCTTATTTTTCCCCCTAAACCCTCCTGCTCCCCTTCCTCCTTTCTCAGTGTCTGTGGATAACTCTGTACTCCTCCTTGTTTCCTTGGTTCACAACCTCAAGGTTGTCTTTGACTCCTCTCTCTCCTTCTCCACACACATCCACCTGATAGCTAATACCTTTCTTTTCTCACTCTATAACATCAACAAAATCTGCCCATTCCTTTCTGAACACACTACTAAGACACTTTTCCACTCTTTAGTCACCTCCTGTCTTGACTATTGTAACCTACTTCTCTGAATGATCTCTCTCCCCTTCAATCTGTTCAACACTCTGCTGCACGTCTAATCTTACACCACCTCATCATGTTCACATTACCCCTATTCTCAAGTCACTTCATTGGCTCCCTATCCATTGCCTCATTCAGTTCAAACTTCTGCTGATCTATAAATGCATTCACTCTGCAGCTCTTCACTACCTTTCCTCTCTTATCTCTTCCTGCACCTCTCCTCAGGAACTCCGCTCTTCTGGCAAATCGTTTCTAACTGTGCCCTTCTCTTATGTTGCTAACTCCAGACTTTTCTCCTTTCACCTTGCTGCTCCTTATGCCTGGAACAAACTATCTTGACTCGCCTGATCTCCTTTGTGTTTCCTTAAAATTTCCCCTAAACGTATCCCGTGTCTACAGCTACTGTGTTGTCTGTCTTGACTAGATTGTAAACTCTGATGAGAAGGGACTGTCTCTTACATGCATCTGTGCAGCGCTGCATATGTCTTGTAGCGCTATACAAATGCTCAGCAGTAGTAGTAGTAGTACTAATTATCAATATATCACAAGCCATATAACAATAAAACCCCCCTCAGATGTAAAAATAAAATGTTGCAAGATAAGCCCTTAATCTGTATAAGAGGAAAAAGACCACAGTATACCCACGAACTGCAAAATAAACATCTAACTTCAGTGGGTTCAGCCATCTGGAACAGAGGATACTCAGAAAAAAACATTCCCCTAGACATATCCTTATCTCCAGCTGCTGTGTTATCTGTCTTGAATGGATTGTAAGCTCTGATGAGCAGGGACTGTCTTCTCCATGTGTCTGTACAGCATTGCATATGCTTTGTAGCGCTTTACAAATGATTAGCAGCAGGAGTAGTACTATTACTACTACTAATCATTTGTATAGCGCTACAAGGCGTAGACAGCGCAGTACATATAGATGTAAGACACAGTCCCTGCTGATCAGAGCTTGCAATCTAATCAAGAGAAAACACTTAGCGAAACTGGGGACTAAAGTATGGTAAGATACACATAAGTAGTGGTCAAGAGAGTGAGGAGCATCAAAATCCCAAATCAGCTTCAAAGAGGTGGGCTTTTTGCCTGGATTTGAATAGGGTAGAGAAGGAGACCGACACACAAACTCAGGTTGTTCCAGGCATTTGGAGCGGCAAGATGGACTGAATGAAGTGTGGAGTTGGCAGTGGCAGAGAAGAGCACAGATAAAAGGGATCTGCCAGAAGTGCGGAGTTCCCGAGGAGAGGTGTAGAGTGAGATAAGAGGGGAAAGGTAGTGAGGAGCCACAGAATAAATGCACTTGTAGGTGAGCAGGAGAAGTTTGAACTTGATGTTATTTATTTTATTTATTTATTTTTTATTTATTTATTTATTAAGCGTTCTTATATACCGCACTCTTTCTCATCAGCGCGGTTTACAGTAAACATAAAGTGCTCACAGATAGCAACAGGCTGTCGTGAGTTTACATGTAACAGGAGATCTAACAGGATTTAACTTAGGAAAACCTTGTACATCTTAATACTGATAATTGATGTGGAATCTGATAGGGAGCCAATGAAAATGACTTCAGAAGGAGGGGTTACATGTGCATAGCGACACTGACAAAAGATAAGCCAGTAGTAGTGAAGCAGCCCCCAGTTCAAGGCCTATCAGCTTATCCGGATGTTGTGGTGATTTATTTATTTATATGCCTTTCAAATATACATCAAGCAAAAATTACTTGAAATAAGGAAATAGGGAAACACAAGGCAAAAATATAAGAACTAATTACACAAAAGAAAATTAAGAAAAATGCAATTCCCTCTAACAGTCCACTATAATGGCAGGGGGGTAGATCCCATCACAAGAATAAGGCTCGATCAAATACAGTACATTTGCAAACAAGGTAACTGTCTAAAAGAGGAAAACAGACTGTGTGAGCCCTAAACCCTAACTAAACATCCAGAAGGAGAACCAAAGCTTCTTCTGGATGGGACCATGACAGCCAGTGAGCCACAAGGGCTCTGAGAATCCAGAAAGGATCGCAGTTGTTTAGGATCGTAAAACACATAACTATCGTTAACACATTTCAACACACATTTACAAGGAAACCTTTAAAAAAAAGAAATACCCATGGACTCTACTTCAGAGCGCATCAGGAGAAATTGACACCTCTTAGTTTGAGTTACAAATGAAATGTCAGGGAAAGCCCAGACCGTTTGACCAAGCAAAAGCTTCAATCTATTATGAAAATAGTCCTAGTCCAAGCTATATTGGGTTCAAGGGCAAAATTGCTCTCTGTAGTCCTTCCACTGCAGAATCTTCCAAAACTTGGATTAAATAGGGCGTATCCATTGAAGTGCCTTCCTGACCACCTTCAGCAGCAAGTCTACTAGACCTCTTTTTTTATAGGAAGGTAACATACCCCAAAATGTCCAAAAGATATTTCTTAAACAAATCCACAGGGGGAGTCACAGAGGATTTAGAAAAATGAACAAAACGCAAGTTTAATTGCTTAGAGAAATTTTCAAATTTCTCCAATTTGCTATGAATACTAGAGTTATCCTGTACAAGGGACTGACTCATAAACTGAAAAGTTTGTATCTGAGCACTCAATTTCCACCTTTGCCTCGACCCGAGAACATACTTCCTCTTGCAACTTGAGCTGACCCTGAAGAGCTTGAGTGGATTCCTTAACTGTTTCCAGACGCTTGGAGACTGACTTTTCCAGATGAACAATGGCTGTCCATATCCAGTGTAATCACCACAGGTTTCATCAAGGTGCTGACAGACTGCTGCTTTTCTAAAGAGGGTAGCAATGGAACAGATGGGCGGAATAGATGGAACAGTTGGGCGGAAAGATCTTCCAGGGGCAATCACTGAAGCCAACAACAGCAAGCCACTCATTTCACTTCCCTGTAACAGGACAGTCCCCTCTTCCTGCATGCCAGACTCCTCCGGCGACACAGGCAGCTCTCCAACAGTCACCAGCTTCCCTGCTTCAAAATCCACACCAGCCATTTAGACCACAGTTGGTGGGGATTGAATTTGCTCTGGACTAGGTGGTAGATCAGGCTCACCCTGTGGGATTCACAGTTCAGGGCTTAGACTCGTGCCTGAAACTGAAAGGGCCACTTCAAAGCCAACTCCAGGACTGACCCCCAACAGCAGTCGACGCCACAGGAGTCACAAACTGCGTGATGCATTGTTCACCAGGGGAAGAATCGCTTGCAGGGTAAGTCTTCACCTTCCCCTTTCTTTTCCCCATCAGGGGCCAGGAAAAAGAACCATAGAAGGCAAAATAATCAAGCTAAATTAACCAAACGCAGCAGACCCATCAGAGCAGGACCTACCATGCTGCCGCCATCTTGAATCCCCCCCACCGCACGATTTTATCCTGGAGGTGATTTATCTAGTAAAGTCATCACTGAACACTGAAGTAAAATTGAAATCAAAGCACAATTTATAATGCCTTCAAGACAAGCATAAAATTGTTTTATGTAATTTGCAGGATTTGTATGGCTAATTTCTGTGAGTAGAGTGACTCTCATGTCACACTCCACATCTCTATAATCATGCATGTATTGATCTTAATGATGTAATGATGGCCAAATGCACAACATATCAATTCTGTTTTGAAAGCAGCGGAAACCAGGGTACTAACCATATTTACAAATGTATATATGGAACACATGCAAACCAAAGTGCAATTTTTACATATCTTTATTACATAATTGATATGATTAACAAGAAAACGCCACCTGCTGTGGTCTTGACAGCACTTCAGAAGTTCACATGGCAACTACTGTAGTAATACCTCAAATAAAGCTGAACATTTCTCTTTCAGTTTTAGTTAGAAAAAATCTTTAAGCTGCTTCAATGCATTTCTCTTGTGCTTTAGAAATGAGCTTATACAAGACTGATTTAAATGACTGCCCACATTGTCTCGATTTAGCCCATATTAGTCATAGAGCTACAAACATGGCACACGATATATGAACTGATAAGAAAAGCGTAGACATGCAATGCCATTTGACATATTTCTCAAGAGGCACAGTCCACACAGATCCTCCATCAGGCTGCTCTGTATGTACCGATTTAAGGGAAAATTGAGAAACTGCAGCATTAGTATATTTTTGGAAGGCTTTTTTATAATGAGTCACCTAAATTTCGGTGCTAGCAATGCATGTAAATATCTGTATTTTAGTCATTTGCCTGCCTAATTGGCTTTTTATGTTTGGTGCTATTTTCTAAGTACATATGTAGATTTGATGGCACATACTTTCACTGCAGGTGTGCCAAGATCGGAGCTTGAGTGAAGTATGTACATTATGTTGTTGTTGTTAAGTGCCGTCGAGTCGGAGTCGACTCATGGCGACCCTCTGGATAGCTATCCTAAATTGTGTTCGGTCTTCAGTCAGGCGGCTCATTGTTGACAGACTGGTACCCGTAGCTGCTGTTATTGTAGCAATCCATCTCATTGCTGGCCTTCCTCTTTTGCGTTGACCTTCTATCTTGCCAAGCATGATGTCTTTCTCTAATGATCTCTCTCTTCGCATGATGTGTCCGAAGTATGAAAGTCGAAGTCTTGTCATCTGAGCTTCTAAAGAAAGCTTAGGTTTGATCTCTTCTAGTACCGACTGGTTTGTTCTTCGGGCAGTCCATGGTATACACAGTATTCGCCGCCAGCACCATAATTCAAAGGCATCAATTTTCTTCCTGTCTGTCTTTTTCACTGTCCAGCTTTCACATCCATATGATGTTATTGAAAATACCATGGCTTGAACAAGTCGAATCTTTGTATGGAGAGAAACATCTCTGCTCTTGAGAATCTTATCTAGGTCTTTCATAGCCATTCTGCCAAGAGCAATGCGTCGTCTGATTTCTTGACTGCTTGTTGCTTCTTTATTGATAGTTGATCCAAGTAGGTTAAAGTTGTTCACGATTTCAATTTCTTCTCCTTCAACGATGAACCTGTTGATTATGCCAGTTGTCATGATCTTTGTCTTCTTTACATTAAGGTGCAGGCCCATTTTGAGACTATGTTCTTTGATTGTGAGAAGCAAATGTTTCAGATCATCTTCACTTTCAGCCAGTAATGTGGTATCATCAGCATAGCGAAGGTTGTTGATGAGTCTTCCACCAATCTTCACACCTCTGTTGTCTTCATACAGTCCTGCTTCTCTGATGATTTGTTCTGCATATAAATTAAACAGGTAGGGGGAAAGTATGCAGCCTTGTCTTACACCTTTGCTTATTTTAAACCATTCTGTTTCTCCTTGTTCCGTTCGAACTGTTGCTTCTTGATCAATGTACAGATTACGCAAGAGAACGATCAGGTGTTCTGGTATACCCATGCTTCTTAATGTGGCCCAGAGTTTCTCATGGTTTACACAGTCAAAAGCCTTGCTATAGTCGATAAAGCACAAATAGATATCCTTTTGGTATTCTTTAGTCTTTTCAAGGATCCATCTCACATCCGCAATGATGTCTCTCGTTCCTCGCCCTTTCCTGAAACCTGCTTGCACTTCAGGTAGTTCTTGTTCTAGGTATGGCTGTAGTCTCTTTTGAATAATCTTCAGTAGAATCTTGCTGGCATGTGGGATCAGAGCGATTGTGCGATAATTTCCACAGTCAGTTGGATCACCTTTCTTTAGTATTGGTATAAACACAGATCTTTTCCAGTCAGTTGGCCATGATGTTGTCTTCCATATTTCTTGGCAGAGCCTTGTAAGTACGATAACAGCTGCATCAGATTGCTGCAATACTTCTATGGGAATGCTATCAATGCCTGGTGCTTTGTTCTTTGATAAGGCTTTCAATGCTGCTTCAACTTCTTCTTTCATCACCAATGGTTCCTGATCATAAGGTATAGGTTGAAACGGCTGTTGGTCCACTTGATCTTTATCATATAAAAACTCTGTATATTCCTTCCACCTTTTCTTGATCTTCTCAGCATCATTCAACATAGAACCTTGAGCATCTTGTAACATTCCAATTCGAGGCTGGAACTTTTTCTTTAACTCTCGCAGCTTTAGGAAAGCCGATCTTGTTTTTCCTCTAATAGTTTCTGCTTCTATTTCCTTGCAAGTGTCATTGTAGTACTTTTCCTTGTCCTGTCTTGCTGCACGTTGGAAATCTCTGTTGAGTTCTGCGATTGTCTTTCTTTCTCCTTTGGCTTTAGCTTCTCTGCGTTTCTGGGCAATCTTCAGAGTTTCTTCCGTCATCCATTTTGGCCGTTTTTGCTTTTTCACCTTTTGTAGAGACTTCTCGCTTTCTTCCAGCACAACCTTCTTGATGTCATTCCATAACTCTTCCGGAGCTCTGTCATTTGTATCTAAGGCAGCAAATCGATTTTGCAGGCAGTCTTTAAATTCCAGTGGTATATTCTCAAGGTCATATTTTGGTGCATTCATGAGTGGTTTGCTCTTTTTCAACTTTAGCTTGAGTTTGCATACTAGTAGTTGATGATCTGTACCACAGTCAGCTCCAGGTTTTGTCTTTGTTGATGTTACAGAGCTTTTCCATCGTTGACTTCCACAGATGTAGTCAATTTGATTTTTATACAATCCATTGGGTGAAGTCCATGTGTACAGTCGTCGCTTGTGTTGCTGAAAGAAGGTGTTTGAGATGAATAGATCATTGGTCTTGCAGAGTTCTATCAATCTTTCTCCAGCTTCATTTCTGTTGCCAAGTCCATATTTTCCAACTACTTTGCCTTCTTCTTTGTTGCCAACTTTTGCGTTCCAGTCACCCATGACTATCAGGATATCCTGTTTGCATGTTCTGTCAATTTCAGCTTGTACTTGTTCATAGAACTCTTCAATTTCATTCTCTTCTGCAGCTGTTGTTGGGGCATATACTTGAATTATAGTTGTGTTGATAGGCAATCCTCGTAGACGAATAGAGATTAAGCGTTCGCTGACTGCATTGTATTTCATTACAGTTCTTGCAAGTTTCTTCTTTATTATAAATGCAACACCATTTCTTCTTTGTCTTTCATTTCCAGCATAGTAGACCATGTGATCATCTGATGCAAAGTGCCCGATGCCAGTCCATTTCAGTTCGCTGACACCCAACAGATCAAGTTGTACACGTTCCATTTCATTCTTGACCACTTCCAACTTCCCTTGGTTCATGCTTCGTACGTTCCATGTTCCAATGTGTAAGACATCTTTACAGCTTCTGACTCTCATTTCATGCGCAGCTACATCAGCAGTCAGACTTCCCGAAGGCTTTGATCCAACCACATCATAAATGCTGGCTTTACTCTGAAAAGTCTTCAGCTCTTCCCCAGTAGCTAGTTGAGTGCCTTCCGACCTGGGAGTCTCATCTTCCAGCACCATAGCACAATTTGTTTTGTTGTAACTATCCATTGGGTTTTCATGGCAAGATACAGAAGTAGATTGCCGGGCCTTCCTTCCGCGCAGTTTAAGTTTGGTGTTGTTGCCGTTGTCACAGAAATGTGATCCTCCGCCGTCAACACTATCCCATTCTGCTGCTGCCCAGATGGGTGGTTTGTCTTCGTCTGGCACTTCAGCTGAGACCTGTCCATCTTGGGAGACCCTGCCAGTAGTTAAACTACCGATAGTTTAGCTCTCAGCATCACTGATGCACACAAGCCCTCACAGCACGACAAGCTGCAAACCAAGTGAGAGATGTACATTATAAAATCTTGTAATTCACATGTGGTTTTTTTAAAATAAATCTAGGTGTGGCTATTTACACCAGCGCTGGTGTAAATAATCACACCTAACTTAAAACTGTTTTTAGCAATTGACACTACTATTTTTTTTTAAAGTAGGCATGTTTTGGCTGCCATAAACTAGGCACCCGGTTATGGAATTACCCTGATGGGGGCGGTAATCAAGGTGGCCCCAATATTCAAAGGCAATTTTATGTGTAGCTAATCACCATTAAAGGTTTGTCTACTATTCACTGAATTTCAGCAGCACCATCCGGATAGTGCCACTGAAAATCCCTATGAAAAAACAGTTCTAAATTAAACCATTTAGCTATACATATAGCTATTGAATATCATCATTATACTTATATGAGCCAAGAGTGGAACAATAGGTAGGCTATAAAGTCTATTAAACGGATGAATAAATATCTGGATAATGCAGTGACTGTTGCTGCTATCCAAATAGCAGCATATGCAGTTTGCTATCTGGATAACAATCCAGAGAGTTATTCAAATAGTGGACTAAGTGTGGGGACGGGTCCATGAGAGGAATGGAAAATTATCTGGATAGTGATGATATTATCAGGATTTGTGCTGAGGTATTCTGTTAGATATTCACTAGCACTTACCAAATATGGATAGTACTTAATGCTGCTATCTGGATCAATGTCTTTGAATATTTACCCCACTGCTACCAGCAGCTAATGCTTTCTAAATTTATTCACTACCACTACCACCTCAAACCCGAAAGGGGTGACTGTCTCACTTGAGCGTGACGTGGGAGGCTCCACTAGGCTGCAGCCTTTTTGGTAGCCATGGGAGGAGGGAAAATTGGTGCAGCTCCATGTTTTTATCATAATAAGGGCCTGTTGTACATCCACAAATTGGAAGGATTTGGTCGAATCTGGAAGAGTACAGCAGCCCTCCCTCCCCCTGCTCTCTCCCAAAGATTGCAGAAGGCTCTCAGAAGAATCTGCCTGCCAGCCAACTGTTGCACAGTGCTATTAAAAATAAACTTAGGAAAGTCAGGGCATTGGACAGGGTCAGCTATGAGCTGACATGTCTGAGGACACTCTCTGGTTTCGTTGGCTTGTAACTATGTGTAAGAGGAAGGGGAAAGGAAAAGCTGCACTTCTGGAAGGATCTGGCCCTTTACCCCTTCACCAGACCATCTTCGATGTCTTTGGAGTCTCCTCAGTTTCCCCGGTGATGTCTCCCTTGGGCCAACCTGGCAGGCATATGACGGGCAGCAATGAAGAAGGGGCTTCTCTGAGTCCTATCGTGCAGATGCTGCCTCTGAAACCGGGAAATGTTGGGGCTGCCGGAACGATGGAGTCTGCTCAGACCAGAAAGGTTTGTGGCATCTCCTTGTCAGGAGGCGCTCCAGTAGCAGTGTCTTCTCCCCTTTCGGATGGGGTTACGGGGGTTTCTTCAGATGCCTCACAGAACACTGTGAGCTCCATCGCACAGGGATTGGATGGCTGCCTCCAGGTGTGTTGTTCGTGAGGTGCAGAGACCCAACGGCTGTGACCGTGGAGTCACTGTGGGATGCAATTCAGGAGTTTAACACCACCATGCTGATTTTCTACTAGACTGGTGGTGGATTTATCCATTTTGTTGCAGTCTGTGGTGGAATATTCTAAGGCTTTGGATAAGTATTCTGCAAGATGTGATGTGTTTGAGTCTAAAGTTAATGCTGTCCAGGTTTTGGGGGATGTCCTGGTTCAGGACAGTAATGTTGTTCATAGGTGAATGGAATATTTGGAAAACCATGCATGCCAGAATAATCTAAGCTTATTGAACTTTCCCAGTTTCCCTTTATTCCACTCCTTAAAATGGTTAAAAAGTATTTGATTGAGATATTAGGTATGGATGCAGGGAATTTTCCCCCCTCTAGTCAGGGCTCAATATCTGTCTCTAAGTGGTATCCGACCATCTGGACAGGGGGATTCTGTGGAAGTTAATCTCATGGAGGTCTTGGAGTCATCTTGGGACTCGGGGACATGACCTCCTCCAAAAGAGGATCCTCCTAGGCTATGCAATTAAAATTTGGGTGCCTATTCCCAGGTGCCACCAGTGAGTGGCAGGCTTTGTCTCTTCTTTCATGAACTAGCCCGGGTTACCAAAGATCGTTGGTTGCTAGACACCATTCAATTTGGCTATGTCCTGGAATGCAAGGAGCCAATTTCCAATGCCTTTATCATCTCCCCTGTGGGTCTGTGGTCAGAGGTGCTGCAGTGTGGACCAATTTGGACAAGTTGTTTCACCTAAAAGTGATGGTGTCCATACCCCCAGACGAGCAGGGCAAGGGCAGATACTCCCATCTACTTTGTGGTGCCAAAGAAGGATTGTTCCTTCCAGCCCATCCTGGGCCTCAAAAGGGTCAATAAGCACTTGCACGTCTTGTGCTTTCAGATTGAAATCTTGCACTCCGTGATACAAGCACCAAGGAGAATTTTTGGCTTCTCTGAATCTTGCTGAGATGTATTTCTATATCCTGATCTAGGCAGACCAGCAGAAGTATCTGTGTTGTGCCATGCTTGGCTCTCACTAACAGTTTGCTGCCCTTACTTTCATGCTCTCCACCCCCAAAGATGTTCTTCAAGGTCATTGTGGTGGCACTGCGGTGCCAAGGATCTGTGACATCCCTATCTGGATGACTAGTTCATCCGAACACGTTCACTGTCATAAGCGTCTCTGACAGTGTTGAGTGGTCTTTTTGGAAAGCCTCAGCTGGGTGATCAATCAGGAAAAAAAAGCCAGCTTTTGTCTTCCCAGTCCTTGGAGTTTCTGGGAGTTTTCAGGAGATCAAGTACAGGCTCCTGCTCCCATTGATGGTGAAGTCCAGTCTGGTGGTGGCGGCTGCAGCCCTTTCATCTGAGGAAGAGTGATCAGCTGAACGATTTCTCCTGGATCCTACTGACAACAGATGGCAGTCTCAGGCTGGGAAGCCCATTGCTAAGACCCTACTACCCAGGGCCATTGGAACCACAGGGAAGTGATGTGCTTCAACCTGGCTGCATGAATTTTTCTCTCCATGTATTATCTGAAATATGATGGATAGCAGGTGCTACTCAGGCACCATCAATATTTCTAAGAGGGTTAAGTTTGCTATCCTCTGCCTTCGCTCTAATCTGGCACAATAAGATAGTGCTGGGGCAGTATGTAAAGTGTTACTTGAAAAGTGATTGTCAAAAAAATGTGTAAACATCTTTGAATGTTTCTTGAAAGGAAAATATTTTAGGATTCTACCTAAAACAACAATATGTACAAGTCTAATTGTAGGAATGTCACTAGAATCAGTATGCCACTGTGTTTTTTGGTGATCCTATTTTCTCATTGTCAGTTCACACTACACTAGTATGCTTCTTTCTAGGCTAAACGTACTTTATTTTGTTTTTTATCCTTATTTCCATTTTTGGGCATCAATTATGCTACTATAACTTCGTTCTTTCCTCTGTCCTTTTTTTATGTGCTCTGCTAGCTTGGCTCTTTTTGCTTCTTACGCTTTCAAATCTTTATCTTTAATATCATTTGATATACAACCCTAGGCAGCGAGGCATCAGAGCGATTTACAATAGTCCAAATATCAGAGTGGACAGTGATAGAGAGGAGAGAAAAGAGCAAATCTTCTGTTGGGGACCCCTTTATTTTATTCATGGATGCTAAGAATTTAACTCCTGCTTCAGAGCAGCTTCAACCGTGATGCTAATTCTTTTCAAAGCTTATGACATACTAAGTTCTTGAATACCATAGGACCTCCCCCCCCCCCCAACCCCCTTCTATCGCTTTGCTACTCATCATATACACTTAAGTACCACCCAGTGCAATGGAAAATGCAACTTTGCTTAAAAACATATGTGTCAATATTCAGCCATGGTGCTCAGCAGTTTTAAAATGCCTAGTCACCATAGCTAAAACAGAAACCTGATATTCAGCACCAGAACCCAGATATTCTCCAATGCTGAATAGCTGGGTTCAGTTCTGACCGCCATCACTATCTGGATAGAGACAGTATTCAGCCGATATCCAGATAGCGAAACCACATAAATTTAGGGCTGCCTTTCAGGTGCCAAAAATGCTAACTGGATATGTGCTGCGCCTCCCCTCGCTCTGCCCATGGACCACACTTGCACTGTCTGGCAGTGCCGCCGTGGTCAGAATGGATACTACTACTAATAAATATTTAGTGACACTGCTTGGTTAGTTCCACTGATTATCCCTCTCAGCAGAGTTTCTGCAATTAGTAGGACCTACTAACTGGATAAACCCATTGGAATATTGACCTGCTAATTTCTGAGCATAATTGCTATGGGAAGCACACATTTTGTTGTTTTAAGGGAGGTAAGATGTCAATCTTAATGCTCATGTCTTTGCCTGCTCTTGTTCAATATAAAGTTATTTAAAAAAAAAGTGAAATCATATTTTCAGTCATGAAAATAAGGATTGAAAATTATGTGCCCACAATGCAGAATGAAAAACTAAATTCTCACAAATCACAAGCATTTATGAATTACCAGAGGGCATCGCCAGGCCCTCTCTGTTATTTAGAATTGCATGGCATATTGTAGTCTTTACTGTGGAAAATCTGTGAGGTATTCAGCAAAGCAACAACAATCCCTATTCTTTTCCCTATAATTGACAAGTACAACAGTTGACATTTATCGTTGACCAAGTGGCCCAAAAGGTTATTTTTGTATAGCATGTACTAACCCCTCATTTCACATATTGCACAGCAATTAGAATGACTCTTGACACTAGACTGAACTGCTCAAAACTGACTGCTGAAAAAAATGGTGTCCTAAAATGTGACCCCCAGGGGAAGGTCTGTATTGTGCACAGTGGTTCCTGTTGTCTTTTGCGACATATCTCCCTTTGATCACTGTATGTTATGATTAGATTGTAGAATGTTACAAGCACATTCTTGGAATTGAATTTCACTTCTGTGGCTTATCGGGTAGATAGGAAGAACGAGAGGTGAAACTGTGTCTCTTATTTTCAAACACCGGAGGTAAGATATTTCCTCATGATGTACATCCACAGCTCTCTCCTCGCTATTGTAAGTTAAAACAGGATTGTGGCAATAAATAACTTCCCAAAATAAAGAAACCTTGAAAGCCCTCCAGAAAATGTTATCAAACTGGCACAGGCAACCTTAATGCCTTATCTTTTTCTGAAAATTTTATTTATTTATTTATCTTTCCAAATCCAAGCTCAAAGCAAGTTTCATTTCCGTTATAGTAGCTATGTCCCTGTCCTAGTATAAGGGTTAGATTAACTAATCTGAGCTAACACTTTTGCATATCATTACCATTAATGTGTGTTATTATTAAAAAGGTTCCTGCAGTAAATAATGCATGCTAATGTATGTGTGCAGTAACTTGAGCCCTAGGATTGTATCTGAGGGTGGGGGGTATGAGCTGACAGGTAGGAGCATCAATGGGAGAAGCAGCATATGAATCCTAGTTTCTCCGGTACTCAGCTAGCTGCTATAACAGTTAGGTTACACTGTTCTCTAGAACAGCTGTCCATTATCCATGTACATTTCTGTCTAGAAGCTTGTACTTGTAGCTCTATCAGCAGTCTCTCTTAATTTAGTTAGGTTAAAGCACACTATAGTACGTTGTCTATGGGGATAATGATTCAGAAACCTAGCACACCCTTCAAGGTAGATAAGGAGTGCCACAATATTTCCAATGTAACACACTCACCAATAAGTGTATTACTACTACTAAACCAGCAATCACCTATATTTTGTTAAACAGATGTATTTATTCACAGAGATCAACAAAGCAGAAAGTATGGGCATCTGCGCAGCTTTGTGCATTTTTTCCTAATGAAACCCAGTGATTCAATTTGGACTTATTGGGACATGCAGTATATGCCTGGCCCTATCTTTATGCAATCGGTGATAATGCTCAGTCTCTGGCTCTGAAAAAGTATGATGTGCTGCCCCACTCTCTTGGTAACACAGTAGAACTGCTGATTGTTTGAGCAAAACTTGAATGAGGGTGACATTTCTATTAGCAGTGACCACTACCTATCGCGGAAGTTCCCTATCCACTGATTTTCAACAGCAGTATTTGGATACCGCCACAGAGAATCCTTCTAAATGCCTGTGGAAAACGTAGTCCAAAAGTAAAACATTTAGCTGTATTCATAGCGGCTGAATATCACTGCTATACACGTGAAGAAGGTACATTTTAGAAATGATGTCCAGGAGAAAAGACCAGGCACGCCAAGTTCAGGCACAATTTCAGAAATGTGGATGCACCCCATATGGACATCATCAGGGACAGCCACAGATGTCCCCGCAACATTATTCTAGACAGAGAATGTATCCAAGCCTGCCATGCTGCTAGTGAAGATGTTCAGCACCACGACAACCACAAAACAGGTTTCCCCCAACACCTGTCAATTGTCTTTATCGTAATGGACAGTACTGGGGATATTGGACTGTCATCTCCTCTAAACCATTTGGATGTTTTACTGGCAAAACATACACTTTTCTGATGCTTATTCATGCCCTGGAGCAGGTATAGCCTTGGACGAGGGTGGAGCGTGTCAGCCATTTGTGAAATCGAGCATGCATAGCTAAGGTTTCTGGAATGCCCTGGACATGCCTCTGCCATTTCCCTATCGTAGATGAATGTCCCCATGTTGGGGATGTCTCTATAACCATTTTATAAAATGGCTCTGTGAATGTGCCCATGATTGGGACATCTGCATACCCATCTTCCAATGTCCAAAGCATGAATAGAGCTTCTAAAATGACCCTCCTAGCTATTAGCAGCAAGTGCTTTCAATGTATAATCAACATCACCGCCTATCTGGATAGTGAATCTGAATGTGTGTGTGTGTGTATATATATATATATTAAATGCTGCAATCTGAATATTGACCCTCTGCAGTATCTTGAGTAGATCCAATGAAGATTTGGAGGCCATTGTCAAAGACATTTAAAACTGCTTTGGACGACTTTTGCCAGTAAGGCAGTAGATACGTTTTTAATAAATGAACAAAATACATATCATAGGGCAGACCTCAACAATTTTATTTGGATTTAGGAGCCAGGCCTTAATCTTAGGAGCCCCAGTGGCTATGACCTCCCTTGTGCCCCCCCTACCTCCTCCATTGTTTCCATTCTCCACTGGTGTTCCTCCATTTGCAAATTCATACATGCCTGGGGAGGGTGGAAGAGTTTGAAGAGAGATGATAAAGCATCTCTTGTTATGGTAGCAGGGGCTGTATGGGGCATCTTTAGTCAGAAATACAATTGTGGTCAACATTATTGGCACCCTTGCAGTTCAACCCCATAATGTCCAATATCTCCTAAAAAAAAAAAGTGGCCAGTGAAATGAAATTGGACTATATATGCACACATATTTGACACACAAAAGAATCAAATAAAACAACACCAATTAAAAAAGAAAATAGTATAAAAACTGGACATTGCCAGGACATGATTATTTGCACCCTTATAAACAATTCAAATTAGTTTGAATAGAAGAACCACATTCTCATTGCAGTAAAATTAGATACACTTCTGATCATGTGTCAGTACTCACATGACTTGAATCAACCAGTGAATGATGGCTGTAATGTTTAAAATAGCCATATTCACTCCCTGTTCCATTTTCCAATGGTGAAGATAAGAGATCTGCCTGAGACCGTCAAGCCATTATCACTAAACATCAACCTTCAAAGGGGTACAAGGCTATCTCCAGGGACCTTGAAATTCCTATGTCTACAGTTTGCAATGTTGTTAAGAAGTTTTCTGCCCATGGAACTGTCAAGAACTTCCTAGGACATGGTGGGAAGAGGAAAATTAATCCAAGAAGTCTTCGAAGATTAGTGCGAACATTTGGAAAAACACCATGTACAACATCCAAAGAGCTTAAGGCTGACCTGGAGTAATCTGGAGTGGCGGTTTCAACCCACACCATACGCTGCAAACTAAACAAAGGAGGACTTCATGGATGAAGAACAAGGAGGACCCCACTGCTCAAAGACAGACATAAAAAGGCACGCCTGAGATCTTTGCCCAAACCCACCTTGAGAAACCATAATCCTTCTGGGAAAATATTCTGTGGACAGATGAAGCCGAACTTGAGCTCTGACAATGCAGACCAGCGATACATTACAGGCAAAGCAATGAAGCTTATAAGGAAAAAAAACACCCTTTCTACACTTAAATATGGTGGAGGTTCCATAATGTTGTGAGGCTGTTTTGCTGCCCCGGAACGGAGGCCTGGAACATATTAAAGGAATTATGAAGTCAGACAACTACTAAGGTATTTTGGAGCAAAATGTGCTACCTAGTGTTAGAAAGCTAGGTCTGGCCCAGAGGTTATGGGTCCTCCAGCAGGACAATAATCCAAAACATACATCCAAAAGTACAAAAGAATGGTTAAAAAGGAACAAATGGACTGTTTTAAACTGGCCAGTAATGAGTCCTACTCTCAGTCCAATCAAAAACCTTTGGAAAGAACTGAAATCTGCCATTGGTAAAAGGATTCCTGGAAACGTTCATGAGCTGGAATAAATTGCGTTGAAGAGTGGGAGAAACTACCAGCAGATAGATGTATGAAACTTATAGATGGCTACAGTAAACGTTTGCAGGCTGTCATCACTGCGAAGGGTTGTGCAACCAAATATTAGGATTTTTTTCTCAGAAATTACTGTCTAAGTTGCACAGGCATCTTTTTTTTGTTGTATACTTTTGAACATACTATTATAATATTATATGAAAAACAGTTGGACAATTTCAAATTATTTCTCAAGATAGTGTACACAACATACTGTACCTAAAATGCAAGAGTGCCAATAATGTTGACCACAACTGTATATGGATAGCCAGTGTCTGTATGTGTGTGGTGCATTGGTGGTTTGCGTGTCTGTTCATAGGATGTTGCGGTGGGTGTCTTTGAGTGGGGCTCATGTGTGTTTGTGCTGCCGAACTGAGGAGCTTATGTTCTGTGGTGCGAAGGTGAGGTGCCTTGTTTGTGCAAGTGAGTGTCTGTAATGCGGAGGTGGATTACCTGTTTGTGTGTGTGTGTGTGGGGGGGGGGGGTGTTTTTAGGGGAGGGAATATACCTTTTGACACATACAGATTGCGTCTTTTTGTCCCCATGCATTCATCCCTTTTAATCTCCAGCACCTTGCACTCTTTTAACTCCCTTTCAAACCCTTTCCACTCTCTGCCCTTCATCCCACCCATCCTCCTTTCTCTTATGTATTAAGCTACCGCCCTTTAAATTTTTGCTGCTTCACTTCCCACTCTCCATTCTAACCTTTTTGTTTTTCTGCATGTCCCAATCCAGCTGTCCTTGGACTGTGGGGAATTGGGATCCCGCTGCATCCAAGCTGGAATCACAGTCTTCCCTTCTTGTTCTGCCCACGGGGATCCAATCTCCCTCAAACAGAAAAAGAGGTCTTTCCTGCGATCGCGGCTTTCTCTTCTTCTACCCACAAGGGAATGGAATCCCTGTGGGCAGCTTATGGGTGTCTTCTGCCCACGATTGCATTATTTTAAAAGGAGGGCAAGAAAATCCCAGCCATTGGGTGCAGGTTTATGGTTGCCTTGCCAACCTGGTGCCTAGGATTTGTTGAGTCCTGTCATAGGGGATGCAAATCTTGTGAGATAATTATGCTGGATTGTTAACCTTCTGTTTCTAACAATTAACTTTGAGACCTCCTATTTTAGGATGGTGGTTACTAAGCTTCAGTAAAATATTAATATTTTACCACGATTCGCTAACCTTCAGTATCACAGTATTGCAGATTAGTGCTAAATTTCATTTTGTGTCGCTACAGCAGGGAAAGTTGCCTATTCATGACTGCAGCAACACAAAGAAGCAGGGCCTAAGTTGGGCAATATTATCTTTGAAAGGGCCATTGCCTGAAAATTCCCCTACTCCTGCCATCATTGACAGTCTTTCTCATTCTCTGATCGCCCTCTTTAGTGCCTATCACAGGTCTTCCTGGTGGGTAGTGAGGGGGCAGGAATGATTCTTTTACATTTCTGCCCTGGCAGTGCCTGGATTTCAAGAGCACCACTTAACCCCTATCAGTAGTCTCCTTGAACTACCTCTAGGGGTCAGACATCAGTAAGGGATCGAGCAGTATCATCTTGAATCCAGGCATGGCAAGGACAGAAGCATGTGGGGATCACTCCAGATCCCATCTACCCATGGCACTCCTTGGGAGTGCCAGGGAAGGAAATTGGAGAATAGGGAAGGTTGTCATTGATATTGGGGCAGGGGATCAGGAGATGGGTCTAACATCTAGCAGAAGTGCAGCAAGACTACTACCAAGGCTCTAGCAACGCTGTTTTGAGTCCAGGTGCCACCAGGACCTGGATTTCAAGGGAGCATCAAGCCGTGCATGGATGGCCCAGTGTGCTCAGGGAGGAAAGATAACATCAACTTTGAGGTGGCATTATCTTTCCATGAATAATGAAGCTTGCAAGGTCAACCTCAAGCTGCATTGTTCATTTTGTATAATAATGATGTGCTTTGTATGTATTTGCATCTCATTATTTAACTTGCTTTGCTCTTAAAAAATGTATGTTAAAAGCAAATAAGGCACGATTTTACTATTTAACAAGTTGTTCGGCAAAATCATGCCTTATTCTCTTCAGGCTTCGGGGAGAGTTTGCAGCCTATGAAGCAGAGGAGGTTTCCAATTTGATGTTACATACCAGAAGACATTTTTATGAACATGGGAATAAAGCCCATAAGTTGTTGCTCTGGCAATTTAAGAAACAAAGATTGAAAAAAGAATTACTGCAGTAAAGGATACTAGTGGGTTGGTGCTTTATGGTTCTAGAAAGATGGCAGCCTGCTCTGTGGAATTTTACAGGGGCCTATACGCATCCCACCTCAAGGTACTGCGAATAAGATTAATGAGTGGGTGTGTTCCAAAATGTTACTGCTTTTGGATGAGAATGCGGTAGCGGTGACGATGGACCATCCCTTCTCATTGGGGAAGTATGCCATTCACAGTCTGAAATCTGGCAAAGCGGTTGGTCCAGATATGCTCTCTGCAGAGTTCTAAAATGCTTTGGGAGACCAACTGGGAGCTACATTAATAAAGGTTTTTAATGCTATTTTAACTCAATGAGTGCCGCCCTTTTCCGTCTGTCAGTTTTCGATTACTGTTATCCCGAAAGAGGACAGAAATCATCTCTTTTGTGCTAATTATAGATTGATCTTCTTACTAAGCATTGACTACAAAATCTTGGCTAAATTTCTGTGCTTTTGTTTAGAATCATGTCTCTAGTCCCTTATTCATCCAGACTAGACGAGGTTCCTGAGGGGGCGATATGGTTTTGAAAATGTGCCTTGGTTAATTAATGTTCTGCGTGCAGTGTGATCTGACCATAAGTAGTATGCCATTTTTTCATTGGATGCTAAAAAAACATTTGATAAATTACAATGGCCTTATCTCTTTTACATTCTGAAGCTTTTCATTTTTAGAGATAACTTTTGTGGTTGGATTGAGGTGCTCTATATCTGGCTGGAGGCTGCAGTGCTAGTTAATGGTCATAGTTCACAATGGTTCCGGCTAGACAGTGACATTCATCCAGGTTGCCCACTGTTACCTTTACTTTTTTCTCTAAATATGGAACCTTTTCCAGTTCAAGTGCGTTCTGCAGCACAGGATTTAGGGATCGAGAGAGGAACCCAGTACCATATTATCTCCTTATATGCGGATGACACTGTGATCTATCTGAGAGACCTGGCAATGTCTCTACCTGTAGTATTGGTGGAGATATCGCGCTTTGGACGAATGTCTGGATTCACTGTGAATTGGCAGAAATATGTAGTGATGCCCTGTAAGACCAAAGATAGAGCTGATTTAACATCGGGGGATGAGTTAGATTTCCAGAGTAAAGCAGTACAAGTATTTGAGAGTATGTTTTCCTAATGATTTGATGTTGGCATCTGTCAATTATCACAAGCTGGAACATGAGTTAAAGACTTGCATGAGTGGAAAGACATGACGGTCTCATGATTGGGATGGATTAAGGTTAATAAAATGGTAGTGTTATCAAAAATTCTTTGTTTATGCAATTGCCAGTCTACATGCCTGCAGTGTTTTCTCCATTATGAGAAGAAAATTTATATGGCAGGGGAAAAGACAGAAAATTTGGTGGAGTATTTTGTACCATCCTAAGCTGAAAGGAGGGTTGTGGCTACCCAGTCCGAGAGTGTACTGTTGGTGTGCATGTTTGTGTGTGGTCCATTTTTGGTGGCAGTGTGAGGTTTTGCCCAGTTGGGCACAGATGGAGAAAGTTTGATTGGTATCTGCTCCCTTTTTGGCAGTGTTTAGACAGGAACCACCCTCGGCGATTCGAAACCAATAGATTGTGTGATTCAAGTCAACATAGTTTTACCAGGGGAAGATCATGCCAAACAAATTTGATTGAGGTCTTTGACTGGGTTACCAGAGAACTAGATCAAGTGCATGCATTGGATGTGATATACTTAGATTTCAGCAAAGCTTTTGATACTGTTCCTCATAGAAGGCTTATCAATAAACTGAACAGCCTGGGGATAGGTCCCAAGGTGTGGTGAACTGGATCTGAAATTAGTTGACTGACAGACGATAGAAGGTAGTGGTAAATGGAACTCACTCAGAAGAAAGAAAGGTGCATAGTGGTGTTCTCATGTTCTTGTTAGTATTGTTTCCTTTTGTGATGGGGCCCGTGGTTAGAGCCCTTTAACCCTGAATAGGCGGTTGCCTAGGGTCTATAAACAAGTAAACTGCTCTGGCTGTGTAAATGAAAGAGTCTCTCAGAGCAAATTGAATGAAAAATAAGATGGGTTTTATTCCCCGTCCCGCTCGGACTATCAACAAGAACAAACACTTCAGGTATAAGCGAAGAAACAAAAATAGTGGCAAACTTATATTCTTTTGTTTACATGCACAAAGTTCTCTTTGTCATTTAATCAAACAGCAGGGCTGCATTTATAACAGATACTACAATCCATGGGAGAGGGATCTTGAAGGCTGCTGCCATCTTCCCATACCATGCTTTCTCCAGCACTTCCCAAACTCCCTGTGTCAGACTCCTCTTGTATACAGTATTCAGACACAGCGTCTTGTGACAACTCACTATGGCATTCAATGGAGGCTCTTCTCCCTTCGGGTTTATACCTCTCTGGCTTGTAGTAGCCTCTACCTGGGCTTTCCTCCCAGAACAACAGCTCTGAATCTCCTTGCTTTGTGTAGTTATAGTCAGGACCTCGCCCTTGGCACTTATAGGTTTTAAACCTCTCGCTGTAAGCATATGGAGGTTTCTTTCTATCTGTAGGGATTGCCTTGGTACTTGGCTCCCTGTATCTTTTGACTCTAGCCTCCCAGGCTGGTTGTGCAGTAGTGAAATTGGTCCTAGCTTTGCAGCTATTTCTTATGGTGCACATATGCTTGGAGTTCCCATCCCCCAAATACTTTCCTTTTAAACTGACCTGTGCTTAGAGCTGGCACATACCGGTCTCCTGTGTAGTGGGACACTCCTGGCTTCTCTTGAAGGCTAACTCGGGTAGCGGGTCTTCTCCCAGTACAGCTTGCCTTAAACCTCTTTTCCTGGGTGCTGGAGCTACCTTCACTTTCTGGTTCTCCGTGAGAAAAGTTTTCTCCCAGCACTCCTCTGGGGTTTCTGCTCAGCTGATTGTAGCCACACCTCTTGCTACTCTCTCCCCGACTTCTGCCGTGCTCCTGAGTTGTATCGTGCCTCTCTCTCCCTCTGCCTTCCTTCCACTGACTGGAACCCTGTCTTATGTAATCCCCAGCCCTGCACGTGACGTGGGGATTTGCAATCAGGTGTTCCTGACGAGCTTTCTGTTTGTTACGCAGTAACAATTTCCTTTGCTCAACTGATTCAGTGTGTCTAGTGCTCCTTTCCAATGCTGAATCTGAGGTAAGCCTTTCTTTTACCTGCACTTCCATGGGCTGTGTATCCTCTGCTGTATCACATATCCCCCCTCTTAAGATATTCCGGGATGGTGAACTTTTGTGCACACAGCCCGGAATCTGTCCTGGCTTCATGAGTGTCCCCTCATACCTGCTGTATAACGGGTTACCCTCCTCCCAGGGTTTCTGTGGACATGTGCCTGCTGCCCGGTGCTTAGGTAGTATGCTGAAACGGCTAACAGATGCCATCCTCTCGTGCCATGGTTTCAATACATTTATGTGGTACGTCTGAAGGCGTCCCCTGTCATTCTTGACCCCATATGATACCGGACCCTTGCGGTCCATTACCGTATAGGGACCCTTCCACCGGGCCTCAAATTTTGGCCCTGGATCGGTGACCATTACCACGACCTTGTCGCCTGTGGCCAACTGTCGAGGTTTTTTTACCCTTATCATAATATTTTTTCTGTGTTTTCCTACTATCTTGTAAATTCCTATCTGCGGCTTGAGATGCCCTCTGGAGGCGACTCCGTAGCCCGCAAAGGAACTGGGGAACTCCTATTTCCTCCTCACCCGGTTCCACCCACTGGTCTCTCAAAATGTCCAGGACTCCTCGTGGTGCCCGTCCGAACATAAGCTCATAGGGAGATGTTCCTAGGGAGGTTTGCGTTCGTTCCCTGCTAGCGTATAGGACAAATGGGAGCATAGTGTCCCAGTCTGCCATTTGTCCCTCTAACCCCCTCCTTAGCAACTGCTTAAGGGTTTGGTTAAAGCGCTCCACCAGATCGTTTGTCTGTGGATGATACACCGCTGTTTTTATATGGGTGATGCCAAAAGCATCCCATACTTGCGCTAGATATCTTGAAACAAAATTGCTTCCTCTGTCTGTGAGCATTTCCCTCGGGAAACCCACCTCACAGAACAATTTTATTAATTCTGTGGCTATAAACCTGGCGGATATGTTCCGAAGAGGGATTGCCCATGGGAATCTGGTGGCTACATCCATGATAACGAGGATGTACTGAAATCCCCTAGGGGTTCTCACCAGGGGCCCTACGATGTCCATCGCCATTCTCCTAACCGGTTCTGTTATGGTAGGCGTTTGGATCAGGGGAACTCCTACAGGCTTAGCAGCGCTTACTCGCTGACAAGCCGGGCAAGCCTCACAGAATTTCTTCGTCTCCCGAAATACTCCCGGCCAGTAAAAACGCTCGAGAATTTGGTCGAGTGTGGCCTGCACCCCTTTATGCCCTCCAATGGGGTGGTCATGAGCGAGCCTCATGACAACTGCCTTAAAGGTGGTAGGAACTACCAACTGTTTCCTAATGGCATCATTTTGGGGATTACTACTCTCCCTATATAAAATATCATCCTCTAATAGGAACCTGGGGAGCACATCTCTATCTGCCTTTGCGAATTCGAAGGCATATTTTAATACGGGGTCTGCCTTCTGCTCTTTGGCAAAAGATGGAAACTTTTTTACTAGGTCTGCCGGTACCCAGGGTAACCCTTGCCCATCGGCTACTCCGGCTCTCAACTGGGCTCGGTGATGCCTCTCCCGGCGCTTTTCGCCCTTGCTTTTCTTTTTACCCTCGCTGGGGGTAGCGATTAAATCCTCATGTCTGGGAAGCTCGTGTAGGCCTTCATCTGCAATCACCTCTTCCCCCTCTTCTGGTTCTACCTCTCCTTCTTCTACTACGGGGGCGGGATCTTCCTCTAAAGTTTCACTAGAGGTCCTCAGTCCCTTCGCCTGAGATCTGGTGGAAACTAATCCTCCCTTTATGCAAGTACTATCTTCTATGCCTTTATAGAACGGTGGCCAATCTCTTCCCAACACTATATCATATGGTAGTTTGGGAATGATGGCTACTAATACTTCCCTTCGTGTGCCTAAGCCCTTAACTTTTACCCTAAATAAAGGATACCAAGTTGTTGCTCCATGCACACATTGTATTTTCGCTGTTCCTTCTTGCTGACTCGGGGGAAAAACCCCTCTGGGCCTGTATGGTTTTCCAAAAATGGCGGGAGACCATACTTTGGTCGGCCCCCGAGTCAAGCAAGGCCTTAGCCGGGACTCCCTGCACCTCCACATCCACACGGAACCCTGCAGCTATGTGTTGATCATGGTTAGTAACAAGTGCTGTACGATACATACATTCTCTCTTTAGGTGCCCACTTTTTCCACACTTAAAGCATTTTAACATTTTGTTACTTTCCATTTTCCTATACATGGATTCCTTTGAACCCACTATATTCCTTGGAGAAACATTGGTACTTTTTACAGAATTGGCTAACCCTAACCTGCTGCCAGCGCTGGCTTCTTTCATTACTTCAGCCTCAAAGAACCTTTCGGTTAGGTGCGCTGCTTCAGCAGAGGTTCTACAATTCTGTAGGGTCAGGAATTTTCTAACTTCCTCCGGCACTGCCTCAAAGAATTGTTCTAATACAATTTGGTCAATTATATCATCAATCGGTTTACCCTCGGGTTCAAGCCATTTTAAAACCAGCCCATGCACTCTATGATATAGTGCCTTTGGGGTTTCATTAGGTTGAATCCGGGTAGACCGGAGCATGCGTCTATACATGGTAGGGGTTAAGCCCAGCCTATCACGCACGGCTCTCTTAACTTCCTGATAATCAGCTGCCAAAGCGGCCGGCATGGCCCTGTAGGCTGCCTGAGCCTCGCCGGTTAGCGCTGAGGCCAGCCTAACGGCCCATTGCTCTTCTGGCCACTTAGCATTAAGAGCTATCCTTTCAAAAGTTTGCACAAAATCATCGAAATTATCATCACCATGCATTTGTCCCAGTATCCATATCCCACAACTCTGTGGGCCTACCCCACAGATAGGTACTGCTGCTGGCGACTCCTCTTTCTTCGGCTCCTTCAGGAGAGTATGCACTAAGTCTGTCAGGGGCCTCTGTTGATCCATCAGGGCAGCGATAGCCTGCTCCTGGTTCTTCTGAGCTAGCTCTCCCTGCTTCTCGAATTGCATGCTCATCCATCTTAGGACCTCTTGTGCATCCATCGTAGTCATCTCTTTTCCTGGAAGATAAATCAGAGACACGAACACCAAGTGTGGCACTATAACAACAGTGAAAGAAAAATTCCTTCCTCCCAAGCCTTTTCCTTCTCACCAGAGATCCTCCCAACCTGTGCCCAAATACCCTTTACCTGAGCCAGGTGGAGGTTCTTATTTTGAGAAGGTGCTTGCCGTCGCACTCCTGGAACCTGGATCCTCTCCGGGCGTGCCAACTTCGCTCTTCCCGCGTTGTCGCTCCGCTCCGTAGCTCCTTGTCTCATTGACTGGATCCGATAAAACTACGCCAACTTGTGATGGGGCCCGTGGTTAGAGCCCTTTAACCCTGAATAGGCGGTTGCCTAGGGTCTATAAACAAGTAAACTGCTCTGGCTGTGTAAATGAAAGAGTCTCTCAGAGCAAATTGAATGAAAAATAAGATGGGTTTTATTCCCCGTCCCGCTCGGACTATCAACAAGAACAAACACTTCAGGTATAAGCGAAGAAACAAAAATAGTGGCAAACTTATATTCTTTTGTTTACATGCACAAAGTTCTCTTTGTCATTTAATCAAACAGCAGGGCTGCATTTATAACAGATACTACAATCCATGGGAGAGGGATCTTGAAGGCTGCTGCCATCTTCCCATACCATGCTTTCTCCAGCACTTCCCAAACTCCCTGTGTCAGACTCCTCTTGTATACAGTATTCAGACACGGCGTCTTGTGACAACTCACTATGGCATTCAATGGAGGCTCTTCTCCCTTCGGGTTTATACCTCCCTGGCTTGTAGTAGCCTCTACCTGGGCTTTCCTCCCAGAACAACAGCTCTGAATCTCCTTGCTTTGTGTAGTTATAGTCAGGACCTCGCCCTTGGCACTTATAGGTTTTAAACCTCTCGCTGTAAGCATATGGAGGTTTCTTTCTATCTGTAGGGATTGCCTTGGTACTTGGCTCCCTGTATCTTTTGACTCTAGCCTCCCAGGCTGGTTGTGCAGTAGTGAAATTGGTCCTAGCTTTGCAGCTATTTCTTATGGTGCACATATGCTTGGAGTTCCCATCCCCCAACACTTTCCTTTTAAACTGACCTGTGCTTAGAGCTGGCACATACCGGTCTCCTGTGTAGTGGGACACTCCTGCTTCTCTTGAAGGCTAACTCGGGTAGCAGGTCTTCTCCCAGTACAGCTTGCCTTAAACCTCTGTTCCTGGGTGCTGGAGCTACCTTCACTTCCTGATTCTCCGTGAGAAAAGTTTTCTCCCAGCACTCCTCTGGGGTTTCTGCTCAGCTGATTGTAGCCACACCTCTTGCTACTCTCTCCCCGGCTTCTGCCGTGCTCCTGAGTTGTATCGTGCCTCTCTCTCCCTCTGCCTTCCTTCCACTGACTGGAACCCTGTCTTATGTAATCCCCAGCCCTGCACGTGACGTGGGGATTTGCAATCAGGTGTTCCTGACGAGCTTTCTGTTTGTTACGCAGTAACAATTTCCTTTGCTCAACTGATTCAGTGTGTCTAGTGCTCCTTTCCAATGCTGAATCTGAGGTAAGCCTTTCTTTTACCTGCACTTCCATGGGCTGTGTATCCTCTGCTGTATCACACTTTTAAATAATTCTGTTCATTGTCTTGATGTTGCCATGAAAGGTGGTTAAATTAAATATATATTAAAGACAGGAGGCAGGTAGCTGGGTTTAAAAGAGGTTTGTAAAGTTCCTAGAGGAAAACTTCATAAACCATTAGTAGAAGACCAGGGGTCTCGCACATTGCTGGGCCCACTACTGCAACACTTCGATCTACTCATCACGCTCTGCCTGGTTATCTACATCTTCTGGGCTCTCCTCACGGTAAGCTCTCCATCACCCTCTCTTCTCTCTGCAGTCCTTGTACCTTTTATTTTATCCTTCTGGCTGCAGAATCTCTTTCCATCAACTTTAGAGGCCATGTCCCCCCCATTCCCGTCCTTTGGACATGGCACCCCGCCACTGCTCCGACCATTACGCCGGCCCACTCCCGTCTAACTTTGTTGACCATCAGGTCTAACCTTGTTGACTGTCTTCCTGCCCCTGCCTGCTTGGCTGCCCCCTCCCCCTGTTCTGTGACATCTTTTCTCACTATGAGCCTCGCTCTGATAAACTGCCGCTCCATCCGCTCATAGCCTGAACTTATTCAAGACACTCTACTACAACACTCCCTTGATGGCTTATTCTTAACTGATACTTAATAAGGTCATCCACAGAGCTTACTAATGATATCTCATATGATGAACTAAAGAGCTCTACTCATTAACCATTCATAGTAATGTATCTACTTAGCATAAAACCAATGGAATGGCAAACTTCAGAAACCTCGAACACCTACCATGGTCCACCTTTTATGGTGAGCTCAGGTGTTCAATCAGAGGTTATAAACATCAACGGTTTGCTCATTCACATATTCAAGATACCGTTGGTCATGTACATACAAAGAAGTGAGAAAGTGTAACCATAAATTATCAAACAGATTATATGCACATATCATAACACTTCAATCATCAAAACTCATGACTCCTGGTATCCTAATGTCCAAAAGACAAATTAAATCCCATTCAGAAGACGGATTGGATCCCGACACCTACTGGGACGTCCCTTCCATGTTTCGCATCAGCTGCTTCAGGAGGTGGATAATCGGGAGCCAGTTGGAGAGTGACCCCTTGTTTAATGGTGGTTTGTTGAAGTAAGCATGTCTGGTTCATTGAAGTTTGGGTGATCAGGATTGGAATTACATTCTCCTGAAGCATCTGATGTGAAACGTGGACGGGACGTCCCAGTAGGCGTCGGGATCCAATCCGTCTTTTGAATAGGATTTAATTTGTCTTTTGGACATTAGGATACCAGGAGTCATGAGTTTTGATGATTGAAGTGTTATGATATGTGCATATAATCTGTTTGATAATTTATGGTTACACTTTCACACTTCTTTGTATGTACATGACCAATGGTATCTTGAGTATGTGAATGAGCAAACCGCTGATGTGTATAACCTCTGATTGAACACCTGAGCTCACCATAAAAGGTGGACCATGTTTGAGGTTTCTGAGGTTTGCCATTTCATTGTTTTTTTGTTGAGTAGATACATTACTACGGATTGGTTAATGAGTAGAGCTGTTTAGTTCATCATATGAGTTATTCTTAACTGAGACATGGTTGCGTCCCGGTGAGGACCCCATCCTCAACCGTTGTCTCCCTGCTGACTTCTCAGTTTTATCTGTCCCCCACTCTGTTCGTACAGGTGGTGGGGGGGGGGGGGGTTGCCTTCCTTTATCGTTCTTCCTTGCCTTTCCAATAAATTTCCACCCCAGCCCTCCATTACCCAGAAGCACTGCTTCTATGGTTAGATGTTTCCCCGCCAAGCTACTGTCACCTCCTTTATGTTCCCCCTTCAGTACGGGCTGACCTCTGGGACTCCCTTCTACTTTCCCTTTTGGAACTCACCTCCACCTCCACATATCCTGTAATCCTGGGCAACTTGAACGTCCATGTTGACTCTCTCTCACAATCCAAAGACAAGGCCTTTTCCTCCCTTCTTTCTGATCTTTGCCTTCACCAACACATCTTTGCCTCTCCTATGCACACTACCAGTCATATGCTCAATTTCCTCCTTATTTCCTCCTTTTTGCCCCTGGTCCCCTCCTTGATCTCAACCCTGCCTCTTCCCTGGACTGATCATTACTGTGTGCTCTTCTCTTTATCCCACCTAATAGGTCCTTCCCAAGCACCATCCCCTTCCCAGCCTGCCTCCCTGTCGCGCCGCATCACTCCTAACACTCTCCTGCAGTTTTCTTCCAGCGACACTGTTTCCCCCTGGTTTTGACTCTCTCTCTACTGACTCTCAAGTACAGTCCTGGCACTCCACTCTTACTAATCATCAGGACCGCCTGGCCCCTCTCGAGTCATGCCTCCCCTCCCCCACCATTGCACATCCTGCCACAATCCTTGGTTCACAGCTGATCTCC
Source organism: Ichthyophis bannanicus (assembly GCA_033557465.1). Lineage (NCBI taxonomy): Eukaryota > Metazoa > Chordata > Amphibia > Gymnophiona > Ichthyophiidae > Ichthyophis > Ichthyophis bannanicus. Next base: position 353,061,799 of record CM066033.1, read on the forward strand.
TCCTTCGGGCCCAACTGAACACCTCTGGTGGTCTCAATCCACTCCTGCCAACCTGTCGCATTATCATCACTGCCGCCATCACTACAAAATACATGTCTGTGCAGCTAGGAGACTATACTGTACCTCTGGCATCTCATCTGCCTCTAATTCCTCCAGACAGTTTTACTCTGTTTTCCGCTCCCTGTTCCTTCCCCATGCCAGCCCTGTGACTCTTCCTTCCTCTCCTCTGCCTGATCCCTGTCGCCTTGCTAAGTACTTCACGTTCCACATTCACATCTAGTTGCCCTCCACAGTAGAGTCCTCACCTTCTCCCATCAGTCCCATTCCAGACTCCTTATCCCCCTCACTCAACTCTTCCTCGACTCTCTCCCTCTCTCACTCCTGGTATTTGTTCTCCCCCATTATTGCAACCACTTTACTAAAGGTTCTCAACTCATCCCATAAAACTAAGTGTCCCACCGACCTCATACCTTCAGTATGGATCTCTGAACCCTCCCTGTCCCTTCTTCCTTACGTACTTACTATCTTCAACACCAATCTCACTTCTGGTAACTTCCCTTCCCAGTGGAAGCATGCCCTTATCCGCTCCATTCTCAAAAAGCCCTCTCTTGCCCCTGACTTTCTTGCTAATTGGCGCCCCATCTCAAACCTCACATTCCTCTCTAAAATCCTTGAAAAACTAGTCTTCTCACAGCTGTCCTCCCACCTCGATTCCGTTCACTTCTTACACCCTCGCTGATCCAGTTTTTATCCCGGTCATAGTACTGAGACTATCATATCGTCCCTACTCAGTGAAATCCACATAGCACATGGCCAGGGTAATATTTCCCTTGCAATCTCCTTGGACCTCTCTTCAACCTTTAATTTGGTGGATCATACTCTGTTGCTATCTCGTCTCTCTGACTGTGGGCTTCGGGATACGGTTCCTTATCGTACCTCCAGTCTAGTCCCGAACATCAGGAGTTGTGCACCTCCTCCCGCAGCTTTGGAGACTGAGCATGTCACACTTTTAGTGACACGGTATAACTGGTCCAGGATCCGCCTTCATTGCTCCAGTATTCTCAGTCTCCATGCAGCGGAAGGAGGTGTGAGCCCTGGTGTACGGGGCTCACTAGAGGAATAATTAAGGTCTAGGTAGATAGGAAAGGTAGTTAGGGGGTTTGGATTTACAAAAAAAAAAAGAATTAATTATAATTTTGAGGTAATACCTCTTTAAATTGGCGATTCTGCTTTGGGAAGCAATTAAGTCAGAAGTGGTCTGCTCCGGCTGTTCCCCCTTCTCCCCCCTCCCTAAAGCAGTGGCTGTCCAGGGGAGAGTGAGGGAGTTGTAGGAGGGGCCTCCCACTTCTGATCCCCTCATCGGGTGTGAAGCGATGGAGGCATGGCACTCAGAGCGCGCAGAGAGAGAGCTCCGGCGGCAGCCGGTACTCGGTGAGCAGCGGGTCGCAGCTGGTGAGAGCAGACAACAGTGGGGCAGAGGCTCTCTAAAGTCCGTGAGACTGGAGCAGGCCGGCGGAAAGGTAAGTACCGGGCAGAGAGACGTCGGGGCTTACACGCAGCAGTTTGTGGTGCAGAGCGTTTGCCACGGTCAGGCCTAGACCGCGTGGCTGGAGGGCGGGAAAGCAGGGGAGAGGTGGTTTTTTTGTCTCGCTCACTCACGGCTTTCTGGAGTTCTTCTAGCCTAGGTTGGGGGCGATTTGGAGGAGAAATAGAGAGTGTTAAAAAAAAAAAAAGAAAGAAAACAAAGTTTTCAGAAGATTGTAGCTTTGTTGGCCTGGGCCTTACACTAGGTGGGGATTGCATTGGGGGTAGCTGGCGCCAGCTTCCAAATGCCTTCAAAACCTAGGTGCCTTATGTGTGGGTCCAGAAGGGATTCACTGTCGGAGGCCGGGGTGTGCAGGGGATGTACACAGGAGGCAGCCGGGGCGCAGCGGACAGTGTGGCAGAGGAGTTAAGCGGGCAGACGGAGGCAGGGGAAGCGGTTGATCTGTCTGTTCCTCTGTTAGATCCTGTTCCAGGGCCGTCCACAGTGAAAGATTCCCCCTCGTCGCAGCCTTCCCTGCAGGTGGGGCTGGTGGCTATTTTCTCGCAGGATTTTATGGTGCTGCTCCAACAGGTCCTTGGGGGGTCTGGGGGTTCGGCGCCTGGGCCGGTGGCGAGTGGGGGGCTGAGCTCGAAGAGATCTGGGGCTCTGCTGGGAGGGAGTACCAGGGAGTGTGCCATTCAAAAAGCCTAGGCTGGTCCCGGATAAGGAGGAACAAGACTTAGGAAGGCAGGAGCCCTCTGAGACCTTGGAGGGTTCGGAGTTGGAATTGGATCTATAGGAAGGTGAGATTCCAGAGCCGAAGGACCAGGCAAGGTGGTCCAGGTGTTCAGGCAAGAAGAGTTGGCAGCGCTCATCACGGAGACACTGAAGGCCTTGAATATGCGGGTTACGGGTAATCTGGAGGATTCTACTCTTGAGGATCCCTTGTTACAGGCAGTGCGGAAGACTCAATGGGCGTTCCCAATACATAGGATGTTTAAGGAAATGATTCAAGAGGACTGGGACGTGCCGGAGGCAGGGCTGAAAGGCTTTCGAGTGATGGTGCGCCTATACCCGTTGGAGGAACCGGATAAGGATCTTTTTAAGTCTTCTAAGGTAGATGCGGCGGTCTCGGCGGTGACTAAGAAAACCACGATTCTGGTGGAAGGGAGTGCTGCCCTTAAGGATGCTCAGGATAGGAGGTTAGATACCTTGTTGAAGCAGGTGTTTGAGGTAAATGCGCTTTCCATGCAGGCTTCAATTTGTGGTGCATGGATGGCTAGAGCTTGCCTTCGCTGGTCTCAGAGAATTAATGGAGCGTAGGAGGAGGCGGTTGAGGAAACCTCCCAAATGGAGTCAGGAGCGGCATATTTAGTGGACTTTCAGTATGATCTTATCTGGGGGCTTTCAAACAGTATGGCCTCCGTGGTGGTGGCATGACGATATCTTTGTCTGTGCAATTGGGCGGCAGATGGGGCCTCTAAGGCTAGGTTAGGTAAGCTTCCGTTTAGAGGCAAGTTACTGTTTGGTGAGGAGTTGGACAAGTTGGTCAAGGATCTAGGAGAGTCCAAGGGAGGCAGATTGCTGGAAGACAAACAGAAGCAGGGTCGTCCGGGGGCGCCTTCCAAGGATCAGCAAGGGAGTTTTGTAGATTTCGTCGGGGGCGTTCGCAGTATAGATCGCAGGGGTTTCGGGGGTTTAGAGGACCGGGCAGAGGTTTGGGAGCCTTCTCGCCCCGAATGTTAAGAAATCGCAGTGAAGCGAGAGGGGCCCAGGCAGGGCTTGTACCCATGGGGGGGTTGTTTGCGAGACTTCTTTCCTGCCTGGGCCCAAATCACGTCGGATCAGTGGGTGTTGGAAGTCATCCAAAGATGGTATGCGCTCGAGTTCCAACGACCAGTGATCGACTCCTTTGTCCAATCTCCCTGCAGAGCGAAATCAAGGTTGTTGGCGGTATGCGAGATGGTAGAAAGATTGTTAGCGCTGGAAGCGGTAGTGCCAGTTCCTGCAGACCAATGAGGATACAGTCGGTACTCTATATATTTCATGGTACCAAAGAAGGAAGGGACCTTGAGGCCCATTCTAGACCTCAAGAGGGTAAACAGGTGTCTCAGGGTATCCCACTTTCGCATGGAAACGTTGTGTTCAGTCATTGTGGCGGTTTGACGGGGGGGAATTCCTCACGTCTTTGGACCTCTCGGAGGCATACCTACATATACCAATTCGTTTGGAGCATCAGAGATTTCTTTGGTTTGCGGTGCCCCTGGAGCATTTTCAATTTCAGGCGATGCCGTTCAGTTTGGCTACAGCGCCAAGGACCTTCACCAAGATAATGGTGGTGGTGGCAGCGGCGGCGTTGCACAAGGAAGGGGTGTTGGTTCATCCGTACCTGGACGATTGGCTGATTCAGGTGAAGTCAAGAAGCGACAGCGAATCGGCTACCTGCAGAGTGGTGCATGTACTGCAGTCCCTCGGGTGGGTGGTCAATGTGGCAAAGAGCAAGTTGGTCTCATCGCAGGAGTTGGAATATTTGGGGGCTCGCTTCAACACGAACAGAGGCAGAGTTTATCTACCAAAGGTCAGGGCTCAGAAACTAAGGCAGCTGATAAAGGCCTTTTTGAGGAGACGAGCTCCATAGGCGTGGCACTATTTACAGCTGCTGGGGACAATGGCGGCTACGATCGAGTTAGTGCATGGGCCAGGGTGCACATGAGACCACTGCAGAGAGCGCTCCTCAGAAGATGGTCTCATCAGTCGGATCGGTTGTCTCAGAGGCTGGTATGCCCTCTGGAGATGCGGCAGTTGCTGAAATGGTGGCTAGGGCAGGGGCGTCTGGAGAAGGGGATGCCCCTCAAAGCACCGCAATGGAGGGCATTGACGACGGATGCCAGTCTGTTCGGTTGGGGGGCGCACTTCAAAAGGCAGTTTGCCTAAGGTCAGTGGTCGGATCAGGAGAAGTCCTGGTCAATCAACAGGTTGGAATTAAGGGCCGTCACACTGGCGCTGAAGGCTTTTCAGGGGCTCTTGCACGGAAAAGCGATACGAGTGCTGTCAGACAATGCCACGGCAGTGGCGTACATCAGTCGTCAAGGCAGCACCAGCAGCACGGCTCTCGAGGAGGAGGCGGACAAACTTCTAGAATGGGCCGAGTTAAATCTGGAAGCATTATCGGCGACACATGTAGCAGGGGTGGACAATGTGAAAGCCGATTTTTTTGAATCGGGTCAGAGTGGATCCAGGGGAGTGGGTCCTCAATCAGGAAGTTTTCGACTTCCTGGTGCTCCGCTGGGGCCTTCCGGTGATGGACCTCATGGCTTCATTTCTGTCGGTGAAGATAGGAAGGTTTTACAGCAGAAGAAGAGAAAGGATGTCGGAAGGTCTGGATGCGGGAATGCAAAGATGGCCGGAGGAAGGGCTTCTGTATGTCTTCCTTCCGTGGGCGTTAATAGGTCGAGTATTGAAGAGAATAGAGAGGCACAAGGGTCACGTGATCCTAATCGTGCCGGATTGGCCAAGGAGGCCTTGGTATGCGGACATGGTAAGGCTGTTGGTAGAGGCGCCGTAGCGGCTTCCCATTCGGAGAGATCTGTTGGTGCAGGGTCCGTTAAGTATGCCTCAAGTGGATCGGTTCTCGCTTATGGCTTGGCTCTTGAAAGGGCAAGGTTGAGAGCCAAGGGGTATTCGGCGGCAGTAATTTCTACCTTGCTGAAGTCCAGGCGTAGATCTACATCAGTGGCGTATATCAGGGTCTGGCGGTTGTTTGAGGCGTGGTGCGAGAGGAAGCAGATAAAGGCGTTAGGTGCTTCGATTCTGCAAATTTTGGCCTTTCTTCAGGATTGCTTCGAGAAAGGGCTGGCGGTGTCTTCCCTGAGAGTGCAGTTAGTGGCGCGCTCGTGTTTTAGGGGGAAGATGCCGGGGTCTCATCCGGATGTTAAGAGATTCTTGCGGGCAACTAGTTTGTTGAGACCGCCCAGAAGAGACATTGTTCCGGTCTGGGATCTTAACTTGGTGCTAGAGGCGTTCGTGAGAGAGCCATTTGAGCCTTTAGCGAAGGCTACGCTGAAGAATCTGACACTCAAGGTGGTGATTTTGGTGACCATATCTTCGGCGTGCCGAATTTCGGAGTTGCAAACTTTGTCCTGTAAAGAACCTTTTTTGACCTTTGATAGCAAAAGAATGGTTTTGAGGATGGTGCCTTCGTTTTTGCCCAAGGTAGTCTCGGCGTTTCATGTGAATCAGGTAGTATCTCTGCCGGTGTTTGAATGGGAAGCCAAGGATAAGTCAGGTAGGAGGCTTCATCGCTTGGATGTAGGCAGATCATTGAAGTGATACTTGCAGAGAACAGTGGGGTTCCGCAAAAAGGACAGATTGCTTGTGGTGTTTGGGGTGGCCAAATGAAGGCGAGGCGGCGTCCAGGTCATCCATTGCTAGGTGGATTAAGGAAGCTATTGCAGCGGCATATATTTTAAAGAACAAGGTAGTGCCGAACGGTTTGAAAGCTCATTCGACTAGGGCTCAGGCGGCTTCATGGGCGGAGTTTAGTTTGGTGCCTGCAGTGGAAATTTGTAGGGTGACAATGTGGTCGTCATTGAATACTTTTGGGAAGCATTACAGGATTGATGTCCAGGCGGGCGGGGACTCTAGGTTTGGGTCAGCGTTGCTGCAGGCTGGTCTGGCCGGTCCCTCCCATTGAAGTGAGCACTGCTCTGTTACATCTCCTGATCTTCGGGACTAGACTGGAGGGACGATAAGGAAGGTAAAATTAGACTTACCTGCTAATTGTTGTTCCTTGAGGAACTCCAGTCTAATCCTGCTTCCCTCCTGGATATTTATTCCAGACTGCAGCCGGAAGCCAGGTAAGACATGTCATTCGACAGGTAATGCGGTTTATTCGGGCGGCAGTGTTTCGGGAGGCAGCGGGGAGGTGTACTGTTTTCTCATTACTAACCAAGGCTTTTGGAGGAAGCCTGGGGAGAAGGGGTGGCAAGCCTCTGCAGGGCTTAGCTGGATAAGGTACAGAACAGTTCAGAATTAGAGGGTTAAATTGTTTCCTTCAGTTAGTTTTAAGAATGTTAAAAAAATAATAATAATAAACAAAAGAGAAAAGGTACTTACTTATTGCTCTGGTGAGTCTGCTTTCTCAATAGGTTACTAGAGCAATGGAGGCGGATCCTGGACCAGTTATACCGTGTCACTAAAAGTGTGACATGCTCAGTCTCCAAAGCTGCGGGAGGAGGTGCACAACTTCTGATGTTCGGGACTAGACTGGAGTTCCTCAAGGAACAACAATTAGCAGGTAAGTCTAATTTTGCCTTCTTCACTGGTTCCGGTCTTTTCTATCCTCCCATTTCTTCAGTGTATCATGTGGTTCGGTCTCTTCCCCCTCCCTTCCTTTAGCCTGCAGTGTTCCCCAGGATTCTATCTTGCCCCCCCCTCCTTTTCAATATTTTCTTAGCTCCTCTCGCACTGTTAATTCGCAAATTTGGTATCTCAGCATATTTCTATGCTGATGACATCTGTCTTCTACGTCACACCATCCTGATCCGACTCCTTTAAACACTTGTCTGTCTGTTGTCTCTGAATGGCTTTCTGATAACCTTCTACACCTCAACCCCTCTAAATGTTCTTTCATATGGTTTGCCCTCACTGCCCCCTGGGCCCTCACTAGCGCCACGCCTCTCTCGCTCCCCATTTCCCCTGGTCCAATCCCTCTGCTATCTGGGTGTCACATTAAACTCCTCCCTAATGTTCCACGATCACCTATCCTCTCTGATTCAGTGGTCTTTTTTTTCTTTTTGCATCAGATCTGCGCCCTTCGTTCCTTCCTTGACAAGCACTCCCTTACAACCCTTCTGCTGTCACTGATGATCTCCAGACTGGACTATTGTAACAGTGCATTCAAAGGTCTTCCTCACTACCAGCTCCATTGTCTTCAGCTTATCCAAAATACAGCACCGTTCTTATATTACACCTACCCTTATTCGCCTCTTTTGGCTCCCCATAAAATACCATATTGACTATAAAGTACTCATCCTGGCGCACCAGACAGTCCATTCAGGTATTTGGCTGATCTTCTCCATTCTCACACCCCCATCATCTTCACCGATCCCTCCACACCCACTGTTTAGCTCTCCCCTCAGTTTCACGAACATGCTTGGAACAGACACGATATTCCGCTTTCATCTTTCTTGCTCCCGCATTATGGAACTCTCTACCTATCTCCCTAGTGCAGAGCCCTCGTTCCCACGGTTCAACTCTCTACTGAAAACTCACCTTTTCCAACTAACCTACGACCTGCCTCCCTCTCTTCCCTAACCACTCCATGCCTCCCTCTCTGTTTCTTTTGTGTCGCCTTTCCTATCAATTAATGGTGTTCCTTTTCTCTTTTCTTATTATGCTGCTTTTTGAAAATTTGTACACCGCTCTGAGGCCTTTGCTTCCTAGGGCGGTATATCAAGAGATAATAAAGATAAAGAAATCTGCTTACCCCTGGTATATGCAGCATGGAATCTGTATATCTTTTTGAGAACCTGACAGGTACTTGTGACCTGGATTGGCTGCTGTTGGAAACAAGGCGCTGGGTATGATTGACCCCTTGGTCTGATCCATTATGGCATATCTCACATTTTTATGGTATCCAGCCCTTTAATAACACCTTCATGAACTTTGCTTTATCTTTACCACTGGCAGTTCACAGCAATGTGGTAACCTCTCCAGAGAGAGCAGGTATGCCTTGAATCTGCAGTAGATCTGCCACAAATAAATTTTGGTTTTAACCTGTCAGCATAGATGTTCCCCCTTTCTGATGGAAGATGCTCTTTGCCCCTGGCCATTAGGGATAGTGGAGAATTCATCCTCTCCCCTCAGCACATACACACACGTATCCATATTTTCAGTCAACCACCCTAATTTTAAGGCAGTGAGGTGATAATACTGGTCCTTGTTACCATGAAGGGGCAGGGGCCTATGAGAGGTCATTTCATTTAATGACAGGTCAGTGTCTTTGAAGTTCCAATCTACTTGTGATCCCACGATCCCTAAGTATCCTAGTAATCATGCTGTGAAATATCCTTTCTGAAATAGACTGGATAATATTAACTTATCTGGCTGGGGTACAACTTGCCCCAGCCTCTGCATAGTGGTATTCAGGATTTTTCTAGCTGGCTCCAGGGCCAGATTTAAGATTTTGGTCCCCATAGGGAAGACCGAACAGCAGATCACAGAGAGCAGGATGTTTAGAGAGGGGGGTCAGACATCCTAAAGACTGAAGAGCCAGAAGAAGGCATTCATGCCACAGTCATGCCTTTTTGAAGCATCTCATGCACATGCCACTGAAGTAAGTGTGATCAGGCTCCCCTTTGGCCTGAGTCTTTGGTGCCTTCAAAATTTGACACCCAAGGCAGTTGTTATGTTGCCTGGCTGGCTCCTACAAGGAAAGCCGAGAAAGGAGTTGTGATGTCATAGAGATTATAAGGGAGTACAGAGCCTTTCTTAGCCAATGGGATTACACATGCTGGCTTAAGCTCAGGAGAAGAGTAAAGAAGAGTTAAATGCCAGGTTACCTTTTTTCCTATCTTTCAATATCCAGGCTGGGGTTTTCAAAATGGAAGCCTTAGGTTCTGTTGAGGTTGGACCCTGACTTGCCAACCCAGCAGAGGGACAAAAGGAAAACAAAAGTGCTGTGCTAAAGAAGAGTGCATCCCAGTGATAAAGGAAGATCCCTCCACATTGTCCATCATTTTTTCTACAAGAAAAACTGTGAAAGAGATACTGCCTAGGAGCCAATGACCAGAGAGGAAGAGCTAGAAGAATGGACATGCAGTCAGATTTTGACTGTCATCAGGGGTGGACCAAAGGAGGTGCGGAGCCATGTGCGGAGACTCGGTGCAGGGTCTCATTTGCATAAGGGGACTCATTTGCATAAATATTTGTGTAATGTTAACATACACTAACTTTTAGTAAACATGCCTCTTAATGAGTGTATGGATAAAGAAAGACTAAAAGAGTTCTACATTATTATAATCCAGTGCCAACCGCCAGGCACATTAGGAACTACTACAAACAGTGTCCAATTAGAACCCATAGCAAACCCACCATATCATAACAGTACTACCAGGACTCATAAAGCACCATACCCTACCTATCAAAGGCAACACTGCAAATATTAAACCAATACATCTCAGAAAATACCAATACATCTCCTACTGGGGAAAGAGAACAAGTGGCACTATCAAATATAAACTACATAAACAGAATACCTCAGCTCGGTTACACATGCAGAACACAGACCATCACCAAACAAAGAACAAGGGATCACAATTTAGAAATAAGAAGACAATAATTAAACTGGGAACCCCAAAATCCAAACTTGGAATGTAAAACAACACTGCAGAAATAAAACTATAAATTAATTTCCACTTGTACTAAATAAAATGCAGACGTTAAAGACGCACATTTCCCAGAGCTGATATATTCCAGTTAATAAATTCAAAATAAAAAACTATTTTTCTACCTTTTGTTGTTTGTGCATTTTATTTTTAAGCTGCAATTGCTCCAGTCACTTTTTTCTGGTTTCTTCTTGTCTTCTGCTAATTCTCCATTGTCTGCTGTCCATTTGTCCTTTCTTCTCTCTAGTTTTTATTTTATTTATTTATTTATTTGTAAGCTTTTCTATACCGCCCCTTCCAGAGATCAGGGGTGGTTTACAGAGAACAGAAACATAATAATGACATTGAACATTTTGAAACATAATAAATATTTTTTTCCATTCTCTCTCTACATCTGCTTTAACATACTAATCTTTCTCCTTTTGCTCTTTCCTCCATCTCTTTCTTTATTCCTTTTTCATCCACTCAAATATTACCCCCCATCCTCAATCCCCACTTACTCTCCCAATACCCGGCCAATTGTAGATTTTTCTTCCCTCCCACACAAAATATTTTTCCCCTCTCCATTTCACTCTCCCAGCCCCATCCCATTCTAGTCCTCCCCCAACATCAGCTCCCTTCTAGTTCCAGCCCCACACAGCATCCGCTCCCTTCTAGTTCCTGCATCAGCCCACTTCCAGTCCTAGCCTCCCATTTCCAGTCCTATCCAAGCCCCTCCATCAGCTCATTTCCAATCCCAGCCCCCCATCAGCCCATTTCTAGTCCTTTCCTAGCCCCACCATCAGCCCATTTCCAATCCTAGCTCCCCTCCACTCAGCCCATTTCCAGTCCAAGCACCCCATGAGCCTATTTCAAGTCCTAGCCCCTCCATGATTCCATTTCAATTCAAGCCCCCCCATTTCCAATCCTAGCCCCCATAGCCCATGTCCAGTCCTATCCTAGCCCCTCCATCAGCCCATTTCAAGTCTAGATCTCCCCAGAGCCCATTTCCAGTCCAAGCCCCCCCCCCTCCCCATCAGCTATTTGCAGTTCAAGTCCTCCCTCCACTCAGCCCATTTCTAGTTCTAGCTCCCCCCCCCCCCCACAGCCCATTTTCAGTCCAAGCCTCCTCCCTCCCCTCCCGAAGATCCCTGCGGCTAGCTAACAAGCTTTAGAGGGAGCCAGAGAGGCTCCGGCTCACCTCTACAGCTGCCAAAGTGAAGCACATCTATTTCCTTCACTTCAGCAGCTGTACTGAAGTTTAGAATGCTGCTGCGCTGAGGTCAAAGGGGACTTCCTGTTTCCCAACGCTCAGCGTGGCAGCGTTCTAAATTTCAGTACAGCTGCTGAAGAGAAGGAAAAAGATGCACTGCACTTCGGCAGCTGTTAGAGGTGAGCCGGGGCCTCTCCGGCTCCCTCTAAAGCCACCTGCCTGCCATTCATTGCAGGATGTTGTTGGCGTAGGGCCCCCTAAAGTGCGGGGCCCTCTGCGAACAACATTCTGGCACAATGGACGGGCCGGCCCTGACTGTCACAGAAGTTTTGACAGAGAAAAATACCAAATAGGTGTCCCTTGGGTTCATGGAATCCACAAGTGAGCTAATTGGAATACTGTTTACAGATCCTGAGAGGAAAAAGAGGAGGAAATATTCTGCCTGTGGGAGTTATCCATAAGGGATTCAGTTTGGTTTCCCCAGCTCTCATCATGTAAAATTAGTGAACTCTATTACATCCCAGTATCAGGCCCTAAGCCCTTACAAGCCTGTATGTTGAGAGGGTAGCATTCAGTTCACTGAATCTGCCTGATAATGTGTCTTATATTCTTCTGGTTTATAGAAAAGATTATACTTGAAGGTCTTATAGTTTTAAATCTAAGAGCTTTGCCATCTGATGTAAGTGAAAAATTCTTGAATACCTTCTGTATTTGTCATAGCTTTTAAACTAACTCAGAGTTTATCTTATTGCATTTGGCTCTATTCATAGAAAATAAACCCATCTCTATCTTATAGCTTTTAATTGTTCACTCTATGCAGAGTTTGCTCAAACAGAAGCCTCAATTCAGTCCTCTCACTGTGTCTGGGGACCTAAATGGGGTATTAACCCAGCTGAACTCCAAGCCCTAGTGACTTATCCCATCCTATACAAAATGTTTCTATAATAGGGTGGTAGTACCCACATATCCTAAATTCCTGCTAAAGGTAGTATTGGATTTTTACCTTAATTTGTCAATTGGCCTTTCAGCATTTTTGAACAAGCTTCATATCCACAAAAGTGAACATGCTATGCACAGTTTGAACTCCCCTTGCTCTCTGCCGTCACTGCTGAGGACTGGCTGGTTGATCCGGGGGAGGGGGAGGGCAACCAGTGCTTATTCCACCTCCGAGGTAGAATAAGCTGGCCGTCCCCTTGGCGATCCCCAGACATACATGGCCATCACCACAATTGGCCCTGTACATCCGGGAGTCTGCCCCGTCCCCACTCCGCCTCCATCCCCCGCAGCACATACGTGCAGTGGAGCCAGGAGGCAGAATTAGCTGAGGTGGAAAGCGGGGCTAGACGTCCCATCGGGACGTCTGTTGGGATGATTACAGAATCGGGGCTATTATGTTTATTACCGATCTTATATCATCTCTGCTAAGAAGGCAATTCTCTTTGAACTCATTGCTTCTTCATCCAACCATAACAAACAGCTTTTCTCTGTGTTCCCTCAGCATTTTCATCCCACTAATCCTGCAACAATAGATAATTTCCTAATTGCAAATGATCTAGTACACTATTTTGCAAATAAAATCACTGACCTTGATTCTGAATTTTCCAAAAATTACCCTGCAGCGCCCCCCCCCCCCTTTTTCCTCCCTCCTATCTCCTTCAGCAGTCCCATCGCATAGGTGGAGTCTCTTTAATCTACCATCCCTTATCTCAATTTCAAAACGATTTCTTCCATACGGAAAATGACATGTCCCCTAGAATCCCATCCCTTCTACCTGGATACTTACTGATTTTGTAGCTCTCCTTCCAATACTTAATTTGATTGTTTGCACTAGTATACAATCTGGTATAATTCCTACACCCTGGAAAACAGCTTTGGTCCTCCCCCTCTTAAAGAAGTCTACCCTTGATAAAACTGCTTCTGCTATTTACAGACCTGTCTGTAATCTTTCTTTCCTATCTACAATACTAGAAAATTTTGTTTTCTCTCAGCTCACTGATCATCTTGTAAAATCTTCCATCTTCCATTGAAAACAATCACTGAAACTATCTTTGCCTCCCTCCTCAGTGAAGTTCATCAATCTTTTGACCAAGGTAATATTTCTCTCCTGGTTTCCCTTGATCTTTCATCTGCATTTGATTTAGTTGACTAGTCTGTCCTACTCTCACATCTCTCACTGATATTGGGTTACAAATGGTTGTTCTAGATTGGTTCTATTCCTTCCTCACTGGTTGCTCTTTCTCAGTTATTTATTTATTATTTATTTATTTATTTATTTAAAGTTTCTTTTATACCGCGCTATTCGACATCAGCGCGGTTTACAGTGAACAGAAATTACACTTCACAAAATTGATCAGTGCTTACAATGAACAGGGCAATACATTAAACAGGTTTACATTAAACAGGTTTCTTAAACAGAGAATATAATAAACTATGTACAAAAGGCAACTATATACAAAGCCGCTAAGTGCAGCTATATGATTCCTGATGAGAGCGGAAGCAAGGTGAGATTGCCGCTCTTCATGTTAAGACTATAGAGCGCATGGGTTTAACGTGTTGACCTGGGATGTAGAGGTGGGTTGGTGTGAGACGGTGTCGGAAACATTGTAGTGAAGCAAGAACAGGTGGTGCTTCAGTGCCTTCCTGAACTGAGAAAGGTCACTGATGGTTCTGATGTCTGTTGGTAGGGCATTCCAACATAATGGTGCGAAGTAAGAGAAGGCTCTGGATCTAGTGGCTTGAGAGCACTTCGTGATTGCCTTAGGTAATACAAGGGAGTTAGAGGCAGTTGATCTCCTTGCACGATTAGGGGGTGTAATTGATATCAGGTCGGTGATAGAAGATGCGGAGTTGTTATTAATCGCTTTGTGAGTCAAGGTTAGTATCTTGAAAGAGATCCTGGACTGCATCGGAAGCCAATGTAGCTGTTTCAGTATTGGAGTGATGTGGGTTCTCTTGGAGGCTCCATAAAGGATTCTTGCAGCCGAGTTCATGGCCAATTGTAAGGGGTTAATCGTGCTCTTTGGTAGGCCATGGAGGATAGCATTGGCGTAGTCCAAGTGGGGCATTATTAAGGCTTGAAAGACTGAACGAAAGTCATCAGGTTCAAGCAACTGACGCAAATGACGGAGGGTCCGGATTTTATGATAGATAGATTTCGTTACGTTGCTGATGTGAGCCTTCATGTTGAGCTGTTGATCGAGAGTAACCCCTAGGTATCTAACTGTGGTCTTGCAGATGAGCTCAGCGTCACGCACCTTGATGGACCTTGGTGGAGTGAATGCAGGGTTTCTGTTCACAAAGAGGACTTCAGTCTTTTTAAAATTTATCTTAAGCATTTGTGATTTTAACCAGTCTGTAACCGCATCGAAGCACTCGATTAGTGGGGAGAGGTCAAGGAGATCTGTTGAGAATGGCATATACATAAGGACATCATCGGCGTAGACCAGGCAGTTGATGTTAAAAGAGTGGATGAGGTCACAGATAGGCTGCATATAAACGTTGAAAAGTAAGGCGGAAAGGGAGGAGCCTTGTGGCACACCTTTGGTTTGCTGGAAGGGGTCAGAGGTTGAAGATCCAGAACGAACATGTTGCCAACGGTCTCTGAGATATGAGGAACACCAGGAGAGGGCGGATCCATGAACTCCCTTCTCTCTAAGACGTGACAGGAGAACTTCATGATCAACAGTGTCGAACGCCGCGGCAATGTCCATGAAGATTAAAGCAAAACCTTGTCTGATACTACGTTCAGGTCTACTTCTTTCTCCTCCTGTCCTCTGGCTTGTAGGGTCCCCCAAGGTTCTGTTATCACTTCTTAAAATTGTCCTTGCCCATTTAGCACTTATTATGCAATCTTTTGCAATATCAGCTTCATACTACGCAGATGATATCCTATTGGTTCTTCATACTCTTCCTACAGTTCCAGAACTCACGTCCATGAATGATTGCTTTTCCTCAGTAGCATCTTGGTTAGAAGAAAATCATCTTATTTATTTATTTTATTTATTTATTTATTGAACGGTTTTATATACCGCCTTTCAGAAAAATCTTAAACTTAATATCCAGAAAACTGCAGCCATCTGGCTTTCCACTGCCATAGCAGTTCCCTCTTTGTCTCCTGTGCTTTACAACTCCCCCTGTCTCACTGATCTCTTTCTTTTCACAATCATATTAGCTCTGTTATCAAATATGCTTCATTTCAGATCTGTCAGTTCTTTGCTTTCATCTTCAGTGCTTGCCACCTTGCCTCTCAGTTTAGATATCTCCCGTATCCACTATTGTAATGTTTTTCTGGTGTTCCTAACTGCAAAATAAAAAGATAACAATTAATCCCAAACTCTGCAGTTGGACTTCTCTCACATGTGTCAACATTCGATCATATTACACCGTTAATGAAGCACCACTGGTTGCCCATTCAGTATAAGAAATGGTACAAAATCTTGCCATTGGTTCATAAAGCACTACACAATGATGTTCCTACCTATCTTTCCTCTCTGACCATTCTCTATATCCCTCATAGGGCTCTGTTCCATTCATTCTAATTGTCTCCATCTCTCTTCCACTGCCCAGACCTCGTTAGAAGCCACAAGACACTCCGCTTTCTATTTTCTTGCCCTCCGTTTCTGGAACAATCTTCCCCCAGCCATTTGTTTGGAACTCTCCTATACCAAATTCAAAGCATCCCTTAAAACTCACTTATTTCAGCAAGCCTTTCTCCTCCCTCCATAGAAACAGCAGACACCACAGATATTTTTGCATGGTGTATGACTGCTTTTTTCCCTTAATTTTTGGAGTTCCTTTTCTGATACTTTTTGACTATTTTAATTGCAAACCACCTTATTGCTCCCAAAAGGTGGTATAACAAGTGTTAAATAAACTAAACAAAAAAGGACTTGGATCAACTATCAATAAAGAAGCAACAAGCAGTCAAGAAATTTGCCGACGCATTGCTCTTGGCAGAGTGGCTATGAAGGACCTAGACAAGATTCTCAAGAGCAAAGATATCTCTCTTCATACAAAGATTTGACTTGTTCAAACCATGACATTTTCAATAATGTCATATGGATGTGAAAGTTGGACAGTAAAAAAGACAGGAAGAAAATTGATGCCTTTGAATTATGATGCTGGCGACGAATACTGTGTATACCATGAACTGCCCGAAGAACAAACCAGTCAGTACTAGAGGAGATCAAACCTAAGCTTTCTTTAGAAGCTCAGATGACAAGACTTCAACTTTCATACTTTGGACACATCATGTGAAGAACGAGATCATTAGAGAAAGACATCATGCTTGGCAAGGTAGCAGGTCAACGCAAAAGAGGAAGGCCAGCAATGAGATGGATCAATACAATAACAGCAGCTACAGGTGCCAGTCTGTCAACAATGAGCCACCTGACTGAAGACCGAATACAATTTAGGACAACTATCCAGAGGGTCGCCATGAGTTGACATCAACTTGACGGCACTTAACAACAACAAATAGGACGTGGAGATCAGAAATGAGATATCAAGATCACATGTTTGTAATTGTGTTAGTATTTTAGAAATGGCTCTGCTAAAGATGGAGGCTTTTCTAAAATACAAATAAGGAGATGCAGGGATGCATGGGGATCCTTGACTCTTCCCTTCTGTCTGCTCTCACCTTCGTAACTTCTCTTCTCTTTTCTCCCTTTCACTCTGATCGCTTAGTTTCCTTTCTGTTTCATTACCACTTCCCTAGATATATCCTTGTTCTCAGCTGTTGTGTTGTCTGTCTTGACTAGATTGTAAGCTCTGATGAGCAGGGACCGTCTTTTACATGTGTCTGTACAGTGCTGCGTACGCCTTGTAGCGCTATACAAATGATGATTAGTAGTAGTAGTTTTCCTTCTTTTCATTCCATACTGTCTCCTCTGAACTTCTTGTCTTCTCCTTTCTTGCCCTCACCTTCCAACTAAAGACTTGTACCCCTCCAGACTCAAGCACTCACCCTCTGCCCCCCTCTCCCAGACTTAATCACTCATTAACTGCTCCCCAACTCATTCCTATCTCTCATGCTGCCAGGCTTACTCACTTCCTCAGGACCATTTATTTATTTATTATTTATTTATATTTCTTATATACCGCACTATTTGCAATCAGCGCGGTTCACATGGAACAGAAACATCCGACAACTTAAATATGTCTGGTCATTACATTAAACAGGAAATGCAACTTGGAAAAAGGGTACACTATATACATATGAAGTGTACTGAGAAAGGATAATGTTTGGTGTTTACATTGTAGGGGACGCCTGTTGCGAGGGCTTGCCTAGTTGACTACTATTATTGTTGAGGTGCTCGTTATTCGAGTGGGACTGAGGATCGGAGATGTCAGTGAGATATTTGGTGAAGAGGAAATGTTTAAGGGCCTTTCTAAATTGGCTCAAGTTGGGGATTGCTCTGATATGTGCTGGTAAGGTATTCCATAGACTTGGGGCACAGAGCTGGAAGGCTCTGTTAGCTGTTGTTTTGGTGCATTTAGTTGCTTCTTTTGGAATTACTAGCATGTTGGACTCTGCAGATCTTCTTGGTCTGTTAGGTGCAAGTGGTTGGATGAGGTCAGATAGAGAGGAGGAGGAGAGCTCATTGCCAGCTTTGAAAGTCATGAGCAAGGTCTTAAAACAAATCCTGGCTTGAATGGGGAGCCAGTGTAACTGCTTCAGGAGTGGTGTCACATGGTCTCTCCTGGATGCGCCAAAGAGTACTCGCGCTGCACTGTTCATAGCAAGTTGAAGGGGATGCAGGGTGGACCGGGGGAGCCCTTGTAGTATGGAGTTTGAATAATCGAAATGGGGAATAATCAGGGCTTGGTAAATGGTGCGGAAATCATCCCTTCAATCCCATTCTTTTCACTGATTCCCACTCTTCTTCCTCTTCTCCAGCACTCAGTTCCCTGGCCAACCCCTTTTGACCATTACAAAAGACCCTTCTCCTCTCTTTATCCCAAAGACTCATTCACCCTCCCTCCCACACTTATTCTTTCTCTCTTATCTTCCTTCTCTTCCTTTCCCACTCCTCCACAGCATCTGCTTTCCTTTCCCTTTTCACTCTCCTAGAGTATACTGTATCATCTGATGCCTTCCTCTGTACTGGTGCAAGAGCCTGTCCCTTCACTCTATATCTCTCTGCCTCTTTCATCATGCTTTTGGCACTGGCCATGGGAGATTTGAAACCCATGTACAGACACTTCCCAATCAGCTACTGGAAATGTCTGAACATGTCTTTCAAACTTCTTTGTGGTGCTGGCACCACAGTGGAAGAGGGACAATGGTATGGAACTAAGGGACAGGTTCCTATAGTGGAGCAGCGAAAGTGGCTTCATATCTCTTTGTCTGCTTTCTCCTTCCTGCTTCATTTTGCCGGTCAGGAAGATGATGAAATCAGGCTTCCTGGGTGGGATGGAGCAAGAGAGAAAACAAGATTGTTAGACACAAATCCAGATACCTGGCAACTATTACGGCTCATCTTACATGATAATACCACATTCTGGCTTATTTGCTTGCTATCTTTCCATCCCCATCAGTTGCAGGGAAAGTCATGCCCAAGGGCCTGGTCAAAGACTAGTTTCTCCCAGACTGGCTCTCACTCCTTTATTCAGCCAGCACACACACTTATGGATGGAGAGCAGATTCTCCATGGTGGAGGAGGAAAATCCCTTCAAGGTCCTTGGCTCAGGAATTCAAAGAAGCTCTTGACAATGAATTGGGTGCTCCAGTTCTCTTTATTGGGTAAATTGTCCAAACTCAAACAGTATCTGGATACAGTCCCTGTTCAATAAATACACAGGTTGTCTGTGATCCCAATTTGATTACTTGTCTGTTCTGCAATAGCAGAGAATTATACTGGGCTCCTAGAATTATTAGCATACCCTGATATCTATTTCCAGTTTTATTGGGACCCTAATTATCTCTTCCTCCTTTCAGTATTGAGAGGCAACCTTCCCACCATATCTTCTCCAGTAGGCAAAGTCCTCTCTAGTATTGCAGAGTCCTCTTTATGCATGGAAAACGAGCCAACACCTCCACTGTTTCTTTCACACTCAGGCAGAAGGGTGCATATAATCCTCTGACAAGCTCTTATTCTCCACATTGGACCCAAATAAAATGGACCCCTATAAGATGGATGGTACAGCAAGATTGCATGCATCTGCTGCTAAGATAGAAATGGAATACCCCTACGCACAAAGCATGCTGGAATGATGGAGATCTTAAAGAGATGCCAACATATTAAACTACATTAACTGTTTAATATGGGAATTACCATGCAGTAACTGCATGGGCCTATGCTAACAGTTAATATAGTGCACAGTAATTTTTGTGTTAAACAGCTAACGCAGAGGGAATGTAGAATAGGTGTGGAATGTACCTTACAGTTAACATGGAGGTGGTTGCATCTTAACTATTAATGTGGCAGATAACATGGATCAGTTAATGCCACCTCAAGAGGTATAGCTAACTGAAAAATGTCATCTGCCATTCATTTAATGTGCAATCTAGAGGTTTTCTAGCTTTAACAGAATGGCTTAATGCTGAGATTGTGCAGTTAATGCACATTAAATTTGGAGGTTAAACTGTGCTTACTTCAAAATGTTACTGCACTTTAGTCAATAGGTTCCATAATGTAATCATTAGAGTCCCAGATACCATGAAGAAACAGCAGCACTGAAAGTTCTGTCTTAGTGGCTATAGTGGTTGCTGATCACTCTTTAGTGCAGTGGTTCTCAATCCAGTCTTCAGGGCACACCCATCCTGTCGGGTTTCTGGATATCCACAATGAATATGCATGAGAACATGCTCTGCCTCCTTGCTATGCAAATCTGTCTCATGCATATTCACTGTGGATATCTTGAAAACCTGGAGGATTGGTGTGCCCCAAGGACTGGGTTTAGTGTACAGTGGTTGTAAATATAGAGTTGGGCAAGGAATGTAGAAGCCTAAGCCACCTGAATACATGGGACTGGGAGAAAGGGAATTAATTGGGTGAGCGATTTTTCTTGTTTTTAATTTATTTTATTTGAACAGATTTAACCCTTTTGTGTCCACATAAATGTTTTGTAACTGAAATTTTTTTTTTCTGTTAAGATTTGAGGTAAATGATGCAGAATATAAAGTTTCTTTGAAAAAAAATTATTTCTAAGAAACAATATTTACTGTTGCCATATGGCAACTATGGTCCTGAATGGCTGAAAATTAAAAACAGTCTTGGCATCAGTTTCATTTACTGCTGGGTGTGATAGTTTAAATAACAGTTTTTTCAGATGTCAAGCACAGATACACATCACATTTCGCGCACAGTATGCGGATTTTTTGGAAATATAGAATCTGGTGAAAAATTTTGGGGAAAATTTGAAGGTTCCATATGGCAACAACACAACAAAAAACACAAAAATAGATCTTGATTTCACTCAGTTTATCACTGGAACTAAACTCTAACACACAAAAAACGAATTGTGAAACAGTGCCCCTGAAACCATTCAGTTAACCCCAATTTTTTAAACCCCAATTTTTTGTCGGATCACTCACCGTGAAAAGGAACTTTCCTTTTCTCGAAGTGAGCCCTCCATTTTAATCAGTTAATAGCAGCCACTCATCGGCTTTAAAACCTGACAAAGCAACACTCGTTACTGTCAGCAACAATGTCCCAATAAACCAGAGGTCTCATGGATGAAGCAAGAACTCGTATACACTGTTATACTGTTTAAAATACTCAGTCCGACTCTCAGCAATGATCAAACCAGTAGAGAGATTAAAGCACTTAGCTTCTCTGATGTAGTGTAGAAGGAGGAATCAGTTCGGCTGGAACACGTCAACCTCAAAGCTTCTGTCCATTGAGTGTTTGTTTCACAAACAACGCCGCCGAAAACAGCACTCCCCCAAAATGCCGAAAAATGTAGGGTTCACGCGACACTAGTAGTGTTTCAAGCCGCGTCACTCTTCAGCTCTTCCTCAGTGATAAACTGAGTGAAATCAAGATCTATTTTTGTGGTTTGGGGGTTGATTTCAGTGGGTGTATAGTGTTGGATATGGCAACAACAGCCATGAAAGGGTTAATATATTGCCATACAGCCAACATGGTGGTTTACAAACCTCAGAATTTTTTTTTCTAAAGCAATACACCAATAAAACACAACTGACACAAAAGACCAGGGGAGAATAGCACAACAGAAGATATCCTAAAAGACAATGGCAAATCCAGGGACACACAAGGGTAACACCTGTGGCATAAATATGCCTAAGCAGCCCCCTACACAAAAGGTCGTTACTGCCCATCACAACGACCCAGTGGCCTAATCCCCTCCCCCCTCAAAAGCTGCTAACAAAAGGAATCATTTCCCCCCTCATGCCTTATCAATTCTACTACTGCTACAATACTACTTACTACTTAACTTTTCTATAGCGCTACAAGGCATATGCAGTGCTACACATATACACAAAAGAGAGAACCCCTGCTCAATAGAGCTTACAACCTATTCAAGACAAACACAACAAACATAAAATCAGGATAAACTATGGTATATGGTTTAGTTTATTTACTGTATTGCCTTTTCAAATTACACAAAGGGGTTTACAAAACAATTTTAAAATAAGTATATAAAAGCTTGAAAAGAACTCCAATCTTAGGACAGCGAAAAGAAGGAAACAAGGAAAGCACACGGCAGACACATACAGCAGAACATAGTTGGAAAGCAATCATGCATCTATCATACATCTACTGCCATTCTAGCTCCAGGCTCAACCCGAACCACAAATCTGGGAGATGAAAGGCTTGTTTAAAGAGGTACGTTTTCACTTGACTCGAAGGCTGAAAAAGTAGATTGAAGCTGAAGGTGGCTCGGGCGTCTGTTCCAAAGTGACATGGATAAAAAGAAGGCATTGCTATGCTTTGTGGTATCGTATGCTATGCTTTATGGTATGGTTCGCCTGTGCCATAAGGGGTAATATCGTACCCCTTTTGGCACAGGCGAACACAGTTTGTTGCTGTGTATGGATCAAAGAGAGTGGGCTGGGCAGTATGGTATGTTCAAAGCAGAAAAATAGTCTGGGACAGTCTGGTGGAATGCTTTGAAAGGGAGGATAAGAATTTCATAATAAATAGGGGCTTTTACCAGAAGCCAGTAGTGATTGATGAGCAAAAGAATTATGGTCATATCGGTTTGTGTGTTTGTAGGCATTTAAGCTTGATATTGGGCAGGCCATTGTGCACGGAATTACAGTAATCAAGCTGAGTTATCACTATGGCAAACATAACAATAGTCTGAACAGGTGTATCTAGGAATGGACGGATTGTGCGGAAATGCCTCAGGGAGCTGAAGGACATCTTCATCACCTGATTAATGTGTTGAGAGAAGTCAAGTTTGAAGTTGAAAAGAACACCTAGATAATTAAGGAAGAGGTCAAAATGATGGCATGTCCCTTGATATTTGGTGCAATACTTGGGGCTGCACAATCTCCAGTAATCCAAGTGACTGAAGACTTGCTGGAGTCTGTTGCAGGCAGTTTTGATAGCCAGTCTGCAACCATGGAGATGCATTGATTCATCAGGCCAAGATCGGGATTAACACTGTTGGTGAAGGAAACAAGAAGAATATCATCTGCCTATACAAAGACTGAGACTCTTGTGCTCTGAATAAGGGTAAGTAAAGGACTCAAGAAAATATTGAAGAGGATGGGGGCAAGGACAGAACCCTGTAGAACCCCACAAGTGAGAGGATAGAATTTGGAAGAATTACTGTTGATGTAAACAGGAAAATTAAGAGGAAATGATTGTAACACACAAGGGTGATAAACAGGAGAATACAGGGGTCAGGATCCAAAGACAGCCTCGAATTCAAGCTCTAATTCTCTGATTGCACCAAGAGGCCCAGCACAATTTATTTTCTACATAGTGTCAATGATAACATGGGACATATAGTTCAGAAGGCTACATTTTTAGGAATAGAACTGGTTTTCTGAACTACATTTCCCATTTAACTTTCTGCAGTTTTTATATGAATATGTTGAACTAGAAAAATGAGTTAAAAATGAGATATAAGAAAATAAACTTTCAGTGTCTTGTTTTTCATACTTGGTGAAATAAAGAATTTCCAAATTGAATTCTCTCAAAATTGGGTGAAAGCATGTCATTGTTAAATTAAATTGCTTAAGAAACCCTTTGTTATAATATTGTACTTCTAAACACCATACTCGACTGACTGGAATACGTTGTGATTGATACATTTCAAATGGCTATCGTCCTACAACCTCATGATTAACTTCAATAAAACTGAAGCCCTCTATATAACAAGGAACTAAAACTTTGCCCCCCCCCCCCCAATCATTTATCAGGATTCAAGATGCAAATATCTCTGTCAAACATGAAGTAAAATACCTCTGAGTCCTAGACTGCACACTCAACATCTCCTCTTTTATAAAATAAACAAGAAAGATCTATTATAAACTCAGAATGCTAAAACAACTCCGTCCGTTCCTTCACTCCCATGACTTCAAATCTGTCCTCAATGCTATTATCACCCCACACTTCGACTACTCCAACTCAATACTTCAAGGCCTACCTAAGCCAACTTTAAGACCACTTCAAATTGCACAACATATTGCAGCAAGGATAGCATCAAATGCCAACCCAATAGAGCACATCACCCCTATCTTATTCAGCTTGCACTGGGTCGCAATCCAAAGCTGCACACACTACAAAATACGTATTACTACATTTTAACTAATTAGTGACATAGCCCCATCACACTTTTCCCTCCTCATTGCCAAAGAAACAAACACTTGTACACAACGAGATTGCAATAAAAATAAACTCACAATAGCACCAGACTACAGGAAAGCTAAAAAAAATCACAAACAGCAGGGCATTCTCCCATTGCTCCCCCACCCTCTGGAACAAGCTCCCAGACAACTTAAGAGAGATAAGACCATTCCGTAAAAAAAATTAAAACACATCTATTCACTCAACACTTTGGATCCGGAATGTAATCATTAACACGGAGCCTATCCACCCCGCCACATAATCAGTCTATGTGTGCCCCCCCTCCACTTCACCACCCCAGGATGCATCCTGCAATGTCCATCCTTTCACTTTCAGGACCAATTTGTATATAGTTTTTAATTATATAGATTTTTATAATGTTAATGTACACAGTTGTAACTGTTCCATGTAACTGAATATGTACTGTTTTGTACAATTCAAAAGTTCTTTGTAAACCACATTTGATCTGCTGGAAAATGCAGTATAAAAGTTTCAAATAAATAAATATTCCCATAGATTTTTTGAAATGTTATTATTACAAAAATGACAAGTTGAAAAGTGTGCAATTATAGTATAACACAATGGCATGTTTCCTTTTCAGTTTACTTGCACACTTGTACGTATCTGTGTGTGCTACTACTCGTCATTCTGGCAGTGGGGCCTGACCTTCCTGCTGCCTCTGGCGGCCCTTTTAAATTCTCTGCCTCTCCTCTCCATTCCGGCAGCAGGGCCTGACCTCCCCACTGCTACCGGCAGCTCCTTTAAATTCTCCCCACTGCTTGTCTTCATTCCGGTGGCAGGGCCAGACCTCCTCTCTGCCACCAGTAGCTCCTTTAAATTCTCCCCGCCTTTCCTCTTCATTCCCGATTGCGGGGCTTGACCTTCCCTCTGCCACCAGTAGCTCCTGTAAATTCTCCCTGCTGTTCCTGTTCATCTAGGCAGTGGGGCCCGAACTCCCCGTCAGCAGCGGGTGCTTGCAAATGAAGGGATTTGCAAATATTTGCTTGCACCAGCAAACAGATGTGTATGGACAAACTGGAAAGCAAAGGAAATGGATGGAGCTCTTATGAGAGAAACTTGCCTAATAATGAGGCTGGAGGCATGTTAGATTAATCAGTTTATTGAGGTATGAGTTTTTGATGATGAAATGGACTCTTGTCCTCAAAGGCTCATACCTCAATAAAGTGGTTAGTCTATAATGCATCACCAGTCTCTCTTATCATTTTCGCTGCTACAGACTAACATGACTAGCCCTCTGATATAATAAGATTACCATTTTCAAATCTCTCTGTGAGTTGGACAGGTATGTGAATTCTATTTAACGTAGCTGGCCATCCTTCATATGGTTTTAAGCTATGGTCTGTTAGGGCTCAAGGTTCTGCTACTCAAATACATAAAATGGTATACTAGTGTTCTGTTATTTTTGGAACTGATTTGCTACCCAAAATGTCAGATGACTCATTTTGCTCGTGTCAGACATTTGAAAGTAATGGAAAGGTGCCAACATGAAAGCCCAGTAATTCATGCACTGGTGTAATGGAGCAAATGAAATGCAAAGCTCTTGTGCAGGTCCAATTTCAGCACCAAACGCTTACCTGTCAATCAGCAAAATTGTCCCTGTATAAAAATGAACCCATTTTACAAGAAAAGGATTTTAATATACATCAAATTCTTTGAAGCCTTGGTGAACTAGAGAAAACATGCTGAAAGAACATCTTAGCCCAGCTCGGAATAAGTTGGAAATCAAGCTTGCATTACTGATTATAAAATGTTTTGGCTTTGGCTTTGCTCTTCGAAGCTCTTGACAAAAGTCTTTTGCTGTTGCACCTGCTTAGTATCTCTTATCTACACACTAAAGGCAGGTGATTTCCCTCCGGCTACAGTAGATTGAGCCAGTCAGTAATGTGAAGAGAAGGTTTTAGACAGGTACTTATTGACTTCAGGTTACGGCTGCATGTTGTATTCCTAGGATCTTTAATCAGCTCCTTCTAAGTCATGAAAGTCAAAAGTCAAAATAGCTTTGTACATACCTGTGTTGTTGCTCAAAGTGACTGCTTTACTTCACATTGGATGCAGCTCCCACCTCTCATACTTAAGATAACATTTTGCAGTACTGCACTTTGCTGAGGTTCAAAAGGAATTTTTAAAATCAAGAAAAGACATATAGGAGTATGTTTATTAAGCTGGGCTAATGATTAGCAGGCACTGTTTGCAAATAGGTCCCATGTTATTCAAGGAACCTCATTACAAATAGCACATTCTAACCGTTAGTCCAGCTTAGTAAACATGCCCCATAGTTTAATGCAGTACTGATATGTTTCATCTATCAAGTTTTCATGACCTTTTGAATTCATTGGTCTGTTTTTTATGATGATAATACTGTGAATAGTTTTGTATAATAGAGATTACCACTTATAAATACTGCTGCATGGGATACAAGCTAATGTGTCATTGGCTTGTTTTAAAATAAAAAAGCATGATACAAGCCAAAAATTGACTTTCAACATACAGTCTTATTGACATATGAGGGGTTGTTTCATAACAGAATACCTGGCGCGGGGGGGGGGGGGGAACAAGGCTCATCCAGGGCAGAATGGTTGGGGGCGTGGTAATCTCCTTGGGCCATGGCAGGTTCCCCTTCGGTGTTCTCTGTCTTACCTTCACAGATACCACCTGGATGGCAGCACCCGGTGGGACAAGGAGAAAGAAGTTTGGTGCGACAGGATAACAGAGAAGAGAGAGCAGCATGAAGCGAACCAGCTGAAGGGACGACAGGGGAACAGGAGGAGGTGCTTCAGACGGATGGGGATCGGCTGGAGTCGGACTGCAGTGCAAGGGTGGCAAGGCCCAGGATGGCTGTGACGGGTGAGTTACCAGCAGGACAAGGGGAAGGGCTGGATAAAGGGAGGGATGCATACGAAAGGGCTGGGGGCAAGGCGAAGAAGAAACAAAGGCATTCATGTAGGCAGCGTCGTAGGTCAAGATCCTCCTCCTCATCATCGGATTCCTCGTCATCATCGTCGGAGGCGGAAAAGGGTGAGCGAACAAGGGGTAGTATGGGTGCGGGAGTGGCCGTGCCTGGCAGCGTGACACCCATGCTTGCATCCGTTTCGGAATTATGGGAAGGGGTGCCGAGGAAGTTGCGTCGGAAGATCCGGAAGAGACGCTATATAGACATTTTTAGGCTTTTGGATGGTAGGAAACGGTCAGGTGACAGTAAAAAAAGAAGGAAGGAGGATGAGAAGGCGGGGTGGGTCAGGAAGGTTTCGCATAATATCATAAATTGGACAAGAGCCTTCTTGCGGCTAGCTAGCATATGGGGGCATCAGTACCCAGAACACTATGGGATATTGTTAGCTTATGCAGATTCTATTTTAGAAGTGGCACAGACTCATGAAGGTTGGGCGTGGCTCAACTACGATGAGAAGTTCCGAGATAAGATGGAGGAGAATAAGCTATTGTCCTGGGGAACGCAAGATATCAATTTATGTTTGACACAGATGGCGGCTAGATCGGGTGCAGGATGGTCGAGTGGAGCAAAAGGGGGATTAGGGTCTACGGCACGGATGGTGCAGCCCTTTCGGGTGGGAGGGGCTCCCACAATGCAGAGAACGGTCGGCGGGGGAGCAGGAGACATTTGTTGGCGATTTGATAAGTCGTCGTGTCCTGCTGTCCTTCCTTCCTACTCCTCATCATGGCCGGGACCACGCACCGCGCCGCCCCCCCCCCCCCCCTGGTTAACAGCGGCCCTCAGGTACGTGGCCCCGCGGCCTTTTCGTAACCGAGGTACAGCGGACACGATGCTCCCCTTTCCGCCCTGCCCCCCCAACCTCCTCCCCCCTCCGCCCCAGCCCCCCCTTTCAATAACAGCAGGACGAAGGGTCGGCGTCCTTTGAATGTATTGGCTCTTGCGGGTGATTGAGGAACGCGGGAGCCAGTAAGGAGCTGGGAGGCAGCAAGGGAGGCTGTCCGGGAGGGGGGAGAAAGCCGGCAGGACGGCAGTCAGGAGAGACAGGGCTAAGAGGTGGCTGGAGTCCCACCCTCCTACCCCTTTTGGGTAAGGGAGGGGGGTTGCAGCTGAGGGGGGGGGAGCGGGATCCCGGAGGTTTCCGGGGTCTGGAGCCGTAGACAATACTCAGGGGGGAGCACCGCGTTCGCCGTACCTCGGTTAAAGGCCTTTTACATGCATATCCAGACATATATGTGTGAAAAAAGCTTTATAAAATTACCCCATAAATGTATGTATTATGTTTTCTGTGATTAGCAACAACACTGATCATATAAATGATTTTTTTTTAATTTGCAGAATTTCTACAGATATATTTGGCCATTTAATCCATAGAACAGTCACATTTATTCATCCAGAAAAGAGATATGATTTGGGGAGAGGTAACAAAAAAAGTCCTATTATCAGTTACAGATTCAGCTGTTGAATATATAACTTAACCAAAGTGCTGACGAGTAAATATGTATAGCAGTAAACGTATAACTGGCCTTTTACAGTTGTTTGTGGATTTTCAAAGGCAGTTCTTATATATAGATAGTGCCAATGAAAATATATATAACTTTAATTGACTCGAAGGCACACATTGCATTACAATGGTTCTGAATATCGGCTTTCTAATAATGATGGATTCTAAGCTCAGAGCACCTAAATTATTTTGATCTGGAAGGGATGACTAATGGAATATGTTTGGGTGTTCCAATTAGCAATTATAATAAGTTCAGGATGAAATATTCAAATAAAGCTGACAGCCTAAATTTAGGAACCTATGTTGTTTTTTTAGTGCCGTCTATTTAGGAGCCAAAGTTTGCTGCTTAAAAATCCCTCTTTATTTAGGATTTTAAAAGTTATGCTTCTAAATTCAGGCCTGCCATTCATTTTCCTAGATTTATGAACTTAATTTATGAACCTGGTGCTGAAAATGAATGCTAAGCTTCTACTTTTTTCTCCCCCACCTTAAATCCACCCCTGTTGCAATCCACTTTTTATGCTCTTAAATTTAGGAGTTTAGTGACATTTTGAGTATAAAATTATGCTCCAAAATTGGGCTGAATACATAACTCAAAGTCAGGAGGGTAAATCCTTCAAACCATATAGAAAGCATTCAGTAGATAATAACATCCCTTGACTGACAATTCACACACATTTTGTAACCGAGGTACCCGTAAGCCCAACCCCGCACTTGACAATCCCAATAAACCAATCCACACCATATTATGGTAAACAGATGCTTGGTCGCAGCTTTATTAACAACAGTGAAATTCGGCCCAACATGGGCCAACTTAATATTGCCCAACATTGCAAACATACCCCCCCTGCCCCCCCATTTCCGGATGATACCCCCCCAGCCATTTCAAGCAAAGTAGAGCACCATCCACCCCCCCATTTCCCTTCCGCCCGCCTCGCCGTTATTAGCAGAGGCAGGCTCCCGTTGCCTTCACCGGGTAGAGACCCCCAGCCGGGACGTCTCTCCCACCCCGGGAGCTGAACCGCTCCCACTCCAGGCGGCAACAGCCTCAAGTGCCCCCCGGGTCGACGAGCGCCCGCTCGTCACCCCGCCCCGATCTGCTAACCATTTAACATCCCCCCCCCCGCTGCCACACCCCCCCCCTTTATGTTAAATGTGGGTGGGCGGGTGGGACCTTTTTTCCAGGCGAGCAGGACGAGAGAGAACGAGCACCAGGCGTGCACCTCTCTCGCATCCTGCAACCCCGCCTCCTCCATCTTCACAGCCAATCAGGCTGCACGATCTCCAGGACGCGGCCCGCTCCTCTCCCTCCAGCAATCCCCCCCCCAGGAAACCCTACCCACGTGCCGGGTAGTCGGGCCCCGGGGACCCGGTTACAAGGCCGGCCTCGGGACCCGGCCCTGCGGCGACGGCGAGATTAACCGAGGTACCCGTAAGCCCAACCCCGCACTTGACAATCCCAATAAACCAATCCACACCATATTATGGTAAACAGATGCTTGGTCGCAGCTTTATTAACAACAGTGAAATTCGGCCCAACATGGGCCAACTTAATATTGCCCAACATTGCAAACATACCCCCCCTGCCCCCCCCATTTCCGGATGATACCCCCCCAGCCATTTCAAGCAAAGTGGAGCACCATCCACCCCCCCATTTCCCTTCCGCCCGCCTCGCCGTTATTAGCAGAGGCAGGCTCCCGTTGCCTTCACCGGGTAGAGACCCCCAGCCGGGACGTCTCTCCCACCCCGGGAGCTGAACCGCTCCCACTCCAGGCGGCAACAGCCTCAAGTGCCCCCCGGGTCGACGAGCGCCCGCTCGTCACCCCGCCACCGGCACAAGGGAAAACTAACCTTGTGCCGCCCCCACCAAAGAAAGCTGCGACCAGCACCAACCCTCCAAAGCTTCCTGCCAATCATTCAATAGCAGGTCCTGTCCAACCGGGGCAAGGTGCACCCCATCCAGCCGAAACAGTCCGGCACACCGAACATCCGCCCATGGATGTAACACCTGAAGCCCCCCAGACTGCTGGACCCAGCGCCCGATCTGCCTATTAATCTTGGTGAGGCCTCGGGACCAGCGCCGCTGAGACCAGCAGGCAGGACGCGGGATAATATCCGACCATATAATGGCCACGCCCGGGAGGAGCTCCCGCACCAGTTCAATGTCTCGTTGCACAGTTCGGATGAACTGCAGACACGGCCAGCTCGCCAAGTCATTGCCACCCAGGTGTAGCAACAATCCGGCCGGGCGCTGCCGCTGAGCCATCTTCGCCTGTAAACAGGCCAGTAACTGCCACCATCGCATGCCGCGGTGCCCCATCCAGTGCAGCTGTACTCCAGAAGATGCGAGACCAAGGTGAATGCCCAGCGGCCGAACTGCCGCCCGACGCTCCGCCCAATAGACGAAGGAGTGTCCAACGATCCACCAGTCTATCCGGTCCACACCATCTGAAAAAGGGAGAAGCCGCACTGCCACCAGGAGCCCACTCTGAAACAGTAAGGACAAACGTTAGGCCCCCCCCCATGGCGCGCTACCGCTCCGCCGCCAGGAGGGTACCCCTACGGGCGAATATAGCCCTCGTACGCCCCGGACCGCCAACGACCAATGCGCTGGATAACCCGGGGATGGAGACCCGCCGCAGCCGCGCTCGTGGCCGCCCCGATCCGAAAAGAATGAGACGCGTAGCTGCGCTCGGCAAGGCCGAGAAACCGTAAAACCTGCCGCAGCACCGCCGTGAACTGAAACTGGGACGTGGGCCTGCCATCCGCATGCAGGAAAAATTTGCCCCGCGCCCCAGGCCGAAGCCGCAAATAATGCTGCAGAGCGCGCACCGGGCATGACGGGACTGGGGCAATCGCGGTGAGGAGCACCCAACCCCCTTTTCCAGCCTGATCAGTCTTAGAATGCGAGACATAAATACGCGCCGCCGCTTCTGTCACTGTCACATGCTCTAAATCGAGCCCGCCAACGGCGCCCTGCCGCGTTGAACGCGGGACAAGCTCACTAACCCGAAAAGCCCCGAAAAAACGCGGTCACGAATAATGCACGAAAAAGACTGTACTCAAAATCTGAGGATGCGATGCGGGGTAACGCCTCACAAATCCGTAACAGTAAGTCGTGGGAAACCGGCAGCCGCCCATCCCGCGGCTGAGGCTGCACTCGCGCCCAACCGGCCAGCAAACGCCTGACCAAGAAGGACACCCGTGGGTTTCCCCAACCGGCCGCCTTGCAAAAGAAGGAAAAGCCCGCCAACGCGGCGACAACCGCAGACCGCGCCCAGCCAGCACCCTTCGCCCACAACACAAACTGTCCTACAAGCCCGTCCGGAACCCGCCCGCCAACCCAGCCCCTGTCGCCCAAGAACACACTCACCTGGGCATAACCGCGCCGATACCCCGCCCAGGTACCTCGCGCCACCGAAGCCGCGAGCAACGCCATCACTTCAGGGTCCCAACACTCCAAAGATGCTCCGGAACCCGCGACGCCAACTCCTCCGCCTCGGGCGCCAGGCGCCGAAACTGCTCCCACTGGAAACGGGACAGAGCGTCAGCAATGGAGTTCTGTGAGCCTGGCACGTGCCGCGCCCTGGCAGCCACATTCAGCCGCAGACAAGCCAGCACGAAAAGTCTCATCAAAGAGGCGACCCACGGACAGCGAGGCGCGTGCCGATTGATCACCTCGACAACCGCCGCATTGTCGCACCAAAAGACTACTCGCCGATTCCGCAAGCGATCAGGCCAGACCCACAGAGCCACCACTAGAGGAAACAGCTCCAGAAAAGCGACATTGCGTACCAACCCCGACTGGACCCACGCCGCCGGCCAAGGTTCCGCACACCACGCCCCTTGGCAGTACGCACCGAAGCCGGAACTACCAGCCGCATCGGTGAATAAGTGTAAATCCCGGTTCGATATCTCCGGCAATTGCAACACCGAGCACCCATTGAAGGTGGCTAAAAACGAATCCCACACCCGGAGATCCGCACGCATGCCGACCGACACACGAATCCGATGCTGCGGTAACCGGACCCCAGCCATGGCCAACGATAAGCGCCGCGAGAACGGACGACCAATGGGCATCACCCTACAAGCGAAATTAAGATGCCCCACAAGGGACTGCATGACACGCAAGGTCGTCCTGGTCGCAGACCCCACGGACGCCACCAGCTCCTTCAACCTCTCAACCTTCTGGGCCGGCAAGCGGACAACCATAGCGACGGTATCAATCTCGATCCCCAGGAAAGTGAGACAGGTGACGGCCCGACGGTTTTGTCGGCCGCTATCGGAATGCCAAACTCCTCCGCTAGGCGTTGGAAAGCCTCGAGCAAGAGAGCACAAGCGCGGTCACTCCCTGAGCCCACAAAAAGAAAGTCGTCGAGATAATGAACTACCCCGCTAAGGCCCGTCCTACGTTCCAGCACCCAGTGGAGGAAGGTACTAAAGGCTTCGAAGTATGCGCAGGAAATGGCGCAGCCCATAGGCATGCACTTGTCGAAGTAAAACGCCGACTCGAAACGGAAACCCAGCAATGGGAAAGCAGAAGGATGGACCGGTAACAGCCGGAAAGCGGATTCGATGTCAACTTTCGCCAACATTGCCCCAGCCCCAAACCGCCGGACCAGTAGCACGGCTGCGTCAAAGGAAGCGTAACGCACGGTGCACCGCTCACGAGGGATGCAATCGTTCACCGAAGCGCCCGGGGGGCAGGAAAGGTTGTGAATCAGCCGGAACTTACCCGGCTCCTTCTTGGGAACTACCCCCAACGGCGAAATGGTGAACGGCGAAAATGGAGGATCGCGAAAGGGCCCCGCGACCCTGCCCAAAGCGCACTCCTCCGCAAGCTTCCGACGCACGACCTCGACGTGAGCCGTAACCGAACTGGCGTTACGGGAACCCCCCCCCCCCACTGGGGAGCCCTGGCAGGGAATACGGAAACCCTCCGAAAAACCGTGAAAAAGCAGCCGCCCCATCCCACACCGCCGCCCGCGCCCGTAACTAACCAGCCAAGGCTGCATAGCAGACACCCTGACCGGCGTGGGGGCCATGGTACCGCAAACCTCCTCACTTACCCCCCGCGGGGGCACCCGCCACACTTTTGCGACTGCACTTAAGGGCCGAGTGCCCACTCCCACACAAGGAGCAGACGTGTCTAAATTTACAGTCGGAGAACGGGCACGACGCCTTGTTGAAATGCCAACAGACGTCACCCCCCCCGGGCCCCCCTTTAGGCATAGCCTGCGTGGGGGCAGGGGCTCGAAAGGACCGCGCCCCCCCCGCCGACAGAGACTCCCCCGACCTACCGCTCCCTCCCCCGGCGCCCCCTCCCCGCGGGCGGGCGGACATCTGCGTCAACCACAGATCGATGTCCTTAGTTCCCCACGATAACTGCCCATTCTCCTCCATCATGTCCCGAAACTCCTCATCGTAATTTAACCAAGCCCACCCGTCATGAGCCTGAGACGCCGCTAAAATCGCATCCGCATATGCCAACAAGGCCCCAGCTTGGTCTGGGAAATAGTGACCCCAGACACTAGCCAGACGCAGAAAGGCACGAGTCCAGTTCAAGGTGTTGCGAGACGCCCGCCGCACCCTGCCCGCCTTCTCGTCCTCCTTGCGCTTCTTACGGCTTTCACCAGAACGCCTTCTGCCGTCCAATAAGCGGAAAATATCAATGTACTTACGCCGCTTAATCCGATGACGCAGCTTCCGAGGCACGCCCTCCCAGAGTTCAGCACAGCGCACCACCGCGGGTCCCCCTCCATCGCCCTTCTCGCCCACCGCCGCCCCCGAATCGCTGGAAGAAACCGACGAAGACGACGACGAGGAGGACGAGGAAGAGTGACGACGGCGACGCCCACGCTTGCGCTTCGATCTCGCCTTCACAGCCGCGCCATCTCCCGTCTCACGGGCCGGCGCCAACCCCCTCCCCCTTGTCATACTCACCAGCGGTGGGGCAGGAAGCCACAGGAGCATCCCCGGGCCGGGGCGCCGCCGCCACATCGGACCGCACCTCCGAGGCGCCGGCCTGTCCCGAACCCGTCACCGTGTTCTCCATAGGCGCCCGATCCTCCGACGTCTGGTGTATCTGTCGGGGAAGAAGAGAAGAAAGACCAGCAGCCATATGCCCAGACGCGCCCTGTGCAGGGGCCGTCCCGCCTCCCCAGCCCCAAGTGGAGGAGCCCTGACCACCCGCTTCCCATGCCGCGGGGCCGCGAGGCCCGTAGCCGCCGGACCCACCATGCCCCGCAGCAAACCAATCACCCCAAGGACCCTGCCACGGCCCATACCGACTGCCCACGGGCCCCAAGACCCGAAGCCACCCGGAGGCAGCAACTGCCCAGCAGAAAGCCCACTGGGGGGCCCAGGGGGACCCACAGACGCGGCAGTGTCCCCAACTGGCACCATGGCCTCAGATGCCGCCCCCGCTGACACACCCACAGCACGCACGCCCCCCAGAACGTCGAGCCCTGCTCCGCCCGCTGCCCCGGTAGACAACTGCCCTGGGCCACCCAAACCAGAATCCCCCTCTCCCCCTCCGGGCACCCTGTCCTGCACACCCTCCCGCACGACCCCTTGGCCCCTCCCCCGCTTTTCTTTCCCCCTGCCCTGCTCTCTGCGCGCCATACCAGGGATCCCGCCCGACCGGGCCCCCCCACCAGAAGCCCTCACCCCGTTAGACGCTGAGCCACGACCCTGAGCTGCCCGTGTCCCCATCCGCTTACCGCTGGCGCGCCCACCAGCCCGGCGCGGAGTAGCGCCTCCGCCCATTCCGCTCAGGCAAGAAGCAGCCCCCCAAACCCAATCCCCAATGCAGTCCCCCACCAACCGCACAGGCCCACAGCAGTAGAGCCGGCAAAATTACCCCAGTGTAGGAGAGGAAACCCCCCCTTTCCCCCCGAACAGGCCTGCGCCGACCGCGGGCCGAAAATGCTGCCACCCCCCTCCCAGAGGCAGGAAAACGGCCCAAACCCGCAGCTCCTGCAAACACCTCCAAAGCCCGAACAGGCCGCCCCACGTGCAACAGGCCCGCAAGCACGCTCCCCCGACGCCACGCACACACCCCCCGCAAAACCCCGAAGGCACCGGAGGAGGAGAAGGAACCGGTGAACAAACCGGCAAGAGCCCCGAAGTCTCCCCGCCGCACCGAATGGGCCGGCCGCAATCAAATGTTCCCCGCGCAAACTAACCCACCTTTTTTCCAGGCGAGCAGGACGAGAGAGAACGAGCACCAGGCGTGCACCTCTCTCGCATCCTGCAACCCCGCCTCCTCCATCTTCACAGCCAATCAGGCTGCACGATCTCCAGGACGCGGCCCGCTCCTCTCCCTCCAGCAATCCCCCCCCCCCAGGAAACCCTACCCACGTGCCGGGTAGTCGGGCCCCGGGGACCCGGTTACAAGGCCGGCCTCGGGACCCGGCCCTGCGGCGACGGCGAGATGATGCGTACTTCATGGGGCTCATATTGGTCTCAGAGTTAAAGATAGTTTCTCTGGCTCAGAAACATAGAAACAGAAAACAATGGCAGATAAAGACTTCACAGCCTATCCAGTCTACCCATCCATGAGAACTATTAAGTTCTACAATACCTTCCTCTCCCTCAGAGATCTTCTGTATTTGTCCCATGCTTTCTTGAATTCCAATACAGTTCTCATCTCCATGACCTCCACTGGAAGGCTGTTCCATATATCTACCACCCTTTCCATGAAGAAATATTTCCTCAGATTACTCCTGACTCTTTCCTCTTCTACCTTTATCCTATGACCCCTTATTCCAAAGTTTCCTTTCAACTGGAAGAGGGCGCTTTCTGTGCATTTAGACCAAGAATGCATTTAAATGTCTCTCTCATATCACCCCTCTCTGCCTTTCCTCCAAAGTATACATATTGAAAGCATTAAATCTATCCCCATATCCTTTATGACAAAGGCCACTGACCATTTTAATAGCTGACCTCTGGACCGACTCCATCCTGTTTATATCTTTTTGAGTGTGTGGTCTCCAGAACTGTACATAGTGCTCCAAGCGAGGTCTCACTAGAAATTTATATAAAGGTGTTATTACTGTCCTTTCCCTGCTGTCTGTTCCTCTCCCTGTGCATCAAAGCATCCTTTTGGCTTTCATTATTGCTGCTACTACTACTGCTAATCATTTATATAGTGCTACAAGGCGTTCATAGTCCTGTACATATAAATGTTCAAAAATACAATAATATATAATATAGGAAGTGTAATATATCCAACGATAATCAAAAAAAGACCCCGCCACTTAAAATTCAAATATTCATTAAACTCCACAGGACCTCAAATCACCTTTATCGGGCATATCAAGTCCAGAATAAACAGGCTATCGGGCCAGATAGATAAGATTGATCATCGATCCAAAGGAATGAGCTTAATAACAACAGCTCACATTGATCCCATTACACACAAATTTCAAACAGTCAGACAATATACAGCTTTAGTTATTCTATATAGATACGTTTGACACAATATTGCGTTTCGATTTACTCATCTGTGTCAGAGATAAAGTAGGATGTGAAAGCCTCTAGCCAGGATCCTTCTAAGCACACACATAATGAGCTATTAAAGCTCAGCATTATAAAGATAGCAAAACCCCACCTTCCAGTAGAGAAGGAACCAATCAGACACAACACTCAACTTCAAATATATCAATCAATACCAAATGATCCAGTCCACAATCAACCGATCATTACACAATAAATTTAAAAGAATCAAACAACCAGACCAGCTCTCAGACAACCAATCAGCATATAGCTCATTCAGATCACTCAATAACCAGCCAAAGAATGCACGGCTCAAACATCACAATCCATTAAAAAATCAAACAGCCAATCAAAAAATACAACATAAACATTATACTAAAAAAACATATGCCAATGCTATCAACCACGCCAAACAGCATAGGTGCAATGAAAACAGCATCAAACAGCTGATTCATTCAGTCACAGCAAATTCCTTTCTCATTAGACACAATTTAAACAGAACAGAACAGCAGCACTATCAAATAGAGCAGACAGTCCAATCTAAATTAATTATCCACTCAGTCTCCTGATTTAAGCCATAGGTCTGATAAGAGGGTTTACAGAAACTTCGCCCCCCACATTTCACCCCCCACATTTCGCCCCTCACATTTCACCCCCCACATTTCGCCCCCGAGGAAACATCGCCCCCTCACATTTCGCCCCTGCACATCTCGCCCCCGGGAAAATTCGTCCCCACACATTTCGCCCCCGGGAAATTTCGCCCCCGAAGTAGACAAACTTATTCAGAATATTACCATAGTTCATGTTTTAGCACCACCTTCATTTGCGAAGGCGCTAACTGAAGAAAGTTGGCGCCCAACACAATCCAATTTGCACACATGGCTAATTGGCTAATTTTTCATGTTTTTCAATTTTTGCACAAACTTTGTTTATACGTTGCGCAAATACTGAATTTTTTTGTTGCACAGCATTATCCTGGATCCACCACTGAAAGAAAATTACCGTTTAAAATTCAAAATTATACGAAATACCTCGTAAGTAAACAATCAAGTTCCTGTTGTCAAAATCTTGAACAATACGTCGAACTCTAACAGAAATTGACAGATATTTTTTGTTTCTCGTATTGTTTGGGTTTCCTGCAACCAGTTGAGCAAATTCATAGTCATGCAAACCTTGCTGCCTTTTCAAGTACTGGATAAAATGGTATATATTGGGGTAGAGCATGCCACAGGTTTCTTGGAAGCTACGATGCCACCCTTCGATATCATTGTTTGTTCTGTGCCGACCGTCCAGAGTTCTTTGGTATATGTTACAGAAATGTGTAGGAAATGGAGGCATTTGACGACCACGACGCTGCCTTCTTCCGATGTACATATCTTCAAAATAATTGGCAATAAGCATCGCCTCAGCAGGAAAATCGGGGCTTTCTGTTAATTCTTTGAAGGCATCAACCACGTTTTCGGGAGGGACAAATGCCAAGGCAGGGATCATTTGTACCCAGCATGCAAATTCGTGATCATCGGACGTGTATATAAGGGTGAAGCGAATATCTGCAGTCAATATATATATCTGCATAAATTCGCTTCACTCTTATATACACGTCCGACAATCTTGGCAACCAATAGGCTGCAAAACTTTCCCCGCCATAATTTATGATTGGCTGATCATCGGCAACAAGAGATAAACAATAATAACTGCACAATGTCAAATGTATTAGAAATTCGGGGGCAAACTTTCCCGGGGGCGAAATGTGCAGGGGCAAAATTTCCCGGGGGCGAAATGTGGGGGGCAAAGTTTCCGTATCCCGATAAGAGCGCAAGCAGAACATCCATTCACATTCTTTCTTATTGAGAATGGACAACCTATCCCCCCTCTTCCAAGATAATTGTATACTGTGTGATGAGGAGAGCAGCCAAGAACAGATGGAGATAGAAGAAAACCCTGTTTCTGCCTTTAAAACAAGTGACAGACAAGCTGTGCACAGAGCTCGCAGAGCAGGAAAGAAAAAAAATCCTGTCTCTGCTGAGGCTAAGCCATGCCCAGACTCTGAAGTGGGGGCAGGCTTAGATATTGATTGGAAAGGCCTGTGCGAAGGCAAGGGTGTGGCAGGGAAGAAACGGTTTTTAAAACCTCACTCTGACCAGAGAGGAAGAAAGGAAGGGAGAGTCACTTCCACAGGAGAAGGAGAGATCCTGGAGCAAGGGGATTCCAGTGGGAAGAGATATCCCAGAGCCCTGGGAGATCCTGGAGAGGAAGAAGGATTCCAGGAAGGCTTTCAGGAGAGATCTCATGAGAGAAGGAGTGGAGAAAGGCACAAGAAATCTGACTTCCAGAAGCTGAAAGAGGTCAGTAGAAAAGGAGGCAGTGGGTGTCTGAGAAATGCTCCTAGAAGTGAAGCCAACAGACGTTTAGCTGAATAGCTTACAGATGAACAGGAACAGTTTGCAACAGCTAGTGTACAAGAGCCAGACCTGAGCCCTACAACTGCCAGAAGGTGGGTGGAGACGCTTGAGAGTGGAAAAAGCCAAACCCCAGCAGTGAGCAGAGCAGCTGAGCTAAAAACACTAGAAACATTAGCACAAGTGTTCCCTGAGAGAAAGGCTTATTCTCCCAAAGTAACTGTGCCCAATCAGAAAGATTTGCTGTGGAGCCAGTTTCAAAAGTTCCTACAAGACAGAGAAGCTGAGGAAGCTTTAAAGACTGTAGAAGGCAATGAGCATTCTTTAGCCCAGGAGGAAATGCAGGTCAATTCTTATGTGCCAGAGTCTGACCTAGGAATCTCTCCAATGGATTGCTCATTCTGTTTAAAAGAAGATTAAGTCTTACTAAGCAGAGCTAAGAAAGAGTGAGAAGCTGTATTGTGCATAACTCTGTAACTGCTAATAGTCTTCCAAAGCTAAGGATGTGTTTTACCAAGTGAGAATTTTCTTCTAAAGCAAAGAAGCTGTGTGTTACCAGAAGTTTGTTTGAACTGGGAAAACCACAGTTGTGCAAAAGCTGTGTGTTATCAGAAGTTGTTTAGAAGGGGAAACAACAGTTGTGCCAAGAAGAAAGTTTACCTTTTGTTTGAAAGAGATACAAGAAGCTGTGCTGAGTACTCTTTTGTTTAATGAAAAATAGCTGCTAAGGTTAGCAGGACTTTTGGTTTCCCTTTACCTCTGTTGCCAGTTATCTTCTGTTATCCTTTGTGTTGGAGAAGTATCCTAATGCCTTGTGTTTGAATTTTAATACCTTGGAAATCCCCATAGAAAAATTAAATATTCTTGTATGCCTTACCAACGGCCTCACACTACATTTTGTCCTTGCTCAAGAAAAGCCTAACTACAAGTCCCAGAATCACTGGGGATAGTCAGGAAAGCTTTATTTAAGGACATTACAAGGCAGCCCTAAGCCTGTAAGCCCTAGGGCCCAGGCTAGGGTCCCACAACTGTCAACTGCTTGCCATCTCATATAAGAAAGAGTATGTCCCTTGATAACCCATTGATCACAACCAAAGGTGCTGTCAGCACGGCATTGATAATTATCAATGTCGTGATGATTATAATACGACTTTTATAATACGACTCTTATGCTTATTAAGTCGAAGGCGTATTTTAAGTTTAGTGCGCCCCGTGTACAACAAAGAGCATGGGCATAAAATAATGTAAATTACCCATGATGAGTTGCAATCAAATTGAGAGCAGTGAAAGTAAGCCTTCCTTTTAGGGCATGCCCAAGAAGGACTAATGATAGTGAGCTGGCACCAGTAGCAAAGGCCACATTGGTCATGACCTGGAGTTTGTCAGACGGCTGCCTGGGTGAGAATCTTCACAGTCTTGGCAAGTGCATATATCTATATGATTTGCAAGGGATTGTGGACAATGCAGTTCATTCACACCAGACACAGCTGCTGACAATAATTTAGTTGTGCTCAAGTGTTAAAGCCAATAAGATATTTATTTATGGGGTTATTTCTCCCAACACAGATATGCTTGGTAGCACATAAATCAGGTTACTTGCTTTCAGTGTTAAACTTGAAAAAAACAAAATCAGAAAACAACATTTGAATTTGTCAGGCAATCAAAGCAAAAGAAATAAGACCTGGTTGGCAACAAACTGGTCTTTTCTGTAGGCTTTAGCTAATATTCTCTTAGCATGTATCAAACAACAAACCAAAAGCTACAAAGAAAGAAAAAAACCTGTTCTTTTCAGGTTAACTTCTTATATCTTCCCACATAGATTCAGAAGTGATTCTCTCCTAGCTCACAAGCAATTAGGTAAGGCTCAATTGCTAGCAGTTATCCAGCTGAAACCCCTTAGCTGGCTTGCTTTCTACTGCGTGGCTAGAAATCTTACACAGGAGCTTTTCTGAGTATATTAAAGAACAAGTTTGTATTTCTTTGTGATGGTTGCTGTACTTTATAACAGAAAATCACCAAAGGAGTTTAGACTGAGAGCAGTCCATGTAAACAGATTCTTCATCTGCTATCATTCCCTCTTCTTCAACAAGCATGGGTTCAATATCATGGATTGGCACAGATGAATCTCCCAATGGAGCACTTTCAGGAGAATACTGGTTTCCCTGCTGTCTTTCAAGGTCATAGCTAGGGCATAGATCAGTGTTCATACCTGAGCTTCCATTGCTGTTAGAGTTCCTCTCTATATAGCCTGACCAGTATGTAGTCCAGTTCTTATGTCCAGCCTTCCAATCCAGATCCCTGGACACTGGATCTCTCTTCACATACCTTCTGGCACGGGTCTTAGGGTCCCTTCCACGTGCAGCTGTCTCTCTCACAGGTACCGTCTGGAGATTCCTAGCTCTACAGCACCATTCCTCTGGCTTTCCCCAGTCCAATGGTGTATGCTGGCCCTTGGAATACCTCCCAGTATATGTACTGCTCTGGACTCTTCTAGACCTCTCAAAGGCTTTTCTCTTCCTTCTTCCAAAGGGTTTCTTTCCCTCTCTGTCCGTCCGGTTTGGCTTCTGCTTCTGATGATCCTCCTGATGATGAAGATGATCAAGCTCAAGCTGATACTCTGTAGAATAAACTCTACCTTTATTCTGCTTAGATGAGTGCTCCTCCCTAATACAGCGCAGCTGTGCTGAATCAGGCCCTGCCCTTTGAGATGAGTGCTTAGGGATTACCTCATAGCCCTCCTGATTGAACACACGTTTCCCCACTTCAGCTCCTCTAATGGCTGTTGGAAACCTGGTGCATTCTGGGACTGGTAGTCTTTTATGGGAAAATTCTGTTTTCTTATTTCTACCAGAACTGACAGGTTGCTTGTTCAGAGTCACTTCACCTTTTCTATAGCTCCTTCCTGAGCTATGATAAGCTTCCTTATCACAAGTTTCAGTATTACATTCTTTAGGAACAAAACGGGTAACAATATCCCCTACATTCAGACCCTGCTTGTATGCAATCATAGGGAAATCAATTAACACTGGATGAAGACTAAGGATTTCCCAATGAGATTTCATAATATTAACATTCTGCTGTGAGGCTGTAGAAAATAAGACACAAACTTGACAACTACGATTATCATTGTACATATAAATATGACACAGTCCCTTCTCATCAGAGCTTACAATCTAATCAAGACAAAAAAAAATCACAAAACTGGGGTCTAGAAGTATAGTAACATATACATACATAGTGAACAGAGAGTGAGGAACATCAGGATCCAAAAACAGCCTCAAAGAGGTGGGTTTTTAGCCTGGATTTGAATAGGGCTAGAGAAGGAGCCCGATATCTGACTCAGGTAGTTTGGTCCAGACATACGGAGCAAGGTGGAATGAACTCAGTCTGGAGTTTGCAGAGAAAGGCACAGATAAAAGGGGATCTGCCAGAGGAGCAGAGTTCACGAGAGGTGTAGAGTGAGATAAGAGAGGAAAGGTTATAATGAGATACCTTTTCTACCTGTTCGGCCACTTCAAGATCGGCTGATACGATTGCTCCTAGACCCTGTGCTTTTTTGTACAGTGAAGTACTTCACTCTTATACTGTACCACTCCCTTGGGGTTTTGCTTTCCAAATGCATGATCTTGCATTTTTTAGCATTAAATCTTAGCTACCAGATTCTTGACTATTCTTCATGTTTCGCTAGATTCTTTCTCTTGTAATCTACACCTTCCAGGGTGTCCACCCACCTGCAGATCTTGGTGTTTTACCTGTCCAGGTGTAGACCTACCTTTACCTTGGTCCAGATTTACCTGGCCCTTCTAACAGGAGGAAAAATACAAACACACACAGTGAATGTTATATCAATCCAGAACTCTAGAGGAAGATTGTCAGAGAGGCCTGGACATGCAATGCATCTCCCCTAACCATCTTCGGAACATCCCCTCCAGAGTCCTGCCTTTTATTCCTAATTCTTACAGCATGATGTCATTATTAGGTTACAGTAAATCACATGTTATGAGAAAAAATGTGCTTACAAGAATAATGTCTGCTGAATTTTCATAATATTTATAAATTCCTGACACTGTTATCTACCAATTCCAAGCAATCATCATTTTTCATTAAGGGTGGAGACATACATCTTCAGAGAGGCACACCTTTCCTGAAAGATCTTCTGCAATATTGCTTACAAAAAACGTTAAAAAAAAAACAGGACCAATGGTCGATCTCCGAGGCACGCCACTTGTATTGTCCTACCTTCAGAGTGAACTTCATTAACACTACTGCTGTATAACTGCAGTCCTTACACTTCCATAAACTGTTCCTTTATGAGCAAGATATTGTGGTGGTTGCTGGTTGATCCACTTAAATATGTAGAAATAAGGGTCAACAAAATAATTACAAGAGTTATCTTCTCTTAATCAGGACACTAGGATAACAGTACAGCTTTATAGGGCTTATGTAGTGCAGCATCAAATAGGTCTATGTATGCCATGCATGTGTAGCCGATGGAGAATCACTACAAAGCTCCTGGGATCCATACAACCTAGTGCAGCTGCATATTCATTCCAAACTGAGGTAGAGGACATTGTCTGTGACCTTTAGGCTTGGGCTTTCATTACCACTCTTATAATCGCACACAGTGATTGATGTGCCAACAAAAGAATCAGTTAACTAAAGCAAAATACTTAGTAATATTATTCTGATACTATGAGAATGACTAGGAGATGAATCTTTATGGAAGATGAATATTTTT
Source organism: Ichthyophis bannanicus (assembly GCA_033557465.1). Classification (NCBI taxonomy): domain Eukaryota; kingdom Metazoa; phylum Chordata; class Amphibia; order Gymnophiona; family Ichthyophiidae; genus Ichthyophis; species Ichthyophis bannanicus. Next base: position 353,105,778 of record CM066033.1, read on the forward strand.
TCCATTTTATAATATAGAAATTATTTATTTAATAGGTTTGGCTATGCATGAAACTAGATGAATACAATGAACTTATGACAACAACTGAGTGACATAAAACCTATGAGTAATAGGAAGTAACAATAAGCTTATGGTAAGGTATTAAAACTATAAACAGAAAGGGCTAGAAAGGAGGTGGGCTTAGGGTATCTAAAGGAGGTTCAGGGAGGATGGGTGGAGGAAATTCTGCTTGTTTGAGAAAGTTCATGTTGCGTGGCGTTCAGCTGTGAGTCAACGCCGAAGTGTTCTCGAAAGGTAGGTTTTTAGTTTCTTTCTTAAGTTTGCAGTTGAGCTGATGTTTCTTAGTGTGTTTGGGGCGGGGGGGGGGGGGGTAGTAAGTTCCATAAGGTGTAAAGTGTGAATACTGTAAGTCATGTGCTTTGGTTACTCTTGCAAATCTGGGTAGAAAGGTTGAGGAGGTTTTGTGTGCCATTCCTTCTTGATCTGTTGGTCTTGGGAGAGCGGATTCCTGATTGAAGATGCTCAGAGGAGAGGTTGTTTAGTGCCTTGTGAATTGTGGTGAGGATGTTGTATTTGATTCTTGAGCTGATGGATAGCCACTAGAGAAGTTTGAGAATTAGAGAGATATGAGTCTGTCTGGATACTCGGCATATGGTACGTGCTGTGGTGTTCTGGGTGAGTTGTAGTGGAAGAAGAGTGTGCTTGGGAAGGCCTTGATATATTGAGTTGCAGTAGTCAACTAGTGGGGTGATGGTGGCTTGACAGACTGAGTAGAATGTTTCTATAGTTTGGAGGGGACAAAGGGTTTTCAGCATTGTAAGTATGTAATAGACAGACCTAGAGGTATCCTGAATTTTTATTTATTCATTTATTTATTTATTTTATTTAACATTTCTTATATACCGCCTTTCATGATATCAAGGCGGTTTACATTGAACAAACTGAAATTACATTGAACAGGGCATTATAACTTGGAGATAACTATTTTACAGGGAACATTTGGGTTTTGGGTTTGGAAGCTCAATTGTTGATTGAGTATAATGCCTAGGTATCTGATTTCTGTTTTGACTTGTTGATCAGAGTTGCCAATCCTGATCAATGAGGGGGAGGGGTGAACTTATACTACCTATATTTCGGCAACCACACTGGCTACCAATATCTGCATGGGCAAGATTCAAAACAACTATAAACATATTCAAAATCATGCACCTATGCACAGCAGATGTCCTCCACAGTTTAATAAGCAGGAGCACAACCAACCGGCCCAGATGAACTAACAGCAGCAATAGACTCCGCACACCTGCTGGACACCATAAAACAAAACAAGTTACCTCCAACAGAGCTATATCCTCCTCAGCACCGGCCCTCTGGAATTCCCTCCTGATTGAACTGCGGGCGATAAATGACCTCAAGGATTTCTGAAAATCCCTCAAAACCTTTCTATTCATGGAATTCTATGAACAAGCAACCTAAAGACCCCCCTACTCACACTTAAATGTGAAGATAAAACCATCCACCATCCACTATAGTCTATATGTACATCTTGTCACACCACAAACCCCCCCTCCCCCCCCCCCCGTTCAATGTAGACCCAAATTGTGAAGTCAACCACTTTGATTGAAGGAAAAAGTGGTATACAAAATCTGGATGGATAAATAAATAAATAAAACTTAGGGTCTCTTGTGATGTGAAGAATGTCTGTTTTATTGAGGTTGATTGACAGGTTGTGAACGTGAAGCCTTTCAACTATTTCAGTGAAGCAATCTGCGATTTTTGAGTAATTGGGAGCAGACGTGGAGAAAGGTGTGTAAATCATTATGTCATCAGCATAAATTAGGTAATTGACATTGAGTTCTTGGATGATTGTGCACAGGTATTGAATGTATGCATAATATACATAATGTATACATAATACAACATAATTCTCATGATTTACAAAGGAAATCCAACAACAGGCATATTCTCAATGAGCATGATTACATTACTACTCTAATAGATAAGATAACTTAAATAACTATAAGCTCCTTTGTTTTGAACTGTATATAGTTACCCTGTTACTTCCAAGTTATAATCCCTGTTACAATGTAAGCAAAAGATCGTGTTTCTAATGCAAAATGTTGTTATTATGTAAACCGCACTGATACTAAATAGCGCGGTATATAAGAATTTGTAATAAATAATAAATAAATAATAAATATACATTATATATGTATATAATCATTATTTAAAACTTTTAAGTATTGACACATTTTACTAATACATAATATAACATTATGTCATTAATAATAAAAATTTAAAAAGACGACACACGTGGATTACAACATAGGAAATTATATTTCCCTCAGATCCCCTCCCTTGTTTCCAAATTAAATTTTAAATTTAAAATTAGGAGTGCTCACACACCCCATTGGCTTATTTTAAGGATGATCTTGATTAATGGTTCTTAATAGTATTTATTTTCCTTCTTTTAATTTTATTTTTCACTTTAGTTTTTATTTATTTATTCTTACCTTATGGTAACATAGATAGATTAGATAAAGTTCATACACATATAGTGGTTTAATTTGTAGAGGTTTGTCACACCCTCAATGAGTTGGTTTTATATATAGGATTTCGGAATAAGTTTTTTAAATTGTATTTATATGGTTTAGGATGTATTAGTATTCTTAGGGGTATGTTTACTAAACGGCGCACTTGTGCGGGGCGCACTTGAGCGCCCTAAAATGATGCATTTAAGTGCTCTTAAGCACCCCGTATGCGTGTGCGTCACATTAATGGGCCCCGCACGCGTGCGCCGAAAACACGCATGTTTGCGGGGCGCTCATGTGCGATAGAGGCGTGGAAAGGCGAAATGAGGGCGGAGGAAGGCCCCCGAGGGGCGGAGAGACAGGGTCAATGGGTGGAATGTGGGAGGGGAGAGACTCCCCGCACAGGAGCGTGCCCGAATTTACAAGGAAAAAATACAGCGAGTGAAACACTCGCGGTAGAGCGCATTTAAAGGGAAGAGAAACCATTTCCGTCAGCAATGTACAGCAAAATTGGGGAAACCTAAAAAACGTGAGCAGTGTGATACATGTGCACAGAACAAAATAGCAAATATGATATGAAAATGACCACAACACATTCTAAGAAAATTATAATCCAGCAGGGCAACAGTGATATTAATGGGAAACCATACAAAACACTCCCAGGAAAGCTCCAAAAAAAAGAAATGATTTTTGGAAGGGTCTACGCTCCGTAGACTCATTCAAAAGCACTGCATTTTAATGAAGCTTTCCTGGGAGTGTTTTCCAGGTTGCCCATTGATATCACTGTTGCGCAGCTTGGTTATGGTTTTCTTCCCCTTTTTTGGAGGGCATTTGTGAGGTTTATTTGCACCTTTGTCCCCATACAAGGTCAACGAGCCCACAGTAAAATTGTGAAGAGCAGGTTGTCTGACTCATGCGGCCAGGTATCACATCTCCAGAGACTGCACTGTTTCTGTGGCCACAGTGTGGTGCAGCAGACACAGCCAGTACCTGTAGGACCAGAGGGCCACAGGTTCAAAGCCCAGCTGGGGCTCCTGTCAACCCAGTCCCCATCATGTTACCCACCACTAAACAGTGAGAATACAGACACTCTTTTATTGCAGAGAACATAAGCATGGTCCCAACACCTATATTTTACCCTACACCGCACACAAACCATAACAATGGGCATTGCCTACAGCCGAGTCCCCCAAAGTCAGTCCTGGAGTGCTACAACTCACTCAGGTCATATGTTTTTCCCAGATAGGAACATGTCTGCATGTTTGCGGAAGGGTACAGGTGGCGGAGGGGGCAGTGGCTGCAAACCACAGCAGACAGTGGCCTAGGCCTGTGCAGGCTGGCACCGTCCACCGCAACAGACAGGCTCTGTCGGATGTACAGTCATGTACTCCCCAGGGAACACAGCATATCTGTGGCAACACGGTGGTGCAGTGCACACAGACAGTGTGTGCAGGAACAGATGGTCACAGGTTCAAAGCCCAGCTGGGGCTACTGCCAATCCAGTCCACATATTTTTCCTACAACTAAACCGTGATAGTAAGGACAAAACTGTATAGCTAGGAACATATGCATGATTAATACGCCTATATTTTACCACAGCACTCACAGACACCATAAACAGGCGCATTACCTGGAGCAGAGTCTCCCAAATGCAGTCCTGGAGGGCCCCACACCATTCAGGTTCCATGCTGCCTCTAACAAAGATGCCTGTGCTGCATAGCTATGCACCGCCCCCATGGTATGCAGATGTAGCTCATGCATATTTATGAGGGATAGCATGATAACCAGAACAGTGTGTGGAACACCAGGACTGGATTTGGGGAACTCTGCCGTAAAGCAGCAGCCCACAGGCCCCATTGGCCAATGCCTCCTGGAGAGGCAGGACATTGGGCCCTGCTTGTGTCTCCCAATACTAACAGTTGCATACCTCAGCACTGCCACCCTACACCTGGGTATACGGTACACAGCTATCAAGCGTTTCCCATTATAACTGGCAGATCTCCAGTCCTACGTAAAGCACAGTTTGCTCATTCAGCTCCACCATAACACTCAAACAGATGTCTGCGGTGTGTGCTGCAGGTCTGGTCTCTGACAGTGTTTACCACCCTGGGATGTGACCCCCAACAGTAATGCGTACCATATCCATGCATGTACTGTGTCCAGGACTGGTGTGGTGGGTATGGCTGCAGAACCCCTCTATAGTAGCACAATGCTGGCATAGGTGTGGGGGTGGCTGTCTGTCTATCCAGTGTGTGGTGGCTGCAAACACCTTCTACAGCCCACACTGCCAGCAATGTTGCCAGTATTGGGCTGGCAATGTGCATAATGAGGAGCAAGGTACCATGGGTATAGGCCGGACAGGGTGGCCTAGCCAGGGTGCATCTGCACAGGGCATAGGGCACTGACTGGGACATTGTAGTGCTCGGCCACCACCGACACAGACAGGGTGACCTCAGTATGTCCTGCTGAGAGATCACTCTCACCCTGACTGTGCAGTGACCACAGCATGGCTAGGCACCACCATAGTGCTATATAGTATTTCTCTCATGTGATAGATATGGGTTTCCATTTGGGGCCCAGTCACTGATTTATCTGCTTGCTGTGTATGCTGACAGCCCAGTTCTGGGTGCATGCACTATGGACTAACTAGCAGACTGTTTGTAGCTGGTATGTGTCTTGCTGGAGGGGAATATCAGATGGTGGTGGGGTGTAGCTTACCATATCCTGGTCTTATGTCTGTCTGCTATTGTGGTATGGCTGTGTATAGAGCTGCACTGACTGCCCTGTGGGGTGTGTGTTCCTCAGCAGGACTGGGGTTGATAGGAGACCATGTTTGCCACCCTTGAGGGGAGAGAGGGGGGGGGGGGCTGCACCTGACTGAGGCAGACAGAGATATCCATGGTGTTTGTGCAGACACTACCTATCTTACACATTAACACTGCTCTGGACCACCCGCATGGCCTCCATCAGCCATGGAAGGTGTTGTGGACCTGGTCCTGGGCGCCTCATTGCACACTCAGGGTGAGCACAGTACCCGCACGATGTGACGGTGTGTAGCTACTCTGTGCCAGTAAAACACCCGGTCAGTACCCCCGTACCAGGCCGAGGTGCTGTGTGGGTGCACCCGGTCACTTCCCCCAACCAGGCCGAGGTGCTGTGGGGGTGCATTCCCCATCTTGTGTCCATCTGTGGACAGCTGATTTGCATGTGCAGTGCATCATGGGTACGGGTTGGCTAACCCTATCCTGGTGACCACAGCAGACTGTCTGTGTGGTGACGTGCAGGCTTTCTGCAGCCAGCCAGGGGCTTGCTAGCAGCTATAGAGCTGTAGCCTAATGGTTATGTCCCTGCCTGTGAAGCCAGAGGTCATGGGTTCAAACCCATGTTGGGGTTATTTGTTAGGGTTGTCCAAAGCATTATTTGTCTTTAATGTACATATTTTGTTGCCAGCAAACAAACCCTCAGCGTACTGTACCCATAGGGTGCCGCTTTATATGGCGCCCTATCGGGCACCCTATGGTTTCCGTCCATATAAGGTGCACTATACATTATCCTGTGACACAACTTATAGGGTTCCCTATGGGGGACATATTAGGGTGCCGTGGCGGATAGTGCACTTTATAATGTGCCCTATGGAGTGCCGTATAGGGCGCCTTATACGGCACCTTCAATTACGGCACGTGAGGGCGTGTTTGCTGGCAGAAATTAATAAAATAAACATACGGTGCTGCAGGACAAAATATGTACATTGCAAACCTGCTGCCACAGCCAGCCTTCTGTATTAGGCACCATGGGGAGCAAACCCATGACCCCTGTATCAGCAGTCAGTGCCTTAACCATTGTGCTCCACTGCTGCTCTCCCTTGCATGTCAACGCACCTACCTATGCTTTTCATTCCTTAAACTGCACAGTGCTGCCATAACAAACAGTACTCTGACCTTGCGGTACTTCATACGACACCCTCTACAGCGCCCTGTGAACAACATTCTAGGGTGCCGTGGCAGACAGTGCACTTTACAATGTGCCTTATGGGGTGCATTATGTTCACACGCTTTAAGGGTGCATTTGCTAGTACTGTAAATTAAAATAAACATAAATTGACTCCTAAAGCAACCTTCCCCATCATACGTAATGCTTCAGCTAGCCCTGTTCATTGGGCACTGTGAGGAATTGAACCCTTGCTCCCTGCACCATTGATCAGTGTCATAACCATTGTGCTGTGGTTCTATTCCTGTGTTTGCACATCAGCGCGCCGCCTTATGCCTCCTATTATTAAATAGCCTCCTTAAGCAATAGCCTAATGCCCATCTGCGCGCCGCCTTATGCCGCCCATTATTTGTATGCCTCCTAAAATATCACCTCACCAAGCCCTGTTCATTGAGCACAGTGGGGGATCGAACCCCAGATCCCTGCACTATTGGTAAGTGCCTTAACCATTGTGCTGTGGCTCTGTGTTTCTGTTTGCACATCAGCGCCCCACTTATACCTTCCAGTATGCGATTGCCGCCGAAACCGGCGCGCCGCCTTATGCCGCCCAGTAGTAATATGCCGCCAGAAACATCAGCGCGCTGCTTTATGCCGCCCAGTATTAATATGCCACTTAAAAACATCAGCGCGCCGCCTTATGCCGTCCAGTATTGATGTGCCGCCAAAAAAAATCAGCGCGCTGCTTTATTTGGCCCAGTATTTCTCTGCCTCATAAACTAACACCTCAGCAAGCCATTGAGCATTGTGGGGGTTCGAACCCCTGATCCCCACACCATTGGTCAGTGCTTTAACCATTGTGCTGTGGCTCTGTTCTTCTGTTTGCAGATCAGCGCGACACATATGCCTCCCGTTCAGCTCTCAGTTGCGGTAAGGTGCGGGGCGCACACGGGCGCCGTGCACCTTAGCGCATCTGTCAATCACGGCTTTTCTTCTTCAGGACGGAACGCCCACTCCTTATACAGCACACGCACTCTACCGCGGCCCGCACTTTACCGGGCTTTTAGTAAACATACCCCTAAGTGTTTACGCAGTCTGTTGATTTTATTAATTTCAATATGGTTTGATTACATATTTTTATTGATTTATTTGTCTCTCCGATTATAGCATGAAAGTGATAGTTGTAATTTTACACAACACCTTTGTTGATGTGTCAGGTTTTGTTTGTTTTTAATCTTATGTGTTTACATTTGAGCTTTTTATTGTTTTATTGTTTATTGTTACAGCTTAATGTACATGTCTTTTATTGTTATACTTTTATTTTTATGTTTTTTTAGCCATTTTAGCCCCTGAAGAAGGCTTAACAAAACACGGCCTGTGTCGGGCCAATGGCTGTAGGTGATTAATGAAATAAAAGAATGCAATCCTATTCTTCTTTTGCAATCCACGTTTGTGCTGAGATCAATTATCGCACGTGGTTCTGTGCTTTAATCTGTTGGACATCAGCATAAATTAGGTAATTGACATTGAGTTCTTGGATGATTGTGCACAGGTATTGAATGTAAATATTGAATAGTAGAGAGGAAAGAGTACGTTGGGGTATTCCTTGAGTTAGGATGTAAGGATGTGATCTCTGGGTTCCAAATTTTATTTGTTGACTCTTGTTGGATAGGTAGGAGTGAATCCATTTGAGGGGGGTGCCTTGTATTCCGATGTGATGGATTTGATTGAGAAGGATTTGATGAGACACAGTGTTAAAAGCAACGGAGATGTCCAGGAACAGTAGGATGAATCCATGAGTGAGAATTTCTGTACCGGGAATTAGTGTGTTTAGCAGGGAGGTCAGTAGGTTTCCACACTGTTAGTTATTTATTTACATTCTCTTATATACCGCGCTATTCTGCATCAGTGCGGTTTACATTGAACAAACTGATTGGAATTGGGACGCACAGAGGCAGACCCGATTTCGATCCCTCAGGGACTAGATGTGCCCTGCGGGAATGAAATCGGATCTGGCCTGTACGTGCAGGGCGGGACTAGATTCTGATCAGCTTGCATGTACAGGCCCAGACCCAATTCCGATCCCGCAGGGAACAGCTTGCCAGGCTAACTCAGTCAGGCTCCTGAATGGAGCCTTGGTGCCATGGTGTCCCGTTGCCATGGCACCGGAGCCATGATCCCTGCAGCCTGACCCCCGATCTGGCCTTTCATTGCCAGGGTCAGGCTGCGGGGGACTCCCTGCACCCCTTACCTTTCTGCCGCTGCCCAAGCCTGCTGTCCCCCGTCCAGTCTGCCGACCCCGGACGTACAGGGCTGACCTCAGAATTGACCCTGTACGTCTGGGGTCGTGGACCGCCTCTGCCCCGCCCTTGCTCTGCCTCTGGAACGCCCCCTCCCATCCCCAACTAAGCCTCCCGGTACAGGTTTATTGTTTGTATGGGGAGGTTTCTGCTAGGATGGAAAGGGGGCAAATAGACTCCAATGCAAATGTTTTCCATTAAGAAGATGTTATGTTATAATTTAAATGACCAGATTAATATACAAAATTGTGTTAATTGGCTTTTAAATTTAACAAGGATTGTGTTGCTGCCAAATTCGTGTTTATGCCACCATTAATGCAAGACTCCTCTGTACTGTAAGTGTAATTAAAGCCTTTAGCATTAAAAATGTGCAGTACATATAATTTCAATGTATGTTTTTGTAAAGTTTTAATATGTCATTCATTGTTAGATTAATCTGGAGCCACTGGACAACATTACATGGCTCTGAGAGTCAGCACTTTTCCTTACCATTCCTCTAGATGTACCCTTGTCCTCAACTGTTCTGTCTTGATTAGATTGTAAACTCTGATGAGCAGGGACCGTCTCTTACATGTGTCTGTACAGCGCAGTGTATGCCTTGTAGCACTATACAAATGATCAGTAGTAGTAATAGTAAGCACATGGACACTTCCCAAAATATATGTAGAAGCAGATGAGGAGCCTATATAATAACTTGGAAGAGGCGTGACATGATCATAATAACAGCGGGAAATTTGTGAGGATCAGGTTGCAGTCATCTAAGCAGATGCTAATGAGAGTCTATACTAGGATATAAATTGTATGCTCAGAAAGGAAAGGACTCTGCGGATTTTGTAGAGAACGAAACAAGCATTCAGATTTACAAATGTAATGATACATCACTGAAAATCGATTATCATTATTTTTATTACTGTTATCTATTATGGTGCAAGCTACATTTAGTCATCTCTAAAATGTTATTAAGCCATAAACAGTCTTAAAAATGGTACGAACATATATAAACACAAATAGAGAAACGATGAGACAAAAGGATGGCAAGCGACAGCAGTCACTGATAGGAAGAAATCTTCTGCTTCAAGGACAGAATTCATGACTGAGTAATCTCAGTAAATATAGCTCAGATCCATTAAAATATCCACCCTGGTGGCTTTGTTCTTTCTATATTAAAATTACCTTTCAGGAGTTCTACCATTACAGCAGAATATTTCTTTTCAATAATGGCTGCTATTGGGTTTCCTTGTTTTGGGTGATCTTTCTCTTTTATTGTCCTTACGTACTGCTTGCACAATTTCTTAGACTCTGCTTGACTTAATATAGTCTTAAGGGAGTGATGATTATATGCTGCCAGAACCAGGTTTTCAGTACTGTATCCAGTAGCAATTAATAGATATGCTCACCCCTTCTTTTTGAAGGTAAATAATGAGTGATAATTGTGGTTTAGGTTTTTAGTCTTTTTCTATTGAACTTATCAGTTTCAATGTTATTTGCATGATTGTTTGACCTCTTTTTTTGCAAGTACTTTTGCTGTATAGGGTTGCTGCCATAGATTCCAGTTTTATGGGTGCTTGTCTGGAAGTGGTTATTTGCATTGAGTTTAGCATCCTCAATCGTTTTGAAAAGTCTGCTTCTTTGGTTGTTGCTTAGCTTCAAGTTGACTATAGAGAAAGAAAGAACTAATTTCATCATTGTTTTGGATGTTTGCAGAGGAGCAAAGCAGTCAGAGATGATACCAGAAGTTGAGGGGATTGGGAAGATGGAAAAGAGGGAAGGGGAAAAGTGCAAAGATAAGTTTTGGTTTGGCCATGTTACATTTAAGGAGGTGTTTGACCATCCAGACAGTAGTCGTCAACATTCAGAATGAGATGTGGAACTGGACCCCTAGCGAAAGTCCTTGTACAGAGAGGTAAATCTGGGGAGTCATCAACATAAAGATGGCCCTAAAAACATAGAAGGAGATCAGAGCATCAGGGGAGTACAAGAACATAAGAACTATCATACTGGGCCAGACCAAAGTCCATCATGCCCACTATCCTGTTTCCAACAGTGGCCAGTCCAGAGAACAAGTACCTGATAGGACTGCAAAGGTAGATACTACAGATGAGAAGAGGGCCCAGGATAGAGTTTTGACACATCCCAACTGATAATGTGATAGTGGTAAAGGCTTATGCATGCATATCAAGACACATTTGTGAAAAAAAACATCTCCCATAGAAGACACTATAGGGTTTGTGCATTAAACTTTAATATGCTCATTAAGGTCCTCATGTACACACTAAAAATAGCATGCTTTGCAAGAAAGCATTAATGTGCACAGTAGTTCAGAAAGAAGTTAGCATGGACATATTAAAATGAGCATATTTATGCATGTCAATGAAGGAACATCCACATATGTAACCAGGGCCCTCTGCACTTTTCAGGGTCACTCCCCCTCGTTAAAGAAAGGACTTCAGACCTTTTCCTACTTGAACACTCCGGGTCCTGGAAATTGAGTTCTGGTACTGGGACCAGTAAACACTGTGGCTTTTGACCAGAGGAAGAATTGGCACCCCATCTGGTTTAATAAGTTTACTAAGCAGCTGCTAGCTGAAAAGAATAAGTCAAAAGAATTGTAATGAGAGATTCAGCATAAAATGATGGCAACAGAAAACAAAAAGTAGGTCAAACTTAAGAAAACTAAATAAAACATTTAGGGTAAATTCTGGACAGTAGGAAAATAGCAAGGCAATTTTAGATAGACCTAGGGATGTTGTGTGAAGTACCCTAGACAAGAAAAAAGGCTGATGCCAGATGGTCAAGGCAACTTAATCCCAAAACTAAGAGAGAAAAAAATATGTATAGAGCTTTATTCATTCCAATAGTGGCCACATAGGTTCCTGGTGACTTCACTATCTACTGTAGATGAAACTTAGAGAAAAGAAGGGTTGGGAGAAACCTACTTCTTAACAAATTCTCCTCTTGAATGACAACAGTCATTCCTCACACAATGTCATCTGCATAGCAGTCTCTGGCTTTGAAAACTGTTTCTTCTTTCTAGCTCCTGGCAGGATTCTCGTAGCAGATCATAAGAGCTGCCATACCGGGTCAGACCAAAGGTCCATCCAGTCCAGGACCCTGTTTCCAGGTCACACATACCTGCCATAGTCCCAAAAGTAGCCGAATTCCGTGCTACTTATCTCCAGTAATAAGCTTTCTGCATGTCTATCTTAATCATTTTTTATGGACTTTTCCTCTAGGAATTTGTCCAAACCTTTTTAAACCCAGCTATGCTAATTGTTTTTACTACATCCTATGGCAATGAGTTCCAAAGCTTAACCATGTGTTGAGAGAAAAATATGTACTATTTCTGTGAAAAGTCCCTATGGACTTAAACCCTCCATTGTATTTAGTTTCCCCTATTTCGCCAAGTTATACTTCCTGTTAAATGTAACTGACCAGACATATGTAAACTGTCGGATGTTTTCTGTTCAATGTAAACCGCGCTGATGTCTAATAATGCGGTATATAAGAATTGTTAATAAATAAATAAAAAATAAATAATGGTGAGAACAGTATTGGAGAGGGATAAACTCACTTTCTGGCTTTTATTATCCTGGTGCGGGGGGTGGGGGGGGTGGAATACACAAGTTTTCTTTATCTCTCAGAAGGGCAACTATCTGCATTTGCTTGACTTCTTCCCCAGACGGGGAGAGCTACCAGCTGATACAAAAGTCTAAGTCTACACAGTGTCTTCCTCCATGTGCTTCCCAAGATTTTCTGTGGCCAGGCAGAGTCAACTGTGTGAGCAACATACTGTAGATCTCCACTGCATAGATCAATTGGGTTTTTTCTTTAGTTTTATAAAACAGCTCATTACAGTCTATTGCAGAGGACTACATGCAGGTGTCCAAATGGTTTTTTTTCTCAGTGTAGCGGGCACTGATTCTTTTTGAGTTTAAATTTACAGAGAAAATGCAAATGTCTTAATGCTGTTAGTCCAACACCCAGGTCATTTTTAAGCTCGTTGGGACATGGAACTTATCCTACATGAAAAAAGTAAATAGCATGACATTCTCATCTCCTATGCTGTGTCTTGAGTGTCATCAGTGGTATGCTATATTATACTGTATCTGCCTTGGATTGATTGATAACCTGCTAATTTGTACTCTGTTAAGAGTAATCAGCTAACTGCAAACTGAGGGTCTGAAAAAAGAAATCCATGCACAGGAAATAGCACTGTTTAAACTGTACCAGTACATTCTTAGGAATGGATATTTTTGACCATATATGTTTCTTCCTAACCAAAGCCTAACCAACCCAAACTTTTTCCTAGACTTCTTACATTTACATAGTTGCATTACAAATATGTCTTTTCAAACAAAATTATTATTTCAGAGACTTTTCAGCCATTCACCAGCATGGTTTTAAACCACAACACAATGTTGAAACCTTGCTCACTTCTCTCTTTGATAATCTTTTAAGAGGTATAGATGACATTTAAGAAGGGATTCCTGCTAGTATTCATGGATGTCTCGGCTGCTTTTGACACAATATCTCATTCTAAGCTACTGCACCGTTTACACCATATAGATTTACGAAAGAATACTCTAAATTGGTTTAGCTCCTACTTGGAAGGTCGTATGCAGCAAGTCAAATGTGACCAAAAAAAATCCTTGCAATTCCCTATTATTCAAGGAGTACCACAAGGTTCAGCTTTATTTTCTATACTATTCGATATTTATATCAAACCTTTATGTAACATCATTAAACTTCACAAATTCCATTATCACCTCTATGCTGATGACATCATGGTATATGCTCTAGTAGTCTTACAATCACTTGACATATCAGCACTTTCTAGATGCCTCCAAGACATGAATACTTGGCTTTTAGATAATAACTTTACACTTAATTATAATAAGACAGAGGCAATGTTCGTTACTAGAAACCCTAATTTCATTCCACTGAACACTATTGACTTACTAGAGAGATCCATTGTAGTTAAGAATGAGGTCAAATACCTTGGCATAATATTGGATAAGGCTTTGAACCTTAAATCTCATATTGTCAGAACTGCAAACAAGGCCTATCATTGTTTAAAGATTATTAGAAAACTAAAGCCTACTCCATCAAGACAATTTCCGTACAGTGTGCCAAGCACTTATCACCCCCTCCTAGATTATGGAAATCTGCTGTATCAAGGCCTCCCTCAGCAAACTTTACACCCTCTCCAGATGGTTCAAAATACCGCTGCACACATCATCACCGGTTCCGCAATAACAGATCATATCTCCCCTGTCTTACAACAATTGCACTGGCTTCCAGTAAATGTCAGGTCTAAATTCAAAACACTTTTAATTATCTTTAGAATATATAATCATCTATCAACAGATGCATTACAGAGCATTATAACAAAGGATATTATTAATAGGCCAAGAAGAAGCAACATCAATAATGACAACAGAATTGGCACTCCTGCTGGATACTGTAAGATTAAACAAGCAACTTCAAAAAGAGCTCCTTCATTAATAGCGTCCAGACTTTGGAACTCTCTCCCAATGGACCTCAGGACTATGAGTGATATTAAAGATTTCCGCAAGGCCTTGAAAACCCTGCTTTTCGCTGAAACTTATGATTTAGTAAATAATCAATAGTTTTTAGCAAAAGGTCTATTATTACATTAACTCGTCTTAGTTTTGTTTAGTGTTATGTATAATGTTTTATGTACCTTATGTTATTTGTAACCTTCTGTTTGTAATATGACCACTTTGATTGTAGGATAAGGTGGGATACAAATCTGTCTAAATAAATAAATAAATTGTGCCACACTTCACAATTTATACAGTAAATGAACAAACTCAAAGTTATCGGTATGATTGTCGTTGCTGTCATTATTGTGGTTAGTCAGACCAAGCAGCATGTCAGGTGTTCTAAGGCTTGATCATGACCAGCAGATGTTAACTCTGCCCTCCCCCCCCAAGGGACAGTGACTAGTCAGGGTATCTCTTAGAATATAACAAAAAAAAATCACAAGCCATCATCAGGATAGGAGAGATGTCGAAGAGGAAGCGAGAATGACATAGAGGAGAGACATGGGCACGTATTTAAGTACTTCACAAATAAAACCCTTTTCTTTTTGAAAGGCAGATGTAAGTTTTTAACACTATTGTCAGTGACAGCAAAATTCATTACAGGTTTTCAGAGGCCAAGCAGCAGTCAAGGGTTTCAACACTTCCGTGAACTTGCTAATTGTTTTGGTTTGAGTAGAGAGTTAATTTCTTTGAGCTTTCAGGCACTTAGGACATATTTACTAAGCCCTGTGACAGTAGTGCATATCTGGGCCACGTTACCAGCATGGGGCTGCAGGATAATTGCAGGGGGAGGGTACATTAGTCCCCCCCTTCAGTTACCACACTTCAACATGGCAAACCAGCCACGAGAGCAACTACCACCACCCATTGAGGTGCAGCTAGTTGAATTTGTCCTACTTGCACCAAGTGCAGATAGTGTGGGCTACAACACTCACAATAGATGCACCACATCAGGGGTGCCCCATCCTGCCCAATCAGCATCTTGATAGGTGTCAGAAGGGTAGTACAGATTTTGTGGCGCAGGGCTCCTTGCCATTTTTCAGCGGTGTGACAAACTGCACGCTAACCTTTAGTAAGCATGCCCCTTACAGACTGTGTGGTACATAGAGGAGTGAATGGTCATAGAGGAGTGAATGGTACATAGAGGAGTGAATGGTCAGTTGCTGATGCCCTTATGAGTCACAGTAACCAGCTATCTTTCTAGGTCATGCTCTTTCATACTGTTTCTGTTGACAACCATGCCATTTCACCCTGTTCTTTGAATGCAAAGGTTTCAAATATGAACTGTTGTCACTTTTCTGCCCTTTCATCTCCTCACTTGAAGTATGGCAGCTCCCCAGTTCTTCCCCTTTGTGCTGAGATGCAACCCCCATGTATAGTGCTTTTTGGATACCTTTTGGAAGCAGGCAGGAAGAGTCAAGGGAAACTGCGTCTTGAGCATGCTCCATTTAGCACAATCATTCTGTATAGCTTCTCTTTGCTAAGCAGCATGCTCATGCTATTTATCGTATGCTTTTTTAAAATTTTCAGTAGCCCAAATCGTGTTCCACCAAATACCAGGGTAAATGTTTTGATTTTCGTACATAATAATAATGCAACCACTTCATGGACTTTGGAGCCTTTTTTTTTTAGAAATTTGTCAAACTGAGATCATAAATAAATAAATAAGTAGTAGGCAATTTTACTTTGACCATGCCGATTTTCTTATTGCATTGCTTGTTTAGTGACATGTTAGTGTGAATGTTCAT
The DNA here is from genome assembly GCA_033557465.1 of Ichthyophis bannanicus. Classification (NCBI taxonomy): domain Eukaryota; kingdom Metazoa; phylum Chordata; class Amphibia; order Gymnophiona; family Ichthyophiidae; genus Ichthyophis; species Ichthyophis bannanicus. The sequence goes on from CM066033.1 coordinate 353,121,845, forward strand.
TTTTTTGTGACTCTATGCTTAAGGGGTTATTTTAGAAGCCTGATATGCAATTCCACTGGCATTTACAGTTGTAAATGGTGATTTTAGAAAAGGCTAAATTTAGATATGGATGTCCATAATAAGTAGAAAGTGCAAGTGGACTTGACTGGACTTGGTTAGAGCATGTTCTGGGTAGGTAAAAAAAATGTGCGTATTCCCCATTTCATATAGGGAAAGCACATGTATGAGTTAAAGTGTCAGTGCTGAGGTTTACAGCTGTTCCCTGCATGTATATGTTTTTAAAAAGTGCTTGTTTTAGACAACCCTTTATGGGAGGGATTAAGGGAGTTGCCCTCCTTAATCCACTATTGCTAATTTCCCCCCTCCGAATTGAAATGAATTTAACACTGAGACCTCTGTAGTTAATTGGCAGCATTTATATGTATGGTTTTTCAAAATGTCCCACATACATGTTTAAATTGCAAAATTCCAATTTGCAGTCTGAGTCAGTCTGATTCCCACCACTGTGTTTTCTGATTTGTAGATTTGTAAAATAGCTCTTCCTGCTCTACATATCAGCAAATACATATGCGCTCCTGCACTTCCTTATATACATTTTAGGAAAGGCTCCATGTTTGGCAGACCCTTTTCTAAAATACTGATGGAACTGTGCACATCCCGTCCTCAGTGCCTCAAATCCAGTTTCCGCATGCTATCTAAAATGTGCCTTTAAATGTTCTTTATTGCATATTTATTTGTTTCTTTATTTAATTTATTAGCATTTCTGAGGCACCTGCTGAAAGAGATGTTCCAGATGACTTCTATTTTAATACTTTTGTTCCTAAAAGTATAATGGAAGGTGTAAGAGGACAATCAATATAGAAGAGTCCTGAAATCCAAATAAGGCCAGTGTGTCAAAGCTAAGTGGTATTCAATGGCATCAGTACCAAACTGTGTCAAGGAGAATGACTATTAATAAGAAAGGCTCCTGACCTTGGCCATAAAAGTGTCGTTGGTAACTTTGCCAAACTCAATGTTAAATAGAAAGACAGATTGAAACTCAAGTGACTATAGAATGGCTGGAGATGAAAGAAATTCATTACATACGATGTCTATAGAAAGGACTTCAATATTTCCCCCTTGAAAACATTTTTAAAATGTAAAAGGTAGTCGTATTTGCTTGAATCAACAAATTTCTTTCAGCAGTAACATTTTCAAATACTGGCATTTGAATGAACTGAAGCCCATAAGTGTATTGAGAAGGTTAATTTGAACCTTCTTTTAATAGTATATGGGAATTTTAAAAAACTGTCATAATACAGAATTATTTGATTCGTGTTTCAAGTAGGTATTCCTTGTACTTCTGGGCTTAGAAATAATCATACTTGTATCAATCTATATTGGCTGACTTTTGTAAGCTGTGAAAATGCTATTTTTCCAGAAAATTGTTACTTATTATTGTTCATTTAGGGCCACTAACACTGAAGAACATCTCTGCAACAGTGTTTAAAAAAAGGGGAAAATTTGATGTTTTCTTTTGATGCTGTTTGTTGATATGTAGACCACTGCAGCTTGATTGCCTAACATTAAACCTATAATAATGGGGCAATCATAGCCGCACCATCATGAATGCCTTTGCAATAGAAACAGCATTTACACTGCTTCAGAGTGGTATCAAACTTTTTGTCATTAAGTGCTTATTTGCTTGCATTGATCTGCCCTGGTCAGTTCTTGGCTCTTCTCATCTAAGGTGTATTGATTGTATAATCAGTAGATAGAGGCTATGGGCAGATGAAATTCAATGTTGTTGGGCAAATTATTGGCTGCTTTCCTGTTGACCTAGCCCCTGCTGGTTGTTCTGTGGACTCTGTTGGGATTATTAGTCACTGCTCTGACCCAGCTTTATTGCAGAGAGCTTTGTGTCGTTAGAAGAGATAAATGCCATCCAGCTGTACTATAAACTACGCAAGTGACTTTCTGGAGCTTGGCTGAAAAAAATGTTCTATAAATGAAATTAAAATAAATGTACATACAATCTTTCACTTTTAAGGGTGTGTGTGTTTTACGGGGGGAATTTCCTAAGCCATGTGTTGGTTTCCTTTGAATTTTGCTCTGACTTATATGGCTGGGATAACATAGTAAAAACTAACTGCACACAGTTTACTCCCTTGAGCAAAATCCATTTCTAAAAACATCCACTTTTAAAGTGGACAAATATAGCTGCTTACTTCTTCTAGGCAGATATATTTAGCTACTCTATATAGGCAGTTTTCACCCTGATGGATCCAGCCAGCTAAATTTTTAGCTGATTAAATCTATTTAAAAGTTCCTTCTCTATGTATCCGTTTAAATGAAATATCATTTTGCTGTATTAAAATGAATTACTTTCATGAAGCCTGACTCTTTGGGCAACTTAGAAACATGATGGCAGATATGACCATGCAGCCTATCCAGTCTGGCCTTGCATACAACTACTAAACTCTACAGTCCCTTTTTCTTCTATAGAGATCTTCTGCATTTGTCCCATGCATTCTTGAATTCAGATTCTGTCTTTGTATCTACTACCTCCACTAGGAGACTATTCCATGCATTTACCAATCTTTCTGTAAAGAAATATATCTGCAAATTAACCCTGAGTCTATCACCTTCATCCTAAGACCCCTTGTTGCAGAGCACCTAGGAAAGAGCAACCCAAACTATGGTTACATGACGCAAGGTTCCACATAAGGAACCACCACCCAGGAAAAAGATTTAGGCATCATCGTGGATAACATGTTAAAACCCTCCACCCAGTATGCAGTGGCAGCCAAGAGAGCAAATAGAAAGCTAGGTATCATAAGGAAAGGAATGGAAAATAAAACAAAGGATATTATAATGCCTCTGTATCATTCCATGGTGCAACTGCACCTTGAAAATTGTGTGCAATTCTGGTCACTGTATCTTAAAAAGGATATAGCATTATTAGAAAAGGTACAGAGAAGAGCCATCAAAATGGTAAAGGGGATGAGGGGAGATATGATAGAGGTCTATAATTTAATGAATGGAGTGGAACGGGTAAACGTAGATTGATTGTTTACGTCATCAGAATATAGAAAGACTAGGGGACATGCAATGAAGCTACAGGGTAACCTATTTAAGACTAATAAAAGAAAATATTTTTTCACTCAACGTGTAATCAAACTCTGGAATTTGTTACCGGAGGATGTAGTAAAAGATGTTAGTGTAACTGGGTTTACAAAAGGTTTGGACAAGTTCCTGGAGGAAAGGTCCATAAACCATTATTAAAAGGGACCCAAGATATCACTGCTTGACCCAATACAAGCATTATGGAACCTAGGTCTTTTGGGGAAACTGCTAGGTACTTGTGACCTAGATTGGCCACGGTTGGAAACAGGATACTGGGCTTGATGGACCCATGTCTTACTCAGTATGGCATATCTTATCTTCTTATTTTCTTAGCTTTCTTTCATTTAAAAGAGGCTCTCTTTCTGTGCATTTATGCCACAGAGGTATTTAAACATCTCTATCATATCTCCTCTGTCCCATTTTTCTTCCAAAATATACATATTGAGATCTGTGTCTGTCTCCCATATGCCTTATGGCCAGGGGCGACTCAAGGCAATCTGCTGCCTGAGGCAAGGGATGAGATGGTGCCCCCCTCCAGACCCCCGTAATGTGTGTGTGTGTGGGGGGGGGGGGTGCTCTCTCAAAACTCCAGTCAGGGATTGAACCAAACCAAAAAGCTGATTAGATAATATGGAGGAAATGCAAGATGTTTGCACACCAAGGAAATAAAAGAATGAGCGAGAACCACAGCACACTTTATAAAACTAAATTATAACTCATTTTTATTTTGTTATAAACTGCGTTATGGTTCTTGCTTTTTCTTTTTGAACATATATTTTGCATCCACAGAACCCCCTCCCTCAACAGTGGGTGCAGAGAAGAACTAGGACATTCACCCACAGAATTCAGTAACTTAAAAATCTGATTTTGGCCATCTCACTAACAAATATTCTCCAGTACCAGGCATATTGGGAATTAATATACAACCCTACAAAAGTCACCAAAGATCTACAAGGCCAAATCTACCATATCATTACCAGCATAAACTTCCAAAACTCATACAAGGTGCCTACCCAGAAAAAAGCAGCATTATAAATACTGCAGCGGGCCCTAGAACATCTAACACCTATGTGAAAAGCAAAACAAGGCAAATTACTACAGTACAGATCCCTGCATACAAATTTCATGTTAACAGAACACACGGCCTTGGTCACACACTTAGAACACAGACTCTCACCAAGTACAGAATAAGTGATCACAACCTAAAGTAAAAAAAAATATTAAGACAAAAATTAAACCGAAACCCCAAGAAGCCAGACTCTGCATGCAGTGCCACACCAGATAAGAGATGCAGTTCCCCATACTGTGTAAACTATAAAGATAGAGCAAAGTCCTTTCACTAAATTGAAAATAAAATTGTTTTTCTACCTTTGTTGTCTTATCATTTTATTCTCTGGTCATGCCGGCCCTGATCTGAGGTTTCTGCTTTCTTGTCTTCTCTTAGCACTCTGTCTGACAGTTTTTGTCTCTTCTTTTGTTTTCTTTACTTCCTTCAGCCTGATTCAAGTCCCAATAACAATCCCCACGTGTCAGCTCCCTTCCAGTTCCAGTGCCCCTCCTTTCCAGCCTCCTCCCCATTACCCAGCCACCTACCACTCCCATCCGCAAGTGTCAGCTCCCTCCAATCTCACCCCCAGGTGTCAGCTCCCTTCCAATCCCCCTCCAATACCATCCCCAGATGTCAGCTCCCTTCCATCCCCCACCTTCCCCATGAAAGTTCCCTTCCAGCCCTCTCTTTGACCCTCTGTCAGCTCCCTTCCAGCCCTCTCTTTCCCCCTCTGTCAGCTCCTTTCCAGTCCTCTCTTTCCCCTTCTCACTTCCAGCCATCTCTTTCACCCTCTGTCAACTCCCTTCCAGCCCTCTATCAGTTCCCTTCCAGTGCTCTCTTTCCCCCTCAGTCAGCTCCGTTCAGCTCCCTCTCCTTCCCCCGTGTAGTTCATTCTGCTCCCTCTCCTTCCCCCTATGTAGCTCTGTTCAGCTCCCTCTCCTTCCCCCGTGTAGTTCATTCCGCTCCCTCTCCTTCACCCCTGTGTAGCAGCATTCAGCTCCCCCTCCTTCCCCCCGTATCAGCCTCGTTCTGCACCCCCTCTGTCCCTCCCATGTAGCTGCGTTTTGCTCCCCCTCCTGCCACTCATGTCAGCTCCATTCCCTCTCCTTCCCCCGTATAGCTTGTTCCCCTTCCTCTCCTCCCCCACCGTGTAGCTTGCTCTGCTCCCTCTCCTTCCCCCTTGTAGTTTGCTCTGCTCCCTCTCCTTCCCCCGTGTAGCTCGCTCAGCTCCCTCTCCTTCCCGCCTGTAGCTCATTCCGCTGTTTCTCCTGCCCCCTGTTTCTCCGTTCTGCTCCTTCCCCTTCCTCTGTGGCTCCAATAGCGGTAATTTAAAATGAAAGGAAACCGGTGCAGAGCCTCCCGGCCCTATGGAACCCCTGTAGTCGCGTCCCGCCCCCAAAAAGAAGTGACACTAGAGCGGAGCGCAGCAGCAGGGGTTCATAGGGCTGTAGGGCCAGGAGACTCCGCACCAGTTTCCTTTCATTTTAAATTACCACTATCATGGCTGAAGCAGCTTGTCTTTTTTTTTTTTTTTTTAACTGAAGGTGGAGTGAGGTGACTGTTTTGGGGTCACTTTTGCCACCCCCAAAGGTTTGCTGCCTGAGGCTACCGCCTCACTCCGCCTCATTATAAAGCTCACTGACCATTTTGATAGCCACCGTCTGCACCGATTCCGTCCTGTTTATATCCTTTTGAAGGTGTGGTCTCCAGAATTGCACACAATACTCCAAATGAGGTCTCACCAAAGACTTTTATATAGAGGCACTATCACTTCGTCCTTCCTGCTGGCCATTCCTCTTCCTGTGCACCCAAGCATCCTTCTGTCTTTTCTATTGCATTTTCTACCTTTAGATCATCAGAAACAATCACGCCCAGGTCTTGCCCTTCTTTCGTGGACAGAAGTACTTTGCCCCCTACACTGTACTGCTCCCATGGATTCTTGCAGTCCAAATGCATGATCCAGCATTTTTTACCTTTAAATCTCAACTGTCAAATTCTCAACCATTCTTCAAGCTTCGCTAGATCACGCCTCATGTTATCTACTCCTTTCTGGGTGTCTTGCGGATTTTTGTATCATCCGCAAAGATGCAAACCTTATGCTATAGCCCTTCTGCAATATCACTTACAAAAATGTTAAAAAGAATTGGACCAAAGAGATATCCCTGCAGCACTCCACAGGTAACATCCTTCTCCTCAGAGTGAGTGCCATTTAACTGTACCTTTGTCAGTTTCCACTCAGCCTATTTCTAACCCAGTCAGTCACTTTAGGATCCATCCCTAGGGCAATTAATTTATTTAAAAGATGCCTGTGTGGAACAGTATCAAAGACTTTACTGAAATCTAAGCACACCACATCTAGAGCTCTCCCTAGTGCCAACTCTCTGGTCACCCAGTCAAAGAAATTAATGGGATTTGTTTGTCAAGACCTGCCTCTTGTAAAACCATCCTGCCTTGAATCCTGTAATACATTGGATTCTAGAAATCTCACTAGCCTCAGTTTTAGCAGCCTTTCAATTAGTTTACTCACCACAGAGGTCAGATTAACCGGCCTGTAGTTCCACTTTTGTCTAAAGGGACCACAGTGCTTGACAACCTGCAGGTCTCCATAGTGACTAGAAATTTGCCTCTGGCAACTGGGAATGCGATGCCCTATTGACACGGCTAATCGTGCAGGAGACATTGCCATGGGAGCCTCCTCTTCTCTTATCTGCATGCGTCTTGAAAACGGGTCAAAGGCAAACTTCTGAAGTAGAGGCCAGCAGCAAACAAAACAAGTGGAAGGAGACCATGAACAGAGCAAACCTTTATTGTAGTGCCCGATAGCACTAAAAAAAGGATTTGGGCTTTTCTGCTGAAACTTGGCTGAGTCTTGCCCTATAATAAAGATTTGTTCTGTTCATTGTCTCCCTCCACTTGTTTTGTTTGCTGCTGCATGCCTCTTGAGTCAGGCAGTGCTGGAACTCTCACATTAGTCTTGATGTCTCAAGTCTTGCAAGACCAACGCAAGACTTCCTCCTCCGTGTAGTTCATGCTCACTTAGAGCGATGCAGAAGTAGTTTATTACTCTAGTGGAGGCATTAATTACAGGCCAAAAGTTAAAGAGAAGTAGCTGTGATCTGACTGGCTGGCTTGTGAGATGGCAAGGACAGCTAGCTGGTCTAGGGGAGGGATGATTGGCTTGCTGAGTGGCGAAGACAAGAGTTAACTGGGCTGGGGAAAGCTGACTGGCTTACTTGGATGGCAGGGATAGGATCTAGGAGTGGCTGATTTTAAGGGAGGCGGGCATTAGTGGCACGGGATAAAAGCAAGATTGGGTTGTGACAGGGTGTGGAGGGGGGCTGCTGCCTGTGTTTCTCTGTCAGTGGCCTGCAATGTTGCATTAAGGGCCTGATTTACTAAGCTTTCTCCATGGGCAAGCAAGCTAAGGAGGTCATTCTCAAAAGCGGGTTGCGGAGCTTCACATCCCTGTGGGACGTGCAGCCCTGAAAACCGCCTGGACCCTATTCCCCCACGTGCTCTCCTCATAGTCCTGTGTATCAGGTTGGGGAGAGCAGCGGGAGGGGGCGGGCTCGACCGGAAGCATGTACAGAGCCGATTGAGGTCACGGCCCTGTATGCTGCTGGGCATATGGGGATGCACTGCTTATACCACCTTGAATGTGGTATAAGGAGCATTTTTTGCATGATCGGGGCCGGGGGACCCCCTCGGGGCCAGGTCCGGGTGCGGGGGGAGTCCTCAATGCCCCATTCAGGCCCCGGCTGGCCAGCTGTGGGTTGGGCAGCAGGGAATAGGGGGGCCAGAATTGCTGGAGTTGGGGGGCCTGCCAGGCTGTCCACGGGCATGCTGAGCCGTCCTTGGGTCCGATTCTGGCTACCGCGGAAACGTTTAGTTTCTGCCTACCGCGGGAACGTTTAGTTTCTGCGTTCCAGAATCGGGTCCAAATGGGCCCATCTTGCCTGGAGCTGTCCAGAAGTGCTCGGACATGCCTCTCTAGGAATCGGGCTCTACGTTAGCCATGCATAAGTGTAGTCATCAGAAGGTGCCAGGAACAAAGTAGCCCTCTGAGCATGCTCCAACCCCCTCCATCCCCAGTGCATCTCACTTCCTGCCTTGGTTTTTTTTCATCCACCTGTGGCAACAGATGGAAATTTTAGTTCTCCTCTTAAATTTTTTTCCACCTTCAACTAGCTCCTAAAATCAAAACATCATGGACAAACCTGGCTTCAAGGAGTGCCCGATCTGCTCCAGGAAAATGAACTCCATGGAATCTCATGATCTCTGCCTCCACTGCTTGAGTCCTTCTCTCCACTTGGAGTCCTGCCCCCACTGCAACAAGATGTCTCCAAGCACCATGAGGCACAGAGACTTCCTGAGGAATCATTCTCTTCAGGACTGAACCCTCCTCCTGGCAGACAATGGCACCCAAGAATGCCTCCAGGACTCGCCAAGCGACATCTGGAGAGAAAAAAGGTAAACAGTCCATCAGGGAAGCGGAGGGACTGAAGGTGCTCCTCATCATGGCCTCTGCTGATCTTCTAACTGCCGGAGAGAGCAATCAGACCCAGGGATGCTCCTGTAACATGCCCTGAGCACTGCTCCTGTGAACTCCATGGCACTGATCCCATGGTCTGCCTTCTGTTTCCCACCATGGCGTGGACCTCTGCGGACCGCTGCCTCATCAAACTCCCTGCCGCACATTGCACATTCTGACCTATCTGTGGCCCCCTACCAGCATGGGGGATCCTCAGAAAAAGCATTGCTCTGGAGAGCGCTGGAGCCTCAGGGGCAGGAGCTGTGCTGATGAACAGGGAGGAAGAAGCAGTCACCGGACTGGCAGCTTGAGCCTCCCCAATGCCAAAAAATATCACCAGTCCCAGAGCAGTCACCCCCTCTACTTTGAGGAAAGGTGGTCAGAGCCTGCCCACCAGCACCATCACAGGAGCAGAAGACATGCCCCATTACAATGTTCCCAGACAGAGAGAGAAAGAGGGAAATGAAGCAGTTCTCTTCAATGCATTGCAGTGCCAACAAGAAGCAAATGAGGAATCCAGCAGCCAACCTATTTCCAGTACTCAGACTCCATCTGCACAATCACCTCTGCTCTGCCTCTCACCATCCCTGTCATTGATGCGGTGCCCCCACCACAGCATCTCCTCCTCGATCGCTTTGGAAAATTCATGACACAGCAGCTCCATGGGACAGCCCTCCCTCCGCAGCCAGCTCCTGCACCTGCTCCACTGCCTTCCCAGTGGCCCTCGGAGAAGCCATCCATGCCACCTGGACCACTGCGCTTCCCTTCGCCGATCTTCTCACCAGGTCCACTCCATGACTTGGATGAGTGCTCATGGTACTCTGATGACTCCAATGAGCATGCTCCCCATCATTGACCCCATTTCTGGGCATCTCCTCAGATGCCCCTTCCTCACCTCCCCCTCCAGCCATACCTGCAGAGGATCTCACCTATCCAAAATTCCTCAAGAGGCTTTCTTCACAGCTGGGACTCTCCCAAAGACACATTGGTGGAGGGGTGGTTCTATGTATTAAAGAGGAAATCAAGTCACAAAATATACTGTAGAATCTCTGTGGATAGAAATTCCATGTTAAAAGAGGAAGGGAATGCCAGTGGAGGTGTACTACCATCCGCCTGGACAGAATGAACAGATGCTGAAATGCTAATGAAAATTAGGGAAGCTAGCAAAGTTTACTACACAGTAATAATGGGAGATTTCAATTACCCTGGTATTGACTGGATCAATGTCACATCAGGACATGCTAGGGAGATAAAGTTTCCAAATGAAGTAAATGACTGATTCATGGAGCAGCTGGTTCAGGAACAGACACGCTGGGACACTACTTTAGAACTAGTCCTTAGTGGAATGCAGGATCTTATGCGAGAGGGAACTATTTTGGGGCTCTTGGCAATAGCAATCATAACATGATCACATTTGATTTAATAAATGGAGGGAGGCTACCAAGGAGATTGACTGCGTTAACATTCAACTTTCAAAAAGGAGATTATAATAAAATGAGGAAAATGGTTAAGAACAAATGAAAGGAGCAACTGCAAAGGCTAAGAGTTTACATCAGGCTTGGGTGTTATTTAAAAATACTATCTTCGAAGCCCAGACCAGATGCATTCCATGCTTTAAAAAAGCTGGAAGTAAGGCCAAACAACAACAACATGGCTTAAAGGTGACACCAGAGACGCTGTTATAGCTAGAGAGAATCTTTCAGAAAATTAAAAAAGACCAAGATGACAAAAACTGGAAAATGCATAAGTACTGGCAAGTTAAATGCAAGGTGTTAATAAGACAGGCAAAGAGAAAATTTGAAAAGAAGCTTGCCATGGAAGCAAAAGTGCATAATAAAAACTTTTTCAAGTATGTTCATAGCAAAACAGCTGTGAGAGAGTCAGTTGAACCATTAGATGATTGAGAGATAAAAGGTGCACTGAGAGGACAAGGACATAGCAGAGAGAGTGAATAAATTTTTTGCTTTAGTCTTTACTTAAGAAGATGTAGGAAACTTACCCATGTGAGAAATGACATTCAGAGGTGATGCATCAGAGGACTTGAAACAAGTCTCAATAAATCAGAAAGATGTAATACAGCTAACTGATAAACTAAAGAGCCGCAAATCGCATGAACCAGATGGCATATATCCCAGAGTGCTGAAAGAACTGAAATATGAGATTGTAGAACTATTAGTAATATGTGATCTATCATTAAAATCATCTCTGGTACCTGAAGATTGGAAAGTGGCCAATGTAATGCCAATTTTTAAAAAGCGTTCCAGGAATGATGCAAGAAACTACAGACTAGTGAGCCAGATGTCAGTACTGGGCAAAATGGTAGAAACCATTATGAAAAACAAAATTACTCAACATGTAGATAGTCATGGTTTAATGGTAGAAAGCCAACATGGATTTAGCCAAGGAAAGTCTTGCCTCACTACTCTGATATATTTTTTGAAGGTGTGAATAAGCAGGTAGATAAAGGTGAGCCAGTTAATATAATTATCTCAATTTTCAGAAAGCCTTTAACAAAGTCCCTTATGAGAGACTCTTGGGGAAATTAAAAAGCCATGGGATAGGAAACAATGTACTATTGTGGATTAGGAATTGGTTGAAAGAATACAGAAAGTAGGGCTAAATGGCCAATTTTCTCAATGAAGATAGGTGAATAGTGGAGTTGTCCTAGGGATCTGTGCTGGGACCACTGCTTTTTAACATGTTTATAAATGACCTGGAAATGGGAATAACGAGTGAGATAATCAATTTTTCAGATGATACCTAATTATTCAAAGTTTTAAAAAAGAAGAGGATTGGGAAAAATTGCAAGAGGACCTTGATGAATTGGAAAACTGGATGTGCAAATGGCAGATGAAATTTAATCTTGGCAAGTGGAACAACCCACACTAAGATTACACGACCCAAGATTCCACATTAGGTACCACAACCCAGGAAAAGGATTTAGCTGTTATCGTGGATAATACGTTGAAACCCTCTGCCTAGGCTGTAGTAGCAGCCAAGAAGGCAAATAGAATGCTGGGAATCAGAAAGAAAGGAATGGAAAGTATAACGAAGAAAATCATAATGCTTCTATATTGCTCCATGGTTCAACTACACCTTGGATATTGTGTGCAATTCTGGTCACTATATCCTAAAAAGATATAAATGAATTAGAAAAGATACAGAGAAGAGCAGCAAAAATGGTAAAGGGGATGAAAGGATATCCCTATGAGGAAAGGCTTAAAAGGTTAGGACTCTTCAACTTGGAAAAGAGACAGCTGAGGGGAAATATGATAGAGGTCTATAAAATAATGAATGGAGTAGAATGGGTAAATGTAGATTGGTGGTTTACTCCTTCAAAAAGTAGAAAGATTAGGAGACATGCAATGAAGCTGCAAGACTAACTGGAGAAAATATTTTTTTACTCAATGCATAATCAAACTCTGCAATTCGTTACCAGAGTATGTAGTAAAAGCTGTTAATGTAGCTGGGTTTAAAAGAGGTTTGGACATGTTTCTGGAGGAAAAGTCCATAAACCACTGTTAAAGAGGACTAGCGAAATCCACTGCTTACCCATTGGGCAAGCAGCATAGAATATGGATACCTTTTGGGAACCTGACAGGGACTTGTAACCTGAATTGGCCACTGTTGGGAACAGGATATTGGGCTTGATGGACCCTTGATCTTACCCAGTATGGCATATGTTATGTTATGCTAGATCCGAGGAACGAGGTCCTCGGCCTTCTGAAATACCTCAATGCACCTAAAACCATAGTGGCAGTACCCATACATAAGGTTCTACTTGACTGCAAGGACAAACTCTGGCAGACACCCTCCTTAAGGCTTAACAGCACTAAAAGGGTCAATATCAAGTGCAGGCTGCCCCGGGCTTCAACAGGTCACTGCTGCCACACCAGTCCATTATTATCAAATCCACCATGAAGAAGTCCAAAAGCTCCCGGTAGCATTCCAGCATCCCTCCAGGCAATACAAAGAAAACCCCCTGGATGCCACAAGCAAAAAGGTCTTCCAAGGCACCATGTTAAATGCCTGGATTGCTGCCCACCAATTCCAGATCGTCCTGCTGGTGAAAGCAAGAGAAGCCATCGCCTCTCTCTCCCCAGAGACCAGGAATCTACTATTGCCTTTGCTTCAGGACATCAGAGAAAGTAGGAAGCAGCTCATCCACTGGGCCTTCGATGCCTTTGAAACCACTTCCTATATGGCGGGAGCATTCATTGTAGTGCGATGCTTCCCCTGGCTCAGAGATTCTGGCTTCCATGAAGACATCCACAAAAGGCTGGCCAACACCCCTTGCTCGATAGAAAACCTGTTTGGCAGCAAGTTCAACAAGACAGCCAAAGTCATAAAGAATGATTCCACCCCACCCCCCCTCCAGACCCTCTCGAATGAGGGGCTGAACCAGTCACGAACAGAAAAACGATATGGGTCATACCTGTACAGTACTTACTACTCCTTCACATGCCATTATGGACCCTACTCCCAGGGGCAATTAAAATACCACAAGCCTCTATGCTACCAAGGCTCCTACCAGCACAGGCCATGTCTGCGGGAGACAGCAGACATGGCAACAAAACAGCAGAATACTGGCAACAAAACCCTCCCATGGTCCTTGACTACGCTGCAATGGATCTGATGCTAGTTGGGGGCCATCTCACTCACTTTGTGGAGGCATGGGAAAGCATCACTACGGATCAGTGGATGCTGAGCATCATAAGACATGGCTACTGTATTCACTTCCAGACCAAACCTTCTCGCCGACCCCACCCACCCTCCTCCAATATACCCAAACAGTTCACGCCTCTCCTCCTCGAGGAGGTCCGCACCCTCCTGTAAGCGAAGGCGATGGAGCCAGTTCCACTCATAGAGGTCAACCAAGGCTTCTACTCCAGCTGCTTCCTGGTTCCCAAGAAGACCCAGGGCTGCCACCCAATCCGCTGCCAGCTCAACAAGCGATCTACAGGGAGAAGTTCCAGATGCAGTCCTTGGAGACTATCCTCTCACTCATCCAGGACAGCGACTGGCTGACATCACTGGACCTCCAGGATGCCTTCACACATATCCCGATCTACCCATCCCAAGTACCAAAAAACTCAGGTACGCCAGCACTATCAGCACCGGGTGCTCCTCTTTGGTCTGTCTTCTGTGCCCAGGGATCTGCGTCCACCTCTACTTGGATGACAGGTTAATTGCCACAGCATTGAGGCATGATGCCCAATCTGCGATCAATATCAGAGCCTCTTTTCTTCAGGCCCTTGGCTTCCTCATCAATCCCAAGAAGTTGCAGATGGACCCCTCTCTAGTGCTGGAGTTCATTGGGGCACATATCTACACCACCCGGTCCATGGCAATCCTGGTTCCTGTTCCTTCAACACCTTTTCACTTGGTCTCACATCAAGCTCCCGAAGCAAATGGACCTCATTTTGCAAGATGACAGGACCACTCTCCACCCCAACCTGTGGGCCCTGGGCCCTGATGGCAGGAATGTTGAAAGGGTAACCTTGACTCCTCTCCACTGTTTGCAAGGGGTCATGGAAGTCCTTCTAGATGCCCAACACCCCACTAGCAGAAGGTTGCAGACCTCCAAGCGAGAGGCATTCAGGATGTGGTTCGTTTCCATTTGCCATGACCCATTCACCTGACCCATTCCTGCCCTTCTTCAGTACCTCCTCAGCCTATCAGATGCCAGACTGAAACCCACCTTCATCAGAGCCCACATGAGCATGATCACTGCATGCCACGAGAGGTCAGATGATAAATCAATCACAGTACAACCCCTTGTTGCAAGGTTCATGAAAAGCCTCATGCAGCTCCACCCATCAATCAAACAGCCAACCTCATGTCATCCTCCAACAACTCATGGAGCCCCCCTTCGAACCCCTGGAGAGTGCCCATCTGAAGTTCCTGACCTGGAAGACCCTCCTTTTGATGGCCATCACCTTGGTTAGGCACATCAGTGAACTGCAGGTCCTCATTGATTACCTGCATACATGCAGCTCCAGCATGACCAGGCAATCTTCAGGTTGCACCCCAAGTTCCTCCTGAAGGTGGTCTTGGCCTTCCACATCAACCAGACCATTGTGCTTCCCAGCTATTACTTTAAACTGCACTCCACACCACAGGAACACCTCCTTCACACCCTGGACTGTGCTTGTGTTCTTTGCTTCTATATCAGCAGGATAAAGTCCAGTAGGACAGGTTCCCAGTTGTTCCTGGCATACAGTTCCAAGAGACCGGGTACCCTGGTGACAAAACATACACTCTCCCGGAGGATTTTGAGCTGTATCACATTCTGTTATGAGCAGGCAGGCCTGCAACCCGCTGGTAGGGCCCACACACACCAGCTTAGAGCCATGGCGGCTACCCTGGCCACCTCTACTCCTCTTACCTAGAGATGCAAGAGAGCCATTTGGTTCTCCATCCACATTTTTACCACGGCTGACTGCCTCAGTCGAGGTTTCCCGGCCTCTTCCCCCTTTGGTCAGGCCGTCCTACAGGCAGCATGCCTCGTCCCTGGGATTAGGGCCGACCTGCCCGGCATGGAGTACACCCAGATGGACAAAAGCATGGGATAGCTGCCTGTTCGTCTTAGTGAGCTACCCAAATCAGCACTATCATTCTCTCCCATTCTCATCTCCCTCTCCTGTAAAAAAAAAGGAGAAGAGAAGTTGGTGAAGAAAAGAGTGATTAGCACAGACCATTCCTGTTTTGTTGGACTGGATGGTTAGTTTGCAGTGTGTTTTGATGGTTGGTTCTTGGGGTGTGTTTTTGTTTAAAAAAAAAAAAAAAAAAAGTAAGCATGGTCATGAACCCTGTCTGCTTCCACACAAATAACTGTGTGGGTTTTTTTCCTCTGCACCCTCCTTGCTATCCGTGTTCCTTTTTGACTGCCTTGTAAAAGCCCATCTCCATCTAACCGCAGCACCTCTAGGACTGTGCAGGGGTGTTTTGTGCCTCACGCCCTGCTGTGACCCCCTCAACATCCATGCCAATCTACCCTCCGTCCCCTTCGGATGCACCAGCAAGGCTAGGAAAAGTCTGAGGCAGGAAGTGAGATGAGGTTCTTGGAGCATGCTCAGAAGGGCTCCTTAAAAAAAAAAAAAAAAAAAAAAGCTCCTCTGAGTTTGGGGAGAGCTACTTTGTTCCTGGTGCTGTCGGATGAAGACACTTACCAACCCAGTCAACAACGTGGAAGGCAAGGAAGGAACTAATTTTATTAATAACTCTTATTTCGTAACGCCAGGCCCGACACAGGTCGTGTTTCGCTTATGCCTTCATCAGGGGCTTTTGGCTACAACAACATATAAACACACGTTAAAAACCATTCATAATCTAAACAGATAAATTATAACGTCATAAAAACACCTATCGGCTTTATATTGACATATTAATGAATAAAACATCAATAAAAAAATAAATAATTGTAAAAAATATAAAAAATATAATCATTTCTTTACATATATATCAAAGCCTGGGTCCATACTATTTTTTCAAGCAGTCCCCCATTCATTCTGTATAAAGAAACATTTCTTGAATTATGAAAAAAAAATTCAGTTTTAATTCTGGCTATAACATTTTGGTTGTTGGTCCTAACAGTGGTTGTACCCAATCAATGTTTTGATTTTTTGTTATTCTAATGGGCCAAAATAGCTACAATTTTTTATAAAAAGACCAATTTACTTTAAAGCTTTTTCATTGCAAAATCATGAATTACCTCCTCAGTCAATTTCTATTTCAGGTTCATATCCAGACAAAATAGCAAGATGACTTAACCATTTGTATCCCATAAAAAATACTACTGCAGTTTTTGTTGGAGTGCTAACTTACTGAAACCTCTTTCAGGTTCAGTTGCAATACATGGCAGTGTGCAAAAACTCTGCAGGGTTGTCCACATTTGACTGAAAATCAGCTCTGCTTGTTTTTGGAAACCTCACTACAGTGTAGATTTGCCAGAGTACATTAGTGTGCGTTTACATTCATTAACACACATTAATTACCTTAAATCCCATTTTATGCAGTGTGACCTATTAAGTAATAACTTGCTAATGGTAATAGCACATGCTAACATGATAGCATACTATAGGGCCCTGTTTATTAAGCATTTTTCCCATAGACACAAAATGGGAGAAGACCTTTAGTAAACAGGGCCCATAATGAATCAAGCCCTAAATAAGATCAGTGGGGTAATTAATACTCTTTTTCCAAAAGTAGACTTTAAATGTTTTTTTGAAATGCAATATTTCACAAGAAATATCCTCAGAAAGATCCGTAGACTATCTGTGAACTGTACATTTAGGAAGTAATTTTCTAAAGGATTTTTCATGGATATATGCCAAGCACCCATGTATATGCATGTACTGTAAAAGGCCTCTTATAAAATTTCCTCTTACCTAAAAGCACACTGTTGCATTGCATACTTTTATGCAGTTTTAGAATAGGCATGTTCTTATTTTATTTATATGAAAATTTTACAGCTATCAAGGACACGCCTTGAGAGGCTTGTACGTACAAAGTAATTAGATAAAGAAATTAGACTCAGTTGTCCCATACAGGTAAACCGAGTAGACATGTTCAGGGAGGGGTTTGGGCAGGGCTTAGATGAACTAGCATTTACACCTACTTCTGAGCAGGTGCAAATGTCTGACCACTATTTCTCACGGATTTGTGCTAGTCTTTTCTAAAGACACATAGACACCTATGTGTGTTTATAAAATAAGCTAAAAATAGGCTTCTAAGTGGTTTGCTATAAAATTTCCTCCATGAACCTGAATCTTCATAATAGGGCACTTATATGAGAAGTCCAAAAAGCTGTGCCTTTGTAAGATAAGCACCCAGAACCAGACCCATTAGTGTGCATATGCTGATGTACACATTTACATTTACTATCAAGTTGATGTACAGGTGTGTGTTTATTCTAAGCATGTACTTGCATATTTTATAAAATACATGCACCCATCACAACTCTGCTTCATACCACCCAAACTGTACCTCCAGAATGTTTACATCCGTGGTGCATATTAGTATGCACCATCTTGCTGCCATGAATATCTAGATGCATATATACTGCCATGCAGTTTTACAAAAGGCCTTTTCCTTGTGTAAATCTGGCTTTACATGCAGAAAAACCTTTATAAAGTTACCCCCTTAGAAGTCTCTTTTAGTTCCTCAAATTCCAGTGGCTCATATTTTAGAAGAGAACAGAATGTGTAAAAAAAAAGGTTTTTGGCTGCTTTGAATTTTCATTTTGATTTATTGATAATGTGCAATGTTCCAGCAAAAAATATTCCTTCTGACTAAAGATTATGGAACTTTTCCTCTTCAACCTTGCCAGACCAGTTCACAACAGTGAGATTGCCCATCCTAACACTTAGAGACAGAGCAGAATGTTTCCTGTCTCCTTTCCATGTGCAAGTGCAGTCAGAGCAATACTGATTAGCTTTCTATCTCCAACAGTTAGGAGATGTGTTTGGTGCAATAAGGCTGAAGAGGTATGGATGGGGTGACTGAGGTGTTGCCTTCCCTGCAGCCCAAACAAATTGAGGGCAGAAAGTCATAAGTTGCCTGGCTGTGCAGCAGGCTCCCCACACCACCGAGGATGTCAGACCGTTAAGCATAGGCATAAGAATCTATATACTGAGGTGGGCTCAGTGTTCTAAAGAGTCCACTTGGGCCCCTTGTAGACAAGAACTATGTAAGAAGTAAACAGGACATTCTAAATACATGAGGCTCCATATTCAAAGGGATTTATGTGGTTTGCAGGTCCTGCAAGCTGCATAAACCCTACTGAACCCTATTGAGTTAATAAAACTGCCTTTGTTTCTGTTGTCAGCCAGCAGTGCAAACTTTTAATTTACATATTTCATCCATAGTACCTTAATTACTGATTTATTTTGGAAGATTTTATTTAAAAATCCTACTTCTGTCTTTGGTTTGCTTTGGTGGATATATGTGTTTTTTCTTTGTGGGCTGTTTCTTGTTTCATAAATGGAGAAGAGGAGGCATGCTTCAAGTATTTGGCTGTTTTTCTTCTGAACACAATATATTACACCACAGGGATCAGTACCCACTATTTCATTTACAGTTAACCGCTCTCACTACATCTGATACAATTCCTTTGAACCCTGTAAAATTTTCTAGGGGCTGAAGTTGTCCTATGGGCTTGTCACTTGTAGGTTTTAAGCAACTGTAGGGCAGATAAAGCAGCCCTATATTACATATGTGTCAGATTTGGCAGCAGTTGATCTTGATACCCTTTGTGATAGGGGGAGAGAGATTGGTGTGCATGGACCTCGGAGTGATAGTGTCTGAGAACCTAAAGGTGACGAAACAATGTGACAAAGCAGTAGCCAAAGCCAGAAGGATGCTGGGCTACATACAGAGAGGAATAACCACCACAAAGGAGGAGGTATTAATGCCCCTGTGCATTGAAACAGTTGATTTGGAACCTTCGCCAGAACACATATGAGATGAGAGTTAAAAACCTAAATATGTATACCCTAGAAGGGAGGAGGGACATTCTAAAGTAGCTGCTTCCTCAAAAGCTGAAATTCTCCAGGGAGAAGCTTAGTCCTTTTAAATACTTTTCTTTCTCAATACAGGAATATCTTTACTATTTTGTGCACTCTCCCCCCATCTTGTTAAATTTTATCTGAGAGCTATCATCAAATTCTACTGCATCTCAATTTTATGATCTTAGGACTTCAGTCCTTGGTACCAAAACTAAAAACGTAGGTCATTTATCTATAAAGGCACTTATACGGAGTCATTCCTAATCTCTGTCTTTGGAGGGGATATTCAATTGATAAATTGTGATACAGTGAGCATAGTATTCTGCAACATATTCCTCACAGTTTCTAAATTCCTGCAGATATCCCATGCAGAGTAACTGATTCAGACTGCTTCTAGAACAGAATTTGGAAAGCTTGAATCTGGCAGGGCTGTCCTGTAAGCCAGTTAGGATGGACAGCCTTTTGGAAGTATATCACAGGTCCTTAGCACAGACTGTCATTATTTCCACTTCCAGGTTCTGGTTCTGGTTCTGATGTCCCCGCAGAAGCAGGTCACTGAAGGCTTTGGGCCTGATATTCAAAGGGATTAACACGGTTAGCCGACCTGCTAACTGTGCTAATTCCTCTATCCAGAATATTCAGCGATACTAACATGGTTTAGGGGAAAGATAAAGAGCTCAGTTTTGGCCATGTTTAATTTCAAACGGCAGTGAGACATCCAAGCAGCAATGTTGAAGAAGCAGGCAGAGATACAGGCCTGGATCTTTGGAGGGATTTCAGGTGCAGAGGGATAGATCTGAGAGTCATCAGCATAGAGATGGTACTGAAAGCCATGGGAGGAGATAAGTGCACCAAAGGACTGAGTATTAGAGAGAAAAAAGGAGAGGTGCCAAGACAGAGCCCTGAGGTACACCAGCTGAAAGCGGGATGGCAGTAGAGGAGGACCTACCAGAACATAAATTAGAAGTATGATGGGAGAGAAGAAAATCAGGACAAAACAGAACACCTAAATCTAAGTGATGGCAGGTTATCGAAGAGAAGGTGGTGATCAATAATGTCAAAAGCAGCAGAAAGGACAAGAAGGATGAGGATCAAGTAAAGGCCCTTGAATTTGGTGAGGAACAAGTCATTTGAGACTTTGGGAAGAACCATTTCTGTAGCCTGTAAAGGACAAAAGCCAGCTTGTAGTGGATCCAAAAGGGCTTGAGAGGAAAGAAAATCAAGGCAGTGACAGTGAACCGCATGTTTGAGTAGTTTTGAAGCAAACATGCTTCTTTTGCTTGTGCCCACTCAGTGAGTGCTCTCGCTCACCCATCTGTCCTTCCATATCAATAACTAGAACAGTCCCCTTTTTACCTTTAGAGATCCTCTGTGTTGGTCCCATGCTTTTTTGAATTCAGTTACTGTCCTCATCTCTACACCTCCACTGGGAGACTATTTCACAGATCCACCACTCTTTCCGTAAAGAAATATTTCCGCAAATCACTCCTGAATCTATGCCTCTGTATAAGCCATATGGTCTTTTTCTGTTGTCATATTTCTATGTTTCTATCATTTCTGCCCATCATTATATAAAGTTCTTGCAGTTGCTGCCAGCTCTTTTACTCAACCTGTAGCAAACTACTCACACTTTCACTCTTCTGCTCCTATTTCTAGCCCTTCACAACACTCTCTCTCTCTCCGGAACAGTCACTGACTCTCTCAAGTAGAGTGGGTAGGATTGGAGAGCTTTTGAATGCTATCTAAATTCTGAAAAATGACCAGATACTAAAGCCATCCTTCTGGTTTCCATATATTAATGCAAAAATTTGTACAATCTCGAAAAAAAAGTCCAGACAGTTGGCACCCTAGCCTTCCAAATTTTGAGCACTTCTGAAACATCTTAGGCATGAACCTGTTTTACCAATGCCTTCATCCAGCTTTGACAGTGTAATTGTATAACATAGCACCTAGGCAGAAAAGGCACATAGGAACATAGGTACATTGCTGCCTTTATAAAATATCACAATATATGTACCTTTATAAAATTAACCCAGGGAAAAAGAGGCACATGCACTTGTCGCTACTCTGAAAGAGGTTTATGTGTGTATTTTATAAATGATTTGCATACATATCACCTCACTTATTCTCTGCTCCTGCACATATATCATGTAAAAGGAGGTGCTTTGTATGTGTGTATATCCCTATACAATTTTATAGCAGTCTACTTGAGAACGTAAAATACTGTTCTACATGCTCCCCCTGCCCACTTGGTTGCTGTCTACTAAATCTCTAAAACATTAACAAGCCCCACTGAACACCTGCCTACCCATTAATGCATCCTGCTGCCATCCCCCAACCCTCCTCTACCCACCTACTAGTACATCCAGAGGGTGTCACAATGGAAGCCAGAGATGTGTGGAGGAAGCAAACATGGGAAGGAGATAGTTGCAGGTTTACTCTTTTCCCATAATACTATTGTAGCCACGAAGTGCAGACAATGAATAAATCCAGGAGTCAATTTACAGGGTCCAATTTCACATTTACAGACTATTATAGACCATAGCCTGCCACACTATGTCAAACAGAAACTTCAGTGGCAGAACACAACTCTATGAAGTTTTGCTTATATTCAGTGTAAATGCAGTGGTTGAACAACAAAACATATTTTTATACACTTCAACCTTGTATCAAAATTGCAAAGGGCAGTTGACTGCAAGGTAGATGGTACTAAGCACCTATCTACGTTTCCGTCTCTTTTCTCTATGGGTAATAGAACAGGAGTAAAGTAACAAAGGTAGATTTGAAAATCAAATCTGTGCATGCTACTTGTCTCTCTGGACCTATCCTTACCCCCACCATAAGCCTTTTTTGCTGTGCTTATGTATAGTGGCCTAAGAAAGCATGGGGTAACATGTTTACCCAGGCAGTCAATTATGCACTCCTTAGTGTACTGCCTATGTTATTTTGGAAAGTGTTCTCATAAAAAATAGTATACTATTATGCTTTGAAAATGTTATTTTAAAATTCCACAAAATTTCTTTGCTTCATAGTTCATACCACTCTTCACAGTGCTGGGGTTATCTGTAATATCATCAAGCCCATGAAAAAACCCTGTACCAGTGATGTGTGCGATGATGTCACAACTAGAGTTGCTGACTATGACACTCCAGAAGGACAAGTTGAGTCTAGTATCCATAGAGATTCAGTTGACAGTTTATGCCAATGATGGGTAGGAGAGCAAATGAATATGTTTTATGTATTCAGGGAAAGCTGGAAAGAAGGCAGGAGGATTCTGGCCGTACCTAATGAGCGGCAAAACTGGAGCCAACACCTTCAGATGTATGAAACCAAAATCTAACAGATATTGGAGTCTATTTAGTAAGGTATGGTTGGTTTATACAATTTCACATGGATAATTTCCTGTTTAGAAAAAGTTGTGCAGCCCACCAGTGTCCCCTTCCCTGATTTCTTGCACTCTTTCAATCTATTCAAGAGAAATAAGGATTATATTAGTAAAAGAAAGCAGAGAAGGGGACATACCAGGAGTCTGTTCAGAAGGTCCAAATCATTTATTTGTGCACAAGTCTCAAGCAGAATCAAATTCAAAATGGTTGAGCAATGTTCTCTGGCAATACAACAACTTTTATAGACTTTTGCTCCATTCTAGGTATAGAAAAACATTTCATTGGTCCCGGTAACCTCCCGTACCCCTTCTATTGGTCCCGGTACTGATATGATTATCCAATTATGTTCTTTGAGTCAAGGCCATTGAGCTAGTTTGTACGTGTAGGGAAGCAGGGCTCTGTAATTTCTCTATCAGCAGTTTTAAACATATTTTTCTGTATTTTTCCATCTGTTCTGCTTGTCTAAGCTAAATTCAATACTTTTCTGAGTTCTAATTCTATAGCAGCATATTGGGGGATGTGCTTCCTATGGGCCTCTCCACAGACTTCATTTACAGGTCAAGCTAGTTAGGCCTGCTTGCTTATGTCAGACACTGTGGATCACAGGCCTTCACCTGCCACATTCCCCCCTTTGATTAATCTCACCCTATTACTTAATAAGGTGTGAGAAATAAATCACTTCAAAATAGTTATACTATGGTCAGAGGATTCCGACTATATATAGGAGGTTTGAGTTGGTATAAGGCCATAATCTTAGTTGCGGTCTTCCGCTCAACTGTATTTTCAATAACACTATGAATAGAACGCATACAACATGGGATTATGCATGGCAATAAGAAAATTACAGCAACAACTATTAGTATTAGTATAAGGAAAGTCTTAAGTCCTCCTATCCATGAGAAAAGATTATCAAACCAGTTAGGAAACTTTAGTGAATGCCAAGTCTGTACTGGCACATAAGCTTATTTTCGCATAGTTTCAGCAATTTCTTCAACTACTTGACCTTTATCATCTATTTTTAAGCAACAATTGGTTAAATTCAGTTTACCACATACTCCTCCTTCAGCTGCTAACAAATAATCAAGTGCTAAACGATTCTGATATATAGCAGTGCGCATTTGGGTACTTTGTCTAGCTAAAAGTGTGAGAGCCTGGCTTGTTTCATTGGTTATTATTTCAACTACTGCTTGTAAGCGGATAATACGATTAATCATATAGACTGGGGTTCGATAACCCCACATACCATCATCATTCCAGGTGGCAGGCCCATAATAATCAATGATTCTTTCTGGTGGCCAATCATCACCCTGCCACTTCTCCCACTTGCCTATCTGGAGGGGTGCTCTCTTCTGTCTCAATGCTCTTTTATGTCTGTGATTAGTAGTGTACACTGGGTATCCTAACTGTTCTCCATGTTCTGTGTTTAGAAGGAAGAAGGAAGGTCTGATAGTTCCTAAGACACATGCTCCTCCCCAGTATGTAGGGAGTCGGGCATATGCTCGGTTTCCACAGATCCAATATAGGCCAGGTGGGGCTTGCCAGGCATGAGGTTTGGCAAGATTAGTCCATAAGTGAGCAAGTTCAGGGAATCTGGCTAATGGGTTAGGGGGTTCAGGTTCTTTAATTCCTGACCACCAAGACGTCTTTTTGGTGGTGTCATTATAGATCTTTTGGCTAAGACAGACCAGCTGTCCTACCTGTTGTTTGAACTGGGGTCCAGTTCTGGCATAGCAAAGACGTCCAACTATTGTGTGTGCTAACACCCATTTGCTGGTAGTCTTGTGTATTTCAGTCTGATTGTAAGTCATTGAGTAATTTAATTCTTGGGCTTCCCATGGCCATTGGTCTCCCATTCGTGTCCCCCCACAAAAATAACAATCTGAGATGTTTAGACTGGATACTACTGCTCCAGCTAATTCCAAAAATAAATTCTGGGAAGGATGGGGCATGTCAAACTTATTTACATGCATGATTTCATAGAATGTGTCGTGGATTTGATGCTTGGATGATCTATGGGCTTGTGTATTTAATTTTATATATACTATGGTTCCTGGATCTGATCCAGTTCCATCAATTCGTAAACCAAATCGGAATCCTTGTTTCCAATTTTCAGGTCTTTGTATGACTAACTCTAAAGGATTGCAAGCATTTTTCTTACATTTGTCTAGGTCTTTGACATGTAATGGTTTCCGTAATGTAGCCATTCGATTATCTTTATTCCATACCATACCAATCCAAGTAGCATAAAAAACACATTCCCACTTTGGGCAGAAGTAATCTGATTCTGGAGCTTTACTATTATACATTGGCTGAAACTTTCTTTCCTGTACATGCTTCCCATTCAGTGGACCCTTCCGGACACATATATTTGCCACTCTGCGAGTATGTTTTTTCCCAATCACCACACTTAGAACGACTATCTCTGTTGATTACTTCACAAGCATCAAAATACAAAATAGCATCTTTATTGGATCTGTTAGTTGATGTGTGGTGTTAATTAAGGGTCCATCTGCATTTTTCCATCGCATTTCTAAGGTATAATAGGATGGATTCTGATGTGGATTGAAGCATACTTTAGATTTACCCTTGGTACAGACATTCAGTTCAGTGGTGTTATAAATACACCGAGTTACTTTACCAGTGCAGGAATAGTAAGAGTGATAAATCAAAGTCTGAGTTACTTTTAGTCCAGTCCGAGTAGAACTAATGCAAGCAGTGCATGGAGGCAAGGCATGAGTCAGTTCAAAGCCTCCAAAACAGGCAACCAGGGCAAAGCAAAGATAAAGATACATGTTGATTGGAGTTCTTCTGAATCCTCAGCTTGAAAATCTTGATCACGACGTTCTTTTCTTCGTCCCGTTTGCTAATGAAGCAATTCAACGGGTGCTGAGTGTTGATTGAAGATTCTCAAATTGTCCATCACACATTAACCAACTTATCAATTTCAGTTGGCTTCTGAAATATGGTCAATCAATGTAGCATCAAAGTAGTGTGTAAAATCACACACATGAGGTTCGTTGAAACAAACTCTTGCTGTATGGAAAACAGCAATCCTCTTCGAAAGACTTGGCTACTGCAGGGCACTGTGACAAAATGTCTAAGCTGCTGGTTGCCGTCTCAGAGTAACTCGCAAAGGTGCATCAGGATGCTGCTCTGCTGTCCACTGCTCAGGTTCTGGATCAGCTGCGGGCTTGACTCTGCTGTGGTGGATCCAGGAATCGATCTCTGCTACCTTTACTGCAGTTGGGGTAGACAGGATGATGGTGTATGGTCCCTTCCAATGGGGTTCCAGCGGTGTCTTCTTCCAATCTTTGATCCACACCGAGGTACCAGGCTGGTAGGGATGCAAGGGTTCCGTCAAGTTGATAGGCAACTGGTCTTGGATCCACGTATGGAGAGTCTGCAGAACAAAACTAAGAGCTAGGAGTTCTTGCCTGGTTATTTCTGAACCAATTTGGGCTAGACTTCCTTTAATTCCCTGCACTATTGGTGGGGGTTTACCATACAGAACTTCAAAAGGGGAAAATCCTGTTGACTTTACAGGAGCTGAGCGTATTCTGAGTAAAGCTATTGGGAGCACTTGGGGCCACTTCAGGCGTGTCTCCTGACAAAGCTTAGACATTTGGGCTTTTAAGGTACGATTCATTCGCTCAACTTTCCCTGAACTCTGGGGTCTGTATGCAGTGTGAAGCTTCCATTGTATCTGCAAAGCTTTTGCTAACTGTTGAGTAATCTGAGAAACAAATGAGGGCCCATTGTCTGACCCTATTACTGCTGGAATTCCAAATCTAGGGACAATCTCTCTCAGTAAAACTTTGGTGACTTCTCGGGCTTTCTCAGTTCTGGTTGGGAAGGCTTCTACCCACCCAGAGAAAGTACAAACTAATACCAATAGGTAGTGATATCCATTGGCTTTTGGCATTTCAGTAAAATCAATTTGCAGGTGATGCATGGGGGTTACACCTCCTGACTGAACTCGGGGTGCTGGTGTGGGACCTTGCTTGGCATTATGTTTGGCACAAATTACACACTGGCGTGCTACTGAAGCTGATAGGGCTGCTAACATGGTGATGCAGAAGTGCGGTCTGAGTGCTTTTTCCATAGCACTTTTTCCATAGTGGGTGGCTTCATGGAAGGCTTTGACAAAAGCTGGGCATAACAATTCAGGGATTACTATTCGTCCTGGGGGTTGACTGCCCTCTGTTGGTGGCAGCTCAATCCACCCATCTTTCAGTACTCCATCTTCCTTGTTACAGTAGTAATCTAATTCTTTGGTGGTATATCGTGGTGTCCATAAGTTCAAGGGTACTGGAAACAATGCTGCCTGCATTGGCATGGCTTGTGGTGTAATTTGTCCTGTCATGGCTGCTTGTCGTGCTGAGGCATCTGCAAACCTATTTCCTCGAGCAACTTCTCCTTTTCCTGCTTGATGTCCTCTACAGTGCATGACAGCTACACGAGTTGGGGCCCATACTGCATCAAGTAACATTAGTATCTCTGGGCCATACTTGACTGATTTTCCTCCGGACGTGATGAGCCCTCGTTCTTTATAGAGAGCTCCATGGGCATGTAGGGTGGTAAAGGCATACTTAGAGTCTGTATATATATTTAACACAAGTTTTGCACCTAGCAGTAATGCTCGAGTAAGTGCTATTAATTCTGCTTTCTGGGCTGATGTGCCTGATGCAAGGGCTGATGATTCAACGACTTCATGTTGAGTGACTACTGCATAACAGGCGCAGCGTCGTCCATCGATGATGAGACTGCTCCCATCTACGTAATAGATTTGATCAGAATTGTCTATGGGCACATCTGTCAGGTCAGGTCGGCTTGAGAATACAGTTTCCATGACTTCTATACAGTCATGTTCTGGGAGTTCTTCACTAATGGGTATCAATGTGGCTGGGTTCAAGGCATGGCTCACTTCCAATTGGATCTGTGGGTTTTCACATAACATACTCTGATAGTTCAACATTCGGGAATTGGTGAGCCAATGATTTGCTTTCTGTTCCATAAGGGCAAGGACTGCATGTGGCACAGTGACTCGTAGATTCTGTCCTAGTGTGAGCTTATCTGCTTCACTCATTAACAATGCTGTAGCTGCAACTGCTCTCAGGCAAGGTGGCCATCCTTTGGCCACAGTGTCCAATTGTTTCGATAGGTATGCTACAGGTCGTTCCCAATTTCCCAATTTTTGAGTCAACATGCCTAAGGCATTTCCTTGTGCTTCATGTACAAACAAGTGGAAAGGCTTGTGAACATCTGGTAGTCCAAGTGCTGGTGATGACATCAATTCTTCCATTAACGTTTTGAAGGCTGTATCCTGCTCAAGTCCCCACTCCAGTGGCGACTTTTCTTCTCCTTTTGTGGCTTCATACAGTGGTTTGGCGATTTGAGCAAAGTTGGGAATCCAAATTCGGCAATATCCTGCCGCTCCCAGAAAGGCTCTGACTTGCTTTCTGGTAGTTGGGGTTTGTGATAAGGAAGCTTATCATAGCTCAGGTAGGAGCTATAGAAAAGATGATGTGACTCTGAACAAGCAACCTGTCAGTTCTGATAGAAGCAAGAAAACAGAGTTTTCACATAAAAGACTACCAGTCCCAGAATGCACCAGGTTTCCAGCAGCCATGAGAGGGGCTGAAGTGAGAGAATGTGTGTGCAATCAAGAGAGCTATGAGGTAATCCCTAAGCACTCATCTCAAAGGGCAGGGCCTGATTCAACACAGCTGCGCTGTGTTAGGGAGCAGCACACATTAGAACAGGATAAGAATAGAGCTTATTCTTCAGATAACAGCTACAGAGGGAGGAAGAGATACAGAGACAGCAACGGCTATAAGCACCAGTATCACCTGGAGAAACAGAAGCCAAGCCAAGCAGATAGAGAGAGAAGGAAACTCTCTGGAAGGAAGAGAAGAAAGGCCATTGGAAGGTCTGGGAGATTCCAAGGCAGTACTCATACTGGGAGGTATTCCAAAAGCCAGCAGAGTCCATTGGACTGGATTCAGCCAGAGGAATGGAGTGGCAGAGATAGGAATCACCAGTGGCTACCTGGAAGAGAGAAGACTGCATGTGGAAGGGACTTTCAGACCAAGGCCAGAAGGTATGTGAGAGAAGATCCAGTGTCCAGGGATCAAGATTGGAAGGCTGGACATCAGAATTGGATTACATATTGGCCAGGCTATACAGAGAGGAATAATGATAGCAGGAGAGGCTCAGGTATGAACACTGATCCAGACCCTATCTATAATAGAGAATGGCAGCAAGGGAATAAGCATTCTCATGATAGTGCCTTAATGAAAGACTCATCTGTGCCAATGTATGATATTGACCCTATGATTGTTGATGCAGGGGGAAATACAGCAGATGAAACTATTTACATGGACTGTTCTTTATCTAAATGCTATTGCTAGTTTTCTATGAGCAAACACATCAGCCATCACAAAGAAACCTAACTTTGTTCTTTATTTCCACTGCAAACAGCTCTTAAAGCAGGATTTGGGTTCACACAGTAGCAGCCAGCCAGCTAAAGGCTTTCAGCTGGTCCATTGATAGTAATTAGGGCTGCACCTGATTGTGTGTGTGAGCAAGGGAGAATCACTGCTGAGATCAGCGTGGAAAATAAGCAGAAGTTAACCTAACCAGCAAAGTTTATTCTTTACTTTGTGCCTTTGTATTTGGTAATTATTTGCTAAGAAAACATTAGCTAATTGCCTGACAAGCTGAAGGTTGTTTTCTGGTTTACTTTGTGACTTTTTGTTATCCATTTTAAACACTGCAAGCAAGTAACCTCATTTATAGTGCTATCAAGCATACATGTGCTGGGTGAATTAAACCCCATCAATAAAAGAAGTATTTTATTGATCTTACCACTTGGTTTCACAACTCAAATTATTGTCATCAGCTGTGTTTGGGAGTGAATGAACTACAATACCCACAATACCTTGCAAGAATCATATGAATATATGCATCGTCAAGATTGTGTAAGTTCTCACCCTAGGCAGCCGTCTGACAGGTTGGAATTCTGCATACTGCTTCTTTTCTCTCTCTGCCTAATCTTCGGCTTCCTTGGGTTATACGAAAGCCCAAGTATTTCACTTCTTTTTGGCATAGTTGTGCTTTTGCTCTGGAAACTTTGTATCCAGCTTCATCTAGTAACTGCAAGAGGTCTTTGGTGGCTTGTATACATTCACTTTCTGATACAGCAGCTATCAGCAGATCGTCCACGTATTGGAGAAGCACTCTCTTCCCCGGGGCCACTGGATAGCTTGAAAGGTCTTGATTCAGTGCAGCACTAAAGATGGTAGGTGAATTCTTGAATCCTTGTGGTAATCGTGTCCAAGTGAGTTGGCCCCCTCTTCCAGAGATAGGGTCCTGCCATTCAAATGCAAATAATATCTGACTTACAGGGGCTAATCTTATGCAAAAGAACGCATCTTTTAAATCCAGAACAGTGAAGTGGGTAGCTTCAGCAGGTATCAGTCCTAGAAGAGTGTAAGGATTGGGTACAACTGGATGTATGGTTTCAACTGCTTCATTCATTCTTCTTAGATCTTGTACTGGGCGGTAGTCATCTGTTCCAGGCTTTTTCACTGGCAGAAGTGGAGTGTTCCATGGGGATTGACATACTTTTAGTAGGCCATGTTCTAGTAATCTTTGCAAGTGGCGGTGGATGCCTTCAATTGCAGCTCTTGGGAGAGGGTACTTCTTGACATGTACTGGTGTAGCACCAGGCTTGAGAGTTACAATTACTGGAGCTATATGTTTGGCTAGGCCTGGAGGACTGCCTTCTGCCCATACTCCGGGTGGTGCATCAATGCTTTTCAAAGTTTGTTCAAAATAGGTATCTTGGGCAGATTCATCACTGTAATATCTCCATTCTTCTTCTCGGGGAACTGTAAGCAGCAATCTCCAGGAACAAGCAGGAATAAGTCCTCACATATGGGTACGTCGGTACCGACGGAGCCCGTGCGGGAAAGCTCCCCAGCTTCTTAGAATAGAAGCTTTTGGGACCTCCCACTGCACATGCGCACTGCCTTCCCGCCTTCCTGAACAGCTCTCCTCAGTTTCTCTTTTTCCGCGGAGCCAGCAGGTCGTGTTCCTGTCACCGCTGAAGAAATTGTTATTTTATTTGTTTCTTTAGACCGCGTACCTGCCTTCCCCATACCGATACCGGTATCGCCGGTCTTTTCTTTCTTTCTTTAAAAAATTATAATTCTTTTTTCTTATTTTTTAGCTTTTTGGTCACTTCAGAGAGGCCTCTCGGCCTACTCAATTTCTCCTCATGGAGAAGCCAGCCCCTGGATTTAAGAAGTGTACCAAATGTAATACTGTTATTTCAGTCACAGACACCCATGACTGGTGTCTGAAATGTTTGGGGCCTGACCATTCCATACCGGACTGCCCATCTTGCTCCTACATGTCTAAACGTGGGCTGCAGAACCGGGCCAACAAATTCCATGTGCTGTTTGCTTCAGAGAATACAGCATCACAGTCATCCAGGTCTTCTTCTCCGGATGGATCTCAGGTAACCAAACCTTCTGTGGGCAAGTCCTCAAAGAGCAAATCTCCTTCAAAGCATCGAGAGGCTCTTAGCTTAGAACTTGAGGACCCTGCCCCAGCCAAACAACCCCGGCGGGAAGTCCAACTTCCAAAAACGCCAATTCAGGGGTCTCAGGTTGATATCGATGCTACGGCCTCGACAGATCACCTGTTAGCCTGCTCTGGGGTACCGGGTCACTCCGGTACCGACATCCAGGCAGCTATGGCGTCCATGGGCGATACTGTACAGTCCATGCAGCAGGCCGTCATGGCTTTCATTAAAGCTGCAACGCCATCGGTTCCGCTTTCAGCGGTTCCGGGCCCGATACCGGTATCGTCCGCCATGCCGGTATCGAGGCCATCCACCTCTAAACGCAAGTCGGTACCGTATGGGCTTTCGCTCCATACCGGTTCCATACCCGATACGCCCGATATCGATACCGATCGGTACGCGTATCGTGCGTTAGAGGAAAGCACCGATTCCTCTGAGGATTTTCACTCCTCTGATGATTCTGCTGAGTTTTCACTCAACTTACCTGAGGAGCCCTCTTCTCCTAAAAGGAGAATGTCCCCTCCAGAGGATTTGTCCTTCCAGGACTTTGTTTTAGATATGGCTACAGCCCTTTCTATTACCACATCCTCTGAAAAGGAACCCAGATCCAAAAAACTGGATATTTTGGGATACTCAAAGGCCCCTAAGGAGGCAGTTACCCTGCCTATCCATGAAATCCTTCAAGAACAACTGATGGATTTCTGGGAAAATCCTTTGACTTTGTCTCCTTATTCCCGTAGGTTGGACACCGTGTATAGGGTCCCTCCTTCTCCTGGTTTCCAAAAGACTCAATTGCCCCACCACTCTATTGTGGTGAAGTCTGCAATGAAGAAGATTAGGAGTACCAAAAGGCACTCTTCCACCCCTCCAGGACGGGAATGTAAGACTTTGGACTCTTTTGGTAGGAAAATTTTCCAGGCTAGTATGCTTATAGCCAGGATTAATTCCTACAGTCTCTATATGGGCATGTTCCTGGAGGAACTTGCCAAAAAGGTGCGGCATTTTGCCCCCTTTATCCCTGAGGCTAAAAAGCAGGGATTCCTTTCCCTAGTGAAACAACTCTTAGAGGTTTCTAAGTTCTCTAATAGGGCAGCATATGATTCCTTTGAGGGAGCCAGTAGGGCTTCGGGCATTGCTATTGCAGCCCGACGTCTTGCTTGGCTCCAGGCCTCTGATCTGGAACCTTGGGTTCTAGATGGCTTACGGAATCTGCCCTGTACAGGTGAAAACTTATTTGGGGAAGAGTGGCAAATCAAAGCCACCCAGATGGATGCTGAAAATGCCACCTTGGAAAGACTTTCAAAGTCCACTTCAATTCCTACTAAGAAAAAGTCTTTTAAAAGGCCTTACTATAAGAAGGCCAGAGTTGCTTCAAATACTGGCCAGCAGTCTTCTCAACCTCGCTATACTGCTAAGCGTCAGCAATCCAAACAAGCACGAGCTAAGCCTGCAGCAGCTACTGTAGCTCAGCAGGCTCCAACCCCTCAGGGGTTTTGACTTGCTCCTAGGGAACTTGCCACTTCTGGTTCTAACACAACCAGAACCTCTCACCATACCCGGAAGGTTGGTTCACTTTGCTCCCAGATGGGAACAAATCACAACAGAACAATGGACCCTCTCTATCATTCGAGAGGGTTACAAACTTCATTTCTCCAGCCTTCCTCCCCATCATATGGTGAGACCATTCAATTCTCCCCCATCTCTCCTAACCCTGTTGGGTCAAGAGGTTTCCTCTCTTCTTGCCCAAGGGGCCATAGAAGAGGTTCCTCTTCCTCAACAAGGGTCCGGTTTCTACTCCCCTTATTTTCTCATTCCAAAGAAGACAGGGGGATTCAGACCAATCCTAGATCTGAGAGAATTGAACAAATTTCTCTTCAAGGAGAAATTCAAAATGCTGTCTCTCGGCATTCTCCTTCCTTACCTCCAGGGTCAGGACTGGCTTTGTTCTCTAGACCTACAGGATGCGTATACACATATACTCATCCATCCATCCCACAGAAAGTATCTTCGCTTTCTGTTTCAGGGAAAACATTTCCAATACAGAGTACTCCCCTTCGGTCTAGCCTCTGCTCCAAGAGTATTCACAAAATGCATGGCAGTCGTAGCCGCATTTCTAAGAGGCATGGGAATCTTTGTCTTCCCATATCTGGACGACTGGCTCATCCGAGCTCCAACTCAGTCACAGGCCCAGATTTCCCTGGACCACACAAGGAGCCTTTTGCAGTATCTGGGACTGGTAGTAAACCTTCCCAAGTCCCAACTCATCCCTACTCAATCTCTAGAATTCATAGGGGCCCAGTTGGACACCATCACTGCAAGGGCCTACCTTCCACATGTTCGAGGCCAGCGCCTCCTGAGTTTGGCCTCCCAAGCTCAGTCCAGCACTCACTTGACAGCCAGGGAAATGCTACGCCTACTGGGTCATATGGCCTCCACAGTGCATGTGGTGCCCTATGCTCGTCTTCATATGAGAGCAGCTCAATGGACCCTGGCCACTCAGTGGACTCAGGCGTCAGGAGCGCTCTCAGACCAAATACAAACCTCCGATCGTCTGTTTTGGTCCCTCCACTGGTGGACTTCCACCAAGAATCTGTTGTTGGGGGCTCCATTTCAACCATTGCTACCCCAAGCAACCCTCACAACAGATGCCTCCCAAACAGGGTGGGGAGCCCATCTGCAAACTCTCTCCACTCAGGGCACTTGGTCTCTACAGGAGACCACCCTTCATATCAATCTTCTGGAACTGCGAGCAATTTACCTTGCCCTCAAGGTCTTCCACTCCCTCCTAGCCAACCTCACTGTCCTAGTTCAGACGGACAATCAGGTGGCCATGTTTTACATAAACAAACAAGGAGGGACGGGCTCTCTGTCGCTTTGCAACGAAGCTCTAAGACTATGGGCCTTCGCCAGAGAGCATCAGATTCACCTGCTAGCAGTGTATCTCCCAGGAGTTCAAAACTCTCGGGCAGACAGGCTCAGTCGAGTTCTGCTGCCACACGAATGGTCCCTACATTTGGACCAAATAAACCGAATCTTTCAGGAATGGGGGACCCCGGACATAGACCTCTTTGCAAGTCCGTGGAATGCCAAATTTCCCCGGTTCTGTTCCAGAACTCCGTGTCAGGGAGCTCAGGCTACGGACGCCTTTCTCCTGAATTGGAATCAGGCATTCCTATATGCCTTTCCACCCATTCCTTTGATTCCCAAGACTCTGTTCAAACTCCAGAGGGATCATGGAACTATGATCCTCATAGCTCCACGCTGGCCACGCCAAGTGTGGTTCCCTCTACTTCTACAGCTCTCCCAGGGATCCTACTTGGATCTGGGAGCTGCGCCAGACCTCCTGTCTCAGGAGGAGGGGACTTTGTGGCACCCAAACCCCAAATCCCTTCACCTCAGTGCTTGGTTACTGAAGGCTTAAGCCTTCAAGACTTTCATCTTTCCCAACCAGTGAAAGATATCCTTTCTGCCTCTAGGAAACCCTCTACCAGGCGTTCCTATGCTTTCAAATGGAAACGTTTTTCCATTTGGTGTGCTCAGCAGGGTCTTGACCCTCTGGCACTTCCTTTGAATTCTCTTCTTGATTATCTCCTGCATCTATCCAATGCAGGCCTCAAGACGAATTCGGTAAGAGTCCATTTAAGTGCTATTGCAGCATCCTTGAAACATATAAATGGACAACCTATCTCCTCTCATCCTCTTGTTGCAAGATTCATGAGAGGCCTGACTCTCACTAAACCTCCCATCAGACCACCCCCGGTCGCATGGGATTTGAATCTAGTGCTCGGTCAACTTATGAAGCCACCTTTTGAGCCAATGTTTTCCACCTCCTTGAAATTTCTTTCCTGGAAGGTCATCTTCCTCATTGCAGTCACTTCGGCTCGCCGCATCAGTGAGCTGCAGGCTTTAGTGGCTAATCCACCTTACACAAGATTTCATCATGATAAGGTGGTCCTTAGGACGAATCCCCACTTTATGCCTAAAGTGGTCTCGCCTTTTCATCTTAATCAAGAGGTATATCTACCTGTCTTTTTTCCAGCTCCTCATGCATCCAATGCAGAGAGGAACCTTCATACTCTGGATTGTAAAAGAGCTCTCGCTTTTTACCTTAATAGGACTCAGCCACATCGAAAGTCTTCTCAACTTTTTGTGGCCTTTGATCCTTCCCATTTGGGACTTCCAGTCTCCAAGCGTACACTTTCCAATTGGATTGCTCAGTGTATTTCTTTTGCTTACCAGAGCAAAAACATTTCTCTGGAAGGCCATGTCACTGCTCACAATGTGAGGGCCATGGCAACTTCTATGGCTCATCTGCACTCTGTTTCCATAGATCAGATCTGTCGAGCCGCTACCTGGGCCTCGGTTCATACCTTCACAGCCCATTACTGTTTGGACAAGGACTCCCGCCAGGATGCCTTGTTTGGCCAGGCTGTCCTCAAGCACCTGTTCCATTCCTAAACAACTCCTGCCCACCTTCCCAGAATGGATGCCTGAGATCCATACGAAGATGGCGAACCTTTACAGGGGATCCCATGCATCTAAGCTAGGGAGTCCCCATATGTGAGGACTTATTCCTGCTTGTTCCTGGAGATAGCACAGTTACTTACCTGTAACAGGTGATCTCTGGGAACAGCAGGAATTAGTCCTCACAACCCACCCACCTCCCCTAGGAGTTGTATCTTTTATCTATCTATCTTCCTGTCCTCTCTCTGTTGACTCAGCTATAAACTCGAAACTGAGGAGAGCTGTTCAGGAAGGCGGGAAGGCAGTGCGCATGTGCAGTGGGAGGTCCCAAAAGCTTCTATTCTAAGAAGCTGGGGAGCTTTCCCGCACGGGCTCCGTCGGTACCGACGTACCCATATGTGAGGACTAATTCCTGCTGTTCCCAGAGATCACCTGTTACAGGTAAGTAACTGTGCTTTATTCCTGCTGGCTTGGCTTGAGAATTCACGGTCATATGCATTTCTCCTCTTTCGGTAAAGGATATTTGGGCTTGTAGCTTGGCTAACATATTTCGTCCCAGTTAATGGCACTGGACATTCAGGCATGTAAAGGAATTGATGAGTTATTTGCTGTCCTCCTAGACTGCGTATGCGATTCTGAAGAAAAGGTTTTGTAGCTTTGGCACCAGTTGCTCCTACAATGGTGACTGCTTTTGTGGAGAATGGGGCTATTTTCTTGTCTACTACTGAATGTTTTGCTCCAGTATCAACCATAAAGTTCATAACTTGGTCTCCTATTTGTATTCCGACCATAGGCTCTTGGAGACCTAAAGCAAATTCAGAGCCCGGTCTGTCCTAATCCACGTCATCTTCATCATGGGCTGTCGTGGCCAATGCTTGTACGGCTTCTCCTCTTTCTTGCTGGTATTGCTCTCGATTGGCTCCTCCGCGGTTTCGGGGACGGCCTCGTCTTTCTTCTCTCCATTGATAATTGTTTTCGTCATCCTGGTGGGCGTCTTCAAGTTGTGGGCATGCATCTCTCCAATGTCCTTCCTCCCTGCAGTAGGCACATTGGTTTACGCCTAGCTGGGGCCGGCTTCCACCTCGGCCCCGCCCCCTTCCTCTGCTCCGTCGACTAGGGATACCTCCCCTTTCTGTTCAACTATGGCCGCAGCCAAAAAATCAGCTTTCTTCTTCATCTTTCGATCACATTCTCTCTGCCTTTCATTATCACGATTCACATATACTTTATGAGCGACTTCCAATAACTGAGTTGCATTCATGCCTGCAAACCCTTCTAATTTCCGTAATTTACGTCTAATATCTGGTTGTGATTGATTTACAAAAGCAGAATTTACCATGCACAAGCTTCCTGGTGCATCGGGATCATAGGGAGTATACATTCTGTATGCTTCAGTTAATCTTTCATAAAACACTGCTGGGCTCTCATCTATGCCTTGGGTAACTTCAGTAACTTCTTGCCTCTATTTGGATCCCATCGGGGGTCTTCATTCAGGAATTCTCTCTGGGCCGCTTCCCGATTATCTATTCTTTCTGCCCCTTCCCCTGGCGCTACAGGGTTATCTGCCAACCAGTCAGTTACTTCCTGTCCCGTTCCTGCTGTCTCCGGGGCTCTGGGGCAGGACATGGGGCTACTCTCACTGGGCGCTGGGTTTGGGGCTGTCGGGTAATCATTTCTGGGGAATCAGGATCTACCAGGATGGGTTTCTTCCTGGATTTCTCACCTTTCCCTTTCTTTCTAGGCTGTTCTATTTTCTGACTATAATCTGTCTTTGCTAACATTATTCTGCACTGCTCTTCATAACAGCGCTTCGCCCATGGGGGCGGATCTTCACAAATACTTAACCAGGAATCTATATAGGGGTACTGATCGGGGTTTGCTATTCGCACTCTACGGTGCACTAACTGAATAATTCCTACATTAAAGGTCCCCTCTCGGGGCCAGGTAGGGTCTAGATCGGGCCACTCCCTAGTACACAAAATCTGTAAACGAGCTGCAGTCATTTTAATACCATAATCTCCGGAATATCCTTCTTTAAAATGTGCGATCATACATTCTAATGGAGTGTTCCTAGTAGACCCCGCCCCTCCCATTTCGATGTGTGCGCGCAACAACAGACAAAAGGGAAAAGGAGGACGGACCGTGGGTAAGGGGTCCTCACGGCCCTAGAAACATATAGGGAAAACAAATAACAAGACAAGACGACAATCGCTTCCCCCTTTTTACGACCTGAACGCGGTCGCCCGGTCAGGAACTGCGTTACTCAGGGGTCCGCCTTTGCTTGGTCCGTGCTGCCAGACCTCTCATTCACACTTCATTCACACAATCATGCTAGCAACGTATCCCAAGAATGCATTCATTTCTATCTATTCTGACTAGTCTTGTTCAAATTCCAAAATACAAGAAGACGGGGGTTTCGCCCTGCGAATACCCATGCGGGGTTAATCGGCCCGTCTTTGAGAGCTCTCTTACCAATTTCCAAGTTCCAAGTTCAATATTCAAATGGCAGCACTGCTCTTTCTTATCTGTCTAGACATAACAAATCAAAACTTTACTCACCGGTTCCGGTCCTCAAAGTTCCCAAGCAAGCGCATGAGTTGGACCTCGGACTCCCCTCACTCGGGTTCGAGGTGTTGGCTCCAGCCGGGCCCGGCACCCGCCGAGGTCCGGCCAGCTCCCTCCGATGCAAGGGACCGGTGGCGCCAGGGAGCGAGCCCCCGTCGGAAGGGCGCGATCCCGGCAGGACCAAACCTGTAGAGGCGGAAAGTCGTGGTATATTGCCCTATATACCCTCTAATACCACACTTTCCCGGCCAACGCACCAAGAATATGTAGCAGCAGAGCGCAGACAAACCAATGATACCAGGAGTCTGTTCAGAAGGTCCAAATCATTTATTTGTGCACAAGTCTCAAGCAGAATCAAATTCAAAATGGTTGAGCAATGTTCTCTGGCAATACAACAACTTTTATAGACTTTTGCTCCATTCTAGGTATAGAAAAACATTTCATTGGTCCCGGTAACCTCCCGTACCCCTTCTATTGGTCCCGGTACTGATATAATTATCCAATTATGTTCGAGTCAAGGCCATTCCATCACACACACACACTCACACCCACACACCCACACCCACACCTACACACACACACACACACACACACACACACACACACACACACACTTGAATAGTGAATTCTATACACCATAAATCATGTATCCTAACCTTTTGTAAATAACATCTATAAATAGCAATGTCAGCTCGCTGACATTCCCCTGTAAATCCAGTAGTATACAAAAGTATACACCCTGTAAATAGTTTTAACAACTTACTGTTCTGTTTTATGTAAAAAGTTAAAAAGTTATATGTAAAAAGTTAAAAACTTCTTGTTCTATGTAATGTTATACGAATGTATACAATTGTTCCATGTAAACCGCCCCTGATCCCTGGAAGGGGCGGTATAGAAGAAATAGATAAATAAATAAAATAAATAAAATAAAATGTGTAGGGAAGCAGGGCTCTGTAATTTCTCTATCAGCAGTTTTAAACATATTTTTCTGTATTTTTCCATCTGTTCTGCTTGTCTAAGCTAAATTCAATACTTTTCTGAGTTCTAATTCTATAGCAGCATATTGGGGGATGTGCTTCCTATGGGCCTCTCCACAGACTTCAACTACAGTTACTAGTTCATGGGCCTCTCCACAGACTTCATTTACTAGTTAGGCCTGCTTGCTTATGTCAGACACTGTGGATCACAGGCCTTCACCTGCCACAGTGCAGCCCACCAGTGTCCCCTTCCCTGATTTCTTGCACTCTTTCAAATCTATTCAAGAGAAATAAGGATTATATTAGTAAAAGAAAGCAGAGAAGGGGACACCGGCAGGCAAGACATTTTTCTTTAAATGATAGAAAACCCTCGTCCCAGTGTGCAGCAGCGGCCAAGAGAGCAAATAGAATGCTAGGTATGATAAGGAAAGGAATGGAAAATAAAACAAAAGATATTATAATGCCTCTATATCGTTCCATGGTGAGACTGTAGCGGCGGAGCGCCACCAAAACCAATGACACCAGGAGTCTTTATCAAGGTTCAAGCCAATTTATTGTTCACAAAGCAGTCTAAAAGTGACAGAGCCCCGCTTTAGCGGAAACATGTTCATTTTATACAGTTTAAACATTTTGATACATGAAAACATTCTATTGGTCTCATGCTAATTTCTACAAACTTTCTATTGGTCTGACATTTCCCGGAATTTGACCAATCAGGATCTATGCCCTTTGCTCTGCTTTCTCCAGCTAGCTGAACAATGGTTTGGTTCAAACCTGGTTACTTTTCTTCAGCAAGGTAATATATAGCTTCTAAAATGTGTAAGTAACAATTCTGGAGTAACGATTTAACATACAGGCATTGTATTCACTTTGTGCAAACTTTGCAATAGCAGCATTTCATTCTAAAGCAGCATTTAATTCTGTCTTTTAATTTTATGTCTCAGCACTACTGAAATCCAGGCTTGGTTCTTAGGCCTGTCATTTTTCAGGTTCAGGCTTATGGCCTAGTCTATAGGTCTTGGCTACCACATTCCCCCCTTTGATTATTCTCACCCTGAATGTTAAGATGGGTGAGAAACAAATCACTTATACTTGAGTTGTTGCCATGTTATGTGGTATAGGCCGATACCGTCTCATAGCTAGAAGCTTAGCTGTTGTCTTTCTTTCTACAATATTTTCAATGATTGCAGATATATTACGTAGGCAGAGGGGTAAAATGCATGGAAGTATTAAACATGTTATTACTACTAGTGCTGCAATTAGGGTTTGTGACCAGGAGCCTTAAAGGATTTCTTACACATCTTTGGATCAGATAAAGACAGTTTTTCTAAATTGGCTCTACGATTATCTCCTTCCTGTCCTGTAGGGCTACCTGACCTGACCATGTAGCATAGTATACACATTCCCATTTTGGACAGTAATAATCAGCTTTTGAAGGTTTACCATAATGTGTTGGAGAGTGTACCCCTGTACATATTCCCCATTTATATGCTCCTTCAGGACACATATATTTATCATCAACATAATAATTTCTCTCCCAAGTCCCACATTTCTGATTATAGTTTTTGTTTATGGCATCGCAAGCATCAAAGTATAGAGCTGCAGGTTTTGTAGGGTCTTCAAGTTGTTGAGTAGCATTTAAGAGAGCTCCATCTTCATCATTCCATCGTATTTTTAGCACATAATAGGATGGATTCTGTTGTGGGTGAAAACAAGTTCTGCTCTTTCCTTTTGTGCAAATGTTCAGTTCTGTGCCATTATATATGCATTGACTCACTATACCTGTACAAGTATAGTAGGTATGATAAAGCAAAGTCTGTGTAATCTTTTCTCCAGTACGAGTAGTAGTTATGCATGCAGCACAGGGTGGCAAGGCAAAAGTCAGTTCAAAGCATCTCAAGGTTGCTATCAAGATGAAACAGTAGAGAATCATGATAAAAAGTCTCTGAAGAATTAGTGCAAGTCTTTGAGAAACCAGTGCAACTGTTGATAATTCTTGACCACAAAGTCGTCTTCTTCTTTACTGTACGTTGACCTGTTTTGCTCTCAGTAGCATGCAACAGGTGTAGCGTTGATTGTAGATCCTCAAGCTTCCGCTGTACATGACCTTACCAATTTCATTGGTAGGTGTGTAGAGCTGTAGATTCCAACGTATTTCAATAGACACAGTCCTTTTAGTTTGCACTGTCCTTGATCAAAATGGCACAAAGATTTTCAAATAATATAGTCCATAATACAGTCTCTTTCTGTTGATGATAATCTCTTCAGAATAAACAAATAGTCTCTTGGGATTCAGGATTTCTATATTAGCACAGTCTTTTAAAAATTTCCTGAATTTTTCAATTTGCTTGTCTTCGCAAAGTTAGCCGCAATGGAACTTCTGGATCATGTTCTGATGTCCACTGGTCTGGCTCTGGAGCTGCTGCTGATTTCACTCTGCTGTGATGAATCCAGGGTTCGAGTTCTGCAACTTTCACTGCTGTAGGTGTTGACAGGATGGCAACATATGGTCCTTTCCAGTATGGTTCCAATGGTATTTTCTTCCAGTCTTTGACCCACACCGAAGTACCGGGCTTGTAAGGATGCAGCGGTTCAGTCAGGTTGATGGGTAATTGGTCTTGTACCCATTTGTGAAGATTCTGCAAAACAGAACTTAGTGCTAATAGTTCTTGCCTAGTAATTTCAGATCCTATCTGCTTCATATCCCCTTTGATCCCTTTGACAATAGGTGAAGGTCTACCATACAAAATCTCATAGGGAGAAAGTCCTAATGACTTAGTAGGTGCTGAGTGTATCCTTAAAAGAGCTATTGGAAGTACCTGTGGCCATTTCAAATGTGTTTCCTGACAAAGTTTGGACAATTGAGATTTCAGAGTCCTATTCATACGCTCTACTTTCCCTGAACTCTGAGGTCTGTATGCTGTGTGTAACTTCCATTGTATCTGTAGAGCTTTAGCTAACTGTTGAGTTACTTGGGATATAAATGAGGGCCCATTGTCTGATCCTATAACTAATGGTATTCCAAATCTTGGAACAATTTCATGAAGTAGGACTTTAGTGACCTCTCTGGCTTTTTCAGTCCTGGTGGGAAAAGCTTCTACCCACCCAGAGTAGGTACACACTAGAACAAGCAAGTAACGGTATCCATTTGCTTTTGGCATTTCAGTAAAGTCCACTTGAAAATTACTCATGGGAGTAATTCCTGTTGATTGAATTCTTATTGGTAGATTAGGACCTGTCAGACGGCTGCCTGGGTGAGAATCTTCACAGTCTTGGCAAGTGCATATATCTATATGATTTGCAAGGGATTGTGCAGTTCATTCACACCAGACACAGCTGCTCACAATAATTAGTTGTGCTTTTGGGTAAAGCCAATAAGATATTTATTTATGGGGTTATTTCTCCCAACACAGATATGCTTGGTAGCACATAAATCAGGTTACTTGCTTTCAGTGTTAAACTTGAAAAAACAAAATCAGGAAAACAACATTTTAACTTATCAGGCAATCAAAGCAAAAGAAATAAGACCTGGTTGGCAACAAACTGGTCTTTTCTGTAGGCATTAGCTAATGTTTTCTTAGCATATATCAAACAACAAAACCAAAAGCCACAAAGAAAGAAAAAAACTGTTCTTTTCAGGTAAACTTCTTATATCTTCCCACATAGATTCAGAAGTGATTCTCTCCTAGCTCACAAGCAATTAGGTAAGGCTCAATTGCTAGCAGTTATCCAGCTGAAACCCCTTAGCTGGCTTGCTTTCTACTGCGTGGCTAGAAATCCTACACAGGAGCTTTTCTGAGTAGATTCAAGAACAAGTTTGTATTTCTTTGTGATGGTTGCTGTACTTTATAACAGAAAATCACCAAAGGAGTTTAGACAGAGAGCAGTCCATGTAAACAGATTCTTCATCTGCTATCACCCCCTCTTCTTCAACAAGCATGGGTTCAATATCATGGATTGGCACAGATGAATCTCCCAATGGAGCACTTTCAGGAGAATACTTGTTTCCCTGCTGTCTTTCAAGGTTATAGCTAGGGCATAGATCAGTGTTCATACCTGAGCTTCCATTGCTGTTAGAGTTCCTCTCTATATAACCTGGCCAGTATGTAGTCCAGTTCTTATGTCCAGCCTTCCAATCTAGATCCCTGGACACTGGATCTCTCTTCACATACCTTCTGGCACGGGTCTTAGGGTCCCTTCCACGTGCAGCCGTCTCCCTCACAGGTACCATCTGGAGATTCTTAGCTCTGCAGCACCATTCCTCTGGCTTTCCCCAGTCCAAAGGTGTATGCTGGCCCTTGGAATGCCTCCCAGTATACGTACTGCTCTGGACTCTTCTGGACCTCTCAAAGGCTTTTCTCCTCTTTCTTCCAAAGGGTTTCTTTCCCTCTCTGTCCGTCCGGTTTGGCTTCTGCTTCTGATGATCCTCCTGACGATGAAGATGATCAAGCTCAAGCTGATTCTCAGGATAATTCTCTGTAGAATAAACTCTACCTTTATTCTGCTTAAATGAGTGCTCCTCCCTAATACAGCGCAGCTGTGCTGAATCAGGCCCTGCCCTTTGAGATGAGTGCTTAGGGATTACCTCATAGCCCTCCTGATTGAACACATGTTTCCCCCCTTCAGCTCCTCTAATGGCTGCTGGAAACCTGGTGCATTCTGGGACTGGTAGTCTTTTATGGGAAAATTCTGTTTTCTTATTTCTACCAGAACTGACAAGTTGCTTGTTCAGAGTCACTTCACCTTTCCTATAGCTCCTTCCTGAGCTATGATAAGCTTCCTTATCACAGACCTTGCTTGGCATTGTTCTTGGCACATGTTTTACATTGACGAGCTACTGAAGCTGTCAAAGGTCCCAACAAAGAAATATAAAAATGAGGTTTCAAAGCTTTTGTCATTGCAGTTTTTCCATAATGTGTTGCTTGATGAAATGTTTGAACAAAGGCTAAACTTAATGCTTCAGGAATCACTATTTGTCCAGGAGGTTGACTTCCCTCCTGTGGTGGAAGTTCTATCCATCCATTTCTGAGTACTCCCCCTTCTTGTTCACAATAAAGATCCAATTCTTTTGTAGAATATCGGGGATCCCATGAATTAAGAGGTACAGGAAATAGAACTGCTTGAATTGTAGTATTCTGAGTTAGAGTCTGTCCGGTAATGGCTGCTTTACGAGCAGAGGCATCTGCAAATCTGTTCCCTTGTGCAATTTCTCCTTTTCCTGCTTGATGTCTTCGACAGTGCATAACTGCAACTTGCTCGGGGGCCCATACAGCATCTAACAATGTCAATATCTCTGGGCCATATTTGATAGATTTTCCTCCTGAGGTTATCAATCCCCGTCCTCTATACAAGGCTCCATGAGCATGCAATGTTGTGAATGCATACTTAGAATCTGTGTATACATTTATACAGAGTCCTTTTCCCAGTATTAGTGCTCTTGTGAGTGCTATCAATTCTGCTTTCTGTGTTGATGTTCCTGAGGCTAGGGCTGAAGATTCAATTACAAGATCCAGGGTTACTACTGCATATCCAGCACAACGATGTCCGTTGACTACAAGACTGCTTCCATCCACGAAGAAAGTTTGTTCTGGATCTTCAAAAGGTACATCTGTCAGGTCTGGTCGACTTGAGAATACAGTATCCATGACTTCTATGCAGTCATGATCAGGAGGGTCAGTTCCAATTGGTAACAGTGTAGCTGGGTTCAAGGCCTGACTGACCATCAATTGCAATCGAGGATTTTCACACAACATGCTCTGGTA
The DNA here is from genome assembly GCA_033557465.1 of Ichthyophis bannanicus. NCBI lineage: Eukaryota > Metazoa > Chordata > Amphibia > Gymnophiona > Ichthyophiidae > Ichthyophis > Ichthyophis bannanicus. Next base: position 353,166,781 of record CM066033.1, read on the forward strand.
CTTTAGCATTCGTGAGTTGGTGAACCAGTAATTTCCTTTGTGGTCCATGAGGGTCTGAACAGAATGTGGCACTATTACACAGAGATTTTGTCCTAGAGTGAGCTTGTCTGCTTCAGTTACTAGAAGTGCTGTAGCTGCGATGGCTCTCAGACAAGGTGGCCATCCTTTTGCAACAATGTCCAATTGCTTAGATAGATACACTACAGGTCGCTGCCAAGATCCAAGTGGTTGAGTCAACACTTCCAAGGCATTTCCTTGTGACTCATGGACATATAGACGAAATGGCTTCTGTACATCTGGTAGTCCAAGGGCTGGTGATGTCATCAGGGCTGTCTTCAGAGTCTTGAATGCTGTTTCTTGTTCAGGTCCCCATTCTAATGGAGATTGTTCCAATCCTTTGATGGCTTGATATAGTGGTTTTGCAATTAGAGCAAAGTTAGGTATCCATATTCGACAGTATCCTACTGCACCTAAAAAAGCTCTTACCTGTCTTCTGGTAGTTGGAATTGGAATGCTGCATACTGCTTCTTTGCGTTCTGGTCCCAGTCGTCGTGTTCCATTGGATAGCTGAAAACCTAAGTATTTGACTTCTTTTTGGCATAGCTGTGCTTTTGCTCTGGAGACTTTGTATCCTGCTTCATTCAAGAGATGTAGAAGTTCACTTGTGGCTTGCAAACATTCTTCTTCTGAGTTGGTGGCAATCAGCAAATCATCTACGTATTGAAGAAGAATTCTCTCTCCTGGGATAACTGGATAACTTGATAAATCCTTGCTGAGTGAAGTACTGAAGATTGTTGGTGAATTTTTGAATCCTTGTGGTAATCTTGTCCAGGTAAGTTGGCCTTCTCTTCCTGTTGTTGGATCTCTCCATTCAAATGCAAATAAAAGCTGACTGGCAGGGGCAAGCCGTATACAGAAGAAAGCATCCTTTCATTCTAGAACAGTGAAGTGATTGGCTTCAGTATGAATTAATCCCAGCAGTGTGTATGGATTCGGTACTATTGGATGTATAGTTTCAATTGCATCATTGACTCTTCTCAGATCTTGTACTGGTCTGTAGTCACCTCCAGGTTTCTTGATTGGAAGTAAAGGAGTATTCCATGATGATTGGCATTCTTTTAGTAATCCATGTTCCAATAATCTTTTCAAATGGATATGAATTCCTTCTATTGCTGGTCGCGGAAGAGGATATTGCTTCACATGCACAGGTTCTGCTCCTGATTTGAGAGTTACAAGAACTGGGGCTATATTCTTTGCTAGGCCAGGTGGATTATCTTCTGCCCATACTCCAGGTGGTGCTGAAATTTCAATAGGAATAGTTGCTTTCTTAACAGGAAAAATGCTGTAGAATCTCCATTCTTCTTCTCTTGGAACTGCTAGTGCCATTAATCCTGCAGGTTTAGGATTTGTGTTTACAGACATTTGGATTTCTCCTTCTTCAGTGAAAGTTATCTGTGCCTGCAGTTTAGCAAGCATGTCTCGACCTAAAAGTGGAATAGGGCATTCTGGTATGTATAAAAATTGATGTGTTATCTTTGTCCTCCTAATCCACACATGCGATTCTGTAAAAATGGTTTAGTTGCTTTTGTCCCAGTGGCTCCAACAATAGTGACAGTTTGTTTAGATAAAGGAGCTACTGGTTTTGCTACTACTGAATGTTCAGCTCCTGTATCTATCATAAAGTTCATGTATTGATCTCCTATCTTCATGCAGACCATAGGCTCTTGGGGACCTAGAGTAAACTCAGAGCCCGGTCTGTCCTAATCTTCTTCATCACTATTGTATTCTGCTTCTGCCACTGCAACTCCTTCAATAGCTCCTTCTCTTTTTTGCTGAAATTGCATACGACCTGTTCCTGCTTGATTCTGGTTACGCCCTCTTCCTCTACAGCTCCCTCCTCCCCTCTGTGAGGCAGGGTCTCTCTGCGGGCATTCATTTCTCCAGTGCCCCTCCTCCTTGCAATAGGCACATTGGTTCTCATCTAGTGGGGGTAGGCTACTCCCTCGACTCCTCCCACGCCCTCTCATTCTTCTGTTGGAAAAACTTTTCCCTCGCCACTCTACCAAAGCTGTGGCTAAAAGATCTGCTTTCTTTTTCATTTTTCGTTCACTTTCTCTCTCTCTTTCATTATCACGATTTATAAATACTTTTTGAGCAACTTCCATTAATTGCGCTGTATTCATACCTGCAAAGCCATCCATTTTCTGCAATTTTCGTTTAATATCCCCTTGGGACTGACTTACAAAAGCTGCATTTACCATGCGCAAATTTTCCATAGCTGCTGGATCATATGGGGTATACAGTCTATATGCTTCAGATAATCGCTCATAAAAAGCTGCAGGACTTTCAGTTGGACTTTGTATTACTTCTGCTACTTTTCCAATATTCATTGCTTTTTGGCCTCCCTTTCTTAGGCCTTGTAATAGGGCTTGGCGAAACTGTGTTAAAGCTCTCGCCTCCCCTTCACTATTTGGATCCCATCCAGGATCTTCATTTGGAAAAGCTGCTGCTTGCTGAGGATTTAAATTTGCTCTTTCAACAAAGTTTTCTTCTAGCCACTTTGTGGATGCCTGCACAATTCTTACTCTTTCTTCAGTAGTAAATAGAGTAGACAAGAGCTGACGACAATCTGACCAGGTAGGCTGGTGCGTTTACATAATACTGCTCATTAATTCAGTTAAATCTTGAGGCTTGCTAGTATAGGATGCATAATGTGTTTTCCAATTTAACAAGTCAGTTGTAGAAAATGGTACGTAAATCAGGCTGGTAGGTCCTAAAGCCATCTGTCCCTGATCGTCCCTGATAGGCAGGCCAGGTACCTGACGTAGGGGCATTACTTTTTTACTGGCACCGCCAATACTTCTTAAATCGTATGTTTTCTGATAAAAACTTTCTATAGCTGCAGGAGATTCTATACTTGTGGATGATTCTGCACTTTCAGTTTCGTCAGTAGTTTGTCTCCCCGAAGTGCTAGGATTTTGCTTAGGGCTTTCAATCGGGGAAGTCTGCAGAGGCGGCACATTTATATTAACTTCAGGTCTAGGCAGTGCTAGTGTAACAGAATGCTGCAGTGATTGTGTTACTTATATAGCCACATATTCTTGTTCTATGTAATCTGTTACCTTGTTCTATGTTCTTTGTAAACAGTTGTTTAATACTGTCAGTTATGTTACATGTAAACCGTCTTGAATTGTAGAAAGACGGTATATAAAAACTGTTAAATAAATAAATAAATAAATAAATAAAATCCAGGGTGGCTGCTTCTCACAAATATCTAACCAAGAGTCTATGTAAGGAAACTGATCTGGATAACGTTCTCTCACACTCTTATGCACAGAAGAAATAATTCTCACATTGAAAGTGCCCTCACGGGGCCATGCATCATTTATTAACAGCCACTCTCTTTCACACAGCACAGCCATTCTATTAGGAGACATTGTAATACCATAATCCCCAGTAAACCCTTTATTAAAGTTCTTGATCATGATTTCTAGCGGAGTTTGCGTGGACTCTATCCCACCCATTTTTACGTGTAATGTGGTGCGTCTGTACTACGTAATCACGTACAACAAATTATTACTTCAAACAGTAGGAGAGGGAGGTCAAACTGTGGGGTAAGGGGTCCTCACAGCTCTGGAGACAGATAGGGACACAAACACCAATCACTTCCTCCATTTCGCGACCTAGACATGGTCGCCCGGCCAGGAACTGCGCTAGTCCGGAGTCCACTCTCGCTCGGCCTTTTCAAGACCTCTCACTCACACATCTCACACACAAACACAATTGCATTTCCCAAAAGCCCAATCCTGACTATCTAGGCTTACCAAAATTTTACCATTACTGTTAATCATGATTTTTTTACCAGAAGGAGTCAGTGGTTTCCTCTTGCGCTCTTAATAGCCCTTGCAAGAGTACTCGGACCGCTCCGGACATGATCAGTGTCCTTTTACCATTTTTCCCATTACCATATGGTTCCAGGTTCCAGTCCTGTCTGACTTAATAATACAAAAACTCTATACTCACCCAGATCCGGTACCCGTCCCCAAACCAGCGCATGGGTTGAAACCTGGACTCCCCTCCTCGGGTTCGAAGGTGTTGGCCTAGCTGGACACAACGCCCGCCAAGGCTAGAACCCTCTCCGATGCAATGGACCGGTTGGTGCCTGAGAATTCACACGTCGGTCAGACGCGGTCCCAACCAGGCCAAACCTTGAGGCGAATTTCGTGGTATATCAGTTTGACCACTCTCTACCACTACACCTTCCCGGCCAACGCACCAAGAATATGTAGCGGCGGAGCGCCACCAAAACCAATGACACCAGGAGTCTTTATCAAGGTTCAAGCCAATTTATTGTGCACAAGGCAGTCTAAAAGTGACAGAGCCCCGCTTTAGCGGAAACATGTTCATTTTATACAGTTTAAACATTTCGATACATGAAAAAATTCTATTGGTCTCATGCTAATTTCTACAAACTTTCTAATGGTCTGACATTTCCCGGAATTTGACCAATCAGGATCTATGCCCTTTGCTCTGCTTTCTTCAGCTAGCTGAACAACGGTTTGGTTCAAACCTGGTTACTTTTCTTCAGCAAGGTCATATCTAGCTTCTAAAATGTGTAAGTAACAATTCTGGAGTAACGATTTAACATACAGGCATTGTATTCACTTTGTGCAAACTTTGCAATAGCAGCATTTCATTCTAAAGCAGCATTTAATTCTGTCTTTTAATTTTATGTCTCAGCACTACTGAAATCCAGGCTTGGTTCTTAGTCCTGTCATTTTTCAGGTTCAGGCTTATGGCCTAGTCTATAGGTCTTGGCTACCACAAGACCGCACCTTGAATATTGTGTGAAATTCTGGTCGCCGTATCTTAAAAAGGATATAGCGATTTTAGAAAAGGTTCAGAGAAGAGCCACCAAAATGGTAAAGGGGATGGAAGGATACTCCTATGAAGAAAGGCTAAAAAGGTTAGGGCTCTTTAACCTGGAAAAGAGATGGCTGAGGGGAGATATGATAGAAGTCTATAAATTAATGAACTGAGTGGAACGGGTAAACGTAGATCGATTGTTTACCTTATCAGAATATAGAAAGACTAGGGGACATGCAATGAAGCTACAGGGTAAACTATTTAAGACTAATAAAAGAAAATATTTTTTCACTCAACGTGTAATCAAACTCTGGAATTTGTTACCGGAGGATGTAGTAAAGGCTGTTAGTGTAGCTGGGTTTAAAAAAGGTTTGGACAAGTTCCTGGAGGAAAGGTCCATAAACCATTATTAAGAAGGGACCCAGGATATCAATGCTTGAACCAATACAAGCATTGTGGAACCTGTGTCCCTTGGGGAAACTGCTAGGTACATATGACCTAGATTGGCCACTGTTGGAAACAGAATACTGGGCTTGATGGACCTTGGTCTGACCCAGTATGGCATATCTTATGTTCTTATGTGTGAGCAGGGCCAGCCTTAATGGAGTAAATCAGGAAGGGGAGCCCTATATGGCTTTTACAGGCTGAAGGAAGAGTTGTCACATGGGGGAAGGGCTGGAGCACTGTCATCAGCTTGCAGTGTGAAAGAAGGATCTGGCATTATCATCAGTCACACAATGTTCCATGAGTAAGAAGAGAAACGTACTTACTCAGCTGAGAGGACTAAAGGGGGAGCATGCTTGCTGTGATCTTGGAAGGAAGAGAAGAGGAAGAGTCCTTGCTGAGGTTTGGAAGGGAGGGAAGTGGGCAGCACTTGTTGAGGTTTGCAGGGAAGGGGGAGACTGCTTGATGGGGCCTTGAGGAGAACAAGGAGAGTGGTGGCTACAGTGTATGGGGGAGAGAGCAGTAGGTTGGTTCCTCTTATCCAGCTCTTCAGTCTTTCAGTCTCACTTCTTAGGGTCAGTCCTTTGTGTGAGAGAACAACCCATCAAAAAGATAGTGCTATTCCTGTAGTGCATAAAATGGTATTGTGGTAGGCTATGGCCTAGCATGGCCTGCTACTATGAAAGGCCTGTAAGTTAGGCCTGGATCCTAACTCCCATTATAGCTAGAAAAGAACCAAAAATCTGTGGAAAATAAGAAAACTGTTTTAAAATGCTTAATAAGAAGTTTTCATAAATTCATAAGTCTTCTATTATTCTCTTGAGTGTGAAAGAACAGAAATGTTTCAGTATATGCATTCCAGAAGCCAAAGTTAACCTTGCAGTAGAAAAGTAACGAGATTAAGAACTATACCATTGTTCAAGCAATCCTAAAGGAGGGGGCCGGTTGCTAGGCTCCGGAGGGATTTCTAATTGGACAAATGAAGGGAATGTATAACCAATGAAAAGTTTGCATGTATCGAGTTGGAACCAATAGAAAGTTCTCATGTATCAAACTGAAAAAGAGGTATAAATGGTTATGTCTCTGTATAAACCTTTGCTCAATTCCTTTTGAAGCTTTGACTGACTGGGCCTGTGCACATTAAACTGGCTTGGACCCTGTCAATTGACTCCTGGACTTATTCATTGATTGCACTTTGCCACCGCAGTATAAGAGGAGCCTAACGAGGACCTGCAGTCTAATATTCTGAGAACTTAATGGATATCAGGCCTGGGATTAGGCACAGACAACATAGGCAACTACTTAGGATTCCAGATATTGAAGGGAGCCTTCGCCCACATACTTAGAGTTATCCACTGGCGCCACTTCAAATAGGCACCACCATGACTCTCTGACCTAGTGCACCTAGAGGGGCTGGTGCTAACATTAGGCGAACTAGGCGGTAGCCTAGGACTCCAGCCCTCTGGGACACCCTTTGCTGCCACTGTTGCCCCTCTCTAGGACATGCAGCAGTGGCAATGGGCACAAACAGCCCCACAGCCCCTACCTTTAAACTTCTGCACCATTTCACCCCTCCGATGTCTGATGCTGACTTCCTGCTACAAACAGGAAGTTGACGTCAGAGAGGAAGCAGAAGCAAACAGCCCCATGGCTCCAAAAGGTGACGGTGAGGGAGGCAAAGCCAGGCGCAAGGGTTGTTTGCCTAAGGCACCTCATCTGTTTGTGCTGGCCCTGACACCTAGCCCTGTTTTCCTGTCTCCAGGAGATTTCCCTCAGTTCTCTGAGCTCTGTATATTCAAATAGTACCTTGCTATTGTGATTTTTGTAAGAAATTGAAGATTTGGCTTTTTTTTCAGTTGTTTTTATTTTAAAATATTTGTATTCTGCAATATGCCCTAAGACATTCGAGGCAGCGCACAGTGTCTGGATGGATTTAAATATGTTTTATGTAATGTAAAAAAAGTATGATATTTTAAATTGTGTATTATATGATAGATATTATTATGCGATTTTGCTCATTATGCAATTTTTACTATGGATCATGGATTATGCAATTTTTACCATGGATCGTGGCAAAAAATCAAGTTTGACAATAAACTAAGCTAAACTCTCCTCTGTAGTATAGAAACCTATAGAGCTAATATAAATACACCTTCATCCACACACTTGCACATCCCACTGACATTCCTTGTGCCTTGAACAAATCGCTTAACCCTCCGTTACTTCAGGTACAATCTTAGATTGAAAGCCCTCCAGGATTAGGGAACTGCCTACAGTACCTGCATGTAACTTGCCTTAAACTACTACTGGAAAGGCATGAACTAAATACAAATATACATACATATACAAACAAAACACAGGCACACACATTATGCACAAGTGCGCGCACACCCACAGAGGGACTGGAAATAATTAATAGCATTAGCAATTTAGTATTGAATCTTATTGTTTGTTTATATTGTATAATATTTACATATGTTAATAGTAGGTAAACCATTCTTAATGGATGAATTTCCTTTTAAAAGTAGAAAGATGTTCTCTGCTTCAAGCAGCAGGTGTGTTTTTAATCCTTAATAGGTCACCTTCCCAAGTGCAAGCAGGCAAGCTGTTATTGATCAAAGAGGTTTTGTTGGATAGCTCTCAGATTATTGAGTGACAAACTTTATTGAATTTGACTCAAGAGAAGTCAGAAGACAGCTGAAGCATAAGAGCTTGCACTACCATCAGAGTCATTTTACGACAGCTAGGGAGCAAAGCGCAGAGATGGATACTGAGCTCTTTGCTGGCCCTTGGAGATTAACTGAACAGGCTTCCTACCAATTCCCAAGCCTGTCAGCAGAACCAATTAGATTTTCAACCAGTAGACAAGAAGGGTGGCACTTGGGGACCTTTTTGCTTTAGGTCGAAGGCTTTTCAAGCTGCAATGAGATGACATTGATGATGACACATTGAGCACTGGTTGTTTTAAGACAAGTTAAATTAGCAGTCTTGAAATGATTCCGACTGTCTCCTGACTTCTCACTGTTGCCATATTCAGTGGATACTGTCAGGAACAGGTTGATGACTTAATAGTCTTTCTTGAGTGGATTTGAGCACTTTTACTGTATGTTTATATGTAGTTGTCATGCTTAAAATATTCATATGAAGTTTTGAAATATTTATTTGAAAGTGCCTTCTGCAGAGTTCAGCAATAAGGCTTTCAGTGCTTCATTTCTTTATTTTTTTTTTCTTTTGCTGTTCAAGCTGTTTTTCCTAACAACTGCCTTTAAAGTAGTTGATGACATGATTTCTTACAGTTATCAATAACTTCATGCATTTAAGATGAAGTTTTAGACTCTGCCTCACATATTGCTTCTACAACCTATTATTGCAAGTGTAAATCCCACCTTTACAAATGTTACAGTGAGCCTGGAACTATGCCGGGGCAGGGGTTTGCTAGAAGAGTGTACTTAACAATTTGCTATCACCTAATATGTAATTTAAATTCAAGCTAATTTAAGCAGGGGCAAACGGAACAATACAGCAGTTAGTTGAAAGATGCAGTTACTTCGCTTGCCTGTAGGTAAAAGAGATTATGCATGTAAGAGATTAATTTATCAGCCCCATAGGATTGCATACATTTATTTATAAAACACTTATAATACCATATACATTCATTGGGGATTGGTGAAGGAAGCCCCCAGCTAATTAAAAACCTTCATGTAAATAAAACATTAAATACCTCTGTGGAAATGGGAAAAAGGGGGCAACATCTGGCATGCAGTGTGTATTAATGCCTATAGTATGAGAAATAAGATTCTGATCTTAAAGCTTTAATAAAGGATATAGTGGTGGTCATGGAGACATGGTTTATAGAGAACCATGACTGGGATGTAATTGTACTGAGCTTTAATTTATTCAGGGAGGATAGGGTAGGAAGAAAGGAAGGAGTAGTGGCACTATATGTAAAAATATAATATTAAAACAACAGAATTGCAGGGTTTACAAGGGAAGAGGAGGCACTGTGGGCTAAACTGCAAAGAGGGAATGCAGCATCTATTTGAACTGGTGTGATTTGCAGACCTCCTTCATAGATGCAGAGGTTGGCAGAGATTTGATTGAAGACATACACCATATTGTTATGGAAGAAGAAGTGCTACTGATAGGTGATTTCAATATGCTAGATGTCGTTTGCAACATCCCTGCTGCAGTATCATCTATAAGTTATGAGATCTTGAATTCTCTACAGGGAAAACTATCCAGCAACTGTTAATAGAACCCACATGGGAGGGGGCCATACTGAAGCTGGTGCTTAGAAATGGGGAAAGTGTTTCTGATGTTATAGTGGGTGATCATATCACATCTAGTGATCACTGGATGGTGTGGTTCAGTATTAGGACAAGGACTGTGATAGTTCATTCAAAAGTGAAGGTCCTAGACTTTAAGAAAACTAACTTTCTCAAGATAAGACAATACCTCAAAGAGTCATTAACTGGATGGGAACAGCTGAGGGATGCTGAATGGGAAAAGCAGTGGGGAAAACTATAAGGGGATATTTTAAAGGCAACAAAACTTTTTGTTAGGAAAGTAAATAACTGTAAAAGGAAAAGGAGACCACTATGATTCTCAAAAGAAGTAACTGTGAAACTAAGGAAAAAGAGGATGGCCTTCATGAAATACAGGAGATCACAGAAGCATCAATATTTGGAAAAACGAAAATAAGCTAGGAAAGTGGTCAGGAATGCAAAGATACAAATGGAAGGAAAACTAGCCAAGGCAGTAAAATGGTGGGATGAAACATTTTTCAGATACGTTAGTGAGAGGAGGAAGTGCAAAAATGGTATTTTGAAACTCAAGGGTGAAGGGGAGGAATATGTAGAAGCTATGAGGATAAAGTGGAATTTCTTAACAAATATTTCTGTTCTGTGTTCATAGATGAAGGGTTGGGAAGCAGGACCTCAGAAAATGCACACAAATAGGAACAGAAGTAAGATGGATCTTGAATAATTTTCAGAAGATTGTGTTTGTGAGGAACTAGCTAAACTAAAAGTAGACAAAGCAATGGGGACTGATGGGATACATCTAAGAGTATTGAAGGAACATAGGGAAATTCTGGCGGCTCCACTCTCTGACCTTATCAATGCTTCTTTAGTGTTGTGAGTGGTCTCAGGACGGGAGAAGAGTGCATGTTGTCCCTCTACACAAAAGCAAAACTAAGGACGAGGTTGGGAACTAAAGACCAGTTAGTCTGACCTCTGTGGTGAATAAATCAATGGAAACATTGCTGAAACAGATGATAATGAGGTTTCTCTAAGAACAAGCAGTAAGTCAGTCCTCACTTATGGGTGACAGAGGCACCAACGGAGCCCACACAGAGCAATTCTCCAGCTTTCAAAGAAAGCCTTTGGGATTGCTGCCATGCATGCGTGGTCCCCTTCCTGCCCAAAGATGCCATCTTGCTCAGTCTCCCTTTTTCCGTGAAGCCCTTCGGACGCATGTCCTTGTCCCTTGGAAAACGTTTTTCGTGCTTCGGCCTTTCGGCCATTTTTCCGGTAGCACCGGTCCTCTTCCTCCCCCCCCCACCCCCCTTCGCCCCTGCTTCGACTGTGGATTAGGGGATCCCTTTTTTATCTCTGTTTAGTGTTTTTTCTTTCGGGCCCTTTTCACGCCCTTTTTTTCCCAACTGCTGGCCTTGAGGGTTTTTGACCTCGCAGGGGTCCTTTTTGTTCCCATGGCTACTGGCTTTAAGAAATGAGACAGATGCTCCAAAAATAAGTCATTCACGGACACCCACGACTACTGTCTATGGCAGGGGTCACCAACCTGCGGCCCGCGGGCTGCATGCGGCCCACGAGGCCCCTTAGTGCGGCCCGCGAGGCTCTACCCCGGTTAACATTACGTGCGGCCCGCCAAGGATTCCCGCCATTGTATCTGCGGCCCGCGGCATGCTCGGCGGGTTCAACGGCACGTGAGCGGTTTCCCAAGAGCAGCGCGCAAATTAGAGGACCAATCAGCAATAAGACTTCACCAAGCACTCGCAAGAGTTTGCCTTCTTCAGTGCCCCCTTCGAGATGAACCCCACCGACGTGCCCTCTGACCTTCAAATGGACTTGATCGAACTGCAGTGTGACGACGCACAGAAGTCGCGCTTCATGGCTATGGGCCCTGTCGCATTTTGGAAGACACAGGCGGCCACCCACCCGTCCATGGCCGCCAACGCACGCAAGGTCGCTGCTCTCTTCGGCTCAACCTACTGCTGCGAACAGCTGTTCAGCCGAATGAAATTGATAAAGTCATCCACGCGCTCGCAGCTCACCGACGACCACCTGCAAACGTCCCTTCTCCTGTCAGTGTCATCTGTGAAGCCGGACTTTAAGCGTTTGTCTGCTAGCATGAATCATCAGCCATCTCATTAAATTCAATAAAGGTGATCAGCCATTGTTTTCATAATTTTGCGTTTGTTGTTTTTTTTCGCGGGGGCGGGGAGAAGGGGGGTGCGGCCCGCGAGGCTCCCGGTAGTCGGCTGTGCGGCCCACGGCCCTCTGGAGGTTGGTGACCCCTGGTCTATGGTGACTGGGGGCTGACCACAATCCGGAGCTCTGCTCACTTTATAAGAAAATATCCACTAAGGCCTTGCTCAGCCGCAAGCAGAAATCCAATGACATTTTCGGCAAGGCAGCCCCAGGATCCCTGATGGCACCTCGCCCTACTGATCCACCATAGTAACCCTGCACCCCAGGTGTCACTCTGATCAGGGTTCACCTGAGGTGTAATGGAAAAAGAAGAAGACAACCTCAAAGTCGCTGTCAGGGGCTCTGGAGAAGTGCGAGTGGTCTTGCGCTCGCTCCCTTAGCCCACAGGCGTTCCCAAGAGTCGGACAAGGAGCGGCCTCGAAAGGTACCTCATACAGACACGGAGGCCTCCAGCGATGGTGCCCGGTCTCTTGAGGGTCATCCCGGCGAGGACCCCCTCTTCTCCTCCACGCCAGACTCGGTAACCCCAGCATCGACGTCACAGGGACCCACTCCCGAGTGGGAGTCCTGTATGCTGACACTGGAGTGCAGCATTTCTTCCTTCCTTGCTGCCCAGCAGGCGCTTTTCCCCAGCATGGCTGGCTCGCGCCCCGAGACCGAGGGTCAACCAACTGGGATCCCGAAAACTGCCTTGGAAACCCCCAAGAGCCACGGGCCTCAAGAGGATCCTTGGCACTGGTCTCGCTTGCTGTCCCATTCCTCGGGGGCGAGGTCTTCCAGAGCCAGTGCCTCCAGCTCCAAGCGTGCCTCGGCCAGGGGGCGCGGGGATCAGCCTGACTCTGAGTCCTTCTCGGACCTCTCGGGCTGGGAATCAGACGGGGACACTTCCCTGGAGACCCACACCCTTAGGGATCTCCCCTCTGACCCATCCCTGCCCGCATCGTAAAGGCGGTCACCTCCTGAGGACACCTCTTTCCTGGCATTTGTGCGTGATGTGGCTCGGACCCTCAATCTGCTGCGCAGACTGAGGAGGAGCCGAGGGCAGAGGAACATGACATCCTCATTCACCCCCTGCACTGACAATACCTTTGCTTCATCCTCAGCAGCAGCAGGCACTACTAATACAGTTCTTCCTTTCAGACTAGTGTCTGCTCCCAGAGTTTTCACAAAGTGCATAGTGGTCATAGCCACTTTTCTCCGTGTGCAGGGGATTTTCGCCTTCCCTTATTTGGAAGACTGGTTGGTGAGGGGCGGCTTTCCGAATGAAGTTCACCAGGCCATATAGCATACCATCCAGTACCTGGAGCAGCTGGGCTTCATTATCAACTACCCCAAGTCCCACCTGCAGCCCGCTCAGCATCTCAAGTTCATTGGGGCTCTCCTTAATACTTTGGTGGCCAGGGCATATCTCCTGACAGACTGGGCCCACCGACTCATCTTTTTGGCGCACCAGGTTCAGTGTTGCTCGATGGGGTCCACTCCCCAGATGCTTCGCCTCCTAGGCCACATGGCTTCCATGGTCCATGTCACCTCGTTCACCCGCCTACATATGTGACAAGTACAGTGGAACCTCTGCACTCAGTGGCATCAGATGTCAGGCAGCCTCTCTGACAGGGTGCGCACAACTGCACCACTATTTGGCACCCTCTCATGGTGGCAGCAGTTGGTGCGTCTTCTAGTAGGGCTGCCCTTCCAAATGCCCCCACACCAGCAAATTCTGACAACAGATACCTCCAAGCTCAGCTGGGGAGCCCTTCTCAGTGGCCTCTGCAAGGCTTCTGTTTGGAGGGCAAGAGCCTCCACCAGTTAAACTTCCTTGAAATCTGAGCCATTGCAAATGTCGCTGTGGGCCTTCCGGATGTAGCTGGCTGGTCAGGTCGTTCTCATACAAACCGATAACCAAGTAGCGATGTTCTACATCAACAAACAAGGGGGTACGGGCTTGTACCTCCTTGGGAGACATCCTGCTCTGGAAGTTCACCATGAAGCACCAGATGCTTCTCCGGGCAGTGTGTCTCCCAGGAGAGGACAATGCCTTAATGGACAAGCTCAGTGGATACCTGCAACTGCACAAGTGGGCTCTCAACACCCAGGTGGCCCACAGGATCTTTCAGATGTGAGGCACCCCCATCATGGGTCTCTTCGCATCTCCTCTCAATGCCAAGCTACTGCTGTTTTGCTCCAGGATGCCCTGTCCCAGTCAGGCAGAATCTGATGCCTTCCTCCTGGATTGGAATGAGAGCCTACTCTACACTTACCCACCGACTCCCTTGGTGGCCAAGACCCTCTTCAAGGACCAAGCAGACAGGGCCTCCTTAATACCTATTGCCCCACTGTGGCCATACCTTCTGTTGCTGCAATTGTCTTGGGCAACGCCCCTTCCTCTGGGCTGTGCCCCAGATCTACTCTCATAGGAAGAGGGCACCCTACTACACCCCAGCCTCCGCTCCCTATCACTCATGGCTTGGCTGCTAAACAGATAGCACTGGCAGAGTTCCATCTGCTCGTAGATGTCAAGAACGTTCTCCTGGCGTCTCATAAGAATTCCACCAGGAGGGCATATGCCTTCAAGTGGTGCAGATTTTCAGTCTGGTGTGTGGATCAGGCCCTCATCCCCATTACTTGCTCAGTGAAGACTGTACTGACTTACTTGCTTCACCTCTTCATCTCTGGATTTAAGTCTACTGTAACTCTGTCACCGCAACATTGATGATCAGCCCCTTTCTGCTCATTCACTCACTGGATGCTTTATGTGGGGCCTTCTGCTTTCTCATCCCCTTATTCGACCACTGCCAGTGGCATGGGATCTCAGTATCGTCCTGGGACAACAGCTCTCGGCACCCTTTGAGCTGCTGGCCACCTGTCCTCTCATGTTCCTCACTTGGAAAGTCATCTTTCTAGTGGCACTTACTTCAGTGTGCAGAATCAGTGAGCTGCAGGCGCTTGTAGCGCAACTGCCTTATACCAGGTTCTACAAAAATAGAGTGATGCTATGCACTCATCCTAAATTTCTCCCTAAGGTGGTTTCAGCATTTCACTTAAACCAGTCTGTGATACTGCCCACCTTTTTCCCATGGTCTCTTGCCTCCAGGGCAGAGGCCTCTCTCCATACTTTGGACTGTAAGAGAGCACTCGCTTTTTATCTGGAACGGATGAAGCCCCATCACCGTTCCACTTAGCTCTTTGTTCTCTATGACCCCCAGCAGGCTGCGGGTAGCCGTCTCTAAGTGCACCCTCTCCATCTGGGTGGCTGACTGCATCTCTTTTGCTTATGCTGAGACTGGGCTCACCTTAGAGCGCCATGTCACGGCACATAATATTCACACTATGGCAGCCTCAGTAGCTCACTTGCGCTCCATCTCCACAGTAGAGATTTGTAGGGCTGCTACGTGTTCATCTGTCCATACCTTTGCAGCCCACTACTGCCTGGATAAGGATTCCTGGCATGACAGCACCTTCGTCCAAGCCATACTCGGGCACCTCTTTGAAAATTAATGCAACTCCTTCCCTCTGGCCCTTCTGTCTGTCCAGGCTACTGGAGAATCGGCTGTTGGTTGATGCCTGAGGTTGGTGTTGACTCTCAGACTCTCAGCATTTCCCGCTGTTTCTTGGTTTGTTTTTCTGGTTGCACCATTAGGCAGTCTACTGGGTTTTGTGGTAGCCTGTAGCTCCAGGAACAGCAGGAATCAGTCCTCACTACCCTCCCTATGGAGTTTTTCTTGTTGGGCTTCATTAAGCTTTGTCATCATTCTGAAGTAAGATGGCTCCTTCGGGCGGGAAGATCAGCACGCATGTGTGGAGTACATTCCAAAAGCTTCCTTTGGAAGCTGGGAAGTGTTCCTGTATGGGCTCAGTTGGTGACATCACTCATATGTAAGGACTGATTCCTGCTGTTCCTGGAGAACACCTGCTACAGGTGAGCAACTACGCTTTATGGAAAGTGGTAGATGTGTGGAATAGCCACCCTGCGGAGGGTAAATATGAGGACTGAATCTGAATTCAAGAAAGCATTGGAGAAAACTAAAGATCTCTAAGGGAAAAGAGGGGAACTGTAAAGCTTAGTAGCTGGACTGTAAGGGCAACTGGATAGCTCAATTGTTCTTTATCTTCTGTTATTTTCTCTGTTTTTCTTAAAGATCAATCGCCCTCCCAACTGCTCTTGATGATTAAAAATACATGTGATTCTGTCATCTACTAAGGAAAATAATGATACTTTTAACTCCTTCCTAAAATGCAATAACTGAGATTCATTTCTTTAATTTGTCAGATGCTGCTGTTCTAAATGCTTTACACCTCCAATTTAATTTCCTCACCATTGACACTGTTGGAATGGTCAACTGCAATGATCTTTTTGGCCTCTATCTAAATTTAGTTTGAGACTGGAAAATTTTCCAAAATCTGTAAATGTATGTAGCAATTTTGGCAGAGTCTCCTGTGGAGAACCCAGATAAATGAGTATATCATCGGCAAAAGCCAAAACACAAAATTTCTCCTTTCCTATCTGTGCTCCCGCAAACCCAGGGTGTGTTCATATGCACTCAAGCAGCGGTTCCAATGTTAAGATAAAGAGAAGGGGGGACAGAGGGCAACCCTGCCGAGTCCCCCTTTGCAGGGAAGTCGGGTGTCAGAGAGCCATTCACTAGTATTTGCCCACGGGGGTCTGAGTATAAGAGCCGGATCACCTCAGTGAAGAATCCATCCAGTGCAATATATTTCAGCACTAAACTATAAGGCCAAGCTACCCAATCAAATGTTTTTTAATCATCAAAGCTAATCAGTAGTGCAGGCATTTCCGCTATTTCTAGCCTATAGAGGGAGGAGAAAATCCTCTGAACGGTTTTTACTAAATGCCTGCCGTGGACAAAAACCCTACCTGATCCTCATGCATGAGATGGGGCATAGGTGGAGCTAATTGCTCAGCCATAATTTTAGCAAATATCTTAATGTCTACATTTAGTAAAAATATAGGCCAGTAGGACCCAGACAGCAAGGGATCTCTATTTGGCTTGGATAGGACCATAATGACTGCTCTATTCGTCTCGTATGGAAAGGTTTGTCTCCTTACTAGATCAGCGAAATAGGCTGTTAATGAATTTGCCACTTGGGGGAGCCATAAAACTCTCTTCTATAGCCATTTGGTCCCGGGGTACGACAGTGATGTAGTGTTTTGATTGCTTTTACAACCTCCAGAATTGTAATCGGGGCATTAAGATCTTTCTAATCTGCTGTTAGGTACGGTGTTCGACTCAAAAAAGCTTGCTCTTCTTCCCTCGCTTCCATTTCTGCTTTGTATAGGGAGGCATAATAAGTTTGAAATATGTTTATGTTGCTGTGTATTTTGAATATATCCTCCCATATCTTGGGGGCTCCCACATACTGTTGTCCAATATTGGTCTTAATCATGTTAACAATTTCCCTGTTTTATTCCCAAATTTGTAAAGTTTGTACCTATAGTATAGTTGAGATTGCATAACACTTTCCTGCATAAGGGTGGCCGTCTCTTTCTGTAAGTGTAGCATCCTCTCTTTAGTTTGTTGTTTAGAGTGCACTGAGAACTTTCTATGAGTGGAACAGAGCTCTCTCTCCAATTGGATTACACATTGGCATTTTAGACGGCGTGCCGCTATGATTCCTATGATTTGGCCGCGCAGCACTGCTTTAGTGGTCTCCCAAAAGAGTGTTGGGTTATTCTTGTGGGTTTCATTGTTGTTAATATAGTCCTCCCATTGTGTTTTAAGGTGTTCTCCAAATCTGTTATCTGAATTTAGGTCTGTGGAGTACCACCAGAGAATACTTTTGGGTCAGGCTCCCCATTTTAGGGTGAACCAGATCAACGCATGGTCTGAGATGGTTATGGGGCCCACCTCTGCACACGTCACCCGGTCAAGGAATGTAGAGGATTCTAAAAAGTAATCTATCCTAGATCCTGTGTCGTGTGCACGTCAGAGATGCGTATAGTCTCTGTCCAGGGGGTGGAGAGCCCTCCAATAATCTATGAGGTCATAGCTGTCGCAAATCCCCCACACCCACTATATTCTACGATCCCTCCCTCTATTACATTGGCCTGAGCAATCCATATACTCATTCATGACACGCTTAAAGTCTCCCCCGATAATAAGTGGGACCCTCCCCGCTTCATTGAAACATTTGCTTACCTTAGCATAGAATTGAGGATCATATATATTAGGTACATATCTATTCACAAAGGCTACATATTGACCATGTATTCTCCCTGGGAGAAAGATTTATCTCCCCTCCGGGTCCGGGTCTGTCATCTCAAAGCCCATCTTTTTATGCATCAGTATTACTACTCCCGCTTTCTTCCTTCCTGAGGATGCCCCATATGTTTCCCCGACCCACCAGTGCTTGAGCTTAGAGAGCTCAAATTCCATTTGGTGACACATAGAAAAATGATGACAGAAAAAGACCACATGGCCTATCTAGTCTGTCCTTCCATATCAACAATTACAACAGTCCTCTTTTGTCCTTTAGAGATCCTCTGTGTTTGTCCCGTGCTTTTTTGAATTCAGATACTGCCCTCATCTCTACCACCTCCACTGGGAGACTATTCCACGGATCCACCACTCTTTCTGTAAAGAAATATTTTCGCATATCACTCCTGAATCTATCCCCTTTCACCCTCATATATACAGCCAAGTCCCCTTGTAGCAGTACTTGCTTTCAATCAAAAGAGGCTCTCCCCCTGTGCATTTATGCCACGGAGGTATTTAAACGTCTCAATCATATCACCTCTATCCCGCCTTTCCTCTAATGTGCACATATTAAGATCCTTAAGTCTGTCCACATATGCCTTATAATGAAGACCACTAACCATTTTAGTAGCCACCCTCTGTACTGACTCCATCCTGTTTATATCCTTTTGAAGGTGCGGTCTCCAAAATTGCACACAATACTCCAAATGAGGCCGCACCAAAGACTTATACAGAGGCCCTATCACCTCCTTTTTTCTGATAGCCATTCCTGTCCGTATGTACCCAAGCATCCCTCTAGCTTTTACTGTCACCTTTCTACCTGTTTAGCCACTTTAAGATCATCAGACACAACCACGCCTAGGTTCCACTCTTCTTTAGTGGACAAACGTACGTCACCCTCTATACTATATTGCTGCCTTGGATTGCTGCTGCCCAAATGCATGACCTTGCATTTTTTAACATTAAATCCCAGCTGCCAAATTCTAGACCATTCTTCAAGCTTAGCTAGATCCCTGCTCATCTTATCTACACCTTCCTGGGTGTCTACTCTATTGCAGATTTTGGTATCATCTGCAAAGAGGCAAACCTTACCCGACAGCCGTTCCACCACATCACTAACAAAGATGTTAAAAAGAATCGGACCAAGGACAGATCCCTGGGGCACACCACTGGTAACTTTCTTCTCCTTAGAGTGAGCTCCATTTACATGTACTCTTTGTTGCCTCCCACTTAACCAATTTCTAACCCAAACAGTAGCTTTAGGGTCCATGCCTAGGGTGCTCAGTTTGTTTATAAGTCGCTTGTGAGGAACGGTGTCAAAGGCTTTACTGAAATCAAAATACACCACATCTAGGGCTCTCCCTCTGTCCAAATCCCTGGTCACCCAGTCAAAGAAATCAATCAGATTTGTCTGACAAGACCTGCCTCTGGTGAATCCATGCTGCCTTGGATTCTGTAATCTGCTGGACTCCAGAAACCTCACTATTTTCTCTTTCAGCAGCGTTTCCAATAATTTACATACCACAGAAGTTAAACTAACTGCCCTGTTGTTTTCAACCACATCCTTACTTCCGCTTTTGTATAAAGGTACCACATGAGCCTCTCTCCAGTCCTTTGGAACCACTCCCAACGAGGCATTGAAAAGGTCAGTCAGTGGAGCTGCTAGAACATCCCCAAGTTCCCTCAGTATTCTAGGGTGTATCCCATCTGGTCCCTTCGCTTTGTCTACTTTAAGTTTAGCTGAGTTTCTTGCAAGAAGGCAATATCTGCTTATAGCGTTTTACAGGGCTGCCTAGACCACAGACATTCCAAGACACAAAGCGGATACTACTATCCATTATCTATGAGCCCACCTCTATTTATATCGCTATTCTGATACTTAAGGTCCCACCAGAGGACCAGCTCCCCCCAGCCTAGGGCGTCCTCCTGTTCTTCTTTGCATTTGCGTTTTATCCAGCCATACTGTCCAACAGCCATCTCCTTTGATTCTTCCTCTTTTACAAGCTCCAGAGGCAGTCCCCACAAATTCCCCTTTTATTTCAATAAGCGTATCCATATATTGATCCCCACCCCAATTTTCCCCCCTTCCCCTTCCCTCCCTTACCTCTCCCATCTCTCTCCTCCTCCTCCTCCTCCTCTTTTTCCCCCTCTGTATTCTTTGATCTACTTTCCCTGCATTGTGGAACTCGTGTCTCTTGGGGAAACTGCTAGGTACATATGACCTAGATTGGCCACTGTTGGAAACAGAATACTGGGCTTGATGGACATTGGTCTGACCCAGTATGGCATATCTTATGTTCTTATCTTATGTTCTTATGCCCTCCTATCACCTTCGTCTTCCTTCTGTCCCTCCTGTTTGGAGTCATCCAAGAAGATGCATTAGGGCCCCACATTTATAAATGTATGTCTGCCCCACCCTCCTTTCTTTCCTTTTATATCCAGCCCACTGTCGCATTTCCCTCCCCGCCCATCCTTCCATTACACCCCTTGATGCTTCATCACCCTGAAGATCTATCTATAATTGTTGCATGTTCACCTATCTCTCTATCTTCTCCCTTCCTGCCTCATGTATACCAGGGGTATTAAGGGGCCATCTGTTTGTGTGGGAATTATGCAAGGTTAATCTAAAACCCCACACATCAAAATAGCAACATGCCGGTCCTCTTACCAGATGGTTCATTTACAATCAAATCTGCATATTATTATTAACTTCACTTTCTAATTATGGGCCTCTTTGGGCCCGCTATCCCAAAGGCGTCCCCCCCCCTCTTATAGTTAAGAGCCGTTACCTCGCACTTCATCCAAGCAAGGGTTACGTAGGGACCAATCCAGCTCATAACTAAACATGATGGCCTTGATGGCATTTCTACATGCAGCAGATTGGGCTTAACAGATTAGCAACAACAACAAAAAAAAAACAGAGTTCCCGGAGAACAGCGGCTGTGCAAACATAAAAATAAAATAAAATAATAGCGAAAATTAAAAATTATAGCTCTTAAAACTGTTTAGTGTCACCTGATTTTCAAACTGATGGTATATTCAGCAGTTTTTCTTGACAATTTGTGGCGCATTTCCCATATCGTCGCTGTTTTCACTGCAGTCCTTTCTGAGGTTGCGCTTCTATCTATAGTCCCTCCTTCACTGTCCTGCCACAATTGAAGGCTTTTGGACCTGGCATCTAGGGGTATAAGAGCACACAGGATTGTACCAGTCCTGCTCCTCACCCCAGGGTAATAGAATCCAGGTCTGGCTGTGGAGTCCCATGGGTCTGTTTCTTCTATCCCCTTATCTCTCCAGTTTCAATAGCCAGCCCATTGCTCTTTACAAAATCTTGCCATATATACAGCCAAATCCTTCTTTTTCATTATTCAAATGGAAAGAATAAAAGAAAAGGAGAAATAAATAAATAAATAAATAAATATAGAAAAGAATAGAAAAGGAAAATTAGGAAAGTTACAGGACCCCCTTTCTCTCATGCATTCCATTCAGCAGATATATTATTCCCATTGCAATGGCTCTCATCACTCTGTCAGCCCATTGAAAAAGGATTGTGCCTCCACTGCAGATGTGAAGTTGTGCTGTCACCCTTGGTATTCTATTTTCAACCTTGCCAAATATAGAAGCGCGAACCTCATGCCCTTGTTCACCAATGTGCCGCATAGTCCTGAAAATTCATGGCGACGCTGGCTGACCTGAATGGAATAGTCCTGGAACACCAGGACTTTTTTTGGCCCCTGTATTTGATTCCTCTAGTTCCAGGCCACCCAAAAAACGGCTTCTTTTTGTGCATAATTGAGAAAGCGGGCGTTGACCACCTGTGGCCGGCCCGCTCCATCCCAACGTTGTCCAAGATGGTGTGCTCGTTCTGTAATGAGGGATCCTGTTGATATCTCCAATGCCAATACAGTAAGTGTCCAAGTTTCCAGATAGCCTCTTAGCTCAGAATCTGCGACTGATTCTGGTATGCTGACGAATCCAAGGTTTTTCCTCCGGCCTCTGTTTTCCAAGTCATCTAGCTTTTCTCAATATACATTTAGCTGTTCCTCCAGGTGCTTTATGTCATGGGTTTGGCCTTGCTGGGCTTCCTGTACCTCCTCCAGCTGGCATTCCAACTGATTAATTTGAGGGCTGAGGTCGGCCACTGCTTGCCCCACCTGTTAGTTGCTCCGATGTAGCTTGACAACGTCCCTCAAGCACTGCTACTAATGTGCTTGTAACCTCTTCCACCATTTCCAGCTGTTGCTCTGAGCGCGGGCTGGCAGGGGCTGCCAGCACCATTCTGGATTCCAGGATATGAGCCTTTTCCCTTTTAGCTGTTTTTGGGTGCCAGATGCTGCTCGCACAGTGTCTCCTGCTCTGGACCTGCTCCCGTTTTCTGCTCCAACTTTGGGGAGCCGTTCTGGCGGGTTTGAAAGCTATATAATTCTATTTTTAGGTGAGGTAACATAGAGCCCGGCAACAAGCAGCTTCCCGGCTCACTGCATCACGTGATCCTCTCTGGATTAAAAAATGTAGATGTTGGCAATTACATTTACCCCCAGGACCAGATGTGCATGCTGGTAGTTGCTCCCTAACTAGAAGACCCAACCTGAAGAACCTTTTCTCTGGCCATCCGCAGACTCAACAAGCACCCCTATCCGGTAATCAACCCCCTCCCCCCTCCTCCAAAGCATAGTTCTGATCTCCCCTCCTTCTCCTCCAAAGTATACAGTCAATCCATCCTTCCCTTAAGGGCCCCTCCAACATAATAGCTATGTTCTGATTCCCCCCTCAAAGACCCCGCTCCCTGATCGCAAGCCTTGAGCTTACTGGGATCATTAATGGCCAGTGGGACAGGAGTGAGGCCATTTGCCTCCTGCTCAGCATACAGTCACCGTCCAGAATGGCAACATTGACCCACAGCAGTAATCTTGCGGCATTACCAGTACTGTGAGGTTTCCACTAACGATCTTGAAGGACTACAGAGTCTTGAAGGACTACAAAAGGGGACTGCTCCTTCTGGAGAGAGATCTGCAATTGTAAGTATTTACTTCTGGGAATTTTTCTAAATCTTGGGGAAAAAATAATTTTTTTGATTAAAGCTGATTAATCTGTGACCCCAGTGTAATTGTTAAATCAGTCATGGCCTAGTAGCAGCAAGAGTTTGCAGTTTAAATTTAAAACACATCAGAGAGCTTTCTGGTTAAATTTAGAACCCAAGACTCCCTCTATCAAAGCAAGGGCTTTGGGACTCCCCTTGAAGATTGGTCACAGATTACCTTAGAAGCACAGGACAGGGTACTGTGTAGCAGCCAGCTTTTAATAAGTCTTCTTTCCCTCCCTCCCTCCCCGACACTCACTCACCCCTGGGATAATTGTAGCTTTATAGGTGCTTAAACCTCTTAAAGGAAAGGAGGTGCCATATTCACTCTCAGGTGCAGCTGTTCATTCTCATCAGCATACATTAAGGACCTGAGATTAATTAAACTTCAGGTAAACAAAGTACATTAAACATATTAGGTATAGTTTTATTAGTATAAGTATCCCTAGCAACCCCTTAGTAAGTAAAGAACTTAAATATCTAAACACAACCTTAAAGTGAAGATGCAGACAGCAGTCCAGCAGCGAGATGGGGGCTTTCCAGTCTGATTGTCACATGTATGATTTTCTCCCAGTTGGTGAGGGGTCTTACGTGTGCAAAAGGTGAAAGGAGCATTTTGCTCTCAGGGAATGAGTCCGATCTCTGGAGGCAAGTGTAGCAGACTTGGAAGACATAAGGAAGACAGAGAGGTACATAGACGAGACCCACAGGGATATAGTCCTGAAGTACTACCTCCAGTCAGGCAGCATCGCTGTTGCCATGGAGGAGAGAGGCCACGTGACAGGAGAGCATCACCCTGGTGTGGCAGGAAGTGATCCTGTAACTAGGACCTGTCCTGCAGGTGATATAAAACCCTCTTGCACCGAGGAACTTTCTCCAGGGCCATGTGCCCATGAGGTGAGGGTTAGGACAGCCATTATAGTTGGTGATTTCTTCATTAGGCATGTAGATATCTGGGTGGCTGGTGGACGTGAGGATCGCCTGGTAAAATGCCTGCCTGGTGCGAAGATATCAGACTTCACGCACCACCTATACAAGTTCTTAGATAGTGCTGGGGAGGAGTCTGCTGTCTTGGTACATGTCGGTACCAATGACATAGGAAAATGTGGTAGGGAGGTTCTGGAGGCTAAATTTAGGCTTTTTGGTAGGAAGTTTAAATACAGAACTTCCAGGGTAGCATTCTCCAAAATGCTTCCCGTTCCACGCACAGGACACAAAAGGCAGGCAGAACTCCGTATTCTCAATGCTTGGATAAGACGATGGTGCAAGGATGAGGATTTTGGATTTGTCAGGAACTGGGGAACATTTTGGGGAAAGGAGGGGCTCTTCCGAAGAGATGGGCTTCACCTTAACCGGGATGGAACCAGGCTGCTGGCATTAACCTTTAAAAAGGAGATAGAGCAGCTTTTAAACTAGATAATAGGGGAAAGCCGACAGTTGCCCAAGAGTGCATGGTTTGGAGTGAAGGATACTACAAAAAAAATGAAGTTAGGACACATCAGCAGAGAGGTTCCAATAAGCACAAAGGTAGCTCAAATGCCCTTGAGTACATAGCAAACAGAGCTTAAAGATTCCAAATTGCCCCTGCCTACCGATAACCAGATTAATATGAATAAAATAGAGTCTCTAAAATGCTTGTATGCAAATGCTAGAAGTCTAAAAAATAAGATGGGAGAGTTAGAATATATAGCACTAAATGAGAAGTTAGATGATATTGGTATCTCAGAGACATAGTGGAAGGAGGACAACCAGTGGGACACTGTGATACCTGGGTACAAACTATATCGTAATGATAGAAATTGGTGGATGGATTGCGTTCTATGTCAGAGAGGGCATTGAGCCACAAAGGATTAAAGTTTTGCAGGAAACAAAATTTTCTGGAATCTTTATGGATAGAAATTCCATTTAAAAAGGGGAAGGCGATGGCAGTGGGGTTGTACTATCGACCACCTGGCCAGAATGAACAAGTGGATGATGAAATGCTCAAAGAAATCAGGGAAGCTAACAAAAGTTACAGAACAGTAATAAAAATGGGTGATTTCAATTACCCCGGTATTGACTGGGTCAGTATCATGGCAGGACATGCTAGGGAGATAAAGATTCTAGATGGAGAGCAAATAGAATGCTAGATATCATAAGGAAAGGAATGGAAAATAAAACAAAGGATATTATGATGCCTCTATATCGTTCCGTGGTACAACCACATCTTGAATATTTTGTGCAGTTCTGATCGCCGTATCTTAAAAAATATATAGCGTTATTAGAAAAGGTGCAGGGAAGAGCCACCAAAATGATAAAGGGGATGGAATGATACTTCTATGAAGAGAGGCTAAGAAGGTTGGGGCTCTTCAACCTGGAAAAGAGACAACTGAGGGGAGATATGATGGAGGTCAATAAATTTATGAATGGGGTGGAACGGGTAGACGTAGATCGATGGTTTACTTTGTCAGAATATAAAAAGACTAGGGGACATGCAATGAAGCTACAGGGTAACCTATTTGAGACTAATAAAAGAAAATATTTTTTCACTCAACGTGTAATCAGTCTTGGAATTTTAGGATGTAGTAAAAGCTGCTAGTGTAGCTGGGTTTAAAAAAGGTTTGGACAAGTTCCTGGAGGAAAGGTCCATATTATTAAAAGGGACCCAGGATATTACTGCTTGACCCAATACAAGCATTGAGGAACCTGTGTCTTTTGGGGAGACTGCTAGGTACTTATGACCTAGATTGGCCACTGTTGGAAACAAGATACTGGGCTTGATGGACCTTGATCTGACCCAGTATGGCATATCTTATGTTCTTATGATCATTAGTTCCGTTTTGGATGGAGACCATGTGCTGAGCAGGAACGAGTAGACCTTTCTCCTGCTTCCACTTGTCACCATTGACCCTGGTAAGCCCGGGGTTTCGATCAGGGGGGACTCATCTCTGTCAGGGGAAGTCTTTGAAGGAGAGTCGGGATGTAGCTATTGTGTTCCGGAGGCCTTCAGGGGAAGAAAGGATTGACTGCTACAGGAGAAGAGAGGGAGGGGGATCAGAGGTATGTTTCAGGGGTGTGGTCGATTACATTTAGGGGTGTGCGTTGGGTCTAAGTGTGGTGAGGGGAGGGATCCTTTGTTCTGGCTCCAACCTGTGCTGCTGCAATGTTAAGATGCTGCTCCCACATCTAAGTTGGGGGTGGGGGTGTTTCAAGGCTCTCCTTTTCCTATGCAGCTTCTTAAAATCACTGGTTTTGCCAGAAATGGAGAAGTATACTCATGCAGTCCAGTTTCTTTTTTACAAGGTTCTACGTTTAGCAGAATCACTGTAAAATCCTGTCATAATTGCATGTCCTGAGATGGACGTAGTAATTCCCCTCTCCATGTCCTCAAAAATGTGCCTTCACGTGTGTATTTCATGACTGGCCTCTACAAATTCTTCCCTTGAACACACCAATCCTTGGGTTGTGTAAAAGTACACACCTTCTTTTTTTGACATTGCATATATTTTTATGCATGGGATAATGCTATGAGAGGCTTTCTATGTGTATATGTTAAGATTTATGTGCGAAAAGTCTATTATGAAATCTCCCCCCCCCCCCCCAAATATGTGCTCACATTGTGCTCTTTTACTACCCATTTCACATGATCATTCACTCACTTTTAATTACTAAGCATTTTTTCTTGAATCATTCCTCTTTTCTTTACCTGTTTCTGATCCACATTCTTTTTATTAACCATTTGGCTGATATTCAAAGATCACTTCAATTTAAAGGCGAAGATTAATGGTCTAAGTTAGGTTCTTATTTTCAGCCTTTCTTGGGCATTTAAGTTTAGGCTGAAAATAGGTATCTAAGTTTAGGAGCCTAAAACTGAGGTTCCTAAATTTAAGCCATTCACTGATTCTTGTAAGTTTGGCACCCAGTGCCAGAACTCAGGTTGAATGGTTGCCCCAACTTGAGCCGGTTTTGCAATTTGGCTGTCACTGCTGAAAATCTCTCCCTCCCCCCTAAATGTTTAGCTCCTGATGTTAAGTTAAACATTAAGCAGGTCCCATGGTCTGATCACTCTTTCACTGATAACTTTATATCAGCTTCTGGTCTTATAACTAAGAATCACAAATTGAAGATTTTTAGGACTCATAATACGTACGAACCTGAGACCTTAGGTCCACATTGGATACTGCAGTGTTAGGGCTTAGGATCCTAAACAGTCACTGCTACTATAAAGATTTGTTACGTCCTTAAAACAGTCCTTTAACACTAGTCCCTTTAAAATAAGTTAGAATTAAGAGGTCACATTCTGTTCCTGGTATTCTACCCAGTTAGAGTTAGAAAAACAGGAGCTTAAAAATAAAAAAACGATGGTACATTTGCCCTGATGCTGTCTCGTAAGCCAGATATGAAGATGAGCTGGTAAAATGTCAAGGGGTGATGACAGAAGCTAAATAAACGTCTTATAATAAAATGATTTGTTCCACCTGTACCAGTACCAGAACTTACTTTATTATTGTGAGGAAACTTTCCTCGTTTGGAAAGGCTAAATATCAGTAGCCACTAGGAAGCTGTCATTCTTTTGCAGAATTTACAATGAAGAACATTACTAATATTACAGCAAATTTTGATACAATACCTATGGCCTAGTTTAGATGAGAAGGGATTCAGCTGAGGTGACATGGGATGAATTTTCTGTGATTTCCACGTCTCAAGTTTTGGAAGCTCTCCATTCTTTAAGTGATATTTCTTGTCCATTAAATCTGTGTTTGGCTATTATTTTAACACGACTGAGTGAGGATCTTATGGAACCATTAACAATCATCAATAAGTTCCCGGAAGAAGGAAACGTCTCGGATATGCTAAAGAGAGCGCCAGGACACCCCATTCTGAAAAAAACGTCACTGGATATATCAATTCTGAAAATTATCGGCCAGTTCCCCCCTTTTTTGTCATCTAAAATGATAAAGAAATTAGTATTCCATCAGCTTATATATTTTGTTGATTACATGGTGGAGGAGTAGCCTAGTGGTTAGAGCACTAGCTTGGTAACCAAGAGACCAGGATTCGATTCCCATTAGCACTCCTTGTAGACTCCATTGCTGCCTGTAAACTCCATTGCTGCTTGTTGATTAACCTACGCTGCATTGCTATCTCATTGCTGCCTGTAGACTCCATTGCTGCCTGTAGACTCCATTGCTGCATGTTGATTAACATATGCTGCATTGCCACCTCATTATTGCTTGTAGACTCCATTACTACCTGCAAATAACATACTGCATAGCCTGTTGATTCCATTGCTGCTTGTAGAATATCATACTGCTTAGCCTATTGATTCCATTGCTGCTCGTAGAATATCATACTGCATAACTACTCACTGCTTGCAAGATAACATTGCTGCATAGCCCCTCTCTGCTCCCTCTATGGCTCCACACCACATTATCATCCTTTTCCTCATACTCCCTAACTGTTTCCTCTCCTACCAGCACCCTCAATCCCTTACTCCTCATACCCCCTCTCCCACTCTCATTTCGCCCTCTATCCTATCCACTACCCTATCATCAGCTCTTGAGCTTCATCACTCTCTCCCTCTTCCAACCATCTCCTCTCTCTCTAAAGCAACCTCACCCTCGTTTCCGCCGCACTGTCTCCTCCCTACCCCGTACTCTGCTGCTACTCCTCCTTCTCTCATCTGGCAATATCAACCCCAATCCTGGCCCCCCTAGCTTTCTGTCCCACTCCGAACTGAAGTCTTCACGTAGCATGTCTAATCTTATCCACATCCCTCTCCTTTCCCCTTCTGCCTCCTGCCTCAGTCTCATCCCGAGATCTCAACCCCAATTCTGGCCCCCCCTAGCTCTCTGTCTCGCTCTGAGAAGAAGTCCTCACGCAACATATCTAATCCTATCCACATCCCTCTCCTCTCCCCTTCCACTCCTGCCTCAGTCCCATCCCGTGATTTCAACCCCAATCCTGGCTCCCCTAGCTCTCTGTCTTGCTCCGCGAAGAAGTCCTCATGCACCATGTCTAATCTTATCCACATCCCTCTCTCTTCCCCTCCCACTCTCCCCTTCTCATGTGCCTTTTGGAACGCACACTCTGTCTCTAATAAACTCACTTTTACCCATGACCTCTTCATCTCCAATGCTTTACACCTTCTTGCTGTAACTGAGACCTGGTTCCCCCCTGAGGATGCCGCATCTACTGCTGCCCTCTGCCATGGGGGTTATCAGTTCTCCCACACGCCTTACTGCACTGGCTGTGGTGGTGGTGTTGGGTTTCTACTTTCTCCGTCCTGCCAATTCCAACCCCTCCTCACTCCTTCCTCTCCTTTCACAGTCCACTCCATCCACCTCTTCACCCAGCTTCCACTCCGGGATGCTGTTATTTATCGACCTCCCGACAAGTCCACTTCTACCTTTCTCACTGACTTCGACTCCTGGCTCTCCTTCTTTCTGGACCCCTCTTCCCCTACTCTTATTCTTGGGGACTTTAACATTCATATTGATAACCCCTCCAACCCTCATGCTTTAAAGCTCCTCTCCCTTGCCTCCTCATTTGACCTCCATCTTTGTTCCTCTGCCCCCACTCACCAGCATGGCCACTGCCTGGATCTGATATTCTTCTCTCGCTGCTTACGATCGAACTTTTGTAGCTCAGTTCTCCCCGTATCTAACCATCACCTTTTAAGCTTTAATCTTCACCACCTGCTGCCTCAGCCTCGTCATGCCTCCTCTAACCTTTTTAGAAATTTTCATGCTATTGATCCCTTGACTCTCTCTTCTGCCATTTCTTCACCCCTCTCCTCCACCCTGTCATCTACGTCCATTGATGAGGCAGTAACTTCCTATAATGCTGCACGCTCCTCGGCTCTGGATGCTCTCGCTCCCCCCATCCCACATCCTGTGAGACATTCTGCACCCCAGCCCTGGCTTTCATCCACCACCCGCCATCTACGCTTCTTTGCCTGTTCTGCTGAGTGTGCTTGGCTCAAATACCGCTCCTGAGCAGACCTCCTACACTTCAAATTCATGCTTGTCTCTTTCCAATCAGCCATAGCTCTTGCCAAACAGGACTACTATGTCCAACTGACCAAGTCCCTTGCCTCTGATTCTCGCTATCTCTTTACTACTCTCAACTCCCTCCTCAAAGTGCCCCCACCTCCCATCCCCCCCTCCCTCTCTGCCCAAACCCTGGCCGAATATTTCCATGATAAAATCCACAAGATCACCGTCCAATTTCCCACAACATCAACTACCTCCCTGCCTCTTCACTCCCAACCCTTCCCCACTACATCAACTATCTCCCCTCCTCTTCACTCCCAACCCTCCCCCTACCTCTCCTACCCTCTCTTCCTTTCCTGCGATCTCTGATGACAAAACTTCACACCTTCTCTCTTCCTCCAAATTCACCACCTGCTCCTCCGACCCTATCCCCACCCTCCTCCTATGCCCCATCTTTCTCCACTGTTGTCCCTTCCATCTCCCATATACTCAACCTATCACTCTCCACTGCAACAGTCCCTGCTGACTTCAAACATGCTGTGGTCGCGCCTCTCCTCAAGAAACCCTCACTCGATCCCACATGTCCTTCTAATTATCGACCCATCTCTCTCCTTCCCTTCACTTCTAAACTACTCGAACGCGCTGTTCACTGCCGCTGCCTCGACTTCCTCTCCTCTCATGCCCTCCTGGATCCCTTACAGTCCGGCTTTCATCCTCTACACTCCACTGAAACAGCTCTTGCCAAAGTCTCCAGCGACCTGTTCCTGGCAAAATCCAAAGGTCTTGAAATCTCTGCTGCTTTTGACAGTTGATCACAACCTTCTCCTCGATACCCTGTCCTCACTCCGCTTCTCAGGCTCTGTGCTATCCTTGTTCTCCTATCTCTCCCACCGCTCCTTCCATGTGTATTCTGGTGGCTCCTTCTCATCTGCTACCCCACTCCCAGTCTTTGTACCCCAAGGATCCGTTCTGGGTCCGCTCCTTTTCTCTCTCTATACCCAGTTCCTTGGTGCGTTTATCTCTTCCCATGGCTTTCAGTACCATCTGTATGCCGATGACTCCCAGATCTACCTCTCTACGCCCGTAATCTCCCTGGCAATTCAGACCCGGATCTCTTATGTCGCTACCTGGATGTCTCTCCGCCACTTGAAGTTGAACATGGCCAAGACTGAACTTCTTTTCTTTCCCCCTACAACCTCCCCTCCTCTTACTCCCTTCTCAATTTAAGTGGATAACTCCGTAATCCTTCCTGTTTCTTTGGCCCGCAATTTGGGGGTAGTCTTCGACTCCTCTCTCTCTTTCTCCACACACATGCAGCTCGTAGCCAAGTCCTGCCGTTTTTTTCTCTACAACATTAGCAAAATCCGCCTCTTCCTCTCTGACCACACTACTCAAACACTTGTCCGCTCCCTAGTCACCTTCTGTCTCGACTGCTGCTTGCTGGTCTCCCTCTAAGTCACCTCTCTCCCCTTCAATCTGTTCAACACTCTGCTGCGTGACTAATTTTCTGCCAGCCTCGCCATGCCCATATTGCACCTCTTCTCAGGTCACTTCACTGGCTCCCTATCCGCTTCCGCATCCAATTCAAGCTTCTTCTGCTAACCTATAAATGCATTCACTCTGCGGCTTCTCGGTACCTTTCATCTTTCATCTCTCCTCATAACTCCCCTTGTGAACTCCGCTCTTCCAGCAAACTGCTTCTATCTACGCCCCGCACTCCCACTGCTAACTCCAGACTTCGCTCCTTCCACATTGCTGCATCCTACGCCTGGAATAAACTACCTGTGTCTGTGTGCCAGGCACCTACTCTAACCCTCTTCAGGTCTAAGTTGAAAGCCCACCTCTTTGCTGCTGCTTTTGGATCATGACTCACCTAGTCTCCTTTCCTCCCCCTTGTTCCACCCCTGCCTACACCTTCCATATCTGTGTGTTTGTGCGTTCTGTCTTAACTAGATTGTAAGCTCTGATGAGCATGTAGCAAGTTTTGTAAATAGTTTACCCCTGTTATCCAAGTTTTTTGCCCTGTTATCTGTAAACTCATACGTGTTAACTGTACTGAGCATTTTTGTTCCATGTAAACCGCGCTGATGCTGAATAGTGCGGTATATAAGAGACTGTAAATAAATAAATAAAATAAATTGTCTCTTACATGTCTATAATGTACAGTGCTGCGTACGACTGGTAGTGCTATATAAATGCTGAGTAGTAGTAGTAGTAGTAGTTGTGGCCTTGGGCAAGTTATTTTACCATCCATTGCCTCGGAAGAAAGGCCTGACAATCTACTTCCGGTCACACTGCCAAGAGAACCCAGGAGCTGCCCTGACTCAATGGCCCACATCGCTTGCATTGCTCACATGATATTCTTGACACATACTAGTTTGTCTTTTGCCCGAAACACGGAATGGAAATGGTATAGATGTCCTGTCTGGAAGTGATTCAGAGAAGGTTTTGAATGATAGAAAACAGTATTTGATGGTTCTAAGATATAGCTGCTCCATCTGATACAATTATAAGATTTTGTTTAGTTGATTTAGTTCATTTGTTCTCAGTGGTACAATTTTGAGGCGGTAATTCCAGGTTAAGATTAATAAGTGTTCACAGTGGACCCCTTTATCTAATCACAAGGTCTGCTTTATCAACTGTATTGTTAAATATTTACATAGCTCTAATTTGTCTACTTCTAAATTTTTCAGGGCTACAGTACTATTTGTATGCTGATGATTTGCAGTTTTTACCTGTGGAGCATTCTGTCACTGCCTCTTTAAATAACACAATAATGTGTATAAAGATGATTAATTCATGAATGTCTGCTAATAGATTTTGCCTGAATATAAAAGAGAATGAAATTATGCTACTCTGACAATCTCCAGTGGAAGTTTGTCCTCAGCATTTGAGTTTGATGGTCAGTCAACTCCAAGCAGAGTGGAGCTGAATAATTTAGGAGTGATTCTGTATACCTCATTATCTATGGCGCTACAGGTTAATCCTGCCATAAAAGTAAATCTTTGTTTTAATGACTCATGGTGTGGTATCTTAAGGCTTTTTTTAAGGCCTGATCATTTTCAGACAGCGGTCCAAAATCTATTTACACCTCACCTTGATTACCATAATGCTTTTTATTTAGGCCTGCCTAAACCCCACTATTAATGATTTGCAAACAGTTCAGAATGTAGCTGCTTGGGTAGTAAGTGGTGCCAGCCACACTGCACAAATTGTGAGGCAGTTACTTTGGTTGCCAGTTTTGTGGTATATTCAATATAAAGTACTAATGTTGGTCCACTGGAAGATAAATAACTTTCCACAATGTATTGCCACTTCACTTACTGAGATCACAAATTCAATATGTATTAGATTTTCCATCATTTAAAGAAGTTAGGTTTGCCGAAACAAGATCACAGATATTTATCTGTTGAGGCACCAGCTCTGTGGAATTCACTCCCGTTAGTTTTAAGACTAATTGGACAAGTAGAATAATTTAGGAAAAACTGAAAGCCCATGGCTTTCCCTTGATCTAAAAAGGAATTTAGGACCCTTTTACTAAAGCTTGCTAAGGATTTGCAATTAATACGGCAAACAAATGCATGTTAATTGCAAAGCCTCCGCAGTAGCTGTTGGGGGTGTGACCAGTATGGTTCCAGCAGCTAACACACAATGGACCAGTCTAATATACGCTCCACCAAGGAAAGTTCACTTAATGAGTCCCATAGAGGAGTCTCTAAGTGAACTCATGTTAAGGGCCGTGTTGCTGCTGAGCAATAGCCTTGGTACTAGCAGTAAAGCATTCTCCATGCCCACACTTTGCCCATTCCTTACCCCATCTCACGATCACTGATTAACATGCGATTTAGTGTGCAGTAGCATACACACTTGTACGTAAATTTTCTCGACTGCCAGTTGTTGCGTGTTAAAACACATATTAACGGGCTTTAGTTCGGAATTTTCCCAATAGAAAACGTTAATAGTGGAGTACTCCAGGGATCTGTGCTGGGTCCGCTGCTTTTTGACATATTCATAAATGACCTGGAAAAGGGAATAATGAGTGAGGTTATCAGATTTGCAGATGACACGAAACTATTTAAAGTTGTTAAAACCCATGAGGATTGTGGAAAATTGCAAGAGGATCTTGATAAATTGGAAGATTGGGCATCCAAATGGCAGATTAAATTTAAAGTGGACAAGTGCAAAGTTATGCACCTAGGAAAGAAAAACCCAAACTATGGTTACACGATGCATGGTTACACATTAGGAAACACCATCCAAGAAAAAGATTTAGGTGTCATCGTGAATAACATGTTAAAACCCTCCGCCCAGTGTGCAGCGGCGGCCAAGAGAGCAAATAGAATGCTAGGTATTGTAGGGATTATAAGGATATGTTCCTGGTTCATAATCGCTCTATGGCCTTTATTCTGCTCTAATAAAAAATATATATATATATGTCATCCAAACTACTATACAGTGGGCAAGGAGAAGCAGGCCAGCATAAAATCATATAAATCTTTGCACTGCATATTACTGAGCTGGAAGGCCCAGAAATAGTCATGCAAACACATACACAGGAAACCATGCAAAGAGCATAAGCTGAGCCGTTAGCCCTGAAGACAGTAGACAGTTGACAGTTGGTGAGTATAACCAAGACAGAGAGGCCTTAGAGATGTTGAAACAGGAACAGAGGGGTCAGAAAGGTCAATGACAGGAAACAGAAGCAGAGAGGAGAGGGGGCCTCACAGAGGGATGAATGTGGAGACTGTATGCATATACGGAAGTAATATACGGAAGCAAAATATTTATATAAGTAATATGACTATTATACTCAAGGGGGGAGGAGGGATTCTGATGACTGACAGAGATTCTCCTCTCCCTGCCTGTATTTGTCCATCAGTTATCTAATAAACAGAGATTCTGATTGCACCTGTACTGACTTTTGGATCTGGACTATACAGGAAATTAGTGATAATTAGTAATCGGTCTTTTGTGGGATACAGGGCCCTACAGTATCATAAGGAAAGGAATGGAAAATAAAACACAGGATATTATAATGCCTCTGTATCATTCCATGGTGCAACCGCACCTTGAGTATTGTGTACAGTTCTGGTCGTCGTATCTTAAAAAGGATATAGCGTTATTAGAAAAGGTACAGAGAAGAGCCACCAAAATGGTAAAGGGGATGGAAGGATACCCCTATGAAGAGAGGCTAAAAAGGTTAGGGCTCTTCAACCTGGAAAAGAGACGGCTGAGAGGAGATATGATAGAAGTCTATAAATTAATGAATGGAGTGGAATGGATAAACATAGATCGGTTGTTTACATCATCAGAATATGGAAAGACTAGGGGACATGCAATGAAGCTACAGGGTAAATTATTTAAGACTAATAAGAGAAAATATTTTTTTACTCAATGTGTAATCAAACTCTGGAATTTTTTACCGGAGGATGTAGTAAAAGCTGTTAGTGTAGCTGGTTTTAAAAAAGGTTTGGACAAGTTCCTACAGGAAAGGTCCTTAAACCATTATTAAAAGGGACCCGGGATATCACTGCTTGACCCAATACAAGCATTGTGGAACCTGTGTCTTTTGGGGAAACTGCTAGGTACTTATGACCTAGATTGGCCACTGTTGGAAACAGGATACTGGGCTTGATGGACTTTGGTCTGACTCAGTATGGTATATCTTATGTTCTTAAGGAGCCCTTGCTTCAGTTTGACAATCACTCAGAATTAAGAAGTTGAAACAGAGCTGTTTGCTTAATTTTTTAGTGGTTTAATTTAATTTTGAATAGCTTCTTTAATGTATTGTGTTTTAGTGTGTTGAGTTTTACGTTTTATATGATTGTTTTATGTAATTATTTGTAGTGTTGTAACACACTTAGATTGTAAGATAATACAGACTAGAATTCCTTTTACATAAAATAAACAAACTAAATTTGTGAATGTTTGGGTACAGGTACCTCTTTCACTGGGATGGCAAAAAAAAGAACAGAAGGGAAGGCCCAAGGGAGTACTTGAAGTCTACTTATAGTCCTTTCTGTGATTTCTCAGATTATATTTATTCACTATTTAAAAATGTGATGTCTTTAATAAATGCAAGGCTACATCAGAAGTCCAGTAAGGGTAATAAATTCACTTTATGTGATTATGATTTGGATTTAATTAGTTGCCTTTTCAAACCAGAGTTCAGGGTGAGTTATAATTATTTAGAGTAAATATCTCCTTGCCCTAGATAGCTTATGGTTTAATGGCCTCATTTACTAACTCGCTTTAATTTTTTAATGTGTGTTAGTATCAGTTATGCATTTGAGGATAATCTTGTAGGGGTGACATTATAAAGGAATTTTTGCATTGAAAGACCTTTTATAACATCACCACAGGAGTTATTCCTGTAAGAGTATGGACAATGCCAGGAAGGCAGTACTTTTATGCTTTGGAGATGTAGGCATGTTTGAGATGGAGTTTGGGTGGAGTCGAATGCATGTTATTTACAACTGTCCTTTGGACCTTTCTGCCACCTTTGCCCTAGTATTTTATAAAGACACATAGGTGGATATGTGTCTTTATAAAACAGGCTTGGCCTTCCACATAAGTAGCCTGTTACGTACTTACCCTCATGAAGCTTTTTCTGCATATACGGCATGTTTTACACATGGAAACAGGCTCCCGATACATGATTTATGCATAGGTGTTTCCTAGGGTGTGGTATGAGTGGAACTGGGGCACTTATTTTATAAAATCCAGAACGTCCAGGGTAGCATTCTCCGAAATGCTTCCTGTTCCACGTGCAGGACCCAAAAGGCAGGCAGAGCTCCGGAGTCTCAATGCATGGATGTGACAATGGTGCAAGGATGAGGGTTTTGGATTTGTTAGGAACTGGGGAACATTCTGGGGAAAGGAGGGGCTCTTCCGAAGGGATGGGCTTCACCTTAACCGGGGTGGAACCAGACTGCTGGCATTAACCTTTAAAAAGGAGATAGAGAAGCTTTTAAACTAGAAAATAGGGGAAAGCCGACAGTCGCCCAAGAGCGCATGGTTCGGAAGAAGGTATCCTTGAAGGATACTACCGAAAGCAGTGAGGTTCCAAAAAAGAGTAAAGTAGCCCAGATGTCCTTGAATATGGTGCAGACAGAGCGTAAAGATTCCAAATTACCGATGCCTATCAATAGCCAGATTAATATTAATAAAATACAGTCTCTAAAATGCTTATATGCAAATGCTAGAAGTCTAAACAATAAATGGGAGAGTTAGAATATAGAGCACTAAATGAGAGGTTAGATATGATTTCAATCTCAGAGAAATGATGGAAGGAGGATAACCAGTGTGATACTTTGATACCTGGATACAAACTATATCATAATGATAGAACTGATCAAATTGGAGGAGGAGTTGCACTCTATGTTAGGGAGGGCATTGAGTCAGAAAGGATTAAAGTTTTGCAGGAAACAAAATTTGCTGTAGAATCTCTATGGATTGAAATTCCATGTATGAAGAGGAAGGTGATGGCAGTGGGGGTGTACTATCGACCGCCTGGCCAGAATGAACAAATGGATGATGAAATGCTTAAGGAGATCAAGGAAGCTAACAAATGCTACAGCAGAGTAGTAATAATGGGTGATTTCAATTACCCCGGTATCGACTGGGTCAGTGTCACGGCAGGACATGCTAGGGAGATAAAGTTTCTAGATGAAATAAATGACTGCTTCTTGGAGCAGCTAGTTCATGAACCGACCAGAGGGGAAGCCATACTGGACCTAGTCCTTAGTGGAACACCAGATCTGGTGCAAGAAATAAGGATGTTGGGACCACTTGGCAATAGTGATCATAGCATGATCGTGTTTGATTTAATTAGTGGAGGAGGGATAGTAAAGAAATCCACAGTACTAACTTTTAACTTTCAAAAGGGAGACTATGTTAAAATGAGGAATATAGTTAAGAAAAAACTAAAAGGAGCGGTTGCAAAGGTTAAAGACTTACATCAAGCTTGGGTGGTGTTTAAAAATACTATCCTGGAAGCCCAGACCAGCTGTATTCCACGCATTAAGAAGAGTGGAATAAAGTCCAAAAAACTGCCAGCATGGTTTAAAGGTGGGGTCAGGAGAGGCTGTTGCTGCCAAAAAAGCATCTTTCAGGAAATGGAAAAAAAGAGCCAAACGAAGAAAACTGGAAACAGCACAAGCACTGGCAAGTTAAATGCAAAGCATTGATAAGGCAGGCAAAGCGAGCATTTGAGAAGGAACTTGCTACGGAAGCAAAAACACGAAACAAAGACTTTTTCAAGTACATTCGTAGCAAAAGGCCTGTGAGAGAGTCAATTGGACCATTAGATGATAGAGGGGTAAAAGGGGCAGTAAAAGGAGACAAGGCTATAGCGGAGAGACTGAATGAATTCTTTGCTTCGGTCTTTACTGAGGAAGATGTAGAGATGTTACCCAAGACTGAAGTGGTATTTAAAGGTGATACTGCAGAGGAATTGAGAG
The DNA here is from genome assembly GCA_033557465.1 of Ichthyophis bannanicus. NCBI lineage: Eukaryota > Metazoa > Chordata > Amphibia > Gymnophiona > Ichthyophiidae > Ichthyophis > Ichthyophis bannanicus. The sequence continues at coordinate 353,205,271 of CM066033.1, forward strand.
AAATATCACTACACCGGGAAGATGTATTACAACTATTTGATAAACTGAATAGTAGCAAATCACCTGGACCGGATGGTATACATCGAAGAGTGTTGAAAGAACTGAAATATGAGATTGCAGACCTGCTATTAGTAATCTGTGAACTTTCAATACAATCATCTGTAATACCTGAAGATTGGAGGATCGCCAATGTAACGCCAATTTTTAAAAAGGGTTCCAGGGGTGATCTGGGAAATTACAGACCGGTGAGCCTGACATCAGTACCGGGGAAAATGGTAGAAACCATCATAAAGAACAAAATTACACAGCATTTAGATAGTCATGGCCTAATGGGAGACAGCCAACATGGCTTTAGACAAGGAAGATCTTGTCTTACTAATCTGATATGTTTTTTTGAAGGTGTGAATAAACAGGTAGACAAAGGTGAGTTGGTTGATATAGTGTATCTGGACTTTCAGAAAGCCTTTGACAAGGTCCCTCATCAGAGACTCTTGGCAAAACTAAAAAGTCATGGGATAGGAGGCAGTGTACTATTGTGGATCGGGAACTGGTTAAAAGATAGAAATCAGAGGGTAGGGCTAAATGGCCATTTTTACCAATGGAAAAAGGTGAATAGTGGAGTACTCCAGGGATCTGTACTGGGTCTGCTACTTTTTGACATATTCATAAATGACCTGGAAAAGGGAATAACGAGTGAGGTTATTAAATTTGCAGACGACACAAAACTGTTTAAAGTTGTTAAAACCCAAGAGGACTGTGGAAAACTGCAGGAGGATCTGGATAAATTGGAAGACTGGGCATCCAAATGGCAGATGAAATTTAATGTGGACAAGTGCAAAGTTATGCACCTAGGAAAGAACAACCCACACTATGATTATACGATGCAAGGTTCCACATTGGGAACCACCACCCAGGAAAAAGATTTAGGAGTCATCGTGGATAACATGTTAAAACCCTCCGCCCAGTGTGCAGCGGTGGCCAAGAAAGCAAATAGAATGCTAGGTACCATAAGGAAAGAAATGGAAAATAAAACAAAGGATATTATAATGCCTCTGTATCATTCCATTGTACGACCGCACCTTGAATATTGTGTGCAATTCTGGTCACCGTATCTTAAAAAGGATATAGCGTTATTAGAAAATGTACACAGAAGAGCTACCAAAATGGTAAAGGGGATGGAAGGCTACTCCTATGAAGAGAGGCTACAAAGGTTAGGGCTCTTCAACCTGGAAAAGAGACGGCTGAGGGGAGATATGATAGAGGTCTATAAATTAATGAATGGAGTGGAACGAGTAAACGTAGATCAATTGTTTACGCTATCAGAATATAGAAAGACTAGGTGACATGCAATGAAGCTACAGGGTAAACTATTTAAGACAAATAAGAGAAAATATTTTTTCACTCAACGTGTAATCAAGCTCTGGAATTTGTTACCGGAGGATGTAGTAAGAGCTGTTAGTGTAGCTGGGTTTAAAAAAGGTTTGGACAAGTTCCTGGAGGAAAGGTCCATAAACCGTTATTAAAAAGGGACCCAGGATATCGATGCTTGACCCAATACAAGCATTGTGGAGCCTGTGTCTTTTGGGGATACTGCTAGGTACGTATGACCTAGATTGGCCACTGTTGGAAACAGGATACTGGGCTTGATGGACCTTGGTCTGACCCAGTATGGCATATCTTATGTTCTTATGTTCTTAAAGTATGTATATGCTTGCATAGACTGTACATGCACATTTGGTTCAGTTTATTACTTGATATACTGACACTCAGGCTAGTTAGAGTCCACTGAAGCGGTATACACCTTTGAAATAGGTGCAAATTTATGTGAGAGCATTTGTGTGCTATTGGAGGTCATTGTAGGAGCCTATTTTATAAAGGCACATGGGTGCCTCAGTTGACTTTACAATTAGGTATCTTTTGGAACTTTTCACATAGGCACCCTGTTATAAAATTAGACCTTTAGTAAAATAAGCCCCATTAAGATTAATGGGGCTTGTGTTAGTACCTGAAGCTGTAAGTTTGCACCAGCAGCAATAGAGGGTGATGTGTGACTTGCCCAAGATCACAAGGAGTGTCAGTGGGAGATGTGGGATTTGAACCCTGGTTCTTAGCCTACTTCTGTACCCACTACCATACTCCTCTGCCATTGATTTTATTTTCAGTTTTGTCTGATGTTTCCTTCCTTATGCTTCAAAGTATCCTACTGTAATTGTGTTATGAATGCATGTATAATGGCATGCTTTGTCACAGTTTTGAAATCAGCTGCTGTGACATATGCACCAAGGGTGGCTACATGTATATTTTTGAATTGCTATGATTCTAAAACGCTTTGAGTCCCTGTTTGTATGTAAGGTGCTATGCAAAACTAAATTATTACTATTATCATATGGATTGAGGTTAAATTAGCACCATAGGTCATACAAAAAAATCATGCTCATTTTTTCTGAGTTGACATCAAAACAATTGAATATGAATTTGCAAAATAGCAATGTTGTCAAACCAAGTTAAAAAAATGCACTGACTATATGTGAAAAAAGAGTAAAAAAAAAAGTCAGTCTGGTTTACAATTCTCTGTTGAAGAAGCAGGTAGAAAAGGAAAATGCTGTCACCTTACTTGACAGACGTGTGTTGTGTCCCTCCTCCTACTGTTTTGGCGGGGTTTACAGTACTAAGCAGCAATAGCAACGAACATGCAAAATGTGTGCCGTGGCATGTTTTATTTAGTGGGGACATGGACACATTTTGCATGGTTGCCGTTAACACTGCTTAGTAAACATACCCCTATGTCTGTTACAAGATCTTTATTTGTAGCTTTTGATCTAAGCAGGAAAATTGAGGGTTGGGGGCTAATGAATATACCTATGACATCTTCTTTTAAGGCTCCATGAAGGCTTTGTGCATTAGTGCATATTAATACACATTAATTTAAGTGTACACTTAGTAAATAGGCCACATTGAGAATAAGGGGACTTGAGCTATTTAAGGTGTATTAAATTGCATTAAGGTGCATTAACTGGTTAACACTCATTGGTATATGAGGGTTTCAGTTCACAAGCAGCGAGCAGGGAAGGCATGGAACTACTTTACAAATGTTAGGGTAATGTAAGGAATGCTCTTTTCACTGTGCACTAGAGCAGTAAGTCAACAACCCACATCATCAAATTTAGTGTAAACAAGTGCAAAATTAAGCACTTAGAGAACAACCCAAACTATGGTTACACAATTTCACATTAGGAACCACCACCCAGGAAAAAGATTGTCATCATTGTGGATAATACGTTCAAATAGTGTGCAGCGGTGGCCAAAAAAGCAAATAGAATGCTAGTAACCGAGGTAGCTCGGACACGGTGCTCCGGACCCCTCTAACCGTCCACCCCTGCCCCCTCCCCCCATTTAGCTCCACCCTCCTTTCCCACAGAATACACACATACACCATTCTTGGGAAAAGCGCCGGTCGCAGCTTTATTAACTTTATAACATACCGAACATTACAGTCCAAGAATAATCCTCTTAACAATCCAAACAGCGGAGTAATGCTTCACCAGCCATGCTATTAGCAAGGTGACCCGCAGCGGAGCAATGCCTCACCAGCCATGCTATTAGCAAGGTGACCCTGCCTCCGCTTCTGCCACGGTCATGCAAACCGCAATCTTCCTAATCCCCTTTCCCCGACCTCGCCATGTAATTAGCAAAAGTCAGCCAGGGGATGTCCGGGTCGGGAGCACCTCGCCCCCGGCCCAAGTATAGCCTAAGGCTCCGGACCCCGGAAACCTCCGGGATCCCGCCCCCCCCAGCTGCGACACCCCTTCAGCCCCCACCCCACATCCCTAACATAGGGAGGGAGGGAGGGAAGCCGGCCTCGTCCCCGAGGAGGAGCAGTAGCCTCGGCAACCGTTGCTGACTCCTCACTCCTCCCCACCCAGGCCACACGCCTCCCTCCTCCCAGGCTCCAGCACACTCCTGCACGCGGTTGGAGCCAATCAATGCTACGGCGCCCTCAACGTCATCGCGCCTCAGCCCACCTGCCGATGACGTCCGCGGGCCAGGGTCCCCGCACCGGCCGAGCACCCGGTTACCATCGGCCGCTGGGACCCTGCCCCGCGGCCTTGCATGAATCATAAGGAAGGGAATGGAAAATAAAACAAAGAATATTTATAATGCCTCTGTATCATTCCATGGTGCGACCATACCTTGAATGTTGTGTGCAATTCTGGTCACCGTTTCTTAAAAAGGATATAGCCAAATTAGAAAAAGTATAGAGAAGAGCCACCAAAATGATAAAGGGGATGGAAGGATACCCCTATGAGGAGAGGCTTAAAAGGTTAGGGCTCTTCATCTTGGAAAAGAGACGGCTAAAGGGAGATAAAATAGAGGTCTATAAGTTAATGAATGGAGTAGAATGGATAAACATAGATCAGTTGTTTACTCCTTCAGAAAGTAGAAAGACTAAGGAACACTTAATGAAGCCCATTTAGGATTAATAAGAGAGAATATTTTTTCACTCAATGAGTAATCAGACTTTGGAATTAGTTACCGGAGAATGTAGTAAAAGCTATTAGTGTTGCTGGGTTTAAAAAGTTTCGGACAAGCTCCTGAAGGAGAAGTCCATAAACCATTATTAAAGAGGACCAGGGAAATCCATAAGCACTTTGGAACCTGTCAGGAACTTGTGACCTGGATTGGCCACTGTTGGAAACAGGATACTGGGCTTGATGGACCTTGGTCTGACTCAGTATAGCATTTCTTATGTTCTTATGACATTCACCTAATTCACAAATTTTACTTTTAAGTTAGTTAAAACTGACTGAAGTTTAATCAACTCTTCTGTGCGAAGTGGAGCAGTCGCATTGATATGGATATCACTAATTTATTTCTTCACTTTTCATTTTAAATGCAAGTGATTCATTTAATGTAACCCTCCAATTGTGCTGTCTAAATGTTGTTAAAAACCCTCATGTTAAATGTTGTAAACCACCCTCATGTCAAATATAACCCCAATTGTGATGTCATGTAACCACTTGGATTGTAGGATAAATAAATAAATAAAAATGATTTTAGGGGAGGGGGAGAATTTCAAGATGACAAATGCTGCTTGCATTGTGCAAAACCTAATTTAACCTATATGGGGAAGAAGAAAGGTAGATCTTGGCGAAGGCATTCCAAATCCAGAGTTACTACACCTCCAATACCATCTGGTCCTATTGATACCTTTCTAATTTGAGGTGTGGCAGTAACATTGCTGGTGTGGGGAAAGGGCTGGTGAAGCTCCACTCATCGATGGAAGTGTTATCTTCCGAGGAACTGGCGCTTCTGGAACTACCAGCAAGGGAAAGTGTGAGCTTGCTTAGAGGAACAATGCTATCTGATGATGCATCCCAGCAACTGAGTCCCAGATACAGGGAGGGGAACCACGGCTTCAGGAACACCAAAACCAGTGTCTGGAGTTCAGAAGGCCATGCCGAAGAGCTCTACCTATCAGCCCGGATATTGGAGCTGGCTGAGGTCTGCACCATAACTGTGAGTGTACCTGTGCCTTTGAAGGTTCTTTGGAGGTAGCAGAGGTGTAGCGTTCTATTATTCTCAGTTTAGAGAATTTATGGAGAGGCTATCTAGTAATTGCAACAGTCACTGTCAGGGCAAATTGAGAGTTTGTCCCACCAAGTTACTCAGATTTTGTTGGACTACTCAAACTAAGCAAGAATTGGGGGTTTCGGAGAAAAGGTTACCTCAATGTGAGGAGAATATTCTGGATAACTGGAACTTGCACAGGAAGATACAATTTATGAAACATGTGATTCACAATAGGAATTTGCAAGTCATAAATGTTCCTAAGATGCTTACTCAGAATTCCAACAAAGTGGATCAAAGTGCACAAACTCGTCCTAAACCCTGCCAAATGTGAAACTATCTGGTTTTGTGATGAAGACTATATCCCCTACCCTTTTTTCCTCATGTTTCTGATCTAGCAGTCCCCCTAAGAAAGCTCAGTCCATTCTCTGAATTCTACTGGACAGCTGTCTTTCTTCCTCAACTCATATTTCATTCCTTGTTAGAAAATCCTTTTATGCATTTACACTAATCAGGTCTTGGATACCAAGGCTTTGAACATTTTAATCATAACCTGATCTTAAATCATCTAGATTATTATTCCCCTTTACCCAGTGACCCGCTCAATCTAAGATGCCTCTAACTTCTTCAGAATAATGCAGTAAGCCTTTTATATAACCAAAGTATCATAATCATGTATCCTCCCTCCTGTTCCAACAATACTGGTTACTCATAAGTTGGTGCATCAGATTTAAGAGTTTCATGATGGCCTATTGGGCTTTTTTACACAAGCATTTCCTTGTACCTTAATTCCTTAGCACTTTAGTTCATTATGGTATTTCCTTCCCTCCGTTTCAGTTTTTAATCTATGGTACGTCTGCCTTCAGCATATCTCTCTCTTGCTCCTTTAAGAGCTACCAGTCATGCTGACCGGAGCAGCTCCTCTGGCAGTGGCTACTCAAAAATAAAGGTCGCAGTTACAAAGTCTGCAGCAGTTTTCCTCCAGATAGTGACTTTTACTGTGTGACAGCCAAGTTAGCCATGTTGCCCGCAGCATTCATCTCAGGCAAGATCTCTCCACTAAATCAAGCAATCACAGCCATTCTGTCAGAGCAGTTCCCTCTGAAACCAAATACCAGTTGCAAGCTTTTCCTCGCCATCCGTAGCAGCCTTCTGGCCAAAGATGAACAAGAAAGCCTTTTTCTCCAAAGGTGCTGTTCTTTAAATATACCCAGATCATGGCAACAAGGACTGCAGGTTTGCTTTTGAAATTTCAATTTACAGCATTTTCTTGAGTGGGGCCAGTTTATAAATTCTACCCTAATGAGCTTCTGGACACTCCCCCCCCCCCCCAACCCTTGCAGGAAGGAGAATGCCCGCTGGTGTTATTTGTTTTGCGTTCACTTTATTTCCCTTTTCGTAAGTTAATGAGGCAGAAAGTAAGGGCCCTCCAACTTGGCCACACTGACATACCTCTTTAGAATACTCTTCTCAGTTGGCAGTTTACTTTGGTGCCATTTTTCTGTTCAGTGCAGACGTCCTAAGCAGGGCCTTCCCTGGCTGTGAAAAATTTCTGAAACTATGTTAACAGAAGATTACTTATATGAGGAGATATATCATATGATCTGCATGGATAGTTATCTGGCTATCTAGCTTACATAAGAACATAAGATATGCCATACTGGGTCAGACCAAGGTCCATCAAGCCCAGTATCCTGTCAATATCCTGGGTCCCTTTTAATAATGGTTTATGGACCTTTCCTCCAGGAACTCGTCCCAAACCCTCTTTAAACCCAGCTACACTAACAGCCTTTACTACATCCTCCGGTAACAAATTCCAGAGTTTGATAACACGTTGAGTGAAAAAATATTTTCTTTTATTAGTTTTAAATAGGTTACCCTGTAGCTTCATAGCATGTCCCCTACTCTTTCTATATTCTGATGATGTAAACAATCGATCTACGTTTACCTGTTCCACTCCGTTCATTAATTTATAGACCTCTATCATATCTCCCCTCAACCATCTCTTTTACATGTTGAAGACCCCTAACCTTTTTAGCCTCTCTTCATAGGGGTATCCTTCCATTCCCTTTACCATTTTGGTGGTCTTCTCTTTACCTTTTCTAATAATGCTATATCCTTTTTAAGATACGATGACTAGAATTGCACACAATATTCAAGGTGTGGTCGCACCATGGAATGATACAGAGGTATTATAATATTTTTTTGTTTTATTTTCCTTATGATACCTAGCATTCTATTTGCTCTCTTGGCCACCGCTGCACATTGGGCCGAGGGCTTTAACATGGTATCCACAATGACTCCTAAATCTTTTTCCTGGGTGGTGGTTCCTAATGTCGAACCTTGGATCATGTAACCATAGTTTGGGTTGTTCTTTCCTAGGTGCATGACTTTTCACTTGTCGACATTAAATTTCATCTGCCATTTGGATGCCCAGTCTTCATCCTTTTGCAATTTTCCACAATCCTCATGGGTTTTAACAACTTTAAATAGTTTTGTGTCATCTGCAAATTTGATAACCTCACTCATTATTCCCTTTTCCAGGTCATTTATGAATATGTCAAAAAGCAGCAGACCCAGCACAGATCCCTGTGGTACTCCACTATTCACCTTTTTCTGCATTGGGAAAATTGGCATTTAGCCCTACTCTCTGCTTTCTATCTTTTAACCAGATCCTGATCCACAATAGTACACTGCCTCCTTATCCATTGACTTTTTAGTTTTGCCAAAAGTCTGATGAGGGACCTTGTCAAAGGCTTTCTGAAAGTCCAGACACACTGTATCAACCAACTCACCTTTGTCTACCTGTTTATTCATGCCTTCAAATAAACATAATAGTAAGACAAGATCTTCCTTGTCTAAAGCCATGTTGGCTGTCTCTTATTAAGCCACGACTATCTTACATGTTCACTAATTTTTTTTCTTTATGATGGTTTCTACCATTTTTCCCGGTACTGACGTCAGGCTCATCGGTCTGTAGTTTCCTGGATCACCCCTGGAACCCTTTTTAAAAATTGGCATTACATTGGCCATCCTCCAATCTTCAAGTAGTATAGATGATTTTAATGATAGCTTCAGATACATATGAGTAACTCTGTGCTGTTATAGGAGCAATCACCTACTTGTAGTTATATGTATCTACATATGAATATTTATACATATATTCCCCTGCTCAACTCTCTCTGATATAAAAGTGTCTCTGTATCTGTTTTTATGGGCGCTTCACACCCTACCTGTTCCACGCGTGCATCCCAAATCAACCTCTTCATTTCTGGTTTTCTAGTCCTCTATCACTTCATGATACCCTCCCAATCAACACCATATAGCTACTGGAGTACTAAGTACACCCATCCAATCCCAACAAACGCCAAAACCTTTCAAAAAAAAGATAAGAAAAGAAGAATACCACATCTGGCACTGTCCTTTATCGCCAATCTCATTTCAATCTACCACAGCCAGCATCATTGATTGTAAGGGCAGAAGTGATTCCAGTCATACCGAGAGTCCTTGCAATTGCAGCTCAGGAATCACCTATATCTGTGGCTGATTATTATATCCTGCTTGTCCATGGAGAACGCAAAGTTACTTACCTGTAACGGCGCTTCTCTGTGGACAGCAGGATAAATCAGTCACTTAAACCTACCCACTTCCCCTTTTGGTTGGTCCTGGTTCTCTATCTAGTTATGGAACAGCCTGAAGAGCAGATTAATGTTCACACCAGAAGGAGGATCTCATGCATGCCCAAGGGTCTTTTTAGACTCTTATAGATTAGGAAGAGCAAGCCCAAACAGGATGCCATCAGGGATGATGTCATCCCCATATGTGCAGCTGATTTATCCTGCTTTCCATGGAGAACCCCTGTTACAGATAAGTAACTTCACTTAAAAGGAGGAGAGACAGTTACCTTAGCTGCTATTGCTGTCTCTTCAGCCCCAACCTTCAAGGGTTGTTGAAGGCCATTTCAAAAATATGATCTCTCAAGGCAGCTGTTGTGCACTGTTCCTCTGCAGGAGTGGAGGAGTGGCCTAGTGGTTGGGGCAAGGTACTTCAGGCCGGAAGGTCGGGGGTTCAAATCCCACTAGAGGACAGCAACCTTGGGCCGGAAGGACTGGGGTTTCTAGTCCCACAGGTGCTCCTTGTGGTCTTGGGCAAGCCACTTAACCCTCCATAGCCCATGTTCCCTGTAAAATAGTTATCTCCTAGTTATAATGCCCTGTTCAATGTAATTTCAGTTTGTTCAATGTAAACCGCACTGATGCAGAATAGCGCGGTATATAAGAGAATGTAAATAAAATAAATAAAATAAATAAAAAAATAAATAAGAAGACATCCAGGAAACTGACACCATTATCTCAGCATGATCTGGATCAGTTGTGGTTGACTACGGGGTAACTGTGGTCACTCTAGTAGGTAGATCATGAGGAAAACACCGCTGACAGCTGCAAGCCACCACTGCCGGATGAAAGAAAACTCAGCCGTAACTGCAGAAGTCAGACCCACATTATCAAGGGGACCATAATAGCATAATCCCACAAACTACCTTTTCACCACTGCAGCAAAGAACAGAACACTGATAAAATAGGTCAGCTCCAAGGACAGCAAATTCCTTAGTTTCCTTCCGCCCTGCCCATACCTTGAGGTCATCCCAAGCCATCTTGTTAGTGATTCCTCCTCCCACCAAATTGAGCCCAGGGTATGCCCAGAAAGCTGCCTTCTGTTTTCAAGCCCCTGCACTCTCGAATTCTCTGTCTCTTGACTTGTGCATTGAAACCGCAAATCAAGGTTTAAAATTGGGGTTAAATTGTGGCTTTTTGTTAGACTTTTTGAGATCAAATGAGCTTCTAATTAACCATCTCTAGTATCTACTGCAGATGAGGGCCCCTGCTTTCCTTTTATATCTGTTTATCATGTTGCATTAGGTTGTTTATTGTTGTCTTATTCATTCCCCTCCTCATAATCTGACTTCTAGTCTTGTTTGTTTATTTTACTAGTTTGTTGTGATTTGTAAATTGCAGTACTAACATACATAACTGTTTGAACTGTGATATAGCAAACAATGAATAAATCAATAAATTACTATTTCTGCCTATGACATGTTTAAACAATATCATCTTGAGCTGTTGAAGGTGCCCAAGGTCACTTTTGTATTATGTATTATTTTCCCCAGGTAAAGAGGTGAATGGCTACAGAGGATCATCCTTTGGAATTGGTCCTTGTTAGTCTAGCGTTGACCAATTTCCTTGAGAATTTAGGAGAAGGAGTATTGTACTCTCCACCTTGATTACATAGGTGACTTTTTAAAAAATTATTTCTAAGGGTTTTCAAATGTACACAGCATTTACGGATACATGATAGGGAATGCGTGAAAATACAACCTAGGAAATCAAAATAAAAGGACTTTTCTCCAAAGCGTGATAGATCAAGAAATCAATAAGGAGAGAGCATAACAAAATACATACAGTAAAAAAAGGAAAAATAGAGTGTACAAGACAATTAAAGTGGGATTAAACTTAACAGAAGCAGCTGAATCATACCATTCTGTGGTAACCCCTACTGTAACCTGTTTCTTTTCTAGCCACAAGAAAACTGTAGGCCGAACCCACCTACAAAGTATTATACGCCAATTGCCCATGCACATGGGAGCCATGCACCAGGAAAGAACTCAGATCACAGTCACTTGTCAGCAAAACTCTTTTATTTGGTACAAGCAAAAAGCTGTAAGCACAGATACACAAGTGTCTGTCTGAGGGATATGAGTGCAGGCAACGTTCTCTACCTCCACAACGGTGAGAGAGAGAAGGCTGCCCCTGATGCTCTACAGCTGCCTTCTTATATACCTGTCTGTTACAAAGTTCCAGAAAGTTCCAGCAAGTTCTGCATAAATTCTTTGCAGAATTCCTGCAGAGCTCTCTCCCCGGGACCCTCCCCTAGTTATCAGGTCGTTTGCAGCTCATGTTTCAAGGTCTGTTTATTTGTGCAGCTGACCGCAACCCCCCTGCCTCTTCCTGTGTTATCCCATCTCCTGGCACTGCTTGTAATCCTCAGGGCTCAGAGTATTTGTGCTCATTGTTTCTAGTTTGGCCTGTATTTTTCTTGGGCCCAAACTCTGCACATTCCTGTCCAAAGTGTGGTTCCCTAGACTCTTTTGTAGTAGGCCGCATATACTCTCTCTCGTAGCCCACATGTTTTTTCTTCTGTGCCGTCCATATGTTGCTTGAGTACATTTCCAGCAGGCAAGGGTGCAGTCATATAAAGCAAACTGCGACGCCCCTGCCCCGCCTTAGGGCTAAAAGACAGGAGCGGCCTATTGCCTCGTGAGGAATGGAGTTAAAAACTGTTCCCTGGTACTGCTGGGTAATGTAGTTCTTGTGCTCCTTTCACTCCGAAATAAGTGTAGTTGTGCGCCAGAGACGGTAAGGCTTGTTTGCAAGTATTTTATTGTTGTTGGGGAGATTCTTCCAGCGCATCACAAATTCATACACATGAACAAAAACTGGTGCTTTAACAAGAACAGAATAAACTTAGGAATAAAGTCAACTAAAGTAGAATTCAGCTTTAACTTCAGCTTTACTTCTAGGGAGTTTGACTCAGCTCTGCCCCAAGAGGTGATTCCCATTTAATGCAGCCTCTTTACATGCACTGTTACGTTCACAGTGGGAGCTTAATTCAGGTGCAAGTAATTAAGGTTTCCAAAGCATGGCAGTAGAAACAGCTCCGTTGTATTTTACTCATACACGGCACAGCAAGCTTCTTTACTCTGGTATTTCCATACAACACAATGAACAATCCATACTATTACAGTCAGGTAAGTCAGAATCAGTTTGCATTAATTCTTCAGACTGTATAGAATTAGTATCTTCATTCAGTACTGGTTGTCTGCCTGCTTTTAGATCTAGAAACTCTTTAAAGCTTTGGAGAAGCAATTCAGCCTGTTGGTTGCTAGATAAGCAATCGTCAGCAGCTATTAAGCTTCTCTCTTGGTCAGTAATGTTTCCCTTCTCCCCTCTCAGGCTAAATAAGTCAGGGTAACATTTAGGCTCTCTTAGTAAGGCTTCAAACATAGGAGACTTGAGTTTACCTTCACTCTTGTAGCTCTTAGGAAAACTGCTTACTTTTTGCCAAGCCCCTCTCGTCCTAGGTGGCTCAGACGTCTTCCAGCTGTGAGGGTTCCTGTGTCTCTCTGGTCCCAACTGTATTCCAAAGAATGAGTTTTCTTTCTCACTTGCCTGCCGTGGAGGCTTCCTCTTCCAGGGCTCTGCCTTCTTCCAGGAGTCTAATCCAGGGCTACGTCCACTTTCCTCAGGACTTTCATTCACAGCCCTTGAAAAGATCCTTGCAGGTCTTCTTTTGTTACCAGGGTCAAACGTACTGCCACACTGCTTCCTGGTCTTCCATTCACTCTCTGACTCACTCTCAGCTGACGTACCAAACGTCTTTCCACAGCTCGTCCTCTCACAGGTCCTTTGCTGCTCTATTTGCTCCTCCTGCACTCTCTGCTCCCTTTGCTCTCTTTAGCAGGGTCATTCTCAGGTTTAAAACGAGGTTCTCTTCCAGGCACGCCCCTTCCAACCACTGGGTGTGCCCAATCAGGACTACTCAACTCCTCCCCTGGGCTGGTATCCATTCTTAGCTCAGCAGAAAGGAGTTTTTCTTTCCTTCCAGTATTGTCAATCTGGCGTAAATCCTGTTGCCCTTCAGGATTTTCCTCGGTCTCCATTGCCTCAGGAGGGCGCTCTTCACCACAAAACATATAAAGCAGACCTGAGCCAATTATCCCTTCATTCCCCAATTTTTCTTTTTCTCTTTTTTTTTTTCTCTAAGGAGGGAAGCAAAAAAAAAGTAATCCCACTAAGGGACATGGACAACAACCATTTGGGACAGAGAGGGGTCATCAAGAGGCAACCGTTGGTACTGTTCCATAGATACAATGTACATGGTTTTAGAGTTTTGCAGTATCATTCATTTACAGCAGGCAAGCAAAAAGGATTATACACAACAGGCAATAATGGCAAAACAAGCGATGCTTAAAAGCGTAATAAAGAAGGCTTTAAGTCCTACTCCTAAACTAGCAAACCATGAAGCAATGTTACCCAAAATATTGTCAAGCTGAAGTCCACCCTTAAAATCATCAGTATGTAACTCAGAAAGATGCTTTATCTTATTCATAGCATCTAGAACAAGAATGGTGTGGTTAGCGATGACAGTACAACAATGTGTAGCATTAATAAAAGTGCATGTGCCGCCTTCAGCAGCCAAAAGCAAATCCAAAGCTTGCCTATTTTGCAGGGTCATTTGCGTATTTTGCTCAAGGGACTCAGCTAGACGTGAGAGAGATGCGGTAATAGCTTTTATTTGTATATGCAGTAAACATTGCAAGCGACGTATGGCCATACCTAGTTCAGCAGTAAGGGTGGTGGTGGCAAAGGGAATCCAGGCAATTGCACTAAGGGCATCCAAATGGGTTTTAGTCATGAGATAAGTGGAATTGATGTACTCAAATGAGACCTGGATAGCATCATCCTCAGCTACAGAGGAGTCCCAAGGGCTTGAGCCGGTTGATAAACTACGTTTCGACCTACGCTGGGGAGAGTGGGCAGGAGAGTGATGGGCAACGTTAAGGAGTATTAAGACTGAAAAGGAGGAAGTTTTAACTAAAGCACAGGGCAAAAGGGAAAGGTTGACTGTTTGATATAGAGTGTGTCCACAAAACCAGTATTGACCAACCACCGCCTTAAGGGATGAGAACATAATCCACCGAATGGTCATATGATGGCCAGGATAAAGCTCCATATTGCTGATCAGATAGGTAGCATCTTTGGGTATATAACAGGACAGATAAGGGGAGGTATAACCGTACCATAAATCCACAGAACCATCAGCATACATGGGTCCCACTGGGGCGACATTTTGCCAATATTTCTCGTCAACAATGAAAGTGGTAGTAGAGATATTTTTCCACTTGCCAGTGACATTTACACGTTCTTTGAGAAGCATAAAGTTAAGGAAATTATTTCCAGTCCATAGAGGCAAGGTAGTATGCCAGGAAGCATTTTGCACATTATAGGACATGTTACACTTAGCAGAAAAAGAAACTGAGGCTTTGGAAATTAAGCAATAGACATAAGTCTGGGACTCTGGTGTGAAAACTGGTATGGGTTCATTAGAAGCATTCTGGGAGTGCCAAGTTTGATTACACTTTATAGGTTCATAACAACCGGGGGTTCTGTCGGTGTTGTCCCAACACGGCACCCGTCCCATGACCTCTGAGAGAGATACAGAGGAGACAACAATCGGGGCGTAACCAACCCCTTTAGGCAAAGGAGTACCGATAATGCAGTCTGAAACATTTAGTAAAGAAACAATCTGCAACACTGACTGCTTCCATGAGTTCAGAGGGACTGCAGGTACAGCTCGGGGCACACGCGATAGCGTCTGGTTAGTCTGGTTTTGCCCCTGGAGGAACAAGGCCAGTTGTCTATCCGGATGTAGACACTCGATGAGGAGGATAATAACAACTGAAATTCCTAGAAGAAAACACAAAGGTACCCAGGGAGTACGTTTGACAGCAGTCATCCTAAACGGTAACTGATCTGTTGGCGGTTGAGGATGTGTTGGCTCTGTGGAGAGAGAGGGATGATTGATCAGATGAAACAGCTGGAGCCGCTTTTAAATGGCTGACGTGTATCCAAGTGTTAGCATCATTCAATCGGGCGGCAAAAGGGGAAGTAATGGTAACAATGTGAGGTCCTGAAAAAGTAGGGCAGTCCCAGGATGCACGAACACAATTTCTTTTATAAACAGTGGTCCCTATAGGAAAACAAAGTGACAGAGGTGAACTGGATACAGACTGTGCGGTTGCTACACGATCTGAATCAAAAAAGATATAAATGTTTATCCCAAAAGATATAACACATTTACAAGGAAATTTCAAAGCAAATTCAGCTCCGAGAGCCAAAGCCTTTGGCCATAGGACCAAAAGGCCCATTGACAGGACTGTGTACTATGTGACAAATCAAGAAAAATACTAACATTTTCACCCAGAAAGAGAGAATTAATATTGGAAAAAAAACAAATGCAAAATAGTGTCCAGATGAGATTCAAATACAAATGTAGCCACCAAAGTTATCCGCTCCATCACCACCTCCAAGCATGACTCTAAGAAGTTGGTCAGATTCATACGGCTCTCCTCGTGCCCATTTAAAGCAAGAGTCTTGTATCTCCCAGAGACTGATTCAGAATAGGCTCTGACTATGGATGGGAGATTATCTGAGGGAAAATTTACGATCTTCCTCACTTATATACTAACTGGGTCAGCTGGAGTAATTAAAGGGCACTTAGAACAATTTGAGATTATTAAACTTTCCTTTGACTGATTTTCCCCAAAAAATCAGTCCTTCAATGTAAAATCTCCTTTTCTTTAATCTGAGCCACAACCACTTCTTTGGATCCTTCAGTGGTCTCCAGCCTAGTCTTGACATGGCTCAAACACTGATTCTGGACAGGAACCTCAGCAGAAAAAAAGCTTCAAGTCTGTTTTTATAGTGAACAAACCTACTAGAGAAGACTGCAGGGCTTTCAGGACATCCCATAGAGTGTCCAAAGTGAGTTTGGCAGGCTTTTCCACCAATACAGCGATATATCCAGTGATTTCATTCTCTTCCTGCCAGCTCTGCAGCTCAGCATTTCTTGGGGATGCTGTGCCTAGATCCAGTGATGATGAGGTCATCGGGGACTGTATTTTGTTCTCTGCTATATTTCAGAGACGTGGTAGCACACCCGATGAGTATACTTCTGGGTCACAGGGGCTGCTCACTCCTCGGGTCTAAATGAAACCCCTTATGCACTCAGGTCAGTGCTTAGACACTCCACAGACCAAGACTTCGACCATGTTCAATAAGGTGAACCCAGGGCAACCTTGCAATGTTGTTTACCCCTTCCTGGACTTTCCCTTGGCATCAGGACCTCACTTGGGTTTCCCCTTATCTTAGTCATTGCTGCAGGTAAGAAGACGCAGACAGGCAGACTAACAGAAAAGATGCAGAGAGCCCAGTTCATACCGCCTACACAGACGCATCTTGCCTCTCCCCTACACAGATGGCTTTTGACTCAGATAGAGACTGGTAACTAAAGCTATTTTTCAAATTTAAAGATGTTTTATTTCTGGTTGATATCAAATAAATAATTAAAAAGCAATCTCAGAATGTGGAAGAAATCCTAACCTTCCCAAACAAGATAACCCTCTTATCTAATTATACTGACCCTTAGAATTATTATTATTATTATGGGAGAAAGAATGTTTTTAGTTTCATTCTAAACATTAAATACTCCAATTCTTGTTGTAAATCTACTGGAAATGCATTTCAAGGGATCAGACCCACCAGTGATGTTTGTGATATTACCTAATGATGTGCATTCATTGTGCAACTAATGGTAAAATGTGATGAATTTTGCCATTTTTGGTTGAGTCCACCTCCAACTAACTGAATGTGCAAGGACGGCAATTTTGATGAACTACCATTCGTAAACTTTGCTTTTGTCATGCGTGCATGCATAGCCAGATGTATCAGAGCTGCTCTGGGAGGGAGAGAAGGGGAAGGAATGAGGCACTTCAAACTATCAAGTTGGAAATCCCATGGGTCATGAGGTCACTGCAAGGCTGGAAGACACAGCCCAGCTCAAATTCCAAAGAACTATTTTGTGTGTGACTTTGAGGGAATGAGAAAAGAGGTGCTGGTACTGGGGTTTAGGAATTAAAAGCAAAAAAGAAAAAAAAAAGGAACAAATCTTATAGGCAGCAGAATGCCTCCCTGTGTTAAGCAGAGGAATGCTGCTGTCTCAGTGTCTGTTCAGTGAGAGGGTTTTGCAAAGTAGTCCTTCCAGGGAATGTATCAGGCAGGGGGGAGATGAGGAAATTGAAAGCGAGGCTAGGAAAGGCATGCTTTTATAATTTGCTGATGCTTATTGCTTACTTCACTAGTTTTTGAGCACTGCAGAGTCAGAATGCACATTTGGACAATGCTTACACTAGCAGATAGGCACCGAAAAGTGTAGCTGTAGAAGGAAGGGCAACTTATTTTATCTATTGCATCCCACAATCACAGGATGCAGAGACTATTTCTTTTTAACAATCTTTCTCACCCACTAGAAATAAAGTTTAACATTGGTAGAAAATAATTACGTTGCCTCATCTAGGTTTGAAAAAGGATTACAATTTGATCAAAGCCCCCCTCTCCCAAGTGAGTTGAAAAGTGGCAGTGGGTGGGGGGGGAAAGGAAAGGTGATGGGAAAGGAGGAGAGGGTTGGTGAAGGGGGGGGGAGAAAAGTAAAAAACCTGGGGCAAACTTTATGGATGGGTTTATGTGAAAGGGGGGGGGGGGTTGGGGAGGGAATGGAGTATTACAATTATCGTTCATCAATATAAAATTATATGTTGTGAAGGGAGCCATGCCACTAATGGCCCTTTTCAGTTATGTTGTTATGTTATTGGCTCCAATAAAGTTTAAATTTTAAAAAAAAGAAAAGAAAAATGGCAACAGGGAGGCCAGGTCATTGAACACTCCCAGGCCTTTACTCGGCTGGGTCGCTCAACACTCCCAGACCTATCTTGGGCTGGGCAGGCCACCCTGAGATCAATTTCTGAGATACCATACTTGAGGTTATGGTACGTCCAAATAGCAGAGGACTACTGAGTGCCTGAGGGTCATAAAAAATGAGCCGTCCATGTCCAGAAGAACTGACAATCCAGTCAGATCATATCATATATAATGCTTGGGAAGGGTAGATGTGGAAAACGAAATGCTTCTAAAAGAAAAGAAAGGAGGGAACATTATTGCTGCTTTTGTGGTAGGCGAAGGCCTATGATCCATGCTGCTTGAACTAAACAGACAGGCCTAAGCAGCTTGACCTGTAAATGAAGCCTGTGGTTAGGCCCAGAGGAATGAACCCCCCCCCCCCAATATTGCCTCTATAGAATTGAAACTTAACTCAGCTTAACTGAACATAGCTAAGCAGAAACGAAACTTAGAAAAGACAGTAAACAGCTTTAATTGGAATTGATAAGATGTGTGAAGCTTCTATGGAATTAATTAACTCTGTTGAGAGAAAGGTTACAGTGCCCTGCTTTCCCACATATTCCAGCTGGTTAGCGACCTTGGAGGAGAAAAGTATCAAAGTTGAAGAACTGACCATTGTAATTGGGACTGTAAGGGGGGGAAACAGGTGCTGAGCCCAGTCAAGGGCCCTCATTGGATAGCTACGTAACGGTACCGGGACCAATAGATGGTGAAAGAAGGGTTACCGGGACCAATGAAAAGTTTGCCTATATCTAGAATGGAAAAGAACAGTATAAAAGTTGTTGTTTTACTAACAGCCATTGCTCAGCCATTTTGAATGTGATTCTGCTTGAGTCTTGTGCACAAATAAATGATTTGGATCTTCTGAACAGACTCCTGGTATTATTGGATTGTTTGCGCTCTGCCGCTACATATTCTTGGTGCGTTGGCCGGGAAGGTGTGGTGGATAGAGGGTATACAGGACAATATACCATGACTTTCCGCCTCTACAGGTTTGGTCCTGCCGGGATCGTGCCCTCCCGACGTGGGCTCGGCTCCCAGGCGCCACCGGTCCAGTTGTATCGGAGGGAGTTGGGCCAGGCCTCGGCGGGTGCCGGACCCGGACGGAGCCAACACCTCGAACCCGTGAGGGGAGTCCAAGGTCCAACTCATGCGCTTGCTTTGGAACGGGAACCGGATCCGGTTCCGGTGAGTATAGCTTTTGATATGTCTAGACAGATGAGTCAGAGCAGAACTGCTGTTTGAATTTTGAAACTTGGAATTTGGTATTTGGTAAGAGAGCTTGATCACCTCTCAAGACGGTCCGACTAACCCTGCATAGTGTATGCGCGGGGTGAAACTATCGTCTTTTTGATTTTGACTTTGATTTTGGAATTTGATATAGCCTAGTCAGAAGAGACAGGATTGGGCTGTTTTTGGGATACGTTGCTAGCATGATTGTGTGAATGAAGTGTGAGTGAGAGGTCTGGCAGCACGGACCTAGCAAAGGCGGACTCCTGAGTAACGCAGTTTCTGACCGGGCGACCGCGTCCAGGTCGTGAAAAGGAGGAAGCGACCGTCGTCTTGTCTTGTTATTTGTTTCCCTTAAGTGTTTCTAGGGCCGTGAGGACCCCTTACCCACGGTCCGCCCTCCCTTTCCCTTCTGTCTGTTGTTGCGCGCACACATTGATATGGGAGGGGCGGGGTCTACCAGGCACACTCCGTTAGAATGTATGATCAAGTATTTTAATAAAGGATATTCAGGAGATTATGTAGTTAAAATGACTGCAATGCGATTACAGATTTTGTGTACTAGGGAGTGGCCCGACTTAGACCCCATGTGGCCCCGAGAGGGAACCTTTACCATAGGAATTATTCAGTCAGTTCACCAGAAGGTGCGAGTAGCGCACCCCGACCAGTATCCTTATATAGATTCCTGGTTAAGTATTTGTGAGAATCCGCCCCCTTGGGCACAGCGCTGTTATGAAGAACAGTGCAGAATAATGTTAGCATTAACAGACCCGACCCAGAAGACAGGGACAGTCGAGAAGCCTAGTCAGAAACCTGTTCTTGTAGATCCTGAGTCCCCGGGAGTTGTAACTAGACAGCCCCAGCACCCAGTGAAAAGTACCTCCGCGTCCTGCGGCAGCACCGCGGAGACAGCGGGACCCATCTCCAGACCCACCCCCAGAAGGGCAGATAGATGATCCCCCTCTTGATGAGGATATTGACTCGCCTGAGACTAAGGAGAAGGCTGAGTCAGAGCAAGAGGAAGAGGAATTGTCCTCTCAGGGCGAGGCTGATAGCGTAAAATCAACTATCAGTGCAAGCTCATTTGTAACAAGCAAAGCGTCCCAGACTAAGCGCACTGTGAGACAGAAAGCCCCTGTCAAGAAAGTCTCTATTAAGCTACAGAAAGCTCCTGTCAAGAAACTGATGCCACTACGGCAGGTCCCGGGAATGCCCGTAAGAGATGAGGAGAACCAGATAGTGGCGGGACCCCTAAGTCTAGTATATGTACCTTTCTCCACTACTGATTTGCTGAACTGGAAGTTGCATTATGCTTCCTACACTGACAAGCCCCAAGAGTTAACAGAATTAATGCATACTATTATGGAGACCCACCAACCCACTTGGTCAGATTGCCGTCAGCTCCTGTCTACTTTATTTACTACTGAGGAGCGGACACGAATTAAGCGAGCAGCTATTGATTGGCTAGCAGACAATCCCCTGGCAGAGGGAGGGGAAGGAGCAGGAATAGACAACCGCGAAGCAGCTAAAAGAGAATTCACTAATGAAGACCCCCAGTGGGATCCGAACACCGATAGAGGATCCAGATCTTTATCACGGTTTCGCCAAGGCCTTATGCAAGGTCTGCGAAAGGGGGGTCAGAAAGCCATGAATCTCTCTAAGGTGACCGAAGTCATTCAGGGCATAGATGAAAGCCCAGCAGTATTTTATGAAAGATTATCTGAAGCATACAGGATGTATACTCCCTATGACCCAGATGCACCAGGAAGCCTATGCATGGTGAATGCTGCTTTTGTGAACCAGTCACAACCAGACATTAGACGTAAGCTACAGAAACTGGAAGGGTTTGCGGGCATGAATGCAACTCAGTTACTGGAAGTCGCTCATAAAGTGTTTGTGAATCGTGATAATGAAAGACAGAAAGAAAGTGATCGAAAGATGAAGAAGAAAGCTGATTTTTTGGCTGCGGCCATAGTTGAACAGAGAAGGGGAGGTGTCCCTAGTCGAAGGAGCAGAGGAAGAGGGCGGGGCCGAGGAGATAACCGGCCCCCACTAGGCGCGAACCAATGCGCTTATTGCAGGGAAGAAGGACATTGGAGAAGTGCATGCCCGCGACTCGAAGAAGCCTCTCAGGATGAAGGGGAAAACGCCCCTTGGAGGGAAAGAGAGAGAGGCCGACCCCAGAACCGCAGAGGAACCAACCGAGAATATTTCCAACGAGAACGAGCGGAGGCCATACAGGGAGTTGCAGCAGCAACGGCCTCCGATTTAGATGAAGCAGATTAGGACAGACCGGGCTCCGAATTTGCTTTAGGTCTCCAGGAGCCTATGGTCAGTATACAAATAGGAGACCAATTCATGGAATTTATGGTTGATACTGGAGCAGAACATTCTGTAGTAGATAAGCAAATAGCTCCTTTTTCTACAAGAGCAGTCACCATTGTGGGAGCAACTGGTACCAAAGCCACTAAGCCTTTTCTTCAAAACCGCATATGTAATTTACAATAACGCACCAATTCCTTTACATGCCCGAGTGCCCAGTGCCACTACTGGGACGAGATATGCTAGCCAAACTGCAGGCCCAAATATCCTTTACTGAGAAAGGAGAAATGCAAATGACAGTAAATTCAAAACCTGCGAGACTGATGGTGCTTACTGTTCCCCGAGAAGAAGAGTGGAGATATTATGGTACAGAGCCAATCCTTGACACCAATGTCGAACATACTCTAAAAAGTATTGTAGCCCCTCCTGGAGTATGGGCAGAGGGCAACCCACCAGGCCTAGCCAAACATATAGCTCCAATAATTGTGAACCTCAAGCCTAGTGCAGAACCAGTACATGTCAAACAATACCCACTTCCAAGAGCAGCAATTGAAGGCATCCACCGCCACTTGTTGAGACTACTGGAGTATGGCCTACTTAAAGTATGTCAGTCACCATGGAACACTCCTCTCTTGCCAGTGAAGAAGCCTGGGACAGGTGACTACCGCCCAGTGCAAGACCTAAGGAGAGTGAATGAAGCAGTTGAAACCATACATCCAGTTGTGCCAAATCCTTATACACTCTTAGGACTAATTCCTGCTGAAGCTTCCCACTTTACTGTCTTGGATTTGAAGGATGCATTCTTTTGCATAAGATTAGCCCCAATTAGCCAATTGCTGTTTGCCTTTGAATGGCAGGACCCTGTCTCAGGAAGACGGGGCCAACTTACTTGGACACGATTGCCCCAAGGATTCAAGAATTCACCCACCATTTTTAGTGCTGCCCTAAACCAAGATCTTTCAAGCTACCCTGTGGCCCCTGGAAAAAGAGTACTTCTCCAATATGTGGATGATCTACTGATAGCTGCCATATCGGAAAGTGAATGTATACAGGCCACTAATGACCTCTTGCAATTATTGGATGAAGCTGGATACAAAGTTTCCAGAGCAAAAGCACAGCTATGCCAGAAAGAAGTAAAATATTTGGGCTTCCGCTTGACCAAAGGAAGCCGACAATTAGGACGAGAGAGGAAAGAAGCCGTATGCAGTATCCCAACCCCAACTACCAGAAAGCAAGTCAGAGCCTTTCTGGGAGCAGCAGGGTACTGCCGAATATGGATACTTAACTTTGCTCAGATTGCTAAACAACTATATGAAGCCACCAAAGGAGAAGAGAAGTCGCCACTAGAGTGGGGACCTGAACAAGACGCAGCTTTCAAAACCTTGAAGGAAGAATTGATGTCGTCACCAGCACTTGGATTACCAGACGTTCACAAGCCTTTCCATCTATTTGTACATGAAATGCAAGGGAACGCTCTAGGCATGTTGACTCAGAAATTAGGGCATTGGGAGCGACCCGTTACATACCTATCGAAACAATTGGACACTGTAGCCAAAGGATGGCCACCATGTTTGAGGGCTGTTGCAGCTACAGCATTATTAGTGAGTGAAGCAGATAAACTCACCTTAGGACAGCATCTACGCATCACAGTACCACATGCAGTACTTGCCCTCATGGAACAAAAAGCAAACCATTGGCTCACCAATTCTCAAATGCTGAAATACCAGAGCATGCTATGTGAAAATCCGCAAATACAATTGGAAGTGAGCCATGCCTTGAACCCAGCCACATTGATACCAATCAGCAGAGGCCCTCCAGAGCATGACTGTATAGAAGTCATGGATACTGTATTTTCAAGTCGACCCGATCTAACTGAGAATCCTGACCAGACCTATTTCGTGGATGGAAGCAGCCTCATCATTAATGGACGACGCTGTGCCGGGTACGCAGTGGTCACCCGAGAGAAAGTCGTTGAATCATCAGCTCTTGCATCAGGCACATCAGCCCAGAAAGCAGAATTGATAGCACTCACCAGAGCACTAGTATTGGGTGCAGGACTTCAGTTGAACGTATACACGGACTCAAAATATGCCTTCACCACTCTGCATGCACATGGAGCTCTCTACAAAGAACGAGGGCTCATCACCTCGGGAGGCAAATCAGTCAAATACGGCCCAGAAATATTGATGCTATTAGATGCAGTATGGGCCCCTACACGTGTTGCTGTCATGCACTGTCGAGGACACCAAGCAGGAAAAGGAGAAGTTGCCCAAGGAAACAGGTTTGCTGATGCCTCAGCACGCAAAGCAGCCATGACAGGTCAAATTTCGTCACAAGCAACACCAGTACAAGCAGCATTGTTTCCAGTACCCCTTAATTTATGGACACACCACGATATACCACCAAAGAATTGGACTACTACTGTGATAAAGAAAAAGGAGTACTGAAAGATGGGTGGATTGAGCTGCCACCACCAGAGGGCAGTCAACCCCCAGGACGGGTAGTGATCCCTGAATCATTGGGACCAGCCTTTGTCAAGGCCTTTCATCAAGCCACACATTACGGGAAAAGTGCTATGGAAAAAGCACTCAAACCACACTTTTGTATCGCTCTGTTGGGAGCCTTGTCAGCCTCAGTAGCCCGCCAGTGTCTAATTTGTGCCAAGAATAATGCCAAACAGGGTCCCACGCCACCACCCCGAGTTCAGTCAGGAGGTGTTACCCCCATGCACCACCTGCAAGTAGACTTTACCGAAATGCCAAAAGCTAGCGGATACCGTTACTTATTAGTTCTGGTTTGTACCTTCTCTGGGTGGGTGGAGGCCTTCCCCACCAGGACTGAAAAAGCCCGAGAAGTTACCAAGGTTCTGTTAAGAGAAATTATCCCCAGATTTGGAATCCCAGCAGTAATAGGGTCAGACAATGGACCCTCATTTGTATCTCAAATCACCCAGCAGTTAGCAAGTGCCTTACAGATACAGTGGAAGTTACACACTGCATACATACCCCAAAGTTCAGGGAAAGTGGAGCGAATGAATAGAACTTTGAAATCTCAGATGTCCAAGCTATGTCAGGAGACCCACCTAAAGTGGCCCCAGGTTCTCCCAATAGCTTTACTCAGAATACGCTCAGCTCCTGTGAAATCATCAGGATTTTCCCCTTTTGAAGTTATGTATGGCAAACCTCCACCGATAGTGCAGGGTGTAAAGGGTAGTTTGCCACAGATTGGTTCAGAAATAACTAGACAAGAACTTCTAGCTCTTAGTTCTGTTCTGCAGACTCTCCATGCGTGGATACAGGACCAGTTGCCTATCGACTTGACGGAACCCCTGCATCCCTACAAGCCTGGTACCTCGGTGTGGATCAAAGACTGGAAGAAGACACCGCTGGAACCTCATTGGAAGGGACCATACACCGTCATCCTGTCTACACCAACTGCAGTAAAGGTAGCAGAAATCGATTCCTGGATCCATCATAGCAGAGTCAAGCCGGCAGCAGTCCCAGACCAGGACCAGTGGACAGCAGAGCCACATCCTGACATCCCTTTGCGTCTTACCCTGCGGCGGCAACCAGCAACCTAGAACTCCTTTGGGACACACATGAACTACAGTGTTCTACAGTTGACAAGTCTTTTGAAGAGGATTGCTGTTTCCAACACAGCAAAAATACTTGTTTCTTCATTGAATAACTTTGTGCTTACGGACTTTCTTCAGGTCAACTACGATTGGTAAGTTGGCTACAGCGGACAACCTGAGGATCTTCAATCAACATTGACACCCGTTGAATTGCTTCATTAGCAAATGGGTCAGCATTGTGCCAAAGAGGCAGTGGACGTCGAGGTCAAGATTTTTCAGCGGAGAATCAGACGACTACAATCAACATGCATCTTTTTTTTCTGTTTTGTCTTGGTTGCCTGCCTGGGGGGATTTGAACTTGCTCTTGCTCTACCCCCATGCACCGCCTGCATTACTTCTACTCGGACTGGGATGAAAGTAACTCAGACTTTGCTTTATCATTCTTACTATACCTGTACTGGTACAGTAAGTCGGTGTATATACAACACCACTGAACTGAACGTTTGTACTACGGGAAATACTAAAGTTTGTTTTAACCCACATCAGAACCCATCCTATTATACTCTAGAAATACGATGGGATGATGCAGATGGAGCTTTACTTAATGCCACACCCCCACTCACTGACCCTACAAAGGGTGCTGCTTTGTATTTTGATGCTTGCGATGCTATAAATAGGGATGGTCGGTCCCATTGTGCTAATTGGGAAAAAGCATACTATCATGATCATAAATATATGTGTCCAGAAGGAACCACCGGGTGGGGGGCGTGTACAGGCAAACGAGTTTTAGCAAATGAATATAGCACGGCACCAGTTAAAGACTACTATTGCCCAAAGTGGGAATGTGTGTTTTATGCTACATGGAAGACTGGTATGGTAGAGAATACCAGGGATAATCGAATGGCACCCTACTCCTGGTACCATTGGTAAAAACCCAACTCCAGTGTAATTTAGTGATTTAGATCTCACACCTTATTGTCATTAGGGTGAGATCAATCAAAGGGGGGAATGTGGTAGGCGAAGGCCTATGATCCATGCTGCTTGAACTAAACAGACAGGCCTAAGCAGCTTGACCTGTAAATGAAGCCTGTGGTTAGGCCCAGAGGAATGAACCCCCCCCCCCCATATTGCCTCTATAGAATTGAAACTTAACTCAGCTTAACTGAACATAGCTAAGCAGAAACGAAACTTAGAAAAGACAGTAAACAGCTTTAATTGGAATTGATAAGATGTGTGAAGCTTCTATGGAATTAATTAACTCTGTTGAGAGAAAGGTTACAGTGCCCTGCTTTCCCACATATTCCAGCTGGTTAGCGACCTTGGAGGAGAAAAGTATCAAAGTTGAAGAACTGACCATTGTAATTGGGACTGTAAGGGGGGGAAACAGGTGCTGAGCCCAGTCAAGGGCCCTCATTGGATAGCTACGTAACGGTACCGGGACCAATAGATGGTGAAAGAAGGGTTACCGGGACCAATGAAAAGTTTGCCTATATCTAGAATGGAAAAGAACAGTATAAAAGTTGTTGTTTTACTAACAGCCATTGCTCAGCCATTTTGAATGTGATTCTGCTTGAGTCTTGTGCACAAATAAATGATTTGGACCTTCTGAACAGACTCCTGGTATTATTGGATTGTTTGCGCTCTGCCGCTACACTTTAACCCATTCGCGCTGCTTTGGGGTTGTCCAGACAGTGCTTTATCCTTCTGCACATGCTTTGGAGTCTTCTGGACAATGTGGGTGCCCTTTTACTCCTCTTAAGGGATAGCTGATAGGAAACTGATATAATTTTTCTGGCTTTTTTTCCCATTGTGTTTTATCTGATTTCAGCGGCTTGTAAAGTGCATAGCCATCACCACTGAAGATTAACCCTGGATATTCAGTACTGGGGACTTATCCGGCCACTGGCATTGAATATCTGAGGTAGCCACAGAATCTAGAAGCTAACCAGGCAGCAGTGGCATTGAGCCGCTGCCCGATTAGCTTCTCTGCAGGTAAAATTAGACCAGCATGCCTTTGAATATCCCCCTCCCCCCACGGTGTTTTTAAATTACAATTTTATGTTGCTTGATTAGCTGAGGGGTTCTTGTTTTCTTACTTTAGTAGAGCAGGGTTTTTTGTTAAGGAGCTTATTGAGTTTATAA
Organism: Ichthyophis bannanicus; assembly: GCA_033557465.1. Classification (NCBI taxonomy): domain Eukaryota; kingdom Metazoa; phylum Chordata; class Amphibia; order Gymnophiona; family Ichthyophiidae; genus Ichthyophis; species Ichthyophis bannanicus. Next base: position 353,232,679 of record CM066033.1, read on the forward strand.
GCCTCTAGTTCATAGGGGAAGTAGGCTTTGAAGTTATAGTATTTTTGAGGTGTTAGCTGAACTGCCTGGAAATCAGGATATTCAGAGCCTTATAACAGCCTAGAGACTTCAGAAACCTCTGCCACTTCTAAGAGGAACGTATAGCAAACTGAAGTAATTTTTCTGTTTTGTTTTGTTTTTTACATCAAGTACTCAGCTTGATTTCTTTAAAAAAAAAGGGGGGGGATGGATTTTTTAATTATAAGCATAAACGTGACTGCAGAAAAAGACCATATGGCTTTAGTCTGCCCTTCCATATCAACTACTATAGTCCTTTTTTTCCCCCTTTAGAGACCTTTTATGTTTGTCCCATGCTTTCTGGAATTCGGTTACTGTCCTTTACTACCTCCACTGGGAGACTATTCCATGCATCTACCATTTTTTCCGTAAAGAAATATTTCTGCATATTACTCCTGAGTCTATCCCCTTTCACCCTCATCCTATGTCCCCTCATAGCAGAGCTTGCTTTCAATTGAAAGAGGGATCTCCTTTTGTGTATTTATGCCACGGAGGTATTTAAGCGTGTCTATCATATCTCCTCTATCCCGCCTTTCCTCTAAAATATACATATTAGGATGTTTAAGTCTGTCCCCATATGCTTTGCAACAAAGACACCTAACCATTTTAGTAGGCATCCTTTGTACCAACTCCATCCTGTTTTTATCGTTTTGAAGTTGTACCAGAGACTTATACAGAAGCACTATCACCACTCTTTTTTGCTGGCCATTCCTCTCCTTATGCACCAAAGCTTGGCTTTCTTCGTCATCTTTTTTACCTGTTTTAGCCACTTTAAGATCATCAGAAACAATCACACCCGGGTCCGGCTCTTGTTTCATGGACAAAAGTACTGCGCCACCTACACTGTACCGCTCCCTGAGATTTTTGCAGCCCAGATGCATGGCCTGCATTTTTTAGCATTAAATCTCAGCTGTCAAATTCTCAACCATTCTTCAAAGTTAAGCTAGATCTCTTCTTATGTTGTCTGCTGTACTGCAGATGTTTGTACTATCCGCAAAGAGGCAAACCGTGCCCAACAGCCCTTCTGCAGTATCACTAACAAAGATGTTAAGAATCGGACCAAGGACAGATCTCTGCGGCATTCCACTGGCAACATCCTTCTCGGAGTGAGCTCCATTTACCTGTGCACTTTGTCGCTTCCTACTGAACCTATTTCTAACACAGTCACTCACTTTAGGGTCCATCCCTAGAGTGCTGAAATTATTTATAAGTTGCCTGTGCAGAATGGTGTCAAAGGCTTTATTGACATCTAAGTACACCACATTTAGGGCTTTTCCTTGGTCCATCTCTCTGGTCACCCAGTCAAAGAAATCAATCAGATTTGTCTGACAAGAACTGCCTCTGGTAAACCCATGCTACCTCAGATCCTGCAATCCTTTGGATTCCAGACACCTCACTATCCTCTGTTTTAGCAGTGTTTCCATTAATTTGCTCACCACAGAGGTCAGACTAACTGGCCTTATAAACCTGTTCTTTACTTCCACCTTTGGGTAAAGGGACCACATGTGCCTTTCTCCAGTCCTCTGGGACCATTCCTGATTCTAAAGAAAAATCAAAAAGGTCAGTTAGAGGAGTCACTAGAATGTTCCCAAGTTCTTTCAATATTCATGGATGTATCCCATCATGTCCCATTGCTTTGTCTACTTACAACTGTATATGCTGGTTTTACTGTGGGGTTTTTTTTGTTTCTTTGGAAGAAGTGGTTTTTTTCTTTTTGAGAAGGAGCATGTTTTTGCTTGCTTTGGGGCATTTTTAAACCTCTAATTCAAAGGGGAGGTAAGCTAATAGTACTCTTTATAGTCACAGCACTTCTGAGGTGTTTGTTATCTCCCCCTCTCCTCTCCTTTCCTCTCCAACCACCACCCACCCCATTTTCTAAATCTTGCTATATACTGTAGGTTCACTCATCAATTAGCTGGTTGAATTAGATAGAAGCACTTGGTATGGTTTGGATGGGAAAATATTATAATTTTAGGGGACTTTGATTAGTAATATCTTATCAAATTTTTGAGGTATTTCTACAAAGGAACACACTAAACAACACACCTAAGATATACTAAACCACAACTTTTTAGTTTAAAGGGATAGCATAAACTGTTGCATATCCTGTTAACAAGCAAGCAATCAAGGACTACACACTGGGAAACAGAACAAAGGTTTTAGATTGCACATAAAAGGTTCTAGCTGTTTCTTTTGACTTATGCAACAGCTGAGGGAAAGGTAGTATCTTCGACAGGTCTTTTTTCTCATTTCTTTCAACAGGTACCAAAGCTCCTACAACTGAAGTCTTGCTGGGAAAATACTGTGTTGCCAGAGCTGTTGCCCCAATTATAACTTTGGCCTCCATCCAGATGTAGAGATTGATCCAAGGCAAGGGACTGCTTCCATGTGCAAAGATGCCTGGTAGGCTGAATCCCTCATGAAGCAAGTGAAAAAACTGATAGCAGTGAGGCTGAGAAACGTCTGTGATAAGACCTCACTGGAAGCAACACAATAACCAGGATCTGTCATTGAATCATCACTCCTCATCAACATAATATCATTCTCCCATATCTCTGTATATAGTTGCATATAGTTGATAATTTAAATGTATTCATTATAACCCATGTAACCCTCCTAGTTGTAACTCCCTGTTCTATGTAAAGCTCGTTGCTATAACTGTTATATGTAAACCACTTTGAATTGATGAGAAAGCGGTATATCAAACCCGTTAAATAAATAAAAAATAAATAAATAAACTTCATTAATGAAATGTTTTTTGAGGTATCAAAGATTTTGAGCAGCGAGGAAGAAAATTGTATGTAAAGAAAAGAACTGTACACAGATTACCAGAGTCTGCAGAATCAGCATTCCAACTTCACCTTCCCTTGAACTGAAGAACTGGGTGGCAACCCTGGAAATTGAGGAGGTGGGAACATCCCAAGAATAGGAGAAACTATAGCTCAAAAACCCTAAAGTTGCTGGATCAGTGACCACTATGAAATGAAGAGTAGTGGTAGTTGTTGACTAGCTTCTGAGGGGTACAGAGGTGTTATCTGCCAACCAGACATGATGTCCCAGGAGGTGTGCTGTCTGCCTAGTGCCACAATCCAAGTCATTACAGAGAGTTTGCCTACTGATTATTAACTGATGCTGCTCGTCCATGTTGGCACAATTGATGTTGCTAGGACGTCCTTCAAACATACTGAAAGTAACTTTATGGCTCTGGGAGAGAGGGTGAAGCAGATGGCTGTACAGGTGGTATTTTCCTCAAGCCTCCCTATCAAGGGTAGAGGCCAGCAGTGAAGCTTGAATCCTTGAATTGAATGCATAGCTGCATGGATGGTGTCACTGACAGCATTTTGGCTTCCTGGTCTGTGGGATGATTTTCCAAGGGTTTGATGAGCAGAGATAGCATCCACCTATCAATCAGGGGTGAAGTGTTTTCCGCAGCACACTGGCTGGCCTGATGAAGAGGGCTTTAACCAGGATAATCGGGGATGGGTGATCAAAGTGCTTCCCAGGTAAGTGAAATATTAAATGCCTGTATAGAAATTGGAAAAATGAGCACTATTTGCAAAGCTGTATATACTAATGTCCATAGTATAGGAAATAAAGATCTGGATCTAAAGGCTATAATGAGAGGCTGACTTGGATTTAGTGATGGTCACAGAGACGTGGTTCACAGAAAACTATGAGTGGGGTATAGTTATACTAGGCTATAATCTATTCAGGAAGGACAGGCTAGGAAGAAATAGAGGAGGTGGTATGGTGCTAAACCAACAGAACTGCAGGACTTAGGAGGTAAGGAAGAGGCAAATAATGTATGTCTTTGAGCAGGGCTAGCCCAACCACTAGGAAAACTAGGCAGTCGCCTAGGGCAGCAACCTCTGGAGGGCAGCAAAAGCAGGCCATTCAAAGCTAAATAATAGATTTTGACAGCCAGAGGGGGTGCAAAGCTTGAGGTCCACCTAGGGCTCCATCATTTTGGACCAACTCTAGGGCCGGCCCTGCTTCTCAGTCAATGCTGATTCTTGGTGACCCAGCAGCTTCTGGGTTTTCTTGGCAGTGTGTAAGTAACCAGAAGTAGATTGCCAGGCCTTTCTTCCAAGGCAATGGAGGGTTAAAGTGACTTGTCCAAGGCCACAAGGAGCACTAATGGGAATCAAACTCTGGTCTCTTAATTACCAAGTCAAGGCTCTAAGCTTTAGGCTACTCCTCGCTCTCAAGGTGGAGGCAATGAGGGTTAAACTGGAAAAAGGAAATGTAACATCTGTTTGCACTAGTGTGATACAGATCTCCTGATAAGCAGAAAAGGTGGGCAGAGATTTAACTGAAGACATTTGCAATATTGCTAAGAAAGGGAAAATGATTTCAGTATGACTGATGTTAACTGGGACATGTGAGCTGTGGTGTCATCTAGAAGTTGGGAGATTCTACAATGAGAACTGTCCCAGTAACTGGTAACAGAACCCACGCGGAAGGGGGTCATACTAGACCTATTGCTTACGAAGGGCAAAGTGTTTCAGATGTCATAATAGGTGATCATCTGGTATCCAGCAATCACAAGATGATATGGTTCAGTATTAGAACATAGTTGGAGGTGGTTCATTCATTCAAACATGTGAGGGTCATAGATTTCAGGAAAACTAAGTTTGTAAATATGGGAGAATGCCTCAAAGAGTCATTAACTCGAACATCTAAGGGATGCAGAAAAACAATGGATAAAACTGAAAGGAGATATTTTAATGGCCACAAATCATTTTGTTAGGAAAGTAACTAAAATTAAGAGGACAAGGAAGTTGCTATGATTCTTGAAGAAAGCAGCTGAAAAGGTAAGGAAAAGGAGATTAGCATTCTTTATAAAATATAAGAAATTGCAGAATGAAGATCATAAGCAACAGTATCTGGAAAAGTTATGAGATGGTGGGAGAGTAGTGAGGAAAGCAAAGATGCAAATGAAAATGAAAAGAAATTAAGCAATAAAAGTAAAATAGGGCATCAAAACTTTTTTTTTTAGAAATATTTGTGTCAGGAGGAAGTGCAAAAGTAGCATTGTTAGAGTTAAGAATGAAAACGGGGGGGGAGGGGGGGATATGTAGGAAAAGATGAAAAAGAAGTAGAACTGCTTAACAAATATTTCTGTTCTGTATTAACAACTGAAGGGCCAGGAGAAGGATCAAAGAAAAGAAACCCAAATAGGAATGGAAGTGAGGTGGACCTTGAAAGATTTTTAGAAGGCTGCATGGAGGATCTAGCTAAACTAAAACTTTGGGAAGTTATAATAGCTTCATTGTCTGTGTTTTATTAGAATCAGGAGTGGTCCCAGAAGACTGGAGAAGTATGGATGTGGTCCCTCTACACAGAAGCAGAAGTAAGGAGGAGGATGGGAACTACAAGCTAGTTAGTCTGACCTCTGTGATGAGTAAATTAATGGAAAAGCTGATAAAACAAAAGGGAATGTTGGAATCCAATGGATTGCAGGATCAGAAGCAGCATGGTTTTGCTAGAAGTAGATCAGGTTGTTCCAAAACTGAGCACCCTTAGGATAGGCCCTAAAGTGACTGGGTTAGAAACTTGTTGAGTGAGAGGTGACAGAGGGTAGTGGTAAATGGAGTCCACTCTGAGGATAAGGGTCTTAATAGTGGGATGCCACAGGGACCAACTCTTGGTCTGGATCTCTTTAACATTTATGTAAGCAATATTGCAAAAGGATTGTTGGGTAAAGTTTTCCTCTTTGCAGATGATTCCAAAATCTGCAATAGTGTGGAAACTCAGGAAGATATGCACAGCTTGAGGAGGGATCTTGCAAAACTTGAAGAATGGTCTAGAATTTGGCAGCTAACATTTAATGCTAAAACATGCAGGGTCATGCATTTATGCTGCAAAATACCAAGAGAGAGGTACAGTATAGGCCAGTGTCTCCCTAACCTTTATCCAGCATGACCCCACTTTTAACACTTAAAAATTTCTATGACCTCTAGAGGATGAATATGAAATAGGTATCCTCTCCCCCTCTCCTTGCTCATCCACCATTTCCTCTCCTGTAAAGGAGGAAGGCGGTAGCAGTCAGCAGAGGATTCTATGCTGATGGCTATTAGTGGGCATAGGTCACGATGAAGATACAGAGGAGGGTAGTGATCTGGTTTCTGTGGCCCCATTTAGGATTCTGACCCATAGTTTGGAAACTGCTGATATAGATGATGAAGTAATTCTGTGAATGAAAGATGAGTGGTACTTGGGGATGTTCATACCTGATGATTTTAACATGGCCAAACTGAAAGATAAGGCAACAGCAAAAGCCAGAAGAATGGTTGGGCTCATAGGGAGAGGAATGGCCAAGAGTGAAAAGGAAACCACATTGGGAGTACTGTATACAATTTTGGAAGCTGCACCTTCAAAAGATATAAAGAGGGTGAGGTTGTGCATGGGGTGGCTACTAAAATGGTCAGTGGCCTTTGTCATAAAGCATATGTGGACAGATTTAAAGATCCTCAATATGTGTACTTTTGGAAGAAGGGCATGAGAAAGGGAGATTTTATAGAGATGTTTAAATATCTCAGTGGCATAAATGCATAGGAGGCAGACCTCTTTCAACTGAAAATTATCTCTGGAATGAGAGGGCATAAGATGAAGGTGAAATAGACCCAGAAGTAATCTAGGGTAAGATATCTTTTCCGAAAGGGTGATAGCTCGTGGAACTGCTTCCCAGCAGAGATGGTGGAGGCTAGGACTGTATCTGAATTCAAGAAAGCAAGGGACAGGCACAGAACATCTGTAAAGGAGAGGAAAGAATTGTAGTGGTTAGTATGTATGGATGGATAGACTGAATAGGCCATTTGGTCTTTATCTGCCATTATTTCCTATGTTTCTGTGCTTCTATAAGTTTCTCAAGTGCTTGGTGTTCTTCCACAAATTTTGGTGCTTCTTTGCCCTCTTCCATAATCTTGAGATGCTTATTCTGCTTTTTATACCACTTTGCCCTTCTGATGGTGGCTTGCTAGCTTCTGATAGTCCTCCTACCACTGTCTCTGCCCTTTTTCCCTCTTATAGTGCTGTGGGGTATTTGTAATACTCTTGATGGCTTGTAGTGCTGTTGCCTCTGTTACAGATGCCAGCCATAAAGTTTCAAGCAGATGTGATTGAAAATGGATGGCAAGCCTCACCGTTCCATTCTAAAATAGGTTTCTCTATAGAGTTGAATGGAGATGAATGGGACAAATGCACAAATGATTCAGTGTCCAAACACTAAGGAAGTCATTCTGAAACACGAATAAACCTCGTCGACGTGCACGTGACATGGATATCGGACAAACACGTCTACATCCGTATGCCGTAAAAGCAGACCCCGTGTACATACATGCCTTGAAGACTGGAATTTCAGAACGTGCACACAAGGGGTGGAACAAGGACATGGCTTGCGGCCGAGACATGTAACATCCATACAGGTCACACCCATGTACGGCTATCCGTGGCACCACAGATGAGCAAAGTAGACCAGCAGAAACGTGGTATAAGGGCAGGACTTAGAAAAAATTCTATCATAGCACACATAGCCACTGTGACTGGAACAGTAGAAATTGGCATGCCTTGTAGACAGGAAAGCACATCCAGATGGGAGCAGCTCCAAGCCCATAGCACCCTGTGGCAGCACAATGGATGCAAATGAGCATGGCTTGGCAAAATGAGGCACGAGGAGACATGGAGATAGGTAGGTGTGATGCAAACCCATTTGTTTAGGGCATAAGCATAGGTACAGCTCTCCCCCCGACAGGATATGACAAATGCCTGTCTCAGACCACCCAACAGACCCACACACCCCACAGTCACACCCATGTGCCACCAGATAACACAATTGTGCCCACAGCACACAACTAAATTTCCCCCTACAGCCCGCTGTTCAGCACCACTATCCACCCCCAAAACCCCCAACTGCAACAGCATAACAGCAACCCCTTTCCACCCCAGGCACATGCTCCAGGCCCCATGTGAGAGCTACCTCTACCTCCCTCCCCTTGGACCTTCCCCTCTCAGAGGACCCCTGCCCAAGTACGGTATGATGACTCAAACGGGAGATGAAGATGGAGGGCTATCGAACCCTGAGCTGCTGTTGTCCCCACTCCCCTCCCCCAATACCTCATGGAAGGGTGGGAAGATCAAGAGGCCCCACACCCTGAGGAACAGGGCCCAAAATACTGGACTGTCTCTCAGTGCTTGATTCTGCAGCTGTGGCTTCCCTTGTGCGTGTGAAGACCCTGCTGGTGGATGGTACAGGCAGGTGCAGGAGCACCTGCACCTGCACCAGAAGGAGCACCACCAGCAACAGACTCACCACTGGCTGGAAGGTGTCACAGGCCATCATAGGTAGAGGGATGGGGACAGGAGCATCCTGTGTCCTGTCCAGCTGGGCCAGCAGGCAATCGATTCTGCAATTTAAGTGGCACATGGAGGCATCTAGGTGCTCTGTAGTAGCCAGCTGGCACTCCTGCAGGGCCACACTATAGTGCAGAAGTTCGAGCTTCACCCGTCCCCAGTCAGCGTGAGCCTCATTCTGTGCCAGCAGGCTTAGCACATAGCAGCAGCTGCTCCGAGGTGCGCAGGTGGTGGTGATCCCAGTGTGTTGCTGCACCCTGCCTTCCAGGAGGCTTAGGTGATGGCACAAACTGTTCTTCAGCCCTGCCCAAACCCACATCCCCCTGTTGCACACTGATGTTGGCCTCTGGTATCATATCAGCCAGGCCCACAGGATCCCCTCTTGTGTGTCTCCACAGAGGTGGTAGCATGGGGAGCAGGTTGCACTGCTGGAGGTTTGGTAGGAGTGGAAGCAGGAATGTTGGCATTGCTGGGCCCTGCAGCTGCATCTTCACCTGTGGTCATAAGGAGGAAAGATGTGTCCAACACCGAATGATGTGCCCAGCACATACACACATTAATGTCAATGTAGCAGAGAACCCCAAAGACATGACACCACAGAAGTGGGAGAACGTTAGGTAGAGTTTGGTGTCCCAGTGCACCATGCAGCAGTGTGAAACAAGAACCCACCACAACACAACAATGCAGACCCGCAAGCCCCCAGTGAGGCAGCAGAGGCCAACATGTCCGAGCAGCATGCCCTGAGTGTTCCCAAGTCCACACCCTCAGATATCAGTGCCTGCTCCCTGTGACATGTGCCACTGCAGATGCCCACCCTGATACCCACAAGCCTCTGACTGGGAACCCCTAGTGAGCCTACATAGATGTTGCAGCTGTGGATCACAAACCACACACAACACTGCAATAACCAATAAACAGAAGGGATAAAGTATGTCACAGCTGCAGCGGCGAACATATTTCACAACATAATACTGTTCCCCATACTGACAACAGAACAAGGAAATATGGGGAAAGAGGTATCCACAGGTATCCATATGGTATGCAGACCTGGACAACCTGTACCATAGTGGTGTGTGGCTGCCACATTGAATGTGTGTATGGTTATGGTGAGTGGCAGTCCCTACACATGGGTGGGGTGGGGGGCGGAGACTACAAGGACAGGGATAAAAAAATATGCAGAATGCTATGGTGGGTGGAAGTGGTGTCTGAAACAGAGACACAGGTCCGGAATAGATCTTGTGTGTGAAGATCCTTCTTGCATGTATCCCTCCATACCTGCCGCCACTTCTGCTTAACATCCTCTATATCTCTGTTGTTGTGGAATATAGCGTTCAGCTTGCAGCATATGGCTAGCCACTTCCTCTGCCACTCATAGGCACCCACCTTGGTCTTCTCCATACCCATGAGGATTTTGAAGGTCCCCAAGGATCTCCTCAATGAGGAGAGTCAGCCCCCACATCTGTAAAATTGAGTTTGCTTGAGGACACCTTTGGAGCCATGTCACACACAATTCAAAGGGCCAAGAGATACACACATAAACCACAGGTGTGTGGCTGTAGATGGCATATACATTTTATAGCATGTTGATGTGCAAGCACAGTGACGTACAAACAAGAAGAATAGATTACGCACATGTACATACAGATGCACCCGCATAAATAGAATATGCGGCTATGCCTGTATCTCTGCTTCAGTGACAATACCCATGCCCCAGCTGACATACCTTCGGAGAATCCCCCAACTGTGGTGGTACATATGAGGTAGATGGCAAATGAGTAATGTTGACAACATGTAGATCTGAGAGGCCATGCCTGTGCACCATGGCTGCAACTCCTAGATGTGCAGTGCTAGTGTCTCTGTGGGTGACAGGGGTGGGCAACAGCACAGTGCCCTGTACCAACCCACACCATATGTCAGGCGGATGGGTGAACCAGAGAGTGCATGTGAGAAAGCTGTATAAGGCAGAGCAAGCAGATGAATGCACCCCCTTGCCTCTCCAACACAATAGCAGATCTGCACAGTGCAAGCATGTACGTACATGGGCATGCGCAGTGGTTGTGGCAATCTGCATGTCCATACATGGACATGCATGTTGAGATTGTAGATGCACATGTGCGTAAACGCACCTGCCTAGTGCCTACACAGGAGCATGGGCATGGCAGCTAAAGTGCACATCCAGACACCCGCCCTCACACAATTTTTGTGCACAAATCCCCTATGCAGGTGGGAGTGGCTGTGATACCCTGCAGCGAACATGTTCTTGGAGGAGACCAACGCCTGGTTTGCAATGGCCCTGCTGCAGTATACTGACAAGGAACAGCGGAGGGCATCACGTAGGCACCCATATGCAAGGTTCCCCAGGCTGAGGAGTCAATACCTGGACCTGACCGATGAACTGTGTGTGACTAGGTACCGGTTTGACCGTGCAGCAATCCATGATCTCTGCCAGGAGCTGCAGCCACACCTTGCGTCTCTCACATATAGACAGGAAGTTGTGCCTGACCATGTGAAGGTGCCCACAGTGCTAAACTTCCTGGGAACTAGTTCATTCCACTCGGTGATGGCAACGGCTGCAGGTCAAAGTCAGGCAGCTATATCACAGTGCCTTTGTGGGACATGCCACTCATTATATCACCCTACCACAAACACTACAGCAGTGACAAGAAGTCATGGTGCAGTTCCACAAGGTTGCAGGATTTCCATCAATCATTGGGGCCATAGACTGTAAGGATGTGGCCTTCCGGCTGCCATGCCAACATGAGACCACATACAGGAACAGGAAGACACATCACTTGATGAATATGCAGGTCATCTGTAATGCGAAGGCTGAGATCACCAATGTAGTAGCACGTTACCCAGTTTCATGCCATGACTCATACATACTCAGCCAGTTTGGGATACATGCTGCCTTTGAGAGTGAAGCCATCTTTGGTGGCTGGCTACTCGGTAAGTGGTCACAGACATAACACTTTGCACGCTCATACAGGACAGCCCTGGGGAGCACATGAGCTCGGAGGACTGGAGCGTTGCAGGCAGGCAGTGCCCCCTGGTGGCTGCAGTGGGCATGCTTGGAAAACACCATTTCGGCCACATGAGCACAAATGACACCCCAGACAGTGGGACCCATCCCTGCCAAATCAAGAACTGAGCGGTGGTGTAGCCAAGTAGTGAATGCACCTGCCCAGGCATTGGGTTGATTGGTGGTTTGAATCCCAGTGTCACCGTACCCCGCTTGAACAGTGCCAAGGACATCCATAGGCTGCATGATCACCAGGAATCGACACTGACCAGATGACTGTATGCATGAACAGGGACTGACAGCCAAAGGGTCCCACCACGGCACAGGGCTACATCTGTATCTGTCTCCTTTACAGACCCCACATATAATGTAGTGACAGGCAAAAGGCTCCAACAATACTGCATAATATATCCAAGAATCACACCAAAATGGACCCCAAAACAGGGTCACCCTAGACCAAAAATGTGGGTCCATAAGCAAGGCAAAGGAGGCAGGATCCATTACCGTATTCACAAGATAACGAAAAAAAACTCATAGGTGTCCCCTCAAGTATGTCTTCATCCTATCAGTATTGAGAAATAGTCAGAGTGAATATAGACTTCCCAACAGGTGGCATCAGAAGTGCCATATGTTCATGTGCTGCCACACTCTACCCAACAGCATCGCCCCTAAGAGACACACTTATGGCAGACTCAGCTGCGGCATAGGGAGCAGCCAAAAACAGACTCAACGGGCATTTGCTATGATACCTCTTGCTAGAGATCACACGTAACCTGACACCCCCAGGATCAACAAGTACACACAGGCAGTGTGGTAAAAACCCTCCCTGAGCTCTCTGCTGCAGTAGATCAGCTAACTGGGAGAAGCCATAGGAGCAGCAAACAGAACTGTGCCGCTGCCATCACCTATTGAGCAATGCCGTACAAAACAAGTTCGAGCTCTAGCTCTAGCAATTGTCCTCTCCAAAATAGCCACACTAGGAACAGTCATGACTGCATGGTTGCCATATATACTGTCCCAATGGCTGAAATGGCCTGATTTAATGGCAGTGGGTGTTCCCACCATACTGATATGAATGTCACATGACCCCAGTAATGGTGACATTTGCCCTCTGATGCAGTATTCCTGTAAGTAGCACCAAAAGTAGGAGTGTGTGGGATAGCAGGCTCGTCACACTATGCGTGTATGGAATGGCTGTTGTGGGAAGGAATGGGCTTTGTTAGGTTGCACCAATTTAGGCCTCTGTGTGTCCAAGGAGGGATAGGTGTAGGACACTGTTGTAGCGCTCCTTGGCAAGGATGGGATGGTGTATTGTGGGTGAGTCATGTTGTGGACATTGGGCATTTTTGCCTGATGTAGGCACCTTAGATAACATCGGATATGTGACAGTAACCATAGCCCACAGCTCTAGGACCCACGGTGTAGGCAGCAGTGGTGGTGGACTGCTTCAGCCTGGTTTGTGTGGGGATGCTCAATGCATGATAGCTGCAGCTCTGGTCCACTCAATGCTCTTACAGAGTATCCCAGGATGCAGATATGCCGCCACAGAGGTATTTGGAATGATTTGTACCAAAATGCCAGGACCAACATGCCAATGTTGGTGGAGTCTAGTCAGGTCAGATCTCCAGCATTTGGTGTGATAGGCCTATTCAGCTAACGCTGTTTGTGGATGCTCTCAATGATGCAGATGCTTCTGGTCTGGGAGTGGGACAAAGATGATAGGTCCAGAGTGGTTGTGCATAAGAAATTGCATCCTAGAGTGGTTGTACATAAGCAATTGCATCCCCACCCGTTGAGCCCTTCACACCCTCTCTGTCCGCACTGTCATACATACTGTTTGTGATCATGAGTAAGCCAGAGAGGTATACTGGTGCATTACGTCTGTGCAGGTGGTTGTCAGTCCTTGTTATGGAAGCATGTCTATGGACTCAATGTATTGTTTCTGAGTAATGATATAGTTCCACAGCTAAATGTGGAGAACAGCCCCCATCATACAAGGCTGCCCCTTGAAAAGCCCTTCGGAGGGGCAAACAAACCCTCTCCGAAGATTAGCTTCCAATTGACGTATTGACATAGAGAAAAGGTCACAGACCACGTCACCCCACCAACCTGGTGAAAGATCACCCCTACCCTAACTGGAAAGGACCATCCACGCCCATCAGGGGCCACAAAACCCCTCAACCCAGATACCACACTATGATATACCATAGACGTAACCATGTGATGATCCACTTATCTGCAGTTGGCATCTTTGCAACCCACAAAGTGATTACATGTTTTGGTACCCATGAGAGAACCAGCTCAGTCAACATGCATGTCAGAGTACATCTACTTGGCACTCCACCATTCATGTCTATCGAGGGCTAATGCCACATTAGACATGGGCAGCACACATTGCTAGGGTAAGGGGAGGCGTTGGGGTGCCCATGTGATACCAGATGCCAAGGCTAGCAAGATAGCACAGATATCTCCTGACTCCTTGCAATTCTTGGATGTTCAGGTTTTTCTGACTCCTGAGGGCTTCATGACAACCCTATACCGTAAGGCGGTACAGCGTAACACCCTGCTTTGTTACAACAGCTTCCACCCTCGGTCCCTGAAACAAGGTTTACCCTTTGGGCAATTTTTGCGATTACGTCGCAATTGCTCTACTTTACAGGATTTCAAACTGCACGCCAAGGCACTTGAACATTGTCTGCTCCAACGGGGATACCCTCGATCGGTGGTTTCCAAGACATATAAAAGAGCACGCCATTTACATTGGGATTGGCTTTTCACTCCTCCCAATTCCAGTACTACTGATTCAGCGATTACTGGGGTTCTGCCATACACTCGTCAATTACCCAGGTTACGCATTTACTACACCGTTTTTGGCCCATAGTTGGCACGCATGCTTGCTTTCGGGATCGGACCCTGCGGGTTGCATATTCCCGCACTGCCAACTTACGGGACAAGTTAGTGTCAACAGTCTCGCTTGAGGATAGACCTCCCCGGTCCCATGCAGATAGTGGCCATTATGCCTGTGGTGAATGTGCTTACTGCCCCTCAACTCTGGAAGGCTCTGATTGGGTTGATGATCATACATCTCGTAAGTTTACCACCAGATGGAGTACGGACTGCTCTACCGCATTTGTGATTTATCTGATAGTGTGCCCATGCTCCCTCTACTACATTGGTCGTACGAAACGGCCGGTTAAAACTTGCCTTTCGGAGCATGCATCGCGTCTCCGGACAAAATCTCTGTCGGCTCCCATGGTGGAACACAATTTGTTGTTGGGCCATGCTTTCACCTCGCTACGCTGGCGAGTGTTGGACTTCATCCCGCCAGACCCACGAGGGGGGGATCGGGAGCAGAAGCTGCAAGAGCAGGAACAACGCTGGATTTATCTCCTTGACACGGTGACCCCTAAGGGTTTAAATCTCCAAATTGACTGGCACACCATCATTTGAGTGGTTCATAACTTTCTCTTCGGGTTATCCATTTGAGGATTCCCTGTGCAGTGGGGATCCCATGTGGTACCGATGTAGATTGCTAGTGATTGGCTCACACTGCTCTTTATGTTAATATGACATCAGACGCCGTTGACTATATAAGTACGTTACATTCCCTCCGGCCGGTAAGCTGAGGATCTGCCATTTGCTGATTCATTGGACCTGAGGCAGGGTTTCTACACAAGTTGACGGAAAACCCGAAACGTGAGCCGCGTCATCTATCAGTTGATTCGGCGTTCTGGCGGTGCTTTGGCAACAGCTAAGTTCTGGACTTTAACCAGTTTTAAGTGATTTACTAAAAGGAGTGGTCACGGCGGTGCCTATTGATCAAGTTCCAGGCACTGGGTTGACAAACTCCGACAAAAAATATTTTGGGATTCTTAGGGAATTTCTTGTTACATTGGGTTTTTTCTTTTTAAGGTTAGCAAGAAAGCAAAGCTGACATGATTAATTGCAGCCCCTGATATAGGCGTAGGGGAATCTGGGATCTGCATAGGGTGTGAGGTGTGATGCCCTGGAAGTGTTCCATCAGGCCTGCAGAGCTATGTTGAGGATTGACGGGGTATAGTAGGCGAGGGCATATTGTGGGGAGCAAGGACTGAGACCTGACATATGTGGACCATCCATTGGTAACCGTGATGGACAATGGCCACATGTGAGACAGTGTAGTTGGACAGAAGAGTGTTCCAGCCTCAGAAGGCCCTGGCTGCCCACCTCCCCTCCCCCCCCCCCCCCGTGGGCTGGACTGAGACCTAGCCAAGCCGAGGGGGCTCCCATTGACTGTGCCCTGCTCCCCATACTTGTCCATATGAACTATGCACCACCAAGCATCCCTCGGTAAAATATGTCTGCTCCTCTCAAGGATTCCCATAGGTGCTGATATGTGCCATGGAAAAATTATTCAAAATTTGATCAGGGACATATGTCATTAGCAATAAGTGGATGGAGTATGGTATACTGTGATGCTTCCACCATGCATTATTGTGCACAATGATGATGTGGAGATCAAACTGCTGACCATTGGCCTACAGGGTAGGTGCTGTAACCACCGGATGATGCCCCCATCCACCAGATTTAGCCCCCTCAGGTCCTTACTGTGTTGGCTCTACATCCACAGAGCCAAGCTGCAGTTGCAGAGGTGCAGAACAGGCCCTTGTCAGTTTACAGAGACATTGGCAGATGTTGCATGAGCCTCACTGTCTGCAACAGACAATGTATTCAAAGATGTGGCCTGATCTAGCAGCCCTGCCGACACCTGCTGGTACATGAGAGGACGGATACTAGTAGAACACATGTAGCATTATGGCGGTCTGGGAACCATGTGCATGGTCTGTGAGGCCAATGTCATGCAGCTGGATCAGTGCATCACCACCCCAACTGGCAGGTAACTCGTGCATGATGCCCCAACCTTGCTTTCTGGCTCAAGTGCACCCCCACCACTGCACAACAGCATGACGGGGATGCACACATGATGCACACAGGTGGATTGGTAGGTAGCACAGCAGCTCCGAATGAGACACATTGCAGCTTGGGTGAACAGGCATGGGGCCACAACACAGCAAGTAGACAGACAGCATAGCACAGGTGTAACACAGGCATGGTAGGGTTGGAGTCTTGGGTCATAGGGCATGGGTGGCACATCCCCCACTTTGCGATTCGCAACACATCTCTGAGACAACTGTTTCCTCCCCCTATTTATATAGGTGAGAGAGCATACCCCCTTTGGGAGTGGCTAATGACCCCAGTTGTCCATCCCCATACTCCGGTAGAGCAGCGGTATAATAGGGTGCACAGGAGAACACAGGACATCATACAGCGGACCTTTGGACAACTGAAGAGCCACTACCGATGCCTGGATCGGTCAGGCGGTGAGCTCCTGTACAAACCCATGAAGGTGTGCAAGATCTTCCTCACCTGCTACATGCTACACATGTGGATGCAGCCCATGCCCGATGGGAAGGACATAGCCCTGGAGGATACTGATGGTGACAGTGTGGCCCCACAGGTGCCCCTTGGAAAGATCTAATGGAGAAGCCTATGTGTATCCACCAGAACCTTGTGCGGACACACTTCATGTGAGGCACGATGACCCAGCTGACCAGGGCAGGGGTGGATTGGTGGATTGGGGGGGCTGGGAGGGAGTGATTTGGGTGGGGGGAGAGTGTGGGGCTGGAGGGGAGCCGGGGCAGCTGGGATGCGGGAGGACTGGATGAGGACAGTGGGGTAGTGGGCGATGGCTGGAAGGAAGGTGATGAGGGGTTGGGAGTGTGTTGGAGGGTAGCATACTCGCAGGGGAAGCACTGATGGACATGAGAGAGGTGGCGCAGATCCAGATGCTGCTGGAGGCACCAGACATCGCAAGACCTGCCCAGGCTGAGCGAGCACAGAGCCACCTACCCGCCTGCCCACACAGTGACTGCCCAACGCCCATGCCTCCTGTATTTGTTGGGTGAATTGGGGAACACAAGGAGCAAGAGTGATGATGACACAGATGCTTTATTCCAAATACCCCAACGCGTTTCGGCGAACGCCTTCATCAGGGGGATAAAATAACTTACAAAAAATAATAATAGAAACATATTAATAACGATTAAAAGGATAAAAGAATAAAAGATCATATTTAAGCTGAACGGGCATCACGGTAAAAAATAAAAGGTTATACACATCTACATCATGTGACACTCAAAACAATAAATAAATAAATAGATAAATAGTAATAGCAGGTGTGCAGATAAGAATTCTTACATAAAAATTATATACCATACATAAAAGTACACTTATATACACTGTAAAAAGTGACTCATATAACAACTTAACAAAGAATAATAAGAAGGAAACAAAAGGCGCAGGGCAGAAGAACAATCGTAGACCAGCGTTAAGGACACTCAAAAACACTTAAAAACAAATGATACTCACTATGGTATCTCATGGGAAAATTTCCCATATGGTGGAATCTAAATAACTGTCACCGTAGATCCAACAGATAAGGAGTCTTGTTTGTATATGAAATGAAAGGAACTATAGTGTGATAAAACCATAGTTAGAAACTATCTATTGTTAAGAGGACTAACAAAGCCAATAGTGCATAAAATAGTAAAAAATGGCTGAGCATGTTTCAATGCTGGCAAAGAAATCAACTATTATAAAGGGACTGATGCTAATTTATCAAAAACATGCCTAAAAGCCACATATACATAGAGAAACTATGACTAAAAAGTCATAACATGATCAATCTTTTATTAAACCAGCAAACTGTTAAAAATTAGCTCAGTATTAATGACAGAGAAGAATAGAAGACACATTGCCTAAGGGCTGAGAAAAATCTGTAGAGGGGCCTTGTATTACATATACTTGTTTAACAGGGTAACTACCAGATTAATATCGTGTTGTCTGACAAGAGGGCAATTTCGTAGTAACCAATACAATAAAAACGCTAAAAGTAAAAAAAGAAAGTAACTGTAATGCTACTTATACATCGGCGTCTTTAAAATGACAGAATGGGGAAGTGATTCTTTGGCAAGTTAGATGCGTCTCTAAACTAAGCCCCGTGCATCTAGTTATGTCTTCAAAAATAGCTAAATATTAAAAATAGGTTCTTTACAAGGAATTGATAGAGCTTAGAAAATGCTTACATAAAGAGTGAAAGATTACTGGCATTACCTGACACAGTTTCTTCCCAGCAACGCTAAATCTGATGCAGTATACAAAGATAACAGGTGAAAAAACAGAGTATTTGTAGACACTTCAAACTGCGCCAAAAAAGGGGGCGTGGCTAAAAACGTGTCAATTTTCAGCAGAGTGGGGAGAGCTGCGCGTAGCTCCAACTTGGTAAAAACCTTTTAAATCCGCAATCCAGACAATACTAAGGCAGTTAAAACTGCAAGGATCAAGGAGCATTTTATTTCCTAAATATTGCTTAAGAATGGTACTTGGGAGATCACAATTTTAAACAGAGATGAATGTATGCATGGTACAGTGAAAAAAGCTTTCAAACCAAAGTGTTATCTCGCTGTGCATTCAAAAAGGAGTGAACACTATATACTGCGAGATATCTAAACGTCGGAGTGTGTGAAAAATGTTAAACTTAACATCCTAGTATGTTTAAAGTGCATACCATGGGGGAAAGGGGTGACCAAACTGACATTTAAAAAATATCCATATATTGAAGTATGAAGGAGAATGTTAAAAGAACTCCTGAATTAGTTTGAATACATAACATGGAGGAGGGGGTAACCAAACAGATAATAACAGACTTTCTTAATTGAATGTACATATATATAGTGTATGGGTATGGGCATGATTCATAAAAACACTGATAAGTCTGTTTCTTGGTTCAATCCGTTGGGCTCCAAACTATTGAACTCGTATATAAAACGTTGTTCTAATTTCAACAATATTTTGTTAACGTCTCCTCCCCTCCCTGGTGGTATTACTGTCTTTAAAGCTAAATACCTCAAATCACTAATAGTATGTTTCTTTTTCTGCCAGTGAGTTACAAGCGGCTTATCTGGGACCCCCCTCTGTATACAGCTCCTGTGCTCCATTATCCTAGTGCGTACCTGTCTCTTGGTCTTTCCAATATAAAATAATTTGCAAGGACATAATATGAGATAAATCACGTTCTCTGTTTTACAGTTGGAGAAATTGTGTATATAAATCTTATGTTGTGAAACTGGATGGACAAAAAAATCTTTAACTGTAATTGTATGTGAGCATACCGAGCAATTACCACATTTAAAATGGCCCTTCAATTTTGGTGGTGGTTTATAGTTTGTAAGAGCAGATGGTACTAATATGTTTGTTAAATTTGGGTTGCGTTTGTGCGCTACCATAACTTTTTTGTCCGCAAAAAATCCCATTCTTGCTTCAATATACTGGTAATTTCTTTAGTATAGTTGGTAAAAGTAAGAGAGCATACAATCTTATCTGTCTTTGAGCATTCTTTTTTCTGCAAAAGTGATGCACGATCCACAGTACTAGCCCTATAGTATGCCTCTTTTATACAGCGCTTTGGATATCCACGTTGTTTAAATCTATGGTGCATGTCAGCTGCATGTCTTTCAAAGTCTGTATCCGTAGTACAGAGTCTCCTAATTCTTAAGAACTGACTTACAGGTAAATTATTCTTTAAAGACGTATTATGGAAACTGTCATATTGTAAAAGTGTGTTTCTGTCTGTGGGTTTGCGGTATAAATCTGTAAGAAATCCCTTTTCTCCTTTCCTTATCCTGATATCGAGGTACGCTATCTGTTCTGAATTAAATGTTCCTTCAAACTGTAAATTTGGATCTAATGTGTTCAGCCAATTAAAAAAATCAAGTAATGTAGATTCAGTGCCATCCCATATCATCAACACGTCATCGATATACCTTTTCCAAAGGCGTACATGTAATTTAAAAGGGTGGAAACTGAGGTGTTGTTTCTCAAAATCTGCCACATATAGATTTGCTACATCGGGAGCCATGGAGGAGCCCATCGCTACTCCCTTGATTTGCTTGTAAAAAATCCCTTTAAACGCAAAATAATTTTCCATCATTGCTATAGATGCCAATTGTATAAGGAAAAATGTAGGCGTACGAATAGGTTTTGGTCTCTGAATTAAGGTGTTAGCTAGAACTTCTATAGCAGCTTTTTGAGGTATATTAGTGTATAGAGAATTTATGTCTAGAGTAACTAATAATAATCCATCATGGTATCCTGAAAAATCTCGTAAGATGTTGATGATATGGGTGGAATCCTGTACATAAGAGTCTATCTTGGTGACAAATGGTCTTAAGAAGACATCTAATCGGTTCAAGGAGTGATCCGATAGCAGAAACTATCGGACGTCCCGGTGGATTACACAGGTCTGCGACTAAAAAGCTGTTTGATTATTTTCATCTAATTTCCATGTATTTTGGTGTGCTTAAAAAAAATAAAATATTGAAAAAACTCCTAGATGTCATGATTTGCCACAAAATGCAAAATTGTCTTCAAATTTATCAAATTTTTTCAAATTACTATCAATTAATTCAAATTACTATTAATTAATTCACATAAGTGCATTTAAGATATAAAATGCCAAAAAAACCTTAAAGGGGTTGTCCGAGTTATGTAAAAAAAAATATAGCACTGTAAATCTGATGGTCAGCAATATATACATAAGCTAAGCAAGTTTTAAGTTCGTGCTTCTAATGGTAGAAGGGGTTAATCTTTCCTGAAGAATCCAGTGGGAGGGAGACACAGGCAGATAGCAGCAGCTCCGGTCAGTGCAGGGGGGCGTGGCCAGCACTGTGACGTCTCGTGTACAGACACAGAGCTGCTCTCTCCTGCATGCCACACTTGTGCACGAATCATCATCAGGTTCTTGGTTCTAGGCTGTTCACACTTTTTCATTGCAATTCGTGTTAGCTCGTCATTCTTCAACCGTTATGTTATGGCTCCGCGAAAGTGTATTAATTCGCCAGACAGTTTCTGTTTCATCTGTGGTGAATATACAGTGTTGAAGCAACAGCACAATATTACAGACTTTGTGAAAAAAGTATACTTTGCATACTTTGGACTAAAAATTGGAGATCAAGATAAAATCTGGGCGCCTCATAAAGTGTGCATACGGTGTGTTGAGGACTTCTGAAACTGGTTCAAGGGTAAGAAAAAATCTTTCTGTTATGGGATTCCTATGGTATGGCGAGAGCAAAAGAACCATAGTGATGACTGTTACTTTTGTTCATGCGATGTGAAAGGGTTTAATTCCAAATGGAAGCATTCCATTTCATACCCCAATCTTCACTCGGCAATTCGTCCCATCCCCCATGGCACAGATATACCAGTACCCAAGCCCCCTGCTACCTTGGAAGAGATACCTAGCTCCGATGAAGGTGAAGTCATACCTGAACCAGATGACGAATCAAGTTCTGACTTTGAAGATGATACAAGACCAAAATTGTTTTCTCAAGAGGAGATGAATGATTTGGTAAGAGACTTGAATCTTCCCAAAGATGCTGCTGAGTTACTCGGATCAAGGCTGAAAAGCAGGAATTTATTGTTGCCAGGAGTGTCATCTTCATGGTTCAGACATCGTGAAAAGGAGTCCGTTCCTTACTTCCAGGAAGACAAGTTGGTTTATTGCATCGATGTCGAAGGTCTGATGGGTCAATTTAAAATCCAATATGATTCAGAGCAATGGCATCTTTTTATAGATTCTTCAAAAAGAAGTCTCAAAGCAGTTTTACTCCACAATGGTTTTTAAGCTTCCATACCTGTAGGTCACTCCGTACACTTGAAGGAAACCTACAAGAACTTGGAATTGGTTCTTCGTAAACTTAAATATGGTTGGCAAGTGTGTGGGGACTTGAAGGTCTTGTGCATGCTGCTCGGGCAACAAGCTGGGTATACCAAATATCCTTGTTTTCTGTGTCTATGGGACAGTCGAGACCGACAAAATCACTGGACCAAGAAGAGTTGGCAGCCGAGGGTGCTAACAGGCGGTGAAAAAAATGTCCTCCGAGAAACTTTGGTACCGTCCCATAAAGTTCTTCTACCACCTCTCCACATAAAATTGGGATTGATAAAGCTATTCGTAAAATCACTTCCAAGAGATGGAGAATGCTTCAAATACTTGGTCACCAAGTTTCCAGGCCTGTCGGAGGCAAAATTGAAGGAAGGTGTGTTCGTCGGACCAGACATTAGAAGGCTTATAGTTGATCAATAGTTTGTCAATACCATGACGGATCCTCAAAAAGAAGGGTGGATTGCATTTAAAGAAGTCGTACAGGAATTTTTAGGCAATAACAAAGATCCTCACTACAAAAAGATCGTCGGACGAATGCTGAAAGCATTTCAAGCTTTAGGTTGCCTGATGAGTTTGAAAGTGCATTTCCTCCAGTTTCACCTTAACTACTTTCCTGAAAATTTGGGAGCTGTGAGTGAGGAACAAGGTGAACGATTCCACCAAGACATTAAAGAGATGGAAAGGAGATACCAGGGAAAATGGAGCATTACAATGATGGCAGACTACTGTTGGATACTTCAGAGAGACATTCCAGATGCTACTCACAAGTGTAAATGCACCAAGAGGAGTCTCACAAGGAAGAAGAATCGAGTTTAGTGTGTGTAGGTGAGCTCATTTCAGTTCAAAAAAGGATTTTCATGAAAATATTGTAATAAAACTTTAATTTTATAAGTCTATTTCCATTTATTTTGAGGTATTGCCTTATTTAACATAGTTACCTAAATTGTCAGGAATCGTGATGTCCTATGACAAAATGGAGGTCATTTTCGGATTCAGCGCACCAAAAAACATAAAGATTACGTGGAATAACCAAAACAACTCTCGAAAAAAAAAATTTGCAAACCTGTGTTATGGAAAGATTTGTGAATTTTGGGAATCATGTATATAGTTAGAATGACAGGATGAGTTACCGTTAGAAAGGATTTTTCTTTAGGAGTCAAATAACCTGCTTCTTGCCCTATGTAGAGAAGAGTATCAATCTTTTGTTGTATAAGTTGGGTGGGGTCGTCATAAATTTTCTGATAAAACTGGGTATCATTGAGTTGGCGTAATACCTCTGTAATATAAGCTTTGCGGTCTTGTATTACTAAAGCCCCACCCTTGTCTGCAGGTTTAATAATTATAGAGTTGTTATTACGCAGGTCCTGCATTGCGGACTTCTCTGCCTTGGAAAAATTGTAAAAGACTCTGGTTTTCTTCTGATACAACTTCTGTATTTTAGATAAAACAACGTTCTCAAAAGCTGAAATAAGAGGATTAGTGCTGGATGGAGGTATCCATGATGATGGTTTTTTAATCACTGAGGGATCAATATTAGGTTCCTCAGTATGATGAAAATAATCTATAATCTTAAGCTTTCGAAAGAACTTAAATAACTCAATGTGGGTCGTAAATTTGTCATGTTTTCTAGTGAGAACAAAGGATAGTCCTTTTTCTAGAACTTGTAATTCCATGTTAGTGAATGGATGTTCAGAAAGATTAACTATGCTGCTCATAGATCCCAATCCAACCGCCTCTTGGACATCAGGCCATGTCCTCTCCCCCTCCCTCATGATGGATAAGGCTGATAATCTCCGTGTGTGACTCGCGACTTGTATGGATGGTGGTGTAAGTCGCGCCCCCCTCCCTTCCAAAGGGAGTCCATCTGAAAACCCCGTTGGGGACTTGCAGGCTGCCGACAAGCGGGTGGGGGTGCTGCTGAGAACAGGGAACCCGAGGGATCAATAGGTGGATCATCAGATTGGTGTCTGCTTCTTTTATGACTTCTCTCCTGGTTAGGAGATATAGAAGGAGATCTGTCTTGAGATCTGATTTTATTTTTATTTTTAGAGTGAGTCCTAGGTTGAGGCCTGGGGGACTGTGGAGGTCTCTTATAGGAAGTGCTCCTCCGTCTCCCTTTAAAATCAGTTCCATCGTGAGTCCAATAGTAAACCGTATTGAGTTTGTAGTCCTCTTCATCTCTCCTGAACGTACTAATTTTAATATCCTTAATTTCTTTCTTGTATTTTATAGTATTCTTATCAAATTTCTTCTTCTCTACCTCCTATTGAGTGTCCTGTTTTTTAAGTTTATCCATAGAAGAATCTATTAAAGGTTTTAAAACTTCTGCCCTGCGTCTAGAAGTATTAATAAGTAAAATCATTAAATCTAAAGAACATTTGTTGAGGATCTTAATCCAATCTGCCATAAAAGTGTTGTCGTCCTTGAACATACCCGGAGCTTTTTGTACTCTAAGTCCTCTTGGTATAATTTTCTTGCGACAATATTCTAGTAAGGATGCAGCATGAAGCTCCTCTCTAATGTAGCGCTGCGTCATACGTATTAGATTCCCCCATTCTTCTTCCAAATCCGGTGTGGCTTCTTCCTCAGTGAAGAAGGTGGGGTCCTCTGGTATTAGGGATTTCATTTCATCTTCCTTAAAACTCAGGACATCCCTCCAGGGGGAAAACATGACTCAAAACCAGAAGGTCAGGCACAAAAAGAGCAGCAGCTCTTGCAGAGTCAGTCAGGGAACACAAGGAGCAAGAGTGATGATGACACAGATGCTTTATTCCAAATACCCCAACGCGTTTCGGCGAACGCCTTCATCAGGGGGATAAAATAACTTACAAAAAATAATAATAGAAACATATTAATAACGATTAAAAGGATAAAAGAATAAAAGATCATATTTAAGCTGAACGGGCATCACGGTAAAAAATAAAAGGTTATACACATCTACATCATGTGACACTCAAAACAATAAATAAATAAATAAATAGATAAATAGTAATAGCAGGGTGCAGATAAGAATTCTTACATAAAAATTATATACCATACATAAAAGTACACTTATATACACTGTAAAAAGTGACTCATATAACAACTCAACAAAGAATAAGAAGAAGGAAACAGAAGGCGATGGAGATGTGCATGTGTGGCCTAAAATGCAGGCAAGGTCACACATATGCCAGCCCCGGCGTGTGTGTACCTGCCATGTGGCACATGTGGCGTACTTGGAGTCCTGACACCCTGTCCCTGGCAGGCTACTGGCCCTTCTCCCCACCAGCTGGTGGGCCCAGGGGGAAGTGAGTGCCTCTGTGAGGCTGCATACTTCCTGCATCAGGGCACAGAGGTCCACTTGCATACCCTCCAGGTGCAGCATGATGAGATCCAGGGGCCTGGCCAGGGCTAGAAGGCCCTGCAGCATGGCACCCTCTGAGCTCTTCCCCTGCTGCCAGGGTCATGCTGTATGTGGTGCCTGCTGGTGTCTCATCGTGCTGCACTATGGCTGATGGGGAGGTGGCCAGAAAATGCTGTCCTGTCCTCTCACTGCCATCTCCACCCTCCCCCCAGCTCCACTCCCATCCGCACCCTCCCCACCTGCACACTTCCATCCCCACCCTCCCCTACCTGTGCAATTCTGGCTCCGCCCTCTCTTGCCTGTGTGCTCCCCCCATGTACTATCAATCCCCCCACATACTACCATCCCCATCATCTTCTCACAGCTCCACATTGGTGAGTCCCTCCTCTCCCGGCCCACCACCATCCCCCCCAACCACTACCATCACACTCACATCCCCTGCCTCCTCCAGTGGCCCTCCCTGGCACGACCCTCCTCCACCACTCCACTGCTGTCACTCCCACTTTCCCTTCCCCACTCCCATCACCACCTTCCGCTCCCTGACCCATGGCCTCTGTGAGTGACACATCATCCCTCAGCTCTTCCTCCTCCAAGGACTCAACATTTAACGTTCTTTTTGCCCGCCATGCTGGCCTACATCTCGTCAGTCAGCTCCCCTCCTCCATCATGGGTGCCTCTGCCTCCTCCTCCTCCGGAACAGCCTCCTGGCAGGGCTATGCCTCGCCCGTCTCTTCCTAGCCCTTCCATGCTGTGGCTTCCTCCAGGGCAGCTCCCTCACAGATCTGGGCCCCCCACTGAGGAGGCCACTCCACGAGTGGCACAGTGCTATTGGACCCCTCCCCTTCAGCAGAACAGGGCACCTCAGTCAGCATGAGGACAACCTCCTTGTCCTCCCCACTCTCCCCCAAAGGGGAGGCGCTTAATAGTACTATGGGACTGGGTGTGCTGGTGGTGTGTCATCACTGGCAGCTCCCTCACAGATCTGGGCCCCCTATTGAAGGGGCCCTACCCCTTTGGCAGAACAAGGTACATAAGTCAGCATGAGGACAACATCCTCCTCCCCCGAAGGCGAGGCACTTGATAGCACTATAGGACTGAGCATGCTGGTGGTGGCCTCGTCGCTGGCCCGGCTGCTGGTGGTGCTCATTCCGGTGGCATGCCTCTTGCCACGGTACACTGGCTATGACTGCTCTTCTGCATCTTCTTCCTCCTCCTCCTCCTCGGCGGGGACGAGTCTTCTGTCAGCATACATCAGCATGGCATAGGTGTCATGGCTTTTTCCCCTGACCTTGGATTTCATGCAGCTTTGTTACTCTGGTGATATCAGTCTCCAAAGTTAATGAGGGTAGTTTACAAGATGAGATTAACTCTGACCCCCTGGTGATGTCAGTCTCCGGGCCCGATGACATTGGTCTGCAGCCCCTCCTTGCTAAATCAAGCAGACCTCAAAGGGAGGTGCTAGAAACAATAGCAGACCTCAAAGGGAGGTGCTAGAAACAATAGCAGACCTCAAAGGGAGGTGCTAGAGAAAATTCACTATAAAGGACAGAAATACATCCTCTTTCTCTCTCTCTTCCTCTATTCTTCGGACATGAAGGACAGGAGGCTCTGATAATCAATTCCCTTCACCCCTCCCCCCTCTCTCTCTCTCTCTGATCTCTCTCACACACACATGCACACACATAGAGTCTTTCATATACTCTATTCTCTCTCACACTTCACACATGCACACACACACACAGATTCACTGATGTACACTGATGTACACTGATGTACACTGAAGCAGCTTTTTAACAACCACTATATAACTCAGTTCTGTACCTATGTAATAAGCCTATTTCTACATAAAGACCTGTTTCCAAGCCACACCTGGTTGGTTGTCTTATTTGTGCTGCTTACCCTACTGTCTCTGTGAAATGAACCCAGGACCAAACGGAGAGTAGACCAGAAGATTACAAGTCAGAAGATTACAATTCAGAAGATTACATCTTCCTCCGGGATAGCTGTGTGTGGGATGCAAAGAGGTGGCCATTAGATAAATCGGGGGGGGGGGGGGGGCGGTTGGATGGCTGTCTTATGCTAGTTGTCATGCCCTGCCTGAACACACTGCCTAGTGCCCTGCCTACATAGCTGTGCAGCTTCAGGATCTGTTACCAGTGTGTCATGGTGGAGAGGAGGTTGGGCATGTGTTTACCCCTGTTACATGCTTGTTGGTGGCATGTGTTCAGCTGTCAGGTCAACACTGTTACTATCCTGAGTGTCTGTTTGTGGTTGGACGCCCATGGATCTTGGCCGGTGGGACTGTCTGGGTTGCATGTAGACACGGTTTGTGGGGTGGCCTTCTGTAAATGCCTGTACTGAATGGCTGAGAATAACTGACCTTGCAGTGTTTGGGCATTGTTGGTGTACAGCAGACAGGGCTTGGTGGGCGTCACCTATAACTATCCTCTCTGGTTGATGCTCACTGTGGTGCTATGCCCGTCTGTTGGAATCTGGCCAACTGGTACAGGGGCAGTGGTGCTTAGTTAGTCCTGCCTGCGGGGTGCCGATTTGGAAGGAGGGGGAGGTTGACTGCTCTCTCTGGGCCAGTATTTGCAGTACTGATTCCAGACCTATGTGGGCATGTAGGGGCGGGATACAATTGTAGATGACAGCTGCACCTTCTCGGGTGCGCTTTGGCACCCTATGGGCCTCTACTCTGACCAACGCTGCTCTGTGTCATGACAGGTGTCGGGCACTCACCCCTGCTGCAACGTCTGTAAACATCCTGCTGCTCCTGCACCTGCTGCATGTCCTGCACCAGTGTGGCTGCTGGGATACATATGCAGTACCCATGTGTATTGGATGCTTGTTCTCAGACATGGGGGGGCTCCCCTACCATATCTGTGACCCCCACAACAGTGTTTGTGTACTCTCTTCTGGTCACGCATATCTCTCACTCACATGTTGTAAGTTGCCTCATATATTCACATACAGGTGTACATTTTGTGTAGGTGACATCAGGTCTGGCCAAGCTCCTGGGAGACCACCAGCTTCAGGGTTTCCTGGAACAGTATGACCTGACACTGCTTGCTTGGCCTTTTCTTCCAGAGCTACAAAGGATATAGAGACCTGACTGCAATCACAGGGTGTGCCATTTTGGGTCGAGCTCTTGCTTCATTGGTTACTGGGCTGTTGCTCTGGCCACAGGTCCACTCTTTCCTCCCCCTCCGATCCCCCCTTCGATCCCCCCTTCTCTCTCTGCCATGACCCTAACTGACTTTTTCCATATCAACATCCACAGGATCACTCTCTGGTTCCCCACTAGAACAACTTTATTCCTTCTTCTCCCCCATCAATACCACCTTTTCCCATCAGTCTCTGTTACCTGATCATCCTTTCCCATGATCTCAGAAGATGAAACCTCTCATCTTCTTTCCTCGTCCAAACTTACTGCCTGCTCTTCTGATCCTATCCCCACCCATCTCCTTAACTCCATTTCCTATGTTGTCATCCCATCTATCTCACATATTCTCAACCTCTCACTCCACTGCTACTATCCCTGTAGCCTTCATGCATGCTGTGGTCACAGCCCTACATGAGATAACTTCCACTGATCCTAGTGTGATCCTTTTAATTATCGTCCCATCCCTCTTCTTCCCTTCATTTCCCAATCTCTTGAGCATGCAGTCCTCCACCGTTGCCTTAAGTTTCTTTTCTCTCAGGCCCTTCTGGTTCTTTTTCAGTCTGGCTTTTGCCCCTTACATTCAACTGCAACTCCACTTGCCAATGTCTCCAGTGACGTGTTCCTGGCTGAATCTGAGGGCCTCTATTCTATCCTTATCCTTCTTTACCTTTCTGCTGCTTCCAATGCTGTCGACCACCACCTTCATGTTGACACATTCTCCTCAATTGGTTTCTGGAGCTCTGTCCTGTCCTGGTTCTCTTTTTATCTCTCCCATCACTTGTTCTGTGTTTGTTCTAATGGTTTCTTCTCTACTTCTATCCCACTCTCAGAAGATGTTCCCCAAGGGTCTGTTCTGGGCCCCCTTCTTTTCTCTATTTACACCCAGTCCCTTGGTGCTTTCATCTCATCCCATGGATTTCAGTCTCAGTTATATGCTGATGATTCTCAGATCTATCTTTCAACACCTGATATGTCTTCAACACTGCAGGCCCGTATCTCTGCCTGTCTCTCTGACATCATGACATGGATATGTCACTGCTGTTAGTGCGTACATATTGACAAACCCGAGCCTGTTGTCTTTCCTCCTAAACCTTTCTCTCCTCAGGTCACATCATTGGTATCTCCAGGAACAAGCAGGAATGAGTCTTCACATATGGGAGACATCGCCGACGGAGCCCGCACGGGAATGCTCCCCAGCATCCAATCAGAAAGCCTTTGGGAGCATCCCCCGCGCCTGCGCGGTGGCTTCCCGCCCTTCCTACTGCCTCTCCCCAGTTTTTCGTTTTCCGCGGAGCAGGCAGGACGTCCCTCCTGCCACCGCAGAACCTTTTACCTTTTTTCTTTTCTTGTTTCTGTAGTCGCGGCTTTTCTCGCCGACAGCAGCACCTCTGTGCCCTTTTGTTTTCTTTTCTCACTTATTTTCGTCGCCTAGCGGGACCTTTTTCCCTCTGGGCGCCGAGGCCTACCAGGCTTACAGCATGGAGCCCCAGAAGTGCCCTCACTGCGGGGACTTAGTTTTCCACATGGACTCCAATGCCTGGTGCCTCTCTTGTTTGGGGCCTGACCCTTTCCCCCCGGGTCCTCCGGGCTACAGTGTCGGGAGAAGACCTTCCCTTTTTCGGGTATCCCTCGATGATGTTTTCACGCCCAAGGCGCGGTCATCGGGTTTTTCTTCTCTCCAGGATCAGGTAACCACGCAACAGTCTGTTAAGACTAGCCAAGTCTTGAGGGGCGAGTCTCATGCGCAGCATGGCGACGGCTCCGGCCAACCCCTCAAGTCCCCCTTGGCTACTATACCCCGGCGGGAGTCCTCGGACTCCAAAGCATTTACGGGGTTTCAGGATGTTCCTGGGGTTCGCTCCTCACAGAACATTCCCGAGCCGTGCTCGAGGGAGGTACCCGCTTCGAGCGGTGCCGATTCCCCGGCATCGGGTGTTCCACTCTTCGCCAGGGATCGTCAGCTGGTGTCTTCGGCGCCTCCGGGGCCGATCGACTCGACCGAGTCTGACCTCCCTATGTCCAAGCTGTGCTCGAGGGAGGTACCCGCTTCGAGCGGTGCAGACCCCCCGGCATTGGTGTCGGTGTCGAGCGTCCCACTACTCACCGAGGATCGTCCGGGGCCGATCAAATCGGTCCAGCCTGGCGTTCCGTCATCCCTGCCATGCGCAGGGGTGGTATCTGCTACGGGCGGTGCCGACCCCTCGACGCCGGCGTCGAGCGTTCCGCTCCTCACCGGGGGCTGTCAGCCACGGTCCTTGGCGCCTCCGGGGCCAACCGACTCCTGCCGGTATGGCGTTCCTGCGGGGGTGGTATCCGCTCCCAGCGGTGCCGACCCGTCGGGGTCGAGTGACCCGCTCCCCGCCGGGGATCACCTGCCGCTGCCCTCGGCAGCTCTAGGGCCGACCGACTCGACACAGTCTGGCGGCCCTACGTTCAGGCCATGCACGGAGGTGGTACCCACTTCGGGCGCATCGGCGTCGGTGGTGCCACTCTTCGCCGGGGATGGTCATCTGGCCTCGGGGCCGGTCGCCTCGACCCGCGCTGGGTTGCCGGTATCCCAGCCCTGCATGAGGGTGGTACCGGGTTTGCGTGGCACCGCTCTGCCGGAGACGGCAGGGGCGTCGAGCGCCAGGGACCGCCGTCGGCCTTCCCCGGGAGCCTCGGGGTATGTCAATCATCCCCAGACGGGCGATCCCCTGGCATCGTCACGGCCGTCGAGGGCCCCGCCCTTTCCGAGAAAGGGCGCCCCGGGGTCTTCGATCGCTTCAATCCAGCCTGGATCCGCACCGTCCCGCAATGGTACCCTGGCGTCGGCGCAGGAATCTGGCACTTCCCTTCCCGCAGGGGCTCGTCGACGGGTGACCTGGGTACCCTCGGGGACGGGTCATCTGTCCCGGAAGGATTTCCCCCTGGGTCAGGCGGGCTCGAGAGGGGGCCCGGCATCTGGCAGTGCCTGCCGCCCGACGCCGGCGTCGGATGGGCCCCTCTCCACCGAGCTTCGTCCTCGGGGGCCCTTGATGCTCGCGTCGCTGATCGACGCTGTTCCGATCCGCTCCCCGGGATCAGCACCGCCGGCACGGCCGCCCCCGCCGGGGCCCTCTAGAAGGGAGTCGATTTCATCGCTCGGTTCAATGCCCAGCCTGGAATCGGTATCCAGCCTCGAAGACTTGGCCACGACACGTCTCGGGATCGGCCCCTGTCCCCTCCCGCGACGCAGAGTGGAGATCGTTGGCCACTGCCCTCCGGCTGCCACGGAACCACTTCAGTTGCCGGGGGCAGCGCCGCCCCCGGGTTCGGGGCCAAGGCCGATTCCGGCGGCTCCGTCGGCTCCGTCGGCGCCATCGACCCCTTCCATGCCTAGCTTGGAATCAATTCCAGGAGCCGACGACGCCTTGTTGACCACCCCAGTCTGGGGCTGTTGGTCCCCTCCTCTGCCCAGTGGGCAGCAGCCCGAGAGGCTTCTCGGTGCCCTGGCGGCCTCTCCCGCCACCGCCTCCCACGGCATAGCCCCTCCGGGAGAGCCGTCTTTTCAGAATTTCCTCCTTGACATGGCGGACTTGCTGGCCATCCCTATCCCGGACCTAACTCCAGGCCCTGCGGAACGGGCCGCCGTGATGCTTCCTCTGCATCCCTCCCTGCAGGATCTCCTGCTGGGGGCTTGGCGGTCGCCTTTGAGGGTTCCGGCACCGTCAACTGCGATGCATGCTCTGTATCGGGTGCCTCCCTCCCCGGGGTTTCGGCAGCACCAGCTTCCACATCGTTCCATTGTGGTGGAATCGGCGCTGAGGAAGGCCGGAAGCAAGGAAAAGCATTCTTCTCGCCCGCCAGGCCGCGCCTCGAAGATGCTAGATACCCTAGGACGTCAAACCTTCCAAACGTCTATGCTGGCGTCCAGAATTATTTCATATATTTTTTATATGAGTCTGTCGCTCCGGGAGGTCACCGAGAGATTATCTCTGTTGTCTCCCTTCTTGTCTGCAACCAAGGCCTTTGAATATTCCTTGCTTCTTTATCACTGCAGGAATATCTCTGGTTTCCTTTCTCGTGCTTTTCTAGACTCCTTCCTGTCGGTCAGCAGATGCTCTGCTGTTGCCATTAGAGCACGCCGCACAGCATGGTTGCAGGTGTCTGAGTTGTGTAGACGGGCACAGCATAACCTGGGTAATTCTCCCTGTGACGGAGATCACCTCTTCAATAGCGAAGCCTTACGTCAGGTCGCGCAGTGCTTCGCTAACCTTCCCAGCGTTAGAAGCCGTCCTAGGGCCCGGCTTCCCCCCGGCGGTGGTGCGCGCCTCACCAGGCCCTCCTTCCCTAAGAAGAGGAAATGTCACCCCTCCGCCCAACCGCCAGGTGCGCCCAAGCAAGGGACCCCTCGCCCTGGGTTGAAGTCCCCGGGGCCGCACCAGAACTCTCATACCAAGCAGTTTTAGGCCCGGTGGGCAGCTGCCTGCAATTACCTTCTTACCTGAAGTTTACAATTGAGCTCTACTCTGGGGCTCGTTCAGTAGGGCAAATGGTTCAGGGGCTTATCCAGGGGTTCAGGTACTCTCCTTCCGTTGGTAGAGGGAGACCACCTCTACTCCATGATAGCTCTGGCCCACGGTCAGCTGGCTTACCCTTAGGTACGTCCCCGAACCCTTCTCGGCAGTATCCCCTGCTGATTGCTTCCGTGCCGGAATTTTCCTTCCAGCCGCTATAGTTCCCCTATGCTTACCAGGGGCTATGCCGTCATGTCCCCCGATTAGTGCGGGGGGCGAGTTTCTGCGTGCAGGTCCTGGGGACACCTATAGGGCCTCGAGCCCCCTGGTGTGTTCTTCCGGACTGATGCTATCCTCTGTCCTTCACACTACCGTTCACCGATCTGCCCGTGTTCCACCGGAATAGATTCCTCTCCCGGACGGATCTTGACGCCACCTCCCCAGGTGGATGTTCTGTGGATCACTGGCAGGTCCGCCTTACCAGTGTTATGCTCATGGAGGTAGGTTCCTCAGCGTACCTGCATTAGTGCGTGGGGGGGGCGTTCTCCACAGATATCGCCTGCTCGATAGGCGCGTTTTGGGGGATGCCCACAGTGCCTGTGTTCTGCCGCCTATTTTTTTCCCAATGGCCGGTACTCACGCCCCCCCCCCCCCACCTCCGGGGTCCGGCCAGTCCGCCTGCCTATGCCTTAGATCGGCCCTCGGACTGGTTGTACTCTACGGCTGTGAAGTCAACAGCTTCTATTTTCAGTTATGCCCTCCTCCCGGAGGTTCAGACCCTTGTCTCCCTATCTCTTAGCTAGGGCAGGCTGTGTACTCCTTCTGCTCCGGGGTACACCCCTACTCTTCTCCGGAATAGGCTATCCAGATCGGCCATTCTTCTACTGTTAGTCCTCTGAGTTATGGACTCTGCTCCTAAGGGAGTGCTCAGCTTTGCATAAAGCTTCCTTGAAGACCTGCCGTCCTTCTCCTGACCCAGCTGATTCCTGGATCTCCTGGCCTTCCGGATGTGGAACTTCCTCCTCGCTGCGGTGAAGTTCCCTTGAAGACCTCGCTACTGCGTCTACAGTACCTCCATCACAGTCCTACTTCCTACAACTCAGTAGGTAAGCTTTACATGGTACTAATTCATTAATTCATTAAAAACTTAATGATGCTCCATGCACTCTAATGACTACTCTCCCTGTATTCTTTGGGTTTTGCTGTTCTTCTTCTCTCAACTCCTACCCTCCATCCCTCGGGGGATGCCGGGGATTCAGGTTGGGCAAATGCCATCCCGTCCTGGGCTGGGCTTACGGGATCTCCCCCGGGCATCCTCAGCTAGGGAGTCCCCATATGTGAAGACTCATTCCTGCTTGTTCCTGGAGATAGCACAGTTACTTACCTGTAACAGGTGATCTCCGGAACAGCAGGAATTAGTCTTCACAACCCGCCCACCTCCCCTAGGAGTTGTCTCTCTCTATTCCTTCCTCTCCTCTCCTTCTGGCTCAGCTATGAAACTCAACTGGGGAGAGGCAGTAGGAAGGGCGGGAAGCCACCGCGCAGGTGCGGGGGATGCTCCCAAAGGCTTTCTGATTGGATGCTGGGAAGCATTCCCGTGCGGGCTCCGTCGGCGACATCTCCCATATGTGAAGACTAATTCCTGCTGTTCCGGAGATCACCTGTTACAGGTAAGTAACTGTGCTTTCCCTTCCGTTTCCATATCCATTTCAATATCCTCCTGACTAGATGCCTTAAATCTTCTGCTCCTTGCATTCATTCCTCTATCTTCTCCCCATGGACCTCTCCTCGTGAGCTATGCTCTTCTACTGGCTTGCTCCTCCTTTTGCCCTGTTCTTCCAGTACTTACTCCAGACTTGGTCCCTCCACCTTGCTGTTCCTTATGCCTGAGACAAACTTCCTGAGTCTGTACATCAGTCTTCATCTCAGCCCCTTTTCACATAAGTGCTAGAGGTGCATCTCTTTGAGGTTGCCTTTGGATCCTGCTCCCTGGTTTCCTTGTGTCTCCTTACCCTTCCCTTTTCTATTCTTATTCTTGACATTTGTCTTGTCTGTCTTGATTAGCTTGTGTGGGCTTACAAATAGGGACTGTCTCTATCTGTGTTTGTACAGTGCAGCGTAGGCCTTGTAGCACTGTCTATATGTTAAATAGTGGTAGTAATGGTACTACGATCCTCAAACACATTTAGGTTTTGTCTGTGAACAGCGCACATAGCGGCGTCAGTGGTGTTCAGGACACTGAGGTTGTGCACCACTGTTCCATTATCTGGTGAATCCATCCTGAGCTCTATGTCTTTTCATGCATGTCTTCCGTTCACATTTCAATTCAAATGCAGATATTGATATTCAAACACAATGGACTTAGTCAGATACTAATCAGGCCCATGACATCCTGTGGTGTGGCTGGTGGTGGTGCCATGGCCGCCCACTCTTCTCTCTGCATTTCCCACAACATGAGGCACACTTGTTAATCTACAGCATCTGGCCCTTTCATGGGGATCTGGAAACGCCTGCTGATCACTGCTCCTCTCCTACCACTCTCTAGCTAATATTTGCTGACACTACTCCCATCTCTGAGCAGTGCACCATGTATGTGTTGCTTCCCACAATTTCTCCAACAGTGTTCATGTGTCTTTGGTCTAGACTAGATGAACAGGCATGTGTCTCTGAACTCTATGGCATCCACTTACTTCTGTGCTTCAGCCTCGGAGGACAGTGCTAGATTTTATGGCTTGGCGTCATGTTTGGGGATGTGTCTGATGTGGGTCTGGTGACATGACAACTGTCCTGATACTACATGGACATGCTTTTCTCTCCTGGGTCAGACCAAGCAGCTGCATGCCTGCAGTCCCATTTCCTGTGGTGGCTGGACCCAGGTCCAGTGAGCTGATACATGTCAACAGTTACCTCACCATAGACTGTGGCTTGCCCTGTTCCCCTGGGCTTCTGGTTTCATGAGTGGTTGCATTGCCTACTGATTGGTGCATGGGCTAGGGAACCAGGGGACATGGGTTCAATTCCCAGTACCACTCCTTGGGCAGGTCAGCATTCAACATTGAGATGGCCCAGGAACATCTATAGCTTGGTCTGGGATGCACGTTGTGGGCCCTGCATGCATTTTTGGGGATTCTTGTAACTTGTTTGGGGGACAGCTACACCCGGGATACAGGGCACATTGCACCTTCGTCTGAGACACTATTGATTTTCTTATGCTGTTCTGCTGTTCCGAACGTTTCCCACGTATCTTAGGCTTATCAGTTCTATGATGCACCTCCCTGACAATTTGGCTATGTGCATCTGGTCACATTGCAGCATTGCATTTCACCTTTTATGCACCTGTCATTTCTGCTATTCTTGTAGTTGGGCTTCCACAGTTGCCTCATTGCATGTTCACTGCTGACCTGGTGGAGGTTATTTCAGCTTGTGGTGGGGCTGGGTGGTGTGGCCTAGTGGTTCTGGCACTGGCCTAGAACACATGTGGACAGTGTTCATTTCCCACTTGCTCCCCATGTTTTATTATTTATTTATTTATTTGTTACATTTCTATACATTTCTTTGTTAGGCCTGTTGCTGTGACTCCCACATTTTATCAATTTTGGGTACTCTTTATTTATGTGGCTTTCTTTGTCTATTCTTTCATGCCACTCTCTCACAGGTCCAAGTGGTTTTTGGATGACACAACAGAGTTTTAATGCGCACTACTTCGCCTTTATCACAGGGCTGTCACTGCCTTTTGCTATAAACCTTTTGGTGGTTGCTGCAGCTTGACTCTATACATTTTGGATGCCCGTTTTCATGATGCACGTTTCCATCGGGGCTGTACATTCTTTCTTGAATTGGCCTCCATCTGAATGGTGTCGTCAAACTAATACAAACAAACATATAAATTTTGGGGCGTGCTGTACATCCTTAATATTATCTTTCTGGACCTAGATACTAATAGGTAACATAATTTGTAACTTTTACCAATAGTGTTGTACCTAGAAGTAGAGAAAAGAAAACTAACACCTTACATGTGACTGATATCATAAATAAATTCAACATTCAGTTTTTAAAGAGGTGCTACTACTTGCTCTTATAAAGACATTTCAAATATTTCTTCAGTGGGTGGAATTTCATTTAACAGAGATGGATACTCAAATGTCACATGTCATCTGCTGAACAATTGGAGCACATAATTTTAAAAAAGTTTATCGAAAGCATGTCTATAAAAGCAGAATAAATAGAATTAGATTGATAGAAAGAACTGATATATTAATTCTCTGAAGAACAAAGCTAGCTGTATAATTGGCAGAATACTACAGATCTAAGGCTCAAGCTTACATCCAAATTCCTCTGTTACTGTGTAAACCCTGCCAACATGCTCCACTAACTCGGGAGTAGAGGAGTTCCACCCATGGAATGCAGAAGGAATCAAGGAGTCTACATCGTGAAGCCTGCTACTTCAAGGGGAAAGTAGACAGGAGCCAGAATAACCTCTCAACAATCCAGTGACACCAGAGTAAAGATCATCTGCAGTGCAGCTTTGGGACCTGCAACTATAGCAGCCATCACCTCAAGGTACTTTGAGAAAGTATAGAGGGACATGTTTACTAAAGCATGCTACCCGGTAGCACAAAGATTAGCACATAGTTTGGGCACCATGCTAAAAGTACCACAAAACTGTGTGCTAGAAACCCTTCGCCACCTTGGTAGTGCTCAGTGGGGCAGCAACTGGGTTCATGTGGCAGAATAGCTAGCACAGGCCTTTGTAGTTCACTGCTTGCATTTAATGCAAATAGCATGGGTGTAGCTAACGCAGTAATCGCAGGGGGATGAATGTAACCAGTCTCCTGTAGTTATCCTGCCACTCCACGCTGGTAACATGGCCCACATTGGCATTACTGCTGAGTGGCTTAGTAAACATGCCCCATACTGTAGGAGGAAGGGTTCCCCATCAGGGTGGCCAACAGAAGTAAGAAAGCAGGGAGAAAGTGGAGCAACAGCTGGACAATATTTCCAGCTTACAAAGAGAGGAGGAAGGGCATGTAATTACATGTGTTATAGTTTAGAGGAAGGAGTTCAACTGCTTGTGATACAGTTAAAGTTTTATCTCTCTCAGTTCTGAATTTTTGCTGTTATCAGTGACCCTTTGAGTTCTTTAAGTAAACCAATTGGTTCAGAACACAAATTCTGGCCTGGATCTTTAATTGGAGAAGGAAGAGGAGAGAGTGCAATTTTAGTGCCAAAGGCCTCCCAGTATAAGCAGATCCCATTTCAACACCCCTAATCTATCCCTGAGAGTATAGAATGAAAGACAGTATTGCTCTTGGAAGTTGACTCCATTGTCTTTCAAACTGTGTGCATAGCCACTGTAAGGACTCTTACACAGGCAGTGGTATTACAATTGTAAATATGCAGACTTGGAAGTCTCTTTTCCTAGCTGGATGATATACAAGCAGAATTGGACTTAATACATTTTTCTTTGATTTTAACATTCACAAGTGAATTTCTATTTTGTGACATTAATGAAAATCTACTGGATTGCTTTGTGAATCTAATAAAATTAAATTATTGTTGCAGGTTTAGAATTCATTAGAGAAGGAGATAAATCTTTGTTAAGAACCATATATCAGGGGTGTGCAGACCAAAAATATTTGGTCTATTTTCCTTTCATTTTATTTGTGTTTTGTAAATATTCTTTTGTCTATCCCTTCTAGTCTGCCCAATTTCCTTTGTGCAGTACTATAGATCCTACTCGATATCTAACTTTACCTTGTGAATAAGGACCCTCCATATTTTATTCCATACTTTCTTGAATTTTGTTATCGCTCTGGTTGCTGTTGCATTCATCTACCATGCTTTTGTTAAATAAATACAGATGTTCCTTGACTGACGATTGCCCAACTTAACGATATTTTGGACTTATGATAACAAAAAATTATCTTAATGCCTTCGGACTTACGATAGTGGCGTCTTGTCAAACAATGTACATCCATCCATCAAAAAGCAAACGCAATGGCAGATTTTAAGGCGTTCAAAGACCATGCTACACTTCTTATTGGTGATATACCATTTTGTTTTTTTAAATTTATATTTATTAAATTTTTAACAGTTACAATAAGCAACAAGAAAAGTAAATTCATTTAAAGTAATACAGGCAAATGTGTGACCAGGTTTAAACTCAAACTGCGATTTACCATTCTTAAAACTCAAGAGCTTTCAAAAATGGTAGACAGCATTTACTTCCTGTGCATTATCGTCATAACAAGAAAACACGGATGACGCTAGTGCTGTTTGAAGACTGTTTTTTGAATTGTTTCAGTCCCCAGGTTAAAGAAGACTGCTTTAAAAACAATATCCCATTCAAGATTCTTCTAATTTTAGATAATACACCTCATCTCAGTGACCTGCACCCAGACATAAAAGTTGTTTATCTGCCTCCTAACACAACAGCACTCATTCAAC
Organism: Ichthyophis bannanicus; assembly: GCA_033557465.1. Taxonomy (NCBI): domain Eukaryota; kingdom Metazoa; phylum Chordata; class Amphibia; order Gymnophiona; family Ichthyophiidae; genus Ichthyophis; species Ichthyophis bannanicus. The sequence goes on from CM066033.1 coordinate 353,272,303, forward strand.
CGATGGACCAAGGCACTGTGGCCATGTTCAAGGCATATTATCTAGGGAAAACGTTCAGACAGACGATTGAGGCTACAGAACATGGCCGAATGCTTCAGGAGCTCTGGAAGGAATTTAACATCTTGAACACCGTAGGGAACATCACTGTGACGGGCGAAGAAGTAACAATGCAATGTATGAATGGGATATGGAAAAACATTTTGAAGACATATGTGCACTCCTTCAAACGTTTTGACTAAGATGAAGCATTAAGTGAAATCAGAAATAAGATTCTAGTTTTAGGGCAGCAGCTTGAGTTAGAAGTGGATGAAGAAGATGTCGAACAGGTGCTTGAAGCAGAAGCTGAGGAGCTCACAAATGAGGAGCTCATTGAGCTAGAAGAAGAAAAAAGAAAAGGCCGATGCTAAACAACAGCTACCACAGCAAACTTTTTCCACAACAGGACTGGCAGAGGCATTCACTACAATAAATAAAGGTGTTCAGATGATAGAACAAATGGGCGTTCATTTTGAAAGGTTCTCAAGATTTGAACATTTAATAGAGGGCAAGCAAATTTATAACAAAAAGAAAAAACAAATGATTCAGTCTAAACTGGATATCTAGTTTAAGGGACCGATGCCATTAACATCAAGTGATACTCAACCTGTGTCTTCTGAACCTGTAGGATCAACATGCTTTTCACAGGAATTAGAAAAAAGAAGAAAAAATTGATGATCTGGATGAAGAACCACCATCTTCTAGCAACAAATGAAGTGTTTATGTACTGTCATGTAGAAGACCCTTCTGGCCCCATAGAGTTCAGTGAAGCAGAGGAATTAGCTTCACAAGCTGACAGGCAGGCAGAGCACATGGCTCAGGGTTGCCAAGGGAAACGTAAACAGAATGAGTCAGGGGAGGAGAAAACACGCCCCTGCTGCAATGGTTCCCCGGCATCAGGAGTTAAGGGAAAACACCTGGTTGGGGGAGGGGTGGAGCTGAGCCCTAAGAAGCAGAGAGATAAAAAGTGCTCATTAGATTTAAGCAGTAGCACCGGGAGGAGCACCAGCACAAGCACCAGGAGGAATGAGAGAGAAAGCACCGGGAGGAGTACAAGCACAGGCACCGGGAGGAGCACGAAGGAAGGCACCGGGAAGTGCACTAGCACTAGGACGAGGACAAGAAGTGAAGCAGCAGCCAAGATGGCAGTAGCTGAAAGATTGCCTGAGAGGTTAGTTTGGAAGCACGCTGAAACTCCAGAGAGAGAGAGGTGCTGGCCTGACGACATTTGTATGTTCGAGGAGAAGGAGAAGCTAAAAGGCAGGAAAACACATCCAGTGTTTGGATCCTTTGCTGACCCAGCTGTGCTGAGAAGGTCCTCTGTTCAAAAGCCAAAAGGTAGGCTGCCCAAGTGGTATAGAGGGGAAACTAAGTACAAGAGTTTTCCATGTGTGTGCCAAGATGTGCTGGACTCTCCTTATATAAAATCCCATATATACGGTAATTCTCAACCCTGTTCATTAGAGTGCTGTGAAGGGAAGCCTCGGGAAGAGAGAGGGTGAGTGTGCTTTGAAACACCGTATGATAGGGTGAAAACTTACTCAGCTGATAGTGATTATGAAGAGATGCAGACAGAGCCTGCTATTGAGGACATAGCAGGGGAACAAATGGACTGTACTTTAACTATAGCTGATCATATAATTTCACTCTGCTAACTAGGCTGTTTAGAAGGCTGTCTCAAACAGCAGAAGAAAAGCAGAGTGTCTTTTTGATATAAAAGAGACTGTTACCTTTGAGCTTGTGTTAAGCTGCATGTTTGAAGTTTTGAAGCAAAAGAAGCTGTTTTCCTGAGTTCCTGTATTTTCCTTTATGCCAGAAGTGTATGGCTATTTTTGTTCTGTGTTTCAACTGCATTTAATCCGCCCGGAAGGGGAAATAAAAATCTTGTCCCTTTTGCCTAACCCACTTGACTACAATTGCTTCTTGTTTGGAAAGTAAGTGGAAACTACAACTCCCATGAGGCAGTGCATGCATAAAAGCCTTGCCATACTTTCTAAGTAAGGATGCCCAGGCTGACCAACCCTAGGTGCTACCAGCTCTGGGGTGGTTACTGGTGACAGTACATAAAGATACTATATAACCTGTAACTTGTACTGTACTATATACAAATAAATGTTGAATTCAACCCGGATGAAGAGCTACCAGGAATTAGAAGAAGAAGAAAAAGTTGATAACCTGAATGGAGAACCACCATCTTCTAGAGAAAAATGAGCTGTTTATGTACATAAAGATACTGTATAACTTGTACTGTATACAAATAAATGATGAATTTGAGTTACGATATTTTCGATTTATGGTTGATTTTTCGGAACGTAACTCCATTGTACGTCAAGGAGCATCTGTATTGCCTAATGATACTCTTTAGTCTCTATGTATTTGTATTTAGCTGACACATTTCCTGTAGTAGTTCAAGGTGAGTTATAGTCAGGTAAATTCAGGTAAAGTAAGTATTTTAAGTTTGTACCTGAGACAATGGAGGGTTAAGTGACTTGCCCGAGTGTGAGTGGGATTTCAACCCTGGCTTCCCTAGTTCTCAGACCACTAGGTTACTCCTAAACTGCACTCTTTTTAGCATCATACTATGACACCTTAGAATTTCTTTCCCTTGAAAAATACTTCTTTTATATTATGGGCCAGATTGTCGAAGGCATTTACACGGGTAACTGCCCTAGTTACCCGTGTAAATGCCTTAACTGGGATTTTCCAAAGGCACTGATATGGGTAATGTCAGCAAAATGTGTCCTTTCGTTTCTGAACATACTGTTAAGACACTTATCCACTCTTTAGTCACCTTTTGTCAATACTATTGCAACCTCGTTCTTGCTGGTTTCCCTCTGAATCATCTCTCTCCCTTTCAATCTGTTCAAATTTCAGCTGTGCGACTAATCTTCTGCTAGCCTTGCTGTGCTCATATATATATAATCCCTCTTCTCCAGTCGCTTCATTGTGCCCTGTCCATTTCCATATCCAATTCAAACTTCTCCTACTGACCTATAAGTGCATTCATTCTGCTGCTTCTCACTACCTTTCCTCTCTTATCTCCCCCTATATCCCTCTTCAGGAGTGCCACTCTTTTGGCAGATTACTTCTATTTGTGCCTTTCTCTTCCACTGATAACTTCGGAGTTCGATCTTTCCACTTTGCTGCTCCTTATACCTGAAACAAGCTACCTGAATCGGTATGTCAGGCTTCATCTCTGGCCCTTTTCAAATCCAGGCTAAAAGCTTACCTCTTTGAGGCTGCTTTTGTGTCCTGATCCGTGTAGTCTCCTGCTGTCCAACTGTGTGTTTCCTTAACATTCCCCTAGATATACCCTAGTCCCCACTTGTTGTAGACATACCCTAGTCCCCAGTAGATTGTAAGTTCTAATGAACAGGGACCTTTTCTTACATGTCTCTGTGCTAGGTAGACTAGATGGACCATACTGATCTTTATCTGCCATTATATATTATGTTATGCCTTATAGTGCTATACAAATGATCAATAGTAGTTGTTCTTGTTGTTAAGTGCCGCCGAGACTGTGTTGACTCATATAGACCCATTGGATTGCTGTCCTAAACTGTATTCGGTCTTCAGTCAGGCGGCTCATTGTTAATAGACTGGCATCCATAGCTGCTGTTATTGTATCAATCCATCTTATTGCTGGCCTTCCTCTTTTGCATTGACCTTCAACCTTGCCAAGCATGTTTTTCTCTAATGATCTCTCTCTTCGCATGATGTGTCCAAAGTATGAAAGTCAAAGTCTTGTCATCTGAGCTTCTAAAGAAAACTTTGGTTGATCTCCTCTAATACTGAATGGGGTTTTTTTTCAGGCAGTCCATGGCATACACAGTATTCTTCACCAGCGCCATAATTCAAAGGCATTGATTTTCTTCCCCTCTCTCTCTCTCTTTTTCACTATCCAACTTTTGCATCCATAAGATATTATTAAAATACCATGATCTGGACAAGTTGAATATTTGTATGAAGAGAGACATCTCTGCTCTTGAGAATCTTGTCTAGGTCCTTCATAGCCATTCTGCCAAGAGCAATGTGTCATCGGATTTCTAGATTGCTTGTTGTTTCTTTATTGATCCAAGAAGGTTAAAGTTGTCTGCTATTTCAATTTCTTCTCCATCAGTGATGAATTTATTCACTTAGCCAGTTGTCAGTATCTTTGTCTTCTTTACGTTAAGGTTCAGGCCCATTTTAAAACTATATTTCTTGATCTTGAGAAGCAAATGTTTTAGATCATCTTCACTTTCAGCCAGTGTTGTGGTGTCATCAGCATAGTGAAGATTGTTGATGAGTCTTCCACCAATCTTCACACCTCTGTTGTCTTCATACAATCCTGCTTCTCTGATGATTTGTTCTGCATATAAATTAAACAGGTAGGGGGAAAGTATGCAGCCTTATTTTACACCCTTGCTGATTTTAAACCATTTTGTTTATTCTTGTTCTGTTCGAACTGTTGCTTCTTGATCAGTGTAAAGGTTGTGTAAGAGAACTATCAGGAGTTTTGGTATACCCATACTTCTTAATGTGGCTCAGAGTTTCTCAAGATTTACACACTAGTAGTAGTAGTATATTATCAAAGACAAAGTATGAAAATTGGCATAATGTATGTGGGTTATGGCCCTCAAATGTATGCAAACTATTACAAACCACTCCCACAATGACTCTATTTAATTTAGTCCATCATTGTTGTACTTTTAAAGATTTCCCATGTTAGTGCTTTCCCTTTCTTAATATATTTGGTACCTAGAGATTCTGTTCACATCAGTAAATTGGCAAAACAAATCTTAAATCATCTGCAGATGCTAATATAACCTAAGACTATGTTTTCCACCCATCACTGTTTTTTCACTTTAAAAAGCAAAAGTAAGACAACTAGATAAATTATTATTTTTATCCACGTTTCCTTTTTAAATCCAACTCAAGTCAATAAGGAACTTTAAAAAGTGGCTTATTTAAAATGTGTTGGGGTCTCAGTTCTGTTTCAAAAGCCATAGTGGAAATACTTGTATTGAGACTGCATCAAATTTTTTCAGATTTCTGAATTCTGCTACACATATTGATTTGTGACAAGAAATGAGGAGAGAGACACACACACTTTGAACTGTTGGTATAGAAATCTTCAGCAAACAGGAAAACAGAAAAATGACATGATAGATATAAGACAGAGATTAAGGTGCTATGTATCCTTTAAAATTTCCCTTACTCTGGCATTTAGGTTATGTAAACTACTTGTTTCATGATGTCAAAATAGCAGTTGAAATCACAAAGTGCTTTATTTTAATACAAACAGAAAATCAAATATGTATTGCAGTCTTTTTGTTTACTTTAACTTAAATGGCTGTTGGTCTAAGTGATTAAAGTCCTATGATAACAAGCAGATCATGAATTGCATTAATGTACTGAAGCATGATTTCTATGTGTCTATCTATAAATGACCTCAAAAAACTCATATGAAAGTCTTCTGAAACTTGATTTTCTGAGATATGATGAACACTAATTGTACAGGCATCTATGTTAAGTAACCCATAATATTGACTGAGTCAGTATTTAGCCAACATGGTGTCTGGATTAAGTTGAATGTGGTGCATATTCAGCACTGCTATCTCCATAGATAGCAGCACTGAATTTATGTATAATGCCAGTACCATGTTGGCACTTCTCAGCAGGCCTGAAGTAAACTTATGCAGCCCCGTATTCAAAAGCCCTTAGCTGGAAAACGGCACCTGCTCTCTGCGTAGATGCTTCTGGCTGGGTCTATTCAGCAGTTTGCAGCAGCACTGTCCAGATAGTGCTGCTGAAAATCATTAGTAACCAGGATCGGTGCAACTTGACTATGCATGATGTGGCAACACCAAGTCCAACTAAATCTCTGCCTCAGGGAATCAGCAACAACAATGCAAACTCGGTCATTAAAGAGAGAGCAAAAACACCAGGTTTTTTTTTAAGAGCTCATTCCTGTTCACTGGAACATGCAGCTCATTTTAAACACTTCATATTTGGTGCATTGCTTTGGTCTTAAAATTGTCTCTGTGTACCAAAAATGAAGCATTTAATAAGCATGTGCCAGTGACCTAGGAAAGAGCTCTTAAAAATAAGGATGGCGTTTTTGCACTCTCTTTGGCCAGGTGTGCACTGTTGCTGTTGACTTGCCGAGGCAGAGATTTCTTTGGGCTCAAAGGTTGGGGGAAAGGGGGATATGCTGAACTAGACTAGACTGGATTGAACTGGGAGGGAGAATTAGGAGACGGGTTGATGCTGGACTGCACTGGGAATGGAAAGTTGGGAGAAGCTGAGCTGGGAGGAGAGGAAGAGGAAAGGTAGGAGATGCTGAACCGGGTTTGGAGAGGAGGAAGGGGGGAAAGTTGGGAGATTATGGGATAGGCTTGGCTAAACTGGGAGGGGAGGGGATTGACAAGTAGATGAATGGGAGGTGAATGGAAATAAATCTGGGGAGTTACTAAAAAGAGTCGGAGACTGGGTGAGGGAGAGAGACTGAAGGAAAGGGTCTGGAGAGGACAGGCATTGAGCTTCTGCTGGTGAGGAGATGAGACATGCAAAGGCAGATGATGGCTGGGATGAGAGTGAGCCAACAAACTAAGCACGATTCCACGTTCACCAGGGACCCAGTAAGAAACGTGGAATGCAACGAAAAGACGTGAAGTAAAATGCTTTTATTTCTTAATTCCACATTAGCCACCGGCCCGACACAGGCCGTGTTTCGTAAACGCCTTCCTCAGGGGCAAATGATGGCTAAAATACATAAATACATAATTAAAAACACAAATACTATGAATCAAGCTGTTATTAAGAGGAGAAAGAGAATGAACTAAAACATAAATAAAACACGCCAATATAACAAATAAAATGAAGTACAGCCAATAAAAGGAGCAAACACAGAGTAAACTGATAACTTTCAAATTAACAACACAGCTGACTAAAAGCATAGATATCAATAAATATATAAATATAAATAACATAATATAAATGAAACATGTTAAAAAAATAAGTTATAATAAGTATGATAAAACTCTAAACTATACATATAAACAAATAAATAAGTAAGTGTAAGAATTATCACAAATAAATATAAAAGTTACGACAGATGTAATAATTTTTAGTACGTCAGCATTAAAAACTAACCACATATATAAAAAATTATAAAAGTTAAAAATTGGAACATGCGCTACAAAGGATGTGATCAACCATAAGGAATAAAAGGAAAAAGCAAAACCATACCTGTATGTCGTGTGTTTCTACTATTGTAATTGCTCTTCCTTAAAATCATAGAAGAGCCTAAGAATTTCAAAGAGAAATAAACAGTATTATTAACACCCAAAGAAGGGAAAGGATCAAAAAGAAGGGATGAGGACAAAATCCTAAAGAGTCAAAACGTGTGAAAAAATTGTCAATATTGGAATGCGATTCTCGGTGCTGATAAACCAAAAGGCAAAAAACATAAACAAAAAGGAATAGGGTAGCGTGTGCTAAGGAAAATATTAAATTTACCTGTATGAGAGTAGACCTCTTAACTCAGAGTGTACTTATAGCGCCCTAGTAATAATCCTATGAGGGGAATATTATAAAACACTAAAGTTAATATATAATTTCCGAAATACATTGTGAAAACCATACCTAACCAAAAAACATCTATGCTCACCCATTGTGAACTGAGTTCTATGTTAATCCAAAAAATCAAACTGCAATGTCTAAATTAGTCCTGCGTTCTTATCTTTGATTGGCTTTAAAAAAAGAAAAGAGTAGCTATTAATATATTTAAGATGTATAGAAACATTGTGAAGCGCCACGGGGCATTGTTTGTTGAATATGTTAACCCAAAAAGTGAAACTTGCAATGTCTGAATTAGTCCTGCCTTCTTACCTTTGATCGGCGTTTAAAAATAAAGAGTAGCTAAAAATGTGTTTAAAATATCACATAACGCCACCCTAAGAAGAAAGAACCCGCCAGACAAAGGCACTCAAAAACCATATTAAAAAAGTAGATCTATTAGCATAACATCTACCAACCAATTGAATTAAAAATGAATACGAAAATAAACTGAAACAACGTAAGAATTTAAAGATACAATAAAATAAAACCCGAAGGCTAAAGGACTATGTAACATGCTCGTGTCACATAGAACCGCTGAATAAAAAAGTAGCCGCATTATATCAGTCAGGGTGAGTATTTAGGCAGAAATGAAAGAAAGACATTAAAAGGAAAAACCTTTATCTAAGGGAGGAATGGATGAAAATGAGAGAGGTGAAAAAGCAAATGGGCAGCACACCCTGTAAAGAGAAAACAAAGAGAAAGCCGAAAAAAACTGGTATCAATGTGATTGAATAAATAAAATTCTTAAGCAGCAAAGGTAGAAGAAAAGTATTTTATTTTGAAATTATTAATTTGAATATGTTAGCTTTGTGAAATGTGCATCTCTGATGTCTTTGTAATTTGCTCAATTCAAGAGGAAACGTGTTTGTATTTTGTTAGTATTGTGCTCTATGAAGCGTCTGACGACTTGGACGTTTCAGTTAAATTGCTGTCTGCATATTTCTAGTTTTAATTTATGGTCCCTTGCTCTGTATTTGGTGAGGGGCTGTCTGTGTTTTGCATATGTAACGGAGATGCAGGATTCTGCTGGTGTTAACTTTCTATGTAGTGGTGTGCAGCGGTCCTGTTTTTTTCCCAATAGGAGGAGGAGTGCTATTCTAGGGCCCAATATGCATGTGTAGTGCTGCCTTTTCATAAATAGGGTTGCTGCAGTGCCCCTGAAACCATTCATTCAACCCAAATTTTTTTTATCGGATCACTCACCGTGAAAAGGAACTTTCCTTCTCTCGAAGTGAGCCCTCCATTTTAATCAATTAATAGCAGGTTTTAAAGCCAGTGAGTGGCTGCTATTAATTGATTAAAATGGAGGGCTCACTTCGAGAGAAGGAAAGTTCCTTTTCACGGTGAGTGATCCGACAAAAAAAATTTGGGTTGAATGAATGGTTTCAAGGGCACTGTTTCAAAATTAGTTTTGTTAGGGTTTAGTTCCAGTGATAAACAGAGTGAAATCAATATTTATTTTTGAGATTTGGGGGTTGATTTCAGTGGGTGTATAGTGTTGGGCTGCATGAGTCCTGGCAGTTTAGTAAAGTATGGCAGGTTTGCTGTAGGTTCTGACAAGCAGAGTTTTGTAGTACTTCATAATGTAGATGGTAGTTGGCACTGAAGGATAGTCATCTTGTAACCCCACCGCATATGTAGACTGTGTTCAAACAGTTAAAACATTACTGTTGGAACAAAAGAGAAGCTTGTGAAGGGCTCCATTGGAATTCTTCAGAGGTGAGGGAGGTGGGGGGGGGGGGGCAAAGAAGGTAGCACGCCCTGTTACTAACTGCACTGGCACGGTCCATGTAGTAAATGTTCAAACCAAGACAGAAGATCGAAATGCAACCAAAGGCAATAAAAAAATATTATATCTTCCAAAACCTATATAGGAGCGAATCGTGAAAGAGGAAGGAAAAAGACCTCAGAGACTTTCTAAAAATATCTCTGGTCAGAAAAAAAAACATCCAATTCTCTTTTATTACTTATATAACTCTTTAAGTAATCAAAGGGAATTGGAAGGTTTTTTTCTGACCAGTGATGTTTTGAGACATGAAAGGACAGAGCCAGCTTGACAGACTCTGAGATCTTTTTCCTTTTTATTTCTGAAGTTTTGAGACCATATAGAAGGACTATTCGAACAACAAATGAAAAGACGCTGTGTAATTGTAGAACCCTGCTTACATTTTGGAAGATGAAAAACGTTCTCTGGTAGATGTAAGATCCATATAGTGTCAGGGCAGAGTGTGGGCGGTCCTGGAAATTATTCAGATAGCAGCGATAGTCAGCATACTATCTGGATAACTTCAGAAGAGCAAAAAAGCTGTCCTAACGTTATTGAGATAGCAGACTAAATGTCACCACTATCCATATAACTCTGGTGCTGACCACATTATGTGTATATTCAATGCAGGCCGCTGAATATATGTTTTTTATTTAAATACCATGGTCAATGCTAAAAAATGAACTGCTGACCGTGAGGTTTACATTAAAGGCCAATGGGAAAATGAAACTTTCCATCATGAATAGTCATTGCAGTATCACAAATTGGAACTTGAGATCAATCGCTATTCAGAGCACTTTTCAGGTTTTCAAGGCAATTGGACCACTAGGGTTTATAGCTGGATGGTAGGTAGCTAACTGTCTTAAAATTAATTCTAATAAGACAAAATTATTATGGTTCGGTAATATGGAGAGGAGTCTTCTCTCAGAAAATCCTAAAATTTAGGAATAACATTCCTAATGCCAACAACTTTATTTATTATGGGATTTACTCTGTGTTTAGCATTAACAATGAAGGTACGCATTCTAGAGGCTATAAGGAAATCTCTAATTAAGGTGAGATTGGTGTGGCAAATGAAAACCTTACCACAACTGATGGACTGCTTATAGCAAATTTTCAGATGTTATTTCTTATCTAATTTACATTATTGTAATTTTTGTTATTTGGGCATCTCTGCTAAATTATTACAAAGATTGCCAATTATTTAAAATGCAGCTGCTAAATTAGTTATGGGAGTCAACAGATGGGATAGGGTTACTCCTTTATTAATTCATTTACATTGGCTGCCTATAAAGATTCTGGTATATTTTAAGGCTTTAATTTTTGTTTTTTAAAAATTTTTTTATGGCATGGGTCCTGTAGATACGGTGACAATATTCAGTTCTAAACATTTTCAAGATTCAATGTAAATATTCATATTAATAGGCTATGTAACAGTCTTAGATGCATGAGTACCTCAGAGAAGGTTTTACTTTTCGTGCTGTGTGGGAATGGAGTGATTTACCAGTGGAAATAAAGAGGGAATCAAAGTATATGTTTTTTAAAAGATTAGTTAAAACTAGGGGTGGACATTTATCGCACTAATAACACGTTTAACTTCTGAAAAATTTAAGGATCTTTAACGCAATTAATTTTTACACTGGGCCATCATCTCTTCCTCCCTCCCTTTAGATAGCAGTGCCTCTCCCCCAAAGATTTCCTTCTCTTATAGTACAGTATGCTTCTGAACCAGTGATCAAAAAAAGCCACACATTCAAGTACTCAAACCTACAGGTTAGCAATGTAAGCGGCTATACAGGCCCCATCCCTGTTTCCTTTATCTGTTGCAAAAAGAACCCATTAAGTAAAAAATATTTCTTCTGCAAAGCTAAGGCTGCCAATTCACATAAGAGTGGTGACTACATATGAATTGCCTGGTAATTTTGCACTGTATTTTCTTTTTAAATAACTCTGCTTGGTATTTGCAGTGAGTTTTTTTCCCTTTATAAATTACCTATTATTTGCAGTGCTTTTCTTCTGCCTAAACTGCTTTGTCTAGTATATAGCAGAAAGATTTTCCTTTAATTCTAAGCTGCCTGGTTGGTATTGTTTCAGTATTACTAATTGAGTTATCTCAAAAAGCTCGGTTCTGCTAAAACAAAGGATGGGGCTTTTGTAGGAACCCTATGGATTACAAGATCCGTATAGGAGTACCAGACATAGGACTTGTTAGATAATCTGATCGACATGTGACTAGATGGCAGGAGAGCACCAAGGATCAGGGGAGGACATCACATGGATTTCAGCAAGTTCTCTTATATGGTTTGGCATAGTTAACTTATAAATAAATTAAGCATCCTTTTATGGAAACTAAGGAGAAGGGCACGTAAAAAGGGGGGGGGGGAGGATGTGTACTAAGCTGGGCTAACGATTAGCACATACTGTTTGTAACTAGATTCCATATTATTCAATGGGACCTAGTTTCAAATAGCACTCGCTGTTAGCCCAGCTTAGTCAACATGCCCCTAAAATAACTGACTGGGTTAGGAACTGATTGAGTGGAAGGCAACAAAGTTAAGGGTGCCACCAGTGGTGTGCTGCAGGGATGGTCCAGTTCTTCTCCATATTTTGTAAGCGATACAGTGAACGAGCTGTCCAGAACAGTTTGCCTTTTTGTGGATGATAACAAAATCTGCAACAGGATGAACACCCTGGTAGGTGTGGAAAACAGGAGGAGGGATCTAACAGTTTGAGTTTTGGTCTAAAGAAGGGTTCACAAACTAAGGACTGTGGGGCCGTGGGAGCAAATTTGGCCTTTTCTTGCCCATGCACTCCATCCTGCCTTTCTCTTTCTCCCTCCCGCTCCTTTTAGCTCGGGGATTTCAGTTAGCAGCTTCACTCCATCTATCCCTTACCTGATGAGCTTTCCTACTGCTTAGAGCCGCCTCCTGAAAGTGGTAGGAGCCCAGAAATAACATTAGAGCGAGAGGACTGAGAATAGCCACAACCTTTAGAGCCAGGGACTACTAAACCTGCCAGAAATGATTCTACTTAATGATTTTTGATCCCTATGTTTGCAGTTTGCACCTCTCCTGGGCTGGGCACCATCACTACTGGGGGAGGAAGTGCTCCTTGCTCTTGGCAATGCAGTGTTAGGGGTTTGTTTTATCTTCCTGCTTCAGGGCTTCAGCACCGAGAGTCTGTGTGAGTGCTTATGATTCTGAGGACTGCAGAGCCAAGGAAGAGGGGTATATGCAGATGTGCCTTGCTCTGGAACTGCAACACTGGGAATATGTGGTTGCACCTTGCAGATGCCCTCGAAGGTTTGCGTGGGTGGGGCAGCACCATCTCAGGCAGGTCCCTTGGGAGTCCTGAAGAACATGCCTGTCCATTATGACTGAGGTAGGAACATGGGTGGCAGACTTCCATGCACTTTATAGGGAATGTCGCTACCCTGCTCCAAGACTGTTGGACTGGAGGAAAGAGGATGGAGATAAGAGAGAGAGAAGCAGAGGAAGTGAGAGATAGGAGTAAGAGAGAAAGGGCAGGGCTAGATCTACCACTAGACAGACAAGGAGTCTGCCTTGGGTAGCAGAGTTTGGGGAGCAGCAGCAGGACAGGGCTTGCTCCCTCCCCTCCTCCACATCTACCATCGCCGCCCTCATGCCACCCTGAAACATTGGAAAGCAGTGTGCACAGCAGAGGGCCTCTGAATGTAGCCACGCGCACAAGCTCTGCTAGATCATGCCACCTCTGGCACAAACCTCCTGCCGGAGGTCTTACGTCCAGAAGAATATTGATCAAATTGAGTCACTTCAGAGGAGGACTACCAGAATGAAGTGAGGTCCACTTCAGAAGCCCTAGAGGATAAAGCGTAGAAGTCTGTTCTAGGGTATACTTGTTTAGAGGAGTGACACAGAAACAATGAAATACCTAATCTATATTAATAATGCACAAGAAGCACAACAGTTTTGAAGGAGAGGATTTTCTAGGGGAAAGTTTAATGATATGATGCTTTAAGGCAATAGACTAAGTTTATGTCAGGAAATAATTTTCATGGAAAGGGTGAGGGAAGCATAGAAAGGATGGGCGGTGGTAGCTAAGAAACAGTTATGAGAGCATGAGACAGCACAGAAGATCTTCAGTCGCTAAAAATGGGGAGAACAAGAAGTAGAGAGGTTAATATAAAAGGTTAACGTGGCAACTATATGACCTATAATGATAGAAACAACTAGTATCTGGGTCTATCTAGGAAGTTGAAAGTTCTGTAATTGGAAATCCGAGCAGAAATGCAGGCACTCAGTCAACCAGTTTTGTCCGGCACGCTATAGAAGGGGAGACATGCAAGGTTTACCTGTAATGGTAGTTCTTTAGACCAGATTGGGACAGTAGAACTAGCAGGTGGATCAGTCTAGCTAGCTCCAGGTTCTATAATCAGCTAGAAGTTCTAGCAAAAACACTGATGCCTTTGGCCGGCTACACTGGAGATTAGTTTATAGTTATAATTTATTAAAATTCTTATTATACCACCTTCCTAGGCCATTAAAGCGGTTTACAATAAAATAAGGAAAAATACAGTAAAATTTAAAGAGGAAGTACATAAAAAAGATAATTAGGGGAAAAAGGAAAAGGACAGATTGAGAAGAGGCTGAGAAATTGGGATGTCTTTTCTGATCTAGCACCCAGTCACCTATCAGCTGTATGCACATTCAAACAAATAAGACAATATCTTTTGTTTACTTGAATGATGTTTCTAAGAAAAGATAGGGAGGAGGGGGTTCTGATGGGAGGAGGCTAAAAAGAAAAAGACTGCAATGTGGATGGATTTGAAACATGCTTGGAATGGTGATATTACTAAGAAATCTGAGTTTTTGAGCATATAGAGTGTAAGCTGTAAGATAGGGAGTCAAAAAAAGCACGGTAACCTAGTTCTTTTAAGTTCTGTCTTACAGTTTGCACTCTCTGCTCTAAACCTCAGATTCATTAGTATCATCACCATTCCAAGCATGTGTAGCAAGATATTGTGGTAAGCTCGAATAAAAGAATTTAAGGCATATTTTAGATAGCACGTGGAGATTGTAATTGAGATGTCCATGTCAAGACATATACAATTCTGGCTAAACATTGAGGTAGTTCTAAAATATGAATAAGGAGGTGCAGGAGTGCACAAGTACGTGTCAGTATGTGGAGCTAGAGGATCCATTTCACAGATCTGCACTTGGGAAAATTGGCAATTTCCATGTAGTGTCTGTATTTACACACACAAATTGATATTTCACAACATCTGTGGGTAAGTGCCAGCATTTACACGTGTATGTGGGCATTTTACAAGCCTATATGTTTAAATGCTGCCAGTTAACTACAGAGACTGCTATCTCTATTTAAGTAGGATGGGGAGGGGAAATAACAGAGGATTAAGGAGGCTAACCCCCTTTAAACACTCTGGTCATGAAATGAACATTTTTTGAAAACCTATATGTGCCAGGAAGGAGCTGTAAATCCTGACATGGATATTTTTGGTCATACTGCATACAGGCATTCCGTATATGAAATGGGGATGATGTGCAAAGTTTTGCTCCTCCCAGGCTCCACCCTAACCACGCCCCTGACATGTCCCCTTGCAATTTCTATGAATTATGAACATCCACATGTAAATTTAACATAAAAGCATCCCCAAGCAGGGCTGCTCTCTGAGGGGAGACAGAGAAACTATTTTTTCACATGGTGGACAGGTAGAGGAGAATGGGGAATCGTGCTGTGGTCACTCCCCTCCTCAAGAAACCCTCACTTGATCCCACCTGTCCTTCAAACTATCGACCCATCTCTCTCCTTCCCTTCTTATCTAAACTACTTGAATGTGCTGTCCATCGCCGCTGCCTTGACTTCCTCTCCTCTCATGCCCTCCTGGATCCTTTACAGTCCGGCTTTTGTCGCCAAACACTGTACTGAAATGGCTCTTACCAAAGTCTCCAGTGACATGTTCCTGGCAAACTCAAGGGCCTCTATACTGTCCTCATCCTTCTTGACTTCTCTGCTGCTTTTGACACTGTTGACCACAACCTTCTCCTTGTTACCCTGTCCTCGCTTGGTTTTAGGGGCTCTATATTATCCTGGTTCTCCTCCTATCTCTCCTATCGCTCTTTCAGTGTGTGTTCTGGTGGCTCCTCCTCCTCTGCTACTCCACTCCCTGTCGGTGTCCCCCAGGGATCCATCCTGGGTCCACTCCTTTTCTCTCTCTATACCCAGTCCCTTGGTGCACTTATCTTGTCCCGTGGCTTTCAGTACCATCTCTATGCCGATGACTCCCAAATCTACCTCTCTATGCTTGAAATCTCTCCGGCAATCCAGACCAGGATATCTGCCTGCCTTTCTGACATTGCTGCCTGGATGTCTCACCACCACCTGAAACTGAACATGGCCAAGACTGACCTCCTTTTCTTTCCCCCCCAAACCTCCCCCCTCCTCTTCCTCCCTTCTCAGTCTCTGTAGAAAACTCTGTAATCCTTCCTGTTTCTTCAGCCCGCAACCTGGGGGTTTTCTTTGACTCCTCTCTCTCTTTCTCCACACATATCCAGCTCATTGTTTAGACCTGCCGTTTCTTTCTCTACAACATCCTACTAAAACCCTTATCCACTCCTTAGTCACCTCTTGTCTTGACTACTGCAACCTTCTCCTTGCTGGTCTCCCTCTGAGTCATCTCTTTCCCCATCAATCCATTCAACATTCTGCTGCGCAACTAATCTTCTGCCAGCCTCGCTATACCCACATTACTCCTCTTCTCAAGTCACTTCACTGGCTCCCTGTCTGCTTCCACATCCAGTTCAAACTTCTTCTCCTGACCTTTAAGTGCATTCACTCTGCGACTCCTCAGTACCTTTCATCTCTTACCTCTCCTTACAACCCCTCTCGGGAACTCCGCTCTTCTAACAAACTACTTCTGTCTATGCCCTCCACTCCTACTGCTAATTCCAGACTTCGCTCCTTTCACCTTGCTGCACCTTACGCCTGGAACAAGCTACCGGTATCTGTATGCCAGGCACCCTCTCTAGCCCTCTTTAACTCCAGGTTGAAATCTCACCTCTTCACCGTTGCTTTCAGATCTTGACCTCTGTGTTTGTCATGACTAGATTGTAAGTGCCGTGTTTTTGTCTTGTCTAGATTATCAGCTTTGTGTTTGTCTTAACTAGATTGTAAGCTCTGTCTGTACAGCGCTGCGTATAACTAGTAGCACTATATAAATGCTCAATATTAGTAGTAGTAGTGATTGAGGTGGCACTGCAGAGCTGCACAATTGGTAAGGACTTAGAGCTAGGCAGGTCCCAGAGGGCAACATAAACACGGTGGGGGTCATTCTGAGGCATGAATAGCGGGGATGGATGTTAGGACTTCTGCCCCTTTATAACTTCCCTGCCGGTTGTGCGGGAAAGTTAGATGGGGGCAGGGAAGAGGCGGCACATGGGTGGAGAGTGGGCAGACAGTGGGTGGTCGCCAGCCCTGGACATCCAGGGCCGATTCTGATGTTGGTCCTGTACGTCCAGGGCCAGCGAATTGGCCGGGGAAGTTATTCCACCTCCGAGGTGGAATAACTCCCCTGGGTGTTTTTTTTTTTGGTGGAGTCAGTGCGCGGTCTGGGTGAGGGTAAAGTTAATACCCCGCAGTCCGACCCAGGCCTTAGGAGGCTGGATTGGGGGGTGGGCTGCTGGGAATTAACTTTGTTGAGCAGCAGCCGGCATTGCGGCTTTTAAATGGAGCCACAGGTGCCATGGCAACAGGACGCCATGGCGCCGTGGCTCCATTTAAAAGCCCTGGCTGAGTTAGCCAGGCTATCGCAGTACTGCAAGACGGGACTGAATCACAGGCATGTACAGGCCTGATTCTGCTCACGCAGGGTTAGACGTGCCCCGCGAGATCAGAATCGCGAACTCCTTTGTACGTCCAGGTCTGCCTGGACGTATAAAGGAGTTGTACATTGCGATCAGATTCAGGCCCACTTGGAATAAGAACAGCCTTTCTAGGAAACATGGTGGGTGCCCAGATGAAATTTTCCCATTGGGATAGCACAACTTGAACTTAATATTGCAGGCATAGAAAGGAGTAGCCAAGTCTCTTTCAGGGTATAACAATTTATACATCTAGATAGCTTCATGGTGGACAATCCAAAAGGTTTTTTCCTTCTCATTTTTATGGATGTGTTTACAGTATGTATTTTAACAAAGCTGTGTTATGTTTGTCATTTGACAACCCATTTTTGTGTCCTTGGTTGAATACAGAAAGGTACAAGGGAGGAAGAGATAAAGGACATATCATGGTTGTCTTATACTTTAAAAAGATTCCTGCTTAAATGAAAATGTCAAAGAAATTTTGGTGGGTGGAGGGTTTTTTACCAGAGCCTTTCCCTTGTTGCTGTTAGCACAGTGCTGCATGAGAAGCCACTTTTTATAGTCTGATTCATTAAAACAGAAGTAAATAAAAGGAGACATGAATATGGCTTTTCAGAAAACATTTCTACATCTGTGAATATCAGGGACTTTTGAAATTTTTCATATTTCATTTGCCCAAGCATCTAATTTTTAAAGTGTCACTTGAAGGTGCTTTTCACAGTGTTAAGCCAACTCAAATAAAAGTGTTCTCTCTCTCACACATTCTATAATCGCCTTTCTTTATTTTTGCTTCTCTCTGTGGCAAGTAAATACATATTTTAAATGTAATTGGTGTAATCATGTGTGGTGAACAGCTTTATGTTGGGCTACATGTCATGTCAGATTTTCCACTCAATGTTTGCTAGAAATTCTGTTTTCATTTTGCATAATATTCTTGCTGAATAATTATATATATTTATTTGAATTTTGATAAGAAAAAGTGTCTCAACATAGTATGTAATACTCTTGTTTCCTAAGTGTACTAAGCAGTTATCACATGAGATAGCATGTGCTGTCAGCTAACAGACATAGTAACTTTTACCATGCTGGCATGAGCATGCGTACTAATACACATGCTAACGGCATGCCATCGTAAGAGGCAGAGAATAGCGGGCACATTGAGTTAGCACATGATGCTGTACCGCGCTCTTTCATGGCTGTGCACTCAACCACTGCAGTAAAAATAAAAACCTGATTGTCCTGATCAACATCTATAACCCACCCCACCCCCTGATTCCTCTACCAATTACCAGGGGTGTTCTTGGTAGGCTCATGGGGGAGGCGGGTCATCTCTAAAGACTCTTGCCCCATCACCAGACCGGACTCAAAATGCCAGCTAGTCAGAGAACACGCTTTGTTAGTTGGAGGGGCCAATCTCCAGCCCTGCCCCCAAACTCATATTCCTGATGCTGGCAAAATAATGATGGGGCCATGGCTTTCTGCTGCCTGTGCTTCTAGGAGAAGTCTAGCAATACTGTTGATAGAAGTGAAGCTGCTAATTAAGGTTATACACTCTTATTTGGCAGTTTGACCCTCATGAGACAGCCTTGAGTGGTCAGAGCCACCATTTTGAACCAGGAATACCCCTAGTAAGTGCTGGAGTGGGGGCAGGGCCATTGTAAGGACTCTCCATCCTGCACCCATTGCCACTTCTGGCATCCCTTTCCAGGGCCAACAGCGATGGCACTACCCCTGAAACCACAATGCATCACTTACCCTCTGTCTCCAGAGCTGCATCATGATTTCATTCAGTTCAGTCTCCCACTTTGGCACTTCCTGCACCGCAGACTTTCAGTTTATACAAAACCAGAAGTCCGGGGCTGAAGCATAAGATTGTACAGAATGAAACCATGACGCAGCCCTAGAGGCAGAGGGGTAGGTGTTGGATTTCAGTTTCAGAGTAATTGCTGCCGCAGTCGGCTCTGGAGAGGGGTGTAAGATGGTCCCTCGGAGGGCCGCCGCCAGGGCTTAATTTGTAGACAGAAAAGAAGTGGGACTGTGGGCGGGGCCATGCCTGGAAGTGACCTGTGGGGGTGGGGCCACGACTAGCATTGTTTGCATACTTTTTGTTTACAGCTTTGGTGAACAAACTGTCTTTTTAGGTTAGGCCCGCAATTTGGCAGGCCTAAACTAAACATGTAACATACCTTAATAGTGACTGAATATTGCCATTATCTGACCTACCCTTGTTCCTCACCTAACATAGCCCACAAATATGTTTAATATCTGGCCATTTATCAATTTAAACAGCCTGATAGTATCTGTATATTTTTTGAAAATACATAGGTTAATTATGCATTTGGCAGCAAACATATAATTGCCTTTGAATGGGGCATATTTATTCATTTGTCTGATAGGGTATAATTATAATTCATTCATATGGAACCCTCCCAGATTCACCAATGAAACCCTCCCAACAACGGATGCAAATCAGAAGCAGGGTTTTTTTTATTTTACAGCTCAGTATATAAAAAAGATTCCATTCAAATTCTGGGGTCTCGTCAGTGGCAATAGCACCAACTCCCTTTACTGCCAAACATTGTGCATCATAACACAAAACCCTGCAAATGGACACTCAACACCTGCACCAAATCCAAGAACTCAACCCTACCTATGAAAAATCAGCAGTGCAAATATTCTAGAATACGTAACCTCTAGTTGGAAAAAGAGAACAAGTTGAACTACTACAGATTCCTGCACAGAGCCAACATGTTCTGATCAGAATCCCTCACCTCGGCTGCACATAGAAACATAACGGCAGATAAAGATGATAGTCTATCCAGTCTGCCTTCCATATCAACTACAATAGTCCCCTTTTTTCCTTTAGAGATTTTCTGTATTTGTATGTTTATGTTTATTAATCATTTGATATACCGCTTAGGCCAAAAGGCATTAAAGCGGTTTACAATACTTTATCATTTGAGGAAATAGGTATAGAAATATTCACTAAATTGAAAATAAATACTTTCTTCTACTCTTGTTGTCTGGCCATTTTATTTTTCTAATCTTCTTGGTTCCATCTTGTCTTAACTCTTAGTAGGGTCTTAAGTCCATTTACTACTGCTTTTCTCCCTTATATCCATCTCTAACATCTAGGTGTGTGGGCGGGAACCTCTCTTCACCTCACAGACTGCTTAGCAACTGCCCTGCTCACCGGCATTTAAACCGCCGCTCCGGAGGCTCATTTAAGATCAGGGAATGCAGCTGATTTCATCTTGGTGTGTGGGCAGGAACCTCTCTTCACCTCACAGACTGCTTAGCAACTGCCCTGCTCACCGGCATTTAAACCGCCGCTCCGGAGGCGGGCCCGCGGCTGAGGGCCTCGCCAGAGGGCCCTTTGGCGTGGCCCTTAGGCGGGGTCCGTGGCGAATGATTAAAATCATACAGAAATTGTGAGTCTATTTGTCATGCCTGTAGTTTGTGAAGGTAGTCTGCTGTTCTGTTTTCTGCTATCTGTGCTATCACTTTGTCTATCTGTTTCTCCTACTCTGTCCTATCTTATTAATGGCGTTCTTTTCTTATTTTCCATAACATAAATGTAGGATTGTAAACCGCTCTGATGCTTTTTGGCCTGAGCGGTATATCAAATGTAATAAACATAAACATAACACTGACCTTTTTCCTTTCAGCTTTTCATTTATGTTTCTCTCTCTCTCTATGGACTCAGATTTTTCTCCTTCTTACCATCTTGTTCTTGACCTACAACTTTTCAACGCTAAACCCAGCCTTCCCATTCCCCATCTCTTTCTCTTTCCCCGGTCTCTCTTCCCGTTCTCTTTCTCTCTGCTGTACCCATCATCTCTCTGCTCCCCTATCCCCACTGTCCAGCATCCCTCCATGCAATATCAGCCCCTCATTGTTTCCATCTAGCCAGTATCTCTCCCCACCCTTTCTTTCACTTCACATCCCCGTTTCCAGATTCTTCCCTCTCTCTCTATCTCTCTTGTGTCCAGCATTCACGCTCTTCTCCCTATTTTCTCTCATGTTTAGCATCTCCACTCTAGCTCCCTATTTCTTCTCATGTCCAGTACCTCCCCTCTGTCTCTATGCCTCCTCCCATGTGTCTTGCATCTCCCTTCCACCTTCCTCCTGTGTCTAGCGTCACCCTTACCTTACCTCTCTGTGACCCACAAGTCCAGCATCTCCTGTCTGTCTTTCTATAGTCTCTTGTGTCCTGCATTTCCTCTCCATTTTTCTATTCCCTCTTCCCCTATGTCCAGCATTCTCCTCCCTCTGATCCCCCTCCCCATGCAGTATCTTCCCTCCATCTCCTCCTCACCTATGTCTAGCAGCTCCTGTCTCTTTTCCTTCCCCAGCCACATGGTCTTATCTGTCTTCTCAAACCCAATCCCCCTCGTAGCACTTCTTTTTCAAAAGTTTCAATAGGTCCTCCTCATGATTGTCCTTCAACAGTCTGTAAAACTGTGTGTGCATAAAGCCCTGCAGTCACAGCCCCTCTGACGTGAAAAAGTATGTATCAGAGGGGATGTGATCATTACCCCAGTGGAGATATGCACATGCCTTCGTGGCCCCGCACTGTTGCCTTTGTCCCAGTCACTAAAGCCCTGGCAGGTGCGCCGATTACCAGGAAGTAGAGTAGGGCTATGGATCTGGCAGATGTGATAGTTGCTGGGAGCCCACGGGAGTTGGAACGGCCTTGATTCTTCTGTGCTCCTATGCTTCAGCTGCAGCCAGCTCTGCCGATTCTGTTTGCGCCATGTGTTCCACTGGGTTCAACTGGGCCTCCATTGGCCTCAATATGACTCTCAGGTTCTACAGCTGAGGCATTTGTCCTCTCAGCTTGGCACATCATTGATTACTTTTTTTAATAGCGGCTGGAGTGAGGGAGGATGGCAGATGTTATACTTTCTAAAGACGCGAGGCTTGTAGCAAAGCGGGGCCATGTGCAGGCAACATGCCTAGGGCCGGCACTGTAATGTGTAAAGCGAGTATGGGGTGGGGCAGGGGGGAAGTAAAGCTTGGAGCCATGTTATATCAGACTTTGGAAAACTACGCTGATCTGAGCTGACCTGGGGAGAGGTTGGGAGTACCTTTTATTGCCTCAGACGGACACCGGCTGCCCTCGTCACCACTGCAGACACCTGCTAGTGAATTGACCCAGACTCCTCATACCTCACCCAAAGACCCGCTTTCCCAGCTTCCTCCCCCAGATCACTCTGAGCCGCAGTTACCTTCTCCCTTCGTCTCCCTACTCTGTGCTATCGCGGCTGTGCTGTACTGAAGCAGCCCGGCCGCAGCACTTTCAGTAAAGCAGGAAGTGTTTATTTTGCTTTACTGAAAATGCTGCGGCCGAGTTGCTTCAGTACAGCATGGCTGCGGCAGCACAGAGCAGAGAAAGGAGGTAGGACAGTGGAATGAATTACTTCTGCCTCCTCAAGAAGTGCTTGAACGCCGTTCCACCCCTTTCCAACACAAATTAAGCCCTGACCGGCACTCTAGGAGACTGCCTAGTTTGCCTAATGGTAGTGTCAGTCTTGGGTGGGGGGAGGAGTGAAGGTGGGGATCAATGTTCCCTCTAATTTTCTGTAGGCTGTGTGCGCATAAAATATCAGCTGTGCAGCTTTTGAAGGAAGGTTAAATTTTTGTGCGCCACATAGTGACACTCGGAGTTATATATTTTAAAATTTGACTACACGTCAGAATACAGTATGTACACCACATTGATTTTAATCAAATTAAATGAAAATAGACGATTACTAAATGAAGCGGAAAATTTCTAGTAATTACAATCATAACTTATAAATTTTAAGATGTCTGTGTTTTCTATCAGAATCAGAACCGTAATTTTTGTGCGCTCTGTTGTAAAGTATGTGCGCTCGCTCGGCGAGGTGTGTGCGCGCGCACACGCGCACAGCTTAGAGGGAACAGTGGTGGGGATGCTGATCCAGGCAATTGAGAGAGCGGGTTCTGGATGCTAATCAGGGATTTATTTATTTGTTTGTTTGTTTTTGACAGTAGCAGGCTGTGATAACTGCATGCAGCTAGTGTATTAACTGCATCCATGCTGTTTGCCAGTGCATTTACTATGTGGTATTTGTCTTCCCTATGTGGAAACTGCAGGGCAATTGTTCGGTTCACCCCCAATAGTTAGTGTACAGGCTTTGCACTTACCGTGCGTTAATTTTTGCACCTAATGCATGGTAAGTGCAAATAATTACTGCACTTTAGTATATAAGCCCTTAAGTCTTTTTTGTCTGTACATCTTCTTTTTCTCTGTGTCTTAAAGGTCTTGTGCTGCTGTACCTTCAATTCTCTGCTTGCTTGCTGTGAAAATTATGTTACTTATAACTGGCCTTTAAGACATCTTTTTCTCATTTCTGTTTTAGCAGATTTTTTTTTATTTCAGATGCAGAACGGAGTTTCAATTGTTCTTCTGAAAATGTTACTATATCTATTTTATTGTAACTGCTGTTATTAGATTAGGTGATTATTTTAAGGTATGCACATAGCCATCCAAATCAGTCTACAGTACTTGTTTTTTGGGAGTTTTGTGGTAAATACCCTAGAGCCTTAACACACAAAAAGGAATGAGCTCTTTAAACATCAGCATATTTTTTCTGTGGAAAATCTCAAATGTAATTCATAGCTGACAAATAATAGAAAAGAAATTTTAAACAAACCATGTTATTTAGAAGGTACATGAGTACATTTTGCTGCCTGCGTTGTAGCCAGTTTCAAACACCTTTTGAAAATTATCAGCTGCAAAGGGTGCCCATTAAAAGCACTTGGCTGCTTGTGCTAGTGGTAAGCAGGGGCAAAATTGGTCATGCACTTTAGAAACCCCCTTGCTTTAATATGGTCCAGGAAATTTTGTTTTAATCCCCCCCCCCCCAAAAGAAAACCTAAACAAACCTATGCATGTAGTGTAAGGTCATGATTACTTTTAACTGGTAGTTTTCAGATAGGTCTGTTTGCCCAGGTAAGTATGTATTTTGTAGCATAAATAGCTTTGAAAAGTATCATCTAGGGAGATCATTTTATAACAGGATACCTAACAAGGAAGGGTCTATGTGCCTTTATAAAATAGCCTTCATGAAAACTCCTGCCTGTGTACTTTTCATTTGCTATTTTGTGTAGGCAGCCAAAAGGGATAAAATGGAACACACATTTTTGGAAATATAGCATATATATGCTATTTATGGCCACTGATCTAAAGGCATCTCTGGTAACCCCACCTCACAGCCTAGCTGAAAGTACGCTTACTATGGCAGATTAATTATGCTTCTAGCTTGACTGAGAGAGCCATTTTTCAGATGGGGCAATTTAGGTACCTTATTCATTTTGATGTGGCAGTGTTGCTATGCAAATTGCCCTTTCAATTAGTATTTATCCATATTTCATATACCACAATATATATAAATATGTAATCATGTAGAAATAAATGCAATTATTCCATCCTGTGAAATAAAGATATTAGGGGTGAAAACTTTTTTTTAAAAAGCCTTACACCCAACTTAGTAACTGTAGCATTGGTCCAATAATTATTTGAAGGGCCATGAACCTGTCTAGAATACCCACTGGATATATCTTTCTCATAAGGTCTTGGTTAAATGTATTCTCTGTGGTATTAATATGCAATAAGAGAAAAGTGAACCTTTGAAAACATTTAAACAAACCACTGCTTTGTGGATAAAGATATTGAGGCCTATTTTCAAAGTTAGGCTCCTAACTTTAAGAGTTAGATACCGAAATCTCATAAAATAAATAGGTTCCCCTACTGAGCTCCTAAATTCAAAAAGTTAAGGTGGGGTAGGGTGGAGATGGGTCAGGGGAATAAAGTTAGGTATTTGGCACAGATTTATGCCATAGGATTCCCAAAGTTTGGAAAAATACCTTTAACTTTTGGTGCCCTAATTTTAAGCTTCCTAAAATTAAATTCATGTCCTTAAATTTGGCTGTAAATAAGATCATAAAGTAGGCATATAACTGAAGTGGAGGGGCTTTTGCTAAAGTGGAGTAAAGTATTGAAGTTGTCATGTGCTAATTGCCCAAAGTGCTGCATGTTAATTGCAAAGCCTCTGTACGAACAGTTGGATCATTTCCAGTATCTGCCTATACAGTTGACATATATACAAACATATGATATGCCGTACTGGCTCATACCAAGCATAATATCCTATTTCGAACAATAGTCAATCCAGGTAACAAGTATCTGTAATGTTCCTAAAAAATTAGACCAATTCCATGCTGCTTATCCCAGGGGTATGCGGGGGATTTTCCCAGTCCATTTTAATAATGGTTATGGACTTTTCCTCCAGGGACATGTCCAAACCTCTTTGCCATCCAGCTACACCAACAGCTTTTACTACAGTCTCTGGAAATGAATTGCAGAGTTTGATTACGCCTAGAGCGAAAACATATTTTACCTGATTAGAATTAAATTTGCTACATTATAGTTTCATTGCATGTCCCATGCGGAAATATTTCTTTACGAAGAGTGGTGGATCCATGGAATAGTCTCCCAGTGGAGGTGGTAGAGATGAGGACAGTATCTGCATTCAAAAAAGCATGGGACAAACACAGAGGATCTCTAAAGGAAAAAAGGGGACTGTTGTAGTTGTTGATATGGAAGGACAGACTAGATAGGCCTTGTGGTCTCTTTCTGTCGTCATATTTCTATGTTTCTTGAAGGAGTAAACAACCAATCTACGTTTACCTTTTCCATTTCACTTATCATTTTACAGACATCTATCATATCTTCCCTCAGCTGTCTGTCTTCCAAGCCGAAGAAACCTTTTTTTAAGCCTTTCCTTGTATGTGGTATCCTTCCATCCCCTTTATCATTTTGGTAGCTGTTCTCTGTACTTTTTCTAATTCCGCTATATCCATTTTAAGATACAGTGACCAGAATTGCACACGGCACACTTTACCTAATGAGGATGCACTTAGCACCACCTATTAAGATGGTGTTAAAAGTGAGCTGTGCTATCTGCTGTGTTAATAGTTAACATGTGATAAGTCAGGGCTTCTAGAATTTTTACGCTCCTCCTTTAAATAAAAAAAGCTATTTTTGTTGCGGCAACTGCTGCTTCAGCCACCACTAGAAAGGGTTGTTATGGCTTGGTGCAAGCCCACAACGTTTGGCTGGCGGCATGCTTATATGCGCACTTGCTCCTTCCTCTATTTCTTAGACAAAAGGAAGGTGTGTGCATTACAGCCTATGGGCAGAAAGGAGACAGTGGCTGTTTATTTTTTTTTCTGGGGGTCTCCCCTCCTCACACTTAGGGGCAGAGCTGCACATGCCATGAGGAAGCAGCTTTGGGGCAGGAAGGTATGCGCACCTCCTGTCTCCTTGCTGCCAAGTGCATCGCGTGTCGTCAACAGAGCAGTGGACATCCCCAGAGCTGAAAATAGCAAACCTTCAGAGTAGCGGAAGAAGGCCCAGCGCAGCCACAGTCACCATGGCTCTCCCCCTCATGACTACAGCCTATACTCTGTAGCCACGGAGGCAAAGGAGCCGGTCTTACCTCTGGGCTCCACACTCCTCAAACACCCCCATGGAAGCTCCTCTGCCTCTGGTTGTTCTGTCTGCAGAGAAGACCCACAGCCAGAAGCGGTAGCAGATCCTGCCTTACTGTTTTTTGGGGTTTTTTAGGAAGATGCACAAATAGGGAGAAGCAACAGACAGTACAAGGGCTAGCTAGGAGTGGCTGACTGGCTTGCTGAGTTATGATGGTTAGCTGGTAGGTGGCTATTTTAAGGGGGGAGGGAGACTAGAGGAGGGGGTGGGCTAAAAGAACAATAGCGAATGATAAGTGGGGAGGGGAGATAGCAAGAGTGGGTAACGGTAGGGGAGAGAGATAGAGAGGGTGTTGATGGGAGGGGAAGGGGGAGAGAGACTGCATAGGATGGTAAAACATTTACCCTGTTTTACCCTCTTCTTACCCTATTTTACCGTGTCTTACCCCTTTTTTGCCCATGCTTGCACCCTCTATGGTTGTCTTGATTAGACTGTGAGCTCTGATGAGCAGGGACCGTCTCTATTATTGTCCTGACTAGTTTGTAAGCTCTGATGAGCAGGGACTGCCTCTTATTTAAATAGAAATGCACTGTAGTACTAATAGTAGTAATGGGAGAAAACCAACCTGGTTTTGCCCTAACTAGATATCTCCAGGAATGTAGTCTTCACATATGGTTATCGTCGGACCCTGCACGGGAACGCTCCCCAGCGTCCAATAGCACATGCGCGCTGCCTTCCTGCCTTTCCAACTGTCCCTCTTCAGGTCTTCATTTTCTGCGGAGCTGACAGGATCCATATCCTGTCACCGCAGAAAATTCTGTCTTTAAAATTCTTTTCTTGTGGTTGCGTTTGCCTGCCGCACGACGCTTACCGGTATCGCCGGTTCTTTTCTTTTCTTTTTTAAAAAACCCCACTTCTTATACTTTGAACTGTTTCTCTTCAGAAACTTTTCTGTTTTGGTGCTAGGTGCCATTTTGGGCACTAGGCCCCATTTTCCTAAGACATGGAAAAACCAACTAGTGGTTTTAAAAAATGTACTAAGTGTGGCGGTACCATTTCCTTCACTGACACCCCATGATTGGTGTCTTAAATGTTTAGGGCCTGAACATTCTCCATCTGAATGTCTCTCCTGCATGGGGATGACTAAAAGAGGAAGACAGAACCGGGCTGCAAAGCTCGCTACCCTCTTTTCTTCGGATGCCAGATCCATTGCATCGACATCTTCAAGGGCCTCCTCTTCCTCCCATGGATCTCAGGTAACTAAACATAAAAGCCAATCCTCAAAGGGTAGCTCTCCTGCTAAGCATCGAGAGGCCATTGGCATTGCCCTTGAGGGAACCACACCGGCAAAGCAGCCCCGCCGGGAGGCTTCGGCTTCCAAAGCATCAGTGGGGCTCCAGGATGTTCTCGAGGCCTCGACCTCGCAAGAACTACCTGTGCCATACTCAGGGGTTCCGGCCGTTTTCACCGGTACCGACACCCAGGCATCAGCAGCGTCGATAGACCAGAGGTTCCTCGCTATTGAACGCAGCATCGCAGCTCTTCTCTCAGCTGCGGTACCATTGGTCCAATGGGCACCGGTACCGACATCGACACCGATGCCGGTACCTACACCTGGTACCGACGGTACCGGCCCCGGTGGGAATTCTTCCCACGCCATCTTTGGCTGGAATCAACAGATCGGTACCGGATCAACTCGGTACCGACTTCGATCGATACCGGGACCGTGCTTTGCATGAGCATTGTGGTCAGGAATACTTCGAATCCTCCGATTCCGATGACTCTGACAATTCTGCTGGTACTAGAGGGTTTCTCCCAGAAGATCCCTCTTCTCCCCAACGCAGAATGTCACCTCCAGTGGACATGTTTTTTCAGGATTTTATTCGTGATATGGCCAAGGGCCTTTCAATCACGGTAGCTCCTGAAGAGGAACCCAGAGCAAAGGAATTGGAAATTCTCCAATATCCTAAAGCTCCAAAGGAGGCAGCCACTCTGCCCATCCATGAAATTCTGCATAACTTGATGCTCAGAATGTGGGAGACACCTCTGACTACATCTCCTCACTCTAGGAGACTTGATATTATGTCTTATGATACTATACTTAATACCATGTCCTGGATTTCAAAAGACTCAGCTGCCACACCATTCAATGGTGGTGGAGTCAGCCATGCGTAGGATGAAAAGTGCAAAGAGATATGCATCCAGTCCTCCAGGTCGTGAATGCAGGACTCTGGATGCTTTTGGGTGCCGAACGTTTCAGGCTTCCATGCTTTCAGCTAGGATCAGTTCATATATACTCTATATGGGAATGTTCCTCAAGGAAGTTACAGGAGATTTGGAGCTTATGAGCCCATTTCTCCCAGATGACAAGAGACAAGACTTTCTTGCTCTAGTTAAGCATGCTCAAGATGTCTCCAAGTTTGTAAATCGTGCAGCCTTTGACTGCTTTGAATGCATCAGCAGAACCTCTGCTATTGCCATTGGCGCACGACAGATTGCATGGCTTCAGGCATCAGACTTAGAGACTTGGGTGCAGGACAAGTTAGGCAACATTCCTTGCACAGGAGAGAATCTCTTCGGCAAGAACTGGCAGGAAAAGGCTAACGAGTTAGATGCTGACAATACTACTCTAGATAGATTGTCAAAATCTACAGCCACTCCTGCCAAAAAGAAGCCTTATAAAAAACCCTCTTTTAGCAAAAAGAGGAAATTTTATCCTCCCTATACCCAACAGAGTCAAACTCAGGGTCAGGTTGCCCAAAAGGGACAAACTAGACAGCAAAAGAAGCCAAAAGGCCCGAGAGCCCAACCAGCTCTCCAGGTTCAGCCCCCTCAAGGGCTTTGACTCCTTCCTAGAGAGCTTATCCTTCTTGCCTCTGAGGGGTCCCTAACCCCCCAATATTCCAGGCAGGTTATGCCACTTTGCCAACAGATGGCATCAGATAACAGCAGAAGATTGGACTTTGTCCATTGTAGGAGAAGGGTACAAGCTCCATTTTCACAGCATGCCCCCTCCTACAATTCTAAAGCAATTCAATTCTCAAACCTCCGCAGACAATCTGCTAGATCACGAGGTCTCAACACTTCTTGCCCAAGGGGCAATAGAGGAGGTACCCATTCTTCAATGGGGTGCATAGTTCTACTCCCCCTATTTTCTTATTCCAAATAAAACAGGGGGACACAGACCCATTTTAGACCTCAGAGAATTGAACAAATACCTGTTTCGAGAGAAGTTCAAAATGATTTCTCTAGGAACTCTTCTGCCATACCTTCAAAGCCAGGATTGGCTTTGCTCTCTAGACTTAAAGGATGCATACACTCACATTCTGATCCATCCAGATCACAGGAAATTCTTACGATTCCTTTTCAGGGGAAACATTTCCAATACAGGGTTCTTCCCTTTGGTCTGGCTTCAGCACCAAGGGTATTCACGAAATGCATGGCAGTAGTAGCTGCATTTCTTTGATCCCTGGGGATATTCGTCTTCCCTTACTTAGACGGCTGGCTCATTTGAACCCCTACAGTTACAGAGGCCAGCACTGCACTGTCTCGCACAATGCGAATCCTACAATAATTGGGGTTGGTAATAAACTTCCCAAAATCCCAACTTGTTCCTTCCCAATGCCTAGAATTCATAGGGGCCTGTCTAGATACCAGACAGGCAAAGGCTTTCCTTCCACAAGCCCGGTGTCTTCGCATAATGCAATTAGCTTCTCAAGCAGCAGGGAAATCCTCCCTAACTGCTCGAGAGCTACTACAGTTGCTGGGACATATGGCATCCACAGTTCATGTAGTCCCATATGCTCGCCTCCACATGCGAGCAGCTCAGTGGACCCTATCCACACAGTGGACACAGGCCACAGGTCATTTATCGGACAAAATAATAAACTCTCAACGACTAATTTTGTCCTTCCAATGGTGGCAATCACTAGAAAATCTGACAGTGGGGTCTCCTTTTTTATCAACCCCTTTTTCAGGCCACCCTAACAACAGATGCATCACAGGTGGGTTGGGGAGCACACCTGAATCATCTCTCTACCCATGGAACCTGGACTCCACAGGAGGCTGGTCTACACATAAACCTCCTGAAATTAAGAGCAATCTATTTAGCTCTTTGAGTGTTCCACGCCCAGCTCAGCTACAAGACAGTCCTAGTCCAGATGGACAATCAAGTAGCCATGTTCTATGTGAACAAGCAGGGCGGGACAGGCTCTCTGTCTTTATGTAACGAAGCTTTACGACTGTGGGCCCTCACCAGAGAGTATCAAATTCACTTTCTAGTGGTATATCTTCCAGGCATTCAAAACCTTTGGGCAGGCAAACTCAGTCGAGTACTGCTGCCTCACGAGTGGTCCCTCCACCTAGACCATGTGGCAAAGATATTTCATCTCTGGGGCACTCCAGACATAGACCTCTTTGCAAGTCCACTGAATGCCAAACTTCCCCAGTTCTGTTCCAGGATTCCAGCTCACAATTGTCAGACAAGGGATGCCTTCCTCCTTCACTGGGGTCAGGACTTCCTTTATGCCTTCCCACCCATTCCCCTCATCCCCAAAACACTCTTCAAGCTTCAGAGAGATAGGGGTCGCATGATTCTCATAGCGCCACGATGGCCATGCCAAGCGTGGTTTCCCCTGCTTCTACATCTCTCTCAAGCTACACCTCTGGAGTTAGGGTATGCTCCAGATATCCTTTCCCAAGAGAACGGGATGCTATGGCACCCGAATCCCCAGTACCTGCATCTCACGGCCTAGTTGCTGAAGTACTGGTAATTATACTAAATAGAGTTTTATACTGAAATGATAATATTGATTATTCCATTGAGTGGTGACATTGTTTAAAAAGAGACAAAAGGGCTTTTGGCTTCGCTGAGATCTATAGCAGCTTCTATTATTATTATTATGATGCCTCTTGTTTGTTGTATCAATTTCAGCATGTTTGATAGCTGCCATTAAGGGGATTGATTATGCTAGTTCTTACCGTGAGTTTTATCAGCATTTGTTTTTCAAGCCTTCCAGGACAACTAGCTTTAGAAATTCTTGTATCTAGCAGCCTCCAGGATTTCAACCTGTCCCAACAGGTAATCCTTCAGGCTTCTAGGAAACTTTCCACAAGAAGATCTTATGCCTTCAAGTGGAAACGTTTTACTATATGGTGCTCCAAGATGAAACCCCCTTGTCATACCTTTAGAATCGATACTAGAGTATCTCCTTCACTTATCGAATTCTGGTCTAAAGACCAATTCGGTAAGAGTCCATCTTAGTGCAATTGCAGCTTCTTATAAGTCTCTGAATGGACAACCAATTTCCTCTCATCCACTCATATCCAGATTTATGAGAGGCCTTCTATTAACCAAACCTCCCATTAAGCCACCACTGGTGGCATGGGATCTAAATCTAGTTCTCGGGCAGCTCATGAAGCCACCTTTTGAGCCTTTAGCCACTACAACCCTTAGGTTTTTGACCTGGAAGGTCACCTTCCTAATTGCAATCACCTCTGCACGTCGCATTAGTGAACTGCAAGCTTTAGTGGCTGATCCTCCTTATACTAGGTTTCATCATGATAAGGTTGTTCATAGAACTCATCCACACTTTATGCCAAAGGTGGTTTCGCCTTTTCATTTAAATCAATCATTTTATCTTTCTGTATTTTTTCCGAGGCCTCACGCCTCTAATGCAGAAAGAAGCCTTCATACCTTGGATTGTAAAAGAGCCTTAGCCTTTTACCTTCAGAGAACACAGCAACATAGAAAGTCCTCGCAATTTTTTATAGCTTTTGACCCTCGTCATTTGGGACTTCCAGTCTCCAAAAGAACTTTATCTAAATGGATTTCCCAATGCATATCCTTTGCTTATGAGAGTAAGGGTCTTCCTCTTCAGGACCATGTCACAGCTCATAACATGAGAGTCACGGCAACTTCTATGGCTAATCTCCACTCTGTGTCTATTGATGACATTTGTCGAGCAGCCACCTGGGCTTCGGTACACACCTTCACAGCCCACTACTGCCTGGATAAAGCCTCCCGTCGGGATGCCTTGTTTGGCCAAGCTGTTCTTCAAAATCTCTTTCAGACCTAATTCAACTCCTACACACCAACCCTGGTGGAATGCCAGAGATCCATGGGAGGAAGGATCCCTAACTTTCTAGGGTGGCACCTTCCTGGGGCCATCTCCCTGGCATCTTCAGCTAGGGAGTCCCCATATGTGAAGACTACATTCCTGCTTGTTCCTGGAGATAGCGTAGTTACTCACCTGTAACAGGTGATCTCCGGGAACAGCAGGAATTTAGTCTTCACAACCCACCCACCTCTCCTAGGAGTTGTCTATCTCTCTGTCTCTTTCCTCTCTCCCTCTATCCTTTCACTCAGCTACAAACTTAACTGAAGAGGGACAGTTGGAAAGGTGAGAAGGCAGCGCGTATGTGCTGAGGGATGCTCCCAAAAGCGTTCCTATTGGACGCTGGGGAGCATTCCTGCGCAGGCTCCGTCGGTACCGACGATACCCATATGTGAAGAGTAAATTCCTAGCATACTGATCATCTATGGAATATTGTGCTATTTGTAACATGTTTGCATTCAATAGGTGGGGATTTTTGTCCTTACAATGCTTGCTAGTTTTGGATTCTTACAAATGGGATTTTAGAAGAGTGAGTGCTATGTAAGATGTTCTCATGACTTTTACTGCAAGTGGCTATAGTACTGGTAATTATACTAAATAGAGTTTTATACTGAAATGATAATATTGATTATTCCATTGAGTGGTGACATTGTTTAAAAAGAGACAAAAGGGCTTTTGGCTTCGCTGAGATCTATAGCAGCTTCTATTATTATTATTATGATGCCTCTTGTTTGTTGTATCAACTTCAGCATGTTTGATAGCTGCCATTAAGGGGATTGATTTTGCTAGTTCTTACCGTGAGTTTTATCAGCATTTGTTTTTCAAGCCTTCCAGGACAACTAGCTTTAGAAATTCTTGTATCTAGCAGTAAATTATGGGTTTTAACTATCTGACAATATAATATTAATTTTGATGTGTTGGGATCAGAGCGTGGGGGATCTTTGAAATGCAGTAAGTGAAAGTAGATTGGATTATCAGAAATATATTTATGACCTATTATTAGAAACTTAGAAGAAGCTAATATTAACTTACTAGGATGCTTTTTAGCCTTTTTAGGAAAGAAATATTTCTTTATTTAAAATACTTATAACTCAGGTCATCCACAGGTCTTGACAGGATAAAACAGGTATAGGTGGACATTTACAAGAATCACAATAACAAATGAATTGTTCTATCCTTTATAATTATAACCTTTGAAGCTTCTGTGCATTTGTTGCCAAATACCCGATGTGAAGCTCCGTTTTGCATAGTGCATCTAGGTAGAAATTGGGATGTTGGAAGGTTGGAATTTTGACTGTTCAATGATACCTATAAGGCAGGGCTCGACAAATCCCAGGCACCAGGTCACCATGGCGATAACAATTTTCTGTCTGGCACCTGAGATTTTTCTGCCCCTCCCCCCTTCTTTTCTTTCCTTCCTGGCTGCAGCTGCTGCTTCAAGCAGGAGCTGCTTCCTCCCTGCTCAGCATGGCTCTGTGTGAGTATGAGCTGTGCTGGTGTCATAAGGCTTCATAGAGAGTTCCTGCATTCTGCTGTTCAGACTCACACAGAGCCATGCTGTGCAGGAAGAAGGCAGATCCTGCTCAAAGTCTAAGTTTGAAACATGAAATGAGGCATAGTGGAGCAGTTAGTAGCTGAGGCTGGGAATTAAGAGAAAAGGGCTGATGCTAGGGTTTGGGAGAAGGGGACTGGAGGCTGGTGTTAGGGACTGTGGAGTGGTGGATCTGATTTGCTCTCTCTCTCTCTTTGCCTCAGCTTTAAAACTTAACTGAGGAGAGGCAGTTGGGAAAGGCGGGAAGGCAGCACGCAGGCATGTTGGGATGCTTCCAAAAGCGTTCTGATTGGACGCTGGGAAGCGTTCCCGCGCAGACTCTGTCGGTACCGACGTACCCATATGTGAAGACTTATTCCTGCTGTTCCCAGAGATCACCTGTTACAGGTAAGTAACTGTGCTTTCTACGCTACTTGCGTTTCTTAGAGCTGACCCCTCAAATACTTCCATTTTTTGCCATCCTCAATTCTGTTTCAGAATTGATTCGGTTGCACACTGGCTACCCAACAGCCAGGTCTCATCCAAGCAACCTATAACATGCTCTCTGCAAATATGCAATGAAGCTCTACAACTATGGGCCTTGTCAGAGAGTGTTGTAGTCCACCCCTGGTAGGTAACTTCATGGCTGTTTGTTCCTAATGTTTCCTTTTTCCTTAAAATTCTTTCAAGGAGAAGGAACCAGGGCCTGGACGACTTCAAATTTAAGGAATAGCACCACTCCCTAAGTGGTTCCTTGTCCTCAAGGGAATTCCTACAACAGGGATGCATTCCTAATCATTGCAGTTGATCCTTATCTACCTCATTGAAGTCTTGAGAAGCAAAGAACGCATGATACTCATACTGCTCTCATAGAGAGACAGACATGGTATCCCCTTACATTGGTTTTTTTTTTCTTCCAGCTTCTATTCTGAAGTAATAAAAAGAATCCTTTATCTTAGGATTAAGGATCTCCCCTGCACTCCTTCAGGTACGTCTCAGGACCTAATTATTTGAGGACTAGTCGTTTTACGGTCTAGACCTCTTGTTACGGGTAAGAAGCATCCTACTGGTTTCCATGTAACCTTGCTTATGTTTCTTATACCTTGACTAATAAGTGATCCTCACTGATTATCTGCAATAAGGTCTTTCTTGTTATTACACAAGTATACAATCTGACCTGTTCTTCCAGACCAGTCCGATTTGTCTTTTCTTTTCTTTTCTTTTCTTTTCTTTTCTTTTCTAAGGCACCATCCTGCTCTATGGACAGAGATGTTTTAGACTTTGGACTATAGAGAGGTTAAACTTCTCTCCAAAAGTCCCAACTTCTTATAAAATTCCCTGGGGTTATCTCTAGACATTAATATTTCTTATTTCTGTCTACATTGCAAAACTTTGTTTCCTTTACTCCTCACGGTAAGGGAATTCCATATGAGGACAATGTGATGGTTCTTTACAACAGACCCATATTCCCCATATGCCTAGTTTTTTGCAATCCTGCGATAACATCTTTTCTCAAGAGTTGGGATTTCCTTTTTCCTTACTAACAGTTATTTCTACACAAGGACACCTTTCCCGATTCCTTGTTAGTCTAGCTGTTCCACAGCACACCCTTTTACACTGTTAGCTCAACTCCTGCCCTCCATCCCTTGGATGCCTGAGGTCCTTGATGGGAAGCATGTCCCAACCATTACTTTTGTTACATGCTGGGCCTCTTCCAGGCATCTCAGCTTGGGAGTCCCCATATGTGAAGACTCATTCCTGCTTGTTCCTGGAGATAGCACAGTTACTTACCTGTAACAGGAGATCTCTGGGAACAGCAGGAATAAGTCTTCACAACCCACCCACCTTCCCTAGGAGTTGCTCTCTCTCTCTCTCTCTCTCTTCTAATTTGTCTACCTCCCTCTTTCGGTCTCAGCTACAAACCCAACTGATGAGAGGGAAGTATTTAGGCGGGAAGGCAGCGCGCATGCATGTGGGATGCTCCCAAAGGCTTTCTTTCTGGACGCTGGGGAGCGTTCCTGCGCAGGCTCTGTCGGTACCGACGTACCCATATGTGAAGACTTATTCCTGCTGTTCCCAGAGATCACCTGTTACAGGTAAGTAACTGTGCTTAGTCAGCAACAGGGGGAGGTTGGCTATTGCATCAGTTTTCAGCTCTCTGTGATTGGTTGAAATTTGCAGATGTTTTTTGATTGAAGAGTCAGTTGCTTGCTAATTGGCCTTGGTCTAGATAGCAATGAAGAACTGTTTCTGCTTTGGGAGAGAAAACTTGGGAGTTGGGCTTAAACTCTCTTCTAGAGTACAAAGTCTTGGACTCAGACTAAAAAAAAAAAATAGCAAGGATTTATTCTGCCTCAGCTCTGGGTCAGGGTTCAGAAGGAAAAAATTCTGTATTTTCTCACAACCTTGCATTTTCAAGGTTCTATTGGGAACAGGTTGAGCCTTGCAACTGCCAGAGGCCAAATTGAACTGCCATCCAAACGGTGAGATCTAACCAGAAATAAATTACACAGGTACACTACCAAAAAACTGCCTCCAGTTTTGCAACTGATTCCTATAGATTTTGGGGTGCTGAATCCAGGAAAAATAGCCAAAATGTTCCATCACGTCACGTTTTCTTGCAAAATTAGATTTCTTACCCAGATAAGGAATGTTCACATAATTTCTTTTTAGCCGACTGCAGTTTATTTTCTTGGCCCAAAATAGAGGTTGTAATGGTTAACTAACTAGAAACACTCCCTCATGATATTTTAGAGTGTTTTGTATTCATTTTATACATTAACAGGACAATTGGGAGGCGGGGGGCTAAATCCAGTACTCGCGCTGGCGCATGTTCTTTCCTGTTCGCCTCGCCTCGTTCGCTCGTTCAAACGCGGTGGTTGCGACATGAACGTTCCTGTCAAATTTCAGTTTCTTGCAAGTTCATTATTACCTTTTGTTTGCTCAGTCGTAATCCAGCTTTATTCCGAAGTGGTTCACTACAGTTGTATTTTGCAGTGCTGTGTATTTGTGATGGCTCACAGAGCCAGAGGTTGCGTCAACTCTCCGGACAGTTTTTGTTTTATTTGTGGGGAATATACCGTGAAAAAGCGGCAGAGGAACATTTCTGCATTTATTAAAAAAGTATATTTCGCCTATTTCGGTTTGAAGTTAGGCGATCAAGACAAACCGTGGGCTCCTCACAAAGTGTGCAAGACATGTGAGGAAGATCTACGCTTATGGATGAAAGGTAAAAAACAAGCATTTCGTTTCGGAATACCTATGATGTGGCATGAACAAAGAGACCACAGCAGTGACTGCTATTTTTGCTCTTGCATTGTGAAGGGATACAACTTAAAAAATAAGAACGTAATAAGTTACCCCAACCTTCCCTCAGCAATTAGGCCTTTGCCTCATAGCAACGAAGTACCTGTGCCTGAACCACCAAAATCTTTGGATCATATTTGTGTGGACGGTTCTGATCATGATGAGACTCATCAGATGGCTTTTCCCGATGAGTCCAGTACTTCCGAGTTTGAAACTGAACCAGATCCGAAACCTGAACTTTTCTCTCAAGCTGAATTGAATGATTTAGTCCGGGATTTAGGACTCCCAAAAGATGCTGCCCAACTGCTAGGTTCTCGGCTTAAACAGAAAAAGCTATTGTCACCAGGAACAACTTTTTATTGGTACTGCAACCGCGAGACACAATTTCTGAAGTATTTCAGCAAAGAGGAAGATTTGGTATTTTGCAACGATATATACGGAGTGATGGAAAAGTTTAAACTCAAGTATGATCCTGCTGAATGGCGGCTGTTCATTGATTCGTCAAAAGACAGCATAAAAGGTGTTCTTCTTCATAATGGCAACACATTCGCTTCAGTTCCTATTGCTCACTCTGTTATTCTCCAAGAAAAATACGAGAATTTGGCCCTGATTCTTCAGAAGATTCGTTATGATGAGCATAAGTGGATGATTTGTGGAGACTTTAAAATTCTATCCATGCTATTAGGGCAGCAATCCGGTTTCACCAAATATCCCTGCTTCCTTTGCTTGTGGGATAGCCGGGCCCGCGACCTACACTGGGGGAGAAAAGACTGGCCAATTCGGGAGTATTTGAGACCCGGTGAGAAAAATGTTCTTCATGAGAGCTTGGTACCTCGTGATAAAATTCTATTACCACCTCTCCACATTAAGTTGGGTCTCATTATGCAATTCATCAAGTCCCTTCCAAAAGATGGTGAGTGCTTTCGGTACCTTTGCTCAAAGTTCCCCCGACTTTCTGAAGCAAAGCTAAAGGAAGGAGTGTTTGTTGCCCCTGATATAAGGAAACTCATTTCAGATGGAGCATTCGCTGAAACGATGTCTGAGAAGGAAAAAAAAGCCTGGGATTCCTTCAAGGATGTTGTTCTCAAATTCTTGGGGAACAGGCGGGATGAGAACTATAAGGATATTGTTGCCAGGATGCTCAATGCCTTCAAAGAACAAGGCTGTAACATGCGCCTGAAAGTCCATTTCTTGCACTCCCATGTGAACTACTTTCCCAAAAACTTGGGGGCGTACAGTGAAGAACAAGGTGAAAGGTTTCACCAGGACATCAAGGACGCAGAGAGAAGGTACCAAGGAAGATGGAACACCACTATGATGGCTGATTTCTGCTGGTTGCTGCTGCGGGAAACCCCAGATGAAAAATACGCCAAGCAGCTCACCAAGAGAAGCATTCGGGGGAAGAAGAAACGGGCCCACCAGGAGATTGATTGACCCAAGAATGACTTTAAAATCTAAACTGTGTTGACAAATATCGTGTTTTTACTAAACTTTGAAATAAAAATTTGCTAGTTATTACCACAGTGTCGGATCTCATTTATTAGAATTTTATTTTCACACCATCTGGTGTTTGTCTTCATGTATTGCAATGGTGCGGTTTGCGTTTTCTATTCTTACATACATACCTGTACAACATTTTTTGCACATTTCTTTGCTTTGCTTTGTGTCTAACCTCGCTCTTATATGCTCAATGTTTGTGCACATGTATGTGGCTGTTTTAAGTGCAGACAATTTTGCTACCATCACAGTGTGTGTTTTGTTGACATTACTCTATTCTTATGTGCTGCCTTGTTACAATTTTCTTTATTCTTATTTGAATAACTACTAAACAATTAGTATAAAGAATTCATCCAAGAAACTTTTATCTCGATCGCACTCAATCTGAAACGTTCACCTCAAACTGCTAACCCAATGTAGCAAAAAATCTGTACGTGATGGAGCAAATTGGTTACCAGATTTGGATTCAGCGCACCAAAAAACGTAAAAATCAATCGAAACATTAGAGGCAGTTTAAAAAAAATTTTTTTTAGTGTACCTGTGTTATAGAAAGATGGCTTTTTTCCTAGCAGGAAAAGGTACCAAGGATTTGGATGGAATTGGGTTTATATTTGGATCCAAACAGAATTTATGGTACTTTTGCAACATTTTAAAAGATCATTGGGTTTCAATTGCCAAATTGACTATTTTAGCTGGGTTTAAAAACAAACTGCCTTGGTTTCTGTTGTTAGCCAGCAGTGCAGACTTTTAATTTAGATATTCTACCAGTTTTCCTTAGTTGCTGATTTATTTTTAAAATATTGCTAATGATTTTATTTTTCTTTGATTTGCTTTGCAAATATCTATATTTTTTCTTTCTGAATTGTTTCTTTTTCATGAGTAAAATGAAAGGTTTAGTACAAGTATTTTTTTGCCTGCTTTTATTCTAAACACAGTACATTGCACCACAGGGCTCATGACCCACTATTTCATTTAGAGTTAGCCAATCTCACTACATCTGATGCAAGTGCTTTGAGTCCTGTAAATTTTCCTGGGGCTGTAGTGTATATCTAAGAATCAAAAAATCTCCAGTCTCCTGAAGGTGTCTCAGGATTTATCTTCTGTAGGTTTTAAGCAACTGCAGGGCAGAATGGCAACCCTAGGTTACATGAGTGATGCCCAAAAAACGAGGACTTAATATCAGAAAAAATGAGAATATGGTAAAAAGAAACATTGTGGTTTGTGTGCGTTTGACCTTATTCCATTTGCAGTTTAATTGTGAAACATGGAGAAGCAAATTATGATGAATTGATGTAAAGGAGAGGAGATAAATTCTGCTATAGCTTTCCTATTACAAGAAATATCATTAGAGGCAAGTACCCAAGAAGTTCTGGCAGTGATGAAAAACAGTACAAATATAGGGAGCATAAAATCCTGGCTCTTTATGTGTGTGCCCTTAGGATGTAAATCCTAGAATACTCCCAAAAGTTATTATGCCAGAAGCTGAGGCCACTCCCTGGAAGGTTATAGTGGTAAAAGACACTAGTGTTACCTCTGAGCAGTCACCAGATGGCAGCACATTAGCAAAATAACTCACTGACCTTTTACAACAACAAGGTAAAAGCATAGCACATGTAAAGCCAAGTACTAAGCCCTTTAGAAACTGTTTCTACAAACTTTGCATCTCTTATACTTGCAATAGGAAAAGTTCTTGAAAACAGTCAAAAGTTTCAAAGAGAAAACCACATTTATAAGTAGTTAATGACTCCTTTCAATAAAAAGGCTAGAACCTAATGGGGAAGATGATTATGAAAACTGGATGGAGCAAGCTATACAGATGGTTCAAGAGTGGGATTGCTCTGCCATGGAAGAAAGAGGGTGGTCTACAGGGCCCCACTGTCAAGATTTTGGGAGCTCTGAAAGATCCCAAGCCAAACCTGAGGGAGTACCTTGAATCACTAGAAAGCACATTTGGAACTACAGGAAGTGGGCCTGATATGTGTTTTAATTTCAAAAATACTCGTCAGAAGGAGGACGAGAAGCTGTCAGATTTTCTGCGGAGGCTAGAAGCACTGCTCAGGACAGTAGTAAGGAAGGATGCTCTAGCACTATCTCAAAAGGGCTAAACCATGCTGGAGCAGCTTAGACTGAGAATGTCAGACACTCCCCCCCCCCTTGATTTCTACAGGTGCTGAAAGTGATCCATGATGAAGGAGGAATAAGCAGCTGCAAGTTTTTCCCAGTTAGTCACAAAGAAGACTTCCAAGCTACCAGTAAGAGCCACAGTTAAGGTAATTGAAATTGTTCTTTTAACTGAATCTATTAAACTTTCTAAAGAGAACGAGCCTGCCTGAGAGCCTCGAGCAATACTGCTCCTAACACATGAGCCATGTGGGCAGTGATGCTTACTCCAGAGGCTCTGCACTTGGATGAGAATTTGCAGACCATAGTAGCCAGGATGTGCCAGGAGATTTCTGTACGAAGGGAGATGCTGTGAGACAATGGCACCCAAGAAGTCCTGGAAATCCTGATAGGGCAAGGGAGCTCAGTCTTCCTGTTCTAGTGGCTCTTGCGTTGAGGAGGCAGGTGAACAGGCCTAACCACTGTGACTGGCAAAGAGAGGCACAGCGAAGGAATATTCCTCTTAAGCTGCAGGGAAACTACAGAGGGGACCCAGTGAAGGAGTGCCTGAGGTCCCACACCATAAAGAGCTCCAGCAGGTGGCAACACATGCATCCACCTCACCTATTCCAAAGAGATTAATTGGACCAGCACTTGTGGTATCATTGAAAGGACACCCAATAAAAGCACTGCTTGACAGTTGATCACAGATCACCGTTATCTCTGACTACTGGTGTGAAGATTACCTGAGGCACCTGCCTCTACATCCCATAGAGGGTTTGGCCATATGGGGCCTCGGTGAAACCAGCTATCCATATCAAAGCTATGTGTTCACAGAAATGGACTTTCATGAGAAGGTCATAGGGAATCTATAAGACAGTCCAGTGATGGCACTGGGATGTGTTCTGAAGCAAAAGGAAGGGACAACATTCCATTCAGCATAGGTACCAATATCAGCTTCTTTGGATGCTTGGCCCAGAAATGCCAGGAGGAAATGGTGGTTAGCTATGCTAATGTCTTAACCATCCATCCTCTGTGCCAGGAGACCTATACAAGAAGGCACCCCTCCCTGGACCTTGAAGGCAACTTTGGTCCTGTATGGTATACTCTCCAGGAGCCTGTGATATTGCAGCCTGAAAGTGTAACTGCAGTTACTGGCTACATAGAGCTTGCTTCTGGAATGGGGAAAGAACCCCTGAGGCTGCTCCAGCAGATGGATCTACCTGGTGGACTATTAGTGCAGTGAGGGATTCTACCAGCCTCTTCCATGAAGAGTCATAAGGTGCAGGTCTGGATGCAAAATGAATTCAAGAAGAAGACTGCATTGCATAAAGGATTAAAGATCACCCATGTGTACGAACTGTATTATGTTACTACAGGAAGAGTGAATATTGTTGCTGATGCATTATTACATAGAACATATAGAGGGTACTCCTCAGAACCATGGGCGCAAGTGACTGAGAAAGGAATGAAGGTATTGTGCCAGTCAATGGG
This sequence comes from Ichthyophis bannanicus, assembly GCA_033557465.1. Lineage (NCBI taxonomy): Eukaryota > Metazoa > Chordata > Amphibia > Gymnophiona > Ichthyophiidae > Ichthyophis > Ichthyophis bannanicus. The sequence continues at coordinate 353,315,132 of CM066033.1, forward strand.
TGAGGCAGAAGCAGCTAGCTCACTGGAAGTATCGGCCACTATATTACCAATGAGTGGCCTACACAAATGTTGCAAGTCTGCATGGAAACGATCTGCCTTCCTTATGCAAGTCTGACCTGCAGCAGGCATAGAGAGAAGTGATCCAGTCTTAGCTGCTATATAGAAAGCCAGGAGGTACTTTAAATCTGCTGCGTCTGTAATAACTAATCACCTTGACACAATCCTGTTGCTACATGAATGGAATCGTTTTTAAGACAAGTTGTGCCATATTCTGAGCATTGTATCATGGAGCTACTCATTATAAGGTTTATAGCTGCATTGGGTAATTTAACAGTAATTTATAGATGTCTTTCTGCTCATATGTGCAGCGTTTTCACAGTTTTTGAATACGATGACAACTCCTTTGGTTATTTAGGAAAGGCTCATTATAGTGTCTTTCCATACGAGCGCTTCTTTTAGTTTCGGGTCCTGCATTTCAAATAGGTTTTTTACTAGCCCCGCTGTCCGGGTCTTCCCCGCCCGCCCTTTTTTCCCTTGCTTTATAAGCGCATGTGCCGGCGTGTTTTCAGTCCGCTGCGGGTCTACATAGACGGCAGCTCTCACAAGGTAACTTCCCTCTCGCAGTGGTTGCACTTTTATTTATGTATTTCAACAATTTTATATGATTCTGCCATTGATTCTTGGATTGGGCAATCTCAAAAACTTTTTATGTAAGATGACTTTTAAGTTGGAGTTATTATTTCTAGTACACGTTTTATGCACGGCTCTGGTCCCGATTGGTTATATAATTATTATTTTTTTGTCATACTTTGTGATACTCTTTATATTTTAAGCATTATGTCCTTTATAGGCACATTACGTTTTAATAGTATCATTAAACATTTTTTAGCTTTGAGTAGTCAATGTGAAAGAACCTAGTATTTTTTTTATTTATTTTCTTAGTTTTTTAGTTTTTTAAGACAAGTTGTGCCATATTCTGAGCATTGTATCATGGAGCTACTCATCATAAGGTTTATAGCTGCATTGGGTATTTTGACAGTATTTTATAGCTGTCTTTCTTCTTGCAAGATTCAAGATTCAATTTATGCTTCTTTTACTGACTCTTTTATTTATTGTGTTGCTGTCCTTTTACAATAATTTTAAGTGTTTGTATATTTATGTTTTTGGTTGTTTTGCCTGGCTAGCCCCTGACGAAGGGTGACGAAACACAGCCTGTGTCGGGCAGTCAAAGGCTTAATAAAGGACTCTGTCTTTCCATTCCATCACGCCTGGACTGGTTGTTCTTTGCTCTGCGTGGTTGGTTGCTTCCTCAGTGTTGTACTCATAACTAATCACCTTGACACAATCCTGTTGCTACATGAATGGGATCGTCTGATCATGATAAATAACTTACTGTAGAGAGTCACAAAGAATTCTACACTCAGTCCTAGGAAAAAATTAAGGCTCGATTCCGTCCCAGACGTACATGCCCTCTGTATGCACGATCTGAACCTGATATACAGAAGGCGTCACGATTCTGATCCTGAGGAGCACGTTAGCCCCATGGGATCAGAATCGCGATCGGGCCTGTACATGCAGGCCAGGACTGCGATTCAGCCCAGTCTGCATGAACAGGCCCTGCCCGACTAATTCAGTCAGGGCAGTTCAATGGAGCCACAGTGCCTTGGCTCCGGTTGCCATGGCACTGTGGCTCCATTGAAGAGTCGCGATCCCCGGCCGCTGATACCGGCATTGATTTTCCCACAGCCTGACCCCCGATCTGGTCTGGCCTTCTAAGGCCAGGGTCAGGTTGCGGGGAATGTCCTCGGCCCCCCTGCCTTATAAGCACCCCGGCCGCCGATCCCTGATGTCTAGGGAAGTTATTCCACCTCGGAGGTGGAATAATATCCCCGTACAGGTCACTGCTAGGTACATATGACCTAGATTGGCCTCTGTTGGAAACAGAATACTGGGCTTGATGGACCTTGGTCTGACCCAGTATGGCATATCTTATGTTCTTATGTTCACCAGCCCTGGATGTATAGGGCCGACATTAGAATCGGTCCTGTACATCCAGGGCTGCCCACCGTCCACCCTAACTCTGCCCCCAATCTGCCCCTTCCCTGCCCCCGACTAACTTCCCCATACAACCGGCGGGGAAGTTAGCCGCCAGCGAGAAGGGGCACAAATAGTGGGTTGGAATAGCCCTGTTAGTGTTGCCTGAAAAGTATTGTGGTTGTGTGCTGAAAAGTTTACATGCTGATATAGGACACTTGGGAACTGACTGCAGCTCAGAATCAGTGAAGGCCTGGGTTTACTGGCCAAGAATGTCCACGTATATAGAAACCTTTCTGACAATATGTGGAAAGTGCATTATGAGAAAAAAGAGTGCCTACACAAGCTGCATCATTAACAAATAATACCAGCAAATGTCCATTAGATCTATAATGTATAGACTTTGTGTGTTTGGAAAAAGACAACAAGAATACTGGCAATATCTTAATTGTCACTTAACTACTTTACCAGGTACATGCAAGCTTATCCCACCGTGAATCAACAAGCAGATACCGTGACAAAATACGGGAAAAATACTTTGTACATTACGGACTAATATAATTCACTCAGATCAAGGTAGAGACTTTGAAAGCTGCTTGATCCAAAGAAATGCTGAAAGTTTCTGACATTAAAAGTCACACGCAACTCCTTATCATCCATAGGGAGATCCACAAACTGAAAGATTCAATAGAACCTTGTTGAACATATTGGGAACTCTAGACCCAAAACAGAAATAGCAATGGAGTCAGCATGCTAGCAGACTAGTATCAGACTAGACTACTACTGCTCTGTATCACATAGCACAATATGTAATAAAACACACTCTCTGTATATAGTTGTATAATATATATGTACAAAGTTCCCAAGTTTTCCTGTCCTGGTTAACTCCCCTGTTATTTGTAAATTCATGCCGGCCTTTGTAGCCCATGAATCGTTTTGTTCACTGTAAACTGCACTGACGATAAAGAGCGCGGTATATAAGGACTGTTAAATAAATAAATAAATAAATAAATAATTAAATAGATAAATAAATAAATAGTACATGCCTAAAACTATACCAGAAATTATGCCACAGGATATTCTCCTTACTACCTCATGTTTGGCAGAGAGGCAAGATTACCAGTAGATATGTGTTTTGGAGCAATACCAGATGATATCCCAGCTAAGTACCACCTAAAGTATATACAGAAGAGACTTTGGATAAGCAAAATACCAGTAATAAAGTCCGCTATGATGCTCGTGTCAAAAGCCATGAACTACAAAACTGGACACCATTTGCTAATAAGACCACTAAACATCCCAGGCAAAAAAAGCTGCCAAATTGATGGTTTAAAAAGCCATATGTTGTTGTACCTTGGATGTCAAACCTACTGGTATATATAAGCTAAAACCTGAAAATGGGCAAGAAAGACGGGAGAGGGAAGATATGATACAGACTTTTAAATACCTCCATGACAATTGAAAGAAAACTTTGCAACGAAGGAGCATAGGATGAAGAGCAAAGGAGATAGACTCTGGAGTAATTTGCAGAACTATTTCTTTACGGGAAGAGTGGTAGATACATGGTAGATGGTAGCCTTCCTGGGTAGGTGGCAGAGATAGACTATCTGAATTCAAGAAAGCATGGGACAAACACAGTAGACTTCTAAAGGAAAAATGGGACAGTAGAACTTAGTAGTTGGTATGGAAGAGCAGACTGGATAGACCGTATGGTCTTTATCTGCCATCAAGTTTCTATGTTTCTATTATTGTAAGTTTTTTCGAAAATCTTACACAGAAACCATTTGCTCCCAGTAGGACAATCAGTTCAGTTGCCTCCATGTGACAGTGGTTCCATATCTAAATAGGCATGAAATATACAAGGAAGTCAAGATATTGGACCTGCCAAAAGCCTATAAGAGAAATGAATAAACCACATTTGCTTGATAATGATCAGAGTCTGAAGACTCCTGGTCTGAAGTTGGATGCTCAACTGACCCACCAAGAGAGATGGGGAATAGACCTCATAGAACTGGTGCAAAATTCACTAATGATCCCCCATGCAAATCAGTACTGAGAAAAACACTAGTGTTATAGAGGGGTCCTACTGTCCCTTCTCTGTTACCAAGTTCAGCCATTACGCCATCTGTACATATGCAAGACATGTCCTCTACCATGCCTAGAATATCTGTAGAGGCACATGTACATGAGCTCTTAGAAGAAATTAGTATCCATGAGCATGATGACTACTGGAGAAAGGAAGAGAGGTAGATAACAAAGTACACAACCTCTTATTGATATAGTTGAAGGAAATGTCAGAGATGATAAACCTGTTACAGATGGTCATATGTGTGTTTCTAATGTTGATTTTGACAGATTTATCATGGTATGCAGGTCAGAGAGACCACATAAGCCTGCCACAAATTTGGTGTATGATGAGGTAGGAACCTCTTCTAATGTTCCTTTGCAAATAAATAGGTAGACAAAGGTGGGTTGGTTGATGTAGTGTATCTAGATTTGAAACCTATGCCCAGTGTGCACTGGTAGCCAAGAAAGCAAATAGAATACTAGGAATCATAAGGAAAGGAATGGAGAATAAAACAAAGGATATTATAATGTCTCTGTATCATTCCATGATGCGAACACACCCTGAATATTGTGTGCAATTCTGGTCACTGTATCTTAAAAAGGATATAGTTAAATTTTCCTAAAACCCATTATTTGTCCCCATTAATTTTGTTTCAGAAATACCTTAAAGATATTTTGTTATTTAATGATGGGAGTGATATTTTGGTTTCTCAAATATATTATGTCCCTAAAGGGAGGGTGGTAAGAGATTTAGAGCAAGGGGGAGATCCACAATATAAACAAGTTGTTTCCTCAACATTAGATATTTCAATTTTTTTGGAATCCTCTATGGATGAAATATCCTCAAGGGATACATTGTTAGTTACCTTTGTTTTACATACTGATAAAGAGAGAGTTTTGAGGTCCTATTTTAAACAAAAATCTTTGAAATTTTGTGGTCAACCCATTCAAATTTTTCCCGATGTTTTCAGGGCCACACAAGCGCGACGCAAAGCTTTTTTGCAGTTGCGACCGCAGGTGTTGGCCTTGGGAGCCTCATTTTACCTTAAGTTTCAGTGTAAATGCCAGGTGGTATTCCAAAGTAATCATTATGTATTCTCTGAGGTGGAGCAATTACAGAATTTTCTTAAGGATAAATAGTTTATTTTCTTTTCCTCCTAACAATGTATATTGAGCTTATGAATCTATGTCCAGGACCTGTTGGTTGCTTTGTTACAATATCTTTTTGAATGTAGCTCTCCTAAATGTGGGCTAATGTGTTACTTCTTTCTTCAATAATATTATTATTAATATTGTTAAAGTACTGATATTTTCCTTTTGTAAGGTTTTCAAATTTATAAAAAAAAAAAAAAAAAAAAGGATATAGCAGATTAGAAAAGGTACAGAGAAGAGCCACCAAAATAGTAAAGGGATTGGAAGGATATCCCTATGAGGAGAGGCTAAAATGGTTAGGGCTCTTCAACCTGGAAAAGAGACAGCTGAGGGGAGATGATAGAGGTCTATAAATTAATGTATGGAGTGGAACTGGTAAATATTGATTGATTGTTTATGCCATCAAAATGTAGAAAGACTAGGGGACATGTAATGAAGCTACAGTGTAACCAATATAAGACTAATAAGAGAAAATATTTTTTCACTCAACACATTATCAAACTCTGGAGGATGTAGTAAACGCTGTTAGTGTAGCAGGGTTTAAAAAAAGTTTGGACAAGTTCCTGGAGGAAAGGTCCATAAACCATTATTAAAGAGGACCCGGGAAATCCACTGCTTGTCCCAATACAAGCTTTGTAGAACCTGTATCTTCCAGGGAAACTGCTAGGAACTTGTGACCAATGTTCCCTCTAATTTTCTGTAGGCTGTGTGCGCATAAAATATCAGCTGTGCAGCTTTTGAAGGAAGGTTAAATTTTTGTGCGTCACATAATGACACTCAGAGTTATATACTTTAAAATTTGACTACACATCAGAATACAGTATGTACACCACATTGATTTTAATCAAATTAAATGAAAATAGATGATTACTAAATGAAGCGGAAAATTTCTAGTAATTACAATCACAACTTTTAAATTTTAAGACGTCTGTGTTGTTTTCTATCAGAATCAGAACCGTAATTTTTGTGCGCTCTGTTGTAAAGTATGTGCGCTCACTCGGCGAGGTGTGTGCGCGCGCACACGCGCACAGCTTAGAGGGAACAGTGCTTGTGACCTAGATTGGCCAATGTTGGAAACAGGATTCTGGGCTTGATGGATCTTGGTCTGATCTGGTATGGCATGTTTTTATGATTTGTTCAAAAAATGTAATTGCTGACATAGCAAAATTACATGAGGGGTTGAATAAATATTGTCAGAGGCGCTGTATACCTGTATTAGTTTTTGTCTCCTATCCCATGAGGGACTTTGTCAAATGCTTTCATAAAATTCAGATACACTATATCAACTGGCTCACCTTTATCTTTCTGTTCACACCTTCAAAAAATAAAACAGATTAGTAAAACAAGACCTTCCTAGGCTAAATCCATGTTGACGTTCTCCTATTAAGCCATGACTATCTACATATTCAGTAATTTTGTTCTTTATAATGGTTTCTACCATTTTGCCCATTATTGGGGTCAGGCTCAACAGTCTGTAATTTCCAGGATCACCCCTGGAACCCTTTTTAAAAATTGGCATTAGATTGGCCACTCTCCAGTTTTCAGATAATACAGATGATTTTTTTATTTTTATTTATTTATTTATAGTTCTTATATACCGCACTCTTAAAAATCAGCGCAGTTTACATACAACAGTTTTGTGCCCGATAGGTTTACTATTAGGTACTTACAAAGAACAGGGGGTTAAACTTGGGTTTCAACCAGGGGGCATTTTAATGATAGTTTACAGATTACTAATAATAGGTCTGCAATTTCATAGGCAATCTGTTATAAACTTACTCTTAAAAGGTTTAAAGACTACAATGCAAAGGGAATATACGGGGGAATTGCACACACATTAACTTAAGTGCCATTGCATCAATGTCGATTCATGATGATCCTGTGGGTAGTTGTCCTAAATTGTGTTGTATCTTCAGTCAGGCAGCTAATAGTTGATAGAGCAGCATCCTTTGCTATTGTCATTATATCGATCGATTCCATTGCTGGTCTTCCTCTTCTGTGCCGGCCTTCAACCTTGCCAAGTACGATGTCTTTTTAATGCATTAGCTACTGTTCTTTTTCTATTCAGGTCTGAGATACTGGCAATCTCCCAGTCAATCACTGTTCTATTCTGTCAGGATGAACTGAGAGACCAAGCAAACATTGTTTTTTATTAATTTTGATATTTACCTTTCCTAGTTGGAAAAAAGTATAGCCTGGCATACTTCAGTAGTTCTTGTTAGTTATGCTTGCACCAATTCTTAATATAATTTGATTTGAATGCAAAATAGTTAGATTATGTAGGGGCCATCCTGATGACTCCATGTAAGTGCTATGTTCTCCCTGAAGGAGATCCAAGCATGACTCTTGAACCTGGCTTCTGATCTTCATTCTGCTGGTGCTGGGGATACAATGGAGGACGGGGGTTGGGGTGGGGGAGGAAGGTATTAAACATCATACAGTGGTGACACCTATTGATCAGAATAAGGGCACATTTGTAGTGGTTTATAGAGGATGCCAGAGTCCATGGGCAATGTAGTAGCAGAGTTGTGTGCTAGATAGAAGGGTTGGGGGGGGGGGGTTACAGGGGTTAATGATGTGAGAAAATCTCTGAATATTAGCAAGTAAAGGCTGGGGGCCCATGGTAAGATAGCCCCAGTAGGGTCTGATTCTGATAGAGGGAGAAGCCCAAAGGATTAGGAGAAAATTGCTGGATCAAAAGAAGAATTTTAAAAAATATAGTATAGAGTATTGGTTTCTAAACTTGGGGTTGGGATCTCAAATGGGGTCACACCATTAGTGAATGGAGTCACAGAAACATGGCTATTTTCCCTTCTCTCTGAACTTTCACTGTGACCTATGCCAAGTAGTGGCAGTTACCAGTCAGCATGTAGCGAGTGAGCCAGTGAACATTCATAAGCCCCATTCCCCCTCCTGGTAAGCTTCCTGTTAGACTGTAAACCCATTTGCTGAGTACTAGGATCTGTAAACACACACTACACACTGACACAAGGGACCCTGTTCTGACTGCTGCTGCTACTGTCACCACTACTGTTACTGCTGTCTTCCTGCTTTAGATGAGTGGAGAGAGGGGAAAGAGGCCTGAGACCTGCTATTTTAATTCCATTATCTGTAGTCACGTGAATTTTCAGTTAAGACAGAATAAAAATTTGAGACTCCTTAAGGTCCTATATTTTCTATTTCCTCAGGATCTCTAGTGGCTCTGCCAGAGAAGTTCTATGTAACCTTCCTGTAACCTGCCAATTTTCTAGAACAGGAAGGAATTTTCTGGCCTTTGATCTCTCCAGCTAATCTCAGTGGATATTGGGAGGGTCCTCAATTGATGAAATGAGTTGGAAGGAGAAGTGTTAATTTGGAGGGAAAGTGTAAGAGGTATAAAATCACAGAGCTGATTGAAATCTTGGTCTTTGGCTACACAGCCACTATGCCACAGAGATAGAGTAGGTGTCCACCCTTATGGGGTAGGGACATTTGGTTCCATAGCCATTGTATCAAGGAGTGGTGCATCTAGCATCTCGCTAAGCACATAGGAGAGGAAGGAGAAGTGCTCATTCAAAGAGGAGGCTGCCTAGGTCAAAGCATCAATGGGTATCCTTTCAGGAATAACTGGAAGAGAGAAGCCAGGAGTTGCACCAGAGAGCTGCACTGCTTATACTTAAGCAATCCCCTCTTCAGAAGTCTTTTAAGTCAAGGCACCGCAGGGGATTCATCAGGAGCTACTAGAGGGAACAGCCAGAAGCAGATCTACTGAGGAGGACAAGGAAAGGCATTAAGTTGAAGTTAGGACTCTATTTGTTGTTAGACAAAGGATTTGTACTGGGATAAGGAGTCAAGAAGGTTGTAAGTTCATCTGTTGAACTTGCTAGTTTGTTATCTGTTAACAGTGACACTTTTGTTCTTGGAGATTTTGAGAGTGACTTTGATTTCTTTTGCGTGATCTACACTGGTTTCAGAATGAACCTTTGGCTTAGATTGAGATGAGAGAGTGAACTTTGAGTACAATCAGCCTTCCAGAGTATCCTGGTTCCACCCCAAGAACCCTAATCGTATCCAATTACTGAAAAAAGAGTATTTCTCTTGGAAGTTGTGCCATCAGTCTACCAAATAGTGTTCTCAGCCACTGCAAGGAACATACAGCCTGGCAGGGGGTTACAAAATTGGTGTCTAAACAAAGTGGGGCTTGGGAATTGCACTCCAGTGGACCCTAAACTTTGTTTTTCAGGCTTAAACTGAAAGCAGAGGAGCAATCATGTTTTGGAATTATTCTAACCTTTTTCTTGATGTGGCTGCCCAAACTGTGGCCATGTCTTAACAGAAAGGACATGAACATCAGCCGCGAGTGAATTTGTGGCATTCCAAAAGGCGTGGCAATGGGTACCACTATTGCTTTTGGAGAGACTGTTTATGGAATCTTTCCCATGCTTTGGATTTTCAAATCGGCAATAGTTTATCTCCAGGAACAAGCAGGAATGTAGTCTTCACATATGGGTATCGTCTGTACCGACGGAGCCTGCGAGGGAACGCTCTCCAGCGTCCAATTAGAAAGCTTTTGGGAGTATTCCACAGCGCCTGCGCGCTGCCTTTCCGCCTTTCCCAACTGCCTCTCTCCAGTTCTTCATTTTCCACGGAGCCAGCAGGTCATGTTCCTGTCACTGCAGAAAATTTTCCTCATTGCCCTTCTTTTTTGTGGTCGTGTCTGCCTTCCTCAACGCTTTACTAGTACCGCCGGTTCTTCTTTCTTTTCTTTAAAACAAAATATATATATATATACTTTTTTTCCCATTTTTCAAGGTGCATGCGCCATTTTGGGCCTTAGGCCCAAAATATTTTCCACAATGGAAAAACCCGCTTCGGGTTTTAAAAAGTGCACCAAGTGTGGTGGTACCATCTCCGTCACCGACACCCATGAGTGGTATCTTAAATGTTTAGGTCCTAACCACACCATCATGGAATGTATGGCCTGTGCCATCATGTCCAAGAGAGGTCGACAGAACCGAGCTGCCAAGTTCAGTACCCTGTTTCCCTCTGATGCAGCCTCGGTGGCATCGATGTCTTCCAGGGCTTCGTCTTCCTCCCGTGGATCTCAGGTAACTAAACATAAGTCTAGCCAGTCCTCAAAGGGTAGATCTCCCTCTAACCATCGAGATGCCTCTGGCGTTGCCCTTGAGGATTTTGCACCGGCAAAATTGCCCCGGTGGGAGGCTTCGTCTTCCAAAGCATTATTGGGGCTCCGGGATGTTCTCAAGGCCTCGACCTCGGCAGAACTACTGGTGCCATGCTCTGGGGTACTGGCTGTTTTCTCCGGTACCGACACCCAGGCGTCGGCAGCATTGATAGACCAGAGGTTCCTGGCTATTGAACGCAGTCTGGCGGCTCTCCTTGCGACATCAACACCCTTGGAACCGCGTCAGACAGTTCAACCGGTACCGGTACCGACAGCATCGACATCGACATCGGTGTCCGCATTGCCGGCACCCAGTCTTGCGATGCCTTCCGGTACCGATACACCGGTACCGATTCCCCCCGGTACCGACGTCGGTCGGTACGGGTATCGGGCTCTTCAAGAGCATCCGGGCAGAAGGTACTTCGAGTCCTCAGAGAAATCAGAGGATTCTGACAGTTCTGTCGATGCGGGAATACTTCTGCCAGAGGAGCCTTCCTCCCCTAAACGCAGGATGTCTCCTCCAGAGCACATTTCCTTTCAGGATTTCATCAGGGAGGTGGCTCGAGGTCTGTCCATTACTGTGGCTCCTGAAACAGAGCCCAGAGCAAAGGAGTTGGAAATTTTACAATATCCCAAAGCTCCTAAGGAGGCAGCTACTTTGCCCATCCATGAGATCTTGCATGATCTCATGCTAAGAATGTGGGAGACGCCTCTTACCACCTCTCCTCACTCTCGTAGACTGGATACTATGTATCGAGTCCCTCCTTGTCCTGGTTTCCAGAAAACTCAGCTTCCTCGCCACTCTATTGTAGTGGAATCAGCTATGAGAAGGATCAGGAGTGCAAAGAGGCATGCCTCTAATCCTCCAGGACATGAGTGCAGAACTTTGGATGCTTTTGGACGTCGTATCTTCCAAGCTTCCATGCTTTCTGCCAGGATCAGTTCCTATATTTTATATATGGGAATGTTCCTGAAGGAAGTCAAGGAGATTTAGAGGTTTTGAGCCCTCTTCTTCCTGAGGATTGAAGGCCGGACTTTCTCACATTGGTCAAACATGCCCAGGATGTTTCTAAATTTGTCAACTGTGCAGCTTTTGACTGTTTTGAGTGCATAAGCAGAACCTCTGCCATTGCCATAGGTGCACGTAAAATTGCTTGGCTCCAGGCATCTGATCTGGAGCTCTCGGTACAAGACAAACTAGGAAATATTCCTTGTACTGGTGAGAACCTGTTTGGCAAAGATTAGCAAGAAAAAGCCAATGAGTTGGATGCTGACAACTCCACCTTGGATAGATTATCCAAGGCCACAGCTGATCCTGCAAGAAAGAAGTCTTTCAAGAAACCATTCTTTTCCAAAAAGAAAAGGTTTTATCCTGCTTATTCCCAGCAGGGACGTTCTGCAGGTCAACCTGTCCGGAAAGGTCAGCCACCACCCAAACAAAGGAAAGCAAAGACTGCTAAGCCTCAACTGTCCCAGCAGTCTCAGCTTCCACAAGGCCTTTGACTTTCAGCTAGAGAACTTAGCCTTCCTGGCTCTCAATGGACCAGAGCCTTCCACCATTCCAGGAAGGTTGTGTCACTTTGCCCCCAGATGGGGGCAGATAACAGCAGAGCATTGGACACTCTCCATCATAAAAGAGGGGTACAAGCTTCATTTTTTGAGCATGCCCCCTCCCACAATGATAAGACAGTTCAATTCTCACACCTCTCGCATCAACAGGGTACAGGGTTTTACTCCCCCTATTTCCTTATCCCAAAGAAAACAGGGGAATACAGACCTATTTTGGACCTCAGAGAATTTAACAAATTCTTGTTCAAAGAGAAATTCAAGATGATTTCTCTAGGAACTCTGCTGCTATACCTTCAGAGTCAGGATTGGCTTTGTTCTCTAGATCTCAAGGATGCGTACACCCATGTTCTCATCCATCCAACTCACAGAAAGTTCCTTCGGTTCCTTTTTCAAGGAAAGCTCTACCAATACAGGGTACTTCCTTTTGGCCTGGTCTCAGCACCAAGAGTGTTCATGAAGTGCATGGCTGTGGTAGCAGCATTTCTCCGCACTCTAGGAATATTCGTCTTCCCCTACTTAGACGACTGGCTCATTCGAGCCCCAACAGAGTCAGAGGCCAGGACTTCTCTATCCTGCACAATGCGTATCTTTCAGTATTTGGGTCTGGTCATAAACATCCCAAAATCCAGTCTAACTCCCACTCAGTCTCTTGAGTTCATAGGAGCTTTGCTGGATACCAGAAAAGCAAGGGCCTATCTCCCCCAGGCCCATTGCCTTCGCATGGTGCAGTTAGCTTCTCAAGCAGTGCTAAAGCCTCATCTCACTGCCCAAGAAATGCTACAATTACTAGGCCACATGGCATCTACCGTGCATGTGGTTCCCTATGCTCGCCTCCATATGAGAGCAGCCCAGTGGACTTTATCCACTCAATGGACCCAGGCATCAGGATGCCTGTCAGACAAAATAGCAAACACAAATCGCCTTATTTTGTCCCTCCAATGGTGGAAGTCCACTCAAAACCTGTTGCTGGGTTCCCCATTTCAACAACCCCTACCCCAGGCAACTCTCACAACAGATGCTTCTCCGATGGGTTGGGGAGCTCAACTGCAAGACCTCTCCACCCAAGGCACCTGGACTCCACAGGAGACTCATCTACATATGAATCTCTTGGAGCTCAGAGCAATCTTCCTTGCTCTTCGAGTGTTCCATACCCTGCTTAGCTCCAAGACAGTCCTCATTCATACAGACAATCAAGTAGCCATGTTCTACGTGAACAAGCAAGGGGGAACAGGCTCTCTGTCGCTTTGCAACGAAGCTTTGTGACTATGGGCCCTCGCCAGAGAGCCTCAGATTCATCTCAGATTCATCATCAGATTCAGGAGTGGAGGAGTGGTCTAGTGGTTGGGGCAAGGTACTTTAGGCCGGAAGGTCGGGGGTTCAAATCCCACTAGAGGACAGCAACCTTGGGCCGGAAGGACTGGGGTTTCTAGTCCCACAGGTGCTCCTTGTGGTCTTGGGCAAGCCACTTAACCCTCCATAGCCCATGTTCCCTGTAAAATAGGTATATCCAAGTTATAATGCCCTGTTCAATGTAATTTCAGTTTGTTCAATGTAAACCGCAGAATAGCACGGTATATAAGAGAATGTAAATAAATAAATAAATAAAATCTCCTGGCAGTGTATCTTCCAGGCATACAAAACTCTTGGGCAGACAGACTCAGTCGAGTTCTGCTTCCACACGAGTGGTCTCTGCTTGCAGACTAGATGGCCAAGGTTTTTCAAATTTGGGAAACCTCGGACATAGATCTCTTTGCAAGTCCATGGAATGCCAAACTTCCCCAGTTCTGTTCCAGAATTCCGACTCAGGGGGCTAAGGCCAGGGATGCTTTCCTCCTTTACTGGGGTCAAGACTTCCTGTATGCCTTTCCACCCATTCCCCTAATTCCCAAAACCCTGTTCAAGCTTCAGAGAGACAGAGGCCATATGATCCTCATAGCTCCACATTGGCCACGGCAAATGTGGTACCCTCTGCTTCTACATCTCTCTCAAGCTCCCTCCCTGGAGTTAGGGTCTGCTCCAGATCTCCTATCTCAGGAGGACGGAATGTTATGGCATCCCAATCCCCAGTCTCTGCATCTCAGGGCTTGGTTGCTGAAGGCCTAGATCTCCATGATCTTAACCTCCCTCAGCAGGTGAAGGATATCCTTTATGCTTCCAGGAAGCCTTCCACAAGATGCTGTTGTGCTTTCAAGTGGAAAAGATTTACCATATGGTGTTCGCAGAAGGGTCTTAACCCCCTTGCGGTACCTCTGGAATCATTACTGGAGTATCTCCTTCATTTATCCAATGCAGGACTTAAGACTAACTCAGTGAGGGTACATTTGAGTGCCATTGCAGCTTCCTTCAAGCCCCTAAATGGACAACCTATTTCCTCCCATCATCTTATAGCAAGATTTATGAGAGGCCTTCTGCTAACTAAGCCTCCCATTAAGCCACCACCTGTGGCATGGGACTTAAACTTGGTTCTTGGTCAGCTCATGAAGCCACCTTTCGAACCCTTAGCTATTACCTCCTTAAAATTCCTTTCTTGGAAGGTTATCTTTCTCATTGCAATACATCAGCACGTCGCATCAGTGAGTTGCAAGCACTAGTGGCTGATCCACCTTATACAAGGTTCCATCATGACAAGGTGGTCCTTAGGACTCATCCAGAATATGCCAAAGGTGGTCTCGCCTTTTCATCTAAACCACACGGTCTACCTACCTGTGTTCTTTCCAAGGCCTCATTCATCAAATGCAGAAAGGAATCTTCATACTTTGGACTGTAAAAGAGCTTTAGCCTTTTACTTGCAAAGAACTCAGCAACATAGAAAGTCCTCTCAGCTCTTTGTTGCTTTTGATCCTTCTCATTTGGGACTTCCAGTCTCCAAGAGAACACTGTCTAACTGGATTGCTCAGTGTATTTCCTTTACGTATCAGAGTAAGAATCTTCCTCTGGAGGGCCATGTCACAGCTTACAATGTGAGAGCCATGGCAGCTTCAGTGGCTCATCTACACTCTATGTCTATCGACGACATCTGTCAAGCAGATACCTGGGCCTCAGTTCATACCTTTACAGCCCATTATTGTTTGGACAAGGACTCCCGCCGGGATGCCTTGTTTGATCAGGCTGTTCTCCAACACCTGTTCCATACCTAATCAACTCCTACCCACCATCCCTGGTTGGATGCCAGAGATCCATGTGAGGAAGTGCAGCCCTTTCACAAGGGCACACAACTTCTGGGGTCTCTCCCTGGCATCTAAAGCTAGGGAGTCCCCATATGTGAAGACTACATTCCTGCCTGTTCCTGGAGATAGCATAGTTACTCACCTGTAACAGGTGATCTCCAGGAACAGCAGGAATTTAGTCTTAACAACCCACCCACCTCCCCTAGGAGTTGTATCTCTCTATCTCTTTCTCTTTCCCTCCCTCTCTCTCTCTCTTTGTCTCAGCTTTAAAACTCAACTGGAGAGAGGCAGTTGGGAAAGGCGGGAAGGCAGCACGCAGGCCCTGTGGTTGTGCTCCCAAAAGCTTTCTAATTGGATGCTGGGGAGCGTTCCTGCGCAGGCTCCGTCGGTACCGATGATACCCATATGTGAAGAGTAAATTCCTGCTGTTCCCGGAGATCACCTGTTACAGGTGAGTAACTAAGCTTTGCCAGCAGATACTGGTCCACGTGCCTACACCAGATGCATTGTGCATGTTGCAAGGAAAAGAATGATGTCAGATATGTGCATCCAATCACCAAATCTTAGACCAGCAGCGCACATGCAAAGAACTTGCACATATAAACTGCATCCTAGAGGACCGGCACCACTGTCAAGAGGATCCAAGTCAAACTGTGAGGAGCCCTTTTAAAGAACAAGTTGAAACCTAAATTCAAGAGTGGCCTATCAGACTGGAGCCTGACTGGAAAAAGTGGGCTCCAGCCTCGTATGTGGCTTACTACTAAAAGCTGTGTATATCAGAACAAAGAGTAGACCATATTCACCTGAGGTCTACAGGATAATGAGAGAGAAGCAGCATTGGCTTGTGCAGATGAAGAAAGCCCTATTCCTAAATGAAGGCCCCTCAATCAGACTAAGACATCAACACGTGGCACCCTATTCATAAAAAATATGCCATGCTGGGTCAGACCAAAGTCCATCAAACCCAGTATCCTGTTTCCAACAATGGCCAATCCAGGTCACAAGTACCAAGCAGATTCCCAAAAAGGTACACAAGTTCCACAATGCTTGTCTTGGGTCAAGCAGTGGATTTCCAGGGTCCTCTTTAATGGTTTATAGACTTCCACCAGGAAATTGTCCAAACCTTTTTTAAACCCAGTTTCATCAACTGCTTTTACTATATCCTCCAGTAACGAATTCCAGAGTTTGATTACACGTTGAGTGAAAAAATATTTTTTCTTTTTAGTCTTCTGGGACTACGTTTACATGTTCCACTCCATTCGTTAATTTATAGATCTCTATCATATCTCCCCTCAGTTATCTCTTTTCCAGTTTGAAGAGCCCTAATTTTTTAAGTCTTTTCTCATAGGGGTATCCTTCCATCCCCTTTACCATTTTGGTGGTTCTTCTGTATACCTTTTCTATTTCTATTAAATCCTTTTTAAGGTACAGCGACCAGAACTGCACACAGTATTCAAGGTGCAGTCGCAGCATGGAACAATACAGAGACATTATAATATCCTTGGTTTTATTCTCCATTCCTTTCCTTATGGTTCCTAGCTTTCTATTTGTTTTCTTGGCCACTGCTGCAAACTGGATGGAGGATTTCAACGTATTATTCACGATGACACCCAAATCCTTTTCCTGGGTGGTGGTTCCTAATGTGTAACTTTGCATCGTGTAACTATAGTTTGGGTTGTTCTTTCCTAGGTTCATAACATTTGCACTTGTCCACATTAAATTTCATCTTCCATTTGGACGTTCAGTATTCCAATTTATCAAGGTTCTCTTGTAATTTTTCACAATCCTCTTGTGTTTTAACAACTTTGATGAATTTTGTGTCTTCTGCAGATTTGATCATCTCACTCATTATTCCCATTTCCAGGTCATTTATGAATATGTTTCTACCATTTGGTCTACTATTACTTACATCAACTCG
This sequence comes from Ichthyophis bannanicus, assembly GCA_033557465.1. Taxonomy (NCBI): domain Eukaryota; kingdom Metazoa; phylum Chordata; class Amphibia; order Gymnophiona; family Ichthyophiidae; genus Ichthyophis; species Ichthyophis bannanicus. The sequence continues at coordinate 353,332,203 of CM066033.1, forward strand.
TCTTAGTTTTGTTTAGTGTTATGTATAATGTTTTATGTACCTCATGTTATTTGTAACCTTCCGTTTGTAATGTGACCGCTTTGATTGTAGGATAAGGTGGGATACAAATCTGACTAAATAAATAAATATGTTAAAAAGCAGCAAGTCCAACATAGATCCCTGGGGTACTCCACTATTCACTTTTCTCCATTGAAAAATGTGGCCATTTACAGTAGTCCTACTCACTGCTTTCTATCTTTTAAGCAGTTCCTGATGCACAATAATACACTGCCTCTTATCCCATCACTTTTTAATTTCACCAAGAGTTTCTCATGAGGGACCTTGTCAAAGACTTTCTGAAAATCCAGATGCGCTATATCAGCCGGCTCACCTTTATCTACTTGTTTATTCAGACCTTCAAAAATATATATTAGTAAGTCAAGATGTTCCTTGTCTAAATCCATGTTGACTTCTGCCTTTAAACCATGACCATCTACATGTTCAGTAATTTTATTCTTTATAGTGGTTTCTAGCATTTCGCCCGGTACTGACATCAGGCTCATCAGTCTGCAGTTTCCCGGATCACACCTGGAACCCTTTTTAAAAACTAGCATTACATTAACCATTCTCCAGTCTTCAGGTAATACAGATGATTTTAATGATAGTTCACAGATTACTAATAGTAAGTCCGCAATCTCATATTTCAGTTCTTTCAGCATCCTTTGAAGTATACCATCTAGTCCAGATGATTTGCTGCTCTTTAGTTTAGCAAATAGTTCTAATACATCTTCCCGGTTTATTGAAATTTGTTTCAATTCTTCTGATAGATCACCTTTAAATGTCATTTCAAGCATGGATAACTTCTCTACATCTTAATCAGTAATGACTGAAGCAAAGAATTCATTCAGTCTCTCCTCTATGGCCTTGTTCTCCCTTAGCACCCCTTAGCATCTAATGGTCCAACTGACACACTCATGGGTTTATTGCTACAAATGTATTTGAAAAATTTTTATTGTGTGTTTTTGCTTCCACAGCAAGCTTTATTTTCAAAATCTTTCTTTGCCTGCCTTATCAATGCCTTGCATCTAACTTACCAGTGCTTATGTTTTTCCCATTTTCGTCATTTGGCTCCTGTTTCCATTTCCTGAAAGATGCCTTTTTGGCTACAAGATCCTCTCTGACCTCAGCTTTAAACCATGCTGACAGTTTTTTTGCCTTCCTTTCTTAAAGCATGGAGTACATGTGGTCTGGGCTTCCAAGATAGTATTTTTAAACAACGTCCACATTTGATGTAAAGTTTTAACTTTTGCAGCTGCTCTTTTTCGTTTATTCTTACCTTCATTTTATCATTATCGCCCTTTTGAAAATTAAAAGGTTGTGGATTTCCTTGTCATCCTCCCTCCATTTATGAAATCCAATGTGATCATGCTATGATTACTATTACCAAGTGGCCCTAACACTGTTATCTCCTGTACCAGATCCTTTGTTACATTAAAGACTAGGTCAGAAATAGCTTCCCCTCTTTTAAGTTCATGAGCCAGTTGCTCCAAGAAGGAGTCATTTATTTCAACTAGAAACTTTATTTCCCTAGCATGGCCTGCTGTGACATTAACTCTGGGGTAATTGAAATCATCCATTATCACTGTGTTGTAATGTTTGTTAGGTTCCCTGTTTTATTTTGCATTTCATCATCCATCTGTTCATTCTGGCCAGGTGATCGGTAGTACACCCCCCACTGCTATTGCTTTCCCCTTTTTACATGTAATTTCTATCCATAGAGATTCTACAGTGAGTTTTGTTTCCTGCAAAACTTTAATCCTGTGTGACTCAATGCCCTCTCTAACATAGAGTGCAACCCCTCCACCAATTTTATCTACCCTATCATTGCGATATAATTTGTACTCAGATATCACAGTATCCTATTGGTTGTTGTCCTTCCACCAGATCTCTGAGATGCCAATTATATCTAACCTTTTATTTAGTGCTATATATGCTAGGTTCTAGCTCTTCCATCTTATTTTTTAGACTTCTAGCATTTGCATACAGGCATTTTAGAGGTTGCATTTTATTCATATTTACCATCTGGTTATCAGTTGAGAAGGGTAATTTGGAATCTTTCAGCTGTGTCTGCTCTGTACTTAAAGGCATGTGGGTTACTTTTATCTTTATTGGAATTTACATATCATGGTGCCCTAATCCCTCTTTTGCTAGCATCCTTCAAGGATACATCCTTTCGAAGCATGTCCTCTTGGATGACTGTCGGCTTTTCCCCTATATCTAGTTTAAAAGCTGCTCTATCTCCTTTTAAAGGGTTAATGCCAGCAGCCTGGTTCCACCTTGGTTAAGGTGGAGCCCATCCTTTTGGAAAAACCTCTCCCTTCCCTTCCTTGCACCATTGTCTCATCCACACATTGAGACTCTGGAGCTCTGCCTTCCTTTTGAGTCCTGTGCATGGAACAGGAAGCATTTCTGAGAATGCTACCCTGGATGTTCTGGATTTCTACTTCAACCTAAAAACCTAAATTTGGCCCCCAGAACCTCCCCCCCCCCTAATTTTCCTATGTCATTGGTACCAACATGTACCAAGACAGCAGACTCTTCCACAGCAGTATATGAAACCTTGTCTAGGTGGTACGTGAGGTCTACTACCGTCACACCAAGTACGCATATTACCAGGTGGTCCTCACCTCAACCAACCACTCAGCTATCTACATACCTAATGATTGAATCACCAATTATAACTGCCATCCTAACCCTTCCCTCATAGGCACATGGCCCTGGAGAAACCACCTTAGTGAGAGAGGGTTTTATATCACCTGGAGGACAGGTCCTAGATACAGGATCACTTCCTGCCACACCAAGGTGATGCTCTCCCTTCATATGACCTCTGTCCTGCATGGCAACAGAGAGGATGCCAGACTGGAGTTGGGACTTCAGTACTATGTCCCTGTAGGTCTTGTCTATATTTATTTATTTAACCAGTTTATATACCACCTTTTCCTTCAATCAAAGTGTTTTACACAGCACAGGGTATACAATTATAGGGTAGAAGCAAGGAAAGGTAATAGGGAGGTGTAGGGAAGCATATACATTAGTAACAAATCACATTTCATTAAAAATTACACAAACGTATGGTATGCCCTAGGAAGGTCCATAACATTGTATAAATAGTATAGTCTTAAGCATTTGTTTAAAGTCCTTTAAATCTCTCATTGCTCACATGTTATCAGGTAGAGTATTCCATAAATCTGGTGCAAAAAAGGGATGGAGCCCTTCTAGATGTTGCCTGATTTGTTTTTTGGAAATCAGGTGGAGTGGCTATCCTGTTGTCCATACTCGTTCTAAGTGGTCTCATACTAGTATGCCTGATTATTGAGCTCTGAAGGGCATTAGCTGAAATACTATTAATAATTTTGAAAATATTTAAAGTAGCCTTATATCTTGCACAAACTTGGATGGGCAGCCAATGGAGGTTCTGGAGCACTGGAGTAATATGATCGTTTTTTTTGCTGTATTTGTGATTATTCTAGCTGCCATATGCTGCACCAATTGGAGAGGGTGTTTAGAGTGATTAGGGAGACCATGATAAAGCAAGTTTCCATAATCTATTATAGGTCACGGGTGTGACGATTGCCTGACATACAGTTCTAAAATGATCTTGGCTTAAAATTGGTTTGAGCCTCCTTATGAATTTTAATTTATAATATGCTTTTGCATCAGTTTTATTAATATGAAAATGGAGGTTTAACTTAGTGTCTAAGGTGACTCCGAGGTACCTTACCTCATTTTTCACTTTAATATGTTTGTCCTGGATGCAGATCGTAGAAGGCAGATTGAAGTTGTCCACTCTAGAAATAAAGATGGCCTCTGTCTTATTGTAATTAACCAACATGTTGTTGTTAGCAAGCCATGTAATCATATCAACCAAGCAGTTAGTTATGGGGATGAGGTCTGGTGCTTGCATATTTATTGGAGTATAAACCATAATATCATCTGCATAGATGTGATAGAGCATCCTATGTTTTTTGAGAATGAAACAGATGGGTTGAATATACAGATTGAAAAGAATGGAGGACAGAGGAGCCCTGAGGTATTCCTTGTGTCATATTGAAGTGTGACAATTTTATGTCACCACATTTTACCTGTTGAGTTCGGTTAGTGAGATAGGATTAAGAACATAAGAACATAAGACATGCCATACTGGGTCAGACCGAGGTCCATCAAGCCCAGTATCCTGTTTCCAACAGTGGCCAATCTAGGTTATACGTACCTAGCAATATCCCCAAAAGACAGGTTCCACAATGCTTGTACTGGGTCAAGCATTGATATCCTGGGTCCCTTTTTAATAGTGGTTTATGGACCTTTCCTCCAGGAACTTGTCCAAACCTTTTTTAAACCCAGCTATACTAACAGCCCTTACTACATCCTCCGGTAACAGATTCCAGAGTTTGATTACACGTTGAGTGAAAAAATATTTTCTCTTATTTGTCTTAAATAGTTTACCCTGTAGCTTCATTACATGTCCCCTAGTCTTTCTATACTCTGATAGCGTAAACAATTGATCCACGTTTATCCGTTCCACTCCATTCATTAATTTATAGACCTCTATCATATCTCTCCTCAGCCGTCTCTTCTCCAGGCTAAAGAGCCCCAACCTTCCTAGCCTCTCTTCATAGGAGTAGCCTTCCATCCCCTTCACCAATTTGGTGGCTCTTCTCTGTACTTTTTCTAATAACGCTATGTCCTTTTTAAGATACGGTGACCAGAATTGCACACAATATTCAAGGTGCGGTCGTACCATGGAGCGATACAGAGGCATTATAATATCCTTTGTTTTGTTCTCCATCCCTTTCCTTATGATACCTAGCATTCTATTTGCTTTCTTGGCCGCCGCTGCACACTGGGCGGAGGGTTTTAACATGTTATCCACAATGACTCCTAAATCTTTTTCCTGGGTGGTGGTTTCTAATGTGGAGCCTTGCATTGTGTAACTATAGTGTGGGTTGTTCTTTCCTAGGTGCATAACTTTGCACTTGTCCACATTAAATTTCATCTGCCATTTGGATGCCCAGTCTTCCAATTTATCCAGATCCTCCTGCAGTTTTCCACAATCCTCTTGGGTTTTAACAACTTTAAACAGTTTTGTGTCATCTGCAAATTTGATAACCTCACTAGTTATTCCATTTTCCAGGTCATTTATGAATATGTCAAAAAGCAGCGGACCCAGTACAGATCCCTGGGGTACTCCACTATTCCCCTTTTTCCATTGGGAATATTGGCCATTTAGCCCTACCCTCTGCTTTCTATCTTTCAACCAGTTCCCGATCCACAATAGTACACTGCCTCCTATCCCATGACTTTTTAGCTTCGCCAAAAGTCTCTGATGGGGGACTTTGTCAAAAGCTTTCTGAAAGTCCAGATACACTATATCAACCGACTCACCTTTGTCTACCTGTTTATGCACACCTTCAAAAAAACATATCAGATTAATAAGACAAGATCTTCCTTGTCTAAAGCCATGTTGGCTGTCTCCCATTAGGCCATGACTATCTACATGCTGCGTAATTTTGTTCTTTATGATGGTTTCTACCATTTTCCCTGGTGCTGACGTCAGGCTCACCGGTCTGTAATTTCCTGGGTCACCCCTGGAACCCTTTTTAAAAATTGGTGTTACGTTGGCGACCCTCCAATCTTCAGGTATTACAGATGATTTTAATGAAAGTTCACAGATTACCAATAGCAGGTCTGCAATCTCATATTTCAGTTCTTTCAACACTCTGGGATGTATACCATACGGCCAGGTGATTTGCTACTATTCAGTTTATCAAATAGTTGTAATATATCTTCCCGGTGTAGCGATATTTCTCTCAATTCCTCTGCAGTATCACCTTTAAATACCACTTCAGTCTTGGGTAACATCCCTACATCTTCCTCAGTAAAGACCGAAGCAAAGAATTCATTCAGTCTCTCTGCTATAGCCTTGTTTCCTCTTACTGCCCCTTTTACCCCTCTATCATCTAATGGTCCAATTGACTCTCTCACAGGCCTTTTGCTATGAATATACTTGAAAAAGTCTTTATTTCGTGTTTTTGCTTCCGTAGCAAGTTTCTTCTCAAATTCCCGTTTTGCCTGCCTTATCAATGTTTTGCATTTAACTTGCCAGTGCTTGTGCTGTTTCCAGTTTTCATCATTTGGCTCTTTTTTCCATTTCCTGAAGGTTGCTTTTTTGGCAGCAACAGCCTCTCTGACCTCACCTTTAAACCATGCTGGCAGTTTTTTTGACTTTCTTCCACTTTTCTTAATGCGTGGAATACAGCTGGTCTGGGCTTCGAGGATAGTATTTTTAAATAACACCCAAGCTTGCTGTAAGTCTTTAACCTTTGGAACCGCTCCTTTTAGTTTTTCCTAACTATATTCCTCATTCTATCATAGTCTCCCTTTTGAAAGTTAAAAGGTAGTACTGTGGATGCCTTTACTATCTGTCCTCCACTAATTAAATCAAACATGATCATACTATGATCACTATTGCCAAGTGGTCCCAACACCCTTATTTCTTGCACCAGATCTGGCGTTCCACTAAGGACTAGGTCCAGTATGGCTTCCCCTCTGGTCGGTTCATGAACCAGCTGCTCCAAGAAGCAGTCATTTATTCCATCTAGAAACTTTATCTCTTTAGCTTGTCCTGCTGTGACACTGACCCAGTCGATACCGGGGTAATTGAAATCACCCATTATTACTACTCTGTTGTGACTTTTGTTAGCTTCCTTGATTTCTTTGAGCATTTCATCATCCATTTGTTCATTCTGGCCAGGTGGTCGATAGTATACTCCCACTGCCATCACCTTCCCCTTCATAAATGGAATTTCAATTCATAGAGATTCTACAGCAAATTTTGTTCCCTGCAAAACTTTAATCCTTTCTGACTCAATGCCCTCTCTAACATAGAGCGCAACCCCTCCACCAATTTGATCAGCTCTATCATTACGATATAGTTTGTATCCAGGTATCACAGTGTCCCACTGGTTATCCTCCTTCCACCATGTCTCTGAGAGTGCAATCATATCTAACCTCTCATTTAGTGCTATATATTCTAACTCTCCCATCTTATTGTTTAGACTTCTAGCATTGGCATACAAGCATTTTATAGACTGTATTTTATTCATATTAATCTGGCTATTGGTAGGCAGGGGTAATTTGGAATCTTTATGCTCTGTCTGCTCCTTACTCAAGGGCATTTGGGCTACTATACTCCCTTTTGGAACCTCACTGCTTTTGGTAGTATCCTTCAAGGATACCTTCGTCCGAACCATGCACTCCTGGGTGACTGTCGGCTTTCCCCTATTTTCTAGTTTAAAAGCTTCTCTATCTCTTTTTTAAAGGTTAATGCCAGCAGTCTGGTCCCATCCTGATTAAGGTGAAGCCCATCCCTTCGGAAGAGCCCCCCCTTTCCCCAGAATGTTCCCCAGTTCCTAACAAATCCAAAACCCTCATCCTTGCACCATTGTCTCATCCACGCATTGAGACTCCGGAGCTCTGCCTGTCTTTTGGGTCCTGCACGTGGAACAGGAAGCATTTCAGAGAACGCTATCCTGGAAGTTCTGGATTTCAACTTCCTACCTAAAAGCTTACATTTAGCCTCCAGAACTTCCCTACCACATTTTCCTATGTCATTGGTACCAAGACAGCACCATTTTAAAGTGTTGTTGCGAAGACCAATTTCATAAAGCCGTCGTATCATTCCTATATGTGAGGCTGTATCAAAGGCAGCGGATATATCCATAAAGATTAGGAGAAATCCTCTTTTACTATTATCCATACCCCGTATAAGATCTATTAGAGAAGTCAGAAGAGTTTCAACATTGTGGTGAGGTTTAAACCCATGTTGATGTATGTGCAACGGTGCATTTGCATCAATGTGGTCTTGTAACTGCTTTAGGACAGCTTTTTCAATTATCTTTGCAAGCAATGGGAGACTAGAAATTGGATGGTGGGATTTGGGTTCTGCCTGATCTAAAGTGACATTCTTAAGTACTGGGCGAATGATAGACTGTTTAAGGTAGGTTGCATATATCCTCGGAGAAGAGAAAGTTCCACTATTTTCTGGATGTGCTGACTAAGCTGATCCTTGGTATCTTTGATCCAAGCCATCGGGCAAGGGTCAGTAGTAGAAGTAGTTTTGTTCAAGGAGTCAATTGTTTAATTTGAAGCACTGAAGGAGTAGAAAAGTATTCCTAGCTTGTTTGGATTTCTGTAATTGTTGTATTGTTCCAGCTAGTAGGGAGATCTGCAGTGAGGTTTTTGAGTTTGTTAATTATGGAATCCGCAAATACTTGTGGGTTTATGTGTTCATTGTCGTGTTGCGTCTTGTCTCTAGTAAGTCTCTGCACTATATTGAAGAGCTCTCTAGATTTGTTTACAGCTTTCATAATGGTGTTAGTGTGGTATTGTTGTTTGGATTTGGAAATTAAATCATTATAATCTTGCTGTCTATCTCTATATTGCTGCAAGTTATCATATGTTTTGTTTCTTCTCCATTTCCTTTCAAGTTTTCTTAGTGCTCTCTTTGATTGCCTGATAGTATCAGAGTACCAGGGTGCACTTGTCCTCTTGTGGGTGCAGAGGTGTAGTTGTGTTGTCACAGATGAAACTGCAGTAAGGACTTTGTTCCAGTTTTCAATTATATCATCCAAATTTGAATTATGATGTTCTAGTTAAGATATTATTTCTTGTAAGAATTGATCCTTCTGAAAGGTTCTGAATTTTCTTTTGAAGTGCACTTCTTTCTGTGGCTGGTTGAGCTTTTAATTAACATTGAAAAGGTTATTACTTAGTGGTCAGACCAAGGGACTGGAGTGATTGTCAAGCCAATGGATCGATCATTTTTCATCATCTGATCTGGTAAGAAAATAAGGTCTGGACTTGTTCCATGTTGATGTGTTGGAGAATTCACAATCTGAGTGAACTGAAGAGACTGCATTGCTGAAAGAAACACTCTGGATTCCTTAATAGGTGAGGAGCATGGATTGTAGTCTCCTAAGGCAATGAGTGTTTTTTGCTGAGAAATATGCATACAAATTGTCTCCAGTATTGAGAAATCCGTAGACCTAGCATCTGGAGGTCTATAAGTGAAGCAAATGGTTAGGTAGTTGTTAGAGATGGTAATGGTATTTACTCTCGTCTGAGTAATTGCTGTGACTTTAAATTTGTAGTAATTTCTAGTTAGAATTTAAGCACTTCCCCCTTTTTTATGTGTTCCTGTACAATTAAAAACTGCATATCCAGTAGGAATAATTTGGTTAAGTATGACCTGATCTGTGTCTGTGAGCCAGTTTCAGTAATGCAAATAATATCTAACTTATTGTCTTGTATGTAATCTAGGATGGTGTTTGGTTTATTTCTAACAGATCTTGCGTTAATTAATGCACAATTTATTGGATGTATGTCAGCTGACAAAACTGGAGTAGGATCAGTTGGTAACACTCGATATTATTTTGTATCACTCAGATGCTGTAAAAGAGTCTGATGATAAACTGAGGTGTTCTGGATTACCACCGCTCCCCCTTGTCAGCATTACGCATTATGATATCTTGCCTGGTGCCAATTTCCCGGAGGGCCTGAATTTCAGAGGTTGTCAGATTAAAAAATTGTTGGACCGGAGAGCGCTCCATAACTTTTAAGTCAGCCAAAACCAACTGCTGAAAGGTCAAAATGGCAGAATCTGGTGCACCTGGAGAGACCCATTTAGATGGATTGCAAGTAATAGAATAATTAGATGTCTGAGAAGAAGAATTGGCAAAAAATTGAGTAACTGGGAATTTTCTAAAAAACTACAAAGGGTTTGTCTCATCCTAAAAGGGTTGTAAGCTGTGGTCGGAACAAACTATAGTCCCAAGTTTAGTACCCTTGCACTTTAGTTAGTGGTGAAACAGTTATATTAATGACTGCTGTCTGGTGTATGATCAGGTGGTGTGTCCCCTTGTCCCCTCCGACTCTCCCCCTGAATAAACTGTCGGAACTGATGACCTCGAGGGCGGCCTCTCTGAAAATCCTTCCCAGGGGATTGAGTGTCAAATGTTTCACGTTGAACTTGAGGCCATTTTCGGGATTTATGTGAAGAGTCACTGTCGGTATCATCAGAAGTGCCAAATGAAACATGTTTTTTGTTGTTGTTGATTCCATGTATAGACATGATCATGCTCATAATCGTACCTGTCACGAGTAAATTTTTTGATTTTTGAGTTCTTTAATGTATCATGAAAAAGTGCTAATTGCTGTGACAACTCTTCAAAACTGGTTTTAAACTGTGGATCAGTCGCTTCCTGTTTCAACTTCTGCTCAAGAGAAGTAATCTGTTGTTTAATAATATCTTTTTCAGCAATTAAATCTTCTGTTAACAAAGCTATAAGGTCTAATCCACATTTGTTCAAAATGCTGTTCCATTTACTGTAGAAGGATTTATAATCCACAAACATATGAGGAGGTTTCATTGTCCTCAAGCCTCTAAGTATCATTCTTTGTTTCAGATATTGGGTCATGGTGGCTGCATGTAACTGGGTCCAAACAGATTTTTTATTCAAATTCTTAAACTCAGTCCAGGAGGTGGAAAACAAGGACTGTACCGAACTACTGGTATCATACCGGTATCATCAAATGGATGTATCAATATTTGATTAATATCCTCTTCCAAAAATACAAAAGTGCCAGTATTACTGGTTGTAAGCATAGGGTTCACAGAAGCAGTGACGTCAGACGGCATTAGAAAAAAACAGTTTCTAACTTAATACTATACAAAATAACTATTGATCACAACCACAAAATAATCCAAAAACTAAGGTTTAGACCGACAATGCCCCATTAAGATATTTTTTATTGGAACGTTTCTCATGAAGGGAACAAAGATTCCTCTCTTGAAAAAAACTTTCCGTTTTATTCATTTGGTTCATTTAAATTTTGACATGTTAGAAATATGCTATTTATGCAGATACTTTGTCGAAATGTATGGTATTCAAGCAAATCTAATACTAGCTATTGGAAAGGAACAGCTATTTTTTATCTGGCCCAATTTGTACATTTTATGATAGTACACATATATTTTCAGTTGGTTATCAGTCCACTTATCTGCATATAAGTGTCTTATGCATGTTTATCTGCATAAAAGATAATCAAGACTTTCAGAATTTACCCCAAATGGATTTATTTTTAATTTCATATGGAATTTTATGAAGTTCAGTTCTTGGGGTATGATAAGCTTGTGCATACTATTCCATCTTTCATCCATATACAGCTTTATTTCTGTTTCACTGGTAGCGTAAGCTGCTTATTGATGGTCTGAAGTTTTTAGAGCATAAAGTCATTTATAGGGAAATGGTTTAGCTGAGCAGAGCAATGCATTTGACTATTGAATATGAGAACACAGATTAATTACTTATGGGATAGGTCGGCAGGAAAACCATTTTATGTGTAATAAAACACACTTCCTGGACTAATGGAGGGTAATTTTAGAAAGGGCGTCCTTCCTCTTAAAGACCTATTTAAAGTGCCCATATTAAGCCTAATTTATAAAATCAAGTAGGCATCTGTTTGTCTTTCTAAAATACTAGCCTAGGTGGCAGAGCTGGTATAAATACCTGTGCCTAGATTTCTGAATTATATAATTGTATAATCTACATGTGTACTTGAGTGCTCTACCCATGCACTGCCCAAACTTCGCCCATGCACATGCTCACTGGCAAAGTACACACCATCATGGAAGTATACACCATCATACTTTTCAACTGGTCAGAATTTTATAGGAGGTCACAGAAACCATACTCACTTCCCTTCTCAATGAGCTTCATGTTGCGCATGATCATGGTAATATTTCCTTGACTGTTTCTCTGGATATGTCCTCAGCTTTTGACCTAGTGGATCTCCCCATTCTTTTGGCTCGACTTCATGATCTTGGTATTCGGGGCACTGTCTTACACTGATTTTACTCATTCCTATCATCTAGAAACTTTTCTGTACCATCAGATTCAGCAACTTCTCCTGTCTCTTTTCTCCCTTGTGGTGTTCCTCATGGTTCCATCTTGGCTCCTCTCCTTTTCAATGTTTTTTTGTCCCCCCTGACCTCATTGTCCAACAGTACAGTATATCAGCATATAATTAGGGAGGAGTGGCCTAGTGGTTGGGGCAAGCTACCTAGGACAAGGGGTTCGAATTCCGCTAGAGGACAGCAATCTTGGGCTGGAAGCACTGGGCTTTCTAGTCCCACAGGTGCTCTTTGTGGCCTCGGACAAGCCACTTAACCCTCTGTTGCCTCAGGTACATATAAAAACATAGATTGTGAGCCCTTCGGGACAAGGGAAAAATATATATACAGTACCTGAATGTACACTGCATTTCTGGCAGAAACACGGTATATAAGCCTAGTTAAATAATAATAAATAAATAAGTAATTATGCTGATGATATTCTTCTTTTGAACCACACAAGTTCTTCTGCTCCTAATCTGGCTCCTCTGTCTTTCCCATGTCTCCTCCCGGTTGCACTCTAATTTTCTCCACCTTAACCCTTCCAAGACATCAGCTATCTCTGGCCCCCCTTCTGTCACAGTCCACAATTCCCATGGTTTCTTCCCTCAGGTACCTTGGTGTCACCCTGGATTCTGCTTTGTCTTTTCATGAGCACCTTTCATTATTTATCCATTGCTCCTTTTATTCTCTGTGTGTGGTTTGGGCAGTCTGCCTGTTCCTGCCACCCCCCACCCCCCTAATCTTTGAGTAGGGATCACGCTTCTTCTCTTCTTGTAATCACTCGTCTAGATTATTGTAATATTGTCCTTGCTGGTCTCCCTAACTATCAGACACAATGGGGTATGTTTACTAAACCGTCTTAATGTGCGCTCTGCAACGTTATCGCGTGATAACGTACCTTATCGCGCAATAATGGCGCTTTATTGGGCGCACAGGTACCTTAGCACGCGATAACGCGTGCAGCGGCGCAAAAGAGCGCTGAAGGTGGAGAAAGGCTCCCCAGGGGCGGAGGAAGGCTCCCCAGGGGCGGAGAGAGAGGGTCAATGGACAGAGAGTGGGAGGGGAGAGGCTCCCCGCACACTAACGCTGTGAAATCCGAGGCTCAAAACTAACGCCAGTGAAACCCTGGCGTTAGAGCCGATTTAAAGGGAAAAGAAACCATTTCCGTCAGCAATGTACAGCAAAACCAGGGAAGCCTACAAAAAGTGATAAGTGTGATACATGTGCACGGAACAAAAGGGCAAATAAACAGTGAAAATGAACAGAAGAAAATGTAAAAAAAACATAACCAAGCTGGACAATAGTGATCTCAATGGGAAACATCAAAAAACACTCCCAAGAAAGCTCCAAAAAAAAGATATGAATTTCGAAAGGGTCTATGCTCCGTCCCCATATAAGGTGAATGAGCCCACAGTGAAATTGCGCTGAGCAGGGTTTCCGACTTCATTGGCCAGGTTTCCTATGGCGTGCACATGTTCCACAACAGCAGGGCGGGCATGTCGGAACGGGCAACTGGACAGATGCTGGAAAAGGGGACACAGAGGGCTGCAGGCGGCACATGCTGCGGTGCAGCTGGCCCACAGTGCGGACTATGGTGATGCCTAGCTGGCCCATAGGAATGCTGAAACAGTAGAGCAGCCAGACAGCAACTGCTGAAGGCCCAACATGGGCACGAGTGTGCTTCCCACGGTGTCACAGGGGATAGTACCCAGCAGGTCCCCCCAATGGCACGGAACATTGGCAGGCGGTGCTGGGGGGAAGCGTGGACAGCTATGCAGGCACCCCTACCCCAGAACCCGCACCATAGGCAGCTGCCTACCCGCACACTGGAGGGCCTGAGACTGCACAACATCAGCACCACAAGCAGAAGGGCATGTCAGCATGGTGGCAGAGGGATACTGGTGGTGGAGGGGGCAGTGGCAGCTGCCCAGAGCAGACTGTGGCCTAGCCCTGTGTAGGTGGGTGCCATGCACTGCAACAGACAGGCCCTGTCTGACGAACAGTCATGGTAGCACCAGGGAATGCACTGTCTCTGTGGCAACACGGTGGTGCAGTGCACACAACCAGTGTGTTCAGAAGCAGAAGGTCACAGGTTCAAGTCCCAGCTGTGGTTCCTGCCAACCCAGTCCCCATATTTTACCCACTACTAAAACGTGCTAATACGGACAGAACCTTTATTGCAGATGATGTAAACATGGCCAAAACACCTACATTTTACCCTACAGAGCACAGACACCATAAACATGCGCATTACCTAGAGCAGAGTCTCCCAAATGCAGTCCTGGAGGGCCAAACACCATTCAGTTTCCATGCTGTCTCTAATAAAGATGCCTGTGCTGCATTTCTATGCGCCGCCCCCATGGTATGCAGATGTATCTCATGCATATTCATGAGGGACAGCATGAAAACCCGAACAGTGTCTGGCCCACCAGGACTGGAGTCGGGAACCTCTGCTCTAAAGCAGCGGCCAACAGGGGCAAACACATCCGCACCCACAGGCTCCATTATTCAATGCCTTCTGGAGAGGCAGGATGTTGGGCCCTGCATGCATCTCCCAATACTAGCACTTGCATACCTTAGCAATGCCACCCTAAACCTGGGAATACGGTACACAGCTATCAAAAGGTTGCTTTGATTACTGGCAGATAGCAATTCCGACGTTAAGTACAATTTTCTGAGTGAGCTGCATCATAGCAACCTTTCTGATGTCTGTGGAGTGTGCTACAGGTCTTGTGTCTGACAGTGTTTACCACCCTTTATCTTTATCTTTATTCGTAGAATTTGATTAACCGCCCTTGCCGGGGCGTCAGGGCGGTGTACAATACAAAAACAATGGCTACAGAAAAAATTAAAGTCAGAAAGGAACGCCAATGGTGATAGGACAGAGAGAGGCAAAGAGAAAGTAGGGAACCAGATAGTTCAAAAGGTATAAAAAGAGACAGCAGAAGGGCAGGACATAAGGGACGGGTCAGGTAAGACTGTATTTGAAAGGGTGCTACGAGGAGTGGGGGACGCGGCTGGGGAGCGGAGCGTCACTGGCAGGAGGGGAGAGGTCAAAGGCTTGGCAGAAGAGGTGGTTTTGAGAAGGGCTTTGAAACGGGGATAAGACAGTTCAGTGCGGAGGGGGAGCGAGTTCCATAAAGCGGGGCTGAGAAAGAAGAAGGCGGAGTGACGGGTAAGTTCCAAATGTGCCTGAGAAGGAGAAGGAAGGAAGAGACGGTTACCGTACGCTGAACGAAGAAGCCTTGGGGAGGGTTGAAGATGAATGACATCAGCTAGGTACTGGGGTGTGCTCGTGTGAAGAGCTCTGTGCGTGAGAATAAGCAGCTTATAGATGAATCTAAATTTCACCGGGAGCCAGTGAAGGGCGAGAAGACAGGGGGCGACGTGTGCACGGGCAGGAGAAGAGGTGATGAGACAGGCCGCGGTGTTTTGAACCAGTTGGAGATGACGAAGCTGAGAAGAGGGGAGGCCGGCATAGATAACATTACAATAATCCAGGCGTGCAATCACCAATGACAGAGCCAGAGTGACAACCGAAGAAGGGGGGAGAAATGAGCGAACAGCCCTTATCTGACGAAGATAGAGAAAGGAGGTGTGGACAACCGAGGAGATGTGTTGCTGAAAGGAAAGAGAAGAGTCCAAGGTGACACCCAAGTAACGAAGAGTTGGTACCAGGGGGATAGGGCAGGAGGTCATAGAAGGGGACAGAGTAGGAGGGGGAAGACCAAAGGAAAACCAGATTGCGGAAGATTTAGCGGGATTGGTGTGAAGGAAGTTAAGATCAAACCAGGAGGCAATGGATGCCAGGCAGAGGTTGAGGGGGGCGAGATCGGGAGAGGAAGAGGAGGTATGATGAACCAAGAGAATATCATCGGCATATATGTAAGCGGAAATTCCAAACTGCTGTATAAGTAGGGCAAGTGGGGCAAGAAAGACATTGAAGAGCAGGGGGGCGAGGATAGACCCCTGGGGAACACCACAGATCAGGGGGAATGGAGAAGAGGCGGAAGAACCAGAGTGAACAGAGAAAGTGCCAGAAGACAGGAAGGAGCGGAACCAGTGCAGAACAGTGCCGTGAACATCGAAATTGGACAGGCGGGTGAGAAGGGTACAATGGTCGACCATATCGAAGGCAGAGGATAGATCCAAAGATACCACAAGAGAAAAATCACCTTGATCGTGAGCACGGTGAAGTTCAGAGAGCAAAGCCACCAGGATGGTCTCTGTGCTGTGACCCGGGCGGAAACCTGACTGACGAGGGTGGAGAGCAAAGGTGGAGTCTAGGTGGGTTGTGAGTTGTGCAAAGACAAGCTTTTCAAGAATTTTGGAGAGAAACGGAAGGTTAGTGACTGGACGCCAATTGGCGGGGGAAGCAGGATCAAGGGTAGGTTTCTTCAAGAGAGGGCGGACGATGGCGTGTTTCCAGCTGGACGGGAAATGACCAGAAGTGAGACTTGAATTGATGATGGAAAGAATATATGGAACCAGCTCGAGATCAGCGTTAAGAAGCCAGGACGAGGGTATGGGATCGAGAGGGGAGGTGGTCTGATGAGCAGAGGACAGTGCTCTAGTGAGCTCAGATGAAGTGACAGGCGCAAAGGAGCACCAGGTGTGAGGAAAGGCGTGCGAGAGGGGCGGGGAGAGGGAATCCAGGGAAACAGGAGAGTCAGGAAGAGGGGAGAGGGGAGATGGGCAAGTAGGGAAGGAGGAGCGGAGGGACAAGACTTGTGGAGTGACCCCAACAGTATTGCGTACCATAGCCATGCCTGCACTGTACCCAGGACTGGTGCGGTGGCCAGGGCTGCCAAACACCTCTATAGTTGCACAATGCTGGCATAGGTGTGGGGAGTGTGTGTCTGTCTATCCAGTGTGTGGTGGCTGCCAACACCCTCCACAGCCCACACTGCTAGCACTGTTGCCAGTATTGGCCTGTCAATGTGCAAAATGAGGAGCAAGGTACCGTGGGAATAGCCTGGATAGGGTGGCCTGGCCTGGATTCATCTGTACAGAGTATAGGGCAATGGCTCGGACATTGTAGTGCCCAGCCACCACCTGCACAGACAGGGTGGCCACAGCATGTCATGCTGGGAGGTCACTCTCACCCTGACTGAGCAGTGACCACGGCATGGCTAGGTTCCCCCATAGCGTTATATAGTATTTCTCTCATGTGATATTTATGGGTTCTCTTTTGGGGCCCAATCACTGACTTATCTGCTTGGTGTGTATGCTGACGTCCCAGTTCTGGGTACACGCATCTCCTCCAGGAACATGCACTATGGACTAGCTAGCAGACTGTCTGCAGCTAGTATGTGTCTTGCTGGAACACCTTGCAGGGTACAGCGGCTGGAGGCTTGCTGCTGGAGAATGTCAGATAGTGGTGGGGGGCAGCTGAGCATTTCCAGGCCTACTGTCTGCTATTGCTTTATGGATGTGTACAGATCTGCATTGACTGCCCTGTAGGGTGTCTGTTCCCCAGCAGGACTGGGGTTGATGGTCCCCTCTACTGCCACCCAATGGGAGGTAGAATGTGGATCTGTTGGTGGGTGATCCTGTTTCCCACCCTGAGCCCCAGAGGGTGGGTTGTGTGGTGGTACATGATCCGCCTATGGGTCCAAACATCCCCCCCCCCTTCACCTACATCATGTAACTATGACACCAACACAGGATATGCACTATTCTGGGTGCATCATAGCCCATAAGGGCTAGACATGATTGAGAAATACAGAAAGAGACAGATGTATCCTAGGTGTGTCTGCAGGAACTACCTATCACACACAGTAGCACTGATGGGGACCTGCAGCATGGCGTATTTCAGCCATGAAAGGTGCTGTGGACCTGGTGCTGGACGTCCCACCTCACCCTCAGGGTGAGCACAGTACCCGCACAATGTGACGGTCTCTAGCTACTCTGTGCCAGTAACACACATGGTCAGTACCCCCTACCAGGCTGAGGTGTTGTGGGGGTGCACACGGTCAGTTCCCCCTACCAGGCCGAGGTGCTGTGGGGGTGCCCATGGTCAATTCCCCCTACCAGGCCGAGGTGCTGTGGGGGTGCATATCCCATCCTGTGCTCATCTGTAGACTGCTGATTTGCATGTGCAGTGCATCATGGGTATGGGTGGGTTAACCCTATCCTGGTAACCGCAGCAGACAGTTTGTGTGGTGACGTGCAGCCAGCCAGGGGTTTGCTAGCAGCTATAGAGCTGTAGCCCACTGGTTACTTCACTGCCTGTGGAGCCAGAGGTCATGGGTTCAAACCCATGGTGGGGTTATTTGATAGGGCTGTCCGAGGCATTGTCTATTTTTAATGTACATTAGTGCTGCCAGCAAAAACACCCTCAGTGTACTGTAACCATAAGGCGCCCCATAAGGCACCTTATAGGGCGCCCTATAAAGCACCTTATAAGGCGCCTTATAGGGCGCCCTGTAAAGCGCCTTATAGGGCGCCCTATAAAGCGCCTTATAAGGTGCCTTATCAGGTGTCCTCTAAAGCACCTTATAGGGTGCCCTATAGGGGACATTATAGGGTGCCTTGGCGGACAGTGCACTTTATAATGTGCCCTATGGAGTGCCTTATGTGGCACCTTAAGTTATGGCACGTGAGGGTGCGTTTGCTGGCAGCACTAATTAAAATACAACTAAAATGCCTCAAACAGCAATAGTTACACGTAAAAGCTAATGCCTCAGCCAGCCTTATGCATTAGGCACACTGGGGGATCGAACTCATGACCCCTGTACCATCAGTCAGTGTATTTACCATTGTGCTACACCTCTGTTTCTGTGTTTGCATGTCTGCGTGTCTACTTAAGATTACTGCGCGTTAACGTACTTAGCGGCGTCTCGCCCGATAATGTGCGCAGCGCACGTTATCGCGCGATAATCCCGTTTTGCTACATTAAGACCGAAACGCCCACTCCTTTTATGGCATCCTGCACACTAACGCCGGGCGCACGTTAAGACGGTTTAGTAAACATACCCCAATGACTTCAGCTTCTCCAGAAAACTGCTGCATGATTCCTCACATATGCTTCACATTCAGATCATATCACTCCCCTGCTCATCCGTCTTCACTGGCTCCCCATCTAATTTAGGTTTCAATTTAAAGTACTGACACTGGTCCACAGATCCCTCCATACTTCTGCTCTGCAATCTCTCTCTGATCTGGTTCATCTTCACACTCTCCACTGCCTGCTCCAGTCTATCCACTCCAATTGCTTGCATCTCCCTTCTGTTTCACAAGCCCATCTGGACTTCACCCGTCACTCTGCTTTTTTCTTCCTTGCTCCTGCATTGTGGAACTCCCTCCCTTCAGCACTCCACCTGGAAACCTCCTTTCAGAGGTTCAGGGCTCTGCTTAAAACCCATCTTTTTAAGATAGCCTTTGACCTTCCTCCTTCTCTAACCTAGACTAAGGCCCTTCTGCCCTCTATATGACTGGTTTCTTTCCTGTCCTGTCAATTTTTGGCGTTCCTTTCTATGTATCCTTGTTTGCAGCAATTGTTGTTACTATTGTTAACTGCCTTGTTACTGTTTTGTTTAGGCAGTATATCAAATGTGCAAATAAAGATAAAAGATAAGATAGTGCACATGTATGGTCACATAAGCATGTTAATGACTAAAATAAATCCCAATTAGGTGTGTTCTCGCTGCCTAAAAATACATGGCTCCTTAGAAAATTACCTCCGTAAGGGCAAAATTTGAACCCTTTCAAGTTATGTTGTCAGAAGCACACGTGGGGTATATTTACTCAAATAAGGTCATGTAATGTGTGTTAAACCCCAAAGTTTTGTACGGGGATGGCGTTGCGCCTGCATTAGCACATGGAGATGTGTTCGACATGCCTCATGTAGTTAACGCAGGTTGTGCATCACCTCAACACTAAGCAGGGAATCCTAAAGTTAAACAATCTAAATGCAGCCCATCGTCCTCTATTAAAATGGTTGCCGGTAAATGTAATTATTTATTAGTGTTTAGATTACTCTTTCCAGTAGTAGTAAGAAGGCAAAATCACTCTGCAGACCTTAATGAACAAGATGCTGCAGGTTAAAGAGATGATCAAGTTCATCATTGATTCCATTTTTTTTTAAAGTGTCGTCAAGTCAATGCTGACTCCTGGTGACCCAGCAGCCCTTGGGTTTTTTTTGGCAAGGTATGAGCAGAAGTAGATTGCCAGATGTTTTCTTCCAAGACAAGGGAAGGTAAAAGTGACTTGGCCAAGGTCACAAGGAGTGAGAATAACCACTGGAACACTGTGATACCAGCTACAAACTATATTGCAGTGACAGGATAGATTACATAGGTGGAGGGGTAGCACTATACGTTAAAGAGGACATTGAGTCAAACAGGATAAAGGTTTTGCAGGAAATCAGATACATTGTAGAATTTTTATGGATAGAAATTCTGTGTAAAAAGGGGAAGGGGATAGCAGTGGGGGATATACTACCGCCTGCCTGGCCAGAATGAACAGACAGATGATGAAATGCTAAAATAAATTTCTAGATGAAATAAATGACTGCATAATGGAGCAACTGATTCAGGAACTGACTTGAGGGGAAACTATTTTAGATCTAGTTCTTAGTGGAATGTAGGATCCTAGTGCAAGAGGTAATGGTGTTGGGGCCACTTGGCAACAGTGATCATAACATGGTTACATTTGATTTAATAAATGGAGGGAGAATAACAAGGAAATCCACTGCACTTGCATTTAACTTGCAAAAAAGAGACTGACAAAATGAGGAAATGGTTAAGGAAAAACTAAAATGAGCAACTGTAAAGGTTAAGAGTCTACATCAGAACTGGGCATTATTTAAATATTTATTGTCTTGGAAGAACCAGACCATATATATTCTATGCTTTAAGAAAGAAGTAAGGAAGGTCAAATGACAGCCAGTGGGGCTCAAAGGTGAGGCCAATGAGACTGTTATAGCTAAGAGAAAATCCTTCAGAAAATGGGAAAAAAAGTCAAATAATGTTAAAAAGAGGAAACAACATAAATACTGGCAAATTAAATGAAAGGCATTGATAAGGCAGGCAAAGAGAATTGGAAAAGAGGCTTGCTGTGGAAGCAAAAGCACAGAATAAAAACCTTTTGAAGTACATTCGTAGCAAAACACTTGTGAGAGAACCAATTAAACTATTAGATGATAGAGGAATAAAGGTGCACTAAGAGAGGACCAAGGCTAAAGCGGAGAGACTGAATGAATTATTTGCTTTAGTATTTACTGAATCAAATAAATAAGTCCTGAAAAATGACAGCAATCTAGTAATCCTTTTATCTTTTTTTGTCGGAGCTGTAAATACAAAAGGAGATGGAAAACCTGCCACCTCCTCGCTGTAACCGCTCCTTTTACTTGTATTAATAAAGTGTTTAAAGTGAGAAGAACAACATCACTTATCTGAAAGCATCCCAAAAACCATCCACGGCTCTTCTTTTTTCAATAAACGCTTCCTCAGCATTTATGTAGAATAACACCACCACAATGTGCCATGTTTCGGGTTGAACATTTCAAACCCTGCATCAGGTAGAGTATGTACTTATATTCTCTTCCAAAGCAAGAGCTGTGCATGCGTTCTCTTCAACACGATCTGACAAAAGAACAGAGCTGTCGGTACAACGCTTTAAAAAATGGCGTCTGACGTCATGACTGAAGGGCTGAACCAGCCAATCAGAGATCAAAGCACACTTTAGAACCAGTAAGATGAGGCAATCCCCACTGAAAAGGAAACCTCCACTCCCATTGGGCACACAGGTAGATGACAACAGGATCAAGGGCCTATCAGACCAAAGTATGCCATTCCAGTGCTGCATTCAATAACGAATGAGGTGATCAAATTTGCAGATGACCCCCAAATTATTCAAAGTTGTTATGGTTGATTAAGATTGATATACCGCCCTTTGCTAGGCAAAGTGTTAAAACACAAGAGGATTGTGAAAAATTGCAAGAGGACCTTGGAAAACTGAGAGCCTGGGCATCCAAATTTATTTATTTATTTATTTATTGAACGGTTTTATATACCACCTTTCAGAAAAATCAAAGTGGTTTACATAGAACAAAACTTGAACATTACATTGAAACTTATTCAAACAATTGAAATTACAGTGAACATTAAATTGTATATAATAAAGATAGTAATTTGAGGGTTACAATGCTGAGTAAATGCTGATTAGGTATATAGATAGTTTAAACATATATACAGATTTAAATATTTACAAATTTCAAAAATCTTATCATCTTATCTGAGCAAGGAAAAATGTAGTTCACTAGAATTATTAGTGTAAAGAGTAAATGTGATAATGTGGAGAATTGGGTATTGTAAGATAGAGTAAGAAAAAGGAAAAAGTAAGTTGTGAATTAATGAATATGAGTATACATGAGTTTAAGTGGGAAATATTTCATCTATTGGGAATGAGTCTCCAAAGTACTCTATAAATAAGTGAGTTTTAAGATCTTTTCGAAATGCTGAAAGATCTGTGATATCTCTGAGTTTATCCGGCAGAGCGTTCCATATTAAAGGAGCATTGAAGCTGAATGCCCTATTTGTTGTAATTTTGTTGAGTTTTGAAAAGTTGTTTGGAACAAGTAGTGTGTTCAGGTTCCTTTGTCTCACTTTTCTGGTCCTTGAATGAATTGTCAGTAGATCAGTTAGATATGATGGGGCTATATCTCTTATCAGTTTGAATGTTGTTATGATAACTTTATATTTTATCCTACTTTGTATAGGTAACCAGTGAAGTTTGTACAGTATAGGGGTTATGTGTTCAGTTGGACCTGCATTTATAAGCATTCTTGCAGCAACATGTTGTGCTACATGAAGAGGCCGCGGGCAGAGTCCCGGCGGCCGAGCGTAACCGGGCACGCGGCTGGTGCGCGGGCCCTGCGCGCGGCCGTCGGCAGTTTAAAATCATTGGCTCCCAGCGGTGGCCAATCAGGGTGGTTCCTGGCGGTGGGGTGGGTGGTGAGGGCCGGCGAGCAGCCTCCGCGTGGCCTAACAGGGCGCATGGGGGAGGATAATGGGCGGTGGGTTCCGGAGGTTGTGCGCAGGGTGTGGTATTGGCCTTGATCCTTCGGTGCTTCGCGGGGTGTGGGGACATCGCACGCTCGAGCGTTCTGGGATGCTAGGGGTACGCGGATTCGTTATTGGAGGGTCCCAGACACGCGAAGGGGGGGGCGTGGTGGTGCTATGTGGGATGGTTCCTGGAACGGATGGAAGGTAACGGCAGAGTATTTTGGGGCACGCAGGGTAACCTCAGGTTGCCTCCAATGGCCGTTGGTTGGTTACGGGTGAAAGGGGCGTGGGGCTACCGGCCAGGGTGCAGCGGGAAGATGGGGCGGGGGGAGGGGGTAAGTACCGCAGGTTGGGGGTTTCCGAAGTCAACCTGCCTAATTCCGGCCTGCACCCTGTTAAGGTGTGGTCGCATATGGGTCATGCTTTGCAAGGGGGGCTTCGGCGGTATCCGCGGCTCTGGGTTCGGTTTTTGTTTGGCGTTGTTTTCCAGTGTGGGGCGCAGTGGGGCGCCTTGTCCTCGGAGTTCGCCTTCACTGTGGTGGTTGGAACCGTGGGTGGGGTGGTTCTTTGAGGAGCTGGGGGGGGCGGCATTGTGGGTCCGTTACAGGATCCACCTTTCCCGAACGATGATTTCCCTTGGGGGGGATAGTCGCGAAGAAGGTGCCTGAGCGGTGCAGGCTAATTCATAATTTGGCCGGGTTTTGGGGGTGCTGTCGCCGGTACACGTTCCGTGTGCATTGTGTGCGGTGCGGGTGAGTCATTTGATCGGGCGGGTGAGATGGTGCAGGAGGCGGGTCGGGTAGCGTTGTGGGCCGAGGTTGATCGTGAAGCGGCCTTTTTTCACAGGTTGCCTATGCCTCCAACTGTGTTTCCATTATGGGGTTTCCGTTCAAGGGGCTTGTTCTTTTTACATATGCATGCTTATGGGCTGCTCAGTTTCTGGTGCGTACGGGGTATGGTTCAGGGCAGTGGTTGCTTGTGCAAACTCGGGGCTTGGCGTAAGGGGTGCATTGCTGGTGGGTGCATTGATGGTAGGCTATTCTGTTTAGGGGCGGCTTAGTCGGTGTTGTGCCGGGTGATGTTCACGGGGTTGCTGACCCATCGCGGGATTTAGGTGGGCCCCTTGGCGTTGAGTAAGGCAGAGGGTCCGCCGAGGCGGCTAACCTTTGGTATGGAGTTGGGCTCGGTGGATGTGGTAGCTCGCCTGCAGCGGGCATTGGCTGCCAGTGCGGATGTTTCCCCGGGGCGGGGCGTAGAATCCTCCCCATTCGAAGAAGGGGCCGCTGAGTTGTGTGGGCGATTTCGCGTCTCTCGAGTCGCTTCGGGGTCAATTTCAACAGGACATTGGTTTTGATGGAGTGGGAGTTGTCCCGTGAGGGGTTACAGCTCTACATGGATGCGGTGGGTGGGGCATGTACTTCGGCGGGGCCTGTAGTCTTGGCTAGTGTCGGGTTCGGCTGCCGTTGTCTCCTGCCTGGAGGGGTTTCGGCTTTGGGTGGTTGTGGAGCTTTGGCCTGAGTGGCTCCGCAACCGTGAGGTGGTATGGTGGGCGGCAATGCGGTGGTGGGCAGGGTGGTCCATTGCTACTCCTGCGGAGGTTGAATGCGGGTGGTGGTGTTGGCATCTCTACACTTGCGAGTGTTGAGGGAGGCTTGGCTTCTCCCTGGCTGTGTGGCCGGGTTTGTCAAGGCTCTCTCGCGTTCCGGTGGACCGGTTTCGGGATCTGGCCCGGAAGCGGACAATGAGGGAGCTGGGGCCCGGAGACCTGAGGGAGCCTTGTCCTGGGATGCATGAATGTGGTATCCCGGGGCCGTGGTCTGGGTGTCCTCAGGGTTGTGACTAAGTGATCCAATTTCGGTTGTGCCCGGGCGGCAACCGGAGTCCTTGCTTGGTGGGTATATTGTGGTGGTTAAGGGTGTGTTGGGGGGGGGGGGTTCAGACCGGGGGGGTTCACAGTTGGGTCGGGTTCATATGTGCGAAGGTGGGGGTGCCGATCGCTGGTTGGGGGATTGGTAGCTGGCAGGTTACTGCGGGGGGGGGGGGGGGGAGCGGGCTCGGCCGGCCTCTCGCACATGATGTACCGGTCTGGCTCATTTCAGCGAGCCTGCGGATGACTGCATGGTGGTATGAAGCCGTCATGTCTGGGGCAGTTTTTGTATGGCCTTTTGTCGGGGCCTTTTCGAATGGGGGGAGTGGATGGCGACTCCGGTCGGGCTTTAGGGGCGGGGGAGGGCTTCCTTGGCCCCGCGTTTGGTTTGATTGGCGGTCTGGGATGTTTGGGCAAGTTTCCCACAAGGCTCGAGAGGGCATCGGAGTGGGCTGCGGGCTTCGTGACGTTCCCTGTGACCATGCGGCGATACCTGTGGGTGCTCCCCGGGTAGGCGCGGGACTTCTCCTAGGAGGAGGGGGTGTTGGTCGGTTTCCGGTGCCAGGGGTGTTCCGGCGCTCGGGGTGGTCGGAATGGCGGGTTGCTTGGTGGGGGGTGAGCCTACATTTTTTGCGCTGCACTCTGTGTCCTCTGGGTGGCTGCACAGGTCCTGTAGAGCAGCGTTTTTCAACCACTGTGCCGCGGCACACTAGTGTGCCGTGAGATATTGTCTGGTGTGCCGTGGGAAAAATTCCAATTTCATCTGTAACATGTGGCCTCGGCTCACAATTTAGGGTTGCCAACCGGCCAGTTTTCAGCCGGCCTGGCCGGTTTTTCCATGGCCAGGCCGGCTGCCAGCACAGTTGTAAAACCGGCCATTGAAAAGCCGGTTTTTTGCTCTGGCCGCAAGATCGGGAGCGGCCAGAGCAAAAAACCGGCTTTTGTGCCGAAGTCCGCGGCGCGAACATGATCGCGATTCCCTATAGCAGTGCAGCCGCTGGTTCTGCTTTGTACAGAGCAGCGGCTGCACTACACTTACATTGAAAAGTAAAGAGAAACTGTGTCAGGAGCCCTCCGATCATGCAGAGCCCGAGGAAGTGATGTCATGGGGGCGGGCTCCTCACAGGCTGTCTTTCCTTTTCAAATTGACTTTAGCTGCAATAAAGTTAATTTGAAAAGGAAAGACAGCCTGTGAGGAGCCCGCCCCCATGACATCACTTCCTCGGGCTCTGCAATGACCGGAGGGCTCCTGACACAGTTTCTCTTTACTTTTCAATGTAAGTGTAGTGCAGCCGCTGCTCTGTACCAAGCAGAAGCAGCGGCTTGGGAAGAGGGGGGGTGTGTGTGTGTGAGTGAACCAGCAAGGGGGGGGGGGCAGTGTGAGTGAACCAGCAAGGGGGGGGGGTGTGAGTGAACCAGCAGGGGAGGGGGGGGGGTGGTGTGAGTGAACCAGCAAGGGGGGGGGCGGGCGATGGTGTGAGTGAACCAGCAGGGGAGGGGGGGTAAGTGAGTGAGTGACCCAGCAGGAGGGGTGAGTAAGTGACAGGGGGGTGGGTGAGTGAACCAGCAGTGGAGGGGGGGTGGTGGTGTGAGTGAACCAGCAGGGGAGGGGGGTTGGTGTGAGTGTTTGATTCCTATTCAAGAGAATTACTTTATATATAGTCAATATAGGCACAGAGGTAAATTTTTTAAACATTTTCTAATGGTGGTGTGCCTCGTGATTTTTTTCATGAAAAAAGTGTGCCTTTGCACAAAAAAGGTTGAAAAACACTGCTGTAGAGTATAGGATGGTGCTCTTGGGCATGTAGGGGTTACGTGCGGCTGTACCGGCTCAGGGGAGTCGGAGGGTTGGGGGGCTTTTCATTGTTCATTTCTTTTGCAGGTGGGGTCTGGAGCCTTCTGAAGGTTGGGGATCCTTCACTCCTTTGTCCGATGAGCCGGACGGCGAGTCTGGTGAGGCGGTGAATGACACTAGGGGAGCGGCCCGGGTTTGGTGGCTATGTCATGGCTAGGTGAGCGCGGACCCTGCGGGTCGCAGCGGCTTCCTTTGCTAAAGCGCCACGGGCGGATATCGCGACTGCCTGCTGTGTTGGATGCAATGTTCGGGTGCCAGGTAATGCCGGCATCTGCTCAGAGCGGTGCAGGGGGATTTGCTGGGTTTTTGCAGGCGTTTCTGGGTAATGATGCGGGGGGGGGGGGCTGACTTTGTTTCAAGGCCTGCATGTTAGCCAGCGGCGTTGGTCGCGGGGGCTGGCTAATAGCTTGCTTGGCCGACATGGGGGTATCAGAGGATGCCTTATTGGGGAGGTTGAGGCCGGGGCTGTAGAAGGGTGATGGGGCAGTTCTCGCCAGTAGTGCGGGCTCTCCTCTTTTAGGACTGGCGGGAGGTCTGGGAATGTGTTTTTAGTTGGGTTGCTCACTGGTCGCAGCTTGGCTTTGGGGGGCGGCACAGGAACACGGTTGTTACCTGTGCCGGTGGCGGGATCCCGGAGGTTTCCGGGGTCCGGAGCCTCAGGCTACACTTGGGCGGGGGCGGGGTGCCCCTGACCCGGATAAACCCTGGTCGACTTTTGCTATTAGCATGGCGAAGTCGGGGGAAGGGTTAGGTAACTTGCCGGGGGGGCAAGTTATGGCGTTAGCGGTGGCAAGGCACTTTGCTAAGGTATGGCTGGTGCGGGCCGGGTGCCGCTAATCGATTGAGAATGTGTAGCATGTTGGCATATTGTGAAATTGTTAAAGGTTAATAAAGCTGCGACCAGTTGTGTTCCATGAAATGTTGGTGTGGTGTCTTTTGTGGGGTGGGGAGATTGGGGGGTGATGGGGGGATGGTGGAAACGGGCCCGAAGCACCAGGTCCGCCTGCCTCGGTTATTTTAGTTGGTGTAAAGCATGTTTTAGAATACCTTGAAGAATTATGTTACTAAAATCTAAGTGAGGCAGGATCAGGGCTTGAAGGACTGATCTGAAGTCCAGATTTGATAATAAAGGTTTTAGATTGATGAAATTGACAGATGAAATTTAAAATGAACAAGTGCACTTGGGGAAGAATAATCCAGTGTGCAGTCATGGCCAAGAAAGTAAATAGAATGCACTGGGGAAAACCTTTTTGGCAAGGATTGGAGAGAAAAAGCAAGGGAGATTGAAACACATGATCTCACCCTAAAATGCCTTTCCAGGAAGACAGCTGACTCATCCAAGAGGAAGGCTTTTTCCAAGAAATTCTAAAAAGTAGATATACTATCCTCCTTACCCACCTTATGCTGCTTATCAACCTCAGCAGAGGCAACAGGGTCCTCAACAACCTAAGAAACCCAAAGCTTATAAGCTTCAACCAGCTGCACAGGCACAGCCTGCTCCTGGATTTTGATTCCTTCCTAGAGAGCATTGGCAATCTTCCCCTGGAGGACCCTCAGCCCCTCTACATTGCAGAGAGACGTTGTCACTATGCCCACAGGTGGCACCTCATAACATCAGGGCAGTGGACACTTCAGATTGTCTAAAGGGGTTATCAGCTTCACTTTGAAATCTTACCCCCCACCTGCTTCAGAGGGGATTATCCCATACAACCCCTTCATAGCAGTCTCTTAAAAGAAGAGATGACCCCGCTTCTGTATCTGGGTGCTATGTAAAGAGTTCCTCATCCCCAAGAAACGTTGGGCTTCTACTCTCCATACTTTCTCATTCCAAAGAAAACAGGAGGCTTCAGCCCAATTTTGGATCTCAGAGACCTAAACAAGTTCTTAGTCTGAGAAAAATTCAAACTGATTTCCCTAAGAACTCTTCTACTGTACCTCCAGAGACACAACTGTCTCTGTTCTCTAGACCTAAAAGAGGAGTACACGCATTTACTGATACATCCCTTGCACAGATAGCATCTGCACGTCATGTTTCAAGGAAAGCATTATCAATACTGGGTTCTCCCCTTTGGTCTAGCTTCTGTCCCAAGGGTCTTCACAAAATGCATGGCAGTCGTCGCTGCCTATCTACGCACCTTGGGTATTGGGGTATTTTTCTTTTCTTACTTAAACGACTGGTTGATCAGGGGAGATAACATTCTCCCTTCATCGTACCGTCATGGTGCTTTAACACCTAGGTTTCGTCATAAAATTCCCAAAGTCCCACCTCGCTCCATCCCAATGACTGGAGTTCATCAGAGCATTGTTAGACACTTGACAGGCCCAAGCTTTCCTACCACAGGATCATTGTGCCCACCTCATCAAGCTGGAAAAAAGGGTACAACACCAAAACTGGGTAATAGCTCGAGACATGCTATGGCTATTGGGACACATGGCCTCCATGATCCATGTCATTCCCTATGCTCAGTTAAAAGTGCAACAAGCGCAGTGGACTCTGTCTTCCAAATGAATGCAAGTGAAAGGTCATCTCAGGAACAAGATCCCCATCACCTTTGAACTTATCATGTCCCATCAGTGGTGGTGTCTCCCACAAAACCTACTTATCGGGTCACCTTTTCAGATGCCTCCACCGGTTAGTTTAACTTTGGTGGTGAGTAAATTATTGGAAATGCTGCTGAAAGAGAAAATAGTGAGGTTTCTGGAGTCCAGCAGATTACAGGATCCGAGGCAGCATGGATTCACCAGAGGCAGGTCTTGTCAGACAAATCTGATTGAGTTCTTTGACTGGGTGACCAGGGAGTTGGACCAAGGGAGAGCCCTAGATGTGGTGTATTTAGATTTCAGTAAAGCCTTTGACACTGTTCCTCACAGGCGACTTATAAACAAACTGAGCACCCTAGGGATGGACCCTAAAGATACTGCTTGGGTTAGAAATTGGTTGGGTGGGAGGCGACAAAGAGTACAAGTAAATGGAGCTCACTCTGAGGAAAAGGATGTTATCAGTGGTGTGCCCCAGGGATCTGTCCTTGGTCCGATTCTTTTTAACATCTTTGTTAGTGATATAGCGGAAGGGCTTTCAGGTAAGGTTTGCCTCTTTGCGGATGATACCAAAATCTGCAATAGAGTAGACACCCAGGAAGGTGTAGATAACATAAGGAGGGATCTAGCTAAACTTGAAGAATGGTCTAGAATTTGGCAGCTGGGATTTAATGTTAAAAAATGTAAGGTCATGCATTTGGGCTGCAGCAATCCAAGGGAGCAATATAGTATAGGGGGTGAAGTACTTTTGTCCACTAAAGAAGAGCGGGACCTAGGCGTGGTTGTGTCTGAGGATCTTAAAGTAGCTAAACAGGTAGAAAAGGCGACGGCAAAAGCTAGAAGGATGCTTGGGTGCATACGGAGAGGAATGGCTAGCAGAAAAAAGGAGGTGATAATGCCTCTGTATAAGTCTTTGGTGCGACCTCATTTGGAGTATAGTGTGCAATTCTGGAGACCGCACCTTCAAAAGGATGTGAACAGGATGGAGTCGGTGCAGAGGGTGGCTACTAAAATGATTAGTGGTCTTCATTGTAAAGCATATGAGGACAGACTGAAGGATCTTAATATGTACACCTTAGAGGAAAGGCGGGATAGAGGTGATATGATTGAGATGTTTAAATACCTCCGTGGCATAAATGTTCAGGGAGAGAGCCTCTTTCAATTGAAAGCAAGTTCTGCTACGAGGGGACATGGGATGAGGGTGAAGGGAGATAGATTCAGGAGTGATATGCGGAAATATTTCTTTACGGAAAGAGTAGTGGATCCGTGGAATAGTCTCCCAGTGGAGGTGGTAGAGATGAGGACAGTAACTGAATTCAAAAAGGCATGGGACAAACACAGAGGATCTCTAAAGGTAAAAAGGGGACTGTTGTAGTTGTTGTTATGGAAGGACAGACTAGATAGGCCATGTGGTCTTTTTCTGTCATCATATTTCTATGTTTCTATGTTTCTACTCTCCCCTCCATATCAGTCTGGTATCTGGGAGCTAGTGAGTACCATATGTGACGACTGCATTCCTGCTTGTTCCTGGAGATAGCATAGTTACTCATATGTATCTGGTGATCTCTGGGAACAGAAGGAATCAGTCTTCACAACCCACCCTCCTCCCCTAGGCGTTGTAGGGTTCTTTTGTTTTTTTCTTCTTCTCAGCAACAGACTCAGCTGAGGAGAGTATTTGGGAAGGCAGGCACGCATGCACAGTGGAATGCTCCCAAAGGCTTTCCTATTGGAAGCTGGGGAACGTTCCCACGTGGACTCCATCGGGGATGTCACCCATATATGAAGATTGATTCCTGCTATTCCCGGAGATCCCCTGTTACAGGTGAGTTATTACGCTTTGCTGAAATTTAATTATACCACTTCTAGGGCTGTCCCTCAACTCAGTTCTCTGGTCACGCAGTGAAAGAAATCAATCAGATTCCTATCTCTCATAAAGCCATGCTGTCTCAGATTCCAGAAACTGCACCATCCTGTGCATTAGCAGCATTTCCATTAATTTACTCACCACAGAGGTCAGACTCACCAGTTTATAGTTACCAATCTCTTCCTTACTTCCACTTTGTGTATAGGGCTGTCATTTGGAAGACACTAGGGATGTCATTGGATTTGGACTGACAGTCCTATTTTTGTTGCCTATATTGATTTATTTAACATTGAAGGTCTTTGTTAATCAATGGAGAAATGTAGAGGAAGTGAACATTACTATGTGGTGGAATTTAGTGTGCATAGTGCATAAATGGTAATTAATAGCAACAGAAAATGCAGACTGTAAGGAAAATGTAAAAAGAATTGGACCCTTCTTGATAAATTAGTTACTGCAATGCAACTTTATGATACTATGCATGTTATTGTTTGTATGTTTGTATATATTTAAAGTTCAATAACATATAAGAACAAAAAGCAAATTGTAACCATGGTCACTCCCATGCAGGTTACCCTTCCCTTCTTGAAAGCCTGATGCAGCTATACCACTCACTGCTTGCTACACATTAGCTTGTATTCTCCCCATTTGGCACTTGACAATATTCAAGCTCTTTTCCTCATTTCTTCTGCCATTTATTTCCTACCCCTCCTCCCAAAACTCTCTACTGCCTGTCCTTCCTGAACTCAGTGTCTGTCATAAGAATGTTTAAATTATGTTGTAGGTTTGGTTGCCATTACCTCAGCAGCTAATTTAGGGTGAGCCTCTACCTCTTCTTCACTTTGGAGCATTTTTACTAAAGTGTATGGAGTTTAGTCTGTGGTAAGTGTGCGCCGTAACAGCACGGTGCTCTGTGCTAACCCCCCCCCCCCCCAATTTAACCAGTTATCAAGCAATTGGGTGGGGACTGGGCAGGTTATTTATTTATTTAAACTTATTTTTATATCGTCTTAATACAAGTCAAAGTGGTTTATAGTGAAACAACCGATTAACAGGAACATAAGGTACACTGTTGAACAAGGAACTGGAACTGTATAATAATAACATTATAACAAGATTACAATATAATTATATAACGTTAGATGCATTTAACTGAGAAATTTACAGTGTTGTTGTATTCAACATTGAGTTATTGATACAGTGTAGGAATCTAATGTATTGATTGGAAGATTTAAATGGTAAGGATTATGGTGGATGTGTCTCTAGGTCTGAGGATATGTTATATTCTTCCTTGAAAAGGTGTGTTTTTAATTTCTTTCTGAATTGTGACAGTTCTGAGAGTCCTCTTACATGGATGGTAATTTATTCCATAAGGATGGGCGAAGAAGGTAAATGTTCAGCTGCATGTAGACTTATTGCTCTTTGTCTTCTGCTGTGGAATGGCTAGTAGATGAAGTTTCTTTGCAGACTTTCATTCTTTGGAGGTATTTGGCAGATTCTTTGTGAAGTATTTTGAATATTGTAATGAAAACTTTGTATCTGATACTGGCTGAGATAGGAAGCCAATGAAGTCGCATCAGTATGGAGGTGATGCGAGATGGATGGTGGGTTCCAGATATTATTCAGACCACAGTATTTTGGGCCATTTGTAGAGGGTGGATAATTTGTTTAGGTAGGCCCTGGAAGATAGTCAATAGTATAGCACAGATGTAATCACTGCCTGGCAGAAGGTTCAGAAGAGGTCTGGGGAGAGCAGTGGGCGGAGTTGCATCAGGATTCTTAGTTTGTGGTAGACGGAGGTGGTTGTTTTTTTTATGTGAGGTTGAAAGGTCAGCTGTTTGTCTATTGTTATTCCAAGGTATTTTGTCTGAGTTTTGACTTTGATGTTACATCTCCTAATTTCAGTGTTGATAGTGGGGCAAAGGATGGGTTATTGGTTATGTAAAGCACCTTGGTTTTCTCTTGGTTGAGTAGATTGTGTCTATTAAGCTATTCTTTTACATCTGTGAAGCATTGTTGCAAACTGGCGAGGTCCAGAGAGAGGAGGTTGATGGGTGTGAAAAACATTGTCATCTGCATAGATTTGGTATAGGATTATCTCCAGGAACAAGCAGGAATGAGTCTTCACATATGGGTATCGTCGGTACCGACGGAGCCTGCGCGGGAACGCTCCCCAGCGTCCAGAAAGAAAGCTTTTGGGAGCATCCCACAGCGCCTGCGTGCTGCCTTCCCGCCTTTCCTAACCACCTCTCTCCAGTTCTTCTTTTCTGCGGAGCCAGCAGGTCGTGTTCCTGTCACCGCTGAAGAAGTTCTTTATTTTTCTTTATTTCTTTGGTCGCGCGTCTGCCTTCTTCGACGTCGGACCGGTACCGCCGGTCTTTTCTTCTTTCTTCTTTAAAAAAAAAAAAACTACCGTTTCCCACTTCTGTGCAACTTTTCCTTTTGGGCCTTAGGCCTAGAAAAATTTTCCTGATGGAAAAGCCCGCTTCCGGGTTTAAAAAGTGCACGAAGTGCAGCGGTACTCTTTCTGTCACCAACACCCATGACTGGTGTCTAAAATGTTTGGGTCCTGACCACTCCATCACCGATTGTGAGTCCTGTTCCATGATGTCTAAAAGAGGTCGACAGAATCGAGCGGCCAAGCTCAGTACCCTGTTTCCCTCTGATGCAGCTTCGGTGGCATCGACATCTTCCAGGGCTTCTTCTTCCTCCCATGGATCTCAGGTAACCAAACATAAGTCCATCCGGTCCTCGAAGGGTAGATCTCCCTCTAAGTATCGAGATGCCTCCGGGCTTGCTCTCGAGGATCCTGCACCGGCAAAATTACCCCGGCGGGAAGCTCCGGCTTCCAAAGCTTCATCTATGGGGTCACAGGTTGACATCGATGGCGTGGCCTCGACCGATCACCTGTTGCCATGTTCTGGGGTACCGGTGGTTTCCACTGGTACCGACATCCAGACATTGGTTGCGTCGATAGATCAGAATATTCTGACCATGCAGCGTGCCATTACGGCATTCATACAAGCTGCAACGCCTCCGGTACCGCAACAAACTCCGTTGTCGGTATCGGTTCCGGTGCCGGTACCGATTGCATCGACATCGGCTTCGGTGTCAACTGCAGCGGTACCCTGTTCTGTGATGCCCATCGGTACCGAATCGGTACCGATCACTCCCGATGTCGATACCACTCAG
Source organism: Ichthyophis bannanicus (assembly GCA_033557465.1). NCBI lineage: Eukaryota > Metazoa > Chordata > Amphibia > Gymnophiona > Ichthyophiidae > Ichthyophis > Ichthyophis bannanicus. The sequence goes on from CM066033.1 coordinate 353,366,517, forward strand.
TACGCGTATTGGGCTCTCCAAGAGCATCCAGACAGGCGATACTTCGATTCCTCCGAAGACTCTGATGAATCAGAGGCTTCTGTCGAAGCATCGGTACTCCTTCCTCAGGAGCCCTCTTCTCCAAAAAGAAGAATGTCTCCTCCAGAAGACTTGTCTTTTCAAGACTTCATTAGGGAAGTGGCCAGGGGCCTCTCTATTTCAGTGGCCCCTGAACCAGAGCCTAGAGCCAAGAAATTGGATATTTTACAATATCCTAAGGCTCCTAAAGAGGCAGCTACTTTACCAATTCATGAGATCCTTTATGATCACATGTTGGGCATATGGGAGACACCTCTTACTACCTCCCCTCATTCTCGCAGGTTGGACACCATGTACCGTGTTTCTCCTTGTCCTGGCTTTCATAAGACTCAGCTTCCTCACCACTCTATTGTGGTGGAGTCTGCTATGAAGAAGATAAAGAGTGCAAAAAGACACTCATCTAATCCTCCAGGAAGAGAATGCAGAACCTTGGATGCTTTTGGCCGGAGAATCTTCCAGGCCAATATGCTTACTGCCAGAATCAACTCCTCTAGTCTCTATATGGGGATGTTTCTAAAGGAAGTTACAGATCATCTGAAAACTTTATCTCCTTTTATCTCAGAAGATAAAAGGGAGGAGTTTCTCACCTGGCTTAAACATGCCCAGGATGTTTCCAAATTTTTTCAACCATGCAGCCTTTGACTCTTTTGAGTGTGCCAGCAGAGCCTCGGCTATTGCCATAGGTGCACGCAGACTTGCTTGGTTACAAGCTTCTGATTTGGAACCCTGGGTCCAGGATGGATTAGGAAATCTTCCTTGTACAGGTGAAAACCTTTTTGGCAAGGATTGGCAAGCAAAGGCCACTCAGATGGATGCTGAGAATTCTGCCTTAGATAGACTTTCAAAGTCTACTTCTGCTCCTGTTAGAAAAAGGTTATTCAAAAAGGCTTTGTTTCCCAAAAAAGGGAAATATTATCCTGGTTATGGTCACCAGGCATCTTCTGCAGGTCGTTTTGCTGCAAAGCGTCAGCAACAACCTAAACAAGCCAAGCCTAAGGCTGCAAGGACTGCTACGGCCCAACAGCCTCAGCCTCCTCAGGGCCTTTGACTTACAACTAGAGAACTTAGTCTTTCTGGCTCTAGAAGAACCAGAGCCTCTCACCATTCCAGGAAGGTTAGCTCACTTTGCTCCCAGATGGGAACAAATCACAGCAGAGCAATGGACCCTCTCCATCATAAGGGAGGGGTACAAGCTTCATTTCTTAAACCTTCCTCCTCACACCATGGTGAGACAGTTCAATTCTCCAACATCTCTCCTCGACCTTCTGGGTCAGGAGATTGCTACCCTTCTTGCCCAAAGGGCAATAGAAGACGTACCCCTTCTTCAACAGGGTTCAGGGTTCTACTCCCCCTATTTTCTTATCCCAAAGAAAACAGGGGGCTACAGACCCATATTAAATCTCAGAGAATTGAACAAGTTTCTATGCAAGGAGAAATTCAAGATGATTTCTCTCGGTGCTCTCCTTCCATACCTTCAGAGTCAGGATTGGCTTTGTTCTCTAGATCTCAAGGATGCATACACCCATGTCCTCATCCATCCAACACACAGAAGGTTCCTTCGGTTCCTTTATCAGGGAAAGCACTACCAATACAGAGTGCTTCCTTTCGGTCTGGCCTCTGCTCCAAGAGTGTTCACAAAATGCATGGCAGTAGTAGCTGCATTTCTACGCACTCTAGGAATATTTGTATTCCCATATCTGGACGACTGGCTCATCCGAGCTCCATCCCAGTCAGAGGCCCAGGCTTCCCTAGCCTGCACAAGGCGTGTTCTTCAGTATCTGGGACTTGTAATAAACATCCCAAAATCACAACTCACCCCTACTCAGTCATTGGAGTTCATAGGGGCCTTGCTGGATACCACAACTGCAAGGGCCTATCTTCCCCAGGCCCGTTGCCTACGCTTGGTGCAGTTAGCCTCTCAAATTCAGTTAAAGTCCCATTTAACTGCTTGAGAGATGTTACAACTGTTAGACCACATGGCATCCACCGTGCATGTGGTTCCTTACGCTCACCTTCACATGAGGGCAGCTCAGTGGACTCTGTCCACCCAATGGACCCAGGCATCAGGTTACCTGTCAGACAAAATAGCAACCTCCAGTCGCCTCTTTTGGTCCCTCCAGTGGTGGAAGTCCACTCAAAATCTGTTGCTGGGGTCCCCCTTTCAACAGTTGCTACCTCAAGCAACCCTTACAACAGATGCCTCCCCAAAGGGTTGGGGAGCTCATCTACAAGATCTCTCCACCCAGGGCATCTGGTCTCCACAGGAGACATCTCTACATATCAACCTCTTAGAGCTCAGAGCAATTCTTCTAGCTCTCAGAATCTTCCACACCCTGCTCAGCTACAAGACAGTCCTCATCCACACGGACAACCAAGTAGCCATGTTCTACGTGAACAAGCAGGGCGGGACTGGCTCTCTGTCGCTTTGCAACTAAGCTTTGAGATTGTGGGCCTTCGCCAGAGAGCATCAAATTCATCTCATGGCAGTGTATCTTCCAGGGGTTCAAAACTCTTGGGCAGAAAGACTCAGTCGAGTTCTGCTTCCACACGAATGGTCCCTCCATGGGGACCAGATAGCCAGGATCTTTCGAATTTGGGGAACCCCGGACATAGACCTGTTTGCAAGTCCGTGTTATGCCAAACTTCCCCGGTTCTGTTCCAGGATTCCGTGTCAGGGAGTTCAGGCCAGGGATGCCTTCCTCCTCTACTGGGGGCAAGACTTCCTCTATGCCTTTCCACCCATTCCCCTAATTTCCAAGACACTGTTCAAGCTTCAGAGAGATAAGCGGTCTATGATCCTCATAGCTCCACGTTGGCCACGCCAAGTGTGGTACCCTCTACTTCTTCATCTCTCTCAAGCTCCCTCCCTGGACTTGGGATCTGCTCCAGACCTCCTGTGCCAGGAGGAGGGAACGTTGTGGCACCCAAATCCCCAGTCTCTTCATCTCAGGGCCTGGTTGCTGAAGGCCTAGACCTTCAAGATTTGCATCTTTCTCAGCAGGTGAAGGATATCCTTCATGCTTCCAGAAAGCCTTCCACTAGACGTTCCTATGCTTTTAAATGGAAAAGGTTTACCATTTGGTGTGCAGAGAAGGGTCTTAACCCTCTTGCAATACCTCTGAATTCTTTACTAGAGTATTTGCTGCATTTATCCCATGCAGGCCTTAAAACGAATTCAGTAAGAGTCCATTTGAGTGCTATTGCAGCATCCCTTAAGCCTCTCAATGGACATCCTATTTCCTCTCATCCTCTTATTGCAAGATTTATGAGAGGCCTTCTTTTAACTAAACCTCCCATTAGACCACCTCCAGTGGCATGGGATTTGAATTTGGTTCTTGGCCAGCTTATGAAGCCACCCTTTGAACCCTTAGCCACTACCTCCTTGAAATTCCTTTCCTGGAAGGTTATTTTTCTCATTGCAGTCACCTCAGCTCGCCGTATCAGTGAGCTGCAAGCCTTGGTGGCTAATCCTCCTTATACAAGGTTCCATCATAACAAGGTAGTCCTCAGGACTAATCCACACTTTATGCCTAAAGTGGTCTCACCTTTTCATCTGAACCAGGAGGTGTATTTACCTGTCTTTTTTCCAGGACCTCATGCATCAAGTGCAGAGAGGAATCTTCATACCCTGGATTGTAAGAGAGCACTTGCTTTTTACTTACAAAGGACACAGCAACATAGAAAGTCCTCTCAACTATGATCCCTCTCATTTGGGACTTCCAGTCTCTAAGAGAACTCTGTCCAATTGGATTGCTCAGTGTATTTCCTTCACCTACCAGAGTAAGAACCTTTCTCTGGAGGGCCATGTCACAGCTCACAATGTGAGGGCCATGGCAGCCTCTATGGCTCATCTAAACTCTGTGTCCATCGACCAAATCTGTCAAGCGGCCACCTGGGCCTCGGTTCATACCTTTACAGCCCATTACTGCTTGGACAAGGACTCCCGCCGGGATGCCTTGTTTGGTCAGGCTGTTCTCAAACACCTGTTCCATACCTAATCAACTCCTACCCCCCATCCCTGGCTGGATGCCCGAGATCCATGGGGGGAGGTAGAGCCCTTCTCAGGGACTCACAACCTTGGAGATCTCCCTGGCATCTCTAGCTGGGGAGTCCCCATATGTGAAGACTAATTCCTGCTTGTTCCTGGAGATAGCACAGTTACTTACCTGTAACAGGTGATCTCTGGGAACAGCAGGAATAAGTCTTCACAACCCACCCACCTCCCCTAGTTGTTGTATCTCTCTATCTATCTTTCCTTTCCTCTCTCTCTCTCTTTGTCTCAGCTTAAAACTCGAACTGGAGAGAGGCAGTTAGGAAAGGCGGGAAGGCAGCGCGCAGGCGCTGTGGGAAGCTCCCAAAAGCTTTCTTTCTGGACGCTGGGGAGCGTTCCCACGCAGGCTCCGTCGGTACCGACGATGCCCATATGTGAAGACTTATTCCTGCTGTTCCCAGAGATCACCTGTTACAGGTAAGTAACTGTGCTTTATAGATCTGACATATTGGTTGTATATATATATTGAAAAGGAGAGCTGATAGACTTAAACCTTGGTATATGCCAACTTGCTGTGTCTGGGAATCCAGGTAAGAGCGATGATGTGGAGGCCGATTTCAGAGAGTCTTTGTAGTAGTTGATGAGTGAGGGAGTTGAAAGAGGCAGTGTTGTTGAGGAAAATTAAGATGAATCCATTCTTGGAGTTTTGCAAGCAGGTTGCGAGAGTATTTAGGAGGGAGGTGAGAGTTTCAACCACGTCTGAACCCATGTTGATGAGGGTCCAGGGTGCCTGCTTCTCGAGGTGGTCTTGGAGTTGTCTCAGTACAATTTTTTCTGTTATTTTTGCAACTAACAGATACTAGATATTGGTCTATAGGATCTTGGGGATGTTGGGTCAAGTTTTGTACTTTTCAGGAGGGGTCGAATTGAGGTTTGCTTCAGAGCTATGGGCATGAGGCCTAGAAACAGTGAGGTGTGTGGGCATAAGGCCAAGAGATAGTGAGTTTAGAGATGGAACATAGGCATTGATAATTAGTACGGGCATCTTTGGTGCATGCTAACTGGAACAGTTGTCTTTAGCATTGATCCACGTAGCACCATCTCAAATATGTGGTATATCTCCAGGAACAAGCAGAAATGAGTCTTCACATATGGGTACGTCGGTACCGACGGAGCCTGCGCGGGAACGCTCCCCAACGTCCAATCAGAAAGCTTTTGGGAGCATCCCTCAGCGCCTGCGTGCTGCCTTCCCGCCTTTCCAACTGTGTCTCCTCAGTTTTCGTTTTTCCGCGGAGCCGGCAGGACGTCTTCCTGTCACCGCAGAAACATTTTTCTTTAATTCTTTAATTCTTGTTTTCTTGTGGTCGCGGCTGTTTTCCCGCCGCCACCAGTACTGCTGGTGGAGTTTTTTGCTTTTCTTTTTCTCAAACTGAGGGACAGTTCCCTCAGTTTTTGTCTTAAACCTTTTGGGCCTATAAGGCCTCTCCATCATGGAGCCGCCTTCTCCTAAGAAGTGCCTTCACTGTGGAAATACAGTTTTCTTTTTAGACTCCAATAACTGGTGTCTAACCTGTTTGGGTCCTGACCCTTTTTCCCCTGAACCGTCAGGCTTCAATGCTGTGAGAAGAGATTCTCTATTTCGAGTTTCCCTCGATACCGTTTACCCTCCCTGTGTCAGGGCACTGGCCATTTCTTCTCTACAGGATCAGGTAACCCACAAACAATCTGTTAAGACTAGCCAATCCTTGAGTGGTATGTCTCCTGCTAAGCATGCTGACGGCCCCGGCCTTGCCCTCAAGAACCCAAACCCCGGCGGGAGTCTTCGGGCTTCAAAGCATTTCAGGGGTTTCAGGTTGTTCCTGGGGCTCACCCCTCACAGAACATACCTGAGCCATGCATGGGGGTGGCATCCGCTTCGAGCGGTACCGATAACCCGGCATCGGCACTGGTGTGGAGCAATCCACTCCTCACTAGGGATCGTCATCTGGTGTACTCGGTACCTTCGGGACCGATCGATACCCAGATTGATTTTCCAGTATCGACAGCTCCGTCGATACGATCCCTGACGCCGGTACCATCAAGATATGCATCGATGGATTCGCTTCCTTCGATGTCAAGTCTAGAATTGATATCTAGTCTGGAAGACTGGGTACCGACGCGTCTCGGAACCGACACGCACCGATTCCGGATGCGCGGTACCGAGGATATCCACCGACACTTTTGAGTTTCCTCGGTACCGTTTGAGCAGCCTCCGCTGACTGCTTCGGCGATTCCGGCACAGCTACCGGTATCGGTATCAATGTCGGTACCGGCAGTATCATCGGGACCAGCTCCTTCCATGCTTGGTTCACTGGGATCGCTCCTTTCTATACCTAGTCTGGAGTCGATACCTGGCATGGATGATGCACTACTGACTGTCTCAACTCATAATTGCCAGTTCCAGTATCCATCCATTACAAATCCTGTGCTGCACCGGACAGGTACATCCTCCGGTGCCCAGGCTTCCTTTTCAGGTTTAACCTGTCCAGGGATGGTTCCCATCGGAGATCCTTCCTTTCAGAAATTTCTCCTTGACATGGCCTTCCTTAATATTCCTATCCCTGGCTATGAGTCTTCTCAGGATTTTTCTGCAGAAAAGGAAGTTATAATGCTTCCTTTACATCACTCTTTGCAGAATCTTATTCTGAGGGTATGGGAAAAACCTTTAAGGGTTTCTTCACCTCCTACAGCAACTGATCTTCTGTATCAGGTGCCCCCCTCTCCAGGATTTCAAAAGCCTCAACTTCCCCATCATTCCATTGTAGTGGAATCAGCAATGAGGAAGGTAAAAAGCAAGAAAAAACATTCTTCTTTCCTGCCAGGGCGTGCATCTAGAACACTGGATGCCTTTGGACGTCAAACCTTCCAAACATCTATGCTGGCAACAAGGATTCTCTCCTATATTTTCTATATGAGTCTATCCCTTCAGGAGATCACAAAGAAATTATCTCTTTTGTCTCCTTTTCTATCAGAACCCAAGGCTGCAGACTATTCCTTACTTCTTAGTCATAGCCAAAATATCTCTTGGTTTCTTTCTCGTGCTTCCCTAGACTCTTTTGAGTCTGTTAGCAGAACTTCTGCTATAGCCATAGGAGCACGTCGTAAAGCATGGCTCCAAGCTTCAGACTTGAGTAGATGGGCACAACAAAGACTGAGTAATACTCCTAGTACTGGAGGAAATCTCTTCAATAAGGAGTCCTTACGTCAGGCTGCTCATTGCTCCACTGACTTTCCTGTTTCTGAGGGCCATCCTAAGCCCTCTCCTTCCTCAGCAGGTAGGAAATGCCCTACCAAACCTTCTTTCCCTAAAAGAAAAAGGTTTTCCTCTTCTCCTGCCCATCATTCGGATGTTCCCAAGCAGGGGAAGTCTCGCCCTGGTCTGAAGAATCCAAACTCTAGCCAGGCTGAATAACCACAACAACCATAGGTTTCTGATTAATCTTTTTATAACTACAGTTAATTCTTTTCAGCAGAAGTTTTTCACTGTTTTTCCATTCAAAACTCTGCTCGGGGATTCCTATTCTCAGGAAATCCAGTTACTCTTCACTATGCTGAACTGTCAGGCTATTCATGTCTATAAGTTACAGAGTTTTCCACCTCTTCCTGACTAGAAGAGAGGTTAGCAACTATCACATGATAGTTTCTCTGTACCAGCATGAATTTTTTCCTTCCAGGGACTTACCATGTGGTAAGTCCTTCTTCAGCTTCTCTCTCTACCCTCTTCGCCAGGGTTTCCCCTGTAAGAGTGGTACCATACCATTGAAAGACTTTTTTGTCTTTCTTTTCACTGTAGAGTTTCTTCTCCTGAGTAAACTCCCTTCTTTATCTAGGCAGCTCTGCAGACAGAGACAGCTTGCTCTCTTTGTTCAGTCTGTTCTCTCTGTTTGACACAGACTGACTCTCTCTGTTGTCCTATTCAGTAGCTGCCCATGCAGGAGTCCAGTGCTTGACTACTGGTACTTTTCCACAAGTCCCAGTCTTGTCTTCTACCACTCCTGTCTGGCCTTAGTAGTGATTCCAAGAAAGTTTTCTACATCTTTCTTGGATAATCTTTTCACTACAGGCTTCTTACACTATCTTCTACCCTTGCCATCTCCAATCTCTGGATTTGGCAACGTAGTGGACGTGGCTGTCAGTTTTCTCCATCAGCCAGTTCTACATCCCAGTTCTCCTGCATAATGCTCTCTGCAATCCTACTGAGAAGCTTTCCACTATGGGCCCTTGCTAGAGAGCATAGAGTTTTTCTCTAATGACTATCCATCATGGTTGAAAAATGCTTCCTCAGTCATCCCCTATGACTGTGAGGGTTCTTCATACCCTGCTATCTTCTTTTTAAAAAAAAAAAAAAAAGAGGGAAAAGGACATACGCCTTCTCCACGTGAAAATCTAAGAGATCTCCCATTCCTTAGGGAATATACTCTTTTTTCTTGCAGCTTGTCCTCATGGTATCCTATCACTTCAAGGACAGCACATATTAATCTGAAAAACGCATGATACCTCCTTTGTCCCTCACGTAGGTCAACCTGGTATCTTACCCTATGCGTTTCTGTCCTTTTACCATGCTGGAGTTCCACAGGACTCCGGACTTGCTGTTTACAGACTGATATTATCCTCTGTATTTTCACATAACCATCCTGGTAATTCACTGGATAGCATTCCTTTACCATCATCTCTGGGGGAATAGATTCTCTATATATCTTCTCAAGTAGGTTTCACCTCCTTGTTCTTAGATTAATCTTTTCCCTTCACATCTCCATGTGACTGTCCTGATATGCATAGCTCTGTCTGCTCACTGCAGGCATCTATCTTTAGACCCATATATTCAGGTATATATATATATATATATATATACACCTATATACATCTCTGTAGATGTATCTGTCTGTCAGCTAAGTGTGCATATGCTATGCCCTTTAGATCTTATTATAGATATATAGATATATATATACACCCGTATATATATATCTATATATATATATATATATATATATATATATATATATATATATATATATATATATATATATATATATATCTTCATATATGTGTGTATCTGTCCAGATACTTATTATAAGTAGATATGTATTTCCATACTTCTCTCCGGACTGTCTATACTCATAAAGGTTTTTACCTTCCTGTATGTTTCTGACAGTGGGCTTGCACAGCTTCATACTGTTCCACAGTATGTTTCGAATATTTTGCACACAACCACTGCTGTGGAACTGACAGCCCTACCGTATCCTAGGTTTACGTATCCCTGAAGCTCCATGCCCCAATATCTTCCTACCTCTCACCATTTAGAAAAGACATGGTGGATCTTCAGTGGATTTCAGATTCAATTCCTCAAACATCTGTCCTTTCTTGGGAGTATGGGGTTCTTCTCATACCCTTTCCTCCCTCAAGGGCTAGGTCTGTTTGCCCAGATCGGTCAGTCTTCCTCTTTTGCTCCTACCTCTGAATACTTCTGTAGCCAAAAGAGTTTTCAGCTTTCCATGAAGCTTCCCACTGAAGACCTGCCGTGTTTGTGTTACCCTAATTGAATCCTGGGGTCACCTCTCACTTCCAGATGTTGACCTCCACCTTCACTCCAGTGAGGTCACCTTGGACATTATTCTGCTGGATCCCCAGTAGACTCCATCAGCCTCTCTACTTCCTGCAATCCAGTAGGTGAGCGTCATATGGTGATTGTTCATTTCATTATTATGGTGATTGTTCATTTCAATATATCTTTTGATAATGATCATACATACATGGACTCCTTGAGGGTAGTCCTTTCTTAGGTTAGCTGGTTTTTCTGCAGCTCCTCTCTATGCAACTCCTACCCTCCAGCCTCAGGATGCCTGGCCATATGAGATGTAGCATGTTTTCAATCTTCAACATGTTATGGCTCCAGGCATCTTAGCTTGGGAGTCCCCATATGTGAAGACTCATTCCTGCTTGTTCCTGGAGATAGCACAGTTACTTACCTGTAACAGGTGATCTCTGGGAACAGCAGGAATAAGTCTTCACAACCCACCCACCTCCCCTAGGAGTTGTATTTTTATATCTATCTTTCCTTTCCTCTTTCTCTCTCTCTTTGTCTCAGCTATGAAACTCAACTGAGGAGAGACAGTTGGAAAGGCGGGAAGGCAGCACGCAGGCGCTGAGGGATGCTCCCAAAAGCTTTCTGATTGGACGTTGGGGAGCGTTCCCGCGCAGGCTCCGTCGGTACCGACGTACCCATATGTGAAGACTTATTCCTGCTGTTCCCAGAGATCACCTGTTACAGGTAAGTAACTGTGCTTTACTGCATCTACTGAATGTGCCAGTTAGTATGGTGCCACATGGTTGCAACATGCTAAGAGCAGGGGGATTGACACATACATCTCCTGAGGTTAGCGTGGGCCTCCGTGCTAGTTTCACGGCTCAATAGCGTGCTATTTTAGCACACTTTAATAAGCATGTGCCTATATTTCCTCGAACTCTTCCTCCTTGCAAATTCATTTCATGAGTAGTTGTCCTTGAATTTCATTTTCCATGCAGAATCTCATCTTCGTGTACTTTATGGAAGTCTATCAAATATTTGGCTGATTCTGTTATATCCTCTCTACTTTCAGGAAGTATATTATGAGTGTCTTAAGTCTCTCTTTGTTGGGTTTCTCTGAATTACTTCCATTCTTTCAATATCTTTATGGAGTTAGTCTCCAGAACCGAACATTGTGTTCAAGGTGGGGTATCACTACTTACCTATACAAACACTGTCCTTGCTTTTCCCCTGAAAACCAAAGCAAGCAGAAATGGAGGTAGACACAAGGTGACACAAGGTCCAAACAATGGTTTTATTCCAGGATGTAAAATGACTCGACTCAGTTGAGTTTCGGCAGATCAACTTTCATCAGTGCTCTAAAAAGATGAATAGTCATAAAAATTAATATATAAATAAAATTAAAAAGGATAAGCTAATTGATATACACGTCTGATGAAAAACAGATACACATGTACATATATAGAATCATATATACTAACAGACAGAAAATAAAAATGAGGCACAAATATAAAATGTGAATCAGGAACTGAACATATAGAAACCACTTTACCAGTGCGGGTAATTAAATTTCTACATTTTTATACCCTTTTGATTGTATTAATGCTTTATTTTTAGATGCATTCTATGGGCAACGGTTTTGCTAGAATTTTAATGAATACCTGCACTGGTAAATTGGTTTCTATATGTTCAATTTCTGATTTTCTTTTTATTTATTTATTTATTAACTTTTATGAATATTCATGTTTTTAGACCCCTTATGCAGGTTGATCTGCCAAAACTCAGCTGAGTCGAATCATTTTGCATCCCGGAATATTACATTTTGGAATAAAACCTTTGTTTGGACTTTGTTGGGCCTTGTGTCTACCTCCATTTCTGCTTGCTTTGGTTTTCATCATTTTTTGGAGGATCTTTCTCCCTTGTTTGGCATCTTTCTCTTCCCCTACCATGGACTGCATATATACAGATAATATCTGACTGTTCAGCTATTTTAAATGGCCTGATATTATCCATGTATTTTTTGAAAATGCACGGATAGGTGAACGCATAATTATCTTTGAATATCAGTCCGGTAGAGTATAATTGTTCATTCATGTGGATCATTCCCTGTCTAATCAATAAAACTCCCATCAACAGATGCAGAACAGAAGTAGGGTGTTTCACTTTCCAACTCAATACAGATTATGTTCAAATTTCGGTGTCGCATCAGTGACGATGACACAGACTTCCTCCACTGTAAAGCATTGTATGTAGTATCACAAAACCCTGCAAATAAAAACTCAAAGGCTGACCATACTACACCCAGCACCAACCCTACATATGAAAAGTCAGTAGTGCAAATATTCTAGTACATCAGCACACCTCCAGTGAGGAAAGAACAAGTCAGATTGCTATAGATTCTGACCTATAACCAACATGTTAACAGAATCCCTCACTTTAGCTGCACATGGAAAACAGACCATCATCTTGTAAAGAATAATAAACTACAAGTTAGAAGCAAATATGCAGACAATTACGAAATGAAAAGCCCCAAATGCTCTGAGCAGTGGAGCACTGAAGAAAGAGAAACGGAGATACATGTTCTCCTGTTGTGAGCTATAAGAAATGCACATTTTCAAAGCTGACATATTTTATTCTCTGAAGATTAATATTCTTTTGTACCTTTGTCGTTTGATTATTTTATTTTTCCAATTGGTTTGGCTCTGGTCTCTGTTTACCACTTCCTCTTCTTGGTTGTCTCCTACATTCTTTTCCAGGATCTCATTTTCATTTTCTGTTTTTTTCACTCTCCTTGTCTTCTTCCCTTCTTTTCTTACATCTCTCTCGGACATTGATCCTTCTGGCTTATTTTTTTTCTCTCATCTGCCTTTTTACCTAACCTATAGCTAGATTTCATTCCTCCTTGTCTCTGCTCTTCACCTTTCACCACTTACCAGCTTTCCATTTCCTACTGTTGCCTCCCCAGTCCTCCCATTACCCACCTCTGTCTCATTCCTATTCTCCCTTCTTTCATCCACTTTCTAATCCCTCATCCCCTCTCCAGCCTCATCTCCTTTCTTTTGTTTCTCATCCCCTAATCAGCCCCAGCTCCTTCCCTATCACTTATCCCCTCTCTACTTCCAATTCCTTTCTTACATCTTACCCTCTGTTTGGCTTCAAGTTCCCCTTTCACCTCCCCCATTTCTACTCTCTCTCACCTTCAAAGATTTGTCCCCTTCCTTTCACCCCTCTCTCATCCCTTTTCAACTGCCTCTCAACTGTCCCCAAATCCACCAGGTCTTTCAAACCCTTTCCCCTCCCCCTATTTCTCATATCCTTACTCATACCCAACACCACTTAGTCCCATTGTCCTCCTAATTAATGGTCAGTCCCCAATCTCCTTCCAACTTTACTCATCCATATTCGTCCACCTTCTGCTCAATCCCCACTTATACTTAATACCCAATTTTAGAGTCTGTTTTATTTTGTTCATCCACCCAATTTTAGAATCTTCATCTAATCTCAGCCCCTGTTTTCTGGCATCCTCATGTCCCCAGTATCTGCCCTCTGCCTCCTAATCCTCTTTTCCATCTACTTCCTTCAAAATAAATTAACCCTGCTGTTTCTCCTCCATATCCCAGCATCCAACTTGTTCTTTCTCCACTAGAGGTGTGCTGATGTACTAGAATATTTGCACTACTGACTTTTCATAGGTAGGATTGGTGCAGTTTGAATTTTTGGACTTTGTGCTGGGTGCAGTATGGTGAGCCTTTGAGTGTTCAGCTGCCCTCTATCCCTCTCCCTTTTCACTCCCCTGTTTTCTGCCTCTTATCCACACTGATCCTAGCATCTACCAGCATCAGTTTCTTTCCAGCCCCTCCCTGAATCAGCCCATTTCCTTTTTCATCCTCAACATCAGTCCCCTTCAAGTCCCAGTAACCCCCATCTGGTGTGTTAACCCCCTTCCAGTCCCCGTCCCCCCTTCCCGGTACCTTCCGGCGCCAGCTCCTTGCATTCCTAGCACCCACACCATCAGCTTCCTTCCAGTCCCAGTTCTGTCCTCAGGTATCAGCTCCCTTCTAGTCCTAGTTCCTCTCCCCCTGCCCCCCAGTGTCAGTTCTCTTTCAGTTTCCCCTCACAGTACTTTCCAGTGTCAGCCCCTCGCTTTCCCAATCCGCCCCCCCCCCTTCCAGTGTCAGCTTCCTTTCAGTCCCTCTTCCCCACTCTCCAGCCTCCTTCTAGGCCCAGTCCTATCCCTAGGTGTCAACTCCCTTCCAGTCACCCCTCCACATCAGCCGTAGTCCCATTACCCTTCTTCACTTCTTCTCGCAGCCGATTTAAACAGCTGCGGGTGGACTTTTCTATGCTCCCATGACTGTGCTGGCTTACAAAGCCCCAGACCACAGTGTTTCTAAAGCCAATAGCAAGCATCTCCTGTTACTTGCCACAGTACAGAGAAAGAACCACTAAAATAGTAAAGGGGGTGGAAGGATACCCCTATGAGGAGAGGCTTAAAAGATTAGGGCTCTTGAACTTGGAAAAGAGACGGCTGAGGAGGGGGGATATGATAGAGATCTATAAATTAATGAATGGAGTAGAACGGGTAAACATAGATTGATTGTTTGCTTCTTCAAAAAGTAGAAAGACTAGGGGACACGCAATGAAGCTTCACATTTAAGACTAATTGGAGAAAATATTTTTTCTCTCAGCACGTAATCAAACTGGAATTCATTACTGGAAAATGTAGTAAAAGCTGTTGGTGTAGCTGGGTTTAAAAAAAGATTTGGACAAGTTCCTGGAGGAAAAGTCCATAAACCACTATTAAAGAGGACCAGGATAAGCATTGTGGAATCTGTGTACTTTTTTGGGAACCTGCCAGGTACTTGTGACCTGGATTGGCCACTGTTGGAAACAGGATACTGGGTTTGATGGACCTTGGTCTGACCCAGTATGGCATTTCTTATGTTCTTATGTACTTGCAGCAGATTTGGTTGCAGGTGAGTTACTTTGTTGTTGTTTGTTGCAGTAGCTGTGCACACATTGCTGATTCTTGGCTGTTGCATTAAGAATGTCAGTGTGCTAAACCTGTTATATAGTTCTCCAGGAACAAGCAGGAAGACAGTCCTCACATATGGATAAGGTTTATTTGTTCATTAATACGCTAAGTATTTACATGCAGTTCTGCAATATAACATGTTTCAATGGTTATATTCAGAGTTAAGTAATGTTCTCTTAAGTGATGGCGATGTCTAGACTTGCTGGCAAAGTCAAGAATGATTTTATCCCAAACAAGTTCATTTTTCAGTGTGCCAAACTCACGTCACTGCTTTCTCTCTCAAATGCATGACAGAGTTAGCAATGGATTCACCTGCCTCTTATTTGTAGCTGCCAAACATAAATTTTTCACATATTACATTTTTGGTGGGTTTGAAATAGACTTCTAAAGCGTTCCAGATATGTCTAATAGACATCTAATGCGTCACCATTTTTCAAGGACTATGCGATCAGGGTTCAATTTCCACCAGCACTCTTTGTGACCTTGGATAAGTCGCTTTACCCTCCATTGCCTCGGAAGAAAAGGCCTGACAGTCTACTTCCAGTCATTCATTGCCAAGAAAATCCAGGGACTTACCAAAAGTCAGCATTAACTTAGTGGCACTAAAAACAAACAAACAAACAAACAAATTTAGAGGATTATCCCAGATGACAATTTATCATCAGTAATCATGTCTCAGATCTGCCATCTGCAACCTTCTTTCCGCATCTCTGTATTGGATTGGTCAGTTGGTGTGAGGAAGCCTCTACTTTCCTGCCCTCAAGAAGGATATATGGCCATTACTGCAGGAGGGATGGTGAAACTTCCTCTTCTTGCCTGTCCCCATGAAGGATATATCATATAGCTAATCGGTGCTGCAAAGGCAGACAATCCTCCTCTTCTTGCCTGCCCCCATGAAAGATGTAGCCAATTAATGCTACAGGAATGGAGAAGTCAATTCTACTTTTCTTCTCCCAAGGATCATGTAACCAATCAGTGCTGCAGAGGCAGGGGAACTTCCTCTTCTTGCCTGACCCCTGGAAGGGTGTAACCTGATGAGATCCACGTACATGTGTAGGCCTCCCTGCTGTATTAGTACCACAAAGCAGAGCAGAGTAAGTATGTTTTGGAGATGCTGCTGATCTTCCACTTGCAGAAATTTGGCCTGAGACTGGAGAAAGGTACACGGATTGAGGTGTAATGGGGGGAGGGGGAAAGCGGAAGAATCAGGTAGCGGAAGAATAGAGAGGAAAGGAAGAAAGCCAAAATCAGGTATTGGGCTTAGAGGTAGAAAGACTGGAGATTGATGTGGCCAAGGCCCGAGGGAAGATTGTAGGTAGGGACTGATTTAGCTGTGGATGAAGACAAATAGGAGGAGCATAAGGATAAGGAATTGAGCTATCCAGTATGAGGTGAAGTATATCTGGAATCACTCTGATAGGTAAGGGGAAAAGAGCATTATTAAAGCTGAGGGAAAGGGGCAAGGAAGGCACAAGAGACGTAGACATAATTGTGAAATTGAGAGAAAGATGGAAGAAAGGGACATAATATGAAACAAGGGAGAATGATGGTAAGGATGAAAGATGGAGAAGTGGGTAAAGAGAGAAAGCATGAGGAAAATATAAAAGAAAGCATGGAGTTGGAGGGATAAGAGAAGAGAAATTGGATTTGATAAAGGAGGAAAATCTAAGACAAGTGAAGGAGAGAAGAGAAGAAAGGAAGTATATGTCGTGGGAAGGGATGAATGGGGATAGAAGAAAGGAAATGAGAGAATTGAGAGACATGGAAGGAAAGGGAAAGATGGAAGAGATGAGACAACTGAGGCATAAAAGAAAAGAAACACAGAAATATAGAAATGTGATGGCAGAAGAAGACCACATGGCCTATCTAATCTGCCCTTCCATATCAACTACTACAATAGTCCCCTTTTTTCCTTTTGAGATACTCAGTGTTTGTCCCATGCTTTTTGTGAACTCAGATACTGTCCTCAACTCTACCAGCTCCACTGGGATACTATTCCATGCATCTACCACTCTTTCCGTAAAGAAATATTTCCGCATATTACTCCTGAGTGCCCCCTTTTACCCTCATCCTATGTCCCCTCGTAGCAGAGCTTGCTCTCTATCGAAAGAGGCTCTCCTCCTGTGTATTTATGCCATGGGGTATTTAAACATCTCTATCATATCTCCTCTATCCCGCCTTTCCTCTAAAGTATACATATTAACATCCTGTCATGAGGCTGGTACTAATAAAGATGCAAAGTTGAAAAGAAACCCTGTTTCTCACAGAGATTTAGATGTGCAATTACTTCAAAGCACAGCTAGAGGGGGCAGGAGTGATCATACAGAAGCTAATGAGGCTAGGAGATCTAACCAGTTGCACCTGGGAATGAGCCCGGGAGATTCAAAGAGAAGATCCCTTTATAAGCAGAAGCTTAATGATAGTAAAGCAGACACAGAGTGGGAGAGGAAAAGCCAAGCAATAAGGAGCACGGCTGCAGAAAGGGAAGCAGCAAAACAAGGAGCAGAAGGACTTGGAGAAGGAACTAGGAGCACGGCTAAGGAAAGAAAGAGAGACCTGAAGGAAGGAATCCTCCTTGAGCAAGCCCAAAGGAATGGAATTCACAGAGGTGGAGTTCAGAGGGGCCAAGCTACCAGAGCAGCTGTTCAGAGGGAGTCTGCTGGGGAAAGCAGTCAGGCTGGAGAGTGTGCCACTCCCTGCTCAAGCAACGTTCCTGAGTCCAAAGCTGAGAGACGTATCCAGAGAACCAGGTTTGGAGGAAGACCTGCAGTCACTGGAACCTGCTAGACAAGTTTTACCAGGTACTCGAGGAAAAGGAGTTTTTATCAAAGCTACTTTACCACTGAAGCAGAGAGCTGAATCCATACCAGGTTTTGCTAAGCTGCCAGGAAGCACAGCACTGTCCAGAAGCTACCGGCAGAAAAACTGTTGCAAATGAGACGTTCTTAGGAGAGAAGGCTCCAGGGAGTCCAGCTACAGAAACCCAAGGTATGAAAGCTTTATTCCTGCTAAAGAATGCTTAACTCCTAGAAGCACTGCTAAGGCAAATACTCACTTTGTAAGAAGAAGAAAGAAACCAGAGTGGTTTCAAGAATTACCAAGAGCACTTAAAACCCAGTCTTATTGGAGGCAAGTTACTGGAGACAGTCCATGTAAATCTATAACAGCCAGGGACAGTATTTACTCCGTGGGGGAAAGCAGTGAGGCAGAATCTATGGACGTAGAAGATATAAATGCTATTCCCATGCCTCAGGAAAAAGATATGGATTGTGGGTTGCGTATGGCTGCTAGCCTAGAGTCTATAGCCACCGTGTAAATAAGAAGAAAACATGTTTAATTGTTTTGTTTGGAATGAACTGAATTCCTCCATTTTTCCTTGGCACTAATTGTGAAGCTACTAACAGTTAGTCCACCTGCTTATTACCGGCACCTTTTCAAACAAAGGACATTCTTTGATTTCCACTGTCTTAATTGAACCCTTGCACAGAGGGGAAATAAAAGCCTTGTTTCCCTACACTCTTGGCTGAAGTATTATGTGCACACAAGGAGCTGAATAAGATAAGACCAAACTCCGATTTGGCCTTACATTACACCACGCTCCTTGAAAATAAAATACATCGTGGAGCATGCCCTTACCGCCCTTGGCCACTAGGGGCTGCCACCATGACACATCCTTAAGTCTATACTCATATGCTTTATAACAAACACCACTAACCATTTTAGTAGCCACCCTTTGCATCAACTCCAACCTGTTTATATCCTTTTGAAGGTGTGGTCTTCAGAATTGCACACAATATTCCAAATGAGGTTGCACCAAAGACTTATACAGAGGCTTATACTTTCTTTTTTCTGTTGGCCATTTCTCTCCCTATACACCTAAGTATCCTCCTAGCTTTCAGTGTCACCTTTTCTATCTGTTTAGCTACTTTGAGATCATCAGACAGAAGTACTTCATCCCCTACACTGTTCTGTTCCCTTGTATTATTGCAGCCCAAATACATGACCCTGCATTTTTTAGCATTAAATCTCAGCTGCCAAATTCTTGACCATTCTTCAAGCTTAGCTAGATCCCTCCTCATGTTATTTACTCCTTCCTGGGTATCTACTCTATTGCAGATTTTGATATCATCTGCAAAGAGGCAAACCTTACCCGACAACCCTTCCGCTATATTACTAACAAAGATATTAAAAAGAATCAGACCAAGGACAGATCCCTATGGCACACCACTGATAACCACCTCCTCCTCAGAGTGAGCTCCATTTGTGTACCCTTTGTCTCCTCCCACTCAACCAATTTCTAACCCAATCAGTGACTTTAGGGTCTGTTCCTAGGGTGCTCAAGTTTGTTTATAAGTCGCCTGTGTGGATCAGTGTCAAAGGCTTTACTGAAATCTCAGAAAACCACATCTAGGGCTTTCCCTCAGTCCAACTCCATGGTCACCCAGTCAAAGAAATCAATCAGATTTGTCTGACAAGATTTGCCTCTGGTGAATCCATGCTGCTGCCGATCCAGTAATCTATTTGACTCCAGAAACCTCACTATTTTCTCTTTCAGGAGCATTTCCAATAATTTACTCACCACAGAGTTTAGACTAACCAACCTGTACTTTTCAACTACATCCTTACTTCCGCTTTTGTGTAAAGGGATCCACATGGGCCTCTCTCCAGTTCTCTGTTACCACTCCCGACTCCAAAGAGGCATTGAAAAGGTCAGTCATTTGAGCTGCTAGAACGTCCCCAGGTTTGTTCAGTATTCTTGGATATATCCCATCTAGTTCCATAGCTTTGTCTACTTTTAGTTTAGTTAGCTCCTCACGAACACAGCCTTCTGAAAATTGATTCCCGTTGCTTCTATTCCTATTTGTGGGTGTTTTCTGAGATCCTGCTCCTGGCCCTTCATCTGTGAACACAGAACAGAAATACTTGTTAAGCAATTCCTCTTCAGCTTCTACATATTTCTCCCCTTCACCCTTGAGTCTGACAATACCACTTTTGCTCTTCCTCCTCTCAGTAACATATCTGAAAAATGTCTTATCCCCCCATTTTATTCCATTGGCTATTTCTTCTTCTTTTTGTAGCTTTCCTTTCCTGCCTACCTTGCTAGCTTCTCTAGGTTTTTCCAAATATAGATGCCTGTCTTCCTCTTTCTGTGATCTCTTGTAGTTCATAAAGGCCTTCCCCATTTTCTTCACCTTTTCAGCTACTTCTTTTGAGAACCATAGCGGCCTCCTTTTCCTTTTCCTTTTTACTTTTATTTACCATTCTAACAAAAAGGCTGGTTGCGTTTAAATATCTCTTCAGTTTTGCCCAGTGTTTTTCTACAACCCCCTCCTGTTTATTTATTTATTTACAGGCTCTTATATACCATGCTTCACATATGGGTTCTGTTACCAGTTGCCTGAATAGTTCTCCCTGTAGAGAATCCAGGATCTTCTTACTTCTAGGTGACACCGCAGCAGGGATGTGGCAATCAACATCCGTCATATTGAAATCACCTACCAGTAGCACTTCCCCTTTCCTGGCAATACTGCGTATGTCTTCTATAAAATCTCTGTCCACTTCTTCTCCCTGTGAGGGGTGGTCTGTATATCATGCCAATACAAATGGATTTCTCTTTCCTTCTTTCTAGTTTAACCCACAGTGCCTTCTCTCTCCCTTTTAAGCCCTGTAATTCTATAGCTTTAATATTATTTTTTACATATGGTGCCGCCACTCCTTCCCTTCTTCCTACCCTATCCTTCCTGAGTAAAATAGCCTGGTATAATTATACCCCAGTCATGGTTGTCCATGAACCATGTCGCCATGACTGCCACTAAATCCAAGTCAGCCTCTTCCATTAAAGCCTCAACATCTGGGATCTTATTTCCCATGCTACAGGCATTTATATACACTGCTTTCCAGATGTTGCTCCTTTTACCTATTGCTATAGAGGTATTTATTGTTTCACTTACCTGGGGGCTTTCGCTTACCTGGAGGCTTTCGTCACCCATCCCAACTAATCTAGTTGAGGATGGGTGATGAAAGAGAGATAGATCGAGGGAGATAGATGGCACTTGATTTTCAGGGAATAAATAAATGAACCAAAAAGACAAGGACATGGGAAAAGAAGGGATGAAGAAGGGCAAATGAGTAAAAACTGAACTGAGAAAGGGGAAAATGCTGAGATACATGGAGGATAGAGATCAGGGAAGGAAATAGTGGGGAGAGAAAAGCTGGGATGAAGTGAAGTTGGGGTCATCACAGAGTAAGTAAGGAGAGGGGCAGGGGTAAATGGGGGATATATATGGAGAGCTGAATGGAGGATAAAAGGAAAATGCTTTGTAATGGAAGGGGGAAAGGTAGATGGAGAGACAGAAGGAGAGGGAGCAAGTTGAAAGCTGGAAGACAGGTAGGTATCAAAGGCTGAAAAGGGAATCTGGTGGGCTGTGAGAGGCAGAGATATGGTGCCTTTCTTTCTTCCATGTGAGTTCCGTTTACCATCACCTTGTGTCATCAGTCAGTCAACGAATTTCTGATCCAGTTCACCACCTTGGGGGAGAGGTAGAAAATACCCCCACAAAAAAACAGCTGAAAATGGTTGGGGTATTTAGAAAACAATGCCTTTAGAGCTGAAGATGCAATTTTTACATAATATTTAACTCCCCAAACTAAACCATCCTCCCAGCAGCACCTTTAAATGCCATACAGTCCACTTGGGTGGGGGAAGGGGGAGGGTAGTTTACTAAACTTTTCTTCAAATAAAATGGCTTCTATAAAATTAGTCTAGGCATTATGCAAGTAAAAGTAAATGCAATGAAAAGAATGTATATACCGGGGCGGACTATGAGCGAAGCATGAGCAGAATTCTCCATAACTCCTCAGCATCCAAATGCTTGTTTAAAATAAAACGCCTTAAGCTGTTTGATAAAACTCTGGACAGCTTTTGCAAAATGCACTTCCAATGGTACCACATTCCACAGTTTCAGTGAATGACATCACCCTAACTTGAGTCTCAACTAAATTGCAGTTCTTTGCTGTGAGCATCACAAACAATGCAGCATTAGGGGGCCTAAAATAAGAAGAGGGAACATATGGTTGAAAGGTTTGTTGGAAAAATTTGGGCTCTTTCCCCTTGCAAAGCTTTGTAAAACTAAACTACCTGTTTAAATTTAATTCCATGATTGGCATCCAGTATAGCACTTTTATTTGGAGCATAATAAGGTCTTCTGCAACTCATTAATAAGCTTGCTGACACATTTTAAATAGTCTGTAGTCCCTTCAAATAAGATGCCGGCAGTCCCACAAAAATTGCATTCCCACTATCTATTACTGATAACATCAGTGATTGCAACACCATTTTGAAATCCTCAATCTCAGTAAAGTAATTCACCCTCCGTAGAAACTGCAATCTCCAAAATGCCACCCGTATTAACGGTTTTGGTGTACTACTGGAAGTTATTGTAGGAACCTACTTTATGAGATAGACATAAAATAGGCCTTTTTCTGAAATTTTATAGGCACCTTGTTATAAAATTGTCCCCTTTATGATTGACGTAAGAATCCAATGAACGTCATTAGAGCATTGCTCTATAAAGGTCTAATATCACCATATAGTAACATAATAAATGATGGCAGATAAAGACCAGTATGTTCCATCTAGTCTGCCCAGTAAGATGGCAAGATTAGGTGCACCTGCCGCTCCATGCAGGCCACCCGTCCCCATGTCTTTGTTTTATGGGTGAACCCACCGCTCCGTGTAGGACACCCCCCTGTATGTTGAGAAATTAGTTAGTTAAGTTTATTTTGATTTTATCCTGTTGCTGTAAAGGGATCCACTGTGTCTGTTCCATGCCATAAATAATGCATTCACCCAATGTTCTCAAGAGCCCAAAGACACTTATTCAATATGAGCCCAATTCCATAACATGCACATCGGGCCCGTGGACACATCTGAATTAAAAACAGGCCCCATTTGTACCCAATTTTGCATCCGTAGGTCTAGACGTGCCTGTGGGTCTAGAATCAGGGAGATAGAAATGTTCAGCACAGCATGGGCAAAGCACTATTCAGCCGGCCCATGCACGCGTCTGCCCATGGGTGAAGGCATGGGCCATGCGATATAATGGAGAAACATGTCCCTCGTCAATATTACCTGACATGGATAAACATTTTGGATGTTCCCAGTCCCACCGTATTCTGAAAAGTTACACGTTTCGGATTTTGCCTGTCTCTGCGATGTATCCGCAAATGCCACCCCCCCGGAAAAACATGCATCTCCTAAGCTGCTCTTCACACTGACAGTAGTTTGCTGATACAAACTTGACATGAATACCAATGAGAAATGACTGCTGCTGCAACCTACACCACATACCAGTCCTCTACAGACCCTGAAAAGTGTATGTATTTTTGTATGTATTTAACAGGTTTTTTATACCACTTTATCCTTTCAGTCAAAGCAGTTTACATTGTAAGTTAAATTTGGTAATGTACATTAAACAGAGACATTGATAACTTGGATTTTTTGAGGCAATGGAGGGTTAAGTCCTATCTGATCAGGGTGTATGAGGAATTGCAGGACTCCATACAAAAACATAAAACCTTTGTGAAAATTTTATAATCAATATTAAGTAAACAGAACCAGGAGCAGGACCTCAGAAAACACCCACAAATAGGAACAGAAGCGAGGGACATCTTGAACAATTTTCAGAAGACTGTGTTCATGAGAAACTAGCTCAACTTATAGTAGACAAAGCGATGGGACCGGATGGGATACACCCTAGAATACTTAGGGAACTTGGGGATGTTCTAGCAGCTCCAATGCCTCGTTGGAATTGGGAGTGGTGTCAAAAGACTGGAGAGAGGCTCATGTGGTACCTTTGCACAAATTGCAGATGAGCACACCAGATCTTCCCATGCACCCCTCAAACTGCATCCGCACACTCTCACTTTTTGGCAGAATTATGTTTTTGTGACTGAAAGATGTTCTGAACCTATACATATCAGCTATGACATAACATAATAGCATGGGGTACCAGGACTAAAATATGGTCCCCATTTCTCACCCAAACAAGAATCCTTTCCCTATTCAAGCCCATTCTATCCCTACATTTGCAGTCCCATTTTTCAGAAAATGAGAATTGTTAGGGTCCCCTAGATTGGCTCCTTTAGCACAAACAGCACATTTCAGCATTGCCATAATACACACTATTGCTTATCATAATATTTCTGTAAGGGTGTTTATTCATGTGTCTATACCTTACAACATTCCCTCACCTCTGCTCTCTGTTCCTTAAAACTGCATCTTATGTTTTTCCAGACGGAAGTCACAACAGTTCAAACCATACTTGTCACAACCATTGTTCAATATGGGATTTATTTATTTATCATTTCTTATATACCGCCTTTCATGATATCAAGACGGTTTACATTGAACAAACTGAAATTAGATTGAACAGGGCATTATAACTTGGAGATAACTATTTTATAGGGAACATGGGCAATGGAGGGTTAAGTGGCTTGCTCAAGACCACAAGGAGCACCTGTGGGACTAGAAACCCCAGTCCTTCCGGCCCAAGGTTGCTGTCCTCTATTTGGATTTGAACCCCTGACCTTCCGACCTGAGGTACTTTGCCCCAACCACTAGGCCACTCCTCCTTCTCTGCATTGCAGAGAAGAGCAGAATGTTTCCTAAGTCCTGGCCTTATTCCACGTTTCAGCAGGAATGACATGGACATTTCCGGGAAAGAATACGTACTTGGGCCTTTCCCGAATATGCTTTATACGTTTCTACTGCTGACCACACCCCCGTTCTGCCCCTTCTTGGCACATTCTGAGATCCCCGTGCTAGCGCCATGGACGTGCATGACAGCAGTGTTTCAGAATATGGTCACGGACGTTTTCGGCACATAAACGTCCTCACCACATGTACAAACCCCTTATTCGTGTTCTGGAATGACCCCCTATGTGTACATAAAAAACTCAGATCTCAGATCTACAGGAGCGATTATGTTGTCTGGTAAGACAGTCCAGACATGGTCCGTCACATCATTGATCCAAAAAAGGAAAAGCTATTTTTAACATTATATCCCACATACACTTAGTAAAGTCCCAGAAATTCTGCCAAAAGTGAATATTACTGGACTTTACCAACTGTGCGTGGGATATAATGTTAAAAATAGTTCCTTTGCGTCCCTCTAGTCCAGTCTCGGAACCATAGAGTTTAGAATCTCCTCCAGCAGCTTTGGAGACTGAAAGACATCATCGCTTTGCTGGCACCAGTATAAATAGAGAAGGACCGCCCCCTTTCACCAGTACTTTCAGTCTCCAAGCAGCTAGAGGAGATTCTGAGCCTGGGTCTGGGCTCAGTTAGGACAAATAAGCAGAGCTTGTTTTTGGGGGTTTCCCTTTAAATATATAGAGAGTAGTTGGGTTTAAGGGGGGGGGGAGGTTTCCTTAAGATTTTAGGTTCTAATTGGCTGTTTTTTGTTTTTTTGTGCCAGGTGGAGTGCTGCCCCTGAAGGGGATTCAGCTCCTTTCTCAGTTCCATCCTCATGTCTTCCTCTCTTCTGCTATTCTCCCTCTTCTCCTTCCTCCCCCCCTTCCTCTTTCCTCTTTCCCGGCCTGTAAACGAGCACTGGGGGCAGAAACAGTTTGGAAATAGCCTCCCTGCTCCCGAACCCGCTACTAAGGGTGAGGAGCAGGTGGCAGGCGCGTTCCCCTCGCTACTGGGGTAGATGGCAAAGCCCCTTTTGACATGTGGCGTTTCTAGCGCTAGAGCCAAAGCCGCTGTCCGGCTGAGCTCAGCGCGTGGGGGCCTCCCCGGAGCATCCGGCACAGGTGGAGCATAAAAGCAGAGAGAGGACGGTGAGTAGCCTGGCCGTTTTGCCCACATTTGGTGGGTGAGCTGGTGTCAGGGGGAGGCCTCGGAGGAACAGGTTTTTTGCAGGGCAGAGTGAGGGCCGCGTGTAGCCGTGCGGGAAGAGTGGCGGCGGCGGCGGCAGCCATTTTGAAGGCGCATTTTAGTTTTCCCCCGGGTCTGGGAGTAGTTTAGCCGGTTTAAAGCTTCATTTTTGGGGGGGATTCAGCTGAATAGCCTGGTGCCTGCAATTGGTAGGAGTCTAGTTTAAAAAAAAAAAAAAAAAAAAAAGTAAATGATTTATAGTCCCATCCCTATCTTAGAAAGGATAATTATAGGTGCAAGCGCGGCAGTTGTGGTACTATGCCCGCGAAGCCTCGGTGCCTGGTCTGTGGCACGAGGCGAGGTGAGCTGCTGGACTCCGGGGTCTGTAGGTCTTGCACTCTGGAGGCCAAGGGGATGGAACAGATGCCTGAGGAGGCTGCGTCGGAGAGGGTAACGGTTCCTCAGGAAAGAGGGGCGGTCCTGGCTGCGGCTCTTGGCTCAGAGGAGCCGGTTGCAGGGCCTTCCTCGGGTGAAGGCTCGGCGGGATCTGGGGGGCTGGATCAGGTAGCCGCTGCTCTGCTAATACCGCCGAACTTCTTTGCACTCATGCAGCAGGCGTTTGCCTTGCTCCAACCAGCGATGACGGTTCCTCCTTAAGATTCCCAAGGACTGAAGCGGACAGGGGCTTTGGTCCATTCTGAGGAGGCTGCTCCTCCGGCCAAGAGAGCTCGGGGGCCTGGGGAGGATGGTTTGGCGTCTCAGCTGGGGGAAGAGCTAGGAGCGGTAGACGCGGATCTGGACGAGGTCTCGGAGGATGAGTTGGAAGAGGGAGAGTTGCCTGATACGGAGCAACAGAGTCGGGTGGTCAGGGTGTTTCGGCGCGAAGAGCTGCCAGCCTTGATTGACGAGACTCTAAGGACGCTGAATATGCCTGCGGGCGGGGCGGTAGCGGAGGAAACTTTGGAGGATCCGCTATTGCAGGCCGTCCGGACATCCCACAAGGTTTTTCCTGTGCATCGTGTTTTTAAAAGTATGATTCAAGAGGAATGGGATTTGCCAGAGTTGGCCCTAAGGGGTTCAAGGGCTTTAGCTAGACTTTATCCCCTGGCCGAACAGGATAGGGAGCTCTTTCGGTCTCCCAAGGTGGATGCTGCGGTGTCGGCAGTTACGAAAAAGACTACAATTCCCATTGAGGGCGCTGCGGCGCTGAAGGATGTACAAGACAGGAGGTTAGATACTCTGTTGAAGCAGGTTTTTGATGCATGCGCCCTTTCCATGCAGGCCTCGATAGCGGGGGCATGGGTGGCGAGAGGCTGCTTGCGGTGGTCCCAGGGGTTGCAAGGGGATCATTTGCAGGGACACTTGCAGGATGCAGCTCGGTTGGAGTCAGGAACGGCGTATTTGGCGGACATCCATTATGATCTCATTTGCGGCTTGGCTAAGAGTATGGCGTCAGTGGTAGCAGCCAGGCAATATCTCTGGTTGCGTAATTGGGCGGCTGATAGTTCGTCTAAGGCTCGACTTAGTAAGCTGCCGTTTCGGGGAAAGCTTTTGTTTGGTGAAGATCTGGAGAAGTTGGTCAAGGATCTGGGCGAATCAAAAGGCGGCCAGCTTCCGGAGGATAAGCCCAAGCAAGCCCGGAGTTCGTCGGGGTTCCGGGGATCTCCGAGGGAGTTTCATAGGTTTCGGTCCACTCGATTTGGCCAGCCCCAGCGGGGCAGATTTGCGGCTAGAGGACAAGGTTTTCGAAGATTCCGGGGAGCTGGCAGGGGGTTCGCTCCCTTTCCATCCTCGGCCGGTAAAAAGTCACAATGAGATAAGGCGGACTCAGGTGGCGGTTGTTCCCGTGGGCGGTCGGTTGCGGGAGTTTTACCCTGCCTGGGTCCGGATTACATCGGACCAGTGGGTCCTCGAGGTCATTCGAGAGGGGTATGCACTAGAGCTCCATCGACCCGTCTTAGATTCCTTTGTCCTGTCTCCTTGCAGAG
Organism: Ichthyophis bannanicus; assembly: GCA_033557465.1. Lineage (NCBI taxonomy): Eukaryota > Metazoa > Chordata > Amphibia > Gymnophiona > Ichthyophiidae > Ichthyophis > Ichthyophis bannanicus. Next base: position 353,394,051 of record CM066033.1, read on the forward strand.
CTCCCCTAAAATTGTGGGCGGTGTCGGAGACGCTGCAGCGGTTACTGCAGCTCCAGGCGGTAGTGCCCGTCCCCTTAGAGCAATGCGGGTCCGGTCGGTACTCCATCTGTCGTGCCAAAGAGGAAGGCACGTTTCGGCCGATTCTAGATTTGAAGAGGGTGAATCGGTGTCTCAGGGTCACCCATTTCCATATGGAGACCCTGCGTTCCGTTATTGTGGCGGTCAGAGCGGAAGAGTTCCTGACGTTGCTGGATCTGACGGAAGCTTATCTCCATATCCCGATTCAGCAGGAGCATCAACAGTTTCTGCAGTTTGCGGTGCCCATGGGGCATTTCCAGTTTCGAGCGTTACCCTTTGGGCTCGCTACGGCACCGCGGACGTTCACCAAGATTATGGTAGTGGTAGCGGTGGCGCTCCGCAAGGAGGGGGTCTTGGATGATTGGCTGATTCCCGCGAAGTCAAGAGAGGAGAGTGCCGCGGCCACTGCCCGGGTGGTACAGCTGTTGGAAAGCCTGGGGTGTGGTCAACTTTGCAAAGAGCAGCTTGATTCCCTCGCAGTCTCTCGAATATTTAGGAGCTCGCTTCGAGACGCAGACGGGGGCAGTGTTTCTCCCAGCTGATCGAGTGCTGCGACTTCGGACGCTGGTACGGAAATTCCTTTCAAAACCAGTGCCAACGGCGTGGCACTATCTGCAGTTGCTAGGCATGATGGCAGCCACCATCGAGGCGGTTCCGTGGGCGAGGGCTCACATGCGGCCGTTGCAGAGCGCGCTGCTCCGGAGGTGGTATCATCAACAGGATGCGTTGTCGCAGCGACTGATCTGTCCTCTGGAGGTGCGTCAGGAGCTCCGGTGGTGGTTGCAGCCAGAGAGTCTGTCGGCGGGGGTACCTCTGGACCCTCCATCCTGGAGATTGATAACAACGGATGCAAGTCTCCTGGAGTGGGGAGCGCATTGCGAGGGGCGCTTTTCCCAGGGTCAATGGTCTCGAGTGGAGAAGACGTGGTCCATCAACCGGTTAGAGATGCGAGCGGTCTTTTTGGCTCTGCGGGAATTTCAGGAGTTTGTCGGTCGGGCGGCGGTACGGGTGCTGTCCGACAACGCGACGACCCTGGCCTACATCAATCGGCAGGGAGGTACGGGCAGTGTGTCCCTGGAGGCGGAAGCGTCTCAGCTCTTAGCTTGGGCTGAGCAGCATCTCGAAGCGCTGTCGGCACAGCATGTAGCTGGGGTGGACAATGTCGATGCAGATTTCTTGAGTTGTCGCAGGGTGGATCCAGGGGAGTGGGTGCTTCACCCGGACGTTTTTGCGCTGTTAGTGTGACGCTGGGGCATTCCACTAATGGATCTAATGGCGACATTCGAGGCGGCGCAGGTCACGCGGTTCTTCAGCAGGAGGCGAGAACAAATGTCAGAGGGTCTCGATACGTTAGCGCAATGGTTGCCGGAAGCGGGGCTTCTCTATGTGTTCCCGCCATGGGCTTTCATAGGCCGGGTGGTGCAACGCATAGAACAGCATCGCGGACTGGTGGTTCTGGTAACGCCCGACTGGCCCCGAAGACCCTGGTATGCGGACTTGGTGCAGCTTCTGGTGGACAGGCCGTGGAGGCTTCCACTCAGGGACGATCTCTTGTCGCAGGGTCTGTTATGCATGCCCCAGGTGGCTCGATTCTCGCTTACAGCTTGGCTCTTGAAAGGGCTAGGATGGCGGCTAAAGGGTATTCGGCAGCGGTCATTTCTACTTTACTGGGAGCGCAGCGGCGATCTACGTCACTGGCGTACATCCCGGTTTGGCGCGTTTTTGAGGCCTGGTGTGAGGAGCATGGTCTGCGGCCGCTACGGGCCTCGGTCTCGCAGATTCTTTCATTTTTGCAAGATGGGGTGGACAAGGGCCTGGCGGCCAGTTCCTTGCACATGCAATTGGCGGCTATTTCCTGTTATCGGGGCAAGGTTCAGGGCCAGTTGCTGGGGTCGCACGGCGACAGACGGTTTTTGCGGGCGGTGTTGTTCATGCGACCTCCTCGATGGAGTTCAGTGCCGGCCTGGGATCTGAATATCGTGCTGGAAGCCTTGCTCAGAGCACCTTTTGAGCCCTTGGGTGAGGCATCGCTTAAAGATTTGACGTTGAAGACGGTTTTTCTGGTGGCGATCTGTTCCGCGCGTAGGATTTCGGAATTGCAGGCGTTATCCTGTAAGGAGCCGTATCTTTCCTTCTTCAAGAATAAAGTGGTTTTGCGGACAGTTCCGGCGTTCTTGCCAAAGGTGGTTTCGGCATTTCATATTAACCAGGCAGTGTCGCTTCCGGTATTTTCTATTCGTCAGAAGGACGTATCTGAGGGCAGGTTGCACCTGTTGGATGTTCGTCGTGTGCTTAAAAACTACCTCCAGCGGACGGTCTCCTTCCGGAGGTCAGATCGGTTATTTGTCGCTTTTGGGGGTCCGCGCAGAGGAGAGGCAGCGGCGAAGGCGTCTATTTCCCGCTGGTTGAAAGAAGCGATTGCGTCGGCGTACCTTTTAAAGGGTAAGATGGGGAGAGATCACGTGATGCATGAGCGAGTGAGGACGGATTCCTGACTCGCTCCGGGGCTGCCCCGAGTAATCTTTGTTGGAATCTTGTGTTTGGAGCACCAGTTTGTGAAAGTTTTCGTGGGAGTGGAAGGGACGCGGAGCTGTTTCGAAAGAGCCGACGTTCGGCCCGCTACCATGCCGGTATCCCAAAAAAAAGAAAGGGAGAAGAGCGGGAAAGTAGGGCCCGCGGCGGCGACGATGTCGCAGCCGGCGTCCCTGGGAACCGACAGTACCGCGTCTGCTACAGAAGAAGTGGCAAGAGAGGTGGTCAAGTTGCTCGACCCCAAATTCGACCAGCTACTAAAAAAGTTGGATGCTATGGGAGACTCTCTAGCTGAGGCTGATAAGCGCGTGGAGGAATTGGAGCACCGCGTGGCTACCATCGAAGAAGAGGAGGGTCGCCGGGACGGCGTGGCCTCTGCCCAGGCGAAACTGATAGAATCTTTGCAGGCGAAAGTAGAGGATCTTGAAAATAGATCCCGACGAAACAATCTTCGGATCGTGGGAGTCTCAGAGGACAAGACTGATTTTCAACTGGTGCCGTTCATTGAAGTTTGGCTGCTGGAGGAACTGGGCCTGCAGGCCCTGGTCGGAGAGTTGCGAGTGGAACGTGCGCATAGGATTGGCCCCATATCGGGGCTGCAGGGCCGGCCGAGAGTCATCATTGCTAGGATTTTAAATTTCCAGCACAAACAACAGCTTCTACAAGCTTACCGGCGCAAAGGAGGCTTGACTTACAATAACCAGAAGCTGCTTCTGTTTCAAGACTATTCTGCAGCCGTGGCAGCCAAGAGGAAAGAATTTTCTCCCCTGTGTGCCTCTCTGTTCCAGAAAAAAATTCGTTTCACGTTGGCTTACCCTGCGACCCTGAGAATTACCAAACAGGGCCAAGATCACTCTTTCACTACTGCGGGGGCCGCCAAGCTTTTTGTGGAGAGTCTGCAGTGTGAGCCCTTGGACACCAATAGTCCCTAACATCTCTCTGGATTGTTATGTTATTGACTGAAGGGATATGATGTTTAGATTTTGGAGCAGGGTATTAGCTGTTTACTATGATGATGGATATGGTAAAGCTATGGGCTGCTGCGGGTATGTATGTGAGGGGTGGGGAGCATATGATGAGAAAGGGTGTCTGTGCACATGGTGGGGCCCTAGACTGCTGAACTTAACTAGGGGAAAGCAGTTACATGACGGGGCAGCCCTGCTGCGACACATAGATCTCGATCCTGGCGATAGAGCTTGGGGTGGCATTGTGGGGGGGTGATGCACTGGGGACTGGGGAATTAGGGTGGAGGGGTTGGGGGGGTAGGGGGGGGCAGAAGAAGGGGAGGGGGGGTGTTTATGGGGGTGGCTGTGGACGGATGCAGAGGGGTGGAGCGCGCATGACAGGGATGATGTGTGGGGGTTGTTACTGGCTGGGTGGCTTGCAGCAGGATGGAGGCCCGGGGCTTTGGCTGGGAGGCCCGGGGCTTATACAGCAATGTATGGATTGTGTGATGTGTCAAGACTCACAGCGTATTATGCCTGATGTCCGCATTGTAACGTGGAATGTGGGAGGGGTGAGCACGTCTGTTAAGCGGACTAAGATTCTGCAAGCCTTAAAGCGTGCGAAGGCCCAGATCGCCTTCCTGCAAGAGACCCATTTGAGTGTGCAAGAGCATGCGAAACTGAAGCGGGACTGGGTGGGGGAGGTGTATGCGGCCTCCTCAGGTGGGCGAAAGAAAGGAGTGGCCCTGCTGGTAAGGAGGGGTACTCCGCTGGAGGTATTACATGAGGATGCGGACCCCCAGGGTAGATATCTGTTTCTTCATGCAAAACTTCAGGGGGAAGAAGTTCTCTTGGGGAATATCTATGCACCTAATATTTATGATCACCTTTTCTTTAAGCAGGTGTTGGCTAAGGTGGGGCGGATTCCACATATACTGGCTATTATAGCGGGGGATTTCAATTGCCCACATGATCCGCGGCTGGACAGGCAACAGTCGAGACCTGAAGGAGGCTGGAGCAAGAAAGGCGTGAGTTATTTATGCAAGTTGGGACAGCTCATTGATGCCTGGAGGGTCCTACATGGAGGAGAGAGAGACTACACCCACCTGTCACGAGCTCATCAATCTTGGTCGCGGATTGATTATATTCTTGTCTCAAAGCCCTGTTTTGGTAGGGTGCTGGCAGTGGAGATTGACCCGGTGGTAGTTTCCGATCATGCCATGGTGTGGCTGGATTGGAAGGGGAAAGAGGGTGTGCCGCTGAAGTGGTCTTTTCCTAGGCACCTCTCGCACAGTGTCGCTTTTGCGGAATATTTGAGGCGGTGCTGGGAAGAGTATGTTCGGTTTAATGAGCACAGTGTAGAGCGGGTGGCGATTTTTTGGGAGGCAGGAAAGGCGGTGATGTTATGGCTTATGTGGCCAGAGAACGGAAAAGAGTGAATGATGATGTTTTGAGGTTGTCTCAAGAACTACAGGCTGTGAAGCAGTGAGATTTGCAGGGGTTAGGTGGACGCAGTAGGGCTGAGTATTTGGCCGTGCAAAAGCAGCTGAACCAGGTGCTGCATGAATGGGCAGTTTACTCGATGCAGTATTACCGTCATCAATTGTTCCGTTATGGCGACAAGACAGGGCGTCTGCTTGCGAATTTGGTTAGAGAGGGAGGTGGCTCCCGGGTGATTGCTATTATGAAAGATAAAGAAGGGGTTCGGCGTACTTCGACTCAGGAAATTATGCGGGTTTTTCGACGGTTCTATCAAGACTTATATTCGGCGGAGGGGGGCGAGGTTACCTTAGGGAGGACATTTCTGGAGCGGCTACAGTTGCCACAGTTGAGCGAGATGGACCTGCAAGAATTGAATGCGGAGATTTTGGGCTCGGAGATTCAGAAAGTTATCAAGGGGTCGTCGCCGCATAAGGCTCCTGGGCCGGATGGCTATGGAGCAGAATTTTACAAACTTTTAGAAATTCAGGTTACGCCTTCTTTGGTAGCTCTCTACCAGGAAGTGCTGGAGGTGGGAGTTTTCCCGAGAGATATGCGCACCGCAGCGATCACTGTTCTCCCTAAAGCGGGGAAGGACCTAGAGGACCCGGCGTCGTATCGCCCCATTTCTTTAATCAGTTTTGATATGAAAATCTTAGCGTCAGTGTTGGCGGCACGACTGCAGCGGTTTCTGCCGGGTTTAGTGGGGCCACATCAGTCCGGGTTTGTGAAGGGTAGAGGACGTGCCTAAATATTAGCAAGGTTCTGATGGGTATGGAACTGTGCCAGATGCGCGACGAACCCTTAATTTTGGTAAGTTTGGACGCCGAAAAGGCTTTTGACCGTGTGTCTTGGTCTTACATGTTTGCGGCTCTCTAAAAATTTGGGTTTACGGGTGCTTTTCTTAGTTGGATTCAAGCTTTATATTGTGACCCTCTGGCTTGCATGACTATGGGAGGCGAATTTTCGGATTCTTTCTCTCGAGAGAGAGGCACGAGGCAAGGCTGCCCTCTCTCCCCCTTGCTATTTGTTTTGCAACTGGAGCCGCTGTTGGTGTCTCTGGAGGGCACTGACGCGATCCAGGTGATTCAATGGGGAGGGGGTGGCATCAAAGTGAGTGCGTTTGCGGGCGACATGCTACTGTGTTTACGGGACCCACAGACATCGTTAGCAGTGGCTTTACAGCAGATTGAGGAGTTCGGGGCTTTCTCGGGACTGCGGGTTAATCGGTCTAAATCGATGGTGTTGGATGTGGGTGGGCGGTCTCGTTCTCACTGACGTGGGGAGTTCCCGCTGTTGTGGGCGCCAAGGCAAATCCGATACTTGGGTGTGCAGATTCCGGAGGCTATCTCTCAACTCTATGATGTTAATATAGGACCGCGTTTGGCGAAGACCATTGAGACGCTCAAAAGGTGGAGGGAGTTGCCTATTTCTTTGATGGGCCGTATCACATTGTTTAAAATGGTGGAGCTCCCCAGATGGTTATATTTGCTCCGTCACGTTCCGCTTTGGATTAGCCGTAGAGATCTGGGTCTTCTGCAGACTCATTTGGGCAAGTTTTTGTGGCGCGGACAGAAGGCTAGAATTGCGTTGGAGGTTCTGATAGGGCCGTTGGAGGGAGGTGGAGGGGGGGGGGTTGGTGTCGTTGCGGGACTATAATGTGGTTAGTCTGCTGCGGCCTCTCCGAGATCTCTTGTTAGGTACGACTGAAACGATACCCCTTGAACTTGTCGATGAATTGTCTGCCCCACAGCATAGGTTGGCTCTACTTCATAGTAGTGGTGGAGGTCGTCGTCTGTATGAAGGCAGTTAGGCAGGTGTGGCGGGTCTTGTGCCAGAAGCGGCAGCAGTCGTGGCGTAGAACGGACCTCCTCCCTATACGAGGCAATGCAGATTTTGTACCGGGTCGGCAGACCTTGGTGGCTAGGCGGTGGGAGGAGTGTGGAGTGCACTATATTGGGCACTTGCGGATGGCCACGGTGCCGGAATTAGACTCATTTCAGTCGTTGCGGCACAGATATGGGCTGCAAGCTAAGGAGTTTTATTTCTATTTGCAGGTTCGTCATTACGTGCGCCAAGTGCAGAAAGAGGGGGGAGAGATCTTCGGGCCAAATAGTATGTTGACTTTGATGCAGGGTTTGGAAGCGAAGATTACGGTGCACGCCTTGCGGCGGGAGTTGGCGAGTTCGGGGCCGGGTAAGGCCCTCGAGACGTTAACTACTCGATGGCAGAGGGATAGGATGCCAAGTTTGACAACTGCGCAGCTGGTGGAGGCATTTACGGCAGTGAAAGGTTTGTCGGAGTCTGTGCGTCTGCGTGAAGTGCAGTACCGATTTCTTTGGCGGTCCTATGTGGCAGAGGCCTGGGCGGCCAAAGTTGGGATTATCTCGACAGCGCTGTGTCGTTTCTGTAAAAGGGAGACTGGAACATTTACACATCGCTTTTGGCTATGTGATCTTGTGCAGAGCTTTTGGCGGGCGGTGTGGGGTCAACTTTCTCGTTGGCTTGCCCGAGAGCTGGAGCCCTTCCCCGACTGTTGCCTGTTTGGCTTGCGTATACAGGGGGTGGCCCTGGGGAAATATCAGGGACAGCTGCTGCAGCGAAGTATGGTGGTAGGGAAGCAATGTATTTTGCGTCACTGGCTCTCCGAGTCCCCCCGGGGGTTTCGGAGTGGCTGGGCCTGATGCTTGAGCTTAAGGTTCTGGAGGGACAGTCAGCCAAATTGCTTGGGCCGCGGCAACAGGACTTGTGGGGGGGGATTTGGGCACCTGTTCAGGAAGAGGGAGGGATATCTGGGTTGCCTGCACGTGTAGGTATGTCTACCCCCTGATTTGGATGGGGCCTGATTGGTCTTTTAGGGAGGCTGCTGGGGTGTCTTTGGCATACTGCTTCTTCTTCTTCTTAGCGTCTGGTGGTTGATAATGGGGCTTTGCTTAAGGGGATGCAGGCCTTCTTGGATGCTCTGGGGCAGTGTTGGTTGAGGTGAAATACATCGGGTGGAGACGCTTGAGAGTGATTGGCGGGTGAGCAGCGCATGACCGCCTGGGCTGAGTGTTCTTGTGAGTGTGTTCCTGTCATGTGAAGGGTGTGGGGTGGAGTGCAGGGATTGTAGGCGCATGTTTGTGGGGGGTGGGGTTGGTAGGGTTTAGGGGTGGGGGGGAGGGGGTTTTTGGTTTTTGGTTGTTGTGATTGTGGGTGTTATTAATATCTGTCTGTTTTGGACTGCAGTGTAGTTTTGTTATATTTCTGGACTTATTTGTACACTGCGTTGGCGCTGCCACATGTCACAGCATGGGAGTTGTAATGGGCTGGGGGGGGAGGGAGTGGGGGGAGGTTGCGAATCTTGCTGAGTTGTGTTTAAGTGATAAGCGCCATGTTCTTATGAGACTTGTATTCTTAACTCAAACTCAATAAAAACGATTTTCAATAAAGGGTAAGATGGTTCCGGAGTGTCCGCGGGCTCACTCGACGAGGGCGCAGGCGGCGTCTTGGGCGGAATTCAGTTTAGTTCCAGTCTAGGACATTTGTAGGGTGGCAACTTGGTCGTCCTTGCACTCTTTCTCAAAGCACTATAGGTTAGATGTTCAGGCAGCGCGGGATGCTCGGTTTGGCTTAGCGATACTTCAGGCTGAGCTTGCAGGTCCCTCCCGTTGATATTCACTGCTCTGTTACATTCTCTATGGTTCCGGGACTGGACTAGAGGGACGCAAAGGAAGATGAAATTAGACTTACCTGCTAATTGTTGTTCCTTAAGGAACTCTAGTCCAGTCCCAGACCCCACCCTGAGGTTTCTAAAGTAAGACTATCAGAGAAGATTATAAGATACGGTTATCAGATAGGATTATAAGATTGGTTCAGCCTGAAGTTCCGCGGACAGGTACAGTAATGACGTTCTCAGAGGGCGCAGAATGGAACCAGGAAGGGAGTCCTTCCCAGGCACTCTTTCGGGGTGTGTTTTAGCCTTTATATGTAGGTCATAGAAATTGTCCCTCCGTTTTGGGGGGGTGTTGATTTTATTAATGATTTATTCTACTTATTTGTTGCTCTGCTGAGTTGCTTTGTCAATAGGTACTGGTGGAAGGGGGCGGTCCTTCTCTATTTATACTGGTGCCAGCAAAGCGATGATGTCTTTCAGTCTCCAAAGCTGCTGGAGGAGATTCTAAACTCTATGGTTCCGGGACTGGACTAGAGTTCCTTAAGGAACAACAATTAGCAGGTAAGTCTAATTTCATCTTTTTCCTTATGAAAATGGAGAGTCTTTTAGATCAATGATGTGATGGACCATGTCTGAACTGTTTGCTTTTATAGTACCAGACGACAAAATGGCTCTTGTAGTGTACATCTGAGGTCTTTTTCCTCCTGAGTTTATGTACACCTATTGAATAAGCATCTTTGGACTCTTGAGAACAACATTTGGTGAGTGTGTTTTTCATATTTATGCTGATATTTGACTTCATTCTTTGATGGGGTTATTTTTGTTTTTCTATAAAGGTCTAAAGCAAGCATCTAACATGTAATATATCCTTTTTCACAAGAAAGACATTTCAAAGAGGACAATATTCAGTAGGATGGCAACTGCATAAAGATATGTGGATAGGTTGTCCATATATCTTTATGCGGACAGTATATTCAGCCAATATATCTGTATAAGCCCTAAGTATTGAATATGTGGTTCTAACTTTGTACAGATACATTATGCAAATAAAGTTAGTACTGCTATTTTTGTTCAGATTTACGTGGATAACTATTCAGATTGCAGCTGAATATCGCCACACTCTGGATAAGTTTGGGCCCTTCTCCAGCACACCTTCCTTTTTATTATCATAACTTTTGGCAATATATTAATGTGTTTTCAGTTGACTGTATTGACTTCATCAGATTCATTATGTCCCTCTTTGAACCCCAGGTTTATGGAAAAGTGAATTATTGGGAGCTGCTGGTTCTAAGCACAGTATTAGATGGAATGCAAAATGATACCACACATAAAGCAATAAACAAGGAGTTTGGTTTCCATTTATTGATGGAAGAAACTACACAAAACCTAGATGCAGATATATTGCTAAGAGCGAGCATTACATTTGAAGAGGAATGATATATATTAAGAAGGTTTGATATTATTATTTAAAAAATCACACATGCTGTTGGAAAACTAATTTTGCCATTAACAGTGCTCCCATCCTTGTGTCAGGGATTAGGTATTCCTTGCAGAAGCAAGAAACAGTCCTATTTCTACTAGCCTTTATTTATTACCGACTGTGGCTATGGTATGCTATTAGGGATGAACTGGGTGCACCATTTCTGTGAGACAGCACTATGCCTACAGTGTATTTATCAGCAACATGCACAGTTGATTCATGGCAGAATGCAGTCCTCCCTTGCCTGTGAATAAACATCAATCTAACTGTGCAAGATGATAATTGCTCTGTCTGCACTTCCTTTGGCACCTACTGATCTCTACTAAGTGGTTGGTAAAGCACATTTTCCTATGAATGTCAAGCACTTCTAAGATTTCTGAAGGACTTAGTTGATTGATCTTTTCTATACTTAGTTTTGTATTGTCTCTAAGCAATTTCTTTGCTGCCATAATTCTTTGTAAATTTCCAAGTGACCAACTATAGGGGCTGCTTTACTAATTCACCCTTTCCCATCCCATAAATGCAGAGCCTTTTAAGTCTGGCCTTATAGATTTTTTTTCCATGAGTACAGAATGGTGAATATATCTGCATTTTGTTCTTTTTTAAGGACCTAATATATACCCTACATAACCAAATATAATTAACTGAATTTCACCTCATGGAAACACTCACACACATTGACAAGGGCACATTCCATAGACTCTGTAGTCAGTTAATTGTACAGATCTTGTAAATATCATGTAAATATGTTCCTTGATATTACTGTTTGGTTACTGTGTTAATTCTATATCATGGTTAATTGTTACCTGCACCCATATTCCTCCATATTCCTTGTTCTATATATTTCTATTTAATAGTTCCATGTAAACCGCCTTGATTCTGCTGATAAAGCGGTATGGAAATCGCACAAATAAATACTTTTTATTACTTTATTTGTATATTTTAAAATTTTTTTTGCATTGTGGAATGAAACAATTGAGCATGAACTGAGAGATTATGTATTTGACTTTCATCAGAAAGACAGTTTCACTAAAGTGAAAACAATTGTGATAGCTTTGTGATTCCCTTCCACCCCAGTGTACATAGAAATGACTTTTAAAGAGTTTAGTGGATAATGGATCAGGTACAGTTGGTAATAGCCATTGCTGTTATGGCTGCAATGGTCTCTTTTTGTGAGAGGGTGCTCAGAAAAATTAGATTGTCACACTTTCATACAATTTTTTTTTAGTAGCATGGTGACAGTTAAAAGCCTCTTCATGTAGGATGCTATTTCATGCCGGCTAAGCACTGGTTTATCTGCTCCACTTTAAACTTTTACCAGATTGTACAAAGAGATGTAGCAAAATAGCCACAGTCCCGAGGGTGGAGGAGTGCTGGCCAGATCTGCCTGTGTCCACAGCTTTCATTTTGATTAGTAACATGTGAGGAAAATTCACTTAGGCCGAGAGGTAAGTTTAATACCAGTTATGCCCATGTTGTTCATATCACAATCATTTTCACATGATGCCACTTAATTCCCTGAGAAGCAGAAAGGTAAATCGGTGGCTGACCAGCTAAGGTGTCATAATGCATTAGGACCAGGGCTCACTGCAGGGGATAATGGTTCTGATTGCTGTTGACTCATGTCTCCACCAACTGCCTCATGTAAAATAAGTGACATTTAAAAGGCATCAAGATGTGAGAAGACGTAAGGGAAGGAAAAAAAAAAAGCACAGTGCTAATCTTGCCACCTGAACGTAAAGTCCCTTTTTCACCCTGAGTGGTATAAAATGATAACTCGATATGCCATCGGTGACCTGCAATAAGCTTTTAACTTCCTGTCTTCTGTTTTTAGAGAAAATCTGTAAAATTGCTTCTGGGAACTGCTCCAACATGTTATCATTTATTTCCAATTTAATTTTTTTTCTTTTAGTTTAATTCTTTTGCTCTTCGATATCAGTCTATTCATCTTTTAAAAAAGCTTAAGGCAGAATCAAGTTAGGCAGTGGTGTATAACAAAAGGCAGCCTAGTCTCCGAAGGCCCATTTAAGTCTATTTTTATAAAGAGAATCAAATTCCAGTTTACAGTAAGCATATGCTTCAGTTGACATCTGTTTCTGAGACTCAGATGCTTTGTTTGCATAACAGGCATCAATAAATGGCTGTGTTTTAAGTCTGCTCACTTGGTTGCTTTTGGGTTTTTCAGCTGGGGATTTGAGTTGCAGCTGATCCCCCATGGCTTGCAGCCTGATAGGAAAGAGAAGGCCAGTTCTTTTTTATTAATGCAGATTTTAGCATTCTCTAGGATCTACTTAACTTAACCAGAGCTAGCTGACAACCAAATGCATATTTGTTTAAGAAGGACATGCTTGATAACACTGAAATACAAAAGGGTAATAGTTTTCATCTTCACTTTTTATCTTTAATTAACATTGCAATGAGTAACTGGGGAGCCTAGATGGACCAGTTATTATTCTTCTTCTTCACTGAAAGACACAGTCTAGGACTGGTTTGAATCTTGAGATTCAGGTTCTTACCAAGAACCTAGGAATCATGCCGTTACACTGGTCAACATCCAAAACCTACTCAAAGAAAAAATCAACTAAACAAACTTAAAACCCCCATAGATTTCATAAAAACAAATAAATCAACAAACAACAGAGCGTTCTCACATGCAGCCCCAACAGCCTGGAATTCCCTCCCTGTTGAACTAAGAATATTAACAGAGATTAATGAATTCCGAAAAAAACTGAAAACACACCTCTTCACAATGCACTACAACACTATAGAACAGCCATCAAAAGAATTAGACAAAGGCTAAACAGTTTTATCTACATCTCACTATAACAGAAAAGAAAACCTGCCCTATCTGCATCTGTACTACTCATAATGATTATATCCCACATAACTTGTATATGTATTTAATAATATAATGTTAATGTACATAATGTATATAGTGTTGCACTGTTCAGTGCTATCTGTTCAACATTTCTGTTTACTGTACATTGGTTATAGTTATATGACGTTATATGTAAAACAAATCCATGATTTGTTGCCTGTTGTTATTTGTGAACCGCAGCTGATCTTAGGAAGCTGCGGTATATAAGAGATTGTTAAATAAATAAATAAATAAATAAATAAATAAATTTACAAAAGTCATGTTACTGAAATAAAAATAGTCATTTCTTATCAATTTTTATATGCTGAACACGAATATGACAGTGAAATTGCTAAAGTTGGCTCTAGTATTTTGTAATCTACAAGAATTAATGTTTACATCACGAAATGCATGTCAATAGTAAATATAATAGGCCTTTGGTTAATACCTGTAAAAAAACCAAGTCATAGACTACTTCTTAGATTTTTTTGCCTGACTCTTATACAGCTGTTCAGGAGCTTCTCTGGTGAGTGTCCAGCAGTACTCAGCCAGCATTGTAGTGGACCATTTTCCCTGGTATCTTTGCTCCATCGTTGCGATATCCTGGTGAAAACGTTCGCCCTGTTCATCACTAACCATACCACAGTTGTCAGGAAAGAAATCGAGATGGGAATCAAGGAAATGGATCTTTAGAGACATATTGCAGCCAAGTTTCTGATACTGCATCAGCATGTCTTCTACTAGTTCCTTGTAGTTTTCTGCCCTAACATTCCCATACATTAACTATAACAAGTACAGCTGGCACCTCTGTGGTGACTTGAAGGTAGTTGCCCTTTTAATGGGACTGCAGCAGGGATATATAAAATGCATGTGTTTCTTATGTGAGTGGGATAGCTGAGCAAGGGATAGGCACTACTTATGGAAGGAATGGAATCGCAGACAAAATGTAACAGTTGGCGAGAAGAATATCCAGCACCCAGCTCTGGTTGAGGCTCACAAAATCCTGCTACCACCCCTTCACATCAGACTAGGTTTGATGAAAAACTTCGTGAAAGCCATGGACCACACTTCGCCAGCTTTCCGATACCTGCATGAAAAATTCCTTCGACTCAGTGAAGCAAAAATTAAAGAAGGAGTTTTTGTGGGTCCTCAGATTTGAGAGCTCTTCAAAGATGACCGGTTCAACAACTTGCTGCAGGGTGATGCGAAACAAGCATGGAATGCTTTTCGCCTAGTGTCAACAAACTTTCTCGGGAATGTTAGGGCAGAAAACTACAAGGAACTAGTAGAAGACATGCTGATGCAGTATCAGAAACTTGGCTGCAATATGTCTCTAAAGTCAGTAGATGCTTTAAGTTATCGTATGTCTCTTTCATGTGGACGGCATGCGCTACTGGAACAGATGGAAGACGGTTTTCATTGTTCAAAAGCACAGCCTTCAGACTCAGTTTCGAAGAGTCTATAAATAGTCTCCAGTCTTGTGGGTCATGAGTGATTTTTAAGGCATTCATGAGGCTTTCAATATCGGAACAGAATACCAGATTACTTTCCATTCTGCTGGTGGCACTTTCGATATGAAGTTATGTTGACATCTTCTTCTAGAAGATTCCATTGTTGGCGTCTTGATCCTAGCAATTCTTCCTTGTTCTTGGATAAGTCCAAATCACGAACCAGGTCATTTAGTTCTTCCTGTGATATTCTGTGTGGAGTTGATATGCATCCCAGTGAAAATCTGGGTCACTGCATGCTGACGGACCAGGAGAAGAACAGGTCGGCTCACCCTTGTCCTCATCAGATGAATCAAAAGAATATTCTGATGGAGGTTCTGGAATAGGAAGTCCCTCACCATGTGGAAGTCTCAATGCAGACGGAATGTTTGGGTAGACTATGCTCGACTTCTTTTGCTTCGTTATTCCGCTGGAAAGAGGAGGAACCAAACAGAAGTGACAGTCATTTATGTGGTTGCTTGGCTCTCTCCACACCATGGGGACTGCAAACGGCATTGATGGTCTTTTGCAATTCAACTACTGTGAAAGCTGTGTTGTACATGTAGCGCAGCATATATGCGGGGCCCAAGGCTTGTCTTGGTCACCAATCTTGCATCCGAAGTAAAGATGATATGCCTTCTTCAGTTGAGAAGTGATACTTTTCTTCTGATTGGCAAATGTCATTTCCCCACAAATGTAGCAGAAATTGTCAGCGATATTAACACACTTTTGTGGCATTACTGTTCTGTATTGTACCTAAATGGCTAAAATTATATGATTAATAAAAGTTACATGTAACAGTAGCTTAAACTGTCTCGCACACAGTCTGAAATATTTTAAATGCTCAACCTTTCCGACTGCATATAGTCCACTGCTGACGTCAGATGGCTTCAGCAGCCGTCTGGCAGTAATAATGCATTGCATCAGAAAATGATGCAGTCAACTCTGGATGATGTGTGCATGCTGGTATTATGCAATGTGATGCAATATTACATCATTCAAGGCTTATTTGGGATGTTGTTGATGTCCTACTGGATAAATTTACACGGTGAAACGTCAAAAATGAACTACATGCAATATCTTCAAAACGAGAGCCAATAAAACTTTTTTAATGTTATATTCGTGTTCAGCTCACCAAGATACTACAGATTAGGGCCTTTTAAAGTCGGTAACGATTTCAATGTTGACCAGTGTTATTGGTGCAAGATGTAAGCTGTTCCAAGTAGGGTATTATTATTATTATTTTTAATATAGCACTACCAGTTGTATCCAGTGCTTCAGATGCACAGATAGTCTATAGTTTTTGAAACTTAAAATTTAGTAAGACAGACGAGACACATAGTGCCAGTAAGTTAAAACATGGAACCAACTGTAAGGGCTAATGAGAGTCCACCTAAGGAAGCAGTCTGTGAGTAAAGTAAGAGACATGTGCAGGCAGGGCCGGCCCATCCACTAGGCAAGCTAGGCAGCCGCCTAGGGTGGCTGGCCTGGGTAGACAGCAGCAGCTGCACATATGACTGGCCGCACCATCCCCCTAGCTGCCACCCCCCACAGCCAATTCCATCCCAGGAGGGGGAGGCAGGCGGTGACTGTACTTCTAAAAGTGGCGGCTTTTTGCCGCTGCTTTCTTGCCCACCGCAGGCAAGACAGCAGCGGCAAAAAGATGTTTCTTTTAGAAATACTGCTGCTGCTCACCACCCTCTCCCGAAACTGAATAGGCAGCAGCTGGGGGCGGGAGGGCGGCAAAGCCGGGGTTTCTGCCTAGGATGGCAGAAACCCTTGGACTGGCCCTGTGTGCAGGACAAATAGTTTTAGATTTTTAAATGATGAGGTTTCAAGATGGATTTGAATTTGCCAAGAAAGGGAGCATAATGTTCAGAAAGGCTATGCCAGGCCCTTGGTGCAGCAAGCTGGAAGGCACAGAATTGAGATTTGGGAAGAACGATGCATGGGGAAAAGCAGACAGTAATGAGACACTGCACAGTGAATACATTTGGAGGTTAGAACAAGCAGTTTGAATTTTATCTGAAATCGGATAGGGAGCCAATGTAGTTATTGAAGAGGCGAGGTAATGCAATAATAGCAATGTCGGAGGAAGACAAATCATGCCATCGAATTCTGAACAGCTTGAAATGGAGTGATCATTTGGTGGCAGACTCATAAGGAAGAGGTTGCAGTAATCTAAGATGGAGGTGATGAGAATGCAAATAAGGGTTCTGGTAGAACATTTAAACAACAAGTTGCGGAGAAAGGATTGGAGCTTTAAAGCTGTGTGGTGGATGTGCGTAGGGAATGAGAGGAAGGACTTAAAAAAGGACCCTGAGGTGGCCAGCTGAGAAGCCAGGAGGGATGGCCACATGGTGAACGGTGATTGAGAAAGAAGAGATGATGGAAACAGTTTTGAAAGTAGAAAAAAGAAGTTGCATTCTCATCATATCGTTTTAGGCAATAGTGGAACATCCAGGCAGCAGTGCTAGATAAACAGGCTGAGATTTGTAACTGGACTGTTGTTGAGAGCTCTGGCACTATACAGAAAGGTATATCTGAGAGTCATCCAGATAGCAAACACCATGCAGAGTAATCTACCTTTTCAGGATTGCCAAGCTACCAAGTCCTAAGCACTTAAGGAAATCCTCATTAAAGAGGGATAAAGTCACACCTGCCGAAGGAGCTAGGGGCATGAGCCAGTACCATTGAAGTCAGTCCTAAGTATCTGAGAATCTACATTCTGTCTTGGACCTGTTACATCTGAAAGTGTACCGGTTGGGACATATTGATTATTGTTGCTGCAGCTGTTTAGTAATGGAAGTTACCAATGTTCCCTGCAATAAGGTCTGTGGATTGTAAATAAACACTGTTATTTGCAACCACAAATGTGGCAGCATGTTTGTCCTTTTTTACACCGCACCAGTCAGGGAAGTGCGAGGAACATTTGCTGTGTGTTCTCAGTCAGTTCCCTAAGCAAGAAAGCACAGACGAGCTAATCCCATCAGCAGAGTGGTCTGGTCCAACCTTTCCATTGAGAGAATTCACCCTCAGGTTCACTACCCTGTATGACTGACCACCTTGAAAAAGAACCCTCACCCTAATTGGGATGACCCCACTGATGCGAGATTTGTATGTACGTTTCATTCTTTTTTTTATTTTGAGGGGGATTTTGGAAAGGACGTCCAAGTAAAATTGTGGACGTCCAGGGCAGAACGTGCAGAAAAATGCCAGGGGCAACTGTTTCCTGCTGATTTCAGGAACATAGATGTCCGCGACCTGGATGTGCACATGGACAGCCACTTAGACATCCCTAGTAGGGATGCTTGGGTCGGAAATGGTCATCTCAAGCAATCTAGCATAAGGGGATGTCCAGTGGTATAGCACAGTGAAAACATCCCCCATCACCTATCAGTGTTCGTTGATATAAGGGGTATGTCCTCTAAGCCAGGCTATCTGCAACTAGGACCCATTAAATGAAGTGAGACCTAGTTGGAGATAACCTGGGTTAACAGTTAGCCCGGCTTAGTAGACATACCTCATTGTGTAAAATGCAGAGGTATTAGTGTAGCTCCTCTTCCACACCTTTCAGACATTTGCCTGACAAAACAAGCACTTTTCAGATGGCTGTTTATGCCTTGGGCAGGTGTAACTTTAGATGCAATTCGAGATATCAAGGGTGTTTCTGAGATCAGGTGGGGACGTCCAGGTTCTTAGGAATGCAACCATTCAGACTTGAACGTCCTTGTGCTGGGGACCCAGCTTCTAAAATGACTCTGGAGAAAGCTGTGATTTGCAGATGTCCAAATCGCAAAGATTGCTTTAAAAAATATATTCTTTATATTTTTAGAAATTTTAACAGAATAATCAAGAATACACTTGATAGAATAATGCCATGGAATTATAAGATAAAGAAAAATATAATCTAAGAAACTAAATAGCTCATGCAAATTAGACTATAATAATTGGAGTAGATCCAAGAAAGATCAAGCAAGAAAAAATAAGAAAATATCTATGTCTCAAAGAACAGCAGACACATGAGGCCTGATTCGGGAAGGGGCACGTCCAGGTCATCTAGGCAGTCAGGAACAGGGTGGGTCTAGATTGTACCCGATTCTGCACCACAAGAGCTATACGTTCCCACGGCTGCAGAATCAAGCACTGAGACAGCCCGGTGGTGCCCCAATTCTGGGATGCAGGACATCTACCCGTCACCTCATCCAGCCCTCTCTATGCTCCTGCTGGTGTGCCGGTGCCTTGGCACCGGGACGCCCAGCAGGAGCCCCGAATGCACGCTGCAGAAACATACCTCCTGTCCCTGCCACCTGACAGGGCTAGGATTGGATGGAGGGGACCTCCCTGCAGCTGTTCCATGCCTTGGGGGGGGGGGCAGGGTTTCTGGGCCCGATTGTCGCCTTCAGTGCTGCTTATTCTACCTCCGGAATGGAATAAGCATCACGTCATTCCCCCACCCACCGGACATACAGGGCCGTGACCTGAATCAGCCCTGTACATCCTGGTGCCTCGGCCCGCCCCCACTCCGCCCACTGCCCACCCCCATCCAGCTCTCCTCGCACAGTGGCTCAGTGCATGTGGGGAGAGAATGAGGCAGCATACACTCCCTACGAATAGCAGGGCAGCACATCTACTGGGACCTGCTGCCCTGCTATTGCGTGTCTGAATCAGGCCCATGGAGGGTAATTTTATAAAGAGCACAAAAAGAGTCAGAGCCCTCGCAGAACGTAGGACGAGCACACAGCAAACGAGTAGCATATGGTGATAACAGGTGCTTTATTTAAAAAACAAACAAAAAAAACCCCTACACGTTTCAGCGATTGCCTTCCTCAGGGGGGTATACATCAAGGGCACACTGTGGATATCTTATCTTGACAGAAACACCAATCTTTTGAAAAATAAAGCCTGCAAGAAGCAGAAAAACACCCCGTAGTCTGTATGCAGTCTTCTAATGCTTCAGATAATCGCCAATTTGTAATTCACAAAGTTTCCACACAACTGGCATGAGCAAACTTTAGAGCATGGCAGTTGTATGGGAATGTTGTGAACCACTTAATAATTCCTCCTTCTTCTGAAAATGCAATTTCAAAATAATAATTTGTCAGCGGCATTACAGAAGGTTGTAATTAGACTGGTCCTAGTAAGAATCACATATGAAAAAGATTCTAAAGAAGTTGAAAGATTCAAGCTAGCAGCTGGATCATAGAGCGTGGGTTTCCCTTTTTGCAGCCTCCAGTACTTCTCTATCAGGTATATAGTAAACATTAGAAACTACAATCTGATCATAATTAAAAACTAACAATACCTCTTCAAAATATATTTTTTAACAAAATCAGCAGAGACAAATATTGAGTTTTGGAGAAATTTAAAAATCTCAAATGACTACTTTGAAATTCGTTTTCCATAGAATCTAGCTATCTATGAATAATGGTACTATTTTTCAGGCCGATGCAGAAAGCTGGCGCTGAAGTCATGCGCTATCAACTTTTCAAGCCTATCTGCAGTGCACTAATAGCGTGTGACTTTAATTCAAGCATGCAGAAAGGGGCTCATATGCAAATTAGCCACATGTTAGCCATTCGGTAAACTGGGAGAGCAAGCCAAACACATGTGCACAGAGGTCGGCGCAAGTTTATCATGCTATCCCAGAGAAACAGAGGCACCGCATGGATAATATGCATATGAGCCCTGACATTATTTTAATGGCATCAGGGGCTTACTCCAATACTTGGATTATCTGAGGCATTTTTTTACCTTATATGGCATTCTGATACTGCCTGGTGCATCCCAGGATGCACCGCCATTTTTCAGGTGGCGGCACAAGAGCATAGACAGCGCTCCCTCTCGGTTGTAAAGATACCGGGAGAGGTGTGGGGGGTTTGGTGCCTCTGAGTCACCAGGTTTATTTTTGGTTGGGAAGAGGTGGGGGGATTGGGGTCGCTGGGCCACCAGGAATTTGCTTTCTGTCAGGGGCACTGGCCCCCGATAGTATTTTTATAGCATCGGAGGCTTTTCCTGATGCCTGGATTATCTTTGACATTTCCCCTCAAATGATCCAGGCATCAAGAAAAGCCCGTAGTGCCATAAAAATCTTGTCGGGGGCACACGCTAGATGTTTAAAGCCATGTCAAGACCAGGAGTAGAGATATTGACACTAAGATTGGTTGCAAAATCCTCTACACGTTTCTCTGCTTCGGGCACAGGCAATATTTGCATGCTGATTTATTAGGCACAGCTCATTTGCATCTAATTTAAATAAATTTAAATACTCGGCGTTAATTGTGTGCTAGTTTTTCCTTTACTGTTTACGCTCGCATCCGTCTCTTTTCTGCATTTGGCAGTGGCAGTAAGTGTGCTTAAAGGTAGCGTTAACTGTGCTTCATGGCTACACTAGTTTTCTGCATCAGCCCGTTTATTTGTTGATAAACCAGTAGCTTGTAATGTGGATAGATAACTTTTCTGACTTTTGATTAACAGAAACAAACATTTCATCATGAAACTCAAATTTAGAAACAACTTGCGGGGATAACAGAGCAGTCTTTTCCATGATTCCTTTTAAAATAGCATTACTCTGTGAGGCATCTTCCAAATATCTAATAAAGTCACATTAGTAGGAGTATCTACACTTTGTAAAGGTGAAGCATCTGAAGAAAATTTGCTAGGCTTTGGAATGGGAACAGAAATAATTATAGAAGGTAAATCACACATTGGATCCAGACCTCCAGACACTTCCATACTATAGTAGGGGCAGAAGATTTCTCTCCAATTCAAACCTTCACTAGGTAGAGGTGGTGGAATCCTAACTATGGGACAATGTTGCCCCAATCTCCGAGGAGGATGACAAACCGGGAGAACTTATAGACTTTACCTTAGTCACATGAGTTGCCACAATCAAATGTTTATTCATTGGCCCAGAGAGTTGGAACTCCTGATGTTGAAATCTTCCCCTTGTTCTTTGATTTAGTCCCACCTTTTGGAATATTGAAAAGCTGATTTAACAGCTTAAGTATTCATCAAGTTCTTAGATTTTGGTAAATCTGCATAGAGGCATACCTTTCCTGACCTGCAGTATCACACTGTTAAAAAGAACAGGACCAAGAACTGATCCCTGAAGCACTAACTGGTAAACCCCTGTTTTCAGTGTGGACTCCATTTACTACTACCCTTTCAGTTTGATTAGCTCTTCATTAGCACAGCTTTCTGAAAATCATTTGAGCTCCACCTCACCCCCATTCTTATTTGTGTTTGTCTTCTGAGGTCCCATTTCCAGCCCTTCATCTGTATATAGAACAGAAATATTTGTTAAGCAAGAAACATTTGTTAACCAGTTGCAGCAGCTGCATTGCTGATAACACTGATGCAACCATACTGTAGCATCAACAATGTAATTAGGAGGTAATGTTATAAGGAGCCATGTAAAAGCGTGTGCCATCAACCTGCGTAAGTCACGTATTTCAATGGCTTATGTGCGTGGATGTGCCTTTACATGTGTACTCGAGCCGTTGCCATTTTGTAAGTATGCCCATTAGGCCGATGGCGTGTACTTTTGGTGTGAGAGCGCATAGAAGAGGAGACAGGCAAAGCGCAAATCTACGTGTAGGTTTTAGAAAATATTATAACGTATGCATTTTCTTTAAAAATCTAGGTGTGGTCATTTATACCAGCACCTAGATTTAATGCGTGCTTTTGAACAGTTAATGCTCCTATTTTATGGAAAAAAGTAGGTACCTGCTTTTCTTTATAAAATTGGCTTAAGATAGGTGCATTCTGGGTGTCTAAAACTAGGCATTCAGTTATAAAATTAACCTCTTAAGGTGCAGTAAGTGTCTGCCCTGTGAGGTAACTGCATAGGCAGATGCTGGGCATGCCCCTAAGAGTTACTGCACAGGCTTTGCAGTTACTGTGCATTAAAAAATTGCATCTAGTATGGTAACTGCAAAACTTTACTGTACGGTATTAAACAGGGCACTCAAGGATAATTTTATAAGGGGAGTTAGGTGGAAAGAACACGTGCAAATGGAGATAGTTTAGTCATTTGTGTGCATAAGGGATCACTTACACGTGTAAATGAGTTTGGTTGTACCACGTCCCATTCTCTAAATATTCACATTTAGCAGATGCTGCATGTTTTCTCAATGGGCATTCACAGGAGCAGAGTTTGGGCACAACGTGGTCGGGGCACAAAGTTACATATGTAAATTATAAAATATTTTAATTTACATGCATTCTTTATACATCTAGACTCAGCCATTTACGCTAGTTCTAGGTTGCATGCTGTCACCACTTACACTAGTATTTTATAAAGAAAAGTAGACACCTCTTTATAAAAGTACCTCATAGTGTGATGTATGGCTGATGCTTGCTATATTTATGTAATGCTTAGTTTATATTATGCGTTCAATTTTTAGAATTTTATTGTAAGGGTTAGATGTAACCCACCTGGAAATTTAATGATAGGCAGGCTATAAATATATTAAAAATAAAGTGCATTACTGTATTAGTGTACCTTAATCCAGTTAGTATGCATTATTGGTTAATGGGTCCCATTAGAGCTGGCAGTAGTGCATCCCCCATCAGAGCACGTGGAAACTCAGCGGGGCAGCAGGGAAGACCACTGGGGCTGCAAACAGCACCACCACAGGCTGATTGCACCACCCTCCATTGCCCATGTTCCCTGTAAAATAGTTATCTCCAAGTTATAATGCCCTGTTCAATGTAATTTTAGTTTGTTCAATGTAAACCGCCTTGATATCATGAAAGGTGGTATATAAGAAATGTTAAATAAATAAATGTACCACTCCGGATCACCTCTAAAGAGGCTTGTAGCCATCCCGCAGCCAGATTAGAGGATGCACTTCTGCCACAGATGGGGCATCATAACCAGTCTCCCCTACTTAAATTGCACGATCTCTTAGGCGGGCCCTCACCTAAGGGCCAAACCAAAGGGCCCTTTGGTGGGGTCCAAGAAAATATCCATCATACCCACCACCATACAATCCTCCAATGAAGAAGATACCAGCACACCCTCTCCCTCATCTACCATGCATGCACCACTATTAAAAAGAAAACGCCAAACTAAGGTAACCAACTACAACAGACTACTCCACACTGCTTGCCCAGAAACTTACAGCCATCATTTTATACCCAGCATGAGGTAAACTCCAAGTTGCAAGCACAATGAAAAATAAAATATTCACTCCCCTATCACGTGCCTAATCTCCATGATAATACTGACTGAATCCTTTATAACAATCACAAACCAAATACCAATCATACAAACCCTGAGATATCACGAGCCAAGAACTGATCTACAAAAAATCAGAATTAAATCTCACTACTTTCTGAAATATGTGACAATCCACAACATCCCTCACACAAAAAAGCCACACTCCATCCACATCAACCCCAAAGGATCTAATGGGTATACTAATCAACACCAGATCAATCAGAAACAAAATCCCCATCATCACAGACTACATAGAAGACCACAGACAAGATCAGAACTCCTGTATCTAACAGAATCATGGCTCAGTGGAGAAGACCATGTCCTTATAAATCTTCTCAAAGTATCTGGATATGACCTATTTTACAGTAAAAGAAATGGCCACAGAGGAAGGAGTGTACTAATCTTCGTAAAGAGCAGCTACAACTTCCCAGCAACAACCATATACAATATAGATGGTCTCGTCATGGTGCTCATTGAAAACACACAACTAGCAAAATACCTCAACTACAGATCACCAAAATCTGATGAAACTACACTACCCAACATACTGGAAACAGCATGTTGACAATCAGTCTAAAACAAACAACTCATTATACTTGTTGACTTTAACACTATCTCCTAGAAAATCAACCACATTCCTAGATGCAATGGACTCCTTAGACTTCAAACAGATCGTCAGCAGCCCTACCCACAATGGAGGAGGCATACTCAACCTAATCTTTGCTCCTAAACAGATTCTCAACCCAACTATCACCACCACAGCACAAGTCACAGAAATATCATGGTCTGACCACCACCTAATTTCCTTCAAACTTCCTTGCAACCTCCCAGACCATCACAACAATACCATCTCCAATGTTGAACATTGCTTTACAACCCTTGACAAAACATCATTTGTAAACAACTTATCCCCATTACAATCTAGATGACTTCATACACAACTGGGACAAGATGATATCCGATTGTGCCACAATACCACACACCAAACAAAGCATAATAAACCTTAACACTACTTGGTTCAATCTGGAGCTAAAGCAACTAAAAAAATAACTCAGAAAACTAGAGTGCAGATGGTGCCACTCACATAATGATATCGGATATAATGCCGCTCAACATCTGGGCTATCGCTGACCTTGCCCAATTTAGGAAGGCTCTAAAGCACCACCTCTTCCTCAAGCACTACTATGATGACAGCCCACAAACTGCCACCCCCTTCCACCAGGATTGCCCCACTAGCACACCCAGCATGCAATGAGGCAACCACACCCATTGGCGCCACTATCGACCATGTAAATAGCAGCATGTATATAGTCTCGACCCAACGATAGTCTGGCGTGGACCTGACTTTATATCCAACCTGTAAATAGTTACCCTAGCGATGTCCAACTTACAGCACCTGTTTCATTGTTAATACAGCGGAGCCTAGGCCGCACTGTATAAGTTACTGTTCTATGTAAACCACACTGATTTAAATAGCGCTGTATAAAAGAGACACTAAATAAATAAAATAAAATCAGTAAACACATATACCTAATCAACCTCAATTCCTCTTGACACAAAGTCACTAACACAGAAACATAGAAATATGACAACAGAAAAAGAACACATGGCCTATCTAGTCTGTCCTTCCATATCAAAAACTACAACAGTCCCCTTTTTTCCTTTAGAGATCCTCTGTGTTTGTCCCATGTGCTTTTGAATTCAGATACTGTCCTCATCTCTACCACCTCCACTGAGAGACTATTATGGATCCACCACTCTTTCCGTAAAGAAATATTTCCGCATATCACTCCTGAATCTATCCCCCTTCACCCTCATCCCATGTCCCCTCGTAGCAGAACTTGCTTTCAATCGAAAGAGACTCTCCCCCTGTACATTTATGCTACGGAGGTTTTTAAACATCTCAATCATATCACCTCTATCCCGCCTTTCCTCTAAGGTGTACATATTAAGATCCTTAAGACTGTCCTCATATGCATTATAATGAAGACCACTAACCATTTTAGTAGCCACCCTCTGTACTGACTCCATCCTGTTTATATCCTTTTGAAGGTGTGGTCTCCAGAATTGCACACTATACTCCAAATAAGGTCGCACCAAAGACTTATACAGAGGCACTATCACCTCCTTTTTTCTGCTAGCCATTCCTCTCCGTATGCACCCAAACATCCTTGTAGCTTTTGCAGTCACCTTTTCTACCTATTTTGCTACTTTAAGGTCATCAGACACAACAATGCCTAGGTCCCGCTCTTCTTTAGTGGACAAAATAATGACAAGAAAGAGTGCCATTTTAAACATAAGAACATAAGATATGCCATACTGGGTCAAACTAAGATCCATCAAGCCCAGTATCCTGTTTCCAACAGTGGCCAATCTAGGTCATAAGTACCTAGCAGTCTCCCCAAAAGACACAGGTTTCTCAATGCTTGTATTTGGTCAAGCAGTGATATCCTGGGTCCCTTTTAATAATGGTTTATGGACCTTTCCTCCAGGAACTTGTCCAAACCATTTTTAAACCCAACTACACTAACAGCTTTTACTACATCCTCCGGTAACAAATTCCGGAGTTTGATTACATGTTGAGTGTAGTCTTTTTATATTCTAATGATGTAAACAATCAATCTACATTTACCCATTCCACTCCATTCATTAATTTATAGAACTATATCATATCTCCCCTCAGCTGTCTCTTTTCCAGGTTGAAGGGCCCTAACCTTTTTAGCTTCTCTTCATAGGAGTATCCTTCCATCCCCTTTACCATTTTGGTGGCTCTTCTCTGTACCTTTTCTAATAACACTATATCCTTTTTAAGATATGGCAACCAGAATTGCACACAATATTCAAGGTGCGGTCACACCATGGAACGATACAGAGGCATATAATATCCTTTGTTTTATTTTCCATTCCTTTCCTTATGATACCTAGCATTCTATTTGCTCTCTTGGCCGCCATTAGTTTCTTAAATAAGCCCAGAGAATTATTCACATAGTAAAATCACTATTAAAAACATAGTAATGATAACCGTGCAACCATTGCTCCCGAGCTTTACCAACTTCTTCCAATCCAAACTCCAGAACTCTTGCTCTAACACAATTGAACCCCACATTATCCAAACAACTAAAAACTCTCTCAAGAAACTCTCCCCACCATCCCTGGAAAGCTTGGAAAACATCATAAAAACAATGAACACAACCAAATCACCACTGGACCCAATCCCGGTAAGCTGGATACAGACTATCCACTCTGAAATAGCTCCATTCTTAAGAAGAAGAATACAATATTCCTTTAAACAAGCTCATATATCACCAGCAATCAAGAATGGATCAATCAGACCCATCTTAAAGAATCCAAGGCTAGATGCCGGCTACCATCTTCATACAGATCTATCACCAGTCTGCCATTTTTAGCCAAAATAATTGAAAAAGCAGTACTACTCCAACTTCAAGATTACATTGACAGACACAACCCATTACACTTACAACAGCACAGATTTAGGTCATATCATGGCATAGAGACACTAATCACTTCTCTCTTGGATAATATCTTAAGAAGCATTCAAAATCCTTAGCAAGGATACATCTTGATATTCCTTGATATCAAAGCAGCCTTCGATTCAGTGTTACACAAACTACTGATCAAACGTCTACAAGAAATCAGAATCCACGGTACAACTTTACAGTGGTTCAAATCCTACCTGACTGACCGCCAGCAGCATGTTAGAATTGGAACCTTAAAGTTACACCCATTTAAGCTAACTCAGGGCGTACCACAAGAATCAGCGCTCTCTTCCCCTTTATTCAACATTTACCTGCAAACTGCAACATCATGCAAGAGCACAATATACTGTACCACATCTATGCTGATGATGTCATGATTTACATGCCATTCATCACAACAAAAGCCTGCTACACCCCCATAATAAATTCTTTCAAAGCGATATCCAATTGGTTAATACAACATAATCTCCAAATCAACCCAAAGAAGACAAATACTATTCTTAACAACATCAGAGCTTCTCCCCACCAACAAGCCTAAACATCAACAACATGGAGCTAGAAGTTAAAACAGAATTAAAATACCTAGAGATAACAATTAATCAACGTCTCACTCTATAAACACATATCAGCAACACTACCAGAATGATCTATCAAAAAATAAGAATCCTCCAGCATTTACGACCCTTGCTTGAACCCAACAACTTCAGAATGGTTTGCCAAGCATTAATATTCCCTCACTTAGACTACTGTAATATCATTCTGCAAGGCCTCCCCAAACATCTTCTACTTCCTTTACAAATGGCACAGCACACCGCAGTCAGGGTCCTTAAAGGACCATCTAGAATCAGCCATATAACCTCCATCCTAAAATAAACTACGCTGGCTCACCCTCATCTACCACATAAAACGCAAGGCAATTATGACTATTTTCACAATTCTACATGACATGTCCTCCACTCATCTACAAACCATGCTGAAAAAACTCCCAGCAAACAGAACCAGAAGATCATGCACTTTAAATACCCTAGCAGCAGGGCCCATACCTAGCTCTGTGCGAGCGATGCGGCCGCACAGGGCGCAAAGGCTTAAGGGGCACATTTTAGCTGTCTGCCATTGTCTGCCGCTGCCACTTTTTCTTCTCTCAGCGGCGGCAGGCAACGGAAGACAGTTAAAATGCGCCCCTTAAGCCTTCTCGCTGGCATGCTAAGCAGATCTGTCCCTCCCTGCTCTTACAGGGAGGGACAGATCTGCTTAGCATGCTGGCGGCTTGCACATCGGGCGCGCCTCTGCTCTCCCACCATGGGGGCAGGGGGCACACGCACCCGATGTGCAAGTTGCACAGTGCGCGATTTACACTCGGTACGGCCCTGCCTAGCAGTACCCACAGAAAGACTGAAATGTAACCAAACAACCTGTGCAAGGTCCTTCTCATCATATGCACCTGGACTATGGAAAAACCTACCTCCTAAACTCAGAAACGTTGATGACATCTACCAATTCAAGAAAGAACAGAAAACTCTGCTATTCAAAGAACATTTCGAGGATAAAACATAACTCACCTTCAACCACAACCTCTCTATATCTGACCACCATACAGTCCACCAACACTCAGAAACCAACCTGAATCCCAAACACTCACATGGATCACCCAAACCACCAAAGTATAGACATATATGTAATCCATAAGAATCAACACTGATCACTCATATTGTAAAAATGTCTTCACTGCATATTTTCAGTTATCAATTATTCTCTTGTTCGTTAACTCGTATGGCATGTTTTTCCATGCTCTATGTAAATCCCTTTCTCTTCCATTATTAAATATCATTACATATTTATTCCTAGTTCTATGTAAAGTAAAGTAAAATTGTTCCTTGTAAACTATATTGACCTTAGGAAATACGGTATATAAAACTTGCTAAATAAATAAATATTTGAACACAAATAGCAACAATAAACCTAAGCTTTCTTTAGAAGTTCAGATGATAAGACTTCGACTTTAATACTTTGGACACATCATATGAAGAGAGAGATCATCAGAGAAAGATATCACGCTTGGCAAGGTTGAAGGTCAACGCAAAAGAAAGAAGATCAGCAATGTGATTGA
Source organism: Ichthyophis bannanicus (assembly GCA_033557465.1). NCBI lineage: Eukaryota > Metazoa > Chordata > Amphibia > Gymnophiona > Ichthyophiidae > Ichthyophis > Ichthyophis bannanicus. The sequence continues at coordinate 353,423,393 of CM066033.1, forward strand.
TAGAGTGAGTGGCATCCACAGCTGCTCTTACTGTATCAACAATTAGCTGCCTGACTGAAGACCGAAAACAGTTGAGGACAACTATCCAGAGGGTAGCCCTGTGTTGGCACAGACTCTATGGCACTCAGCAACAACAACAACTTGTGTTCCAATTTATGCCCATTCTGAGAACAGGTATAGACGTGTATATAAAGTATTCTGGATATTCAGGTGGCTCTGTCCTTTCGGATCTTGATCTGGAAGTTGCTAACTTGTCTTCCCAGATTATTTGTTGCCTAGCCTTCCTTTTGAGAGTTGCAATTAAACTGATAAGGTGTAAGCAACATGAAATCTGTTTATATTTTGTGATCCCGCTAGATACTTGTGACCTGGATTAATTACTGTTGGAAACAGGATACTGGACTTGATAGACTATTTTAAGTCCATTGGTCTGACCCAATATGACAAATCCTATCTTCTTATGTTATGTTCTTAATTCTATAAACTCCTGCCTAGTTAACATGAGTTGCCGTGCGCGCACGTGGTCCTATTCTATAAAGTAAAGTAGGAGCATGCTTTACTTTATAGACTAGTCATGTTAATTATGCCTGCTCTGGAACAGGTGTAAATGCCCATGCCTGGATTTGGCAAAAACGTACATAAGTCATACTATTCTATAACTTACGTGTGTAAATTATAGCTCCACCTGTGTTCTGTCTAAGCACCTCCCCTGTACACACTGTAAGTGAAGGTATGCACAATGGGACTTATGCACATACTTGCAGAATAGTGGCAATCTCAAATGTGCACATAAGCCCTTTAGAATAGGGAATTATAGGCATTTCTAATGCATACCTTTCCACACACCCTTTATAGAATTACCACCATAGTTAACAATTGGAAAGATAATACACAATTATGAGCTTTATTTAAACTATAAATAAATAATATAAAAAATATATTATTTGTGGGCCCAATATTCAAACAAAGTTATTTGTTTACTGGGGGCTGATGAACATATGTCTCTGCTATCCATGGATTTTAGGCACTATACTGATATTATTTGGCTGAAAATCCCTCTAAATGGCCCAATACTATCCATATTGTGAAGGAGCGGAGGTAGGACTGAGCGATGGTGATGCCATGAATTACCCAAATAGTGGCTATATTCAGCTGCAGTTTGGATAAGCTGTACATTTAGCTTAGGCCTGCTGGATAGCAGGAGGAGTAGCCTATAGTTAGAGCAACTGCCTAGTACCTACTGGTACTCTTTGTGACTTTGGGCAAGTCATTTTACCCTCCAATGCCTTGGAAGAAAAGGCTTAGCAATTTACTTCCAGTAATACATTGCTAAGAAAACCCAGAGGCAGCTGGGTTGCCAAGAGTCAGCACTAACTTGATGGCACTAAAAAAAAAATATTTATCATTTAAAATGGCCATATCAGAGATTTTGTGGAAATTAATAAGGGTCTTGTGTAGCCCAAATATATTCTTAAAAACACATCGGGTCAATTTCTCCTCATTCAAACCTGGAACACCATCATCACCACAGCCTCTCAAGCTCCACAATGCAACCATCCCAAAACCCCCCGGAACCACGCCCCCTGGTACTCATCCTACCTCAAAAATCAGAAGCACCTACTTAGAAAAATAGAACGAAGATGGAGAAAAACCAAAGACCCACAACTGCTGACCATCTACAGTGAACAACGTACAGCATACTCTACCAGCACTCTCAATGCCAAGCAGGAACACCACAGCAACTTACTACTCCATGCCATAAATAAGCCCAGAGAACTCTTCCAACTCATCAGGAGCTTTGCAAATGACCCATCACAGCCCCCCCCCCCCCCAGGAAGACATCATCCACCCCCCAAGTGATGGCAGATTTTCTTATAGCTAAGCACAGCCACACTGCCACCTCTACCTTAACCATTCCGTCACCATCTTCACAATCCAACCCTGGACCTCTTTTCAAGATGTGCATCCAGAGGAAATCCAGAACATCATCACCCGCATCAATGCCATCACTTCCCCCCCTAGATCCATGCCCAGTAACATGGATCAAGCAGACAAAGACCCTGATGCTTCCACTTATCTCCACAGTTCTCCATGCCTCCCTCAACGAAGCCTACCTCCCCTCATCGCTCAATAAAGCCTCAATTAGGCCCCTCCTGAAGAAACCCAACCTTGATCCCACCTCACCTGCATCATAAAGACCCATTGCCAGAATCCCTTTCCTCTCTAAAATCATCGAAAAAGCAGTACAAATCCAGCTTCAGGAGCACTTGGACAATTTCGCCCCACTCGACAGCAGCCAGCATGTATTTTGCCCACTCCACAGTGTGGAAACCCTCCTCACTTCCCTCCTTAACACTCTCATAACTGGGACAGAGAAACCCTGCTCAGGCTTCATCCTACTAATCCTCAACATATCTGCAGCTTTCGACACAGTATCTCACCAGACCCTCATCAACCAACTTAACACCATTGGCATCCAAGGCACCCCACTACAATGGTTTCACTCCTACCTCTCCCAACAAGTGAGAACTGGAAACCAATCCTCTTCACCATTCACCCTCCCCCAAGGAGTACCACAAGGATCCGCCCTCTCCTCCCTCCTCTTCAACATATACAGCAGACCCCTCTGTCACATCAAGAGCCTCAATATTGAATACCAAATCTACGCGGATGATATAATGCTCTTCACCCACTTCAACACCACCTCTCTTGACTACTCCACACTTGCAGCCTGCTTCACAGAAGTCATCGCATGGCTACCACAACACAATCTCACAATCAGTTCCTAAACACCACCAGGAGTATCTACTACAAAATCAGAATTCTCCGCAACCTCCGCCCTTTTCTACCCCATGATAGCTTCCGCACAGTCTGTCAAGCATCAATCACCCCTCTCCTCGACTACTGCAACTCCATCTTACAAGGACTACCTAAAATCACCCTTGCCCCCCTCCAGCAGGCTCAAAACACAGCTGCACAACTCATTGCGTAGCAACCAGGCACACCCACATCACACCCTTATTGAAATCCCTACATTGGCTATGAATCTCATCCCATATCAGGTTTAAGACCATTGTCCTCACGCATAGAGCCCTTCTCAACACTAGAGCGGAACAGCTACAACTACTAATTGAGTGCCCCAACAACAGCAGACTCCGGCACCCAAACATAGCAAATCTCCTCCTTCTACCTGCACAGAGCCCAAAGAAGTCACAACGCACCTGCAAAAGAGCCTTCATACTTCACCCTCATTACTAATGAAGTCCACACCCACATACAATGCGAACATAACAAAAACAAACTCACAACCCCACCAGACTTCAGAAAATCTAGAAAAGAAACAAACAGAACCTTCTCACACTTCTCCCCTACCCTCTGGAACAATCACTCCAACAGTTTAAGAGATGTAAACGATCTAACTACCTTCCACAAAAAACTCAAAACTCATCTCTTTATACTACATTTGCCCCCACCAACTGGAACAAACTGCCCCCCACCTTATGGGCCCTCCAATCCCACACCTTCTTCAAAAAACATCTTAAGACCTTTCTTTTCGAAGAACACTTCAACACAGCCACTGCCACAAATCACACACAAGATCATACCCCGCCCACCCTCACCACTAAGCAGGCAAACACAATGCCTCACCGTATAGCAGCTATGCCATTTGTAAATAATCACTTTGTTCTCTTGTTCAATTGTAACAATATAATGTTTATGCCAGTTATCTGTACATAGTTCCAACTGTTTCATACAAACGTTACTACTTGTTTCAATGTAAAGTTTCTACCAGTTAATTGTACATAGTTCTAACTGTTCCATGTAAATGTTACGACTTCTTCAATGTAAACTGTTTTGCCTTGCAGAAAAATGGTATATAAAACCAGTTAAATAAATAAATAAATTTCAGCTGCCACGGTCAGCATTTTTAAAAACGCTGACTGTGGCAGTTAAATAAAACATGTATATTCCAGATAGTGGATGACCACTATTCAGATAATTTAGGATAGCCTTTATGTTGTCCAGATAGTCATCCATATCACGGAGTTGAGACCCTCCTCACTGTCCTTTTCGACCACCTCATACATGGTACAAACAACGCTTCTCAGGTGGTCCTTCTTATATTCTTAGGCATTATGGCAGCTTTTGACAGCATAAACCACCACATCATGCTCTCTAGCCTACAACAAATAGCCATTAAAGACACTGTACTTCAGTGGTTCAGCTGATATCTATCGGATAAACCCAACAAGTAAGAATGGGACAACAAACATCAGACCCTTATAACCAAGAACAAGGCCTACCTCAAGGATCCGCGCACTCCGCCCTCTTATTCAACATTTATCTCCAGCCCATCTGCGCAATTTTCAGATAATTCCACGTATTCTATCATATACGCGGATGATATATTGATATATCTTCCATTTAACAATTCCAACCCCAAAACCCAACAAATTACAGACTGCTTTACAGAAGTAGCTGAATGGTTATCATCCCACAACCTAAAGATCAATTTTACTAAAACTGAAGCTCTTTATATAACAAGGAACCAATGCTTTATATCTCCAACCTCTATAACAATTCAGGACTCAAACATCCCCATCAAAAAATTAGGTAAAATACCTTGGTATCATTCTAGACCGCATGCTCAACATGACTGCACATATAAAACAAACTACTAGAAAGATATTTTACAAAATCAGAATGCTAAAACAACTCCGTCCACTACTCCATTCCAACGATTTCAGATCAGTTCTTAATGCTATCATCACACCCCACTTTGACTTCAGCAACATCATCCTCCAAGGCCTACCTAAACAAACCTTAAGACAGCTTCAAATAGCACAGCATTTAGCAGCAAGGATAACCTCAAATGCCAATTGAACAGAACATATCACCCCAATACTATATAACCTACACTGGCTCCCGATCCAAAGCCACATACATTACAAGATACTTGTAACTACATTCAAATGATTAAAAGACATTGTCCCTTCATACTTCTCCACCCTCATTACTAAAGAAGTCCACACCCACATACAATGCGAACATAACAAAAACAAACTCACAATCCCACCAGACTTCAGAAAATCTAGAAAAGAAACAGAGCCTTCTCACACTTCTCCCCTACCCTCTGGAAGAATCACTCCAACAGTTTAAGAGATGTAAACGCTCTAACTACCTTCCACAAAAAACTCAAAACTCATCTCTTTATACTACATTTTGGAAATCCAAATGACCTCAACTGCACGATTCCTCCTCCCCCAACACAAACTCGAACTAGTACATGCTTTTAAAAACTGTATTCCCTCCAAGTCCCCTCCATAAAAAACGACCCGAATACTGTCTCATACCCTAACATGTAAATAGTTCTCCTGTTATTTTTAGTCGATTGCAAATAAGTATACAAATGTCCATAGTTCTTATTGTTCCATGTAATTTGAATATGCACTGTGTAATGTGCTATTCAAAACTTTGTTCATTGCAAACCGCATTTGATCTACTGGAAAATGTGGTATAAAAATGTTCAAAAAATAAAAAATAAATAAATACAGATAGTGAGTTGAATATCTTTGCTATCCAAATAATTGCCAGGACCACCCATGCTCCATCCATACTCTCCAGGCCTGCTCAAGGGGTTGTAGCATCCTGAGCCAACTTTGGCTTTTGCATTCCTTGAGTCCAAGCCTGCAGTGCAAGCTGTGCAAATGGGATACATTTTCAGCCCACTGGCTTGTAAAATGCCACCCTCCAATTTAACTTAATCTGCGTATTCTGTGTCCCTATCCATATAGATAATGCATGATATACAGAGAGTGATGGCATGGTCACTGTGTTATCCATTTGGGCTTGGCCTGCTATTCTGCAGATCTAAACTAAGGGCCTGATTTTCAGCAGCCCTCAGTTTGGAAGGGCTATGCGCCAATGAGGCACACAGCCCTCCCTGCTGACTTCTAAACAGGCAATTCAATGCCACACAATGGCATTGAATATCTGGTAATCGCCGCAGGGGTTTTCCTCGCCTATCTTTAAGGCACTGATCGCTAACCAGGCAGCATGCAATATCGCTGCTGTCTGGTTAGTGCCATTCCCCCCTCCGCTTCACCCTGGAATGCCCCAACACACCCCAATGCTAATCAGATAGCATCGGGGTACACAGGGGACATAGAAGGGGATATTCAATGGCACTAGTATGAGCCATTGAATATCCCCATCTAAGGCATTTACATGATATACTAGGCTGTAAACAATGTAAATGCCCTTTGAATATTGGGCCCTAAATGTGTAACTTACCTTAAGAGTGCCACTGTCTGGATAATTTTCTGACCGACTCTTGTTCCTCCCCTAATATGCCCCACAAGTATACAGATAATATCTGGCCATTCTGCAAATTAAAAGCCTGATACAATCTGTATATTTTTTGAAAATATTGCCAGCAAATGCCTAATTGTCTTTGAATATCAGTCTGATAGGTCATAATTATTCATTCATATGGAACACTCCCAGACTCGCCAACAGATGCAGAGCAGATCTAGGGTGTCTCACTTTACATCTCAATATACAAAAAGATTATATTCAAATTCTAGTCTCACATCAGTGATAAAACCACTAGCTCTCTCCACAGCTTCAGATGTGGTCAATATTATTGGCACTCTTGCAGTTCAACATCTTAATGTCCAATATCTCCTAAAAAAAAGTGGCCAGTGAAATAGCTTTGGACTATATTTGCACACATATTTGACACTTAAAAGAATCAAATAAAACAAGACTAATTAAAAAAGGAAATTGTATAAAAACGGGGACATTGCCAGGACATGACTATTGGCACCCTTATAAACAATTCAAATCAGTTTGAACAGAGGAACCACGTTCCCATTGCAGTAAAATTAGACACCCTTGTGATCAATTGTCAGTACTCACATGACTTGAATCAACCAATGAATGATGGCTCTAATGTTTAAAATGGCCACATTCACTCCCTGTTCCATTTTCACAGTGGTGAAGACAAGAGAGCTGTCAGAAACTGTCAGAAAAGCCATTATCTTAAAACTTCAAAGGGGTACAAGGTCATCTTCAAAGATCTGGTGATTCCTGTGTCTACTGTTCATAATGTTGTTAAGAGGTTTTCTGCTCATGGAACTGCCAAGAAGCTTCTAGGACATGATGGGAAGAGAAAAATTAATCCAATAAATCTTCAAAGGTTAGTGCAAACTGTTGGAAAAATGCCACACACAACATCCAAAGAGCTTAAAGCTGACCTGGAGCAATTTAGAGTTGAGGCTTCAACCTGCATTGTATTCCACGTGCTAAACAAAGAAGGACTTCATGGCTGAAGGCCAAAAAGAACACCACTGCTCAAAGACACATATAAAAAGGCACATCTGATCTTAGCACAAACCCACCTTGAGAAACCACAATCCTTCTGTATAATGTTCTGTGGACAGATGAAACCAAACTTGAGCTCTTTGGCAATGCAGACAGGCAGTACATTTACAGGCGAAGAAATGAAGCTGATAAGGAAAAAAAAACACCCTTCCTACAGTTAAGTATGGTGGAGGTTCCATAATGTTGTGAGGCTCTTTTGCTGCCTCAGGAACCTGGAGGCCTGGAATGTATGAAAGAAATCATAGTCAGTGGACTACCAAGGTATTTTGGAGCGAAATGTGTTACCTAGTGTCAGAGAGCTAGGTCTGGGCCGAAGGTCATGGGTCCTCCAGAAGGACAATGAACCAAAAGTACAAAAGAATGGTTAAAAAGGAACAAATGGACTGTTTTAAACTGGCTAGCAATGAGTCCTAATCTCAATCCAACGAGAACCTTTGGAAAGAGCTGAAATCTGCCATTGGTAAAAGGAATCCTGGAAACATTCATGAGCTGGAACAAATCACAATTGAAGAGTGGGAGAAACTGCGAGCAGACAGATACATGAAACTTATAGATGGCTACAAGGAACATTTGAAGGCTGTCATTACTGCCAAGGGTTGTGCAATCAAATATTAGTGAAGGGTGCCATTAATCCTGTCCAGGTCATATTTTGTTTTTTCTTCAGAAATTACGATGTCTAAGTTGCACAGACATCCTTTTTTTTATCCTTTTGAACATACTATTAAAATATTATGACATACAGTTAGAATATTTCCTAATATTTCTCAAGTTATTGTATGCAACATACCTAAAATGCAAGGGTATCAATAATGTTGACCACAAATGCAAATCAACACTGCATCAAGAACTCAAATTGCACCAACCCTACCTATGGAAAATCACTGCAAATATTTTAGAACACCTTTAACCCCCATTTGGAAAAGAGAGCAGTCTAAACTACTGCAGATTCCTAGATAGAATCCCTTATCTTGGCTCCACATGGAAAACAGAGACCATCACCAGTTAAAGATTAAGAAACTGCAAAAGATAGCAAATGAAATGGGAAAACCCATAAATCAGACACCGAGCTGTGATACAAGAAAGAAAGAGAAATAGAAATGCATTTCCTCCTGTAAGACTTGCATATTTTCAAAGCTGACATATTTCATTCTCTAAAAATGGACACTCGTTGGTACTTTTCTAGTCTGATCATCTTATTTTTCTAGTTGGTAGGTCTCTCTTTTCTACTTTCTCTGGTCGGTTTTCTTGTAAGTCCTTTTTCAAGATCCCATTTCCATGTTTTGTTTCTTCACACTCTGTTTTCTTTGTCCTTTCCTAAATCTCACATTGATCTTTCTATTTCTCTCATTTACCTTTACCTGACTATAGTTTCATTCCATGCTTCTTTCTCCTTCCTACAATTTTCAGTCTTCCTTTTTTCACCATGCACCTACTTACCAGGTTTCTATTTCCTAAGCTTACTTACCTAGTCCTTTCATTCCACATCTGTCTCATTCCTTTGCCAGCATCCTATTCCGCCCCCCCCCCCCGCTTTCACCCATTTTCTGATTCGCCATTTCCTCTCTCTGTACTCATCTCCTCCTCAGTCTCATTTTCCACATTCTGCTTCTCGTCCTTTCTTCAGCCACAGCTCATTCTTTAGCACTCATCCTCTCTTCACCTCCAGGCACTTATCCAGGCTTCCATTTCCCCTTTCACTTACTTCCCTCATTTCTACCCTCTTTCACCTGCTTCAAGAAAGACCTTTCCTTTCCTGTGGCTCTCATCCACTCCATAGCACTGTGCCCTTTTCAACTGTCCCCAACCCCTCCATGTCTTTCAAACCTTCTCCCCTCCCTGTGTTTCTGCACTTGGTCTCTCAGCTGTACTTGTACCCCTCACCCAATCATCTTGTCCCCATTGTCCTCAATCTCTGGTCAATTTCTTAGTCCCACTATCCCCCCTAGCAACTCTTAAGTTCCCACTCACAATCCCACTCAAGCTTTGAGCCCCCCCCCTTAAACTCCCAATGCCCAGCCTAACTTAGGATGTGGGAAAGCAGGGATTTGACAGGCGGAAACTCTAAGATTGGGTGAGAAAACAAAGAAAAACTCTGTGTCCCTAGTACCTGCCTCCTACTGCCCTTCTCCAGGACCCACCCATTACTTCCTTCTCCAGTATTCATTGTCTTTCCTCCTTCTTACTCCAACATACATTCTTGTACCCCTTTCTCTCAACTTTCCCTTCCTCACTCCCCACAATATCTGTTTCCCTCTCTCTTCTCACTCCCCCAGCATCTCTCTCCTACATTGGGGAAACTGCTAGGTGCTTGTGACTTAGATTGGCCACTGTTGGAAACAGGATTCTGGACTTGATGGTCTGACCCAATATGGCATATTTTATGTTCTTACTTCAACCCTAGTGTTTGCCAGCATCTGCCCCTTTCAGTCTCAAGACTCCAACCCTAAATTAGCTCCTCTCCAGTCCCAGCCCTTTTCAAGTCCCATCTACCTAGACCTAGTATCTAGTCCACCCAGTACCAATATCAGACCATCTCCAGCCCCAGCCTCCCATTCCTAGTATCAGCCAATTGTTAGTATCAGTCAGCCTCTCGCTCCCTGTGTCAGCCTATATTCTGTCTCTTCAGACCCAATATCAGCCCATTTCCAGTATCATTTTGCCCCAGCCCCTGTATCAGCCCATTTCCAGTCCCCTAGCCCCTGTATTAGTCCATTTCCAGTCCTCCCAGACCCAGTATGAGCCCATTTCCAGCCCCCCAGCCCCTGTATCAGCCCGTTTCTAGTCCCTCCAAGCCCCCTCCCCCAGTCCCCTATTAACCCAGTTTCAGCTCCCCACAGCCCCAGTATCAGCTCATTTCCAACCTCCCAGCCCAGTTTCAGACCCCACAGCCACAGTATCAGCCACCCTCTCTTCCTCCCTTCATCAACATGTCCATGGAAGCATTTGCTTTTGCTCCCATGGCTATTTTAAACATTAATACAGCTGCGGGAGAAAAAGCCAATGCTGTGTTAATGTTTAAAACAGCCACAGCCCTGGAGGCAGAGAGTGAGCCAGTTAGGCAGGCTTCCTGCCCCCTGGCTCACTTGTTAGGCCAGCAATGCATACTGTACTCTGCCCTGACACTATATGGATAGAGATGGGATGGTCGGTATGATTTTCAGTGCACTATCGACCTAGTGCTGCTGAAAATCAGCAGAGAGTTCTGGACAGTGGCACTTTTCCAGATAACCATCTGGATAAGTGCTTCTGAATATCGGGGCCAGCATAGATTCAGGACTAATAGTTGGCATTCAAAATGGGTAGAAATAATTGGTAGAAATAAAAGTATTCTTAGTAAAAACACCTTCTTACTTAAATGTTTTGATACAGGATTGGATGCACAAATAACGCTGGAGCCTATTTACTAAGCTGCACTAAGATTACTAGCAAAGTTAACCTGCAGTAACAACAAAACCTCTGGATTAACTATTGGAGGCATTCCTAGTACTTTGGGGAAGACAGTAGTGCTCACTGCCATCCATTATTGAATGCTAATGCTAAGGTTACCAGAAGTCCCCGATTTTGCAGTAATAACCCTGACAACAGATTATAACCAGCTGCTCTCCTCGTGGGGACAGAGAGAGTGATGTCATGGGGAGGTGGAGTTACAGTGGCATGCAGAGCAGTCACTCTGATCCCTCCTTTCACCTTTGGAACAGCGACCTACTGGGAACTGTCCATGAGCAGCACCAGCTGCGGAGTCTGCAATGCTTGCAGCTCTGCTTCTGTCCTTTCTGCTGTTGTCATCTTCCCTGTTCATAGACGGCAGCAGCAGTGCTCAGGGCCTGCGCAACCCAGTACGCAAACTAAGAGTCTCCCAAAGCGCCAACTCTCCCAGGGCAGCCCATTACTGCCATTGACTCTCCCCTTTGGGATCTGCAATGGTGACAGTACCCTTTAAACCACAATGCAGTGCTTACCTGATCTCGTTGTTGCTGTGTTGCAGTTCCTGGCCTCTATGACTTGCCGCTTCCACCCCCTCCGATGTAGACTTCTTGTGTGCATGGGGTGGAAGCTGCATTGCAGTTTAAAGGTTATTACCACCACTGCAGGTCCAAGAGCAGGGATAGAAGTGGGATTGAGGGCTTGCCTAGGATGCCTTATATCCTTGCAAAGGCCCTGACAGTTTGGCAAACAGCCCATATTCAGTCTCCACAGCCGGTGCCGCAACCACTGGCCAGGACAGCTTGGGCTGGGATGGGCTTAGCAGATTGCACAGAGTGAATAGAAGAAAGAAGGGAGGGGAGCTGAAGACTAAATGCACGGGGAAAGAAAATAAATGGGATGATGGCAAACTGAAGACGAGGTGGATTTTGGGGAGGGGTTAACGGTCAGAAGAAGGGATAAAGGGAGGTACAGCTGAAGGCTATGTTGCTATGTGATGCAAAGAAAAAAGGTGGGAGGGAAGGAGAGCTGAAGTCTGAGTGTATGGGGAGAGCATAAAGGAAAGGAGAATGGAGTACAGGAATGTGAGAGAGAAAGTAGTGGTGGTTATAGGAGTAAGGAATGTGTAAGGAAACAGGGAAAGGTTAAAGGAAAGAGATGAAGCAATGGAAGCTAGATTTAATGGAGGGAGAGTTGGCGAAGGGAGAAAATTGGGGTGGATAAGAGACAAAGAAGAGAAGAGTGGGATGGAAGGGAAAGATGAGGGAATGAAAAGAGCGATAAAGAGAGCTGAAGGAAGGTAGGAGATATATGTGTAAAGGAGGAACAGTAAGGTGTGGGAGAAGCTGTGTTTGTGTGTGATGAGATAGGAGAGAGGCGAGGTGTGTTCTGTCTATGAGAGGTGGGGATGGATGTTATTGTACAATATGTGTTAGCAAGAAGGGAGTGGCCTATAGGTTATAGAGAGATGTGAATTGAAATGTGTGAGAGAAGGAGGGAATAGGAAGAACAGAGGGATGTGATAAATACCAGGAGCTGAAGGGAAATCAAGTAGAAAAGAAAAAAAATGACAAAAGAAATGTGATGTAAGTATGAGATCAGCAAGAGAATAAAAGGGCAGCAGGACAAACATTGCACATAAAATCTGAGAAAATGGCATGTACAAGAAAAAGAAATTAAATCAGAGGAGGGAAATGTTGAAAAATGGAAAATGAATAGAGAAAACATTAACTTGTTATCCGAGATGGGATTAGAAGAAAACAGCAAGAAGGAGGCTGACGAGAATAAAAGAGCAAGAACTACAGCGGTTTGGAAATACTTTATTGAAAAAAGTTACATTATAGGGCAAGTTGGCAGATCAGGAATACCAGGCAGTGGTGGTCTTAGGGTTGCTCAGATCTTGGGCAGACAATCACTTAGGGGCCCCATACATTTGATGACCTAGACGCTAAATACATCAGTGTTAAAATGCAAATAGAGACAGCTTTTTACAAAAACCCCCACATGGTCACCTGACTTGTCACCCCCTAAAGCAACCACTGGTATGGAGGTTAGTAAGGATTGGCTAGGAGGAAGTGTGTTTGGGACTGTAATATGTCCTTGTGTATTTGATTCTTATTTTCCATTTTTAGATAATATATCACACATAATATGTGGTAAAAAGTAATATCTTCATTTGATCAGTGGTGTACAGCGCTGGTAGCTGTGATGGTCCTGCAGAAAACTGCAGCATTTTTAGGTTGTGGGAGAGAGAGGTGTTATGTCGGGATTCAAAATGTTCAGAAATGGTAAAAAAAAAAGTGCATTTTGACTTAATGATTGTGATCTCTTTTACTGTATTTGATAGAGGGCCTGTAGTGTTTTTCATATGTGACACTGATGAGGGATTCTTCCAACTTATAGTTCTGGTGTAGAGACTTGTAGCAGTCCTACATGTTTTTTTCCCCAGTAATAGGTGTATTGATGATCTAATCTAGGCCATGGTGTAATGTTTGCATTACTGCCTTTTTACAGGTAGGGCTGGAGCTGTTTGAGTCCTGGAGGTGTTGTTATGATACTATAAATGCTATATAATATATGAGGCTCTTCATTAAAAGGGGTTTTTTTTTTACTTCACAAAGTACCCGCTAAAAAAGAGCTACTACTACTGAGCATTTGTATAGCGCTACATGACGTACGCAGTGCTGCACAGACATGTAAGAGACAGTCCCTGCTCATCAGAGTTTACAATCTAATCAAGACAGATAACATAATAGGTGTTGACAGGGATACATCTGGGGGATGGGGGGGGAGGGTGTTGCTATTACTGAGGTGATAACATATTTAGAATTCTTTTCTTATGATAAATAATAAAGGAAGTCATCCAAACAAGAAAATTGCAAACCTCAATACACCTGGTGTTGAAACTAAATGAAAATTAGAAAAACCAGTGTAATCCAATAAAAAAACAAAAAGAAAAATGGCACTGAAGTCACAACAACATCCAAACGTGGAGAAAAAAGACCTCAGTGAGTGTTATCATCAAGCTGACGCCTCTGTGTCACAGTAGCCACTCAAAGACACCAGCAACTGGCACAAAATGGCTACAGGGACATAGAGCCATTGCGTCGGCTTGGTGATAACACTCACTGAGGGGAAATATCCTTGATCGGTCATTTTCGGATTACCTTCAACCAATGCAGTACGGATTACTTTTAATTTATAAATTTGTGTTCTGTTGATTTTTTGCTATCTACACCCAAAAATCACTAATGTCAGATACGGACATGATTTGGAATTTATTTTAAGAATCTCTTTCCATTTTTTAATGTGCTAGGTAGGACCATAAATGATTGACTTCAATGAATTATCAAAATCTGATGGAGTGTGTGCTTTCCTTTTGCTGTTTCTACCTGAGCCGTGAGTGGAGTTTCCTGATCTGTGCCGGTGAGCACTGGGGACCACGTGACCAGAGCGGGCTGTAAGATCCAGCCCCCACCGCGGGTCTCTGAGTGTGTGCTTTCCTTCTGCTGTTTCTACCTGAGCCGTGAGTGGAGTTTCCTGATCCGTGCCGGTGAGCACTGGGGACCACGTGACCAGAGCGGGCTGTAAGATCCAGCCCCCATCGCGGGTCTCTGAGTGTGTGCTTTCCTTCTGCTGTTTCTACCTGAGCCGTGAGTGGAGTTTCCTGATCTGTGCCGGTGAGCACTGGGGACCAAGTGACCAGAGCGGGCTATAAGATCCAGCCCGCACCGCGGGACGCGCACAATACTCCTAAGGGGCATTGTGGTCCGGGTTGATTTATTATCGTAGATGGGGAAACGTAAGAAGAAATCTCTTGTGCTTTCCTTGTCTACGGGCAAAACGGTTAAGGTGGTTGGTCCCATGGACAGCCATTTTAAGTCCATGGCACCTTCCCCACCATTGAGATTTATTTATTTTTTTAATTTATTTAGCTGTATTTATATCCCGCTTTTCACCGGGTCAAAGCGGTGTAACATTAAAAAGGGGGGGGGGGTGGACAATAATCAAATTCTGGGGTTGGGGCCATCACCAGGTGGCCAACATTAATGATTTCAACAAATATTTGGGACATAGACATTGTATTACAGTCTCTTAGAACATATGTTCAGGGGGATGAATTAGGGGTGTTGGGAGGTAGTCAGTGGCGGGTGCTTGTTTCTGCTTGATGTCTGATTCTTCTGTTTCTCTGAGGCCTGGTCCTTCTGGTTTGTCTCCTCTTCCGCGTAGGGTTGTTTCCCCACCCAGCAAAGGGCTTTATGTTGAGGGTAAGGACTCCCTCCATGCTATTGTGGATGGAGACTCCCCTGTTTCTGTTAAGCTTCCTGATACCTTTTTGAGATTGAAATCTTCTGATGTTGTATTACCTCATCCTTTTGAGTTTTCTTTTACTCCTGAAGATCTTATGCCTCCCAAAGATGTGCCACTTTAGGACATTTGGCAAATTGTTTCTAGAACTGAATTATCGCTGAAATCTTCTCTATTGAAGCTCTCTAAGTTTACTAAAGAGACTGTGGATATGCTTACTGAACATCAAGACAGACTAGTAACTCTTGAGGCTCAGGAATCAAAGATCGCGGGTCAAATTTCATCCATACAAGGGGTTCTGGCGTCTTCTGTTCAGGACTCTTCATTGTTACATCGTCATGATGAGATGTTTGAAAATGCTTTGCGTATGAAAAATCTTCGTCTATTAAATTTCCCCCGTACCCACTTCCTTTCTCCGAACATATTATTTGCTAAATATCTGAAGGATAATTTGAAAATCTCTGATCCAGACTCCATAGTTTTATCTAAAATATATTACTTACCCACTGGAGTCAGAGAAAGTCCGGTTTTAGATTCGGAGGCAGGTGGTGGTGTTACGGGGAAAATGGATAGTTTATCTATTCAGAGCTTAGACTTAGCTGGTTTTTTTGGAGACTTCTATAGAGGAGATAAGAGCATAAGAACATAAGATATACCATACTGGGTCAGACCAAGGTCCATCAAGCCCAGTATCCTGTTTCCAACAGTGGCCAATCTAGGTCATACGTACCTAGCAATATTCCCAAAAGACACAGGTTCCACAATGCTTGTACTGGGTCAAGCATTGATTATCCTGGGTCCCTTTTTAATAGTGGTTTATGGACCTTTCCTCCAGGAACTTGTCCAAACCTTTTTTAAACCCAGCTACACTAACAGCCCTTACTACATCCTCCGGTAACAAATTCCAGAGTTTGATTACACGTTGAGTGAAAAAATATTTTCTCATATTTGTCTTAAATAGTTTACCCTGTAGCTTCATTGCATGTCCCCTAGCCTTTCTATATTCTGATAGCGTAAACAATTGATCCACGTTTACCTGCTCCACTCCATTCATTAATTTATAGACCTCTATCATATCTCCCCTCAGCCGTCTCTTTTCCAGGTTGAAGAGCCCCAACCTTTGTAGCCTCTCTTCATAGGAGTAGCCTTCCATCCCCTTCACCATTTTGGTGGCTCTTCTCTGTACTTTTTCTAATAATGCTATGTCCTTTTTAAGATACGGTGACCAGAACTGCACACAATATTCAAGGTGCGGTCGTACCATGGAACGATACAGAGGCATTATAATATTCTTTGTTTTATTTTCCATCCCTTTCTTTATGATACCTAGCATTCTATTTGCTTTCTTGGCTGCCGCTGCACACTGGACAGAGGGTTTTAACATGTTATCCACGATGACTCCTAAATATTTTTCCTGGGTGGTGGTTCCCAATGTGGAACCTTGCATTGTGTAACTATAGTGTGGGTTGTTCTTTCCTAGGTGCATAACTTTACACTTGTCCACATTGAATTTTATCTGCCATTTGGATGCCCAGTCTTCCAATTTATCCAGATCCTCCTGCAGTTTTCCACAATCCTCTTGGGTTTTAACAACTTTAAACAGTTTTGTATCATCTGCAAATTTGATAACCTCACTCGTTATTCCCTTTTCCAGGTCATTTATGAATATGTCAAAAAATAGCGGACCCAGTACAGATCCCTGGGGTACTCCACTATTCACCTTTTTCCATTGGGAATATTGGCCATTTAGCCCTACCCTCTGCTTTCTACCTTTTAACCAGTTCCCGATCCACAATAGTACACTGCCTCCTATCCCATGACTTTTTAGTTTCGCCAAAAGTCTCTGATGAGGGACCTTATCAAAAGCTTTCTGAAAGTCCAGATACACTATATCAACCGACTCACCTTTGTCTACCTGTTTATGCACACCTTCAAAAAAAACATATCAGATTAGTAAGACAAGATCTTCCTTGTCTAAAGCCATGTTGGCTGTCTCCCATTAGGCCATGACTATCTACATGCTGTGTAATTTTGTTCTTTATGATGGTTTCTACCATTTTCCCCGGTACTGACGTCAGACTCACCGGTCTGTAATTTCCCGGGTCACCCCTGGAACCCTTTTTAAAGATTGGTGTTACGTTGGCGACCCTCCAGTCTTCAGGTATTACAGATGATTTTAATGAAAGTTCACAGATTACCAATAGCAGGTCCGCAATCTCATATTTCAGTTCTTTCAACACACTTGGATGTATACCATCCGGTCCAGGTGATTTGCTACTATTCAGTTTATCAAATAGTTGTAATATATCTTCCCGGTGTAGCGATATTTCTCTCAATTCCTCTGCAGTATCACCTTTAAATACCACTTCAGTCTTGGGTAACATCCCTACATCTTCCTCAGTAAAGACCGAAGCAAAGAATTCATTCAGTCTCTCTGCTATAGCCTTGTCTCCTCTTACTGCCCCTTTTACCCCTCTATCAACTAATGGCCCATCTGACTCTCTCACAGGCCTTTTGCTACGAATGTACTTGAAAAAGTCTTTATTTTGTGTTTTTGCTTCCGTAGCAAGTTCCTTCTCAAATTCTCGCTTTGCGTGCCTTATCAATGCTTTGCATTTAACTTGCCAGTGCTTGTGCTGTTTCCAGTTTTCTTCATTTGACTTTTTTTTCCATTTCCTGAAGGATGCTTTTTTGGCAGCAACAGCCTCTCTGACCTCACCTTTAAACCATGCTGGCAGTTTTTTGGACTTTCTTCCACTTTTCTTAATGCGTGGAATACAGCTGGTCTGGGCTTCGAGGATTGTATTTTTAAATAACACCCAAGCTTGCTGTAAGTCTTTAACCTTTGCAACCGCTCCTTTTAGTTTTTTATTAACTATATTCCTCATTTTATCATAGTCTCCCTTTTGAAAGTTAAAAGGTAGTACTGTGGATTTCTTTACTATCCCTCCTCCACTAATTAAATCAAATATGATCATGCTATGATCGCTATTTCCAAGTGGTCCCAACACCCTTATTTCTTGCACCAGATCTGGCGTTCCACTAAGGACTAGGTCCAGTATGGCTTCCCCTCTGGTCGGTTCATGAACCAGCTGCTCCAAGAAGCAGTCATTTATTTCTTCTAGAAACTTTTTCTCCCTAGCTTGTCCTGTCGTTAACACTGACCCAATCGATACCAGGGTAATTGAAATCACCCATTATTACTACTCTGCTGTGACTTTTGTTAGCTTCCTTGATTTCTTTGAGCATTTCATCATCCATTTATTCATTCTGGCCATGCGGTCGATAGTACACTCCCACTGCCATCACCTTCCCCTTCATACATGGAATTTCAATCCATAGAGATTCTACAGCAAATTTTGTTCCCTGCAAAACTTCAATCCTTTCTGACTCAATGCCCTCTCTAACATAGAGCGCAACCCCTCCAATTTGATCAGTTCTATCATTACGATATAGTTTGTATCCAGGTATCACAGTGTCCCACTGGTTATCCTCCTTCCACCATGTCTCTGAGATTGCAATCATATCTAACTTCTCATTTAGTGCTATATATTCTAACTCTCCATCTTATTGTTTAGACTTCTAGCATTTGCATACAAGCATTTTAGAGACTGTATTTTATTAATATTAATCTGGCTATTGGTAGGCATGGGTAATTTGGAATCTTTACGCTCTGTCTGCACCTTACTCAAGGGCATTTGGGGTACTATACTCTTTTTTGGAACCTCACTGCTTTTGGTAGTATCCTTCAAGGATACCTTCCTCCGAACTATGCGCTCCTTGGCGACTCTTGGCTTTCCCCTATTTTCTAGTTTAAAGCTTCTCTATCTCCTTTTTAAAGGTTAATGCCAGCAGTCTGGTTCCATCCTGATTAAGGTGAAGTCCATCCCTTTGGAAGAGCCCCTTCTTTCCCCAGAATGTTCCCCAATTCCTAACAAATCCAAAACCCTCATCCTTGCACCATTATCTCATCCACGCATTGAGACTCCGGAGCTCTGCCTGTCTTTTGGGTCCTGCACGTGGAACAGGAAGCATTTCGGAGAACACTATCCTGGAAGTTCTGGATTTCAACTTCCTACCTAAAAGCTTAAATTTAGCCTCCAGAACTTCCCTACCACATTTTCCTATGTCATTGGTACCAACATGTACCAAGACAGCAGACTCCTCCCCAGCACTATCTATGATCCTATCTAGGCGGTGCGTGAGGTCCGCTACCTTCGCACCAGGCAGGCATGTTACCAGGCGATCCTCATGTCCACCAGCCACCCAGCTATCTACATTCCTAATGATTGAATCACCAACTATGACAGCTGTCCTGAATCTCCTCTCATGGGGACATGGCCCTGGAGAAACGTCCTCGGTGTGAGAGGGTTTTACATCACCTGGAGGACAGGTCCTAGTTACAGGATCACTTCCTGCCACACCAGGGTGATGCTCTCCTGTCACGTGACCTCTCTCCTCCATGGCAACAGGGATGCTGCCAGACTGGAGGTGGGACTTCAGGTCTATATCCCTGTGGGTCTCGTCCATGTACTTCTCTGTCTTTCTTATGTCTTCCAGGTCTGCTACTCTAGCCTCTAGAGAATGGACTTGTTCCCTGAGAGCAAAGAGCTCCTTGCACTTAGTGCATATGTAAGACCTCTCACCAACTGGGAGAAAATCATACATGTGACACTCAATGCAAAAGACCGGAAAGCCCCCATCTTGCTGCTGGACTTTTGTCTGCATCTTAGTTTAAAGCTTGTGTTTAGGTCTTTTAAATTCTGTATATAATAAGGACTGGTGTAGATGCTTATACTAATAAAAGTGTATCTAACACCCCCAATACACCTTATTCACCTGAAGCTTAATTAATCTCAGGTCCTCAGTGTATGACTGATTTGGATAAAGAGCTGCACCTGAGAGCAGCCCCTTTCCTCCAAGATGTGTAGGTACCTATAAAGCTACAATTACCCCAGGGGTGGGTGGGTGCTGGGGAGGGAGGGAGGGAAATAAGTCCTATTAAAGAGGGCAGTTACAAGGTACCCTGTCCTGAACCCTCAGCAGGGGGGGGGGGGGGAGGGGGGTACCACACAAAGCCCAGTTAGTTGAGAGAGGCAAGGTAAGTTATACAGCTGAGAAAGCTGAAGCAGCACACCAATAAGACAAACAATGAATAATTAAATAAACAGCTAGAACTCACTGCAAGTTGTCACAGGAGGTAATATCCACCTCTCTAGCAGAGCACTGTGAGAGCACTGCTCTTCCCAGAGCAGAGAGAAGCAAACAAAACAGACTATGCACATATGGTGGAGACAGGAAGAAGGCTACACAATACCTCAGCAGGGGGGAGGGGAGGGGGGTTCACTCAGGTAGGTTAGGGCAGGAAAACAAAATTTAAAAACACAGCAGGTTCAGGGGGGAGAGCAGATCCCTACTCATGCTACATTGTTAGTTTCCTTTTCATTAGAAAGAGATAAGGATATGATTTTTCACTCTTATTTTAAATATCGTCGTAGTACTCAATTGAAGAGGAAGGCTTTCCTTGCGCTGCATCCGCGTGTCGTAGCACTTGGGGCTTCCTTTCTACTTAAATATCCTTGTAAATGTGTTATTGTACTTCAGGGCAAGTCGTATTTTTTTTTTATTCTTCTCAGTTGGAGGTTTTTTTTACAGAAATCGGGATGAATGTAATTGGTATTGTTTAAATTCTCTTGGCCCCTGCTTAGTATTAGGGGTTTGTTTGAAACTGTTTCCACTCAGTATTTAGGTATTATTTGCTTTTGTGTGATGCACTCCATTATGTGGTCTGGGTTAATTTATATTGAATGTATGCTTTTCTTTTCATGAATATTACTTGTATTTCTTCTGTTTTTCCTTAATAAAAGGATTTAAAACGTAAAAAAAAAAATCTGATGGAAAGGCCTGAGCATAAAAGAGATTTTGGGAAGGGATTTGGTAGCTGAAGAAGGAAAATTCACTTAAGGTACCTTACACAAACTCTACCCATATTGTAAGAGTTTTTTCACTGCTATCCTTGGTACTGCTCCACACAGGCCAGAAGTAGGAAGTGGTTTGCAGCCACCCTCCAGTATCTAGTGCAGAGGATGAAAGCTGCTGTTGAAACAGGCAGGCAGCATCAAATTAATATTTATTATTTAGTAGTATTTAGCTCACACCTTACTAGTACTAGCTCAAGGCGAGTTACATTCAGGTACAGTAGGCATTTCGGTATCCCTAGAGGGCTTACAATCTAAGTTTGTACCTGATAGGGGGAGGCGCAAGGTGACCATTTATGCATGTTAACCCGATTCTGTTTAGGTTAACATTTAATGGTCTGGGATACATAAAATAGCAGTGAGATGTTAAGTCACAGAGATGGTGAGATATACGTGTATTGGAGAATCTCAAAACTGATTTTACAGCTGCCTGGTAGCAGTAAATTTTCTGGTGCATCACCATCTTTAGCAGTTGCCTTAAACCACTGGACAGAAGCAAAGGATTTTGCTTCCCCACTACACTCCTCTGATGCAGTATTATTGGTGCTCTTCTTCCTCCCCTCGTGAACAGTAGCAGGAGCTGCACTTTCCATGCCACACAGAACCAGTCTGGTGAGACAGGTTCTGTATAACATGGGAAGCTGACACACTATTAGGTGCAACTCCTGCTGCCGGTGTGAAGGGAGGGGGAATTCTTTTTTCTCCAGGAACAAGCAGGAAGTCAGTCCTCACTTATGGGTGACGTCAGCACCGATGGAGCCCGTGCGGAGCAATTCCCCAGCTTTCAAAGAAAGCCTTTGGGACTGCTACCACCCATGCATGGTCCTCTTCCTGCCCAAGGCTGCCATCTTGCTCAGTCTCCCTTTTTCCGCGGAGCCCTTCGGACGCATGTCCTCATCCCTCTAAAAAAGTTTCATTTTTTTGCCTTAACAGGCTCTCTTTTTTCCGGTTGCACCGGTCCTCTACCCGTCCTTCGCCTGCTCACTTTTTTAGAGCTATCGGGGATACTCTTTTCTTATTTTTTCGTTACGGGCTTCGTGCCCTTTTTTCTTCTCTAACCGCTGGCCGCGTGGGTCTTCGACCTCGCAGGGGCCATTTTTGCCCCGATGGCCACCAGATTCAAAAAATGCAATAGATGCTCTAGGAACATGTCGCTTACAGACATTCATGACTGTTGTCTGCGGTGCCTTGGAGCCGACCATGACCCAGAACTCTGTTCGCTCTGCAAGAAAATGTCCTGTAAGGCCCTGCTCAGTTGTAAGCAGAAGTCCGAAGACATTTTCCGAAAGGCTGCCTCTGAGTCCCTGGTGGTGCACTCGGTCGTCTCTCCTCCGGTGGGTTCTCCCCTTGTGGCTCCGTGCTCTCGGCGGCACTCCGACCAGGGGTCCCCCGAGGTGGAGCGGTGCAAAAAGAAGAAGGCCTTGAAGTCGCTGTCCAGGGCTCCTGACAAGCGTGAGCGCTCCCACGCTCAGTTGCTTAGCCCCCTTTGGTGTTCCCGAGAGTCGAACAAGGAGCGGCCCCACAAGGTACCCCGCACGGAAGTGGAGGCCTCTGGCGAAGGCGCCCGGTCTCCTGAGGGTTGTCCTGGTGAGGACCCTCTCTCCTCCTCGACGCCTAATCCGGTGACCCCGGTATCGGCGCCACAGGGCCCCACGCTCTCATGGGAGTCCCGCATGCTGGTGTTCGAATGCAGCATTTCTGCATTCATTGCTTCCCAGCAGGTGCTCACAGCCAGCTTTGCTGGCTCACTCCCAGAGACCGCAGGTCCCTTCCGTGGGATACCCAAATCCGTCCAGGAAACCCCCTAGAGTTACGGGCTTCGTAAGGGTCCTTGACATCGGTCTCGCTCGCCCTCCCGTTCCTCAGAGGCGAGATCGTCCAGGGCCTCTGGCACCAGGCCACCGGCCATTGGACAGGGCGACCTGCCTGGCTCGGACTCCTCAACTGACTTCTCGGTCTGGGAGTCCGATGGGGACACCTCTCCGGAAACCCGTACCCACCGGGATCTTCCGTCGAATGCCTCGCTGCCCGCATTCCATCAGCGCTCGCCACCCGAAGACACCTCCTTCCTGGTTTTCATTCGGGACATGGCACGGGCCCTTAACCTGGTCACCCAGGCTGAGGAGGACCCTTGTGCTGAAGAACTCGGCATTCTTCAGTACGAGTCCCCGCCCAGGGAATCCCTCACTGTGCCTGTACCGCTGATTCTATCTCGGCTGCTGCTTGGCTTGTGGGAGGCCCCAGCCTCAGTCCCCATCATGAGTAAGCACCTTGACACGATGTACAAGGTGCAGCGTGGGCCAGGCTTCCGAAAGACCCAGCTCCCACACAACTTGATGGTGGTGGAATCGGCCATGAGGAAGCAAAAGAGCCCAAAATCACACTCATCGGTACCACCCGGCCGAAAGTCGAGAGCCCTTGATGCCCTGGGCCGCAAGGCCTACCAAGGTTCCATCCAGGCATATCAACTGTACATTGGTATGTTCCTGTGTGATTTGGCTAAGGAACTCGGGGGTTTCTCCGCAGGCCTCGAAGGAGAGTCCCTCCTCAGATTCCGCACCCTGCTAAAGTCCGTCGCCAACTGCTCCAAGTACCTCTCTCGAGCCTCCTATGATGGCTTCGAGACATCGGCTCGGGTGGCGACCGCAGACATTGGGGCCCACCGCCAGGCATGGCTCCAATCCTCGGATTTGGAGCAATGGTTGCAGGAGAAGCTTCTGGACGTGCCCTGCCTCGGCGAGCAGCTCTTTGGCAAGCAGATGAAGGAGAAGGCTGCAGAAATTCAGACAGAGTTCGTCACCAGAACCAGTCTCTCTCACAAAACTTCTACCCTACCTCAGAAGAAGCAGCCAACCAAGAAGCCCTTCTTCCCTAGAAAGGGTCTCCAGTATCAGGGCTATCCACCATATCCAGTTACCCCCACGCTGACCACTCTGGCGCAGGGAAAGTCTGGCCAGGGGCATCATAAGCCAAAGGGACTGAAGGCCCAAACGCCGTCTCCCCCGCAATCCACTCAGGGCTTTTGACGCCATCAGCATAGCCCCTCACCTTCCAGTGATGCAGCAGCCAGTGGGGGGATGCCTGTCCCGCTTCGCCCCATCGTGGGCTCCCATCACCTCGGACACTAGGGTCCTCCAAGTCATCTGGGATGGCTATCGCCTTCATTTTGAAAGGCTTCCACCTCCTTTCTCCCTGGTGGAACCTCCTCCACTCCCCACACACCAGCTTCTGCTGCAGCGGGAATTGCACTCTCTCCTCACCCAACGGGCAGTCGAGAAGGTCCCTCCCCACCTTCGAGGTCAGGGTTTCTATTCCTGATACTTACTCATCCCGAAAAAAATGGGGGGTCTGCGGCCCATCCTCGACCTCCACAGGCTAAGGCTAAACAAGTTCCTAGTGCGGGAGAAATTCAAGATGTTATCTCTTGGTGTGCTGCTGCCCTTCCTCCGGCAGGGTGACTGGCTATCTTTGTCTTTATCTTTATTAAAACATTTGATAAACCGCTATGGCCAAGGCATTAAGCGGTGTACAATAAAATAAAATAAAAGTCAACACTGCAAAATTAAAGAAAAGAACGCCATAAAATAATAGGAAAGCAAAGAGTCAAATAGGTACATAAAGACTGGACAGAAAGAAGAAATCGAGACAAAAGACAGTACGAGATAAAATTATTAAAAATACCACAAAACCAAACACATACTACAAGCAAGGACAAAAGGACAGACAAAATGACAAGGACAGCATATTTCAGGGATGGGAATCAGAGGGAAGGTCAAAGGCTTGTTTAAACAGGTGAGTTTTGAGTAATGACTTGAAATGCGGGTAGGAAGATTCTAATCGGAGGGAAGATGGTAGCGCATTCCATAAAAGAGGACCCAAAAAGAAGAAAGCCGAGTGTCGAGTCTGCTCCAGGTGCGCCCGTGAAGGAGCAGGCAAGACTAAACGATTGGCATGAAGGGATCGAAGCTGACGGTAGGGAGTGTGAAGGGAAATAAGATTAGCCAGATATGCAGGTTCACCCCTGTAAATAGCCCGGTGAATTAAGATAAGAAATTTATAGTGAAAACGAAAACGAAGGGGTAACCAATGTAGGTGAAGAAGAAGAGGAGTAACATGATCATAGCGGTGGGTGAAAGTAATGAGCCGAACAGCAGTGTTTTGAACGGACTGGAGTCTTTGAAGCTGATAATTAGGAAGGTTTGCTAAGAAAACATTACAGTAGTCGAGCCTACTGATGACTAGAGTCAGCACCAAAGTAACCAGTGAGTCAAATGGCAAAAGAGAACGGACAGCCCTGATCTGACGTAGAGTCAAAAAAGAACGACGAGTGAGGGAAGAGATGTGTAGGTGAAAAGAAAGAGAAGAATCAAGAATAACACCCAGATAGCAAAAAGAGGAAACCAAAGAAATAGGAATAGAATCAATCAAAGGAGCAATAGTTGGACAGGAGCCACTTAAAGATACCCACATTGCAGTGGACTTAGTAGGGTTTAGATGAAGAAAATTCTGGGAAAGTCAAGAAGCAATATGTGAGAGACAATCATTAAATGGAGATATATCTGAAATAAGTGGAGAAACGTGATAAGAATAATGTCATCCACATAAATGTAAGGAGACACAGGAAATTGTTGGATTAGTAAGGGCAACGGAGCAAGAAAGATATTAAACAATAAAGGAGAGAGAACAGAACCCTGTGGCACACCACAAGTGAGTGGAAAAGAAGAAGAGGAATGACCACTCGAGTGAACAGTGAAAGAGCGAGCTGAGAGAAAAGAGCGAAACCACTGTAAAACTGTACCCTGCAACCGACAATCAGAAAGGCGAGAAAGAAGAGTCCGGTGATCAATCAAATCAAAAGCTGCAGAAAGATCAAGTGAAACAATCAAAATAACATCACCCCGATCATGTGCAACATGTAGTTCATTCAACAGTGCTATGCTCCTTGGATCTAAAGACGCTTATGCCCACATCTTAATCCACCCCCAACACAGGCAGTATCTGCGTTTCAGGGTGCAGGGAGAGCACTTCCAGTACACTGTGCTCCCCTTTGGCCTTGCGTCCACCCCACGGGTCTTCACAAAGTGCCTCGTCGTGGTCACCACTTACCTTCAGCACCAGGGCGTGCCAGTCTTTCCCTACCTCGATGACTGGCTCATTATGGGCTCCTCAGCCAAGGAGGCTCAGCGAGCATTGTCGCCCACTGTCCTCTTGGAGAGCTTGGGGTTCTTGGTCAACTACCCGGTCTCACCTTAAGCCGGTGCAGGCTCTCGAGTTCATCAGGGCGTGCCTCGATACTCAGCAGGCGATTGCCTTTTTGCCGGTGGATTGCTCCACCCATCTCCGAGCTGTGGCGGCTCTCATCCAAAGCACTCAGTAGGTCACCGCTCGGTCCATGCTATATCTCCTGGGCCACATGGCCTCGAGAATACATGTGGTTCCTCACGCCCACCTGCACATGCGGACGGCTCAGTGGTGTCTCAGTGCCCAATGGAGCCAGTCCCTTGGACACCTCAGGGATCCCGTCAGGCTTCTTCCCGACCCCCGCTTGTCCCTGAGCTGGTGGCAAAACCCCCGCAACCTCCTGCAAGGATTGCCCTTTCAAACCCCATGGCACGATGCAGTGCTGAAGACAGATTCTTTCCTGTTAGGGTGGGGAGCCCATTGCAGACCTCTCTGCACGCAGGGGCAATGGTCACCCGAGGAGTCTCAGCAGCAGATAAACCTGCTCGAACTCTGGGCCATTCGGTGTGCCCTGAGGGCCTTCGAGGAACACCTCAGCAGGAAGTCGGTTCTTGTACAGACCGACAACCGTGTAGCGATGTTCTACATCAACAAGGAGGGGGACATGGGATCGCGCTCCCTCTGCCGGGAAGCAGTCCTCATCTGTTCTTTTGCTGCCCGATGGAGGATGTCCCTCAGGTTGAAGTACCTCCCGGGTCAGGAGAATGGCCTGGTGGACAGACTCAGCAGAATCCTTCACCCCCACGAATGGTGGCTGTATCCCAGAGTAGCAGATTGGCTGTTTCTCCGCTGGGGGACTCTGGCAATAGACCTCTTCACCAGCCCCAGAACATGCAGCTCCCCTGCTTTTGCGGCCCGGTGCCGCACCCGAGCAGGGAGGGCCCCGATGTATTTCTCCTGGACTGGTCCTCCAGTCTTCTCTATGCATTCCCTCCTTTTCCCCTCATTTTGAGGACTTTGTTCAAGGCTCAGTGGGACCGGGCATCATTGATTCTCATGGCCTCCTTGTGGCTTCGGTAGCCTTGGTTCCTGCTCTGGCTGTCAACAGAGCCTCTGGTTCCCCTGGGCTCTGCCAATGGTCTGCTAACGCAGGTGGAGGGTCTGGTGCTGCACCCGAACCTAACCTCCCTATTCCTCACGGCCTGGCGGCTCAATGTGTCTCTCTAGCCTCTCTGGCCCTTCTGGAGGGGGTCAAGGAAGTTTTCCTCATCTCGAGGAAGGACTCCACTAGGCAGGCTTACACCTTTAAGTAGAAATGCTTCTCCGTCTGGTGCTCGGAACACCAGATCGACCGCTTCTTGTGTCCTGTTCAGTGGGTTCTCCAGTACCTCCTCCACCTCTCAAGGGAAGGGCTGAAGTTGAACTCTGTCAGAGTTCATTTGAGCACCATCTCGGCTAATCATCTCCCTATTGAGGGAAAACCCCTCTCGGGGAAGCCGTAAGTCTCCCGCTTCATGCGGGGTCTTCTGCTATCCAAGTCGCTCATCCGTCGTCCTCCGGTGGAATGGAACTTAAATATGGTACTCACGCAGCTCACCCATCCACTCTTCGAGCCGATGGCGACGTGTTCGCTCCGGCACCTGTCCTGGAAGGTGGCCTTCGTGGTAGCACTGACCTTGGCCCGCCGAGTCAGTGAGCTCCAGGCTCTCATGGCTGGCACCCCTTACACCAGGTTTTATTGGATATGATGGTCCTCCATACCCACCCTAAATTCCTGCCTAAGGTCATTTTGGACTTCCATCTCTACCAAGAGATAGTGCTGCCGACTTTCTTCCCGAGACCCCACGCCGACCAGGCGTCGACGGCTCTCCACACCTTTGACTGCAAACAGGCCCTCGCCTTTTATTTGCAGCGTACCCAGACTCATCGCATGTCTGACAAGCTTTTGTGACCTATGATCCCAATAGACCGGGGCAAGCAGTCACCAAGCACACCCTCTCAGTTTGGGTGGTGGACTGCATCGCTTTTGCCCATGTGAAGGCTGGTGTCCCTCTGGTTTGTCGAGTCACCGCACACGGGGTCCGAGCCAAAGCAGCCTCGGTGGGGTTGCTGCGCTTCGTGCTCCTGATGGACATCTGCCGGGCGGCGATCTGGTCTCCCACGAACACCTTCGCTGCCCACTATTGCCTGGAGAGGGAGTCCCGCTGGGACAGTGCCTTTGGCCAGGCTGTACTCCGTAACCTGTTCGGGGTATAAGCAACTCCTGCCTTCCGTCCCTTCTTCACGGCTACCGAGGGCTTCGACCCGAGGACTTGGGCTCCTTTGGGCTTCGGCTTCTGCTTACGGCCTCGCGGAAGCGTTTTTTTGGTTACAGGTTCAGTAGCCTGTAGCTAGGGAGTCTCATAAGTGAAGACTGACTTCCTGCTTGTTCCTGGAGAAAGCATAGTTACTCACCTGTAACGAGAGTTCTCCAGGGACAGCAGGAATCAGTCCTCACTACCCTCCTGCCTCCCCTGATGAGTTGCTGAATTTTTGTCCTTCCCTTGCCATCTGCTTAGTAGGCCTCGAGCTAAGGGACCTGACTGAGCAAGATGGCACCCTTGGGCGGGAAGAGGACCACGCATGCATGGTAGCAGTCCCAAAGGCTTTCTTTGAAAGCTGGGGAATTGCTCCACACGGGCTCCGTTGGTGCCAATGTCACCCATAAGTGAGGACTGATTCCTGTTGTCCCTGGAGAACACCTGTTACAGGTGAGTAACTATGCTGTATCTACCCTCTTCCCTTGCGTTCTATAAAGATGCGAGGTGAGTGTCCTGGTCTCAGATGAGATAGGAAGCAGCCAAGAGTTGCAAGACCATAGCAACAAGAGTGCGTCAGAGAGTGGCAGCCCCAGAGCAGAGACGCAGATGAACTGCAGGCCACCAGGATTATGTTCTGTGTGGGAGCGGCAGAACCAAGGAAGCAGTGGCTACTAAAGGGGAAACAAAAGTAGGAAGAGGAAGAAGGGCAGAGT
This sequence comes from Ichthyophis bannanicus, assembly GCA_033557465.1. Taxonomy (NCBI): domain Eukaryota; kingdom Metazoa; phylum Chordata; class Amphibia; order Gymnophiona; family Ichthyophiidae; genus Ichthyophis; species Ichthyophis bannanicus. Next base: position 353,452,682 of record CM066033.1, read on the forward strand.
GAGGGGCAATGGAACGAAGGCCAGAGGAGGGGGCATTGAAATTAAAGAGAGATTAACTGGAGGAAGGGAGGGGGGAATACAAGCAGGATGGAAGGAGGGATAATGGCATTGGAAGCAGACCATAAGAATTACTGATGAGGAAGGGATGTCTACACTGGGGTGAAGGCAATGGAACTTGGGTGGGGAGGAATTAAATTGGTGCAGAGGAAATAAACATTGGGACAGGGGAGGGGCATGGAGTAATGGGCAAGGATCATGGAATTGGGTAGGGAGGAGGGTAATATGGAGAGGGAGATAATTACATTGAGTGAGAGGGAAGCAGCGCTGGACCTGTAAAGGAGCAGTGCAGATCAGGGCTCTATGAAATCAAGTCAGAGGGGGGCCAGAGAGGGAAAAGAGTGTTGAGACTACGGAGGGGATATGGTGAGGGGCAGTGACATCAAGGAAGGAGGATTTTGATGGTGAAACAGGAGAGTGGGCAGAGGGCAACAGAACTGCGAAATGGAACTGCTAGAGGGAGGGAACAAGTAGCAACGAAACCATATCCTCTATATATTTCCACAATTCCTTTTTTTTATAAATCTATAAAATAAAGTTTAAGGGTATATATGTGCACATATAAATTGAGAAGGACTGCTACTGTCTTTTTTTTACATTATTGAAATTACTGAATGCCACCTAAACTTGTCATTTCCAGATTTATGGGGGAAAGATGCTTGAGGGGGGCTGACCTATGCCCCACCCAGGTGTCCCATATTTGCTCTCCAAAAATCTGATCACCTTGCTAATGCAGAATCCAGTTAAGCTATACCATGCAGTAATGACCGCACATTAACTGCAAGGAGCAGTCCCTGTTCATTCCACACATATGGCGATTTTAGAAAGGGCTAAATTTATATGCAAATGACCTTGCTATGTAGAAATTGTGTGGAAGTGTGGTTCAGGAATGGCCTGGATGGGTCCAAATTCTACATGCAAATTCCATTTCATATAGGTCATATATTGTATGTCTGCAATTGTCCATTTCGGGATTTATAGCTGTTCCCTAGCATGTACAAGTTTTTAAAACGTGCTTGTTTCGGCCATCCTTTTACAGGAGGGATTAAGGGGGTTATACTCATTAATTCCATGTCCTTTATTTCCCCCTCCAAATTTAAATGAGGTAAAGAGTGTGGCATCTGTAGCTGGTTGGCAGCATTTATACATGTAGGTTTGCAAAATGGTCTACATATACGTGGAAGTTGTAAAATACAAACTTCCACATGTAAGTGCTGGTAGATACTTGTGGAAGTTACCAAGTTTCTCCCATTGCTTTTTCCTATGTGTGAATTTGCAAAATGGGTCCTCTGTCTTCAGGCAGGGGCAGCAGAATGTCTCTTTGGTCGGAGAGGGCCAAACAAATCAATCTCTAGCTCTGCTTCCAAGCTCACGTTGCTGATGCTGTGTTGGGCAAAATATTGGTGGGACCCATGGCCTGCACCTTTCCACTACCTATGGCTCCATATAGCAGCAAATATACATACAGTCTTGAACTAGTTGAAAACTGGCTCATATTTAGCAGAACGTTTTCTAAAATACTGCCAGAACTGTAACGTCGTGACCTTGACAACTCAATTCCAATCGCTATGTTCTATCGAAAACATGTTTTCACATGTGGCAATTAACATGTGCAAACAGCTAATGCAACATCACTCTGTTAACATTCATTAAAATCTGTATTAAACTCCTAATGTGACTTAGTAAATAGGCCCCATCGTGTTTAGTAGTAGTTCAGTCTTTTGAAAATTATATCCAGATATCTGAAGAAAACTATACCTTTGAACCATCCACTGTGTCAGGCTAAATGTAGATATTGAAGATACAGAGAACTACAACTGGGAATAGTGGAAAATGTTAGATGTCAAAGTTTTAGATATTAAATATCTAACTTCCTTTCAACCTCTACTAAATTTAGCTCAAAAAGACTTCCACTAATAATATTAATGTACCATTTTATCTTATTACGCTACCAGTTTGTTTAAAGTCATTATAACACTTCTTCATATGTTGAATTTGAAAAAAATGACTGGAGACTGTTCTGTAGCATTTTTAAATGGATTTACCGATCAACTTTTTCTAGTGGCACCATCAACAGTGATATGAAATGTATCTACTTCATTTACTCTTATTCAGTGCACCAACTTTCTTTTTCTTCCCCCTTTAATTTTTATATATGGTAAAAATTTCATTGAAGAGAGATTTTAGATGACAGGACTGTAATTTTAAACCCAATAGAAGAGGAGTAAGCAATTTGAGCTTAGCTGAAGCATAATCTTAGGTTGTCAAGAAGAAACCCATTCTTCCTATGCTAATCAATCAGTATATCAACCAACCAATCATCTCCTCAGTTAGCATATATCCTAAGGTTTGATATATCTATTAACTGCCCATCATGCAGCTGGTCTGTGGAAGATGAGATTTCTCCCTATCTTGGCATTTGGAGACAGACAACAGAGCTATCACAGGCTTGGATAAATACCAAAGTAGAGATTTCAATCCTGTCTGAAAGCACAGACAATCCAAGAATATTGAAAGTATTCTCAGAAAATAATCTATATGAACTACTATATTTTCTATGTGTATAGAGTATGTGAATGTTATACAGATCACGTTTATTAAACTGCATTCAGAACAAATGAATACAGTCTGCTGTTAGCTGCTGTTGCTGAAATTATGCACAAATCAGTTGCCTAAACAAATGGAAAAGGGAATTTTTATCAAAAGAGTGATACCACCTTATAAGAACACAGTAACTCAATAAATTTAATCCTTTGAAAATGACTTGCATTTCAGAAGGTTGCACACCTGCCTCTGGGTTTAAAAATCGGACTCTTATCTTGTTTGAAGCAGTCCTAGAACAATCTAGGGATAGCTTGATCTATCTGCTGTTATTTGAAAAAAAAATGTTGGTAAAACGAAAGGCCTGATGTCCTTTCAGTTGCTGAAAGTGCTTTCTGCAAAGAATGAATTAATCAACAAAGGCCTACCATTTTTCTGTTATGGCGTGGGCATATAATCCAAAATCCTAAAATATAAACTGAAAACTTGTATTATAAGGGGTACTGTAATTTTATAACAACTTGTGATGCCTGTCTGTAAGACAACCGATGCACCTATGTGCCTTTATAAAATAGGCTCCTACAATGGCTCTCAAAAGTACACAAATTCTCATGCACATATTTAGACCTATTCCAAAGAAGGCGTAAATAAATGTGCGTATGTACGTGTTACACTTTAGATTCAGAAAAACCTTTCTAAAATTACTCTCGTTGGAGGTCATTTTAGGTCTGTGCCGCTTTTGGAAGTATAAGGCCTAATGCGTTATAATGACGATTTTAGAAAAGTGGCTATTTACATGTTTTTCTGAAGCATTTATAGTTTTTAAATTTGCATGGTCTTGGCAGGCCTGAGAAGTTTGTCTGTATTTCTTATTTCTCAAAGGAAATATACATTTACTTCATAAAATCTTGACATCAGCGTTTACACCTGCTCTGAGGTATGACTTAGTGTCAGCTAAATATACTCGCTTGGAGCAGGGCGTTGTCAAAACATGGTGGAGGAAGTGAAACAAATTTTGCCAACCTCTCTGGCATTAAAATGACCTAAAAAATCCTAATATTTGCTTTCTGTAGCTTAGCTGATTGGCTGCCCTTCAGCTTTGAAAAATCCAGAATTTGCAAATAAAAATAGGCAACACTCATGTAGGTCATAAAGTTGCCACTTAAACTTTCAAAGCCCCACGTGATACCAGTCTTTTTTGGAGTCTTTCTTGTAAAATAGTTGTTCTTGCTGTACACGTCACCAAATATGCCTGCATTTTCCATAACTTCAAAGGTTTTTATAAAGGCTCCATTGTTAGTTATTCGTTTGTAAAATACTCTGGAAACTGAAATTTTAATTTGGACATCCCTTTTCCTACCTGGACGACCGACCTATATAAAATCAACATTATAGGGGATAATTTTATAAGGAGCTATCTAGATTTAGGTGACAAGAACATGTACAAATGGGTTACATTAGTCATTTATGTGCGTAAGCATTTACTTATGCATGTAAATGAGTGTGCTCATGCTGTATCCCATTCCGTAAATATGCATGGACAAACAACGGTGCATACTTTCACAGTGGGCAATCACAGGGTGGAGTTTAAGCGGAGAAGTAGGGAAGGTAAAAGTCATATAAATTATAAGAATTTCAAAAAAAGATTGCTGTGGAAGCAAAAATGCATAGCAAAACCTTTTTCAAGTACATTCGCAGAAAAAAACCTGTGAGAGTCAGTTGGACCTTTGGATGATAGAGGCGGCACTAAGAGGGGACAAGGCCATAGCAGAGAGACTGAATGAATTCTTTGCTGCGGTCTTTATTGAAGAAGATGTAGAGAAGTTGCCCATGACTCATATGGTATTTAAAGCTGATGCAGCAGAAGAATTGAAAGAAATATCTATAAACCGGGAAGATGTATTACAACGAATTGATAAAGGGAAGAGTAGCAATTCACCTGGACCGGATGGTAGACATCCAAGGGTGTTGAAAGAACTGAAATATGAGATTGTAGACCTGCTATTAGTAATCTGTGAACTATCATTAAAATCATCAGTAATAGCTGAAGATTGGAGGATGGCCAATGTAATGCCAATTTTTAAAAAGGGGTGATCCGGGAAACTACAGACCATTAAGCCTGACACCAGTACTGGGAAAATGGTAGAAACCATTATTAAGAACAAGATTCCTGAACATGTAGATAGTTATGGTTTAATGGGAGACAGCCAACATGGCTTTAGTCAGGGAAGGTCTTGTCTTACTAATCTATTATATTTTTTTTGAAGGTGTAAATAAACAGGTAGACAAAGGTGGGTGGGTCAGTCGATGTAGTGTATCTGGATTTTTAGAAAGCCTTTGACAAAGTCCCTCATGAAAGACTCTTGATGAAATTAAAAAGTCATGGGATAGGAGACAGTGTACTATTGTGGATCAGGAACTGGTTAAAAGATAGAAAACAGAGGGTAGAGCTAAATAGCCAATTCTCCAGTGGAGAAAGGTGAATAGTAGAGTACCCCAGGGATCTGTGCTGGGTTCGTTGCTTTTTAACATATTCATAAATGACCTGGAAATGAGAATAACAAGTGAGGTAATCAAATTTGCAGATGAGACAAAATTATTCAAAGTTGTTAAAACCCAAGTAGATTGTGAAAAAGTGCAAGAGGACCTTGAAAAATTGGAAGACTAGACGTCCAAATGGCAGATAAAATTTAATGTGGACAAGTGCAAAGTTATGTATCTAGTGTGGTGAGGAGGAGGCAGCCCAGCAGGAAAATAAAGGAGAAAGAAGAACTTTTTCTTCTTCTCGGGGGATGGGTTCATTAGAACACATACAGCACAGCAGAATCCCTGAGAGAAACCAAGAGGGTAGTGCTAGGTTTAAGCCACTCCCAGACCTCATGACAACCTCAGGCAAGAGTAGGAGGTACAGGTGGGTGGAGTCAGGAAGGGAGTTGCCCTGCTCAGCGTTTAAGTTTGAGAGAACAAACAAAGTGAGCAGAGGGGCCAAGGACTCCAGAAAGGCAAGGAACTGCAGAGATGCAGGAGAGAGCAAACACAGCAGAACCAGTAACCATGAAAGAAGCAGATACAGAGTGAGCAGCAGCAGAGACAAGAGCAGCCAGCACTGCAGCCCAGGAAGGGAAGGTTCCAGGCAAAGGACCAAACAGACTGGCAACAGGAAGAAAGAGAAAAGGTTGGCTTTAAGGAAGCTAAGGCAAGAGTGCTTAGACTCATCGGAGGAAGGGTCTATCTGCAGGCAGCAGAAGCCCCAGGAAGGGAAGTGGAGAGCTTACCCTGAGTCACTGTCTAGCTCAGAGACAGAGGGAGTGCCAAGCCGGAGGAGCCTCAGCCAGGAAGGTGCTGCAACCAGACTCCAAGGTAGGAGAGATAAAGCCATAAAGCCTAAACCCTGTGTTACGTGCTCTGACTCAGAAGAGAGGTTAAAGCCTAGGAAAACCCGGAATAGGAGTAAGGGGTTTGCCAGGGATACTGAACAGGAAAAGCCCAGTGAAATCCTACCAAAAGGAGAAAGGGTCATTCAGTGGCATAGGCTATTTAATCTGCTAAAGAATATTAAGGATAAACTGCCAGAACGCTTACAAGCATTGCCAAGTTACAGCTCAGTTGAAAGCATGGAAGTAGCAGGCCAAGAAAGTGACCTAACTTCAGTTTGTTCTGAGATGGACTGTAATGTGTGCATGAAGGCTGAGTAATGGAAGCCTGAGAAAGGAAAGAAGTGAAGCTTGTGTAAATATCTTTATTGCAACACTGGTTACAAGTGTTACCTTAAGAGGAGAAGAATAATCCTGTATTTTGCTTTGACCTGAATGTGTACATTTGCTTTGAAGATTTTGTTACCCATTTTGACACGGATGCTAATAAAATTCCTGTGTGCTTTAAAACAACCACTCGGTTCATAATCTCCTTGGCACAACTACAATCCTTGGGAAAGAGGAATTGAGATGGCTTCCCGTCCCTACTAGGCAACCGCCTGGTAGGGGCGCGACCGCCACACTAGGAAAGAACAACCCAAATTATGGTTACACGATGCAAGGTTCTAAATTAGGAACCACCACCCAAAAAAACGTTTTAGGCGTCATCATAGATAACGCATTGAAACCCTCTGCCCAGTGTGCAATGGTGGCCAAGAAAGCAAATAGAATGCTAGGAATCTTAAGAAAAGGAATGAATAAAACAAAGGATATTATAATGCCTCTGTATCGTTCCATGGTGTGACCACACCTTGAATATTGTGTGCAATTCTGGTAGCAGAATTAGAAAAGGTACAGAGAAGAGCCACCAAAATGGTACAGGGGATAGAAGGATGCCCCTATGAAGAAAGGCTTAAAAGGTTAGGGCTCTTCAACCTGGAAAAGAGACGGCTGAGAGGGAGATATGATAGAGCTTTATAAATTAATGAATAGATTGGAACAGGTAAATGTAGATCAATTGTTTATGCCTTCAATATGTAGAAAGACTATGAGACATGCAATGAAGCTACAGTAAGACTAATAACAGAAAATAATTTTTCACTCAACACGTAATCATGTAAGGATGTAGTAAAAGCTGTTAGTGTAGCTGGGTTTAAAAAAGGTTTGGACAAGTTCCTGGAGGAGAATTCCATAAACCATTATTAAAGGGGACACGGGTAATCCACTGCCTGTCCCAAAACAAGCATTGTGGAACCTGTGTCTTCTGGGGAAACTGGTAGGTACTTGTGACCTAGATTGGCCACTGTTGGAAACAGGATACTGCTCCTGATAGACGTTGGTCTGACCCAGTATGGTATATCTTATATTCTTATGTTCTTAACTTATAGGTGCTGATATTCAGAGCAATTTGTTCAGTTAGCAGACCCGCTAACCACGTTAATTGCAGTAATCAGAATATTCACTGGCACAAATACATTTAGTGTTACTGAATTTCCCGGGGTGCTGCCACTAAATACCTTGAATCTAGCCTGCCAGCACTGGTGCATTCTGGAGGCGGCACCAGAGGATAACTGGGCAATGTGATATTCTGCCACTTTCTGATTATCACTATTCGGTAAAAGTTAGGCATCTTAACTTTCACGACAAGAAGCTAACTGGGCAGCGACTGAATATTGCCCCTACCTGGTTAGCTTCATTGCTGTTCAGCTGACCCGGATATTCAATGCCAATGGACGGATTTGGCCCCAGCATTGAATATCCAGGTTTTACGTTCAGCTGGGATGGCTAGTTGCTGCCGCTGAATATCCCCCCTACATGTGCTCCTTAGAAATATATATATCAAAACAGTCATCTGAAAATCAAAACACCGAGCTGCCAGTCTTTTTTTGTTGGGACCAACAGACTCGAGTAGGGAGAAAAAAACTCTCTCCTCAATGTCTGAATAATCCTTTTATTCAAATTGCTTTAGTTTATGCACAGCTATCCCCTAAAGTGAGGTGGTGTAAAGACACATGTTAATTCATGTTAATTCATATTAATTCATTAATTCATGACGATGAAACTCAACATTTATCTTAAGTCATAGCGATGAATTCGTTTCATAATAACGCCAGGATAAATGCTGCACAACATGCATGTTTCGGGACCCCGATGGGACCCTTTTACAAGTGTTGTCCCGCTGAACAATGAATAATGAGTAATCGCCAAAAAAGGACGCTGAAAACCCAACGGCTCTTGTGTAGTTGAATCAGTTACTGATTGGCTGTTTAAATAACGTCACACTCAGGGTGAGTGACCCAGCTTTGGGGAAACCCCAAATCATCAGAACCTGACCTGAATGGGCAGCGAGTATCCACAGAATATTCACAAAATGCTCCACCATTCTTGCTCTAAATTAAGTCCCTGCGGAATAATTGTGTTTAGGCGAAAGATCCACTGTTGTTCACACCATTGTAGCCGATGTTCACAATTACCACCCCGAGGATTAAAAGGAATCCAATCAATTACTCTCCATGTAACGTCCCAAAATGTATGACCTGCTGCGATGCAATGTTCTACCATGGGAGCAGAGAGATTGGCTGTTCTAATTCAAGATGCATGTTCACCCAGACGGATTTTCACTGGGCGTATAGTGCGTCCGATGCATGCCAGTTTACAAGGACATTCAAGCATGTAAACAACATAGCTAGTTTGACAAGTGCTGTGACCCAGAAACTGATAAGTCTGGGTAGTAGTTGGATGTATCCATTGAACCCCCTCCATGGTGGTGTCACAAAACTTGCAACTATGACATGCCCAATGACCCTGGAGGGGTGTCGTATCATCAGGATTATCCAATAGTTGAACAGCATGAACCAGCCGATCCCTTAAATTCTGGCCTCTTGTATAGGCAAATGACAAAGGTCTCCTAAAGCAGGGGTGAAGATGTAACACCTGCCAGTGTTTTTTCAATAGTCGAGTTACCTCTGCTGTGTGGGACATAAAGGGTAAAACTCCCATTAGGCAATCCGGAGCGGGAACTTCTATAGCCTGATTAGAATTTTCTCCGGAATCCCTCAGCAACCATTCCCGATGAGAAAATCTAGCCTGGACATACGCTTTCTGGACCACAGTTTTGGGATATCATCTCTCCAGGAGATGAGTGCTTAAAGCACGCGTTTGTTGCTTGTAATCCTCAAGGGTGGAACAAATTCTCTGCAACCTGTCAGACGGGTGCCTGGGTGAGAATGTTCACAGTCTTGGCAAAGGCATATGTTAATATGATTTGCAAGGGATTGTGGGAAATGTAGTCCATTCACACCAGACACAGCCGTTCACAATAATTAGTTGTGCTTGAGTGTAAAGCCAATAAGATATTTATTTATGGGGTTATTTCTCCCAACACAGATATGCTTGGTAGCACATAAAACAGGATACTTGCTTTCAGTGTTAAACTTAGAAAAACAAAATAAGGAAAACAACAGCTGAACTTGTCAGGCAATCAAAGCAAAAGAATAAAGACCAGGATGGTAACAGAATGGTCTTTTCTGTAGGCTTTAGCTAATATTTTCTTAGCAGTACTTCAATCAACAAACAAAACCCACAAAGTAGGGAAGAACTGTTCTTTTCAGGTTAACTTCTTATATCTTCACACACAGACTCAGAAGTGATTCCCTCAGAGCTCACAAGCAATTAGGTAAGGCTCAATTGCTAGCAGTTATCCAGCTGAAACCCCTTAGCTGGCTTACTTTCTACTGTGTGACTCAAATCCTACTCAGGAGCTTTTCTGAGTAGATTAAAGAACAAGTTTGTATTTCTTTGTGATGGTTGTTGTACTTTGTAACAGTAAATTACCAAAGGAGTTTAGACAGAGAGCAATCCATGTATTCACAGCCTGTACCTATAACCTCTCCCCCTTCTTCAACAATCATGGGTTCAATATCAAGGATTGGCACAGAAGAATTTCTCAATGGAGCACTCTCAGGAGAATACTTGTTTCCCTGCTGTCTTTCAAGGGTATAGCTAGGGCATAGATCAGTGTTCATACATGAGCTTCCATTGCTGTTAGAGTTCCTCTCTAAATAGCCTGGCCAGTATGTAGTCCAGTTCTTATGTCCAGCCTTCCAATCCAGATCCCTGGACACTGGGTCTCTCTTCACATACCTTCTGGCACGGGTCTTAGGGTCCCTTCCAAGTGCAGCCGTCTCCCTCACAGGTACCGTCTGGAGATTCCTAGCCCTGCAGCACCATTCCTCTGGCTTTCCCCAGTCCAATGGTGTAAGCTTACCTTTGGAATGCCTTCCAGTATACGTACTGCTATGGACTCCTTTAGACCTCCCAAATGCTTTTCTCTTCTTTCTTCCAAAGGGTTTCTTGCCCTCTTTGTCCGTCCGTTCTGGCTTCTGCTTCTGATGATCCTCCAGATGATGAAGCTGTCCAAGATCATGAAGACGTCCAAGCTGAGGATATCCAAGCTGATTCTGAGGATGATTCTCTGTAGAATAAACTTTACCTTTATTCTGCTTAGATGAGTGCTCCACCCTAGCACAGCGCAGCTGTGCTGAATCAGACCCTGCCCTTTGAGATGAGTGCTTGGGGATTACCTCATAGCCCTCCTGATTGAAACACGTTTCCCCACTTCAGCTCCTCTAATGGCTGTTGGAAACCTGGTGCATTCTGGGACTGGTAGTCTTTTATGGAAAAATTCTGTTTTCTTATTTCTACCAGAACTGACAGGTTGCTTGTTCAGAGTCACTTCACCTTTTCTATAGCTCCTTCCTGAGCTATGATAAGCTTCCTTATCACATACCCCCCTGCTTAAGTTATTTCGAACTGGTGTAACTGGTGAAACTTCTTTCCTACAGTCCGTAATACCTACGAGAGTGTTATCTTTTTGAAGCTCACTTACTTCCTGACTGGCTTCAGGGTCATTATTATTTACAGGCCTCTCCTTCCAAGAGTTAAGTACATTAATATGGTAGGTCTGCCTACGCCCTCTTGCATTTTCTACCATATAAAATACTGGGCTCACTTGTTTAACAACCTTCCATGGCCCTTTCCACTGTACTTCAAATTTTGGAGCAGTACCTGCTACTTGAACCAAAACGTTTTCACCAATGCTTAATTGGCGGCTTTTGGCCTTCCTATCATACCACCCTTTCTGGCGCACTTGACTGTCCTGCAGGTTCCTCTCAGCAACCTGCGAGGTCCTTTTCAAACGTGCTCTCAAGTCACGTAGAAACTGTGGCACCTCCTGACTTCCTGGTTCAGGATCAATCCATTGTTCCCTCAAAATATCTAATAAACCACGTGGAGCCCTACCATACATCAATTCATATGGAGTTGCACCTAGGGACACCTGAATTCTTTCCCTACAGGCATATAAGGCAAAGGACAATAACATATCCCATTCTTTTACCTCTCCTGCTAACCCCCTTCTCAACATTTGTTTGAGAGTTTGGTTGAATCTCTCCACCAAACCGTTTGATTGTGGATGGTAGGCTGAGGTTTTCACGTGATGAATGCCAAAGGCATCCCAGACCTGAGCCAAATATTTGGATACAAAATTGGACCCTCGGTCAGTCAACACCTCTCTTGGGAATCCCACTTCACAAAACAATTTTACTAGCTCTAAAGCTATTGTTTTTGCAGAAAGATTCCTCAATGGTATGGCCCAGGGAAACCTTGTTGCCTGATCTACCATAACTAGGATGTATTGGAAACCTCGGGGCGTTTTGACTAACGGGCCTACAATATCCATGGCAATGCGACCAATTGGGTCTGTGATAATTGGCATGGGAATCAAAGGCACCACCGGTGGGTGAGCCGCTGTAACTCGCTGACACGCTGGACATGCAGCACAAAACTGGGCAGTTTCTTTGAAAATACCTGGCCAGTAAAAACGCATAAGTATTTGATCCAGCGTTCCTTGCATCCCTTTATGACCTCCAACTGGATGATCATGTGCTAATCTAAGTAGTAGCCCTTTGAAAGTTGTGGGTACCACCAATTGTTTATGTATGGTCCCATTTCTGGGGTCCTGACTCTCTCTATATAATATTTCATTATCTAGTCTGAATCTGGGCAACTCCTCCCTGACCTCATGAGCATACTTAAAAGCTCGGGTGAGAGCTTGATCAGCTCGCTGCTCTTGTGGAAAGTTAGGAAACTTTGCCACTAACTCAGCTGGCACCCAGGGTAAACTTTGACCAGCTAACATCTCAGCCCTACCCTGTGCTCTGCAAAGTCTCTCACGCCGCTTTTGTGCTTTCAACTTTCTTACTTTACCAGATGGTGGAGTTATTAAATCATCATGAGAGGGTAAGTCTCCTAATAACTCTGCCTGCTCCCCCTCCTCCTTCTGCTGGCTCTCTACCTTAGCCTGCGAGCGGGTGGATACAAGGTCCCTCTTATTACCTATAGTTTGGCCTTCTGGAAGCTTAACCATCTTTTTAGCTAGGGACTGAGGACTTCCAAAGAAAGGCCCGGGAGCTATTTCCATTATTCCTTCTCCCTCCTTCTTTCCTAGCCCTTCCATTAGACCCTGCTTAAATCTTGGCCAGTCCTTTCCTAGAACCAAATCAAAGGGTAGCCTAGGCACCACTGCTAACAGGACTTCCTCTTGTTCCCCCAGGCACTTAACCTTTAGCCTATAGGTGGGATATGATGTTGCAGCACCATGAATGCATCTGATGTGAACTTGGCTTTCAGGGGTTCTAGGCACAAATCCTTCTTGGGCCTCTATTCTCTTCCAAAGCCTTTTTGACATCATACTCTGGTCTGCCCCAGAGTCTAACAGAGCATTTGTGGTAATTCCTTGCACATCAACCATCAAAAGAAATCCTTCTTTGGGCTGTTTTAAATCCACACCCATTAAGCTAGGGTGTTTCTGGCATCCCTTTTCTAAATGTCCCCATTTTCCACACTTGAAACATTTCTTTCTACTCCACTGTGTCATCTGGTTTGGCACAGTACATTTATTTTCAGAAACATTTTTAATTATTTTCTTTTCTGATACAGCACAGCTTGCTTCAGCACCCATCTTCAGAGGGCCACCCATTCTATGGCAAGCCTGCGTGGCTTCCAAGAATCTCTCTGCTAGCATGGTTGCCTCTCCAAGATTTTGGCAATTTTGCTGTATAAGGAAAGTGTGCAAATCTTTAGGCACAGCAGACATAAATTGTTCAAGCATAATAATGTCTAATAACATTTCTACCGTCTTTTGCTCAGGCTCCAACCATTTTACAGCTAATCCTCTGATTCTCTGACTCAGAGCCCTGGGTGTTTCACCCACTCTCAATGTAGTAGCTCTAAACATTCGCCTATACTCTGAAATAGACAACCCTAGGCGATCTCTAATAGCAGCCTTTACATCCTTATAATTCAAAGCCTGGGCTGCTGGCATTGCTCTATAAGCTGCAAGCGCCTCTCCAGTTAATGAGGCTGCCAGCCTTACTGCCCACTGGGTCTCTGGCCATGCTAATGCTTGTGCCACTCTCTCAAAAGACTCTAGAAAATCATCAACATTATCATCTGGAGTTAGCTTCCCAAAACTAAATGCCCCAATTCCCTGATTGAGTCCCACACTGTCCACATGTGGTGTACCAGTATTTACTGCTGGTCTTGCATCTGGTCCACTTTGGTTCTGCAGTTTAACTAGGGCTTGCACCCTAGTTAAACTGCAGATCAAGCACTGGCTTCTGCTGGTCCATTAAGGCTTTCATAGCAGTGTCCTGAGCCTGCTGTGCTAGCTCCTGTTGCCTGCTAAACTGGGATGCCATCCAATCAGCTAGTTCCCTTGGATCCATCTTGATCCCTGCAAGAAAACACAAAAAACCCCCCACAGTGCACCACCTTCCAAACAGGTGTTTCTTCTACTCTTTTTTTTTTCAATTACCCCTGTGCCTTACTCTCATCCACCACTAGACATGCCCAGGTACTTGTTACCTTATGCCAGTGATGAAGCCAGCTCTGCACAGGGTCTTTCCTTCCTGGAACAGCTACCTGGAACAGCCACCTCTCCTCCAAAGTGCAGTTGAGGGAAAATCTTTTCTTTCAGCTTTTAAGCTTGAACTGTCTTTTCCTTCAGACTTGAGTTGTAATCCTTAGCAAGTAAATCCCTTTGCGCAAAAGCAATCCGAAAAACTACGCCATTTGTCAGACGGGTGCCTGGGTGAGAATGTTCACAGTCTTGGCAAAGGGATATGTTAATATGATTTGCAAGGGATTGTGGGAAATGTAGTCCATTCACACCAGACACAGCCGTTCACAATAATTAGTTGTGCTTGAGTGTAAAGCCAATAAGATATTTATTTATGGGGTTATTTCTCCCAACACAGATATGCTTGGTAGCACATAAAACAGGATACTTGCTTTCAGTGTTAAACTTAGAAAAACAAAATCAGGAAAACAACAGCTGAACTTGTCAGGCAATCAAAGCAAAAGAATAAAGACCAGGATGGTAACAGAATGGTCTTTTCTGTAGGCTTTAGCTAATATTTTCTTAGCAGTACTTCAATCAACAAACAAAACCCACAAAGTAGGGAAAAACTGTTCTTTTCAGGTTAACTTCTTATATCTTCACACATAGACTCAGAAGTGATTCCCTCAGAGCTCACAAGCAATTAGGTAAGGCTCAATTGCTAGCAGTTATCCAGCTGAAACCCCTTAGCTGGCTTACTTTCTACTGTGTGACTCAAATCCTACTCAGGAGCTTTTCTGAGTAGATTAAAGAACAAGTTTGTATTTCTTTGTGATGGTTGTTGTACTTTGTAACAGTAAATTACCAAAGGAGTTTAGACAGAGAGCAATCCGTGTATTCACAGCCTGTATCTATAACCTCTCCCCCTTCTTCAACAATCATGGGTTCAATATCATGGATTGGCACAGAGGAATTTCTCAATGGAGCACTCTCAGGAGAATACTTGTTTCCCTGCTGTCTTTCAAGGGTATAGCTAGGGCATAGATCAGTGTTCATACCTGAGCTTCCATTGCTGTTAGAGTTCCTCTCTAAATAGCCTGGCCAGTATGTAGTCCAGTTCTTATGTCCAGCCTTCCAATCCAGATCCCTGGACACTGGGTCTCTCTTCACATACCTTCTGGCACGGGTCTTAGGGTCCCTTCCAAGTGCAGCCGTCTCCCTCACAGGTACCGTCTGGAGATTCCTAGCCCTGCAGCACCATTCCTCTGGCTTTCCCTAGTCCAATGGTGTAAGCTTGCATTTGGAATGCCTTCCAGTATACGTACTGCTATGGACTCCTTTAGACCTCCCAAATGCTTTTCTCTTCTTTCTTCCAAAGGGTTTCTTGCCCTCTCTGTCCGTCCGTTCTGGGTTCTGCTTCTGATGATCCTCCAGATGATGAAGCTGTCCAAGATCATGAAGACGTCCAAGCTGAGGATATCCAAGCTGATTCTGAGGATGATTCTCTGTAGAATAAACTCTACCTTTATTCTGCTTAGATGAGTGCTCCACCCTAGCACAGCACAGCTGTGCTGAATCAGGCCCTGCCCTTTGAGATGAGTGCTTAGGGATTACCTCATAGCCCTCCTGATTGAACACACGTTTTCCCACTTCAGCTCCTCTAATGGCTGTTGGAAACCTGGTGCATTCTGGGACTGGTAGTCTTTTATGGAAAAATTCTGTTTTCTTATTTCTACCAGAATGGACAGGTTGCTTGTTCAGAGTCACTTCACCTTTTCTATAGCTCCTTCCTGAGCTATGATAAGCTTCCTTATCACAAACCGTAAAAACTGGCCATAGAGAAGACCTCTACACAAAGGGAAAGGGTGATGACTATGAAAACGTAGCAAACTGTTCCGTTGACTCGATTTACGGAATAATGTAGTAGAAAAAGCTTCATGACTTTTACAAACAAGAACATCCAAAAATTCTAACTGGTGTTCATGGATGTGAGCAGTGAACTTTATGTTCGGCTTCACAGAGTTTAACCATGTAATAAACGTCTGTAAATCCTCCTTGGTAGATGTCCAAATGAAAAAAATGTCATCAAGGAACCATAACCATAACTTGATGAACTGAAATCCAGAAGCCTGATAGATGTACTGTTCCTCCGAGTTGTTTGCATAAGTTCATTATATTCATCTTGTTCCATGTAAACCGTTTGGACTGGTAGAAAAACAATATAGCAAAACCTGTTAAATAAATAAATAAAATGAAGATCTTACAATGAAGGTAACAAAGGTAAACTACCACCAAGGCTGTCTCTGGTTAGTAAGGTAGCTAGATTGATGGAAAATGGGGTAAGAAAAGGAAAAAAGTATGAGCATTTGTTTCAAAAGTCTTTGTTAATATAACTTTGTTTCTAATGGGCATGGTAATAATTAAAAATGAAATTTAAGGCTTTTTTTTATTTTGTAAGGAACATTGTAATGGCATAAAAAAGAAGTCAGTCTGAAGGTCGCCTGAGTCCTCTGATCCATCTAGGTTTTCCTAATTCTGTTGTTCTTGCACCTTTTTCTATCTTTTTACTGCTGTGCGACCAAAGATTGAAGCCCTTAGTCATTCATAGTAACATAAACATGAGCTCATTTCCCAGGACTAGATGATGACAAATAAGAATTAAGCCACCTAGGATGATGCAGTTTTGTAGAAGAAATGTTGTAGTCAAACCTTGAAACTATCCCTGATGTTAAAACTGATGATGTTTTTCACCCAACTGCCTATATTATAAATTCAGTGTCTTTAGGCTGAAACCCATATAGAATCCATGAAAAATCATATCACCAGCTTGCATAAGAAAATCCGGAAGTGGGGCATCATCCAAAAAGAAACGGAAGATTTAGCCAACTGAAATCAATGCAGAAGTATTAGAATATTAGACCTCTTGAATATTGGAAAAACCTTAACACGCTCACCTATCTGGAAGCTTTTATTCTTCAGATCGTTGTAAGTCAACTTGGCAAAAACTTGGAATTGCAACAAGCAAACCATATACCTTCCCACTTCTTGCCCAAAAAGCCAAAACCAACAGTATCCCCAGGCTCTGCAAATACTGCTTGTTGCCAAAAAGTTATTGTTGAACTATATTTGGCTAAACCTACTGTCCAATATACCAAAAAAAAGCAATTTGTTTCTTGAGCTGCAGACCTGCTAGAAATTACTCTGTGCAAAGCACAGTCTTCTTTACCCTGCAAGGCTGTGTGTAACTTTCCAACAACACAAAAAACATGGATACTCCTAAGAACTTTCAAAGCTATCTGAATGAATACGATGATGGTATAAAATGACTTGGAAGGATGATCTTGGCTGTGCTCACTTTTACCTAACTTTAGGGGTTTCTCTCTTGGAAACATTTCCTCTGGAATATTTTGTTGACTTCACTCTTCTTTTCTCCCTCATTTTTCCATCCCCCAAGGGGTTTTCAACCCAGTCCTCTGGGAACCCTAGGCCAGTCAGGTTTTCAGGATTCCCAGAATGAATATGCATGAGAAAGATTTGCATGTTCTGCCTTCATTGTTTGCAAATCTATCTTATGCATATTCATTGTGGGAATCCTGAAAACCCGACTGGCCTAGGGTTCCCCAAGGACTGGATTGAAAACCTATGCCCCAGGCACTAGTGATGTCATAACTGCTTGGAGGTTGGCCAGGATACCTCTTCCAGAGTTGTGAAGACCTGTTGGATAAAAGACACTGGTTTAGATGAAAGAAATGTTTTTGGTTTTATGGGTTTTGTCATTCCTAGGGAAATTTGGTATTAAAACCTAGTTGTATATGACTGCACATTTGTTGGTGTTTGCTCTATATGGGTCACGGAACAGTTAGGGGATTATATTATTGTATTCCATTTTTTATTAATTCCAAAGTAATAACATTACAAATATACAAAGCCAGTGCTGATGTCACATGCTATCAGCTTTTTACGCCTGTTTGCAGCTCACCAATAGTGTGCAACTTCAATGTGGCTATGCAGAAAGGGGCTCATATGCAAATCAGCTATGTGTTAAACTGTGTGCATAATGGCAGCGTTAAATTGAGAGAGCAAGCCAAACACAAGCGCACAAGAAATCGGCACTGGTTTGGCATGTTCTCCCAAAGAAACGAGTGGCACATGGCTAATTTGCATATCAGCTATAGGTCTCTCCCTTCCCCCTTAGCATCCCTTGAGTCTCAGTATTACATTTTGGGAGCAAGTCTTATGAATATGACTTATCTAAAGGTGGCTTACAGTTAAAGGTAAGCTCTCTCCATGCCTTATACCCACTTAGAGAGAAGGCGGTTGGCAGGCACAGCAAAAAAAAAAAACTGCTGAAAGAAATGATTTCATGTATGGGGGAGTGGAAGGGGGGGGGTTTCTGCCGACGTCCTCTTGAGTGGGGAGATGGATGTTTCAGGCACTGCTTCTTCCCGTTGGAGTTGCGGTGAACAAAGTCTGCCACCTTGGAAGGAGAGTGCTTTGTCCTTACTCCTGCGTTTTTTATTTCTTTGGCCCTTTTGGTAGTGTTTGTTGTTTTTCTGGTCTGATTTGGGATACTGTCAGCTCTGGTGGTTCACTAAGGCATTTGTGCCCTTTTCTCTATTTGTTGGCGAGAACACAGCAGAGGCTTCCTGGGTGCTTGCACTGTTTGATCCAATTGGTTATATACTTGAATAATTAAATATTTAAATGACTGAAGGCAAACTGGCCAAACCCGTTGGCGGCGGGCCAATCAGTATGCAAGGAAATCTTTTTGAACGTGAACCTTAACTAGGGCCCCGTTCGACCTGTGTCAGGTTGCTTATGGGAGAGCAGCTCTCTGCAGCGCACTTTCAGCAGTCTCTGAGGGCTTAAGCTCCATTGGTTCAACCCCTCGGAGTGGTTTGTTTTAAGTCAAAGGAAAAAAAATGTTCACTTTGGAAGGGCTTGGAGCTATGGGGCTAATCCCAGGTTTTCCTTTGGTAACTGAGTGCCAGGCTCATTTTGACATCTTCCTGGGCTGCTCTGGTTTCGTCTCAGCATCACAACGGGGGGCTCCGCTATACCCTGATGTGGTTACTTTAGGGGATGGCTTGGATTTCTATTCATTACAAAGGGGTACTTTACATTCTACAGTCTGGCTTTGAGCTTGGTAGCTTCCTGTTTTTGGAATAGATCAGGTCATATATTGTAGTATTTCATGTCCTCAGTAGGTGCAGAATGGAATTTACATTGTTGTGAAATGCGACCATTTGTGAGTTTCTCAATTGCTGATGGTGGGACAAGCACGATGCCTAGGGCAAACATCAGCAGAGGAACCCTTAGAAGATCCCATGTTGCAGGAGTTCAAGTCCTCACAAACATCTTTTCCTCTTCATGGAGTTATCAAGCAAATGATTGAAGCAGAATGGGAGGTACCTGAAGCCAGCCTCAGAGAGGTTTGGACTATGAGTCGCCTGTACCCTATTCCTCAGGAGGAAAGAAAACTTAAGATGCCAAAGGTGGATGCTCTGGTCTCAGAGATGACCAAAAAGACTACCATTCCTGTAGAAGGTGGTGCAGCAAGACCTGCATGACCACCAACTGGAGATCTTTTTAAAGTCAGGGTTTGTTACTAGTGCCCTGACTCTTTAGGTCTCCATCTGTGGGGTGTATGTGACTTGGGGTTCCACCTGCGGGATTCAAACTTTGGCAATGGGAGAGCTGAAATCCCAAGCCGCAGGGTCTAAAGCAGCAGCTTTGGAGTTAGTCCCTTGGGCTCAGTCTCACATGAGACTTCAACAACTTGCTCTTTTCTCTCCTTGGTCTCGTCAACTCCATTCACTTTCAGAAAGCTGGTTTGCCCGCTGGATACAAGAATGACTCTTTTCTGGCATCTGTGGCAGGAACACCTGGCGGCAGGAATGCCACTAGAATCACTGGAACGGATATTGATGACAAAGGATGCCATCCTCGAGGGGTGAAGAGTGCATTGCGATTCACAAATGACACAAGGTCTCTGATCTCCAGAGGAGAGCACATGGTCCATCAGTCATTTGGAAATGAGAGCAGTCTTTCTGGCTCTGAAAGTTTTCCTTCCTCTGCTTCATCCGAGAGCAGTAAGGGTCTGCTCCAACAAGGTGATGATGGTAGCAGACATCAGTTGTCTGGAGGGCACTGGCAGTGCAGCGATGGCAGAGGAGATTCACCTTTTATGACTGTGGGCGGAGGAGAACATTGAGGCCCTTTCAGCAGCTCATGTGGCAGGCAAAGAGAATGTCCAGCAGATTTTCTCAGTCATCACCAGTTAGACCCAGGCAAATGGGAACTGAATGTGGCAGTTTTTCATGATATCACCAGTTGGTGAGGCGTACCAGTCATGGACCTCATAGCCTCCACCTCCAACGCCAAAGTGAACAGGTTCTTCAACAGGTGATGGAAACCCATGTCGGAGGCCTTTGATACGCTGGCACAGAAATGGCCGAAGGAGAGGCACTGTATGGGTTTCCTCTGTGGCCTCTAATAGGGCCTCTTCTTCAATGCATAGAATTCTACCCCAGGCAGGAGATTCTCATTGTCTGGAGTGGGCCTGTCGGCCATGGTATGCCGATCTCGGCAGACTGTTGATGGTGAGCCCTTGGCAGCTGCTGAACAATATCGACCTGATCTCACAGGGACTAATCCTGATACCACTAGTGAGCGATTCTTGCTTGTGGCCTGGTTCTTGAAAGGGCGAAGCTAAGGTGAAAGGGCTACTGTGTTTCAGTGGTGGCCACCCTCTTGAGAGCCCATAAACATTCTACATCCTTAGCTTATGTCAGAGTATGGAGGGTGTTTGAATGCTGATGTGAAGACAATGGTTTCCAAGGGTTTGTTTTTTTTTGGGGGGGGGGGGGTGTTGTCCCCGATTCTGAATGGTCTGGGCTTTTTGCAGGCTGGGTTGGACAAAGAGTTGGCCTTAATCTCCCTTTGAGTCCAGGTGGCAGCTATCTTTGGTTACCGCGGATGTTTACAGGGGCTCTTGCTGTTTCTTAGGGCAGTGAAGCAAACACATCTGCCTTTGCAGGCTATTGTTCCCCCATGGGACCTCAACCTGGTGCTATCAATTCTTACAGGTTCACCCATTGAGCCTCTCTTTAGGGCTTCATTGAAAAAGATTACCCTAAAGGCAGTTTTACTAGTGCCTGTTTGTTCGGTGCGACACATGTTGGAGCTTTATCTTGCAAAGAGCCTTTTCTGGTATTGAGGCCGGTTTCGTCATTTTTATCAAAGGTAGTTGCATGGCTTTCTCTCAATCAGACAGTGACCTTTCCGGTTTTTCCTCATTCGCAGGACTTGGAGGAAGATTTCAGTTGCACCAGCTAGACTTGCGCAGAATATTCCATCGGTATCTCAGAAGAACGGAGTCCTTCCATAAGTCCAATCATCTGTCTGTTCTGTTTGGAGGGCTACGCAAGGATGAAGCAGCTTCCAAGGCTTCGATAGCTCAGTGGGTAAAAGAGGCCATTGCCTCTGTTTATATGCTGAAGAGAAGACCAGTCCCAGGTACTCTGAAGGCACACTTAACAAAGTCACAAGCGGCCTCCTGGGCTGGATACGGTCTAGTTCCACTGGCTGACATTGGGAGGGCTACTACTTGGTTGTCCTTACATATCTTTGTGCGCCATTACCACCTCGACATGCAAGCTTCAAATAATGCACATTTTAAGGCTTCAGTGCTCTAGGTTGGATTTGCGGGTCCCTCCCATGCCTAGTTACTGCTCTGGAGCAGAAAGGAACAGGACTCATGACACACTGTGGAAGTGGCAAAGGCTTTATTGAATATCCAGAGGTCAACACCCTACACGTGTTTCAGCAGTTGCCTTCTTCAGGAGCTTGAGACCTACAAGGATGTATACAGAGCTAGACATTCTTGTCAAATAATACATCTAAAAGCACTTGCAGATGTCTGAGCTACTTCCATGGTGTGTTGTAAGTCCTGTTTCTGGTTACTGCAGGTTGTGTGTTTTTGTTTTTCGTAGTTACTGCTCTGGTACATCTCACACATACTGGATTGAACTAGAGTGATGATAAGGAAAGTAAAATTAGACCTTGCCTGCTAATTGTCATTCCTTGAGTCCATCCAGTCCAGAGCAGGACCCCCCCCCCCCCTCCCTTCGATAACGACTGTGTGTGTTTTTGAATTTCAGGAGTACTGAGCGAGTCTGGTGGTCTACCCTGGAGGACTTCTTTCAGAAGTACACTACTGTATATTGGGGAGTTCTCATGGATGATTCTTAACAGTATGGCTTGCTTTCCACTCTTTTTGTAAATAGTTCTATAAATTGCTTTCTGTAGTAAAGTTGGTTGGGGGGGGGGGTTGTTTTTGTCGTTGAGCTATGTTTGACAGATAGTTGCCTGGAATTTTAACCTTAATATGCTCTCTTGGAGTCTGCTTTATCAATAGGATACTGATCTCTGGAGTCTATGGAGGGAGCTCTTGTTCTATGACATCAGAAATCTGACATGCTGCATTCTCAGCTGCTGGTGGAAACTGATAACCCATACATACTGGACTGGACTGGATGGACTCAAGGACAGATAATTAGCTGTAAAGGGCTAATTTTGCCTTCTTCATAAGGAATTTAATAAATCCTAATAAATAAATTCACTCAAGGTTGGTATACAACAGGTATAACCTGACATAGACAACTTACATTCCAGTAACAACATAACAATATCAAAATGTCTAAATGACAGTATAATCTACATATATTTATTTATAAACATTTATTGACTGCCTTCTTAGTCAGCCATTCAAAGCAGTTCACAAACATCAGAAAATACAAAGATAAAGCATATTAAAAATTATAACCAATAAAAGATAACCAATAAAAATTAATAACAAAATTAAAACTGCAAAACTAAACAATAAAATAAATAAACTTTACTGATATCAACCCCATGCTATCACCCTCAAAAAAACTACTAGACATGAATCATCACCCCATCAGAATTGACAAGTAGAAAACAAATGGATTTCCAACTTCCGTCAAAATGACAGCAGTGACCTCAGCTCCTCGGGCACTTGGTTTCATTGACTCTGAACCATCATTGAGAATGCACAGTTCCAAAGAACAGCGGTTCTTATTTTTTTTCAGAGGGGGAGGACCAAAAACCTGCAACCACTAAAATATAACAAATGCATGGGAACATACCATGCTAGTTGTTGCAGCAGAAACAAAAGCTGAGAATTAGTCAAAACCTTAAAAGCTATAGTCAGCAACTTAAAATGAATGTGCTTCCTTATCGGAAGCCAGTGAAAGGCACACAATGCTTTCTCTGCAAGGAATTTACAATAACACTTATGTAGCCATATTCTGGATGTCTTGCAGCCTGTGGGTAGCCTTAGCAGGCAATCCAACACAGACCATATTACAATAGTCCAACAGACTCCCCACCAGTGCCTCCATAGCTATCCACAAGATAGTCATCCAATAAGGCTTCAACTTCTTAACCAGTCACAATTTATAAAATACTGATTGCACTACTTTACTAATCAGTGGAAGCAGAGTACAGGCCTCATCCAATAGCACCCCTAAATCTCAAATCCCTAATAACCATCTTTGTGGAATAACCATTCCCCCAATCTGCTGTTTCCATAGACAATCATCCAAACTCACTTTTTCAGAAAACCATTTCAGATTTCTCAGCATTCAGTTTCAAGCTGCTCACATGCAACCAGTTTGCCATCTCTTCCAGGCATTTATTCAGTTGACGAATGGCCCAGTCAGGAGCATTCCCCAAAGGGACCAACAACTGGATGCCACCTTATACATAAAGGACAACACATTCCAGTCCTGGATCAACTGCCCAAAAAGCTACAAAAAGATGCTAAACAAAAGAGGCAATAAAGAGGAGCCCTATGAAACTCCCTCACCAAGTCATTTTGGTAGGACCAGTCTGTCACCATCCAAACATGAAAAGGTCAGCCTTTCAGAAATAAATCAAGCTACTGCAAACATTTACCTATCACACCCACATGTTTACAGTGTACCAGATGCAAACATAGCACTAAGATCCAGCATAACAAATAAAAGTGGGAAGCTCTGATCCAGATGGGAATATACTATATGTTTATGTTTATTTATTTGATATACCGCCCTACTTTAACAATCAGAGCAGTTCACAGTTTACAATAACTCAGAAAGTGAAAGAAAATTACAATCAATAATAGGACAGTGGTAGTAAATAGGCATACAAGACAGAGGGTAGAGTAACAATTGTAGTTGGGGGAGCGGGTCAAACAAAAGGGGAGGGAAGGTCAAAGGCTAGGGAAAAAAGGTGGGTTTTTAGGTTCTGTTTGAAGGTGATCTGATGGGGTTCTAACCTGAGGCAAGTGGGCAGCGAGTTCCAGAGTGCTGGGCCAATGAAAAAGAATGCAGATGAGCGGGTGGACTGGAGGTGGGCGAGAGAGGGAGAAGGGAGATGAAGGCGGTTCAGATGGAATGAGCGGGGGTATGTCTGGGGGTGTGAAATGTGATAAGATCTGCTAGGTATTGAGGGGTGCTAGTGTGGAGGGCTCTATGAACCAGAGTTAGTAGTTTGAACTGAGAACGAAAGGAGATGGGTAACCAGTGGAGGTGAAGAAGAAGAGCTGTTACATGGTCATGATGGGAGGAGTGTGTGATGAGTCGGGCAGCAGTATTCTGAATTTGTTGTAGTCTGCCTAGTTGTGACTTTGAAAGGCCGATGAGACCAGAGTTAGAGAAGTCGACACGGGACATAACCAGTAATAGAAGAAGAGTAGTGAGAGCAGGTTGTGTGAGAAAAGGGTGAATTGCACGAATTTGGCGTAGGAAGAAAAAAGGAGGTTTTGGTGATATATGAAATGTGGGCCTGAAAGGAGAGATCAGAATCGAAAAGAACACCCAGATAGCGGAAGCAAGAAACTATGGGTACGGGAATCCTGAGAAAGAGGGGGCAGTGGTGGGGAAGGACTGCTGTGGGTGAACCAGATTGCAACGATTTTAGTTAGGTTAAGATGAAGACAATTAGAGGTGAGCCAGTCAGTGATGTCTGCAAGACAAGAGTTGAGAGTAGAGAGATCAGGGTGAAAGGGGGAAGTGTGGTGAAGAAGTACTAGATCGTCTGTATAATAGAAGGCGGAGATCCCAGATTGCTGTATCAGTAGAGCAAGTGGAGCTAGAAAGAGATTAAAGAGAAGGGGTGCCAGAACAGAACCCTGGGGGACCCCACAGGGCAGCGGGAAGGGGTCAGAAGGTGGAACAGAGAAGGATGAGGAAAGAACCGCACAGGACCGAGAGGAGAGGAAGGAGTGGAACCTCCGGTAGACTGTGCTGCAGAGGCCGGCCTCACGCAGACGAAGGAGGAGAGTGATCGACTAGGTCAAAAGCAGCAGATAAGTCCAAGGATACCGCCACTGAAAAATCATCGCGGTTGTGAGCGGCATGCAGAGAGTTAGTGAAAGCAAGAAGAACAGTCTCAACACTGTGACCCTGTCGGAACCCTGAGTGACAGGGTGAAGAAAGTTGGTGGAACTGAGATGGTGAGACAGCTGTGCAAAGACGGTTTTTTCAAGAAGCTTGGAGAGAAAGGGTAGGTTATCCAACAAAGCATTCATAGTACCTCCATTCCACCACCCACCCGAAAACCTGCCTGCCCAACATTAAATGCCTGAGCCGCCTGCAAATACCTTGGTGTAATAACAGATCAACATCTATCCTTTGTTGCGCATGCGAGCAATGTTGCAAAGAATGTATACCGCAAACTCAGCATCATCTCACACCTTAAAAGTCAACGGACATGGACTGCCTAAATATGATTTGTAAATCCAATATCACTGAATTTGTGTTACTTACCTTATAGTCACTCCCATGTTTTTACCCTCCCTCATTTATTTACTTGTTCTATGTAAAGCCACACTGGCTTGCTTATTTCTCTGTTAACCGCCCTGATTATTAGACTGGGTGGTATATAAGCTTAGCTAAATAAATAAGTAATAAATACAAACTGAGCTGGCAAACCACATTGTTTTCCACCAATTTGACCAAAAAAGCAAATTTTAAATTAGCCTATAACATCCCCTGGTAACAGGACCCCTCGTGACAGAGATAAACTTGAAGATAGGCGAATTAAATCCTAGTAATAGCAATGTCATAATACAATATCAATTTGTACTATAAAACAGCACAGTAGAACATTCATATAATAGAAATATGACACAATATTAGCACAGTGCAAATGATACACCATAATAGGCGGCACAGTAGAGCATTCATATAACATTGTGAGTATCCTATGAAATATTATATGACTCAGCAGTTCAGTTGGGACATATAGACGGCAAGATAAAGGTATGGCTTAAATAAAGGCTGTTGGCTAGATTGAGGGTAAATTATATGTACTAAATCGTTGAATAGGGTATGTGGATCTTGTCTTAGCTACAGGGTAGGCGGCAAGCTAGTCCTAATGCAGTGTGAGTTTCAGTCACCATAGCCATTAAAGGCTTGGGTGAAGAACCAGGCTTTCACTTATTTCCTGAAGTGGAAGTTTGATTTCTCAGCATCTTCAATGCTGTGAACCACATCATGATGCTTACTGCAAGAAACAAGTATTGGTGGCTCAGTATTTCCTTGGTTCAAATCCTATCTGTCAAATAGACAACAACACTCAGTTTTGTTCAGCAATGCCACATCATTATCTTGGCCACTGAATTGTGTAGTGCCACAAGGATCATACTTTTGTCTATCTTATTTAATGTCTACCTGAAGCCACTGTTCTGAGCCGTTTCAGTTGAGGGGCACACAGTTTCATATCTATATTAATGATATACAGCAACTATTACCTATTGAACAGAACTCCTTGTATCTTTGAGCAAACTGACTACCTGTTTCATTGCGACTCAAGCATGGGCAGAGCCCCCTATCAAACTCTGTTTAAACCCAAGGAAAACCAGAGATTCTGTGGATTTCTAACACTAGCGGATGGATACGTCACATCAAAATTCTTTTAGAAGCTATGAACTCCCCCTATAATCACAGGTTAAGGTTCTTGAGATGCTGCTGGAATCATTACTTACTTTGATCCCACAAATTCAGGCAACATTAAAAAATGGTTTCTATCATCTGTGGCATTTCTCTGCATATATAAAAAAGATGAGTCTGATCACAGTGGTCCATGCTGTGATAAGATCATGGCTGGACTACTGTAATGCCCTGTATATTGAGTCCGCCAAGGTAGTTTACATTTATAACTTAACCTTAAATGGAGTGGTGTGAATTTTACTAGTAAAGGAAAATGTGTTTTTTCAGTGGTGTTGGCAGCTGCCCTTCCACAAGAGAGGAACTCACAATTTTAGTGACTCCCTTCAATGCAACCTCTGTTAGCTAGCTGCATTGTCTTGCTGGCCAAGGGTCAAGGGGGCAGGATGTCAGCCATAGATCTTTCAAGAATCTTTTGAGAACCACCTCTGACATCTGGTCAAATGAGCCCCAGATGACTGTTTGTGGAGGGGGGGGGGAGGGGTGGTGGGAGGATGAAGAAATGTTCTCATTAGCTGGTGATAGCCTCAACGGAACTGCCTGTAGGTTCTGATGGAAACCTTTAATTTTAGTGGCAGTCATTGCTACAGTAGTTAGTCATAACTGGGAAAACTGGTTTTATTGTAGGGGCTGCAGTAGACTGTTTACTATTTTGAATTGTTGCTTGCTTGTATTTTGTAGTTTGTGCATTAAGAGAATTTTTTTTGGGCTACAGTTAAAGCTTGACATATTCCATTTATACCATTTCCTTTCATAGTAACATAGTATAATAGTATACAATGGCAGATAAAGACCAGTATGGTCCATCTAGTCTGTCCAGCAAGGCGGCAAGAGTAGGTGCACCTGCCACTCCATGCAGGTCACTCCTCCCCTTGCCTTTGTTTAGGGGTGTATCCACTGCTCCGTGTAGGTCACCTCTATTTGTTGAGATATAAGAGATAGTTATGTTTATTTTGATTTTATCCTGTTGCTATAAAGGGATCCACAGTGTCTGTCCCATGCCATTTTGAAATCTGTCACTGTATTTGCCCCTAACACCATCAGGAGGGCATTCCAAGCATCCACCGCCCTTTCAGTGAAATAGTATTTCCTGACATTGCCTTTCAGTTTACCCCCCTTGCAGCTTCATGTTATGCCCTCTAGTTTTATAGCTCCCCCGTCTTTGGAAAAAGTTTGTTTGTTCATTAATACTCTTTAAGTATTTGAAAGTCTGAATCATATCTCCCCTGTCCCTCCTCTCCTCCAGAGTATGCATATTTAGGTCTTCAAGTCTCTTCTCATAAGTCTTCTGACTTAGGCTCCAAATCATTTTGGTTGCCTTCCTCTGAACTGTTTCCAGCCTTTCTATATCCTTTGTGCGATATGGTCTCCAAAACTGAACATAATATTCCAAGTGAGGCCTCACCAGCGACTTGTATAGTGGCATTAGTACCTCTTCTTTTCTGCTGGTAATTCCTGTCCGTATGCAACCCAGCATCCTTCTGGCTTTTGCCACTGCCTTGTCACACTGTTTCACCACCTTGATATCCTCAGAAACAATCACTCCGAGGTCGTCCTTCTGGTCCATGCACACCAACCTCTCGCCCCCTATACAATTCCCTTGGATTTCTGCTTCCCAAGTGCATGCCACTGCACTTCTTCACATTAAACTTTCTAGTTTATCTTGAAAATCAACTTTCTAATTGATATTCAAGAGTAACATTTGTGCATAGGACCTCCTTTTATGAGGCTACTTTTTCTAAGGCCATTGGTAAGTGTGTATTACACTTATCAATGAGCTCCGACACTGTAGTCATCTTTTCATTCACATGGGGGTAGGATAGAGCTTCTATGAAATTCTCAGTGTTCTCATGCGTAATTTCTTTCTAAACACTGTTTTAGTTTGTCCTCTATAGAAAATTTTATCAGAAAATGGTTGTTCATAATAGGGGTGTTATCATGATGCCATCAGTCTTGTGTTTCAAGACGTCTACCTCTTTGCAGAACACCAGTCTAGCATGTGTCCCTTTTCATGGGTCAGAGATTTAATAATCTTTATGAATACTACTGCTGCCATCTTCTTCAGGTTAAGACAATATGAGCAGCAGTTATTATGGTATAGTTGTTCATTCTTTCCTGACCTGAAGAATGTTTTAACCTTCAAAAGCTAGTCCAAAAATGCATTGTTAGTCCAGTAAAAAGGTATCACCTTATTTTCCTTTTCTGTTTTTATTTAACTGTCTTAAAGATCTTAGTGATAGTAATTTATGTATAGCAGCCATCCTTTCCATGCCATCAGCCCTTGAAAAGAAGCTTGATAATCTCCAGGAACAAGCAGGAATGCAGTCTTCACATATGGGTGAGGTTGGCACCAACGGAGCCCGCATGGGAAGGCTCCCCAGCATCCAATTGGAAAGCTATTGGAAGCAATCCACTGCGCCTGCGCATTGCCGTCCCGCCTTCCCAACTCCTCTCCTCGGTTCTTCTTTTTCCGCGGAGCCATCAGGTCAATCTGCGCCTGTCACTGCTGAAAAACATATCATTTCCTTCAATAATTGTGCTTCTGCCATCTCCAGGAACAAGCAGGAATGAGTCTTCACATATGGGTACGTCGGTACCGACGGAGTCTGCGCGGGAACGCTCCCCAGCGTCCAATCAGAACGTTTTTGGAAGCATCCCAACACGCCTGCGTGCTGCCTTCCTGCCTTTCCCAACTGCCTCTCCTCAGTTTTCGTTTTTCCGCGGAGCCGGCAGGACGTCCTCCTGTCACCGCAGAAAATGCTTTTATTTTTTGGTTTTCTTTTGGTCGCAGCTGCCTTCCCCGATGCCACCGGTACTGCCGGTGTTTCTTTTCTTTTTTCTTGTAAAATTTTTCCTTTTTAAGGAATACTTTTCCTTGTAAGTGCCTCACGGTTTTCTTAGGCCTGCTAGGCCTACTCACTTTCCTTCATGGAACCGCCAGCCACTATTCCCAAGAAATGTACAAACTGTGGCGGTACAAAATTAATTTTAGACACTCACAATTGGTGTCTAACCTGTTTGGGTCCTGACCATTTTCCTCCGGAGTGTTCCTCCTGCAATAGTATTGTGGGAAGAAGTCTTCAGCATCGAGTTTCCCTCGATACGCGGTCCCCATCCAACTTCAGGGCACCGACCACCTCTTCTTCTACACAGGATCAGGTAACCCAAAAACAGTCTTTTAAGACTAGCCAGTCCTCGAGTGGTAGATCTCATGCACAGCATAGAGATGCCTCTGGCCTTGCCCTCGAGAACACACTGGCTTTAAAACCCCGGTGGGAGTCTTCGGCCTCCAAAGCCTGTGTGGGGTTTCAGGTTGTTCCTGAGGTTCACCCCTCACAGAGCATACCTGAGCCATGCTCGGTGGTGGCATCCGCTTCGAGCGGTACCGATACCCCGGCATCAGCAATGGTGTTGGATGAAACATTTCTCACCAAGGATCGTAGTCTGGCGTCCTCGGTACCTAAGGGGCCGTTGGATACGCTGCAGACCGACCTTCCTGTATCGGTATCGATCTCGGTACCGATACTAGTACCGACGTCGGTACCCTCCAGATGTGCATCGATAGACTCGCTTCCTTCGATGCCGAGTCTGGAATCGATCTCCAGTCTGGAGGACTGGGTACCGACTCATCTTGATACCAACACCAGACGGTACCGAAGGCACGGTTCCGATGATCCATGTCCGGAACTTTCGGTTTCTTCGATACCATTAGAGTTGTCACCGGCTGGCCTTCATCCACCGGTATCGGATACGGTACCGAAGTCAGTACCAGTATCCACATTACCATTGCTGTCGGTGCCTTCCATACTTCTCTCATCAGGCTCGCTTCCCTCGGTACCGAGTTTGGAATCGATCCCTAGCATGGACGATGTGCTACCGACTGTTGCTGGTCCCGACCTCCTGCGGTACCGGCGACCATCCTCTAAGGATCCCATACTTCACCATTCAGGATCTTATATTCCTATAAAGTTGGATAGATCCCTCAGTGCAAATGCTAGTTCTTCAACAGATCTAGCCTATCCAAAAGAATTTCCCTCTCGGGCTTTTTCTTTTCAAGCTTTTCTCCTAGATATGGCAAAATCACTTGCCATTTCTATACCTGGACAGGATCCTACACAAGGGAATACAGAATCCCTGTATATTCCTGGGAGATCAAAGGAGAACATCATGCTTCCTTTGCATCATTCCTTGCAGGATCTCCTTCTACGAATGTGGGAAGCTCCTTTAACGGTACCCCCACCTTCTAGGGCAGTGATGGCTAACCTTTTTGAGCCCGAGTGCCCAAACTGCCGCACAAAACCAAAGAATTTCCTCAAAGTGTCAGCACGTCAATTAAACCTTAACAACAAGATTTTAGTATCTAAAAACTCTTTATAAAGTTGCCTGAACTATGTAACATCATTTGTAAAGGTTGGAATCTTTGTATTGTCAGAGAATCAATTTGATTCACAATCCTTTCGTTTTCATTTCAATTTATTGGCAATTTATAATGTTTTAATGATTTCATTCAATTTAATGAATTTAGGAAGAATTTGATTCAGTTACACAATATATTTTAAATGTATTATTCACATAACATGTCAAATGTATCCTGAGTAAAAAAAAAAGATAAACTTCTTAAAACTGTTAACTGTGTCAGGACTCGGTGTGTATTCCCAAAGAATCTATACATGAAAAAAATTAATGTGATGTTTGTTGTTGCATGCATGCTGATAACTTGTCAATCCTTGGCTCATAATGCGTTAATTTCAGAGCAACACATGCAGCACTCATGTCATCCGTTAATCTGTTTCTAGCATCAGATTTTATATGATTCAAAGCCAAAAACAGCTGCTCACAAGCATAGGATGACCCAAACAAAGTAAGAAGAGCAATCCCAAGTGCTTTCATGGACTTAAAATTGTCTGGCAGAGAATTCCACGCTTTTAGGATTTCATTTTCAGAACTGCTAGCAGTGATTTCATTTGTCACCCTTTCACACTCAATACGTTCAAGAGCCGCACGCAGGTCATTGAATTTACTTTTCCAGATAGAGCTTTCTTGAAATTCCAGTAGCTCCATTTCCAAGTTTTGAATATCCAACCACTGTAAGCAGGAAAGATCAAGATCTTCAAATGTGGACTTTTCTGGGGAAGTAATAAATGAAAGGGTTGTCTCCATCTTACGGAACTGAGAAAATCTTTTACTAAAATTCTCCTTTGCTTCGGCTACAATGGTGGAATATGCTTTGTGGATTTCCTGGTGTTTTTTATGACTGTCCACAAATGTTGTAGAATTATCCAAATGTATTTTTAGGTTGGGAAAATATTTCAGCTGTCCACTCTCAAGGTCTTTTTCAAATACATGCAATTTTCTCTCAAAAGCTTTGATGTCACTAAACATGCTTTCTGTTGTTTTTCCCATGCCTTGTAATTTTTTGTTTAGTACATTAAAGTGGTTAGTAAAATCTGTAAAGAACATGAGGTTGGTAAGCCAGGCCATGTTGGTGAGTTGAGGATAGTCTTCCCCCTTTTCGTTCATAAATAGCCTAACTTCTTCCAAGCAGGCCACAAATCTCTCTAACACTCGTCCTCTGCTCAGCCACCGGACATTATTGTACATCAGTAAAGTGTTATATTGTGCCTGAACCTCATCAAGAAGGGCTTGAAATTGTCGAAAATTAAGAGCACGCGCCATGATGAAGTTCACCATTTTTGTTACATCTTTGAGGACATCGTCAAGTTTTTTGCTGCTTTCTTTGGCACAGAGAGCCTCTTGATGTATTATGCAGTGAAATTGAATCAGTGGATGTTTTGCTTCCTTAGCAAAGAAATGAATGAATCCTGATGTTGTCCCCACCCTGCTAGGTGCTCCATCGCTAGTAACTGAAACCACTTTTTCTGGACTTATGTCTAGTGATGAAAAAGCCTCCATCACAGCATTGTGGATATCTATCCCTTGTGTTCTTCCAGGCAAAGACAGCAGTTTTACCAGCTCTTCTCTCATGATGTCACCAGTAGCATAACGCAAAATGAGCGCTAGTCTTGCATGGTTAGTAATATCTGTACTTTCATCCAAGCACATGGAGTAGAAGGGTGCTTTTTGTAAGTCGCAAGTAAGCTGTTGACTAACATCAGCAGCCATTCGCAGAACCCTATCTTTTGCAGTATTTCTGCTTAGCGGCATCTCAGAGATGCGCTGCACAATTTTATCCTTGTTTTGGAAATCATGGAAGAGTGAATTACTCCCAGCCAAAATTGCCTTTTTGATAAAATCTCCATCAGAGAGGGGCTTACCATGTTTTGCCATGCACAGTGAAATTTGAAAGCTGGCAACTGTAAGATGATTAGTTTTTGAAAGATAGTTGCTAAAACTAAGAGACTGGGAGTGATATTTCTTTAATTTTCCTACAAGGAACTCTTTTCTTTGAGCTAAACCAAGTTCAGCAACACTGTTATGGTTGGTCTCAAAGTGACGTTTGACACTTGATGTGCGAGACACAACACTTCCATTACACATAATACACAATGCTTTCCCACTGCGTTCAATCACTCCATATGTCTCTGTCCAGGCCTCTTGGAATGATCTTCCACTATCTGTTTTTTGCTTTTTTTGCTGTACTCATTTTCTTTGTTCAAGACTTCAAGTCTACAAAAAGATAAAATTTGTATAATAAAAAAAAAACTAATGAAGTGCTGTATACAAATCCGTTCCCATATAAAAAAATATGTGATTGGGGAATTTTATTAATTGTAGACATCTGTTTTGGTCAAAAAATATACCTGTTTAGTTGTTAACATTTGATGTAATTTTTTTTTAAACTAATGGGTGACACAAATGAAACCCAATTAAAAAGCCATTCTGTCATTATACAATAGTGCTGGGGTGCAATGATTCACTAGTTTTCTCGATGCAACGATTTTTCCTCCTGCCGATCCATATGCATCAATCTTGAAGTATGATTTGAGATACAGTAATAGCAGTTAATCAAATTGAATCACTGTGATTTAATAACCATGAATAACTGGACTGAGGTTAATCCTTGTAAAATGTTCATAAACGAGGTAAATCTACCATTAATTAGATCAAGACATGGCTCACGACTAGGGTTACTACCTTTTCTTGTGGCCAAACCCAAACAAATGGCAAATGAATAAATGAAATCCCATCAGAAACCGGACACCAAATAGAAAACATAGACAACAAACAGCCTTATCACAAACCCGAACACAGGTGGCAACCCTAACCTGGACACCTAGACAAATAGCCAGATAATTTAATAGGTTTTTAAAAAGAAGCCCAGATAAGTTTATAATTATAATTAACATTAGTATTATTGGTCCAATTAAACCTAGGCAGCACAGGTAGGGCAAAGTAGAAGTTTACCTAATAATTATTGATGTAGAATGCAGATTGCGTCTCCTGTTCTCCTCAAGTCTCCCGCCAGGGTGGGAGGGCGTGACAGAAGAACGCTCGGTGCTGCAGGCGAGGACCTGGGCGGGTTCAGAGAGGCGGAGGCGGGGAGTGAGACTTTGTTTCTCACAGCCCCACGGCGGTTCAGGCAGCTAGAGGCGGCGCCGCGAGGAACACATTGCCAGATGAGCTGCAAAGCAGACACCAGCACACTCACCTCCCGCCGCGCCGCATATCTTAATTGCGGACCTTCCCACGTGCCAGCTGCAAGGCCTTCGCGTGCCACAGCTGGCACGCGTGCCATAGGTTCGCCATCGCTGTTCTAGGGCAACTGATCTTCTCTATCAGGTTCCCCCGCTCTCCAGGTTTTCAAAGGACTCAAATTCCTCATCATTCCATTGTTGTAGAATCAGCAATGAGGCGGGTGAAGAGTACTAAAAAGCATTCTTCTTATCTGCCAGGTCGTGAGTCTAGGACTTTAGATGCCTTTGGACGCCAGACCTGCCAGGCATCCATGCTTTCAGCAAGAATTCTCTCATATATTTTCTATATGGGTTTATCTCTTGAAGAAGTCACAAAAGAATTACTGTTTTTGACTCCTTTTCTTCAAGAGGCCAAAAGTGCAGACTATTCCTTACTGGTTAGTCATGCTCAAAATATCTCTAGGTTCCTTACTCGTGCTTCCCTAGACCCCTTTGAGTCTGTTAGCAGAACCTCTGCTATAGCTATAGGGGCACGACGTAAAGCCTGGCTCCAGGCTTCAGACTTGGACAAATGGGCACAAGAAAGACTGGGAAATACTCCTTGCACTGGAGAAAATCTCTTTAACAAGGAGTCTTTACTCCAAGTTGCTCAGTTAGCCACTGACATTCCTGTTTCCAGAGGCTGTTCTACGCCTTCCTCTTTCCCAGTTGGTAGGAAATGTCCTACCAAACTTTCTTCCCCTAGGGGGAAAGTTTTATCCATCTTCTGCCCATCATACAGATGTTCCCAAACAAGGGAAACATCGCCCTGGTCTGAAGAAACCACAACCTCAACAGGGTCAGCAAACCCAGCAGTCGCAGGGTTTCAAATAGATCATCATTACCCCTCTTGGTTGCTGGTTAGAGTGGCAGTCTGCTTCTTTTCACTTGAAGTATCTGCACTAATTTTATCCTAACCTTTTCTAGATATCTCTTCATGAGACATCTTTTCTTTTACTCTAAGAGTCTTTATGATGATCATGTCCATACTTAACAGGTTTTCTTTTCCTCTTTGGGGAAAAGAGAAGTGACAACTATCAATAAGACAGTTGTTTCCCTGTGCTGGCATGTATCATCTTACCTTTCAGAGACTTCCTGCATAGTCAGTCTCCTTCAACTCTGTCTTACCTCCCTCTTACTACAACATTTGATTTGTAAGAGTGGCTCTTTTACACTGGTAAGCCCCTATGGTCCTCTACCTGTTCCACAGGGGGATTCTCCCTACCAGAGTTATCTCCCCCTTTATTACCTTAGGGCAGCTCATCAGACAATAGGAAGCCCTACTATGTCTGTTGTTTCTTTTTCCCAATCTAAAAAAGGAGGGCAAAAGAAATTTCCTTCCGCTGCCCTGGTACTTGCTGCAGATACAGCAATTCCTAGTAGTTAAGCCACTGGTTCTGTTCACCACACAACCAGGGGTTCCCCTCCACTAGCAATTCTTCTAACCTCAGTGCTAAACCCCAAACAGGTTATCAACCTCGTTTGGAAAACCCTATTATCACAGACTGGTTGGATAACTTCTATTCTTCGCCCCCTTGTCCTTGGCAGAATAGTTTGTTACCCACTGGCTTTACACAGCCAGTTTTTTCTTCTAATCAACCTGCAGCATGCTCTCTGCAACTCTACAAAGTAGCTTTGCACTATGGGCCCTTGCTAGAGAGCATTAGTATTTTGACTAGCAGATAACCCCAGATGGTTAGGAGGGGTTCCCCCAGTCATGTTTTCATGACTGGTAGGTATTCCCTACCCCTTACCATCTCATCTTAAATCTCTTTTGAGACATAAGACTCAGGCCTTTCATCACGTGAAAACCTAAAGAACGGCCAATTCCCTGGCTTGGCCCATATCTCCTTTGGTCTTCTCGCCAGAGATAATTTTCTTTCAGTGGCAGCTAAAGGACGCCTGATACCCATCTTGCCCTCATAGGCAGGTCACTATGGTATCTTCCTCCAGTGGCGTCCTCTATCCATTCTCCATACTGCAGTTCTGGAGAGATCTGGACTTGCTGCCTGCAGACTGAAGTTATCCTCTGCATTTTTCACGTAGACCATCCTTGTTATTCAAGAGCTCAAATTCTGAAAGGAATCTAGACTCCTTCTTGTCAGGGAGACCATTCCTCTGACTGCCAGTCATAACCAGGGAAAGAGGATTCTCTATGCATCTATTCAAGCAGGTATCAACCTTCTTGCTATTAGAGGAATCTTTCTCTCTCCCCATATCCCTAGAGGGGATCTGGTTCTATAGACATCTCTCCATCCACATACCTGGAGACATGTATCTATATGCCTACATATTCATTTATATATCTATCTATCTATATCTATATCTATCTATCTATCTCTATATATATATATATATATATATATATCTGTGTATCTTCTGCCCATACATATCTCTCTCTGTATATATGCATATATACCCTATATGTGTATATATTTAGTTTTATATATATATATATATATATGTATGTATATATATATATATATATATATATATATATAGTGAGATATATCTTTTAGGTAGCTATGTATCCACATACTTATCTATCTGTCTGTTTAGGTTCAGATATCCATATATTCCTATATGATAAGAACATAAGATATGCCATACTGGGTCAGACCAAGGTCCATCAAGCCCAGTATTCTGTTTCCAACAGTGGCCAATCTAGGTCATATGTACCTAGCAGTTTCCCCAAGGGACACAGGTTCCACAATGCTTGTATTGGTTC
Organism: Ichthyophis bannanicus; assembly: GCA_033557465.1. Classification (NCBI taxonomy): domain Eukaryota; kingdom Metazoa; phylum Chordata; class Amphibia; order Gymnophiona; family Ichthyophiidae; genus Ichthyophis; species Ichthyophis bannanicus. The sequence continues at coordinate 353,489,971 of CM066033.1, forward strand.
AAGCATTGATATCCTGGGTCCCTTCTTAATAATGGTTTATGGACCTTTCCTCCAGGAACTTCTCCAAACCTTTTTTAAACCCAGCTACACTAGCAGCCTTTACTACATCCTCCGGTAACAAATTCCAGAGTTTGATTACATGTTGAGTGAAAAAATATTTTCTTTTATTAGTCTTAAATAGTTTACCCTGTAGCTTCTTTGCATGTCCCCTAGTCTTTCTATATTCTGATAAGGTAAACAATCCATCTACGCTTACCCGTTCCACTCCGTTCATTAATTTATAGACTTCTATCATATCTCCCCTCAGCCGTCTCTTTTCCAGGTTAAAGAGCCCTAACCTTTTTAGCCTTTCTTCATAGGAGTATCCTTCCATCCCCTTTACCATTTTGGTGGCTCTTCTCTGAACCTTTTCTAAAATCGCTATATCCTTTTTAAGATACGGTGACCAGAATTGCACACAATATTCAAGGTGCGGTCTCACCATGGAACGATATAGAGGCATTATAATATCTTTTGTTTTATTTTCCATTCCTTTCCTTATCATAACTAGCATTCTATTTGCTCTCTTGGCCGCCGCTGCACACTGGGCCGAGGGTTTTAACATGGTATCCACAATGACGCCTAAATCTTTTTCCTGGGTGGTGGTTCCTAATGTGGAACCTTGCATCGTGTAACCATAGTTTGGGTTGTTCTTCCTTAGGTGCATAACCTTGCACTTGTCCACATTAAATTTCATCTGCCATTTTGATGCCCAGTCTTCCAATTTATCAAGATCCTCTTGCAATTTTCCACAATCCTCTTGAGTTTTAACAACTTTAAATAGTTTTGTGTCATCTGCAAATTTGATAACCTCACTCGTTATTCCATTTTCCAGGTCATTTATGAATATCTCAAAAAGCAGCGGACCCAGCACAGATCCCTGGTGTACACCACTATTCACATTTCTCCATTGGGAAAATTGGCCATTTAGCCCTACCCTCTGCTTTCTATCTTTTAACCAGTTCCTGATCCACAATAGTACACTGCCTCCTATCCCATGACTCTTTAGTTTTGCCAAAAGTCTCTCATAAAGGACTTTGTCAAAGGCTTTCTGAAAGTCCAGATACACAATATCAACTGACTCACTTTTGTCCACCTGATTATTCACTCCTTCAAAAAAAACATAACAGATTAGTAAGACAAGATCTTCCTTGTCTAAAGCCATGTTGGCTGTCTCCCATTAGGTCATGACTATCTACATGCTGAGTAATTTTATTCTTTATGATGTTTTCTACCATTTTTCCCGGTACTGATGTCAGGCTCACTGGTCTGTAGTTTCCCGGATCACCCCTGGAACCCTTTTTAAAAATTGGTGTTACATTGGCGATCCTCCAATCTTCAGGTATTAGAGATGATTTTAATGATAGTTCACAGATTACTAATAGCAGGTCTGCTATCTCATATTTCAGTTCTTTCAACACCCTTGGATGTATACCATTCGGCCCAGGTGATTTGCTACTCTTCAGTTTATCTAATAGTTGTAATACATCTTCCTGATGTATCGATATTTCCTTCAATTCTTCCGCACCTTTAAATACCACTTCAGTCATGGGCACTACCCCTATCAATGCTGTGCCAGCATACTTAGGGTTCTACACATATAACCACTTCCTGTGGTAATTAACAAACTTTTCTTTACCATAACCTTTTAGGGTTAGGTACCCCTGAAGCTCTCCATGTAACTTTTTCTTTCCTAATTGACCCCATTTAGGAAAGACATTGCGGAGCTTCAGTTAATCTAAAGCTTAGCGCTTCCTAAGTCTGTCCTTACTTTCTTATCAAATACAAGGGTCTCCATACCCTTTCTCTCCTACATGGACTGATTCCATTGCCAGTCCAGTTGGGTCAGACTCATTTTTTCTTTTGGTCCTAGGTTTGTACTGTTTTTGGACCAAAACAGCTTAAGCTTTCTCTAGTAGTACCTTCTGCTTCTTCCGCTGAAGCTCTACCTCTTATACTACCCCAGTTTTCCCCTGGGGCTATTTCTCACCCTGAGGGGTTCTGACCTCCACTTGTTTTTTCTACTTTTATTACTTCTACTTCTCAGTGAGGTACTCCTTGAGGTTCTTCACTGGCTCTTCTAACAGATCCATATGAACCTCAGTAGACTTTTGCAATGCCAACAAGAGAGGCCCATATTACAATATTTTACTACTAAATGCCCTCTATACAGGGTCTTCCCCTTTAGAAGCCCTGTTCTAGGCCAGCTGTTCCACAGCTCCTTTTCTGTATTCAACTCCTACCCTCCATCCCCAGGATGCCTGAGGTCCTGAGGAATAGCATGGCTCTTTCTAGACTCGCAACATGCTAGGACTCCCTCTGGGCATCTCAGCTTGGGAGTCCCCATATGTGAAGACTCATTCCTGCTTGTTCCTGGAGATAGCACAGTTACTTACCTGTAACAGGTGATCTCTGGGAAGAGTAGGAATAAGTCTTCACAACCCACCCACCTCCCCTAGGAGTTGCATTTCTCTATCTCTATCTTTCCCTTTTTTGCTCTCTCTCTCTCTTTGCCTCAGCTTTAAAACTTAACTGAGGAGAGGCAGTTGGGAAAGGCAGGAAGCAGCACGCAGGCATGTTGGGATGCTTCCAAAAGCGTTCTGATTGGACGCTGGGGAGCGTTCCCGCGCAGACTCCGTCGGTACCGATGTACCCATATGTGAAGACTTATTCCTGCTGTTCCCAGAGATCACCTGCTTTCCTGTCATTGCCGCTACTGCATTGTTAGTCCAGTAAAAAGGTATCACCTTATTTTCCTTTTCTGTTTTTATTTAACTGTCTTAGAGATCTTAGTGATAGTAATTTATGTATAGCAGCCATCCTTTCCATGCCATCAGCCCTTGAAAAGAAGCTTGATAATCTCCAGGAACAAGCAGGAATGCAGTCTTCACATATGGGTGAGGTTGGCACCAACGGAGCCCGCATGGGAAGGCTCCCCAGCATCCAATTGGAAAGCTTTTGGAAGCAATCCACTGCGCCTGCGCATTGCCGTCCCGCCTTCCCAACTCCTCTCCTCGGTTCTTCTTTTTCCGCGGAGCCATCAGGTCAATCTGTGCCTGTCACTGCTGAAAAACATATCATTTCCTTCAATAATTGTGCTTCTGCCATCTCCAGGAACAAGCAGGAATGAGTCTTCACAAGTGGTCTCAATGATCGTCTTGAATGGACTTTATTTTTCTGATGTTTTTTAGTTACACGATGAGTTTTCGGCTCAAGAGTGAATCACTGTGCAGTTCGATTAGTATTTAGACTTGTGAGTGGCAAGGGAGTCTGGGTTTAGGTGATGTCACGGTTTAGATGGTATTTGATTGGTGTGAGTGTGGTTAAGAGGCGCGTCACACGCTGGTTTTATGATAGCGGGATACTGAAGGAAGCCATTGTGTAGTGCGTATTCTGGACGGCGAAGCTCCTGATGAAGCCGATTATGGCGAAACAAAAGCTTTTGTAGAGTGAAGGTCGCTTGTTGAAATATTTTGGATGCTTCAGATAAAAATTGCCTTACAGTTCTGCGTCCCGCAATGGAGGTGGTATAAGCACCAGTTAATGAAGGTTTTGTGCGTCTGCGTTGGCGGTAGAGAACTCGGCCAGCTACAAGTTTCAAGTTATAAGATAAGTTATTTGATGCTTTGCGATGGTACTATTGACTAGTCTATTATAACTTTTGAAAATTATTTATTTTTGCAGGTTTAACCTGAGTGGCCAGGCTGCGTTCATCCGCATTAGTATCTTGTATAGACGCTTTTAAATGGGAATATATGAATGTCTGGGACTGTTATGTTTGAGAGTGAATGGTGAATAAGTGTGGACTTTTTCAAATAGGTTTAGATGAGACTTATCCCATTGGTGAGTAGGTGGTTATTAAAGTGAGATATTTATATTTAAAAAAGTTAGGTATATGGAGGAGGCTTGACCGTTGATGTAAGCGTCTGTCAATACCCTATGGTGAAATTCGCCACATGAGGGGTTGGGTCATCTGAGGTCATTATGCCTGATGTCGATAATTGAAGTTAAGAAAATTGTTTTGATAGTTTGTGCACTTTAGGTGTGTTTGAGAGTGTTGTGTTTTGGGTTAGGTTTATAATTAACTCTCAGCAGCAGTTTTGTATATTGTTATAACTTATCATGTATCCATTGTTCTAGGTCTGAGGCCTGTAACCAAACCATCCTGCAAGCTCCAGTGCAGACTGAGGATGCCCTACTGGTTGATTCAAGGGCATCAAAATATGCTCTTGTGAGAAATTTGGATATATTTTGGCTATGTTGGATGAGTGCCTGAAAAGCACTCTGCTTGTCAACTGGAATCAGAGGAGTAAAAGCATCCAGATCTCTGTTGACATCTCTGAGGAACATGCCCATATAGAGCATGAAAGAGTTGATCCGGGATGCTGACATGCATGCCTGGAAACATCATCTAGCAAAAGCATCGAGTATTCTCGACTCTCAACCCGGTGGAACCAAAGAGTAGTTTTTGGAACACTTTATTCAACACATTGCCAATTCTACTACCATTGAATGATGTGGGATTAAGGTTTCTGTAAACCTGGAGACTCCGATACTCGATACATTGTATCGAATCCTCTACTAGTTGATGATAGCGTGAGTGGGGCCTCCCACATGCGAAGCATCAGATTTTGAAGGATGTGATGCACTGGCAGGGTAGCTGCTTCTTTAGGCGTCAGAGATATTTGAGAATTTCCAGTTCCTCTGCCCTCTGTTTCTTCTCCACTGTCACAGTGATGGACAGACGGTTTAGTAAACATACCCCTTAGTGGGCACACATACCTGTGCTGTAATCTTGAACTTGGAACAGTCTTACATGCCACCATCTTTTACTCAATTCTTTTTTTGTGGGCAAATCTATAGAAGATCATTTGATGTACTGAAAACTGAATGTGACATTACTTACAGCATAGTGATCCTATCATTACATGACAGTTTATCATCTTCTAATATAGACTTATTGTAAATCTTGCTATCTGCGTCTTTAAAATCTATCTTAGAAAACTGAAAGAATGTTCCTTTTCTAAATGTCCTACTATTGGTGAAATAGTTTGTGTGACTTATAAAGTCAAAGCCATGGGGACTACTAAAAATATACACCTATGGTTACTACTCTCTGTTTTAGCAAGCCATGAAAGGATTTAACCTGAGACTCTAATCTGTTTATTATTGGACCCAGTTGGACTTATATGAGGGGTAATTTTATAACAAAGGGCAGTCTTTGCTAATATCCAAAAATGTGCTCATTTGATCACTAATGAATCTGATTGATTTCTTTGACTGGGTGACCAGGGAGTTGGACAGAGGGAAAGCCCTAGATGTGGTGTACTTGGATTTCAGTAAAGCCTTTGACACCATTCCACACAGGCGACTTATCAACCAACTGAGCACCCTAGGATGGACCCTAAAATTACTGATTGGGTTAGAAATTGGTTATGTGAGAGGCAACAAAGGGTACACGTAAATGGAGCTCACTTTGAAGAGAGGGAGGTTACCAGTGGTGTGCCCCAGGGATCTGTCCTTGGCCCAATTCATTTTAACATCTTTGTTAGTGATATTGCAGAAGGGCTGTCGGGTAAGGTTTGCCTGTTTGTGGATGATACCAAAATCTGTATTAGAGTAGATACCCAGGAAGGAGTAGATAACATGAGGAGGGATCTTGCTAAGCTTGAAGAATGGTCCAGAATTTTGCAGCTGAGATTTAATGCTAAAAAATACAGGGTCATGCATTTAGGCTGCAAAATTCCAAGGGAGCGGTACAGAGTATGGGGTAAAGTACTTCTGTTCACAAAAGAAGAGCGGGACCTGGGCATGATTGTGTCTGATGATCTTAAAGTAGCTAAACAGGTAAAAAAGGTGATGGCAAAAACTAGAAGGATGCTTGGGTGCATAGGGCACAGAAAAAAGGAGGTGATAATGCCTCTGTTTAAGTCTTTGTTATGACCTCATTTGGAGTATTGTGTGCTGCTCTGGAGATCGCACCTTCAAAAGGATATAAGCAAGCTGTAGTTGGTGCAGAGGGTGGCTACTAAAATGCTTAGTGGTCTTCGTTATAAAGCATATAAGATCTTAATGTGTATACTTTAGAGGAAAGGAGGGATAGAGGAGATATGATACAGACATTTAAATATCTCTGTGGCATAAATGCACAGGAGGAGAGCCTCTTTCGATTGAAAGCAAGCTCTGCTACAAGGGGACATAGGATAAGGGTGAAAGGGGGTAGACTCAGGAGTAATATGTGGAAACATTTCTTTATAGAAAGAGTGGTAGATGTGTGGAATAGTCTCCCAGTGGAGGTGGTAGAGATGAGGACCGTATCTGAATTAAAAAAAGCATGGAACAAACACCGAGGATCTGTAAAGGAAAAAAGGGGATTATTGTTGTCGTTGATATGGAAGGGCAGACTAGATAGGCTGTGGACTTTTCTGCCATCATGTTTCTATGTTTCTGTTCATCTGGTGCAGACTCCACCTCTCAACCTGGGACATGCACCTAACCTCTTTTCTCAGGATCATGGGACGCTTCTCCATCCCAATTCTTAAGCCCACTGTCTTACAGCATGGCTGCTTAAAGCATAATCTTTGCTGACCTCGACCTTCCACAACAGCTCAAAGACATCCTACTTGCATCTCACAAGCTGTCTATCAGATGTTCTTATGCCTTCAAATGGTGAAAGGTCACTCTCTGGTGTACCCCGAAACATATTGACCCCTCTGCCTGCCCGGTGGAATTCCTTTTACAATATCTCCTCCACTTGTCCTCAGCAGTCAGAGTTCATATGAGTGCCTTCTCAGCCTATCATAGGCCAATGGACAGGCACCCTATTTCTTTACATTCCTTGATGCAACGATTTATGTGGGGTCTCCTGCTGTCCAAACCACTGATTAAACCACCACCAGTAGTCTAGTACCTCATTGTGGTCCTAGCGCAACTTCTAAAACCTCTTTTTATGCCTTTAGCCACCATTTCTTTAAAGTTCTTGTTTTGGAAGGTTATCTTCCTCATTGCCCTTACCTCAGCTCGCTACATCAGCGAACTGCAGGCTTTAGTGTGGGATCCTCCATACAGTCGGTTTGACCATGACAAGGTGGTTCTCCGTACTCATCCACACTTCCTTCTGAAGGTTGTGGTCTCATCCTTCTACCTCAATCAATCAGTGATATTATCTGTCTTCTTCCCTAGACAGCATGCCTCTAGGACTGATGCAGCACTACATACTTTAGATTGCAAGTGCACACTGGCTTTCTACTTGGATAGAACCAAGAATCACAGGAAATTCTCTCAATTATTCATTTCCTTTGATACAAGTCACCTTGGACTGCCAGTAATGAAGCATACCCTATCCAACTGGATTGCGGACTGCATTTATTTTACTATACTCCAGTGGGACTCTCCCTAGAGGGTCATGTCACCACTCACAATGTGCGAGTCATGGCAACTTTATTTGCCAATCTTCTGTCTCCATTGACAAAATCTGTTGAGCAGCTATCTGGTCCTCCATTCATACCTTCGCTGTACACTACTACCTAGACAGGGACTACCGTTGGAATGCTGTCTTTGGCCAGGCTATCCTCCAGCACCTTTTTGGGACTTAACTGCAACTCCTACCCTCTGTCACGGACTTCTCCTGGCACCAGACTTCCCTGCCGATGCCCTTGCCAACTGCAGTCGAGTCCAATGGGACAACTTTGTATCCACACCTTCTCGGTTGTATTCTTTAGCCTTGGGGGTACCACTGCTACTACTTCTAGTCTGGTATCTGGGAGCTAGTGAGTCCCATATGTGAAGACCGCATTCCTGCTTGTTCCTGGAAATAATGTTGTTACTCACCTGTAACAGGTAATCCCTAGGAATAGCAAGAATCAGTCTTCACAACCCATCCTCCTCCCCTAGGAATTGTAGAGTATTCTCTTTTTTTCCCCTATCTCTCAGCTACAAACTCAACTGAAGAGAGGACTTGGGAAGTCAGATATGCAGATGCAGTAGATTCTTCCCACAAGGTTTCCAATTGGACATTGGGCAGCATTCCCTTGCAGGCTCCGTCGGTACCGACAATACCCATATGTGAAGACTGATTCCTGCTTGTTCCCGGAGATCAACAACGCTCGGTGATCAGGTGAGTAACAACGCTTTCTGCTGAATGTTACCCCCAGCAAAGGTGTGATGATAGTGGAAAGCATAGCCAAGGAAACCATCTCAGTAACTTGCTCATCTGCATAAGGCTAAATAGATCATAAGCCAGACAACTCAAAATAGCTGGAAAGTAATGAGTACAAATGATCATAGTCTGTGTAACAAAATTGCAGATTTATGAACCCTAATGTTTCATGCAGACTTAGATTTTGTCACTATTACAGAGACTTGGTTCAGTGAGTCCCATGAATGGGCTTCGGAGGAATAGAGATGACAGAAAAGGGAGAGGAATAGTTTATAGTTTATTCATAACTTGATATCTTTCACAAAGTATCAGGGTGGTTTACAGTTAAAAACTGGCATCAGACATGGAGTCAGAAGAGAGAAGGAATAGAGAAAGGATAAGATTACAGTAGGAATAAAGGGAAAAAATAAAGAGGCGGGATAGAGAGCTGCTGTCTTGTCCCCCTGTATGGCCGGCATGTTAGTAATCAACAAATTAGTTGTAGGCATGTTCAAAGTAATAAGCCTTTAGACCTTTCTTAAACTCCTTAAAAGATATAATATGATATATAAAGAATAGCACGTCTTGTCAAGAATGATGTTTATGTTTATTAAAACATTTGATATACCGCCCCCCATTACCTCGGGGCGGTTTACAATATAATAATAAAAATATATCAGAAAGGAAAAAGAAGTTACAATCAATATAAGAAAAAGGAAAAAGGAAAGAGGAAGAAAGAAAATAGTGGTAAAATTCAGTAGCGAAAAGGGGTGGGGAATTGAGAGATCAGGGAGGAAGGTTGAAAGCAGAAGAGAAGAGGTGGGTTTTTAGGAGGGAGCGGAATTTAGGGTAAGACTCTTCTAGTCGAAGGGCTGTAGGCAAGGAGTTCCTTGCCTACAGCCCTTGAGTTCCTTGATGATAATGTAACTGAAATGCAAGAAGAGTGGGGAAAGGAAGCAGTGTTTATTGTCTTGGAAAGAGAAGATGGGACTTATATTCATGCCAGTGTTGTCAACGGATAAATATCATACACAAAGGAACTGGACAGAGATCTGATGATAGATATCCAAAAGTTTGGAATAAAAGGGGGAGGTGCTGTTGCTAGCCAATTTTAATCTACCCAATGTGGACTGGAGTATTCCATCTGCAGAATATGAAAGAAGTCAAGAGATCTTGCATGCCTTTAAAGGAACTCTACTTAGGTAATGGTGGTGGAATCCATGAGGTAAGGAGTAACACCCTCAAATGGAGACAGGGTGTCTAATGCCCAGATAGAGATCCACCTGGGCAGCAGTGATCTTAAATGATATAACTTGATATAAAAATGAAACCAATATCTAGACACACCAAGATCAATGTACTGGACTTCAAACATGCTGTTTTCAGCAACATAGGTCAATATCCAAGGGAGGAGCTGGTATGATGGCAGGAGATAAGGGAAGTGGAAAGACAGTGGGCCAAACTGAAAGAAGCTATAAAGGGACAATGGATGTTTATGTTTCAAAGATAAATACAAGTAAAATAAAACATGTATGCTGTTTGTGATGCAATTTAATTTCTTGTGAATTGTCTTGTAAAATGTGTGTAATGTGTTTTAAAATACTGTATATGTTTGTGCTCCATCTAGGACTTAAATGAGTCTGCAGAATATAAATTGGTGACAAAAAAATATTAATTATGGTTATCCAAGGAGGTGGCTAACAAAATAAGAGCAAAACAGCTAGCGATTACAATGTGCAAATCATCACAAGAAGAAGAACTTAGAAAAAAATCAGGCATAATTGAGAGAAGAGAGAAATCAGGAAGGCAAAAGCAAGGATAGTAGAAAAAAATGGCAAAAGATGTTAAGCGAGGTGATAAGGTTTCCTTCAGATATAGCTGAGAAAAGAGAAAGACCAGGGTTGGAATTCTGAAGGATGCTGAAAACCCATAAGTGAGAAAAAGGAAAAATGCCAAACAAATGTTTTGGTTCAGTTTTACAGAAGAAAACCCTGAGAGGGACCCCAAATAACTAGCAAAAGTATATATTAAAATGTCATAGATACATTGATAGTGACTAATCTCTACAATGTCCAGATGTGTTAGTCATCCTTCTAGCTCCAAACATTAATGAAAAAACTGTTGAATCCTGAAAAAAAAACAGAACATTGTCAGTTGTAACTACCTGAGTTCTGAACATCTGACAGTGTCACCTCATAAACTAGTTTGCTGGTGTCTTCGTCTAGCCTTGTCTATGGCAACAGATACTAACTGGCAATACAGATAGCAACCACTAAGAAAGCAGTACAATTTAGTCAGTAGCTTTCACAGTAGAAATAACAGCAAATAAAATGAAATATATACATGTGAGTAAGTTAAAATGCTAGGAAATTATTTGTAATCCCTTTTTATGCGTTTGTAGTGTGCATTGTGTTTGTGTGTCCTGTGTGTGCTGTGGATGTGGTGGGCAGTTCCGAGGAATGTAGTTTTGTGAGTTGGAGAGAGTTGTGGGGAGGTAGTTTTTGGAGAAGGGGTAGTTTGCAGAGTGGAAGGGTAGTTGTTTTGGGGAATTTTTGAGATTGGGTCAGTTGCAGGGGGATATTTTTGGGGAATGGGGCAGTTGTCAGGATGGTGGGGCAATTGTTGGGAGGGGTAGTTTTTGGGTATAGGACAGTTAGCAGGGTGGTGGAGCAGAGATGGGGTGGTAGTTTTTGAAAGTGGGGCAGTTTGCAAGGTGGTTAGTCAGATGCAAAGGATAGTGGATGAGAAGGTGAGGTAGTTGCCATAGGTGTTTTTTTCAGGGCCGGGCAGTTGCAATGAAATTTTTTTTTTTAAGGGTGAGGCAGTATGCAGATATTTGTGGTGGCTGTGGCAATTTGTGGGGTAGTCCTGGAAGATTTATAAAGGTGGGAGTAGTTTGTGGTGTAATGGGGCAGTTGCAGTAGGTTGTTTGGGAGCAGTTTGTGGTGTATTGGGGTACTTGGGGGGTATAGTTATTCAGAGTAGGACAGTTTGTAGATTAGTGAGACAGATGTGTAGTGGTATTTTTTGGGGGTGGAGTATTTGGTAAAGTGGTAAGGAAGTTGTGAGGGTGTATTTCGGGGGATGTGCCATTTTGGAGGGGAAGATTTGGGGGGTGACAGCATTTTAGAGGGTTGGGAGAGTAGAGAACAAGGAAAGGTAGTTTGAAAAGATGAATTCTCTAATTGCGGTGTTTCACTGTATGCAAGTTTCTATGCTACAGAACCAGGGCTTCCTCCTACCCTAGAAATGCACTGGGTTATTTTTTTTTTTTTTTGGGGGGGGGGGAACCTTATTTCTCTGGAACCCCTGGCCTGATTTGACCCATTTTCAAACTTCATATGTATTTTTGCCAGGTTTTCCTCTATGCCACGTTTCACCCCATTCTGTCCAATTTTCAAAGAATTATTTGTCCCAGGGAAACATTCTTGACCCCTTTTGTTTAATTATTTCCTATTACTGTTGGGTTAGAAAGTACAAAAAAGGCTGGTTTCATTTGTTTGAAGTAACCAGGATTTAGTGAAGCTAATGCTGTTAGCATTAGCAAATAAGAGAGAGATCTTTATATTGGTAAAGTACATGATTGTCATTGCATTAGTTGAGTTGTCCTATTTCTATTCTCACGTATTCTGCTTTCTCCATTCAATAGCTTTTCAAAGTCTCTTCTTATATACTTGCACTATTACAGGTTCACAGATGTGCTTGAACTGGTAAGCTCATTACCGTATGCTTAAGTGGAGAGCTATCAGCACAACTATCATAGAATATATTTTTCTCAAGGCTTCCAAAACAAGTGCTCGTTTCAATCAGATATTATGAGAACCCAATTGCTAATCCTAAATTCAGGTATACTAGCACTCCGGCTAGGAAGATTGCCAGTTGATCATGCTAAGATGCTCCCTTATCCATTATTGGATCTAAAAAGGAAAGGGATTAAGAATTATCCGACTTCTCAGTTAATGTGCAAATCATTTTTTAAAAAAACCCTCAGCCTAGAAAGGTCTTAGAAAGCTGTACAGCACTAAAATAATAATGCCTTAGACTTTTTAATAGCGTCAAATAATATCACGTCTTAAAGTCGAAAGTGCTGTCCTTTCAAAGCATAAAAGTGTTATTTATACTGAAGTGTTTAATGATTGCTTTTTGACATGTTGTTTTGTAGTTCTATATTTCATTAAAATCTCCAAGTGCATTTAAATGTTAGAATCACAGAAAGTGCAGGGTGCTTTTAATATTTGACATGCATGTTTCAATAGAACTTATTTTCTTGAAACTTAAATAGTTTCTAAAATGTGATTGCTTTATAACTATATTAGGTAACAGTTTGATAAATATTTCTCTGAAGTACATAAAAAATTATATATTGCATCCGCCAGCAACAAAAGAGTATGTCTATTGAAATAAGGTTGCATAATGTAAATGATAGTATTTGCAGTTTTTAATTTGATACAAATAAAATAGTTTCAACTGTTCTTTTTATCACTATGCTCACAAACTAGCACTAAACGGAATTAAGTAGGTTTTTTTTTTCCATGTTGGCTAGAAACTGATAGAAGCTGAAGAGGGAAACCTGCTCACAAAAATCAGTCGTTACATTTTTAGGGCACAGTAGCACTCTCATATTTTAGGATGACAGTAGATTCATTTCCTATCAGTGAGATAAGTGTACATGTGGCTCCAAACATATGAAAAATATTTTAAAAGGAAAGAAAAATTGTTAGTGTTTCCAAACCCTATGATAAACATTTTCAAATATGTCAGACACATCTTTGTTAAAATTAAACCATGGATTGGTTTTGAGCGAATAGCCCTATATCCTTACAGATGCCTTGGATGGATGCATCTAAGCTGCTTATTATATTGATGGGTTTTGCTGCTCTGCAGAAAATGAAAACAGGCAGCTGCTTTCTTCCATCAAAGGAAAAGCAGCCAGAGTTTTTATTAAACGAGTGCTCATTTCTTCTATTGCCAAAATTCTTGCACAAAACAAAAGAGCCATTTCAGTACATTATTTCTTAACCAGAAATAAACAACTGACAGCAAGTGATAAGCCTGCTTGCTTTTCAGAACTGGCAAGCAATTTGTGAAATAGAAGTTTTAATATGTTTGAATGTCTAAGTTTGAAATGAACCACCTAGTACCATCGTACTGCGTCATATACATTTCTGGATTTAGTCTGTTGTGGGAGAATGAAGACAGCAATCACAAAAAGCTTCAACCAATGCTGTTTAATTTTCTAGTAAGTATTTGAAAACTAGGTATGGGAAATGGAATCAGATTCCTTCACTTGAAATAAAGCAATCAGGCATGTTGGCTTATACTTCTTGTAGATTAACATAGTAAATGACGGCAGATAAAGACCAGCATAGTCCATCTAGTCAGCATCAAACCCTTGCATATTGGCTGCTTTTTGTGGTTAAAGAGTTTCCAGATAAGCTGGGCACAAGATCACCATCTTGGAGCAATGAAGATATTCACAGATGATAACCAACTCTGTATGTATCTTTTGGCTTCATGAATAATAATGAAATTGAAAGTGAGAGAGGGAGAGAGAGAGAGGTTGAGGCTATTTTTGCCTGATTTGAGGTTTTCAGCTAGCACTTACACGTATTCCTCATTGATCTGATTATGACAGTCTGTTTAGAATTGTGTGACAGTCAAGTGTCTGTAAAATATTGCAAGATTAGAAATGCTGCTGAAATGGATCTCTTATTCAATTATGTTCTCGTTTCCTTTAACGTTCTCAGGAAGAGTTTGAGGTACCAATTATCCTAAGATAGAAGCATATAAATTTGTTTAATACCCAGTAAGGATTCTCTTCTCAAAGGACGAGAGGATAAGCTGAAGAGCTGGAATTTCCATTTAAAATGACTAAAGGGCCCTTTTACTAAAGCCCAGTAACTAGTTAACATGCATTTTAAGATGTGGCAACTGGCAGCCCAGATCTCCAGGAACAAGCAGGAATGAGTCTTCACATATGGTACGTCGGTACCGACAGAGTCTGCGCGGGAATGCTTCCCAGCGTCCAATCAGAAAGCCTTTGGAAGCATCCCAACACGCCTGCGTGCTGCCTTCCCGCCTTCCCAACTGCCTCTCCTCAGTTTTCGTTTTTCCGCGGAGCCGGCAGGACATCCTCCTGTCACCGCAGAAAATCCTTCTTTTATTTTTTAGTTTTCTTGTGGTCGCGGCTGCCTTCCCCGACGCCACCGGTACCGCCGGTGTTTCTTTTTTCTTTTCTTGTAAATTTTTTTCCTTTTTAAGGAATATATTTTTCTTCCTTAGTGTCTCACGGTTCTCAGGCCTTCTAGGCCTCTCCATTTTCCTTCATGGAACCGCCAGCCACTTTCCCCAAGAAATGTACAAACTGTGGCGGTACAACTTTATTTTTAGACACTCACAATTGGTGTCTAACCTGCTTGGGTCCTGACCATTTTCCTCTGGAGCCCTCGGGCAATAGTATTGTGAGAAGAAGTTTTCAACATCGAGTTCCCCTTGACACGCGGTCCCCCTCCAACTTCAGGGCACCGACCATATCTTCTTCTACACAGGATCAGGTAACCCAAAAACAGTCTGTTAAGACTAGCCAGTCCTCGAGCGGCACTTCTCATGCACAGCATAGAGATGCCTATGGCCTTGTCCTCGAGAATCCACTGGCTTCAAAACCCCGGTGGGAGTCTTCGGCCTCCAAAGCCTGTGTGGGGTTTCAGGTTGTTCCTGAGGTTCACCCCTCACAGAACATACCTGAGCCATGCCCGGTGGTGGCATCCGCTTTGAGCGGTACCGATACCCCGGCATCGGCACTGGTGTTGGGTGAAACATTCCTCACCAAGGATCGTCGTCTGGCGTCCTCGGTACCTGCGGGCCGGTGGATACGCTCCAGATCGACCTTCCAGTATCGGTACCGACACCGATACTAGTACCGACATCGGTACCCTCCAGACGTGCATCGATAGACTCGCTTCCTTCGATGCCGAGTCTGGAATCGATCTCCAGTCTGGAGGACTGGGTACCGACTCGCCTTGGTACCGATTCCCGTCGGTACCGAAGGCTCGGTTCCGATAATTTAGATCCGCAACTCTCGGTTCCTCCGATACCGTTAGAGTTGCCACCGGCTGGTCTTCATCCACCGGTATCAGATACGGTACCGAGATCGGTACCGATATCCACAGTACCATTGCTGTCGGTACCTTCCATGCTTCTCTCGTCAGGCTCGCTTCCCTTGATGCCGAGTTTGGAATTGATCCCTAGCATGGACGATCTGTTACTGTCTGTCGCTGGTTCTGACCTGCAGTACCAGCGACCACCATCTAAGGATCCCATACTGCACCATTCAGGATCTTCTATTCCTATATACTTGAATAGATCCCTCAGTGCCAACGCTAGTTCTTCATCAGATCTAGCCTATCCAAGGGAAGTTCCCTCTGGGGATCCTTCTTTCCAGACTTTCCTCCTGGATATGGCAAAATCACTTGCCATTCCTATTCCTGGACAAGATCCTACACAAGGGAATACAGAATACCTCTCTGTTCCTAGCAAAGCAAAGGAGAATACAATGCTTCCTTTGCATCATTCTTTGCAGGATCTCCTTCTACGAATGTGGGAAGCTCCTTTAAAGGTACCCCCACCTTCCAGAGCAACTGATCTCCTATATCAGGTGCCCCCCTCTCCAGGGTTTCAAAGGACTCAACTTCCTCATCATTCCATTGTGGTAGAATCAGCAATGAGGCGAGTGAAGAGTAATAAAAAGCACTCTTCTTGTCCGCCAGGTCGTGAGTCTAAGACACTAGATGCCTTTGGACGTCAAACCTTCCAGACATCCATGCTTTCAGCAAGAATTCTCTCATATATTTTTTATATGGGTCTATCTCTTGAGGAGGTCACAAGGAAATTACATCTTTTGACTTCTTTTCTTCAAGAGCCCAGGAGTAAAGATTATTCCTTACTGGTTAGTCATACTCAAAATATCTCTAGGTTCTTACTCGTGCTACCCTAGACTCCTTTGAGTCTGTTAGCAGGACTTCTGCTCTAGCTATAGGGGCATGACGTAGAGCCTGGCTTCAAGCTTCAGACTTGGACAAATGGGCACAAGAAAGACTGGGAAATATTCCTTGCACTGGAGAAAATCTCTTCAACAAGGATTCTTTACTCCAGGTTACTCAGTTATCCACTGACTTTCCTTTTTCCAGAGGCTGTTCTACACCTTATTCTTTCCCAGTAGGTAGGAAATGTCCTACCAAACATTCTTCCCTTAGGGGGAGAAGGTTTTATCCATCATCTGCCCATCATACAGATATTCCCAAACAGGGGAAACATCTCCCTGGTCTGAAGAATCCACAACCTCAACAGGGTCAACAAACCCAGCAGTCGCAGGGTTTCAAATAGATCATTGTCCCTCTTGGTTGGTGGTTAGGGTGGCAGTCTGCTTCCTTCACTGGCAGTATCTGCACTAAATTTATCATAACCTACCTACATATCTCTTCATGAGACATCTTTTTTCTAAGAGTCTTTATGATGATCATGCCCATACTTAACAGTTTCCTCTTCCTCTTGAAGGAAACAGAGGTAACAACTCTCAATAGACAGTTGTTTCCCTCTACTGGCATGTATCATCTCACCTGTCAGAGACTTCCTCCATAGTCGGTCTCTTGCAACTCTGTCTTACCTCCCTCTTACTACAACATTTGGTTTGTAAGAGTGGTCCTTTTACACTGGTAAGCCCCTATGGTCCTCTACCTGTTCTACCGGGGGATTCTCCCTTCTGGAGTTGTCTCCCCCCCTTGTTACCTTAAGGCAGCTCATCAGACTATAGGAACTCCTACCATGTCTGTTGTTCTTTTTCCCAGTCTAAAAAAGGAAGAGGGAAAATAAATTTTCCACGCTGCCCTGGTAGTTGCTGCAGATACAGCAATCCCTAGTGGTTAACCACTGGTTTTGTTCACTACACAACCAGGGATTCCCCTCCACTAGCAATCCTCCTAGCCTCAGTGCTAAGTCCCAAACTGGTTATCAACCTCGTTTGGGAAACCCTATTATCACAGTCTGGTTGGTTAACTTCTATTCTTTGCCCCCTTGTCCTTGGAAGAATAGCTGGTTACCTGCTGGCTTTCCACAGCCAGTTTTTTCTTCTAACCAACCTGCAGCATGCTCTCTGCATCTCTACAGAGTAGCTTTACACCATGGGCCCTTGCTAGAGAGCATCAGTATCTTGCCTAGCAGATAACCCCAGATGGTTAGGAGGGGTACCCCAGTCATGTTCCATGTCTGGCAGGTATTCCCTACCCTTACCATCTCATCTTAAATCTCTTTTGAGGCATAAGCCTCAGGCCTTTCATTACGTGAAAACCTAAAGGAGGGCCAATTCCCTGGCTTGGCCCATATCTAATTGGGTCTTCTCGTCAGAGATAATTTTCTTCAATGGCAGCTAGAGGACGCCTAATACCCATCTTGCCCTCATAAGCGGGTCACTAGGGTATCTTCCTCCAGGGGCGCCCTCTATCCATTCTCCATACTGCAATTCTGGAGAAATCTGGACTTCCTGTCTGCAGACTGAAGTTACCCTCTGCAATTTTCACGTAGGCCATCCTGGTTATTCAAGAGCTCAAATTCTGCAAAAAATTCAGACTTCTTCTTGTCAAGGAGACCTTTCCTCTGACTCTCCCAGTCATAACCAGGAAAAGAGGATTCTCTATGTATCTATTCAAGCAGGTATCAACCTTCTTGCTGTCAGATGAATCTTCCTCTCTCCCTATATCCCTAGGGGGGATGAGGTTCTATGGACATCTCTCCATCCACATACCTGGAGACATGTGTCTATATGCCTACATATTCATATAGGTATATATAGATATATATAGATACATATATACTTATCTATATCTATCTGTGTGTCTTCTGCCCATCCATATCTCTTTATAGATATATGCATATATACCCTATATGTGTATATATTTAAATATATATATATATATATATATATATAAATATATTTATAGCTCTAGTGAGATATATTTTTAGATAGATCTGTATCCATCTACTTATCTATCTGTCTGTTAGGTTCAGATATCCTTACATTCCTATATGATCCTGACAAATGGGCACTACCCCTATCAATGCTGTGCCAGCATACTTAGGGGGCTACACTTATAACCACTTCCTGTGGTAATTAACAAACTTTTTCCCTTACCATAACCTTTTAAGGTTAGGTACTCCTGAAGCTCTCCATGTACCTTTTTTCTTTCCTAATTGACCCCATTTAGGAAAGACACTGCGGAGCTTCAGTTACTCTAAAGCTTAGCGCTCCTGAGTCTGTCCTTACTTTCTTATCAGATACAAGGGTCTCCATACCCTTTCTCCCCTACATGGACTGATTACAACCCCAGTCCAGTTGGGTCAGACTCATTTTTTCTCTTGGTCCAAGGTTTGTACTGTTTTTGGACCAAAACAGCTTAAGCTTTCTTTCATAGTACCTTCTGCGTCTCCGCTGAAGCTCTACCTCTTATACTACCCCAGTTTATCCCCTGGGGCTATTTCTCACCCTGAAGGGTTCTGACCTCCACTTGTTTTTGTTCTACTTTATTACCTCTACTTCTCAGTGAGGTATCCCTTGAGCACATTCACTGGCTCTTCTAACAGATCCATATGTAGCTCAGTGGACTTGTGCATTGCCAACAAGGGAGGCCCAGATTACAATATTATACTACTAAATGCCCTCTATACAGGGTCTTCCCCTTTTCAAGCCCTGTTCTAGCCAGCTGTTCCACAGCTCCTTTTCTGTATTCAACTCCTACCCTCCATCCCCAGGATGCCTGAGGTCCTGAGGAATAGCATGGCTCGTTCTAGACTTGCAACATGCTAGGACTCCCTCTGGGCATCTGAGCTTGGGAGTCCCCATATGTGAAGACTCATTCCTGCTTGTTCCTGGAGATAGCACAGTTACTTACCTGTAACAGGTGATCTCTGGGAACAGCATGAATAAGTCTTCACAACCCCCCACCTCCCCTAGGAGTTGCTTTTTCTCTATCTCTATCTTTTCCTTCCTTGCTCTCTCTCTCTCTTTGTCTCAGCTTTCAAACTTAACTGAGGAGAGGCAGTTGGGAAGGCGGGAAGGCAGCACGCAGGCAT
This sequence comes from Ichthyophis bannanicus, assembly GCA_033557465.1. NCBI lineage: Eukaryota > Metazoa > Chordata > Amphibia > Gymnophiona > Ichthyophiidae > Ichthyophis > Ichthyophis bannanicus. Next base: position 353,509,268 of record CM066033.1, read on the forward strand.
GTTGGGATGCTTCCAAAGGCTTTCTGATTGGACGCTGGGAAGCGTTCCCGCGCAGACTCCGTCGGTACCGACGTACCATATGTGAAGACTTATTCCTGCTGTTCCCAGAGATCATCTGTTACAGGTAAGTAACTGTGCTTTACCACATGTTAAAGCGCCCAGTAATTGGCCATTGGGAAGTGGGGCGGGGAATCAGAAAAGCACATTGTGGCTGGCATGAGAACAGATGTTGCACACTCATTGCCAATGTGGCAGTCACCTAATGGGCACCTCTGTGGGTGTCATTGGGTGCATCCATGTTAAGTGCCATGTGTTAGCATTTGCAATCATGAGCTGAGTTCTGGGAACATACCAGACATGCTTCCACTTTTAGCACATGAGAGGTGCACTTACCACGTGATGGTATTGCCGCTAAATCGCATGGTACATATTCACCTTTAGTAAAAGGGCCCCTAAATCTTACATTTTATGTAAAAAAAAAATTGCACAGGCTCCATTATTATGAATGTGCTCCCAGTACAACTTCAGGGTACTTTGGATGGGAGAGAATTCCTTTGGAGCTTGAAAACACATCTTTTTTTGTCAGGCTTCTGGTATAGGATGAAGTATTAGAATGTGGATTTTATGCTGGTGGGATTGATGTGTAGTTTATTGTGTTGTTACTGATTTATTTAATCTATTGTTTACCCCTGTGAGTGAATTTTTGTATAGTGGTTAATAACTGTATGTGAATAAATAAATACATCTTTTATCTTTTAAGATCATCTGTTTCCTCCAGCTCTGTCAGAGTTGGCCTTTCTTGAATGTTGGTGCCATTAGTCTTCATTCTTAACTACCAAAGGATTTTTCCCTATTTTATATCCCATACCTAACCCAGCCATTGCAGAGACAGTGAGAGGCCACAGACTATGTCTCCTACAGAGCATAGTACCCATCGTCCCTGAATCTGGCCAGTAGCTTTCTTTATCTTTATCAAAATTTTTGATAAACCACTCAGGCAGCGCATTAGAGCGGTTTACACAATACAAAATTGGCTACAGAGGAAGAAAAGGAAAAGAACGCCATTGTCAACAGGAAAGCGGAAAGGACTAGTGATTTCCAAGAAGAGACAGGTAGCTAGAGGGAAGTAAAAACTGAGGAAAGAAAAACAAGGGAGCCGGGAATTGGGGGGCACTGAGTGGTAGGAGGTGAGAGATCGAAAGCTGCGTGAAAGAGGTGGGTATTACCACTGAGTGACTGCTCAATCTGTCCGTCTGTATGCATGCTTTGGATGTGGATGTTGACAGTACACAACGTGTAGAAAGGCTGCATATAAAAGGGAAGCACAAATGTGCCATTGGGTTGGCAGGATGCCTAGTCTGCATCAACCCAGAAGACTCTGGTGCTGCTGGCCTAAGCTATGGAGTTGCAGTGACCCAGAACCTGCCAACCCAAGAGCTTTTGTTCTGAGGTGCAGGATTGGAGAGGAGCCTAGGTCCTGCCAACCCAAAGAAGACCATGGAGCTACTGAACCAAGGCTTTTTGGGTTGGTAAGGATCCCAGCCTCACCAGCTTGAATGGGAATCCTGAGCCACAGGGTTCAGGGGAGTTTAGGCCACACCATCCTAAAGAGAACAGGGAGTTAAGTAAAACTAACAGAACAAGGTAGCCATGGCAGAGTTCTGAGGGAGTGAAAGAATGGGAAAAGTAGGGGGAAGGGTAACTGGGAAGGAGAGACTCAGGGAGAAGGGCAGAAAACATGTATTGGAGATTGAATGGAGGAAAAAGTAGAGGATAGAAAGTAGGGATGGGAGAAATAGTGACGAAGGAAGGTGACAAGTGAATGAATGTGTAACAGAGAGTCAAGGGATTACTGTCTCCCCCATACACATATGTCAACATACAATCCATACATTACCATACCATGGTGTAAACACAAGCACAAATAACAAGAAAAAAACTCCCAAACAAAACAAGAGAAACAAAGAAAAAATTAATTATAGAATACTTCAGCACTTCAGCAGCAGGGATTTGTAACAGGGAAGTTGAAAAACAGCACCAACTGTAATCGAGGAAAAAAGACCTCAGCCAACCTCTTGCCAACTAAAGCAAAGAGGACGAGCAAATCGAATGGCACCCTTATCAACGCCTGTCACTCGATAAAGCTCCAGGTGACATCAAAGGTCACAAAAACCTCAGTGCTGGGGCACAAAACAAAAGCCCAAACCTAGCACATACTGTTGGTAATACTGTTAATATGCTGTTCAAATCAATGCAATAAAAAGAACAGCATTAACAAACAGCAAAGAATGAATAGCTGAAGAAACTTAGCTTAAAGGCAATGAAGAAAGGCAGCCACACGCAGCAAAGAGCAATGCATAAAACTTCAAAAAAAGTCTGTCTTCATGGCAACGACACTAGAGCCCCGACACTAGGTGTTTCGCCAACTGGCTTCTTCAGGGAACTCATTACCTTGAATGCTGCATTTCCTGAAATAAAAAAAGATACCATTAAACGTCCCCATACATCCTCCGGTAGTGTAGGAATCAGCAGAAAAGAAAAAGAAAAATCAGCGAAAATAGAGAAACATCACGGAACAGGAAAAAACTCACAGAGCCAAAAAGAACAGACAAATGACAGTGCTCTGCTTGCCATATGAACTGCTGGTCTGCCAAAGCTGGAAAATGCCGAGCATGTGCAATAAAAAGGGGAATCCCAACTGACATCAGGAACTAACCCCCGACGCATGCCTGCAAAACAAAAGGAACCAGCCAGGGCATGAAAACAAAAAGGTAAAAATGAAACAGAAAAAATAACCACCCTACCCACCCCAAAAGCAAAAAGATGATACATCAAAGAATTGAGCAATTAAAAGAATGATAAATCAAAAGCAGGACTTCCATTCAATAAAGTCATTCAGTCCTGCTGGTGTCACCATATTCCGACGAAAAATCCAACATTGTTCAAGACGAATAAGGGATCTATCCCAATCACCCCCATGGACGGAGGGTAGACATTGAGCAATTGCAAGACAGTTGGCAGTGTTGAACCAAAGGTTCCCCAACAGTAAGATATTTCAGTTTACACCTGTGTTCAATGAGACGTGTCCTCAATGCACGTCATGTCTTTCCAACATAGCCAAGGCCACAAGGGCATAAAATCAAATAAACCACCCCAATACTGTCACAGGTAGTAGTGCTCCTCAAATGGTAAGTATGTTGATTATACTGAAATGAATCACAAAGAAGTATCATAAACCGAACAGTGACCACAAGCACTGTGGCCAGGGGTCAAGGTATGGTGTTGCTAGACACTAGTCTAAGCCGATGGACATAAAATATCACGCAAATTGTGATTCCTAGTATACACAGGCCATATATGAAGAGAACTTAAACACAGAATCAATTGAATTATCTGTGAATGATGACGAACAATCTTGGATAGCTGATAGCTGAGTGGATTAAATCGTGAAATATGATGTACAAAACCAATTCCTGTGGACTCAGAATGGTCACGAGGGGTAAGCAACTATGTATGATCATTAAATCGAGCCCGGGTATGAGTCCTCCATACCAAATGAAATGGATAACCACGGGCTAAAAAAGACTCCTCAAGATCTCGTGAATGAAGCTTATATTCAGAAACAGTGGAGCAATTACGACGATATCAGAGAAACTGTGCACTGTGCACTCGAAAAATGAAGAAAAGCCATCTGATGAGTAGGTTTACAGTAAACTGTGGAGACCAGAGCATCAGCTTGCCATGTCAAGGAAATATCCAAAAAGGAGATAGACATGGCGTTATAGTCTAGTGAGAAAGACAAGTTAACATCACATGAATTCAGGCAATGATGAAAAGAAAGCAATTGATTCTCTGAACCAGTCCACAGTAAAAAGATATCATCAATATAGCGAACCCATAAATGGATATGGGATTGAAAAGGCCCATCCACTAGCAACCGTTTCTCAAAGTGTGCCATATATAAATTTGCCACCAAAGGAGCCATTGTGGCCCCCTTGGCCACACCTCTAATTTGCTGAAAAAACTCTCCATCAAAACAGAAAAACTTCCTTGTCATGGCCAATGTCATGAGTTGAAGAATAAAATCAATCTTAGAGGTGCTCAAGTCTTGGCAAACTGAAAGAGACTCATGGACCACCATCATGGCAGCATCTTGAGGAATACTGGTATACAGTGATGAAACATCCATCGTGGCCATCAATAAAGCAGCCAGCAGATCTTTATCATGATCATCCACCAGAATTTGAAGAAAGCGCATAATATCATGCAAATAAGATGGAATCTTGAACACTAGCGGTCGTTAAAAAGAATCCACATAAATTGAAAGGGGTTCCAACAGAGAACCACGAAGCGATACTATGGGTCGACCAAGAGGATTAACCATGTCTTTATGGATCTTGGGAAGAATATAAAACTGAGGTATATGAGGATGTTCAGCGCAAAGGAACTTTGTTCCTTACTGTTCACCAAATGTAAGGCCAAAGCCTGAGCAACATGCTCCTTGATAATGGTTTGCAGATGAACTGTAGGATTACCAGGCAACAGCACATATGTAGCAGCGTCAGCTAATTGTCTACATATCTCAGCTAGCATCAAGCACCATCACAGCGCCCCCTTTGTCAGCTCGATGAATAATAATGTCAAAGACGCACGTCGTTCCAACAAAGCTTGTCGTTCAAGCGTCGACAGACTATGAGAAACTTTCCTGTTATTAATAAATTCCAATTTCTGAATGTCTGACAAAACCAATTCCTGAAAACCTGAAAGCATAGGAGGAAGAGGGCCTGGGTGGTCCACGTAGAACGGAACAGTAACTTAATTCTATTGAGCAAACCCTCTACAGATAGTACTAAAGGCACATCCGAGGAGGAGGAGGAGCATGCAGAAAAAAAAGCTCGCAAATATAACTTCCGCAGCAGTTGTTCAAATTCAAGACGCACTTGAAATCCATCATAGTAGGTCCTTGGAATGAAAGAAAGACCCTTCTCCAGGACTTGTGTCTGTAATGATGTTAATGAATGAAATGATAAATTAACTACAAGCCTTCCGAATCTGCTGCTGGTTGTGACCAGGTCCATGGGCGATGAGTGGATGTCTGTCCATCGGGATGCTTCCCCCGCTCTCATCCTCAGCCCTTGCACGTGCCCTTGCCCCGTTCTAAAAAATATTTTTTCTGTATCATTCTGTTTCATTTTTACTTTTTTGTTTTCATGCACTGGTTGATTCCTTTTGTTTTGCAGGCATGCTTCGGGGTTAGTTCCTGACGTCAGTTGGGATTCCCCTTTTTATTGCACATGCTCGGCATCTTCCTGCTTTGGCAGACCAGCAGTTCATACTGCAAGCAGATCACTGTCGTTTGTCTGTTCTTTTTGGTTCTGTGAGTTTTTCCTGTTCCGTGGTGTTTCTTTATTTTTGCTGATTTTTATTTTTATTTTTATTTTCTGCTGATTCCTGCACTACTGGAGGGTGTATGGGGACGTTCAATGGTATCTTTTTTGATTTCAGGAAATGCAGTGTTCAAGGTAACATATAGTAACATAGTAAATGACGGCAGATAAAGACCAGTATGGTCCATCTAGTCTGCCCAATAAGATGCCGCTCCGTGCAGACCACCCCTCCCCATGTCTTTGTTTTAGGGGTGAACCCACCGCTCCGTGTAGGACACCCCTGTATGTTGAGAAATTATTTAAGTTTATTTTGATTTTATCCTGTTGCTGTAAAGGGATCCACTGTGTCTGTTCCATGCCATTTTGAATTCTGGGCATTCCAAGCATCCACCACCTTTTCAGTGAAAAAAGTATTTCCTGACATTGCCTTTCAATTTACCCCCTTGCAGCTTCATGTTATGCCCTCTTGTTTTACAGCTTCCCCGTCTTTGGAAGAGGTTTGTTTGTTCATTATTTCTCTTTAAGTATTTAAAGGTCTGGATCATATCTCCCCTGTCCCTCCTCTCCTCCAGAGTGTACATATTTAGGTCTTCAAGTCTCTTCTCATAAGGCTTCTGACGCAAGCTCCAAATCATTTTGGTCGCCTTCCTCTGAACAGTTTCCGGTCTTTTTATATCCTTTGCAAGATATGGTCTCCAAAACTGAACACAGTATTCCAAGTGAGGCCTCACCAGTGACTTATGCAGTGGCATTAGTACCTCTTCCTTTCTGCTAGTAATTCCTCTTTGTATGCAACCCAACATCCTCCTGGCCTTTGCCACCGCCTTGTCGCACTGTTTTGCCACCTTGAGATCTGCAGAAATAATCACACCAAGGTCCTTCTCCTGGTCCGTGCACACCAATCTCTCTCCCCCTATCGCGTACATTTCACCTGGATGACACTGCACTTCTTTGCATTAAATCTTAACTGCCAAGCATTAGACCATTCTTCCAGCATTTGTAGATCTTTCCTCATGTTATCCACTCCCTCAGGGGAGTCCACTCTGTTGCAAATTTTTGTGTCATCTGTAAAAAGACAGACTTTTCCATGCAGTCCTTCAGCAATATCACTCACAAATACATTGATCAGTGCCGGGCCCAGGACCGAACCCTGGGGCACCCCGCAAATCACCCTCCTTTCATCCATGTGAGCTCTATTTACCATCACCTTCTGTCGTCTGTCAGTCAACCAATTTCTGATCCAGTTCACCACCTTGACACCCATCCCCAAACTACTGAGTTTATTGATAAGCCTCCTATGAGGAACAGTATCAAAGGTTTTGCTGAAATCTAGGTAGATGACATCCATCGCATGCCTCTGATCTAGTTCTCTGGTCACCCAGTCAAAGAACTCAATCAGATTTGTTTGGCAAGATCGTCCTTTGATAAAACCATGTTGCCTCGGATCATGCAACCTGTTGGTTTTGAGAAAGTCCACTATTCGCTCTTTCAGAAGCGCCTCCATTACTTTTCCTGCCACCGAGGTAAGGCTCACGGGCCTGTAGTTTGTCACTTCTTCCCTGTCACCACTTTTGTGAAGAAGTACCACATCTGCCCTTCTCCAGTCCTGAGGAACTACTCCTGTTTCCAAGAATCTGTTGAAAACATCCTTTAACGGCCCTGCAAGAACCTCTCTGAGCTCTTTCAGTATCCTGGGATGTATCCCATCCGGTCCTATGGCCTTGTTCACTTTCAGTTTTGCAAGTTGTTCTAAGACATCATCTTCAGTGAATGGTGTGGTATCTACTTCATTCCCATTTTTATATTTGGGAGTCACAGATGGTCCTTCTCCAGGATTTTCTTTAGTAAAAACAGAGCAGAAGTATTTGTTTAGCAATTTTTCTTTTTCAATGTCACTTTCTACAAATCCGTTCCCAGCGCTTCTGAGTCCTGCAATTCCATCTCTGATTTTCCTCCTCTCCCGAATATACCTAAAGAAAGTTTTGTTGCCACACTTCACATCTTTAGCCATCTTTTCCTCTGCCTTTGATTTTGCTTTCCTTATTTTTCTTTTTGTCTCTTATTTTGCTCCTGTATTTCTTACTGTGTTACTCTGTTTGCAAGCTTTTGAATTTTGTGAAAGCTGTGTTTTTTGCCTTTATTTGAGCAGCCACTTCTTTGGAGAACCAAATAGGTTTCCTTCTCTTCTTGTTTTTATTTACTTTCCTTATATATTTATCTGTTGCCCCTTTCATTGCCACTTTTAGTTTAGCCCATTGCAATTCCACTTCCCTTATCCCCTCCTACTCTGTCAACTCCTCCTTCAGGTACTTGGCCATTCTACTGAATTCAGTGTTTTTGAAGTTTAGGACTTTGAGCTTGCTATGATTGGACTGCACCTTGGCTTTTATCTCAAACCACACCATGTGATGATTGCTGCTGCTCACAGGGGCACCCTCCCAGACATTCGACACGCTCTCACCGTTGGTGAGCACTAAATCCAGCATTGAACTTTCCCTGGTTGGTTCCATCACCATTTGTTTAAGTGATGCATTTTGGAAAGCATCCACAATTGTTTTGCTTCTTGCCAGACTCGCAGAAGGAGTACTCCAATCCACATTGGGTAGATTAAAGTCACCCAATATGATCACTTCCCCCCTTTGTGGCTATCTTGGCAATATCTATAATCAATTCTTTATCTTTTTTCTTCGATTTGAGTCGGAGGTCTGTAGACTACAACAGTATGGATGACTGTGCCATCTCCTCTTTCCAACGCAATCCAGAGCGCTTCTTCTTTTCCCCCTGCCCCCTGCATTGCAGTAGCTTTAATATTGCTTTTGATATATAAGGCTACTCCTCCTCCTTTTCTACTTTCTCTGTCTCTTCTGAATAGATTATAGCCAGCTATGGCTATATCCCATTCATGCGATTCATTAAACCATGATCTGTAATGGCCACAATGTCCAAGTCCATTTCCACCATTAGGGCTTCCAGGTCTGGAACTTTGTTGGCTAAGCTTTGAGCATTTGTGCTCATTGCTTTCCAGCATTTAACTGGCTTGCTGTATTTTGCATTGATTTTGTTCTGCCCACTTCTTCCCACTTGTCATTGATGTGTGATTTAAAAGTGTGGCTGTTTCTGATGTTGTTCTGTATCTGCCGGGAGTGACGTCCTGAACTAGTCGTCCTCCATCCATCACCCCCTTTTTCTAGTTTAAATGCATATCCACATACTGCCTGAATCTTTCCCTTAGGATTCTTTTACCTGTGACAGAGAGATGTAGTCCATCAGCACGGTATAGTCTCTTGTTGGTCCATCTGTTTCCCCAGTCGCCAATACATCTGACTTCTTCTCGTTCACACCAGGTCTGGAGCCATGTATTAAAGCTGTTTATGCAATGCAGCCTTTCTGCCCCCTTACCATAAACAAGTAGAACTTCTGAGAATGCTACAGTGTTAAAAGTTGGCTTGAGTTTCTCTTCCGGAGTCTGGAAGTCCCTTTGAACTGCAGAGGAACTGTTTTGAACCAGGTCATTTGTACCCAGGTGGATGACAACATCAATTTTGGAGTGCTCACTTTCTTATCTAAGTATATCAACGATTTGGTTTGTATTCCTGCTGGCTGAAGAGCCTGGGAGGCATTTGACTATCTTCTCTCCTTTGAACTGTGATCCCAAGTTGGTGCCTCTGATGATGGAATCTCCAAACAGTAGTAGTTTTACGTTTGGTGAGATTTTCTTCATATTTGGTGCTTTAACAGGAGATTGGACATTGACTGACTCATTCAAGGGCCCTTCAGTTTCCATGGATTGGTGATCTTCATTAACCAAAGCAGAGAAGTCATTATGCAGGGATATTATGGAGTGGAGGAGTGGCCTAGTGGTTGGGGCAAGGTACTTCAGGCCGGAAGGTCAGGGGTTCAAATCCCACTAGAGGACAGCAACCTTGGGCCGGAAGGACTGGGGTTTCTAGTCCCACAGGTGCTCCTTGTGGTCTTGGGCAAGCCACTTAAACCTCCATAGCCCATGTTCCCTGTAAAATAGTTATCTCCAAGTTGTAATACCCTGTTCAATGTAATTTCAGTTTGTTCAATGTAAACCGCACTGATGCAGAATAGCATGGTATATAAGAGAATATAAATAAATAAAATAAAATAAAATATCTCTTGATGTATAGGATGTCTCTTCGTTACAGGTTGCAATCTAGCCAAGCCCACTGTGATCCATTTGTTCCTGGGATGTTTGATTCTTTGTGGGAGCGTTGGTGGACTTTGTTCTGTTTGTATCCTAGAAGAGATGTGTTTCATTGCAGCTAGTTCTTCCCTTAGTAGAGTCAATTCTTTATGCATGGCAGCTGACTTGAGGCACATAGGACAGGCTCTTAGGTTCCAAATGATTCGTCTCAGAATGAAAGCACCACAGGTTTTGCACTGAATACACGAAATGCTGATTAAGAAGTCCTTTTTATAGGGCTGTTAGCTCCTCCTCCCCGGCTCTTCTCTCACTGGTTGTCCAAGTAATGAGCTCCCTGAAGAAGCCGGTTGGCGAAACACCTGGTGTTGGGGCTCTAGTGTCGTTGCCATGAAGACAGACGTTTTTTTGAAGTTTTATGCATTGCTCTTTGCTGCGTGTGGCTGCCTTTCTTCATTGCCTTTAAGCTAAGTTTCTTCAGCTATTCATTCTTTGCTGTTTGTTAATGCTGTTCTTTTTATTGCATTGATTTGAACAGAATATTAACAGTATTACCAACAGTATGTGCCAGGTTAGGGCTTTTGTTTTGTGCCCCAGCACTGAGGTTTTTTGACCTTTGATGTCACCTGGAGCTTTATCGAGTGACAGGCGTTGATAAGGGTGCCATTCGATTTGCTCGTCCTCTTTGCTTTAGTTGGCAAGAGGTTGGCTGAGGTCTTTTTTCCTCGATTACAGTTGGTGCTGTTTTTCAACTTCCCTGTTACAAATCCCTGCTGCTGAAGTGCGGTATTCTCTAATTAATTTTTTCTTTGTTTCTCTTGTTTTGTTTGGGAGTTTTTTTCTTGTTGTTTGCTATTTTTGGCTCCTAGGGGTATATTTTATATTATAGTAAACACATGCACTCCATGTCCAGCCCGCAGCATTGAATATGTGGTATGCCCAGATATCGTTTTAGCTATTCAGTCAGCAGTGATATTCAGCCACTGGCCAGATAGCTAAACCAGTTTTCTTTTGGCCTAACTTTAGCCAGTTTGGGGTAACCAGCTAATGACTGAATATAAATATAAAAATTAATATTGCCACTGAGCAGTTACTCTTGGTGCTGCCCCCGGAATGCTCTGACACTAAGAACATAAGAACATAAGATATGCCATACTGGGTCAGACCAAGGTCCATCAAGCCCAGTATCCTGTCTCCAACAGTGGCCAATCTAGGTCATACGTACCTAGCAGTTTCCCCAAAAGACACAGGTTACGCAATGCTTGTACTGGGTCAAGCATTGATATCTTGGGTCCCTTCTTAATAATGGTTTATGGACCTTTCCTCCAGGAACTTGTCCAAACCTTTTTTAAACCCAGCTACACTAACAGCCTTTACTACATCCTCCGGTAACAAATTCCAGAGTTTGATTACACGTTGAGTGAAAAAATATTTTCTTTTATTAGTCTTAAATAGTTTACCCTGTAGCTTCATTGCATGTCCCCTAGTGTTTCTATATTCTGATAACGTAAACAATCGATCTACATTTACCCGTTCCACTCTGTTCATTAATTTATAGTCTGCTATATATCTCCCCTCAGCCATCTCTTTTCCAGGTTAAAGAGCCCTAACCTTTTTAGCCTTTCTTCATAGGAGTATCCTTCCATCCCCTTTATCATTTTGGTGGCTCTTCTCTGAACCTTTTCTAATAACGCTATATCCTTTTAAAGATACGGTGACCAGAACTGCACACAATATTCAAGGTGCGGTCTCACCATGGAACGATATAGAGGCATTATAATATCTTTTGTTTTATTTTCCATTCCTTTCCTTATGATACCTAGCATTCTATTTGCTCTCTTGGCCGCCTCTGCACAATGGGCTGAGGGTTTTAACATGGTATCCACAATGACGCCTAAATCTTTTTCCTGGGTGGCGGTTCCTAATGTGGAACCTTGCATTGTGTAGCCATAGTTTGGGTTGTTCTTCCCTAGGTGTATAACTTTGCACTTGTCCACATTAAATTTGATCTGCCATTTTGATGCCCAGTCTTCCAATTTATCAAGATCCTCTTGCAATTTTCCACAATCCTCTTGGGTTTTAACAACTTTAAATAGTTTTGTGTCATCTGCAAATTTGATAACTTCACTCCCTATTCCACTTTCCAGGTCATTTATGAATATGTCAAAAAGCAGTGAACCCAGCACAGATCCCCGGGGTACACCACTATTCACCTTTCTCCATTGGGAAAATTGGCCATTTAGCCCAACCCTCTGCTTTCTATCTTTTAACCAGTTCCTGATCCACAGTAGTACACTGCCTCCTATCCCATGACTGTTTAGTTTTGCCAAATGTCTCTGATGAGGGACCTTGTCAAAGGCATTCTGAAAGTCCAGATACACTATATCAACCGACTCACCTTTGTCCACCTGTTTATTCACACTTTCAAAAAAACATAGCAGATTAGTAAGACAAGATCTTCCTTGTCTAAAGCCATGTTGGCTGTCTCCCATTAGGTCATGACTGTCTACATGCTGAGTATTTTTATCCTTTATGATGGTTTCTACCATTTTTCCCGGTACTGACGTGAGGCTCACCGGTCTGAAGTTTCCCAGATCACCCCTGGAACCCTTTTTAAAAATTGGTGTTACATTGGCGATCCTCCAATCTTCAGCTATTAGAGATGATTTTAATGATAGTTCACTGATTACTAATAGCAGATCTGCAATCTCATATTTCGGTTCTTTCAACACCCTTGGATGTATACCATCCGGCCCAGGTGATTTGCTACGCTTCAGTTTATCTAATAGTTGTAATACATCTTCCCGATGTATCGATATTTCCTTCAATTCTTCCGCACCTTTAAATACCACTTCAGTCATGGGTAACATCCCTACATCTTCCTCAGTAAAGACCAAAGCAAAGAATTCATTCAGTCTCTCCGCTATTGCCTTGTCACCTCTTAGTGCCCTTTTAACTCCTCTATCATCTAATGGACCAACTGACTCTCTCACAGTTTTTTTGCTACAAATATACTTGAAAAAATCTTCATTTCGCGTTTTTGCTTCTGCAGCAAGCTTCTTCTCAAATTCTCCCTTTGCCTGCATTATCAATGCCTTGCATTTGACTTGCCAGTGCTTGTGCTGTTTCCAGGTTTCGTCGTTTGGCTCTTTTTTCCATTTCCTGAAAGATGCTTTTTTGGCAACAACAGCCTCTCTGACCTCACCTTTAAACCATGCTGGCAGTTTTTTGGACTTCCTTCCACTTTTCTTAAAGCATGGAATACAGCTGGTCTGGGCTTCCAAGATAGTATTTTTCAACAACAGCCTAGCTTGATGTAAGTCTTTAACCTTTCAATTGCTCCTTTTAGTTTTTTCTTAACTATTTTCCTCATTTTATCATAGTCTCCCTTTCGAAAGTTAAAAGGTAGTACTGTGGATTTCCTTACTATCCCTCCTCCACTAATTAAATCAAAGGCGATCATGCTATGATCACTATTGCCAAATGGCCCTAACACCCTTATCTCTTGCACTAAATCTGGTGTTCCACTAAGGACTAGGTCTAATATGGCTTCCCCTCATGAACCAGCTGCTCCAAGAAGCAGTCATTTATGTCATCTAGGAACTTTATCTCCCTAGCATGTCCTGCCTTGACACTGACCCAGTCAATACTGGGGTAATTGAAATCACCCATTATTATTAGTGAGTTGTAACTTTTGTTAGCTTCCTTGATTTCTTTGAGCATTTCATCATCCATTTGTTCATTCTGGCTAGGCAGTCGATAGTACACCCCCACTGCCATCGCCTTCCCCTTTTTACATGGAATTTCAATCCATAGAGATTCTACAGCAAATTTTGTTTCCTGCAAAACTTTAATCCTTTCTGACTCAATGCCCTCTCTAACATAGAGCGCAACCCCTCCACCAATTTGATCAGCTCTATCATTACGATATAGTTTGTACCCAGGTATCACAGTGTCCCACTGGTTGTCCTCCTTGCACCATGTCTCTGATATTCCAATCATATCTAACCTCTCATTTAGTGCTATATATTCTAACTCTCCCATCTTATTTTTTAGACTTCTAGCATTTGTATACAAGCATTTTAGAGACTGTATTTTATTCATATTAATTTGGCTATTGGTAGATATGGGTAATTTGGGATCTTTAAGCTCTGTCTGCTCCATACTCGAGGGCATTTGGGCTACTTTACTCTTTTTTGGAACCTCTCTGCTTTTGGTAGTATCCTTCAAGGATACATTCTTCCGAACCATCCGCTCTTGGGCGACTGTCGGCTTTCCCCTATTATCTAGTTTAAAAGCTGCTCTATCTCCTTTTTAAAGGTTAATGCCAGCAGCCTGGTTCCATCCTGGTTAAGGTGAAGCCCATCCCTTCGGAAGAGCCCCTCCTTTCCACAGAATGTTCCCCAGTTCCTAACAAATCCAAAACTCTCATCTCTGCACCATTGTCTCATCCACACATTGAGACTCTGGAACTCTGCCTGCCTTTTGGGTCCTGCGCGTGGAACGGAAAGCATTTCAGAGAACACTACCCTGGAAGTTCTGGATTTCAACTTCCTACCTAAAAGCCTTAATTTAGCCTCCAGAACCTCCCTACCACATTTTCCTATGTCATTGGTACCGACATGTACCAAGACAGCAGACTCCTCCCCAGCACTATCCAAGATCTTATCTAGGTGGCGCGTGAGGTCCGCTACCTTTGCACCAGGCAGGCATGTTACCAGGCGATCCTCACATCCACCAGCCACCCAGCTATCTATATGCCTAATGATCGAATCACCAACTATAATGGCTGTCCTAACCCTTACCTCAAGGGCACATGGCCCTGGAGAAACTTCCTCGGTGTGAGAGGGTATAACATCACCTGGAGGACAGGTCCTAGTTACAGGATCACTTCCTGCCACACCAGGGTGATACACTCCTGTCACGTGACCTCTCTCCTCCATGGCAACAGGGATGCTGCCAGACTGGAGGTGGGACTTCAGGACTATATCCCTGTAGGTCCCGTCTATGTACCTCTCTGTCTTTCTTATGTTTTCCAAGTCTGCTGCTATAGCCTCTAGAGAACGGACTCGTTCCCTGAGAGCAAAGAGCTCCTTGCACCTAGTGCACACGTAAGACCTCTCACCAACTGGGAGAAAATCATACATGTGACACTCAATGCAAAAGACTGGAAAGCCCCCATCTCGCTGCTGGACTGCTGTCTGCATCTTAGTTTTAAGTTTTTGTTTAGATCTTTAAGTTCTTTACTTACTAAGGGTTGCTATGGATATTTATACCAATAAAACTGTACCTAATACGTTTAATATACCTTGTTCACCTGAAGCTTAATTAATCTCAGGTCCTTAGTGTATGACTGATTTGGGTAATGAGCTTCACTTGAGAGCACCTCCTGTCTTTTAAGATATGTAAGTACCTATAAAGCTACAATTATCCCAGGGGTGGGTGGGTGTGGGGAGGGAGGGAGGAAAATAACACTTATTAAAAGAGGGCTGCTACACAGTACCCTGTCCTGTGCTGCTGAGGTAAGCTATATTCTTATTTGATTTAAATTATAGCTCTTTGCTGCTGCTAGGCTCTAACTTATTATGAAATTTAAACTACAAGCTCTCTGCTGGGTTCTAAATTAAACCAGAAAGCTCTCTTCTGTGTTTTAAATTTAAACTAAAAGTACTTTGCTGATGCTAGGCCCTGAGTGGCTATCAAATTTAAACTACAGCTCTTTGCTGGGTTCCAAATTTAACCAGAAAGCTCTCTTATGTGTTTTAAATTTAAACTAAAAGTACTTTGCTGATACTAGGCCCTGAGTGACTATTACATTAAAACTACAAGCTCTCTGCTGGGTATGAAATGTAACCAGAAAGTTCTCTTCTGTGTTTTAAATTTAAACTTAAACTGCTGCTACTAGGCCCTGACTGATTTAACATAAAATAGTGGGATCACAGATTAAATAGCTTTAATAGAAATAATTCCTTTCAGAAAATTCTCAGAAGTATATACTCACAATTGCAGATCTCTCTCCAGAAGTAACAGTCCCCTTTTCTAGTCCTAAGCGATCAGCATCGGACTGTTCAAATGGGCTAAGAGGGAATATTCAGCAGCATAAACCGGGTATGTGCTGCTGAATTCCTCTCAGCGTGGATAGCATGTCTGTTAATTGCCTCAGTCCCTTTGAAAATTCCCCCCAGAGATTTTAAACAAGTTTATTTTAAATAGTGAAGATACTTACTAGCATGATTTTCTATATGTAGATTCTTGAAACCCGTATAGATAGTATTGGGCCCAATATCTGACTCTCTATATAAGGAAGAGCTGGGTTTGGAACAGAGCGAGGAAAAATTTCCAGATCTTGGCAATATTCAGCCATTTTCTTGATAGCCTACTTGTTTACTTTAGGCCTGCTGAATAGTAGACCTAAACTAACAGATAGTGCTGGCACAGTGAACACACTATTCAGCACTGCTACCTAGACAGCGCTACTAAATATATTGCCGGCACTTAACTTGGAATGGTCACCATGCTGGCTTAACATCGACCCCTGTTTTGTTCACAGAATCTAAGGCAGGAGTTGATTGCTTTGTGTACCTCACTAAAAGATTATTTGTTTTAAAAAAGAATGGATCAATATTAAAATTAACTCTGTGGTTGATATTGTCTTTTTAAATGCCCACCACAACATTTAAATAAAATATGTATATTCAGTATCGCTATCCAGATAGTAGCCAACCCTAAATATATATATCTATATATATCTATGTCTATATATCTATATCTATCTATCTATCTATCTATATATATATGTTATATATCATGTGGTCAGTGCTGGAGTTATCCAGATAGTGACTATATTCACTTTGATATCCAGTAACAAACTCGATAAATGAGGACAGCCTTTTTTCTGTCCTCTATTTTTCCACTTAACAAATATCACCGCTATCCTGATAATTTCCAGTACTGCCCACAAACCACCACAGATAGTGCTAGGACGATGAGTAATGGCTTTCAGCGACACTGTCCTGCTGAAAATCTGTGCACTTGGCCGGTAGCGCTTAGCCAGATAGCAGGTGCTACTCCCTAAATAAATGCTGGGGCAGTATAAACTCCCTTAACACAGATCTTCCCTTTATTACTGTGAGAGAAATTTACTTAACAGTTTTAGCAAGAGATACTTTATTTTTAATCCATTTAACATAACTATTATTCCTTATGTCATTCACGAGCACAAAACAAATGCTATTATTAATAATAATCTTGTCCGTAGCCTTTATATGCAGCTATTATAGCTATTGTTTTACTTAAACAAACATCTCTGTGCACAAAGAATGCTATGTAGAGCCATTTAGTTGGGAAGCTTTGTGCGCTGGCACACGTGAACCTAAATCCAGTACACACCTGATTGCTCTTGCTTCTCGAACCTGCAGGGGTTATGAGAGATGCTTCCGTGAGACTGTGGGGATCCTCTTGTCCATCCTGTGGAGTCTGCTCCCCCTGGTGTGCATGAGGCACAGATGGATTAAACACATCATTACAAAAAGTAGTTTCTTCGAGGGCTGCCTATTCTTAAGATACTTTTTAAATTTGGTATAATTGCTCCCTGTTCGCCACCAATCTGAAGTAGTAGTAAAAGCACTGTAGTGTGTCTTGGAGGACAGGGAAAATAGCACAGATGCAATCCAAGTTGCCATGGTATAAGCCCATAGCTGATTTTTGTGGAGTGTTAGTCATATAGATCTAGTCTTCGCTGCAAGGGAGGAACAGGATTGTTTGGAAGGGGAGTGATAATATGCTATTCTGATTGATAATGGAGGTAAAAGCCTTAACAGTCCACTCGAAACAGCCTAACCTTCCTCCAGATAAGTGCTTTGGAGGGGTGTCCTGCCGGGAGATAAGTTCTGTTGGTGACATGACATTGGATAGTTTTCCAGCTTGTTATTCCACCAGTATGTGACTATTGTCATGAAAGTCACTGTGTAGCCAAACAGTAATAATTAAGCAATTTGAAGAAATTTAGAATAAAACTGCCATGGTCTGTTTGTCCCCGCTGTATGCCTTTTTGTTCCAGAAGATTAACAAGAGACAGGAAATCTCAGATGCTTGAGGTATGTACGTAGATCCAAAATACAGTGGATCATATCAGCTGAAGCCTTTCAAATTGAAGAATTAATAGCCAGATTGGTATTTACAACACATTTTGCTGCTGTAACTAGTGTAGTCTTCTCCAAGGAGGAGTCTGAATGATGTTTCATTTAGAGCTTTTTCTTTGACATAAGTTAATTCCTTTTCTAATACCAAGAAGGGAATTCTAGAAGATCCATCCAAGTGCAATCTGGGACGTCTAAACCAGAACATCTGAAAAAACCGAAGGTATGTCTAGGTGCAGGCATGATTTCACCAACTTGGAAGTGCCCAATATGGAAACTTGGGCCGTCTTAGTAGACATCCCCACAGTGGTATTTTGAGCACCTGAATGTCTAGGAAAGCTTAATGGTTAGAGCAGTGGGTTAAGAACAAAGTAGCTAAGGTTCAAATCCTGCTGCTGCTATCATTGAAATTGTGCTGAGCAGGGCTGTCCCGAGCCATAAATGCGCCCTGCGCAACTTCCACATCTGGCGCACTCCCTCCCCCCCACATCATCCCAAGTTTGTCATTTGCCCAGCATCTCCCCATTGTGCCTTATCCTACACCTCCATGTCCAGCTGGCTCCCCATGCTGCCTGCCCTTGCCCTGCTGCCGTATTTAATGTTTACTTGGCGGCAGCAGAGGCGATGGCAGCAGCGGAGCAGACATCAAGTTGGAAAAAAAACCTGCAGGTTTTTCTGACTCCGCGCTTGCCTGCCTGTCCGATCCCTCTCTCCTCTTATGTATGCCTGCGTCAGAGGAGGCGGGACCAGACCAGCCATTCAAATGTGGATCTTTGCAACTCTGCACTTGAATGGCTGATCTAGTCCCTCCCTTCTCTGATGTGAGCATATATCAGAGGAGGGAGGGAAAAAACAGGCAGGCAAGCGCGGAGTCAGAAAGACCCGCAAGCTTTTTTTTGCTTCAATTTGATGTCTGCTGTGCTGCTGCTGTCGTCACCCCCACTGCGGAAACAAAAAAAATGGCAGCGGAACAAGGGCAGGCAGCGTGGGGAGAGCTGAGGCTGACAACCTCAATTGCACCCCTATTTCTTCACGCCCTGTGGGGTCACACCACTCACACAGGGCTAATTACTGAGGATGATGGAGTGCTTTCTTCTCTACACTGCCTGGATGTTTTTCAGCTAAAATGAGCACTTTTCAGATGCTTGTAAGTTGCTATTCATGCCTCAGAGCAGGTCTAAAGTTAAACGTGATGCTGGACGTCCATGACACTTCTGTGATCAGGTGGAGACATCCAGGCTCCTTGAAATGCCCTGGCTATGACTCCAGGCTCCCAGAAACACCCCGGCCACATCTCCTCTACGCCTCCATTCAACTTCAGATAGCTTCTAAAATGGTTCTGGAGACAGTCTGTGCTTTGGACATCTCTGAACCTGTTTTTGGATATCCAAAGTATGAATAAGCCTTATAAATGACCCCCCAAATCATTATTTTTACAAACTTAGTTCAACAAAGATCTGTTCTCTTTTACTAAACAGCATTAATGCTAATGCTGGCGTTATCACGTAATATTCTTTAAAGTAGTATTAATGTGTGTTAAATAAATTTGCATTAAAATAAATAACGGCAATTTTATAATTATCACAATCTGTGCATTAAATCAAAATGAAATGATTAATATACAAATTTATGATAATTGACTCATTTAAATTGATTGTTGATCACATTAACCCAAAATTTGCATTAATGCCCATAAAGACAAAACTCTTATTTACAAGTTAGACTGCTAAAACAATATGCCCTAAGCAGGGTGCATTACATTATACAATAAAACAGCATCCCCAACCCTGCTGTCATTCACCAAGGGGCCGATGCAGAAAGCCGGCCCTGAGGTTTTGTGCTATTAGCTATGTACACGTCTATGTAAATATGCGACTTCAGCGCCAGCATGCAGAAAGGGGTGCATATGCAAATGAGATACATGCAAAATGTCAGTGTTAAACTGAGATAGCAAGCCAAACACATGCGCACAGAAGTCCGTGCAAGTTTGACATGCTGTCCCAGAGAAACAGGGTCTTCTGAGGGAAAGTCTGATACTTCACCTCAGATGTTCCAGCCATCGGGGAAAGCCCCCAAAGCCATCCAAATACTGCCTCCGACAGAACCAAATCCCCAGTGGCCTCAATCCCCATCCACCTGATTTTAAAAAATCCCTTGCGGCCCAGAGACCCCAATCGCCCCCCATCCATCTAAATCCCTGGTGGCCCCAATCCTCCCACCCCCCCAATTAAAAAAAAAACCCTGGTGGCCCAGTGGCCCCGATTCTCCCCCAACCAATAAAAAAAAAATCATTGGTGTCTCAGCGGCCCCAATCACACCCACCCACCCAATAACAAATAGACCTTGTGGCCCCTGAAGCCCCACACCCCTTATATGGCAGTCTGACCCCCCCCCCCCCCGGTGCATCTCGAGATGCACTGTGCGGTGCCATGTGCTGCCATTTTTCAGGATGACACAGGGGCAGGAGCATGTGGGCAATGCTCCTGCTCTAGCTTAAAGGTACCAGGAGAGGGGTGCGGGGTTCTAGGACCATTGGGCCTTTTTATTATTGGGTGGGTGGATGAGTGAGATCAGGGCTGCTGAGCCGCTAGGGATTTTTTTTTTCAGTGAGTTAGTGGCTGGGGAGGATCAGGGATGCTAAGCCAACGGATTTATTTTATAGTGAGTGGGTAGGGTAGGGGATGGGGCTGCTAGGCAACCAGGGATATTTTTCTCCCTACACGCGCAAGACGTTTAAGCCACCTCAGGCCAGATGTAGAGATACTGGCATTTCGACATTTCTCTGCATCGGGCACTGATAATATTAGTATGCCATTGTAATATGCACAGCTCATTTGCATATAATTTAAATATTCTTGCCATTACTATGTGCGTGTACTTTTCTTTTGCTGTTTACATGCACATCAATCTCTTTTTTCTGCATTTGATGTGTCTGAACTTATGCATATATGTTGCGTTCTCCAGAAACTAGCAGGAAGTCAGTCCTCACTTATGGGTGACGTTGGCACCGACAGAGGCCTGTGCGTAGCAATTCCCCAGCTTTCAGAGAAAGTCTTTGGAATTGCTGCCACGCATGCGTGGTCCTCTTCCCGCCCAAGGGTGCCATCTTGCTCAGTCTCCCTTTTTCTGCGGAGCCCTTCAGATGCACGTCCTCGTTCCTCGGAAAAAAGTCTTTCGTTTTTGGCCTACTAGCCTTTCTATTTTCCGGTTGCAACGGTCCTCTACCCGTCCTTCCCCTGCTCTGCCTTTTTAGAGCTGTTAGGGGATGGTTTTCTTTGCCTTTTTTGTCAACGGGCTTTGCGCCCTTTTCTTTGCATAACCATTGGTCGCGTGGGTCTTCGACCTCGCGGGGGCCGTTTTTGCCCCTATGGCCACCGGATTCAAAAAATGTGATAAATGCTCTAAGAACATGTCACTTATGGACACCCATGACTGTTGTCTGCGGTGTCTTGGAGCTGATCATGATTCAGAGCTCTGTTTGCTTTGTAAGAAAATGTCCTCTAAAGCCCTGCTCAGTCGTAAGCAGAAGTCCGAAGACATTTTCAGAAAGGCTGCCTCGGACTCCCCAGTGGCGCCCTCGGTCGTCTCTCCTCCGGTGGGATACCCCACCTCGGCCCCGCACTCTCGGCAGCACTCCGTCCCGGGGTCCCCTGAAGTAGAACCGCACAAGAAGAAGAAGGCCTCAAAGTCGCTGTCAGGGGCTCCCAACAAGCAGGAGCACTCCCACGCTCGGTCGCATAGCTCCCTTCGACGTTCCTGAGAGTCGGCTAAGGAGCGGCCCTGCCAGGTACCCCGCACAGAAACGGAGGCCTCCGGCGAAGGCGCCCTGTCTCCTGAGGGCCATTCCGGTGAGGATCTACTCTCCTCCTCGATGCCGGACCTGGTGACCCCAGGGTCGGCATCACAGGGCCCCACGCCCACGTGGGAGTCCCACATGCTGGTGCTGGAATGCAGCATTTCTGCATTCATTACTTCCCAGCAGGCGCTTAAAGCCAGCTTCGCTGACTCGTGCCCAGAGACCGTGGGTCCCTCGCATAGGACACTGAAATCCTTCAGGAAACGCCCGAGATCTGGAGGCCTCGTGAGGGTCCTCGACGTCGGTCTCGCTCCCCCTACCATTCCTCGGGGGCGAGGTTTTCCAGGGCCTCTGGCTCCAAGTGGGCCTCGGCCGCTGGACAGGGCAACCTTCCCGTCTTGGATTCCTCAACCGAGTTCTTGGACTGGGAGTCCAATGGGGACACCTCCCCGGAAACCTGTACTCACCGGGACCTTCCGTCGGACCCCTCCCCGCCCACGATTCAGCAGCGCTCGCCACCCGAGGACCCTCCTTCCTGGTGTTCATCCGGAATATGACACGGGCTCTTAACCGGGCCGCCTAGGCTGAGGAGGACCCTCGAGCTGAAGAGCTCGACATTCTTCAGTACGAGTACCCGCCTAGGGAGTCTCTCACTGTTTCGATCCCTCCCATCACTTTCCCAGCTGCTGCTCTGCATGTGGGAGGCAACCGCCTCGGTCCCCATCGTGAGTAAGCACCTCGACACTATGTACAAGGTACAACGTGGCCCTGGGTTCAGAAAGACCCAACTTCCCCACACTTCCATGGTGGTGGAGTCGGCCATGAGAAAATAGAAGAGCCCTAAATCGCACTCGTCAGTCCCCCCGGGCCGGGAGTCGAGAGTCCTTGATGCCCTGGGCCGCAAGGCTTACCAAGGCTCCATGCTCACTTGTCGCATTCAAGCATACCAACTATACATGGGCATGTTTTTGCGTGACTTGGCCAAGAAGCTCAGAGGTTTCTCCGCGGGCCTCGAGGGTGAGCCTCTCAATAGGTTCAGTACTCTGTTGAAGTCCATCGCAGACTGCTCAAAGTTCCTCTCCCGAGCCGCCTACAATGTATTCAAGTTATCAGCTTGGGTGGCGGCCGCGGGCATCAGGGCCCACCGCCAGGCATGGCTCCAATCATCATATTTAGAGCAGCGGGTGCAGGAAAAGCTCCTGGACTTCCCCTGCCTCGGCGAGCAGCTCTTTGGCAAGCCGATGGAGGATAAGGCCGTGGAGATAGAGATGGAGTTTGTCACCAGAACCCATCTCTCATGCAAGACCTCCACCCTCCCCCATAAACAGCAACAGGCCAAAAAGCCTTTCTTTCCAAGGAAGGGCCTTCAGTACCGTGGCTGCCCACCGTACCCGACCACCCCCACGCCGACAACTCTTGTGCAGGATAAGTCCGGCCAGGGGCATCGCAAACCAAAAGGGCCCAAAGCCCAAACCCCGGTTCCACCACAATCCGCAAAGGGGTTTTGACGCCATGGGCATAGCCTCTCACCCTCTGGCGACTCAGCAGCCAGTGTGGGGACGCCTGTCTTCTTTTGCCTCTCTTTGGGCTTCCATCACCTCGGACACCTGGGTGAGAGCACTTCCAGTACAGGGTGCTCCCCTTCGGCCTCATGTCCTTCCTGCGGGTCTTCACGAAATGCTTCTCTATGGTCGCCGCCTGTCTCAGGCGTCAGGGCGTACCGGTCTTTCCCTACCTTGACGACTGGCTCGTTACGGGATCCTCGGTTGAGGAAACTCAGCGAGCGAAGTCACACACAATCCTTCTGTTGGAAGGCCTGGGGTTCTTGGTCAACTACCCCAAGTCCCACCTCGAACCGGTGCAAGCCTTAGAGTTCATCGGGGCACGCCTCGATACTCAGCGGGCGACTGCATTCTTGCCAGCAGATCATGCTGATCGCCTCTGAACCCTGGTGGCTTGGGTCTAGAGCACCCCCCGAGTCACAGCTCGAACTATGCTGCGCCTCCTGGGCCACATGGCCTCTACTATCCATGTGGTTCCCTACGCCCGCCTGTACATGCGGTCGGCTCAGTGGTGCCTCAGCGCCCAGTGGAGTCCATCCGTCGGTCACCTCAGGGACCCCATCAGGGTTTTCTCTGACCTTCGCCTGTCCCTGAGCTGGTGGCAAAACCCCCGCAGCCTCCTCCAGGGGTTGCCCTTCCAGGTCCCACAGCCCGACATGGTGCTGAAAACGGACGCTTCTCTATTAGGGTGGGGAGCCCACTGTGGTGCATTGTGCACATAGGGGCAGTGGTCGCCCGAGGAGTCTCAACAGCAGATAAACTTGCTCAAGCTCCGGGCGATTTGGTGCGCCCTGAGGGCCTTCAAGGACCACCTCAAGAGGCGGTCAGTACTCGTGCAGACTAACAACCGCGTGATAATGTTCTACGTTAACAAGGAAGCGGTTCTCCTCTGCTCCTTCACCATCCGTCAGAGGATGTCCCTCAGGTCGACCTATCTCCCAGGCAAGGAGAATGTCCTAGCGGACAGGCTCAGCAGGATCCTTCGCCCTCATGAGTGGCGGCTGGATCCGGGAGTGGCAGGCAGGCTGTTTCTTCAGTGGGGGACTCCAGCGATAGACCTATTTTCCAGCCCCCAGAACGTGCAGCTCCCCCGCTTTTGTGGGCCGGTACCGCACCCGAGCAGGGAGAGTCCGGATGCATTCCTTCTGAGCTGGTCCTCTGGCCTGCTCTATGAATTCCCTCCCATTCTTCTCACTGCGAGGACCCTCCTCAAGGCTCAGCAGGACCGGGCATCGATGATTCTCGTAGCCCCCTTGTGGCCTCGGCAGCCCTGGTTCCCGCTTCTGCTCCAACTGTCGACGGAGCCTTCAGTTCCCCTGGGCTCTGCCCCAGGCTTGCTAACGCAGGAGGAGGGACGGGTGCAGCACCTGATCCTAGCCTCCTTATCCCTCACAGCCTGACGGCTGAACGGGTCTCCCTAGCTTCGCTGGGTCTCCCAGAGGAGGTCTAGGAGGTCCTCCTCACATTGAGGAAGTCATCGACTAGACGAGCCTATGCCTTCAAGTGGCGGTGCTTCTCGGTCTGGTGCTCAGGGCTCCAGATCGACCCATTCTCGTGTCCCACTCGATGGGTCCTTCAATACCTCCTCCATCTCTTGAGGGAAGGTCTGACGTCGAACTCTGTCAGGGTACATTTGAGTGCCATCTCGGCGAACCACCTCCCCCTCGAGGGAAAGACCCTCTTGGGGTAGCCTTTGGTCTCCCACTTTATGCGGGTCTTTTGCTATCCAAGCCACCAATCCGGCCTACCCCGACGGAATGGGACCTGAGTGTGGTGCTCATGCAGCTGACACGTCCACCCTTCGAGCCAATGGCAACCTGCTTGCTTTGGCATCTGTCCTGGAAGGTAGCCTTTCTGGTGGTGCTGACCTCACCCCGCCGAATTAGTGAGCTCCAGGCTCTCATGGCTGATGCCCCTTACACCAGGTTCTATAGGAATATTAGGGTCCTCCGTACCCACCCCAAATTCCTGCCTAAAGTTGTTTCTGATTTCCATCTCAACCAGGAGATAGTCCTACTGACTTTCTTCCCAAGACCTCACGCCAACCAGGTGCCAGCGGCTCTCCACACACTCAACTGCAAAAGGGCTCTTGCCTTCTATTTGCAGTGCACCCAGGCTCATTGCAAGTCTGGCAGACTCTTTGTGACCTATGACCCCAGTCGACTGGGGCAGGAAGTCACCTAACGCACCCTCTGTATTTGGTTGGCGGACTGCATCGCCTTTGCTCACACAAAGGCGGGTGCCCCATTAGATCATCAGGTCACCACACACGGGGTTCGGGCCAAAGTGGCCTCGGTGGCCTTGCTGCGCTCTGTGCCCCTGATGAACATCTGCCGAGCGGCGACCTGGTCTTCAGCGAACACCTTTGCTGTACACTACTGCCTGAAGAGGGAGTCCTGTCGGGACAGTGCCTTCAGCCAGGCTGTACTCCGTAATCTTTTCGAGGTATAAGCAACTTCTGCCCTCTGACCCTTCTTCACAGCTACCGAGGGTTTCGCCCCGAGGACCCGGGCTCCTTCGGGCATCGGTTTCTGCTCATGACCTTGCAGAGGCATTTTTTGGTTACAGGTTCGGTAGCCTGTAGCTGGGGAGTCCCATAAGTGAGGACTGACTTCCTGCTTGTTCCTGGAGAAAGCATAGTTACTCACCTGTAACAGGTGTTCTCCAGGGACAGCAGGAATCAGTCCTCACTACCCTCCCACCTCCCCTGATGAGTTATTGGATTTTTATCCTTCCCTTGCCATCTGCTTGGTAGGGCTCAAGCTAAGGGACCTGACTGAGCAAGATGGCACCCTTGGGCGGGAAGAGAAGCACACATGCGTGGCAGCAATCCCAAATGCTTTCTTTGAAAGCTGGGGAATTGCTCTGCGTGGACTCCGTCGGTGCCGACATCACCCATAAGTGAGGACTGATTCCTGCTGTCCCTGGAGAACACCTGCTACAGGTGAGTAACTACGCTTTATCTGCGCACAAAGGGCACGTTAGTCTTTTTGCATCGGCCCATAAGACAGTAAAACATATTAAAAATGCATAATAGTACTTTGACATTTGAATACTAATCCCACTTTAATCAATCTCCCCCCTCAAATGCCTGTCTTCAGACCCCTACAAAATTCTCTCAGATCCCCAGATCAGTAAAGCATTCCACAATAGTCGGGCCTGCTCCGAAAAGCCCTAGAGTCCTTGGGACACACCTAGCCAGTCAGGTTTTCAGGATGACCATAATGACAATGCATGAGAGAGATCTGCATACTTTGGAGACAGTGCATGCAAATGTATCTCATATATATTCATTGTGATTATTCTGAAGCCATAACTGGCTAGATGTGTCCTGATGGTTGAAAAATACTGTCCTAGAGTGATGCCTTTCCTTCCTCATGTCCTAGACATTAAGCATGATCAACTTTGTGCATCCTGGGAGTGCAGTGCTCTCCTTGGTATATAATCTTTCAACTTTGAAACCAAATAATTTGAAGCTAACCCCCACAAAGCCTTTTATGAATAACAAAAGTTATAGTGTACACAAAAATGCACTAGAAACTAGAGCAATTGTATTAATGCAGGGGAGATGGTATTAAATTTTCTGAGTCTCTTTGCAAGTCTAGTGGCAGTGTTCTGAGCCAGCTGAATTGTTGCGTATCCCTTTGAAGGTAACCCAAGCACTAAAGAATTGCAGTAATCTAGCTGTGGTGAAAAAAGTGCTTTTGTCACTATAATCATGCTAGTTTCTGACAAAAATGGCCACAACTGTCTAATGCACCAATAAAAAAACACATTTGAAATTGGGAGTCAACTTGTACCCCCAGACTCCAACTAAGAGAAGAATACCTATCATCTATTTGTGGTAAAGGAGCAATACAATTTTCAGCCATAAACATTCCATTTTCACAATATTCAGTTTTAAATACATTAAGCAGAACTAAGAACGTAATTGTACCAAACATTTATTTAGCTCTTCACCAAGACCATAATTGTACCAAGACCTGAGTTTGACCTTGGTAATTTTTCCTCCCTTTGGAATCAGTCCTTAAAATCAAAATTAAATGGTGTTGATTTACTTTCTCATATACCTTTATTAAATTAGACACTATCAGGCTTATTCTGTCCCGATACTAAAGATAAATGTCGGTCCTCTTATAAAGGGATAAATGAATGACAGAATATATAGGTATTTCCCTTCAAATAAATAAGTTAATACTCCGATGTCATATGATGTGTCAATGCATTCATTGACACATATGATGATGTGATGATACTCCGATGTCATATGATGTGTCAATGAATGCATTGACACATCATATGACATCGGAATATTAACTTATTTATTTGAAGGGAAATACCTATATATTCTGTCATTTATTCTGTCCCGGACATCAATCTCCTCTGTACGTCCGGTCTGAACAGGACGTACAAAGGGGATCGTGATTCTGATCCCGCGGGGCTTGTCTAGCCCCGTGGGATCAGAATCGCGAACAGTCCTGCATGTGCAGGCTGGGACTGCGATTCAGTCTGGCCTGCATGTGCAGGACTGTCCACGGCTAACTCAGTCAAGGCTCTTCAATGGAGCCGTAGTGCCATGGCGTCATGTTGCCATGACACTAAGGCTCCATTGAAGAGCCGTGATACGAGCTGCCTGAAAGTAAATCTAATTCCCCACAGCCTGAACCCCGATCTATGTCCTCCAGCTCCCCTGCCCCATCCGTGCCCCGGCATTTAAAAACTGACACGTCCAGAGAAGTTATTCCACCTTGGAGGTGGAATAATTTCCCTGCACATGTCCCCGGCCCTGGATGTAAATGGCCAATATTAGAATCAGCTCTGTATGTTCAGGGCCGGCGACCGTGCAGAATCCACCCCCGAGCCTCCCCTTCCCCGCCCTCTTCTTACTTCCCTGCACAACCAGCGGGGAAGTTAGACGCGGCTGGAGAAGGCACGAATAGCGGGGATGGACATCTGTTGGGCTGTCCATCTCTGCTATTCATGGCAGAGAATCTACCCTTTTGTGCCACTTTGGATCAGTTGGATCCTTCTAGATCCTTTGTTCCTAAGCATAAAAATGTAGCCCCATGGTACACTGTAGACAGGGCCGGCCCGTCCATTGAGCAAGAATGTTCTTTGCACAAGGCCCCACGTTTCAGGGGGCCCCGCGCAAAGAACATTCTGCTTTTTTTTTAAAATTATATTAAAAAAAAAAAAAAAGCTGGCTCTGGCTGTTGCCGCGGCCTCCGCGGCAAAATGGAGTGTCCCGCGGGGCCCCCTCTCCTCGCTGAGCCTCTCTGCAAGGGCTTTCAGATTCGCGAAGGGAGAGTGTCTGTCTCCCTCGCGTCTCTGTTAAGCCCGCAGGGGCTAATGGGAAATTTCCCATCTGCCCCTTTAGACGCGAGGGGCTGATGGGAAATTTCCCATTAGCCCCCCCGGCCTTAACCGAGCCGCGAGGGAGACACTCTTCCGTCGCGAATCTGAAAGCCCTTGCAGAGAGGCTAAGCGAGGAGAGGGGGCCCCGCGGGACACTCAATGCTGCCGCGGCGGCAGCGGTAGCAGCCAGAGACATTTTTTTTTTAAATTTGCCATCAGCCGATATGGGCTGGGCTGTTAAGACTGGGGCTGGGGGGGGTGTTAAGACTGGGGCTGTGCTGGGCTGGGCTGGGCTGGGCTGGGGCAGTGTTAAGACTGGGGCTGGGCTGGGCTGGGGGGGTGTTAAGACTGGTGCTGGGCTGGGCTGGGCTGGGGGGGTGTTAAGGCGGGCTGGGCTGGGGGGGTGTTAAGACTGGTGCTGGGCTGGGCTGGGCTGGGGGGGTGTTATGACTGGTGCGGGGCTGGGCTGGGCTGGGGGGTGTTAAGACTGGGGCTGGGCTGGGGCGGGGTGTTAAGACTGGGGCTGGGGCGGCTGGGCGGCTGGGCTGGGCTGGGGGGGGGTGTTAAGACTGGGGCTGGGCTGGGCTGGGGGGGTGTTAAGACTGGGGCTGGGCTGGGGCGGGGTGTTAAGACTGGGGCTGGGGCGGGGCTGGGCTGGGCGGGGCTGGGGGGGGGTTAAGAGTGCGGCTGGCCTGGGCTGGGGGGGTGTTAAGAGTGTTGCTGGGCTGGGCTGGGCTGGGCTGGGGGGGTGTTAAGACTGGGGCTGGGCTGGGCTGGGGCGGGGTGTTAAGACTGGGGCTGGGGCGGGGCTGGGCTGGGCGGGGCTGTTAAGACTGGTAATGGGCTGTGGGCTGATGGGGGCTGTCTGGAAATGGGGTGATGGGGGGTTAAGACTGGTAATGGGCTGGGGGGGGCTAGGACAGATAATGGGCTGGGGGGGCTAGGACTGGTAATGGGCTGTGAGCTGTTGGGGGGGTTAGGACTGGTAATGGGCTATGGGGGGGTTAAGACTGGTAATGGGCTGTGGGCTGATGGGGGCTGTCTGGAAATGGGGTGATGGGGGGTTAGGACTGGTAATGGGCTGGGGGGGGGTTAAGACTGGTAATGGGCTGTGGGCTGATGGGGGCTGTCTGGAAATGGGGTGATGGGGGGTTAGGACTGGTAATGGGCTATGGGGGGATTAGGACTGATAATGGGCTATGGGGGGGGCTAGGACAGGACATGGGCTGATGGGGAGGGGTTAGGACTTGAGGTGGGCTGATGTGGTTAGGACTGGTAATGGGCTGTGGGCTGATGGGGAAGGGGGTTAGGACTGGCAGTGGGCTATGGGGGGCTGGCTGGAAATGGGCTGATGGGTTAAGACTGGAAGTGGGCTGATGGGGGGTTAGGACTGGTAATGGGTTATAGGGGGGGGCTTAAACTGAAAATGGGGTGATGGGGGGTTAGGACTGGAAGTGGGTTGATGGGGGGCTAGGACTGGTACTGGAAATGGGCTGTTGGGGGGAGCTAAGATTGGAAATGGGCTGTGGTGGGGGCTTGAATTGAAATGGACTCATGGAGGGGCTAGAACTGGAAGTAGTAGGCTCATGGGGGGGCTTGGACTGGAATTGGTGCTGAGTGGAGGGGAGCTAGGATTTGACATGGGCTGATGGTGGGGCTAGGAAATGACTAGAAATGGGCTGATGGGGGGCTAGGATTGGAAATGAGCTGATGAAGGGACTCAGACTGAAAATGGATGGGGGAGCTAGGACCGGAAATGGGTTGATGGGGGGTAGGACTGGAAATGGGCTGATGCAGGGACTAGAAGGGAATGGATGCTGGGTGAGACTGGAACTAGAAGGGAGCTGATGTTGGGGGAGGATTAGAATGGGCTGGGGCTGGGAGAGTAAAATGGAGAGGGGAAAATATTTTGTGTGGGAGGGATGAAAAATCTACAATTGGCCGGTTATTGGGAGAGTAAGTGGGGATTGAGGATGGAGGGGTAAAATTTGTGTGGATGAAATAGGAATGAGGAAAGAGCAAAAGGAGAAAGATTAGTATGTTAAAGCAGATGTAGAGAGAGAGAATGGAAAAATAAAACTAGAAGAGAGAAGAAAGAACAAATGGACAGCAGACGATGGAGAGTTAGCAGAAAACATGAAGAAACCAGAAGAAAGTGGCTGGAGCAATTGCAACTGAAAAAAATGCACAAAGGTAGAAAGATATCTCTTTATTTTGAATTTATTAACTGGAATATGAAAGCTCTGGGAAATGTGCATCATTAACGTCTGCGCTTTGTTTGGTACAAGAGGAAATTAATTTATAGTTTTATTTCTACAGTGTTGTTGTACATTCCAAGTTTGGCTTTTGGGGTTCCCAGTTTAATTATTGCCTTCCTGTTTCTAAATTGTGATTCCTTGTTTGATGATGGTCTATGTTCTGCATGTGTAACTGAGCTGAGGTATTCTGTTTATGTAATTCCTATTTGACATTGCCACTTGTTCTCTTTCCCCAGTATTCTCTGAAATGTATTGGTTTAATATTTGCAGTGTTGCCTTTTGATAGGTAGGGTATGGTGCTTTGTGAGTCCTGGTAATGCTGTCAGGATATGGCGGGTTTGCTATGGGTTCTAAATGGGCAGCGTTTGTAGTAGTTTCTAATGTGCCTGGCGGTTGGCACTGGATTATAGTAATGTAGAAATCTTTTAGTCTTTCTTTATCCATACCCTCATTAAGAGACATGTTTACCAAAAAGTTAGTGTATGGTAACATTATGCAAATATTTATGCAAATAAGGCCACTTATGCAAATGAGGCCCCGCACCGAGTCTCCGCACATGGCCCCGCACCCCCCTTGGGCCGCCCCTGACTGTAGATATTAAGAGTGCTAAAAGGGGACTTTGTAAAACTGAGCTTCTTTATCATATCTAGGAGTCACAATCGACAGCAAACTGAAAATGGAAAAACACCTCAGCAACACCAACAAAGCCATCTTTCACAAGCTTAGAGTTCTACGACCCCTGAGGAACGTACTGGATTCGTGTGATTTCCGATCAGTTGCACAAGCACTCATCATGCCCCACCTTGACTACTGCAACGCCATCCTGCAGGGTCTACCAAAGAAAACCACTAACATATTACAACTGGCACAACACGTAGCAGCAAGGATCATCATGAGAACAAGCGTCACTGAGCATATCACACCTGTATTGATGGAACTGCACTGGCTCCCAGTTGCTGCCAGGATTCAATACAAAACATTGGTAACGACATTCAAGTTAATTCAAAACCTGGCCCCCTCATTCCTCTCCACCCTGATCTCCATACAACCTACCACCAGAAGCAGGAGAACCATAAACTCAGACACACTAATAGTCCCAAACAGCATTAGGCACGTAAAAGTCAGTACTAGTCGCAGAGCGTTCTCCTTCTCTGCCCCCACTTTATGGAACCAGCTCCCACACGAGCTGAGAGCAATTAAAGACATAACCGATTTCAGAAAAAAATTAAAGACGCACCTGTTCAATTGTCACTATATACAGATGTAAATCCAAGAAGATAAAAGAGAGTGAATAGCTGTATGTAACTGTTCACCTGTTCAATTGTCACTATATACAGATGTAAAGCCAAGAAGATAAAAGAGAGTGAATAGCTGTATGTAAAACTGTACATAGATGACGGATAATCGCGTGTGTAAATGTATAATTGCTTGTATAAATCTATAATCGATTGTGATAGTAATTATGGTCTAAATATTAGACCCTAATATGTGTGCTGTGTATTACCCCTGTTCTCTCTATCTATGCCCCAAATTTTCTGTCTTGATTTTTTGACAAATCCCAAACTTGTAATCAAACCGCTGCTGATCGCTGGAAGTAGCGGTATATAAGTATTTACTAAATAAATAAATAAAAACTGTCTAAAAAGGGCAAATTTGAGATTGGTCTGTAACTTGTCAGTTTCATTGGATCCCCTGAATTCCCCTTCAGAATTGGTGTAATTAATGAATATTTCAGGAAGGACAGAAAGATATCCTCTGGAAGTGACCTATTGACAATCTCCCTCAGCCTATTCTTGATACCTTGATCTCTCAAGCAGAAAAATGAAGTATGGCTGAGATCTAAATCACATGTTGTTATGGTGATAGTATGTAAAACGTGGTGCATATCTTCCAGGAAAATCACTGTGCATTTAATGCAGCCTGATAAGGGGCTGTTAATAGGTGAAATGCACACTGGACACCATCAGGAGCCACAATCCAGCATCGGGTGAGAAGCGGGAGCTGCTTGCCCCTCCCGCTCCTCCTCCAAGTTCCAATCAGGGCTCTCTCACCCATTTAAAAAAGCAGCATGCTACAGGAACTGAGCCTCTGCACACCAAAACAAATAACTCAAACCATCACCGCTCTAAACACCACCACTTCTCCATTGGACCCCTGCCCGGTGACGTGGATTAAATCCACTAAAGAAGATCTAAGCACATACATTCAAAAAATAGTAAGCACCTCTCTCAACCAGGGCTACATGCCCAAAGCACTCAAACAATCTACTATATACCCTATTCGTAAAACCACATCAACTAGCAATACTGACCCAGCAAACTACCGCCCAATATCAAGCCTTCCAATCCTAGCAAAAATAATCTAAAAAATTGTACAGAGACAGCTTCAAGAACATATTGATCAATACGCCCCACTGGACCCTCACCATCATGGATTCCGTCCAAACCACAGCGTTGAGACACTTCTCATTCATCTATTTGATAACATACTAAAAGGAATAGATAAGATAAAGAAAGACTTCCTACTTATCTTTATCAACATATCATCCACATTCGATACAGTTTCTCATCACATCCTTCTGAAGCGCCTAATGGAAATTGGCCTCCAAGACACCACCATAAAATGGTTTCAATCATATCTTGAAGACAGACAACAAAAAGTAACATCCAATAACCTCACCTCAGCACCCTTCCACACAACACAAGGAGTTCCCCAAGGCTCCTCATTATCTGCACTCCTCTTCAACATCTATATCCAACCTATTTGCAAAATATTTATTAAATACAAGATTCAATATGCCATATATGCCGACGATATCATTGCATATACTCCAATCCACCTGGATGCCCCAGACTATACAGATATATCAACCTGCATTCACGAAATAACAACATGGCTTACTAACAATAATTTAAAAATCAACATAAAAAATCTGAAGCAATCATCATCACAAGGGAATCCACATTCACTCCTCCTACCACCATCAACATTTCAAATACACCAATCACTGTAAAAGAGGAAGTTTGGTATCTTGGAGTGATACTAGACAAACAATTTACTCTTCAGGCACGCATTAGCAAAACATCCAAAACAGCCTTCTTCAAACTAGCAATACTCTGAAGACTAAAACCTCTGCTCAGCAAAGAACACTTCCGTACAGTATGCCAGGCAATTATCACACCTGTGCTGGACTATTGTAATCTCCTCTTCCAAGGCCTACCCAAACAATCCACCCGACCCCTTCAAATAGTCCAAAACACTGCTGCCTGCATTATTGCTGGCGCTTCACTACAAGACCATATAACTCCCATACTACAAGATCCAATCTCCTTACGAGCAAAATATAAATCAGTGCTCACAATCTTCAAGATCAAAAACAACATGTCAGCAGAAACACTTCAAGAGCTCATCGGAACCAATACAAAAGAAAGACCGGTCAGAAACAGCACTAAAAACACAATACCAATTCCTAGTTTATTCACAAGAACCAATAAATCCACATCAATGCGGGCTTTCTCCCTTGCTGCCCCTACTATTTGGAATGCATTTCCAGAAAAGCTACGATCCACAACTGATTTAAAAGACTCCTGCAAGTTACTCAAGACTACCTTATTCATTGAACATTATAATGAAGACCACCAATCACACCAATCTCAGTCTTAATGTAGGAAATTACAAGACTGTTTACGTTTTTGAAATGCAATGTTACAATTTACAATTGAATGTTCCTAGAAAAAGAAGCATGAAATTTGTCAAGCCCCAGCCCTCTGCCCAAGGCTTAGAGGGGTAGGGTTGCCATTAACTTCTCTTATAAAAGGTTGAATAAACTATTTTTCCCAGTTATGCATGCTGGGAGTTGTAGTTTTGGCCTTCTAAGATGAAGTGTAGTCATGAAACTGAAAGTAAAGGCAAATGACAAAATGTATTCCCCAAACGCAAACAAAGTCCATGTAGACTGTAACAGGATACTTCTCCATTCATTCGCTCAAGGTTATTCACAACTTAGGCTGGATGAGCTTCACAGTCATTAATTATATGCAGCTGCTTATCAATATAACGGATAAGGAAAACACAGCTTCTTCATTCAACAAAGTAAAAATATCTTCTTTTTACCTTTGTCTTCATTAAGCATTCAAATGTACATGCAGCAGTTATCTTCCCATTAAAAGAGCAAGTTCCTACCTTCAGTTCAGGCTAGGTTTCAATACTCTACTTTTCAGGAGACTTTATCTTTTCAGCTATTCTTTAGCAAAGGGACTCAATGCTAACAGCTTGACATAGAGTACAGTCCATGAGTACTTCTGGGGGCAATAAATCCTGCTCAATAGGCTCAACCTGCATTTCCTCTGGCTCCGGTAATGCAGTGCCCTGCTCTGAGCTTTTAACGCATGTCTCAGGGTATATTCTCTCTGAGGATCCCTGTGTCTCTCTTGAGCACAGCTCCACCCAGTAAGGATAAATTGTACCTGAAGCTGTGGACACTTCTCCCTGGCTGTGTTCACCAGTCTCCCTCCAGCTTCTGGGAAACAGTCCCTGGTTCACTCCCCTGAGTTCCTTCCTGGAGCTCTGCCACGGCTCCCTGTTCCAGGCTTGGCTCCTTTGACTCCTGTGCTGAGTCCTGGGTTCCCACCTCTGAACTCTCCAAACCTTCTGATCAGGAACTGGGGTTTGAAGCCTTCTCTGCTCTCTCCTTCCGTGCTCTCTCCCTCCGGGCTCTCCTCCTCCGGGCTCTCTTCTCTGCTTTCTCTCTAGCCAAGGTTTATATCCCTGCTTCCCGGGCAGTGTCTCTCCCTCTCTGGACAGGTGCTTGTAATTATCTTCCAAGCCTGCAACTACGTCAGCAGAGCTTGGGTATGGCAGCCTAGGTTCAGTTTCTCTCTGCTTGCTTTCTTTAGGCAAAAGCTGAAACCTGTGCACTGCAGGGATGTCACTTTTCTTAAAAGCAAAATCATTAGTTTTTCCTATTTCCGTAGGCTCACTACAAGCTTCCTTATCACAAGTTACAAATCTGTTTAAGTTGTTAAAATATGATGTTACCATTTACAATTGGAAGTTCTTTGTATAAGTTATTGTTTAAAATTGATGTTCTTTGTATAAGGTAATGTTAATTTAAACCACCTGGATTAAATGTTAATTTAAACTGCATCGAACTCCCGGACGACCGACGATCAACTATGGACCTCAAGGATTCAGGAAGTAGCCCAAAACTACGCTCTTCATTGAACACTATAGTCCTATGTCCTATAGCCCCATGGCTACCTACCAATCCGCCTGACCCCCTATGTACCCCCCTACCCTCCCTGTATATAACCCCTTGTACATAGCTCATCCTGTAAATAGCACACCAAGAAATCATCACCTTCACTCACACAAATACTCACCCGTGTTAACACTGCATGCCTACCCCTACTGACACTGATTTTTGATTGCTTGAAGTGTAAACCGCTTTGATTTCAGGACAAAGCAGTATATAAATTATTTTTAAATAAATAAATAATGACCTCAAACCGTTATCCCTGACATACCTGCCTTCCTTAACTCAAAACTCTGCCTCAATTTCTTTCCACAAATCAATGACTTTGGTTGCAGAATAAAGAATTATCCAGATAACAGCAATGTAAAACCCACTTTACTCCCATGTTTGCCCATCTTAATTACACTCCTCCAACCATAGGCCGCTGAGCAAAGTAATACTTATAGAAACATATCCTCCTAACTATGCACAATCTCTCACCCACTATCCATAATTTCTTCCACCTTATTTT
Source organism: Ichthyophis bannanicus (assembly GCA_033557465.1). Lineage (NCBI taxonomy): Eukaryota > Metazoa > Chordata > Amphibia > Gymnophiona > Ichthyophiidae > Ichthyophis > Ichthyophis bannanicus. The sequence goes on from CM066033.1 coordinate 353,545,697, forward strand.
TTACTGAGCGAGCATTTATTAAAACCAAACATTCAGAAAAGTGCCCTGACTATAAGAAACTTTAACTATGCTTCATAATGTTACTCATAAAAGTATAAATGTTTTGCTTTAAACACGCACAATAAGACCTCTTTGTTGTGTAAGCTATTGCAGTGCTTTAACGTATTATTATTCACAATGGCCATGCCACTTTGAGCTTGATCTTATCTTATCTGATCTTGGATGCTAAGGAGGGTTGGGCCTGAATAGTACTTGGATGGGAGACCTCCTTGGAACCACAGATGATATAGGCTTACTGCATGGTAGAAAGGCCTGGCAATCTACTTCTGGCCATGCCTTGCTAAAAGTCCAGGGAATAGAAACAGCTATCCACAGGGTGGCCAGAAGTAGTATCAACTCAACAGCACTTAACAACAACAATGTATTATTTTTTATAGAGCATTAAGGGGATGATTTTAGAAAACGTATTCATGATTTACACGTGAAAAGACCATTTTAGAAAGGGTCGATTTTGCACATGGATGTCCATATCACATCTATGTTGCACTGGGACATGTCAGGGAGGGGCATGACTGGAGTGGCACCAAAATCTACAGGTATATCTCTGATTTTATAAAGGGGTCACATATAAGACTAAACTGTCCAGGTTAACATCTTTTCCCGCACCTGAATAGGGAGAAAAATGCTCCTTTTGCGCCGATAGTATTTTAGTGGCATCTGGGGTTTTCTCCAATGCCTGGATGATCTGAAGGGAAATGTCAAACTCCCCTCAGATGATCCAAGCATTGGGGAAAGCTCCCAATGCCATCAAAATACTGACAGAAAGTGAATCCCTGGTGGTCCAGGGACCCTGATCCCCCTCACCACCCTCCCAACTAAAAATAAACCTGGTTGCCAAGCATCCCCAAACCCCCCACACAACCAAAAATAAACCTGGTGGTCCAGTGGCCCTGATTCGCCCCCCCCCCCCACCCAACTAAAAATAATCCCTGGTGGCGCAGCAGTCGCAATCTCCCTCACCCATCTAAAAAATCCTTGGTGGCCTAGTGGCCACAATCTCCCCACCAGCCCAACTAAAACTAGCCCTGATGGCCCAGTGGTCCCCAACCCCCTACCCCCTTCCCGGAACCTTTACAAATGAGCAGGAGCACTGCCATTTTGAAAAATGGCAGCACTTGGCCTCGCACAGTGCATCCTTTTTACCTTATATGGCAGTCTGACCCAGCCTGGTGCCGCCATTTTTCAAGATGGCAGCACAAGCACAGGAGCATATGGACAGCGCTCCTGCTTATTTGTAAAGATGTACTGGAATGGGGGTTCAGGGTTTGGGGCCACTGAGCCACCAGGGTTATTTTCAGTGGGCTGGTGAGGGGATCGGGGCTGCTGGGCCACCAGGTTTACTTTTGGTTGGGCAGATGGGGGGTTCAATGCCTCCGGGCCACCAGGTTTATTTTTAGCTGGGAGAGGGGTAGGGGGATGGAGGCTGCTGGGTCACCAGGGATTTGCTTTTTATTGGGGGCACCGGCCAGTATTTTGATGGCATCGAGGACTTTCCCCAATGCCTGGATCATCTTTGACATTTCCCCTCAGATGATCCAAGTATCAGGGAAAGTCTCCAAAGCCATCAAAATACTGTCAAGGGCACATGCTAGATGTTTAAGCCACCTCAAGACCAGGCCTAGAGATATTGGCACTAAAGCAGGTTGCAAAATCCTCTACGTGTTTCTCTGCATCAGGCACAGGCAATATTTGCATGCTGTTTTATTATGTGCAGCTCATTTGCCTCGAATTTAAATACATTTAAATACACTTGTGGTTAATTGCGTGCTAGTTTTTCCTTTGCTGTCTATGCGCGCATCCGTCTCTTTTCTGCATTTGGCAGTGGCAGTACATTGCTTAAAATGGTGTTATCTGTGCCTAAAGGCCGCGGTAGTGCTGGGGCAGTCCTGAGGAAGAAATAGGGTAAAGAATTATCTAGATAACTTATTTGGATAATACTGAAAATTGCTGTTATCTTGATAACTTAGGACAAGTAAAAGGCTAGCCTAAGTACCTAGGTGGATAGTTTATCCAGACAGCAGCTAAACATTGCCACTATCCAGATAATCGGGGATGTCTCTGTAACGGCTTTGTAAAATGGCTGCGGAGATATCTGCATACTTGTGTTCAAACATCCAAAGCTTGAATAGAACTTCTAAAATGACCCCCTCAGTAAATATCATGTATAAGACTTTTCAACAAATAGATCCATTGTCTGATTTCATGTATCCCTTCTGTACCATTTAAAAAGTAGCATCTTGTTTATGAAGGATTATGTCTAAAGCACCCCCAGAAAATTGGTAATATTCAATTGTAATTTTGATAGACATACGCTTCAAACAATTAAAAATATTGTTGCTAGCCACTTTAAGAGATAAAGATGATAGAATCCTTTCTTCCCCTCCCATATATCCATTTCTGCAATTGCAGGTTGTAATATAAATATTTTGGGAGCGGCACTAACTTGAAAGTAAGGGTGAGCATTTACTAGTTTTATTTATTTCTATTGCCATTGTTTTAGAGATCTATCTCATTTTCCAAACTGGATTTCTCCCTTTTGTTTGTGGACTCTTCAGACATTTGTTGCCGCTTTCGCTATAATTTTCCTTGCGGTTTCCCCCTGTTTTGACTTATTTTGTCATTTTTCTTTCAAGCTTTTTTTCCTGAATTTATTGACAACTTTATAAATATTTTTGGTGGCGACAGTAAGCATAACTGCTTGTTGCATTGAAATTTGAAATATTAAACAGAAGACTAGGATACAGCTTTTATTTTATACAGGATTGGAAGAGCTGTAGTTATGGAAAAGCAAATTCTGATGGTATGATCTTTCGGTCCTTTGAGGAATATGATAAATGCAAATTATATATGGTCAGTTGCTTTAGACTAGCCATTGATCAGCAAAATAAATGCATTTTGTTGCTTGAATTATCTCTCCAATTTAATACATAATAACAGAATAAATGATGATAAATAAAAATCAAATTAGTTGATCCAGCCTGTAAATATAAAATTCCCATATGCAACCAACACCGACTCCCCTCTTGTCCATGTCTTCCTATTGATGTCTCATCCCTCTTCTCATATAAACATGACCAAAATCTGAGTGCTAGCTCCCCCATTCTATTTTGGAGCCCTGATGCAATCATTAGGGGTGTGAAGACAAAAAGCTTTCATAACATAGGCATTTGCACCTTTATCCGTTTCAGCAGATAAACACACTCACATTGAGGTAGTGGCAGAACCAAGGCTGCAGCTTTGTTATTAACATATAACAATCAAAATCATAGAATAACAGTTTTTCCAAACCAGCTCCTTTCATTAAGTAAAGAATTGCTTAGAGTTTCTACTTAATGAAATCAAGCAGCATCTAGATGTGGGTAAAAATGGCATTATTGTCTTCCTAAGTTCATCTGCATTTCATACTGTGAACCACCAAATTTTGTTATCTCGATTTTCGATTTCAAGATACTGTACTAAATTGGTTCAAGTTGTTTCTCATAGATAGAACCTTTATGGCCCTGTTTAATCATGTATTCTCATCATCTTACCCCTTGAACTCTGGGGTTCCTTAGGGCTCAATTCTAGTTCCTGTTTTAACCTCTATATCAGGGCTCGACATATCCCAGGCACCAGGTCACAATGGTGCCTAAAAGTTGCACCCTGGCACCCAGGATTTCATGCCTTTGAAAGTTGCAAACAGCAGGGACCCCCCATCCCCTGCTGGAGGAAGATGACAGCTGTGACCATGATCGCAGCAAAAATGACAGCTTTGACTGTGAACGTGATAGATGACAGCCGCGGCTGTGATAATGGTGAAGATGACAGCCACAGATGTGATCATGGCAAAGATAACAGCTGTGACTGAGGCCACAAGAGAGCTGCGGCCAGTGGAGACCCCCATCCCCTGATGGCAATAGAGGAGCTGCAGCTTTGGACAGCTGCTGAAAAATGGCACAGTGTACTCTGTGCACTGTTGAGCCCCATGGATGTTTATGGGATCTTGTGAGACATGAAACCATGAGATTACCCAAATGTCCTCCATAGCATACAGAGCTAATCACAGTAGGGGAAGTGTGTACTGCGCTGTTATCCAGGGGGTATAACCAGCCATAAAAATGAGTGTGAAAGAGATAGTGGATGGGGAGGGGGGGGGGTGAGAGATAGACATGCACGGGGTAAAGCCTGGAGGGCATGAGAAAGAAACTGTGGGAAGCCTGGGATGGGGGGAATCAGGAGAGGGAGGAGACTGGGTAAAACCTTGGGAGGGGATTTATAAGAGAGGGAGATACTAAGTGAAGCCTTGGGGGGGGGGGCATGAGGAGACTGTGGGAAGCCTTGGAGAGGGGCATGAGAGAGAAAGAGACTATGGGAATTCTGGGAGGGGTCATGAGAGGGAGAGAGACTGAATAAAGCTTTGAGGGGAGGATTATGAAAGAGACACTGGATGAAGGTTGTGGGGAGCTATGAGAAAGAGAGAGAGAGAGACATTGGATGATGACTGAGCAGGGGCTATGAGAGAGGTTTGGTTTTTTTTGCTTCATGTATTACCAGGCCATGGTGATTATGTGAAGCAAAAAAGCAAGTTGCCTTAGGTGCTGCTACAAAGGGTCGCCAATATGCTCTTGACAACCTGCTCATCTGGTGCCAAAATCCAAGATGTTACAGAGAGTTTGCCGAGACTCATCAAGCCCACTGACTATTACCCAATGTTGCTAATCCATGTTGGAACAAATGATACTGCCAGGTATATCTCAGAACGTATCAAAAGTGACTTCATGGCTCTGGGACAGAGGGTGAAGCAGTTAGGTGCACAGGTGGTGTTCTCTTCAATCCTCCCTGTGGAGGTTAAAGGCCAAGGCAGAGAGGCTCGCATCCTGGAGATGAATGCATGGCTGTGTGGATGGTGTCATCGAGAGCGTTTTGGTTTCCTAGACCATGGGATGCTGTTCCAAGGGTTGCAGAGCAGAGATGGCATCCATCTGTCCAAGAAAGGTCAACGCGTCTTCGGTAGTAGACTGGCTAATCTACTGAAGAGGGCTTTAAACTGACTGACCTTTTCAATGCCTCGTTGGAATCGGGAGTGGTGCCAAAGGACTGGAGAGAGGCTCATGTGGTGCTTTTACACAAAAGCGGAAGTAAGGAAGTGATTGAAAACTACAGGCCAGTTAGTTTAACTTCGGTGGTGAGTAAATTATTGGAAACGCTGCTGAAAGAGAAAATAGTGAGGTTTCTGGAGTCCAGCGGATTACAGGATCCGAGCCAGCATGGATTCACCAGAGGCAGGTCTTGTCAGACAAATCTGATTGATTTCTTTGACTGGGTGACCAGGGAGATGGACCGAGGGAGAGCCCTAGATGTGGTGTATTTAGATTTCAGTAAAGCCTTTGACACTATTCCTCACAGGCGACTTATAAACAAACTGAGCACCCTAGGGATGGACCCTAAAGATACTGCTTGGGTTAGAAATTGGTTGGGTGGGAGGCGACAAAGAGTACAGGTAAATGGAGCTCACTCTGAGGAGAGGGATGTTACCAGTGGTGTGCCCCAGGGATCTGTCCTTGGTCCGATTCTATTTAACATCTTTGTTAGTGATATAGCAGAAGGGCTGTCAGGTAAGGTTTGCCTCTTTGCGGATGATACCAAAATCTGCAATAGAGTAGACACCCAGGAAGGTGTACATAACATGAGGAGGGATCTAGCTAAGCTTGAAGAATGGTCTAGAATTTGGCAGCTGGGATTTAATGTTAAAAAATGTAAGGTCATGCATTTGGGCTGCAGCAATCCAAGGGAGCAATATAGTATAGGGGGTGAAGTACTTTTGTCCACTAAAGAAGAGCGGGACCTAGGCGTGGTTGTGTCTGATGATCTTAAAATAGCTAAACAGGTAGAAAAGGCGACGGCAAAAGCTAAAAGGATGTTTGGGTGCATACGGAGAGGAATGGCTAGCAGAAAAAAAGGAGGTGATAATGATAATGCCTCTGTATAAGTCTTTGGTGCGACCTCATTTGGAGTATAGTGTGCAATTCTGGAGACCGCACCTTCAAAAGGATGTGAACAGGATGGAGTCGGTGCAGAGGGTGGCTATTAAAATGATTAGTGGTCTTCATTATAAAGCATATGAGGACAGACTTAAGGATCTTAATATGTACACCTTAGAGGAAAGGCGGGATAGAGGTGATATGATTGAGATGTTTAAATACCTCCATGGCATAAATGTTCAGGGAGAGAGCCTCTTTCAATTGAAAGCAAGTTCTGCTACGAGGGGACATGGGATGAGGGTGAAGGGAGATAGATTCAGGAGTGATATGCGGAAATATTTCTTTATGGAAAGAGTAGTGGATCCATGGAATAGTCTCCCAGTGGAGGTGGTAGAGATGAGGACAGTAACTGAATTCAAAAAAGCATGGGACAAACACAGAGGATCTCTAAAGGTAAAAAGGGGACTGTTGTAGTTGTTGATATGGAAGGACAGACTAGATAGGCCATGTGGTCTTTTTCTGTCATCATATTTCTATGTTTCTGTGTTTCATATGGGGATGGTGGGAGGGGGAGGAGGAGAAGAGCCACTGCCTTTAGTTGGCACTGTATAATAGGTTAAGGATCAGATTTATTAAGCTTTCTTTTCCCATAGAAAATGGGAAAACAATAAGTCAGGCCCTTAAAGGAGCTGTGATATACATTTTTTTTTTGGAGGGGGTAGAGGGTATTGTGACTAAGGTCTTAGCAACTGGCTTCTAAATTTTTAAGCTGTCTCTTTGATCCCAAGAAAATTTATCAAGGCCTGCTGTATATCATTCCTCTTGTCACACTCGTACAATCTTTGGGCGCCAATTTGTTTTCTCTGATGACATTCAGCTGCTCTTATATATTCATCATCATGTTCCTGATATCTCATCATTTAATGTATGTCTCTCTTGTATAGCACAATGGATAGATTCTAATTCATTAAACCTGAACCCTGACAAATGTCAGGAAAAGCAGCTGTCCTTAGATTCTACCATATCTGCTTTGGCCCCCGAACTGGCTGGGTGCCCTAGTACTCATAACTCCTAATATTTTCAGATGAGATTTAAATTTGATCCTCAGCTTACTTTTAAACATCAAATTTCTTCAGTTGCTAAATCATGATTTTATTCATTGTACCAAATTAGGTCCATTATTTGATAAAAATTTATTTTATTTGTTTTACAGGTTTTTTATACCGCTTTATCATTTCGTCAGACCATTTCTGTCTTCTTTTTTCCATATCCCTCCTGTCCCCACAGTGCCCCTCACATCCCTCCCTTCCGTTACCCCCCAGACCTAGGCATGACATCACTCCGCTGACCCTTCAGCGTGTCCCTCCAGTGGATTCTCTCTTTCCTCCTTCCTTTTCCTCTCTTTCCGTGGATGAACAGGCAGACCTCTGGGCATCCACCCTCACTGCTGCCCTGGATCAACTTGCTCCCCTCCGTCCTCTCCCCTCCTCTTGTCCTCCCTCTCATCACCCGTGGTTTCAGCCTGGCCTTTTTCTTCAGCGCACACATAAGCACCCCACCCCCCACTGTCTGGCTTCCTTCCGTAGTTCCCACTCCCTCTACCTCTCAGTGATCACTGAAGCTAAGTGTTCTTACTACTCCGAAAGTATTTCCCCTTCATCTTAATTCCTCCAGACAACTCTATCAGATTCTCCGTTCTGTTACTGCTCTGTCCACCCCTTCCACAACCCCCCTCCCCCCCAAGTGCACCTGATTCCAATCATCTCGCTTCTTTGTACTACTTTCCAAATCTGTCCCCTGCCTCTGTCCCCACTTCCCCCATCATTCTCGGGGTCTTCATCCCCTTCCGCCTCCCCCCTCCCCTCAGATAGGACCTTCTCCCACGTCTGGCATTCATTCCGCCCTGTCACCGAGGCTGAACTCACCAAGTCCATCACTTTCTCTCACAAAACCACCTGTCCGCTCGACCCCCTGCCTTCCTCTTGGATGCTAGACCCGTCCCTTGCACTGCTCCCTTACATACTTCACATCGTCAACAATAGTCTTTCATCTGGTGTCTTTCCCTCAGCCTGGAAACACGCCATCATTCGCCCACTCTCTTGACCCTTCCATTCCTGCAAATTGGCACTCTGTGTCCAACCTCCCTTTCCTCTCCAAGACCCTGGAAAAGCTTGTTTTCACTCAGTTCTCTGCTCACCTCGACTCCACTCTCTCCCTTCACCCACGTCAGTCTGACTTTCGCTCTGGTCACAGCACTGAAACTGTACTCACCTCCCTCTTCAGTGAAGTGCAGCAATCTCACAACTACGGTGACCTTTCCTTTGTGTTGGCCCTGGACTTGTCCTCTACTTTTGATATTGTTGATCACCGCACCCTTCTTACCCATCTGGCCGATCTTGGGATTCACAGTTCTGTTCTTTCATGGCTCCGTTCCTTCCTCTCTTCCTGCTCCTTCTCAGTTCAGACCCCTCCTTCCCCCCCTCCCCCCTCCCTCCCCTCCCCCCCCCTTTTTGTGGCTTTTTTAATTTATATGGTATATTCATTATATGCTGATCTTTGGCTGTTTAATCAGCCGAACATTTGTTTTTTTAAATATGGCTTAAATGCATATGTTTTTAAATTATGCACATTGTTTTTATTTTCATATATTTTATGTTCACCCAGTATGACATCTATGTCTTTTTTAAAACTGATTGTTGTACAGATAGGTTACTTCAACACTTACTTTTTATATATTACGCTCCTTTTATATATTACACTCTTTTTGATTTTTTTTATAACATGGTATCTTGGCTCCCATTCAGGTCTGATTTCGTGACCATCTTCTGATTTTTAATTTAATTTTTAGTTGATTTTATTTTTTACATTACTAAGTTTTTTTAAATTCACTATGTTTTTTTTAAATTCACTATGTTTTTGTGACGTGCTTTAAAGTTTTTAAGTTTTAATTACATATATGTATTAGTTCTTGTTCACTTTTTTAGAAGTTTAAATGTTTGTATTTTTGCTGTTCTAGGTCTGGGTTTCCCATCTGTCTTTTTTATTGTATTGTTTAATCATTGGTTTACTATTTGCACCTTATTTTGCATTTGTATTTTAATATGTTTGTTGTTTTTCAGCATTATTAACCGCATTACTGGTTATATATTCCTATGCGCTTCATCTACTGTATTGATTTAATACATTGTGTAAGTATAATATGATATACACAATTTTGATGTTTGTCCTTTTAAACTATTTTATGTTAATTTTACATTTATACATTTATGTTTTTATTATGGTTTATTGAGTTATAATGTTTGTATTTGTTTGCAGTCCTCTAGCCCCCTGATGAAGGCTTTCGCCGAAACGCGTCGGGGTTTTGGTTTTCAATAAAGCGCAAGTGACCCACACTCTGCTTGCTCCTTTGTTTTTTTTGGACTCTTTGCGAGCCAGTGCTCTTCCTTGTGTCTCCTTCTCAGTTCAGACCAGCTCTTCACTGCGCGGTCCCTCAGGGTTCAGTTCTTTCACCCCTCCTTTTTAACATCTTTCTTGCCCCACTTGCACTCATTGTTCAGCAATCAGGTATCTCTGGCTATTTCTACATCCTTCTCATGCACCACACTAGTTCCCACACCCCTGATCTCTCTGCCCTTAATCTTTGTCTCACCTACGTCGCTTCATGGTTGCACAGTAACTTCCTTCATGTCAACCCTTTAAGTCAGCTGCTCTGTGGTTTTCGTTCAGCACTCCCCCTCCTACCTGCTCCCCTCTTTTCCTCTCTACCCCAATTCCCCTGGTTTCTTCTCTCCGTTATCTTGGGGTTATCCTCACTCTCTTTTCACCATCACATTACCATACTTGTCCGTCACTCTTTCTTTTTCTTGCACCAAATTCGCACTTTCCGCTCCTTCCTTCCATCCTCCTCCCTCACCTCTCTGGTTCTTTCCCTTGTTATTTCCAGGTTGAACTATTGTAACACAGTTCTGGCCAGTCTCCCACAATTCCAGCTTTGGCACCTTCAGTTGGTTCAAAATACTGCTGCACGTATGCTCACTCACTCCTCCCCCAGGGACCATGTCATTCCCCTCCTTTTCAGTTTACACTGGCTTCCACTTAGCTCTCATTTCATCTACAAACTCCTTATTCTCACCCACAAAGCACTACACACTGACACCCCCCAATATCTAGCCGACTCCATCCGTTTGCAGCCTCTTCTCTGCTCGGTTCATGGCAATGGCCTTTTTCTTCCTTCTCGGCCCACCTGGACTCCACCCATCGCTCTGCATTGTATTTCTTAGCCCCTGCACGTTGGAATTCCCTCCCTCCCACCCTCCGCACTGAACTGTCCTATCAAAGTTTTAAGGGCCAACTCAAAACACACTTTTTCAGCAGGCTTTTGACCTTCTGGATCCCTGATGCCCTCCCTCCTTGCCAGCCTCCCTCCCACCAGCCCCCCTCCTCTTTACCCTCTTTTTTCCTTATGACTATCTCTATTCTGTTCTGTCCTCTCTCTTTCCTGTCCGATGATTGGCGTTCCTTTCCTTTCTAATTTCAATTTGTTTTTATTGTACACCGCTCTGACACACATGCTTCAGCGGTATATCAAGCGACAAAATTAAGATAAAGATTAAACAGGGACATTGATAACTTGGATTCTTCTGAGGCAATGGAGAGTTAAGTGACTTGCCCAAGGCCACAAGGAGTGCTAGTGGGAAACAAACGCTGGTTTCCTGGTTCTCAAGCCAGTGCTCTAACCATTTCGCTACTTCACTCCACTCCAATACAATCCTTACACATGTTCTAGTTGCAGGTCAACATAGAAACATGACGGCAGAAAAAGACCACATGGCCTATCTAGTCTGCCCTTCCATATCAACTACAATAGTGCCCTTTTTTCCTTTAGAGATCTTCTGTGTTTGTCCCGTGCTTTTTTGAATTCAGATACTGTCCTCGTCTCTTCCACCTCCACTGGAAAACTATTCCACGCATCTACCACTCTTTCCATAAAGAAACATTTCTGCATATTACTTCTGGGTCTATCCCCTTTCTCTCTCATCCTATGTCCCCTTGTAGCAGAGCTTGCCTTCAATTGAAAGAGATTCTCCAGTGCATTTATTCCACGGAGGTATTCAAAAATCTCTATTATATCTCCCCTATCCCGCCTTTCTTCTAAAGTATACATATTAAGATCTTTAAGTCTGACTTAATATGCTTTATAATGAAGACCACTAACCATTTTAGTAGCCACCCTCTGCACTGACTCCATCCAGCTTATATCCTTTTGAAGGTGTGGTCTCCAGAATTGCACATAATACTCCAAATGAAGTCGCACCAGAGACTTATATAAGGCATTATCACCTCCTTTTTTCTGGTGGCCATTCCTCTCCCTATAGACCCAAGCATCTTTCTGGCTTTCGCAGTTGCCTTTTCATCTGTTTAGCTGCTTTAAGATCATCAGAAACAATTAAACCCAGGTCCCACTCTTCTTTCGTGGACAGAAGTACCTCACCTCCTCAGTGGTTCCCAACCCAGTCTTTGAGTTCCCCTAGGCAAGTCAGGATTTCAGGATATCCACAGTGAATATGCTTGAGATAGATCTGCATGCACTGCTTCCATTGTATGCAGATCTATCTCATGCATATTCATTGTGGATACCCTGAAAACGTGACTGGCCTGGGGGTACCCGAGGACTGGGTTGGGAACCACTGCCCTACACTGTATCTCTCCTTTGGATTTTTGCAGCCCAAATGCATGACTCTGCATTTTTTGCATTAAGTTTCAGCTGCCAAATTCTAGACCATTCTTCAAGCTTTGCTAGATTCCTCCTCATGTTATCTACTCCTTCCTGGGTGTCTACTTTATTGCAGATTTTGGTATCATCTGCAAAGAAGTAAACCTTACCCGACGGCCCTTCCGCAATATCACTACCAGAGATGTTAAAAAGAATCGGACCAAGGACAGATCCCTGCAGCAGTAAACCTCCTTCTCCTCAGAGTGAGCTCCATTTACCTGTACCCTTTGTCACCTCCCACTCAACCAATTTCTAACTCGATCAGTAACTTTAGGGTCCATCCCTAGGGTGCTCAGTTTTTTTATAAGTCACCTGTGCAGAACAATGTCAAAGGCTTTACTGATCTAAATACACCACATCTAGGGCTCTCCCTCGGTCCAACTCCTGGTCATCCTGTCAAAGAAATCAATTAGATTTGTCTGACAAGACCTGCCTCTGGTGAATCCATGCTCCCTTGAATCCTGCAATTCATTGGACTCTGGAAAATCACTATTCTCTCTTTTAGTAGCCTTAACAAAAATTTACTAACCACAGAGGTGAAATTAACAAACCTGTAGTTCTCATTGTCACTCTTACATCCGCTTTTGTGTTAAGGGACTACATGTCCCTTTCTCCAGTTCTCTGGCACCACTCTTGACTCCAAAGAGGCATTGACTATTGTTGTTGTTGTTAAGTGCCGTCAAGTCGGAGTTGACTCATGGCGACCCTCTGGATAGCTATCCTAAATTGTGTTCGGTCTTCAGTCAGGCGGCTCATTGTTGACAGACTGGCACCTGTAGCTGCTGTTATTGTATCGATCCATCTCATTGCTGGCCTTCCTCTTTTGCGTTGACCTTCTATCTTGCCAAGCATAATGTCTTTCTCTAATGATCTCTCTCTTCGCATGATGTGTCCAAAGTATGAAAGTCGAAGTCTTGTCATCTGAGCTTCTAAAGAAAGCTTAGGTTTGATCTCCTCTAGTACCGACTGGTTTGTTCTTCGGGCAGTCCATGGTATACACAGTATTCGCCGCCAGCACCATAATTCAAAGGCATCAATTTTCTTCCTATCTGTCTTTTTCACTGTCCAGCTTTCACATCCATATGATGTTATTGAAAATACCATGGCTTGAACAAGTCAAATCTTTGTATGGAGAGAGACATCTCTGCTCTTGAGAATCTTATCTAGGTCTTTCATAGCCATTCTGCCAAGAGCAATGCGTCATCTGATTTCTTGACTGCTTGTTGCTTCTTTATTGATAGTTGATCCAAGTAGGTTAAAGTTGTTCACAATTTCAATTTCTTCTCCTTCAGTGATGAACCTGTTGATTATGCCAGTTGTCATGATCTTTGTCTTCTTTACATTAAGGTGCAGGCCCATTTTGAGACTATGTTCTTTGATTGTGAGAAGCAAATGTTTCAGATCATCTTCATTTTCAGCCAGTAATGTGGTATCATCAGCATAGCGAAGGTTGTTGATAAGTCTTCCACCAATCTTCACACCTCTGTTGTCTTCATACAATCCTGCTTCTCTGATGATTTGTTCTGCAAATAAATTAAACAGGTAGGGGGAAAGTATGCAGCCTTGTCTTACACCTTTGCTTATTTTAAACCATTCTGTTTCTCCTTGTTCCGTTCGAACTGTTGCTTCTTGATCAATGTACAGATTGCGCAAGAGAATGATCAGGTGTTCTGGTATACCCATGCTTCTTAATGTGGCCCAGAGTTTCTAATGGTTTACACAGTCAAAAGCCTTGCTATAGTCGATAAAGCACAAATAGATATCCTTTTGGTATTCTTTAGTCTTTTCAAGGATCCATCTCACATCTGCAATGATGTCTCTCGTTCCTCGCCCCTTCCTGAACCCTGCTTGGACTTCAGGTAGTTCTTGTTCCAGGTATGGTTGTAGTCTCTTTTGAATAATCTTCAGTAGAATCTTGCTGGCATGTGGGATCAGAGCGATTGTGCGATAATTTCCACAGTCAGTTGGATCACCTTTCTTTAGTATTGGTATAAACACAGATCTTTTCCAGTCAGTTGGCCATGATGTTGTCTTCCATATTTCTTGGCAGAGCCTTGTGAGTACGGTAACAGCTGCATCAGATTGCTGCAATACTTCTATGGGAATGCTATCAATGCCTGGTGCTTTGTTCTTTGATAAGGCTTTCAATGCTGCTTTAACTTCTTCTTTCATCACCAATGGTTCCCGATCATAAGGTACAGGTTGAAACGGCTGTTGGTCTACTTGATCTTTATCATATAAAAACTCTGTATATTCCTTCCACCTTTTCTTGATCTTCTCAGCATCATTCAACATAGAACCTTGAGCATCTTGTAACATTCCAATTCGAGGCTGGAACATTTTCTTTGACTCTCATAGCTTTAGGAAAGCCGATCTTGTTCTTCCTCTAATAGTTTCTGCTTCTATTTCCTTGCAAGTGTCATTGTAGTACTTTTCCTTGTCCTGTCTTGCTGCACGTTGGAAATCTCTGTTGAGTTCTGCGACTGTCTTTCTTTCTCCTCTGGCTTTAGCTTTTCTGCGTTTCTGGGCAATTTTCAGAGTTTCTTTCGTCATCCATTTTGGCCGTTTTTGCTTTTTCACCTTTTGTAGAGACTTCTCGCTTTCTTCCAACACAACCTTCTTGATGTCATTCCATAACTCTTCCGGAGCTCTGTCATTTGTATCTAAAGCAGCAAATCGATTTTGCAGGCAGTCTTTAAATTCCAGTGGTATATTCTCAAGGTCATATTTTTCTGCATTCATGAGTGGTTTGCTCTTTTTCAACTTTAGCTTGAGTTTGCATACTAGTAGTTGATGATCTGTACCACAGTCAGCTCCAGGTTTTGTCTTTGTTGATGTTACAGAGCTTTTCCATCGTTGACTTCCACAGATGTAGTCAATTTGATTTTTATACAATCCATTGGGTGAAGTCCATGTGTACAGTCGCCGCTTGTGTTGCTGGAAGAAGGTGTTTGAGATGAATAGATCATTGGTCTTGCAGAATTCTATCAGTCTTTCTCCAGCTTCATTTCTGTTGCCAAGTCCATATTTTCCAACCACTTTGCCTTCTTCTTTGTTGCCAACTTTTGCGTTCCAGTCACCCATGACTATCAGGATATCCTGTTTGCATGTTCTGTCAATTTCAGCTTGTACTTGTTCATAGAACTCTTCAATTTCATTCTCTTCTGCAGCTGTTGTTGGGGCATATACTTGAATTATAGTTGTGTTGATAGGCAATCCTCATAGACGAATAGAGATTAAGCGTTCACTGACTGCATTGTATTTCATTACAGTTCTTGCAAATTTCTTCTTTATTATAAATGCAACACCATTTCTTCTTTGTCTTTCATTTCCAGCATAGTAGACCATGTGATCATCTGATGTAAAGTGCCCCATGCCAGTCCATTTCAGTTCGCTGACACCCAACAGATCAAGTTGTACACGTTCCATTTCATTCTTGACCACCTCCAACTTCCCTTGGTTCATGCTTCGTACGTTCCATGTTCCAATGTGTAAGACATCTTTACAGCTTCTGACTCTCATTTCATGCGCAGCTACATCAGCAGTCAGACTTCCCGAGGGCTTTGATCCAACCACATCATAAATGCTGGCTTTACTCTGAAAAGTCTTCAGCTCTTCCCCAGTAGCTAGTTGAGTGCCTTCCGACCCGGGGGTCTCATCTTCCAGCACCATAGCACAATTTGTTTTGTTGTAACTATATAACTATATATAATGCATTACAATAGTCAAACCAAGTGAGTGTGACTATTGTAATGCATTATATAATGGCATATATCTCGTTGCTACGCCAACTAATACAAAATAACCATCATTCACCTTCTTAATCATGCTAGACACATTAACCATTTAACCCCTCTTGAGGATACTTATGGCTTCCTGTGACATGTAGAGTTAAATTTAAAGTGCTGCTTCTTCCATGTAAGGAAATGTGTACTTACCTGCTCAACTCTTCAGTGTCATATTTCCTCATGCTCCCTCTCACACCCTTTGTTCATGCAATGATAATCGTCTTTTCATTCCTCCTCCTTCACATGCCGTTTATGAATCTGCTTGTAATTCTACCTTCTATATTCATGTTCCATTATTACAGAATGCTATCAGGAATGACTAAACCATGGTTCTCTGACCTGCCAGACACATTTCTCTCCCCTCCTTGTCGCTATTCCCTCTCTGCCATCACCTTCTAACCTATTTAGCTTTTTTTAATACTATATTTGGCTTTATTATTCTATTTTAAACTGCCATGATGTAGCCACTAATTTTTATTTCTTTATTTGCAGTACATTTATGCTGCTGTAGCTATTGAGATGATATAGCTGTTTATGGCCTTAAAATTGGGGAGGCAGGCTAACATAGATGACACTTAGTAGGACGAGACAGGACTGAAACAAATTGTGGTTTTCAATAAATATAACCATTATACATCTGTTGACAAAGATTGTAACCGCCACTGTATGCGGTTATCCCTTCATTTTGGAAGCCCTCATGCAATTTTGGACCTAGTCCTTAGTGGAACACAAGATCTGATGCAAGAGATAAGGGTGTTGGGGCTATTTGGCAGTAGTGATCATAGCATGATCATGTTTGATTTAATAAATAGAGGCAGGATGACAAGGAAATCCACAGTACTACCTTTTAACTTTCAAAAGGCAGACTATGATAAAATGGGAAAATAGTTAAGAAAAAACTAAAAGGACTGTAGCTGAAAGGTTAAAGATTTACATCAAGCATGGGTATTGTTTAAAAATACTATCTTGGAAGTCCAGACCAGCCGTATTCCACGCTTTAAAAAAATGGAAGGAAGTCCAAAAAACTGCCGGCATAGTTTAAAGATGAGGTCAGAGAGGCTGTTGTAGCCAAAAAGGTATCTTTCAGGAAATGGAAAAAGGAGCCAAATGATGAAAACTGGGAACAACATAAGCCTTGGCAAGTTAGATGTAAGGCATTGACAAGGCAGGCAAATAATTTGAAATAAAAGCTTGCTGTGGAAGCAAAAAAGCATAATAAAACCTTTTTCAAGTACATTTGTAGCAAAAAACCTGTGAGAGAGTCAGTTGGACCATTAGATGATAGAGGACTAAAAGGGAACAGGGCCATAGTGGAGAGTCTGAATGAATTTTTTGCTTCAGTCTTTACTGAAGAAGATGTAGGGAAGTTACCCATGACTGAAATGGTATTTAAAGGTGACGCAATGAAAGAATTGAAAGAAATATCAATAAACTGGGAAGATGTGTTAGAACTATTTGATAAACTAAAGAGTAGGAAATCACCTGGACCAGATGGTATACATCCGAGGGTGTTGAAAGAACTGAAATACAAGATTGCAGACCTACTGTTAGTAATCTATGAATTATCATTAATCATCTGTAATACCTGAAGATTGGCAAATGGTTTTAGCCAAGGAAGGTCTTGTCTTACTAATCTTTTGTGTTTTTTTGAAGGTGTGAATAAATAGGCAGACAAAGGTGAACCAGTCGATATAGCATATCTGGATTTTCAGAAAGCCTTTGACGAGGTCCCTCATGAGAGACTTGGCGAAATTAAAAAGTCATGGGATAGGAGGCAATGTACATTTGTGGATCAGGAACTAGTTAAAATATAGAAAGCACAGGGTAGGGCTAAATGGCCAATTTTTCCAATGGAGAAAGGTGAATAGTGGAGTACCCCAGGGATCTGTGCTGGGTCCGCTGCTTTTTAACATATTCATAAATGACCTGGAAATGAGAATAATGAGTGAGGTAATCAAATTTGCAGATGACACAAAATTATTTAAAGTTGTTAAAAACCAAGAGGATTGTGAAAAATTGCAAGGGGACCTTGATAAATTGAAAGACTGGACATTCAAGTGGCAGATGAAATTTAATGTGGACAAGTGCAAAGTGAGGCACCTAGAAAAGAATAACCCAAACTATGGTTACAGAATGCAAGGTTCCACATTATGAACTACTACCCAGGAAAAAGATTTAAACATCATGGATAACACTTGAAACCCTCCGCCTAGTGTGCAACAGCTTCCAAGAAGACAAACAGAATGCTAGGAATCATAAGCAAAGGAATAGAAAATAAACAAAGGATATTATAATGCCTTTATCATTCCATGGTGCAACTGTACCTTACATATTTGTGCACTTATGGTCGCCATATCTTAAAAAGGATATAGCAGAATTAGAAAAGGTACAGAGAAGAGCCACCAAAATGGTAAAAGGGATGGAAGGAGAGGCTTAAAGGGTTAGTTTTAGGGCTCTTCAACCTGGAAAAGAGACAGCTGAGGGGAGATATGATAGAGGTCTATAACTTAATGAATGGAGTGGAACGGATGAACGTAGATTGATCAATTGTTTATGCTATCAAAAAGTAGACAGACTAGGGGACAAGCAATGAAGTTAGAGTGTAACAGTTTGAAGAGAAATTATTTTTTCACTCAATGCATAATCAAACTCTGGAATTCGCTACCAGAGGATGTTGTAAAAGCTGTTATTGTAGCTGGGTTTAATACAGGTTTGGACAAGTTCCTGGAGGAAAGGTCCATAAACTATTATTAAAGAGGACTTGGGAAATCCACTGCTTGCCCCAGTACAAGCGTTGTGGAACCTGTGCTTCTTTTTGGGAAACTGCCATGTATTTGTGACGTGGATTTGCTACTGTTGGAAACAGGATACTGGGCTTGATACACCTTGGTCTGACACAGTATGGCATTTCTTGTGTTCTTAATTTGCTGTTTAAGATTGTTTCTGCTCCTTCATGAAGATTACCTCCAATGCCCTTTGGCAATTGTGAATTCGGTGTGTTCATTTCTCAGTTTTTTAAATTCTTTTAACAGTTTTTTGATCAGTTACCTCCCTTGAAAAAATATTAAAATCATCTACCAACCTTTCAGTGGAAAATTGTTGTTCCTGAGTCATCCCTCTGAGAGCTTCATATCATGCTCTCTAGTTCTACAGTTCTACAGTTTTCCATTGAAAAAAGGTTTGCTTCTTGTTTGTTAGTACCTTTCAAATGTTTAAATGTCTTTATCACTTTGGACTCTCCTGGCCTCCATATATTAGCTCCCTTCAGTCTTTCTTATAAAGTATTTTTTATGAGCTTAAACCTTGGGTTCTTGTACCTAGTCCTTGGGACATATCAGGTCAATCAGGTTTTCGGGATAACCACAATGAACATGCATGATAGAAATTTGCATGCAGTGTATGCAAATCTGTCTCTTACATATTTATTGTACTTATCCCGAAAACCTGACTGGCTAGGTGTGTCACGAGGACTGGGTTGAGAACTGCTGGCTTAGACTAAAAGACTTAATTATGCTAAAACATTGCTTGCATCATTAAATAATGAGATCAGGCTGTATTTATTTAAACCTTGATGCATAATAGAAAAGAAAAAAAACAAGCTGCGATTTGAATGTTTAAAAAAAATATGAAGAATATGGATTGTTTGAACAGCAAACAGCTAAATCAGGGAATATGGAAAAAATGGTTGGGTGTTACTACTGTGCTGGATTTCAGATTCTTTTGGCAATATTAACGATACTTTTTAATGTGATACTGATGACTAAAAATGTGTTAATTTTTTCTACTATAAATGATTTAAAAATAATAAAGTTAATATGGAACAAAAAATGTATTTGTTTGGAGACACTGCCACTCATGTAAGGTTTTTTTTTTAACTTTCTGGCACTGGAATATATAACTTGAGGCATTTAAATTACTAAATGGACAATGTTATCCATTTTAAACTGAGGCTTGATTTTAGGTGGCTGGAGGCAGAGTTAAAATTTTTCACTTGAGCTGCGATATGTAGACACTCACTGGCAACTTACGTATCCTTCCAGTCATAAACCCATAGATAGCAGAAATAACTTTAAAGAGATATGTTATCCATTTAAAGTCATGCCTGCATCTTCAGCATTTCCATCTGGATAACCAGCCCCTCTGGAAACAAACATAAAGTTTGATGGATAAATTATCCATTAAACGTTATGCATTCAACAGCAAGCTTTATATTGCTTTCAAAACTTTTAGCTGCAAGAGTTACTGGTATCCTACCACAAAAGAAAAGTTGTACTATAGCCTTTGTCCTAAACATCACACCTTGACTAGGTTGTAACTTCCAGAGAGCAATTAGGAGTCTAATTACTAAGGTACGTTAACTTTAATGTGCATTAATTCATCATTAAGGTCCATTGAATAACATTGGACCTGTGTTAAAATAAGGCGCATTAACATTAGTGCACTTTAGTAACTAGACCTCTGGATGTCTCTTCTGTGTGTCGGTACAGTGTTGCATAAGAACATAAGAACATAAGATATGCCATACTGGGTCAGACCAAGGTCCATCAAGCCCAGCATTCTGTCTCCAACAGTGGCCAATCTAGGTCATACGCACCTAGCAGTTTCCCCAAGGGACACAGGTTCCACAATGCTTGTATTGGTTCAAGCATTGATATCCTGGGTCCCTTCTTAATAATGGTTTATGGACCTTTCCTCCAGGAACTTGTCCAAACCTTTTTTAAACCCAGCTACACTAACAGCCTTTACTACATCCTCCGGTAACAAATTCCAGAGTTGATTACACGTTGAGTGAAAAAATATTTTCTTTTATTAGTCTTAAATAGTTTACCCTGTAGCTTCATTGCATGTCCACTAGTCTTTATATATTCTGATAAGGTAAACAATCGATCTACGTTTACCCGTTCCACTCCGTTCATTAATTTATAGACTTCTATCATATCTCCCCTCAGCCGTCTCTTTTCCAGGTTAAAGAGCCCCAACCTTTTTAGCCTTTCTTCATAGGAGTAGCCTTCCATCCCCTTTACCATTTTGGTGGCTCTTCTCTGAACCTTTCTAAAATTGCTATATCCTTTTTAAGATATGGCGACCAGAATTGCACACAATATTCAAGGGCGGTCTCACCATGGAACGATATAGAGGCATTATAATATCTTTGTTTATTTTCCATTCCTTTCAATATCATACCTAGCATTCTAATTGCTCTCTTGGCAGCCGAAACACACTGGGCCGAGGGTTTTAACATGGTATCCACAAGGACGCCTAAATCTTTTACTTGGGTGGTTGTTCAAAATGTGGAACCTAGCATCGTTTAACCATATATTCGGTTGTTCTTCCCTAGGTGCATAACCTTGCACTACTCCACATTAAATTACATATGCCATTTTGATGCCCAGTCCAATTTATCAAGATCCTCTTGCAATTTTCCACAATCCTCCTGGGTTTTAACAACTTTAAATAGTTTTGTGTCATCAGCAAATTTGATAACCTCACTCGTTATTCCACTTTCCAGGTCATTTATGAATATGTCAAAAAGCAGCGGACCCAGCACAGATCCCTGGGGTACACCACTATTCACCTTTCTCCATTGGGAAAATTGGCCATTTAGCCCTACCCTCTGCTTTCTATCTTTTAAACCAGTTCCTGATCCACAGTAGTACACTGCCTCCTATCCCATGACTCTTTAGTTTTGCCAAAAGTCTCTCATGAGGGACCTTGTCAAAGGCTTTCTGAAAGTCCAGATACACAATATCAACTGACTCACCTTTGTCCACCTGTTTATTCACTCCTTCAAAAACATAACAGATTAGTAAGACAAGATCTTCCTTGTCTAAAGCCATGTTGGCTGTCTCCCATTAGGTCATGACTATCTATATGCTGAGTAATTTTATTCTTTATGATGGTTTCTACCATTTTTCCCGGTACTGATGTCAGGCTCACCGGTCTGTAGTTTCCCGGATCACCCCCCGAACCCATAATAAAAATTGGTGATACAATGGCGATCCTCCAATCCTCAGCTATAAGAGATGATATTAATGATAGTTCACAGATTACTGATAGCAGGTCTGCAATCTCAATTTCAGTTCTTTCAACACCCTTGGATGTATACCATCCGGCCCAGGTGATTTGCTACTCTTCAGTTTATCTAATAGTTGTAGGACATCTTCCCGATGTATCGATATTTCCTTCAATTCTTCCACACCTTTAAATACCACTTCAGTCGTGGGTAACATCCCTACATCTTCCTCAGTAAAGACCGAAGCAAAGAATTCATTCAGTCTCTCCGCTATCGCCTTGTCGCCTCTTAGTGCTCCTTTAACCCCTTTATCATCTAATGGACCAACTGACTCTCTCACGGGTTTTTTTGCTACGAATGTACTTGAAAAGGTCTTTATTTCGCGTTTTTGCTTCCGCAGCAAGCTTCTTCTCAAATTCTCTCTTTGCCTGCCTTATCAATGCCTTGCATTTGACTTGCCAGTGCTTGTGCTGTTTCCAGGTTTCATCATTTGGCTCTTTTTTCCATTTCTTGAAAGATGCTTTTTTGGCAACAACAGCCTCTCTGACCTCAGCTTTAAACCATGCTGGCAATTTTTTGGACTTCCTTCCACTTTTCTTAAAGCGTGGAATACAGCTGGTCTGGGCTTCCAAGATAGTATTTTTCAACAACACCCAAGCTTGATGTACGTCTTTAACCTTTGCAACTGCTCCTTTTAGTTTTTTCTTAACTGTTTTCCTCATTCTATCATAGTCTCCTTTCGAAAGTTAAAGGGTAGTACTGTGGATTTCCTTACTATCCCTCCTCCACTAATTAAATCAAAGGCGATCATGCTATGATCACTATTGCCAAGTGGCCCAACACCCTTATCTCTTGCACTACATCTGGTGTTCCACTAAGGACTAGGTCTAATATTGCTTCCCCTCTGGTCGGTTCATGAACCAGCTGCTCCAAGAAGCAGTCATTTATTTCATCTAGGAACTTTATCTCCCTAGCATGTCCTGTTGTGACACTGACCCAGTCGATGCCGGGGTAATTGAAATCACCCATTATTATTACTGCACTGTAACTTTTGCTAGCTTCCTTGATTTTCTTGAGCATTTCATCATCCATTTGTTCATTCTGGCCAGGCGGACGATAGTACACCCCCACTGCCATCGCCTTCCCCTTTTTACATGGAATTTCAATCCATAGAGATTCTACAGCAAATTTTGTTTCTTGCAAAACTTTAATCCTTTCTGACTCAATGCCCTCTCTAACATAGAGCGCAACCCCTCCACCAATTTGATCAGCTCTATCATTTCGATATAGTTTGTACCCAGGTATCACAGTGTCCCACTGGTTGTCCTCCTTCCACCATGTCTCTGATATTCCAATCATATCTAACCTCTCGTTTAGTGCTATATATTCTAACTCTCCCATCTTGTTTTGTAGACTTCTAGCATTTGCATACAAGCATTTTAGAGACTGTATTTTATTCATATTAATTTGGCTATTGGTAGACATGGGTAATTTGGGATCTTTAAGTACATTGTTAAATGTTTAGTAATGTTATGGATTACATTATAAATTATTTACTTTTTCTTAACAGTCTCTTCATCAGAAATAAAAACATACAATAAGAACATAAGATATGCCATACTGGGTCAGACCAAGGTCCATCAAGCCCAGTATCCAGTTTCCAACAGTGACCAATCTAGATCACAAGTACTTAGAAAACACTAGTTTCCCCAGAGCACACAGGTTCCACAATGCTTGTATTGGGACAAGTAGTGGATTTCCCAGGCCTCCTTTAATAATGGTTTATGGACCTTTCCTCCAGGAACTTGTCCAAACCTTTTTTAAACCCAGATACACTAACAGATTTTACTACATCCTCCGGGAATGAATTCCAGAGTTTGATTACGCGCTGAGTGAAAAAATATTTTCTCTTATTAGTCTTATATGGGTACACTGTAGCTTTATTGCATGTCCCCTAGTCTTTCTACATTTTGATGAGATAAACAACCGATTTAAGTTTACCCATTCCACTTTATTCATTAATTTATAGATCTCTATCATATATCCCCTCAGCCGACTCTTTCGCAGGTTGAAGAGCCCTAGCCTTTATGGACTTTCCTCATAGGGGTATTCTTCCATCCCCTTTACCATTTTGGTGGCTCTGCTCTGTACCTTTTCTAATTCTGCTATATCCTTTTTAAAATACGGCAACCAGAATTGCACACAATATTCAAGGTGCGGTCGCACCATGGAACTAAACAGAGACATAATAATATCCCATATTTTCTTCTTCATTCCTTTCCTTATGATTCCTAGCATTCTGTTTCCTTTCTTGGCCGCCACTGCATACTGGGCAGAGGGTTTCAATGTGTTATCCACGATGACACCTAAATCTTTTTCCTGGGTGGTGGTTCCTAATGTGGAACCTTGCATCGTGTAACCATAGTTTGGGTTGTTCTTTCCTAGGTGTATAACTTTGCACTTGTCCACATTAAATTTCATTGGCCATTTGAATGTCCAGTCTTCCAATTTTTTAAGGTCCTCTTGTAATTTTTCACAATCCTCTTGGGTTTTAACAACTTTGAATAATTTTGTGTCATCTGCAAATTTGATTACCTCGCTCGTTATTCCCATTTCCAGGTCATTTACGAATATATTAAAAAGCAGTGGACCCAGCACAGATCTCTGGGATATGCCACTATTCACTTTTCTCCATTGGCAAAATTGGCCATTCAGCCCTGCTCTCTTCTTTCTATCTTTTAACCAGTTCCTGATCCACAATAGTACACTGCCTCCTATCCCATGACTTTTAAATTTTGAAAATCCAGACATACTACATCGATGGACTCACTTTTGTCTACCTGTTTATTTACACCTTCAAAATAATATAACAGATTAGCTGTCTCCCATTAAACCTTGTCAATCTACCTGTTCAGAAATTTTGTTCTTAATAATGGTTTCTACCATTTTTCCTCGGAACTGACGTCAGGCTCACCAGTCTGTAGTTTCCCGGATTACCCCTAGAACCCCTTATAAAAATTGGCATTACATTGGTCATCCTCCAATCTTCAGGTATTACTGATGATATTAATGATAGTTCACAGATTTGAGGTTCCATATTCAGAGCCGCATGGCTACTTACTGGATCTGCAGGGTCATGTTCTTGAAGGACATCAGTTGCAACCTTGCTGAGCTGCCTCAGTTCCTCTTTCCAGAGAAATTAGAACAGTATTGTTCACTAGTAGTTCGAGGCAAGAACTGCTTGAGGTTCAAGGACTGGGCAACCTATGACATCTTCATGATAGAATCAAGAGCTTGGGCATTGGCTATTGGTGAACACCTGCCTGACGTCAGTCCTCAGACCTGAGACAATAAGTGCAGGACAAACTTGCTGATGTACAGTGATGGGAAGAGAATCTCTACGGTAAACAGGTGCAAGAGAAGGCTGCTTGCACTGGAAAGCAGCATGCCACATTTTGTACACTCCCAAGGCGCTCATCCAAGCCATCCTTCTGTTGCAAGGGAGGCATGGGTTTTCTCCAGATCCCAAATCTCACACCCCAATCTAGCAGCAATGTGGAGAAAAGCCTCAAAATCCAGGCTGGAGGTGGTGATATGTCTGTTTCCTTCAGTGTGTATCCACGCTACCAAAAACTGCAGTAGAAAACCCACCATTTTGGGTAGGGCTCACTCTTTTGGCCTATAAGTGGTCCCTCTCAACCTCAGACTTATGGGTTCTACAGTTAGTCCAAAGGGGTTACAACTAGCATTTATGGATCTGCCACCAAAGTGTCCCCAGGGTGCATCCTCCTTACCTTCAAAGTGGAGATTGGCTATGTTCCCTCAACCTGCAGGATGTATGGGAGATCATTTTGCATCCAGTGATCACCAGATGGTGTGATTCAGTATTAGGACTTCGGCTGTTAGAATCCATTCCAAGGTGAGGATCTTAGACTTTAGGAAGACTAACTTTGCGAAGATGGGCCAATACCTCAGGGAGTCGTTAGTGGGATGGGAACAGCTGGGGGATGTAGAAAAACAGTGGGCAAAACTGAAAGGGGATATTTTAAGGGCAACCAACCTTTTTGTTAAAATGGTGAATAAAGGCAAAAGGAAAGGAGACCGCTATGGTTTTCGAAGGAAGTAGCTGAAAAAGTGAAGAAAAAGAGGGAGGCCTTCATGAAATACAAGAGATCACAGAGAGAGGAAGACAGGCATCTGTATTTGGAAAAACTTAGAGAAGCTAGCAAAGTAGTCAAGAAGGCAAAGATTCAAAAGGAGGAGGAAATAGCCAATGCAATAAAATGGGGGGATAAGACATTTTTCAAATATATTTGTGAGAAGAGGAAGGGCAAAAGTGGTATTGTCAGACTCAAGGGTGCAGGGGGGGAATATGTAGAAGCTGATAAGGATAAAGCGGAATTGCTTAACAAATATTTTTGTTCCATGTTCACAGATGAAGAACCAGGAGCAGAAAACACCCACAAATGGGAACAGAAGCGAGGGACATCTTGAACAATTTTCAGAAGACTGTGTTCGTGAGAAACTACCTCAACTTAAAGTAGACAAAGCGATGGGACCGGATGGGATACACCCTAGAATACTGAGGGAACTTGGGGACGTTCTAGCAACTCCACTGACTGACCTTTTCAATGCCTCGTTGGAGTCGGGAGTGGTGCCAAAGGACTGGAGAGAGGCTCATGTGGTGCCTTTACACAAAAGCGGAAGTAAGGATGTGGTTGAAAACTACAGGCCGGTTAGTTTAACTTCGGTGGTGAGTAAATTATTGGAAATGCTGCTGAAAGAGAAAATAGTGATGCTTCTGGAGTCCAGCGGATTACAGGATCCGAGGCAGCATGGATTCACCAGAGGCAGGTCTTGTCAGACAAATGTGATTGATTTCTTTGACTGGGTGACCAGGGAGTTGGACCGAGGGAGAGCTCTAGATGTGGTGTATTTAGATTTCAGTAAAGCCTTTGACACTGTTCCTCACAGGCGACTTATAAACAAACTGAGCCCCCTAGGGATGGACCCTAAAGTTACTGCTTGGGTTAGAAATTGGTTGGGTGGGAGGCGACAAAGAGTACAAGTAAATGGAGCTCACTCTGAGGAGAAGGATGTTACCAGTGGTGTGCCCCAGGGATCAGTCCTTGGTCCGATTCTTTTTAACATCTTTGTTAGTGATATAGCGGAAGGGCTGTCGGGTAAGGTTTGCCTCTTTGCAGATGATACCAAAATCTGCAATAGAGTAGACACCCAGGAAGGTGTAGATAACATGAGGAGGGATCTAGCTAAGCTTGAAGAATGGTCTAGAATTTGGCAGCTGGGATTTAATGTTAAAAAATGTAAGGTCATGCATTTGGGCTGCAGCAATCCAAGGGAGCAATACAGTATAGGAGGTGAAGTACTTTTGTCCACTAAAGAAGAGCGGGACCTAGGCGTGGTTGTGTCTGATGATCTTAAAGTAGCTAAACAGGTAGAAAAGGTGACGGCAAAAGCTAGAAGGATGCTTGGGTGCATACGGAGAGGAATGGCTAGCAGAAAAAAGGAGGTGATAATGCCTCTGTATAAGTCTTTGGTGCGACCTCATTTGGAGTATAGTATGCAATTCTGGAGACCGCACCTTCAAAAGGATGTGAACAGGATGGAGTCGGTGCAGAGGGTGGCTACTAAAATGATTAGTGGGCTTCATTATAAAGCATATGAGGACAGACTTAAGGATCTTAATATGTACACCTTAGAGGAAAGGCTGGATAGAGGTGATATGATTGAGATGTTTAAATACCTCCGTGGCATAAATGTTCAGGGAGAGAGCCTCTTTCAATTGAAAGCAAGTTCTGCTACGAGGGGACATGGGATGAGGGTGAAGGGAGATAGATTCAGGAGTGATATGCGGAAATATTTCTTTACGGAAAGAGTAGTGGATCCGTGGAATAGTCTCCCAGTGGAGGTGGTAGAGATGAGGACAGTAACTGAATTCAAAAAAGCATGGGACCAACACAGAGGATCTGTAAAGGTAAAAAGTGGACTGTTGTAGTTGTTGATATGGAAGGACAGACTAGATAGGCCATGTGGTCTTTTTCTGTCATCATGTTTCTATGTTTCTTTATAGATACATCCCGCGCACAGGTTTATTTACACCTTCAAAATAATATAACAGATTAGCTGTCTCCCATTAAACCATGACAATCTACCTGTTCATCCTGGGGACACTTTCAGTACCAAGTATTTCCTTGTGGCCTAGTCAGCGCCTCGTGTGTGCACAGATTGCCTCACTGCTGGAAGTGTTTGTCTTCCCCTATCTAAACGATTGCCTGATCAAGAATACCATTCCTGAAGAGATTCAAGAATCAACACGATTGACCATTCGGGTTTTGGATCTACTAAGGTTCGTTATAGCTTCCACCTTGTCCCATCTTCAACTCACCTGACAGTTGGAATTCATAGGAGTCCTGCTCGACATGATTCAGGTGAGAGCCTTCCTCCTGCACAACCATCTTCACAGACTGGTAACACTAGTGTGGGAGACTCATTTGAGTCAGCAGTTAACAACTAACGAGAGGTTAACTGTTAGGCCACATAGCCTCTACCATCACGCCCTTGGCATGCTTCCTTGGGAGGCAGGCACAGTGGACTCCAAAGAATCAATGGCACAAATTGACTCGGGATTTGTCTGTATGTCTCCAATCTTCTTGCTCAGTCACTGCAGTGGTGGAAAATCCACCAGATTTGCTCAGCAATCTCCCTTTACAAATTGCTCCTCCTCAAAAGGTTTGGCGACAGATGTATACCAACTGGAGTGAGGTGCTCATCTCGATGTGTTTCACACCCAGGATGCTTGATCCATCCAAAAAGGTCTCTCCTAGGTCATCATCTTGGCATTAAAAGCTGCAGCACACCCTCTGGATGCTTTCTGAGATTGGTTGGATAACCACATTTTTCTGATTCAGGCCGTCGATCAAGTTGCAATGTTGTATGTCAACATACAGGGATGAACAGGCTTGTACCTCCTGTGTTGGCCAGTCGGCCAGTCAGGTTCTGGAGGTTGGCCATCGCACATAAGATGGATTTGAGAGCCAGATCCCGGCTAGGCAAACAAGACACTGTAGCAGACAAACTGAGTCAAGTCCTCCATTCACATGAGTGGACACTGGACAGAGAGGCTGCACCTCACATCTTTAAGGAGTGGAGCACCCCCTCAGTAGTTCTGTTCGCCAGTCCGCAGAATGCCCAGGTGGATCAGTTCTGCTCCAGGGTAGAATCGTACAAATCTTGGGGGGGTGTCTTCTGTATGCATGTCCTCCATTCTCTGTCATTGACATGGTTGACAGCCACCATGCGAAAAAGAGTTCACATGGTGGCTGCCAAGACTGGGTTCAATTGAGGTGGCAGATAATGCCACCTCAAGAGATGCTGTTATCTACTGGAAGGCCCAATAACGCAGACTCTGCCCTGCACTTGATCATGTCTCCCTGTGATTGGGCCCCCCCCCCCATATTGGCATGACAATATGAAAAATAACTCTGTGTGTCCCCCACCCCATCCCGCAGCACCAATCTACCCCCTGGACAGCTCCCGATTCCCATATAGATTTTTCAGAATCATGTTCAAAATTCTTTCTTTGGCCAATAAGGCTTTGCATACCGGGCAACCAGAATACCTGGCCTCATTACTCATCTTGCATGCCGTTGCATGCACAATGAGATCATTACATGGAAATTGCCTTCATATTCCTTCACTATCTTAGGCCAAGTACGAGATAACCTGGCAGATCGCTTTCTGTATTAAGGCAACTTTGCTTTGGAATTCTCTACCCAACCGACTTATACCTCTAGAACAGTGCCATTGCAGACTTTGTTCAGCCTGTAAGACCAATCTGTTTGAGAAAGCTTTTGGTCCCCTGTGAATGTAGCCCTGGGAGGAAAAGGGTTATATAAATGTGCATCTTTCATAGTAACATAGTAACAGTAAATGACGGCAGATAAAGACCAGTATGGTCCATCTAGTCTGCCCAGTATGATGACAAGAGTAGGTGCACCTGCCACTCCGTGCAGGCCACCCCTCACCATGTCTCTGCTCAGGGATGAACCCACCACTCCATGGAGGACATCCCTATTTATTGAGAAATTAGATGGTTCAGTTTATTTTGATTTTATCCTGTTGCTGTAAAAGGATCCACTGTGTCTGTCCCATGCCATTTTGAATTCCATCACCGTGTTTGCCCCCACCACTTCCATCGGGAGGGCATTCCAAGCATCCACCACCCTTTCTGTATTTCCTGACATTGCCTTTCAATTTACCACCTTGCAGCTTCCTGTTATGGCCTCTAGTTTTACAGCTTCCCCGTCTTTGGAAGAGGTTTGTTTGTTCATTATTTCCCTTTAAGTATTTAAAGGTCTGAATCATATCTCCCCTGTCCCTCCTCTCCTCCAAAGTGTACATGTTTAGGTCTTCAAGTCTCTTCTAATAAGGCTTCTGACGCAGGCTCCAAATCATTTTGGTTGCCTTCCTCTGAACAGTTTCCAGTCTTTTTACATCCTTTGCAAGGTATGGTCTCCAATTGCTGTCACTTTCTCTCTCTCTCTCTCTCTCCAGTCTTTTCTGTTTTGCATATTGTAGTTCCTTTCTATTTG
The DNA here is from genome assembly GCA_033557465.1 of Ichthyophis bannanicus. NCBI lineage: Eukaryota > Metazoa > Chordata > Amphibia > Gymnophiona > Ichthyophiidae > Ichthyophis > Ichthyophis bannanicus. The sequence continues at coordinate 353,575,903 of CM066033.1, forward strand.
TTTTTGTAATTGTAAACTGTTTTGATTACTTTGTCTTGAAAAAGGGATATATCAAATACTAATAAACCATAAACCATAGATCATCTGCTTATCAGGATTGGCTATTCAGAGGCCCTGAATTGGATGAGGTAATGAGTGACGTTTCTGGAACAAACATCGGAGGAATTTCCCCAGAAGTAGGAATTTCAAAGGGGAGGTGTTGGTATTCAAAGAGTACTTAAAAAATCAAGTTAAGTCATCTCAAGCCTTTCACCCAGCTAGAATGTAACACATTAGCTAGCATGTGCTATCCACGAGTGAAAGGGGGTACTGCTCTCCAGTTAAATAGTCTTTGTTTTTGGAAGGACAAGCTGATAGCTTGGATCACAGAGAAACGTGAAAAGAGGGGCAATGTGCAAGAGAGAGAGAGTGCTCCTTGCACCGGTATCAGTATCAGTTACACCCCAACATCAGCCTCTTTTAGTCAACACTTCCCCCTGGCCACTGCAGGACGTAGATTTTTTACAAAGGCTATAGCTTTAGCAGTTGGCAGCACAGGCCAACATCAGCATCTCCCACGGGAGACAACTGTATATAAATGATGATCAGCTGTTACCTTTCTGAGTCCAGTGAGATTATGGTCACACAAGCCTTAACATACTGGGCACACAAGATCATGGTCTGGCCAGACCTTGCCAAAGCATCCCAGCCTCCTTAAATTTCCCAGCGTTCCAAGTGAATGGGTTTTCTCAGTGTCACCCAAGTTGATGGAGAAGTTGTTGCTCTTTAAGATTAACCTTTTTATACTGGGTTACCCTGAAATACCATGTGAGTTGGCTGCTGCAGCCCTGCCCCTGTGTTAAATGAGATGTTTTGGATGCTTTATGTATTGCCCTCTGTGTGTTTGAGTGCAGATTAGATGCAGATGTTATTTCTGCCCAGCAGTGGGACTGTCTTTACCAAATATGCGTTCTGTGCTGCCCCTTTGAAAGTGTCTGGGTGGGTTTGCCTCATTCACATCATCTCCTCTGCTCTGATATAGTGCCCCTATGAAAGTGCCAAGGGCGGGGCTTCCTCCACCAAATCAGCACTCTTTTTTCCCCCTTTCTGGTCCAATATCTCCAGACCATAGACTTTTTGTCCTGAGACTCCAGTACCCTAGTCCTAGCAGTTAAATAAGGCATCACACACAGGATATTAAAGAAAAAATTAAAACAAAGTAGGCGCCTACTTTTCTTTAGAAAATGCTAGGGTAAATGGCAGAAATTGCACCTTGAGGTGTGGACATTTAATTTAATTATATTCATATTCCACCAATATTATTACAACTACTTATCATTTGTATAGTACTACAAGGCATACACAGCATTGTACAGAGGCATGTAAGAGAGTCCCTGCTTTTAAGATCTTACAGTCTAGTCCAACCAGATGACATAACAACTGGGGACAAGGATATATCTAGGAGAATGGTAAGGAAACATTTAGGAGGTGAACAAGAAACTAGGGAGATCAGGATCCAAAAGCAGTGTCAAAGAAGTGAGTTTTCAGCCTGGATTTGAACAAGGCCACAGATGGAGCCTGCCATACTGTTTTAGGTAGTTTGTTCCAGGAATAAGGAGCAACAAGGTAGAAAGATCGAAGTCTGGAGTTGGCAGTAGACGAGAAGAGCACAGATAGAAGGGATCTACCCGAAGCGCAGAGTTTCCAAGGAAGGGTCTAAGGTAGGGTTGCCAACGTTTTGAAAGAGAAAAACCCACCAGCTGTAGCTAGTCATGCTCTGCTCATGCCCACCCCTGCTCTACTCTTTCCCTGCCCCCACCCCATCCCCAAAAAATAATTGCAGAGAGGGCAATGTGCAAACTGAACAAGCAAGATTGCTACACATTTTTAAACAGAAATTCCATACTAACAGAATGTCCAGCATTGTTTGTACACATACACACACACACACACACTACAGACAGGTCTTCATTAATAAATTAGCACAAAATGAAAAGAGAAATATAGGGACAAAAATTAAACTGAAACCCCAAGAAGCCAGACTCTGCATGCTGTGCAACATCAGATAAATTAGAGATGCATTTTCCCATACTGTGTAAAATATAAAGATAGCACAAAGTCTAATCACTAAATTGAAAATAAAATTATTTTTTCTACCTTTGCTGTATGACCATTTTATTACTGTGAGCATGCTGGTCCCGATCTGAGGCTTCTGCTTTCCTGTCTTCTCTTAGCTCTCTTTCTATCATCTATAGTACACCTGCTATTTCTTGTCTCTTCTTTTGTTTTTTTTTACTTCCTTCCATCAGCCTATTTCCATTCCCAGTAATCCTCCCCAGTATCAGCCTCCTTTCCAGCCATCCCCTCCCATTACCTTCCAGTGCCAACCCCTTGTTTTCCCAGGACTGCCAGTGGTGTCCATTCCCTTCTAGTTCGCCTCCTTCCCCACTGTCCAGCCCCTTCTAGTCCAAATATTATCCCAGATATCAGCTCACTTCCACTCCCAGTGCCACTCTCCCATGTCAACTCCCTTCCAGTCACTCTACCCTCTGTCCATCCCCCTTTCAGTGCCATCCCCACGTGTCTGTTCCCTTCCCTTCCAGCCACCTCCCCACTACCTAGCTACCTACCAGTCCCATCCCCAAGTGTCAGCTCCCTTCCAGTCACCCTACCTTCTGTCCACCCTCCTTCCAGTACCATTCCTATTTGCCCCCTCCCTTCCAACCCTCCATTATCCAGCTACCTAAAAGTCCCATCCCTAAGTGTCAGCTCCCTCCAGTCCCACCCCCAGGTGTCTGCTCCCTTCCAGTCCCCCTCCAGTACTATCCCCAGGTGTCATCTCCCTTCCAGCCCCCTCCTTCCCCCCTCTGTCAGCTCCCTTCCTGCCACCTCCTTCCTCCCCTCTGCATCAGCTCCCTTCCAGCCCCCACTTTCCCCCCATGTCAGCTCCCTTCCAGTCCCACTCCAGTACCATCCCTAGGTGTCAACTCCCTTCCAGCCCCCTCCTTCCCCCCTCTGTCAGCTCCCTTCCTGCCCCCTCCTTCCCCCCTGCATCAGCTCCCATCCAGCCCCCGCCTTCCACATGTCAGTTCCCATCTAGCCACCTCCTTCCCCCCCTCTTTTAGCTCCCTTCCTGCCGCCTCCTTCCTCCCCCCTGCATCAGCTCCCTTCCAGCCCCCACCTTCCCCCCATGTCAGCTCCCTTCCAGTCCCCCTTCAGTACCATCCCTAGGTGTCAACTCCCTTCCAGTCCCCTCCTTCCCCCGCTGTCAGCTCCCTTCCTGCCACCTCCTTCCGCCCCCCTGCATCAGCTGCCTTCCAGCCCCCACTTTCCCCCCATGTCAGCTCCCTTCCAGTACCATCCCTAGGTGTCAAATCCCGTCCACGACCCTACTTCCCCCCTCTGTCAGCTCCCTTCCTGCCCCCTCCTTCCCTCCTGCATCAGCTCCCATCCAGCCCCCGCCTACCACATGTCAGGTCCCATCTAGCCACCTCCTTCCCCCCCTCTGTCAGCTCCCTTCCTGCCACCTCCTTCCTCCACCCTGCGTCAGCTCCCATCCAGCCCCCACCGTCCACATGTCAGTTCCCATCTAGCCACCTCCTTCCCCCTCTATCAGCTCCCTTCTAGCCCTCACCTTCCCCCATGTCAGCACCCTTCCAGCCACCTCCTTCCCTCCTCTTTCAGCTCCCTTCCAGCCGCCACCTTTCTGCCTCTTTCAGCTGCTTCCCTGCCTTCACCTTCCCCCCATGTCAGTCCTTTCCTGCCATCTCCTTCCCCTGGCAGCCACAGCTCCTGCTTCTTACAGAGCAGCAGCTGCAATAACGCTAATTTAAAAACAAAACCGGTGCGGATCCCTCCGGCCCTATGGAACCCCCTGCTGCACCATCCCACTCTGAAAAGGAAGTGATGCTACAGGAGACGGGACACTTCAGCAGGGCTTCCATAGGGCCAGAGTGCTCCGCACCAGTTTTGTTTTGTTTTTAAATTAGTGTTATTGCTGATTACGCTCTGTAAGAAGCAGGAGCCACGGCTGCAAGGGGAAGGAGGTGGCAGGAAGAGTCTGACACAGGAGGAGAAGCTGAGGCTGCACGGGGGGGGGGCCTTACCCCAGATGAAAAGCCGGTTTTCTGCCCTGGCCACTTCCGGTCTTGTGGCCAGAGCAGAAAACTGGCTTTTAATGTAAAAACTGGTCAGGCCGGTTGAAAACCAGCCAGTTGGCAACCCTAGTCTAGGGTGAGACAAAAGAAGAAAGGTAGTGAGGAACAGCTGAATGAAGGCACTTATAGGTAAGTAGTAGAAGTTTGAACTGGATGCGGAATACATAGGGAGCCAGTGAAGTGACTTGTGAATAGGGCTGACATCACCATAGTGACACTGCGGAAGATTAGCTGTGCAGCTGAGATTTGAATAGAAGAATTGGAGAGCGATGATTCAGAGGAAGACCAGCGAAGAGGACATTGCAATAGTCTAGACAGGAGGTGGCTCGAGAATGGATAAAGGTCTTAGTAGTGCACTCAGAAAGGAAGGGATGAGTTCTGCCAATATTATAGAGAAAGAAGTGACAGGTTTTGGCTATCTTTTGGATGTGCGTGGAGAAGGAGAGGGAGGAGTCAAAGATGACCCCAAGGTTGCGAGTCGAGGAAACAGAGAGGAGTAGAGTGTTATCCACAGACATAGAGAAAGGAGGAAGGGGCGATGTGAGCTTAGGGAAAAAGATATGGAGCTCAGTTTTGGCCATATTCAATTTCAGATGGTGGTGAGACATCCAGGCACTAATGTCCAATAATAGGTAGAGATTCAGGCCTGGATTCCCTGAGATATTTCAGGTGTAGAGAGGTAGATCTGAGAGCCATCAGCATAAAGATGGTACTGAAAACCATGGGAGGAGATGAGCGCACCAAAAGACTGTGTAGATAGAGAAAAGGGAAGGTCCCCCAATTTCCCACAAGCGTTTGAGGTGGAGTACAAAAATCAATCATAAAACAAATAAAACGACATCTAAAATAAAAAAATAGATAGCTATAAACATAATATATACATTACAGCATCAAGAAGACAGCTGGTATAAATGCCTGTACCTGTATTTTGCATAAATTCTATACTCCGCCTGTGTGCATGCCTGTTGTCAAAGTAGATGCCATCAAATCAATACATGTATTTTTACAACTGTTCACTATTTTTTGAGGCCATTTACAGATGTATGGGCCCACATACATGTGTAAATTACTAAAATAGCTCCAGTGTAGAAGAAACTTGTAGTATAAGACAGTGGTTCTCAACCCAGTCCTCTGGACCCCCAGGCCAGTCAGGTTTTCAGGATAGCCACAATGAATATGCATGAGATAGATCAGTATGCACTGCTTCCATTATATGCAGATCTATCTCATGCATATTCATTGTGGCTATCCTGAAACCTGGACTGGCCTGGGGGTTCCCGAGGACTGGGTTGAGAACCCCTGGTATAAGGGGTGCATAATTTCTAGAGATTTTCAGTGGTACCTCGTTATAACTGTAGTCGAAGACCTGTTTCTCTTGGACAAGGACGTATTTCATAGGTGGTGATTTTACAAAATAAATGTACCAGGGGTTTCCAATATTAAAGGTCAAAATTACACTAACATTTGTATTTAAAGAAATTATTCAATACATTCCACCAAAAACTACATACTTTTGTTTACTTCTCCACATAATCGCTGTAAACATTGAGACATTTATCCCAGTGTGACACTAGTTTGAACATCCCTTCACGGTACAGTTGCGTGTCAAGTTGCTTGAAGTAGTCCATAATGGTGTCTTGCAATTCCTCCTGATTCGCAAAGCGTTTCCCCGCCAACAATTTGTTCAAAAGTCCGAATAAATGAAAATCCGAAGGGGCTAAGTCCGGACTATATGGAGGATGTAGCAGGACCTCCCACTTCCACTGTGTCAACCACAGATTGGTTTGTTTTAACGTATGGGGTCTTGCGCCGTCGTGCAGAGGTTTAACTCCTTTGCGTAATCATCCCGGCCTTTTCTGTCTTATGGCTGTATGCAATGTACATATGTAACCAAACTACACATGTAAAGGTCACTATTTCTGTGTACAGATGCTTCTAAAATGACCTTAGTTTCCTTTACCCTATCAAACTGCTTTTGGACTACCATTTCCGCCTCTGTGTTATCTAGCTCACTAGCCACATTCTTCTCAACAGCAGCAGCTGCAGGTGCTGTATGGTGTTTGCCTCGTACTGGCAGAAATTATGGCGACAGATGAAATACTGTGTCTCAGGGCTGTACCGAGCCAGAATTGTGCCCTGTGCAACTTGAACATCGGGCACGTGCCCCCCCCCCTCCTCCCCATACCTCCATTGCCTGAGAAAATTCCAAGTTGTCAATGTCCCTGTTTAATGTACATTACCAAGTTTGTACCAACAAAAAAAGCACTGTAGAGGTATTTGCGTCATTCACAGTTTTTATGAGAGTCCAGTTGTTGTCTCATCAATAATTCAAAGTGTTTATATGTCAAAGGTTTTAATGGTGTTTATTATTTTAGTATGAATGTATTTAGCATGTAACAAGTAATATGTGTATGAGTCTATATAAGTTATTACATCAGTTCCCTTCCTTTTTCTTTTTATATATTACATATATTTTTTATATATTGCATATGTTTTACTGGTTATTATTTATGGTTTTAATGTATCTTTTTATGATTATTTACATTTATTTACATGTGTTTTAATTATGTTTGTCTTATGATTTTAGTATGCCAATACCCCTGACGAAGTGGTGACGAAACATGGCCTGTGTAGGGTCTTTGGCACGCAATCTCTATTAAAAATAAAAAGGTTTTAAGCAATCCCTTCTTGGTGCTACATTACCAAGTTTGTTACAATGTGAACTGCTTTGATTGAAATGATAAAGCGGTATAAAAGAGCTGTTAAATAAATAAAATACCTCCGTCCAGCGCTGCCTGCTGCTGCCGCTCTCTATTTTCTCCATGGTGGCGCCGGCAGCAGGGTAAGAGCAGGCAGCGCTGAATGGAGGTAGGGGAGGGCGGTGTGTGCCCAATGTACAAGTCACGGCAACAGCAGATCTGATCCCTCCCTGCTCTAATGTCGCGTCAGAACAGGAAGGGAGCAGACCTGCAGAAAGACCCACAAAATGGCTTAGGGGGTGGATTTTGGCTGCCTTCTGTTGCCCTGTTGCCACTGAGGGAACAAAAAGTGGCAACAGCTGGCAGCCGAAACGCGCCCTGTGTGGCTGCACCGCTCGCACAGGGCTAGGTATAGTACTGCTGTGTCTGACTCTTCTGGTTCCTTACAACTACAAGCACTCTGCAATCCTGTAATCCTCATTATTCTATTAAAAATATTTTAAAAAAGAAGTATAGCAACCTTTGAGGGCAAGTCACATAACCCTTTATTGCCTCAAGTCAGTGGCGTTAAAATGAGGGGCTCTTAAGCAAAATTTTGCTGAGGGCCCCCCATTGTCACGGCATGGGTCCTGACCACCCCATGCGGCAGCAAATTTGCCTCATGTTTGCTGTGCTGCTTTACTTTTTAAGTTCAGAGTGGGCCCGGCAATTGTTCCCTGCCAGGCCGAAGTATCGCAGTATGGCTGTTATTGCAAGACTTTAGCCCAGCGAGGAACAGCCGCTGTGCCCACGGGAGCTTACAAGAGTGGAGCAGCACAGCAAATATGATAAAGTAAGTTTGCTGCACTGCTGCTGCTGCCGCTATGTAGGCCCTGTTTCTGCCCGGACCCCTGCTACATTGTGGGGGCTGCTTGGGCAGAATTTACATCACTGCTTCAAGTACACATTTAGGGCCTCTTTTACCAAAGCCTGCTAAGGATTTGTATGAACACGTTAATCTCACGCATGTTAATGGCAAAGGCCACATGTTAGTTGTTGGAACATGTCCCCAACAGCTAACACACAAAGGGTTTTACTAACGCGCACTCTACTACGTCAGGTTCACGTAACAACTCCTATAGAGAAGTCATTAGGTGAACCCACCTTAAGAGTAGCATTGCAGCTGAGCACACAGCAATTGACCTGGTGCTAATGATATTGCACTTTCTCTGCCCCATCCCACGATTGCAGATTAATGTGCATTCCAGTGCGTGAAGGCAGACACTACTGTGCGTTAGTGTTCATGAATGCCTGTAGCTGTGTGTTAAAATACCCATTAACCAGCTAATGGACTTTAGTGAAAGAGGTCCTTAGATTGTAAGCCTTCCAGGGACAGAAAAATACTTATTGTACTTGCATTTAACTCGCCTTGAGCTACCATTGAAAAAGAAGTGAGCTAAATCTAAGATCCCTTCCCTTCCTTATGAGCCTGTATCACACACAAACTGTAAATTGAAAACAATCTCACTTTTTTCTTTTGGGCTCCTCACAAATTCTACAAATGCTTCCTTCAGACATCCCCTTACATACATAAAGGGCCTATGTGTCTAAATAGTGATTTTAGAAAAGCTGCTTCTTAAATGTGTATAAACATGGCACACACAGCTTTGAAGGGCATATGTTCTAAGTGTGGTTTGGGCAGGCCTGAAAAACGTGTGTGTTTCCTATTTAGCAATGGCAATACACACATAATTTAAAAAAATTGTATGTCAGCATTTATACCTTCTCTATGCCACATGGCTTTGGAAGAGTAATTGAGGGGCAATTATGCTTACCTCTTTGGTGTCTAAACCACTTCAGAAAGCCAAAAATAGATTTTGGAGCTCAGCTCATTAATTGGCTTCCTTTGGACATTCAGTTTTGTAAAATCTGGCACTCACAAACATATTGCTAAATCCGTCACTGACACATAAGCGGTGCTCTTTTTTTCGTAAAATGGTTGTTCTTGCTCTCTGTTCCACCAAATGGAAGGATTTCTGGTGTGTTCTTATAGATATTTTACGAAAGACTGCAAATCCGACGATTCTTTTGTATACTACATTTACAGTTGTGAACGTCCGGATTTAGGCATCCCTTTTCCTCTGTGCATTATTGGACTTATTTTTGGATCTTCTAAAACTGTCTGATGAATTTCCATTTATTTTTTTGAAAGATTCCCATATTTCTAATAAGGGGCAGGAGATAAGATCAATGGGAAGGAAAGAAGCTCCAAGAACAGAATAAGTGCTAATATCTGCCGATACCCAGGTTCATTCTTCTGCAAGAAGCAAGGATTTTTAACATTTTTGGTTAGGGCTGAGTACAATGTGCTGCCTAATGCTCCCAGGGAGCTATTTAAAGGGGCTGATGGATTTAACCGTTATTCCCTCTACCCCCAATCTCCCCAGTCCCCCTGATCCCATTGGCAGGTTCTGCCACCATGAGGACCACTTCAAGCACTTACCAGGGGACTTCCTGGTGACTAGCAGGTGGGGTAAGAGTGATGACCAGTCACCTGTACTATTCGGTGCCAGGTTTCAAAATTCTGTCTCTGACCACCTAGCGGTAATCTCACAGTACTACTTCTAGGGGGCAGGCTCCTCATTTAGCAGCCTGACTCCGTAGTAGTAGTAGTACCATGAAACTTCTTCTAGGTCAGAGGCATCATTTTGAACCCTGATGCCTGACAGAGATGAAGCGACAGAGAATCACCCCTACCCCACCTGCTAGATACCTGGAAGATCCCTGGTAAGTGCTGGGGAGATTTCCTGGAAGGGGAAAATGTGGGTGGAGTGGGATGCAGAGTAGTGAGCTGGGAGCAATTTGAGGTGGGGGTTGCTTTTTTTTAGGCATGAGCACTTTTAAATAGCTCTAGGGTGAGGAAAAATAACACCAGCTCTCAAAGATGGTGCAGATTTTCCCGGAATAATTACTACTACTATTGATAATTTGTATAGCATTGCAAGGTGTACGCAGAGCTGTGCAGACACATGTAAAAGACAGCCCCTGCTCATCAGAGCTTATAATCTGGTCAAGACAGACAACTCAACAGCTGAGGACAAGGATATATCTAGGGTAATGGCAAGGAAATACATAGGAGACTGAGCAAATCAGGATCCAAAAGTAGCCTCGAAGAGGTTTTCAGCCTGGATTTGAAAAGGACCAGAAATGAAGCCTGAAGCACAGACTCAGGTACTTTGTTTCAGACATACGAACATAAGATATGCCATACTGGGTCAGACCAAGGTCCATCAAGCCCAGTATCCTATTTCCAACAGTGGCCAGTCCAGGTCACAAGCACTTTGCAGTTTCCCAAAAAGATATACAGGTTCCACAGTGCTTGTATTGGAGCAAGCAGTGAATTTCCCAGGTCCTCTTTAATAACAGTTTGTGGACCTTTCCTCTGGAAACTTGTCCAAACCTTTTTTAAACTCTGCTACACTAACAGCTTTTACTATACATCTTCCAGTAACGAATTCCAGAATTTGATTATGCATTGAGTGGAAAAATATTTTACCTTATTAGTCTTAAACAGGTTACAGTGTAGCTTCATTGCATGTCCCCTAGTCTTTCTACTTTTTGATGGCTTAAACAATCAATCTGCATTTACCCATTCCACTCCATTCATAAGGAGCAGCAAGGTGGAAGGATCGAAGTATGGAATTGGCAGTAGAAGAAAAGGGCACAGATAGAAGAGCGGAGTTCCTGAGGACGGATGTAGGGAGAGATAAGAGAGGAAAAGTAGTGAGGAGCAGCAGAATGAGTGCCCTTACAAGTCAGCAGGAGAAGTTTGAACTGGATACAGAAACAGATAGGGAGCCAATGAAGCTACTTGAGAAGAGTGGCCATATGAGCATATTGAGGCTGGTGGAAGATTAGCCGTGCAGCTGAGTTTTGAACAGATATAAGGGGAGAGAGATGATTCAGAGGGAGACCAGTAAGGAGGAGATTGCAATAGTCTAGACGGGAGGTGACTAAAGAGTGTGTAAGTGTCTTAGAAGTGTGTGTAGAAAGTAAGGTATGAATTTTCCCAATGTTATAGAGAAAGAAGCGACAGGATTTAGTCATCTGTTGGATTCCGAGATAAAGAGAGAGTAGAGTCAAAGATGACCCCAAGGTTGTGAGCTGAGGAAACAGGAAGGAGTTTAGTGTTAGCCACAGAAAGAGAGAACAGAGGAAGGGGAGAGGTGGGTTTAAGGGGAAATATAAGGAGCAGCAATGTCAAATAAGCAGAGATCTGGGCCTGGATTACAGCATAGTAGTAATAATGGGTGATTTGAGTTACCCTGGTATTGACTGGTTGAATGTCATGGCAGGACATGCTAGGGAGATAAACTTTCTAGATGAAATAAATGACTGCTTTTTGGAGAAGCTGGTTCATGAACCGACAAATGGGGAAGTCATCTTGGACCTAGTCCTTAGTGGAACACAATATCTGGTGCAAGATATAAGGGTGTTGGGACCACTCGGCAATACTGTTCATAGCATGATTATGTTTGATTTAATAAATGGAGGCGGGACGGTAAGAAAATCCTCAGTACTATCTTTTAACTTTCAAAAGGGAGACTATGATAAAATGAGGACAACAGTTAAGAAAAAGCTAAAAGAAGCAGTTGTAAAGGTTAAAGATTTACATCAAGCTTGGCTGTTCTTACAAATACTATCTTGAATGCCCAAACCAGCTGTATTCCATGCTTTAAGAAAAGTGGAAATAAGTCCAAAAAACTGCAAGCATGGTTTAAAGGTGAGGTCAAAGAGGCTATTATAGCCAAAAAGCATCTTTCAGAAAATGGAAAAAGGAACCAAATGACGAAAACTGGGAACAACATAAGCACTGGCAAGTTAGATGTAAGGCATCGATAAGGCAAGCAAAGAGAGAATTTGAAAAAAAAAGCTTGCTGTGGAAGCAAAAATGCATAATAAAAACGTTTTCAAGTACATTTGTAGCAAAAAAACCTGTGAGAGTCAGTTGCACCATTGGATGAAAGAGGGGTAAAAGGGGCATTAAGAAGAGACAAGGCTATATTGGAGAGACTGAATGAATTCTTTGCTTTGGTCTTTACTGAAGAAGATGTAGAGAAGTTACCCATGCCTGAAATGGTTTTTAAAACTGATGCAGCAGAAGAATTGAAAGAAATATCGATAAACCATAAAGATGTATTACAACTATTTGATAAACTGAAGCGTAGCAAATCACCTGGACGAGATGGTATGCATCCAACGGTGTTGAAAGAACTGAAATATGAGATTGCAGACCTGCTATTACTAATCTGTGAACTATCATTAAAAACATCAGTAATACTTGAAGATTGGAGGATGGCCAATGTAATGCCAATTTTAAAAAGGATTCCAGGGGTGATCCGGGAAACTACAGACCGATGAGCCTGACTTCGGTACTGGGAAAAATGGTAGAAACCATTAGTAAGAACAAAATGTAGATAGTCATGGTTTAATAGGAGACAGCCAACATGGCTTTACTATTTTTATAAAGGTGTAAATAAACAGGTAGACAAAAGTGGGTCGATTGATCAATTTAATATATCTAGATTTTCAGGAAGTCTTTGACAAGGTTCCTCATGAGAGACTATTGGCAAAATTAAAAAATCATGGAATAGGTGGCAGTGTACTATTGTGAATCAGGAACTGGTTAAAATATAGAAAGCAGAGAGTAGTGCTAAATGGCCAATTTCCCAATGGAGAAAGTTGAATAGTAGAAACATAGAAACATGATGACAGAAAAAGACCACATGGCCTATCTAGTCTGTCCTTCCATATCAACAACTACAACAGTCCACGTTTTACCTTTAGAGATCCTCTGTGTTGGTCCCATGCTTTTTTGAATTCAGTTACTGTCCTCATCTCAACCACCTCCACTGGGAGACTATTCCATGGATCCACTACTCTTTCCGTAAAGAAATATTTCCGCATACCACTCCTGAATCTATCTCCCTTCACCCTCATCCCATGTCCCCTCATAGCAGAACTTGCTTTCAATTGAAAGAGGCTCTCTCCCTGAACATTTATGCCACGGAGGTATTTAAACATCTCAATCATATCACCTCTATCCCGCCTTTCCTCTAAGGTGTACATATTAAGATCCTTAAGTCTGTCCTCATACGCTTTATAATGAAGCCCACTAATCAATTTTAGTAGCCACCCTCTGCACCGACTCCATCCTGTTCACATCCTTTTGAGGGTGCGGTCTCCAGAATTGCACACTATACTCCAAATGAGGTTGCACCAAAGACTTATACAGAGGCATTATCACCTCCTTTTTTCTGCTAGCCATTCCTCTCCGTATGCACCCAAGCATCCTTCTAGCTTTTGCCGTCGCCTTTTCTACCTGTTTAGCTACTTTAAGATCATCAGACACAATCATGCCTAGGTCCCGCTCTTCTTTAGTGGACAAAAGTACTTCACCTCCTATACTGTATTGCTCCCTTGGATTGCTGCAGCCCAAATGCATGACCTTACATTTTTTAACATTAAATCCCAGCTGCCAAATTCTAGACCATTCTTCAAGCTTAGCTAGATCCCTCCTCATGTTATCTACACCTTCCTGGGTGTCTATTCTATTGCAGATTTTGGTATCATCTGCAAAGAGGCAAACCTTACCCGACAGCCCTTCTGCTATATCACTAACAAAGATGTTAAAAAGAATGGGACAAAGGACAGATCCCTGGGGCACACCACTGGTAACATCCTTCTCCTCAGAGTGAGCTCCATTTACTTGTACTCTTTGTTGCCTCCCACCCAACCAATTTCTAACCCAAGCAGTAACTTTAGGGTCCATCCCTAGGGTGCTCAGTTTGTTTATAAGTCGCCTGTGAGGAACAGTGTCAAAGGCTTTACTGAAATCTAAATACACCACATCTAGAGCTCTCCCTCGGTCCAACTCCCTGGTCACCCAGTCAAAGAAATCAATCAGATTTGTCTGACAAGACCTGCCTCTGGTGAATCCATGCTGCCTCGGATCCTGTAATCCTCTGGACTCCAGAAACCTCACTATTTTCTCTTTCAGCAGTGTTTCCAATAATTTACTCGCCACCGAAGTTAAACTAACCGGCCTGTAGTTTTCAACCACATCCTTACTTCCACTTTTGTGTAAAGGCACCACATGAGCCTCTCTCCAGTCCTTTGGCACCACTCCCAACTCCAACGAGGCATTGAAAAGGTCAGTCAGTGGAGTTGCTAGAACGTCCCCAAGTTCCCTCAGTATTCTAGGGTGTATCCCATCCGGTCCCATCGTTTTGTCTACTTTAAGTTGAGCTAGTTTCTCACGAACACAGTCTTCTGAAAATTGTTCAAGATGTCCCTCGCTTCTGTTCCTATTTGTGGGTGTTTTCTGCTCCTGGTTCTTCATCTGTGAACACGGAACAAAAATATTTGTTAAGCAATTCCGCTTTATCCTTATCAGCTTCTACATATTCCCCCCCTGCACCCTTGAGTCTGACAATACCACTTTTGCCCTTCCTCTTCTCACTAATATATCTGAAAAATGTCTTATCCCCCCATTTTATTGCATTGGCTATTTCCTCCTCCTTTTGAATCTTTGCCTTCTTGACTACTTTGCTAGCTTCTCTAAGTTTTTCCAAATACAGATGCCTGTCTTCCTCTCTCTGTGATCTCTTGTATTTCATGAAGGCCTCCCTCTTTTTCTTCACCTTTTTCAGCTACTTCCTTCGAAAACCATAGCGGTCTCCTTTTCCTTTTGCCTTTATTCACCATTTTAACAAAAATGTTGGTTGCCCTTAAAATACCCCCTTTCAGTTTTGCCCACTGTTTTTCTACATCCCCCAATAGTGGAGTACTCCAGGCATCTGTGCTGTTTACACTGCTTTTTAACATAATTGTAAATGACCTGGAAATCGGAATAACGAGTGGGGTAATCAAATTTTCAGATTACACAAAATTATTCAAAGTTGTTAAAACCCAAGAGGATTGTGAAAATTTTCAAGGGGGCATTAATAAATTGGAAGACTGGATGATCAAATGGCAGATGAAATTTAATGTAGACAAGTGCAAAGTTATGCACCTAGGAAAGAACAACCCAAACTATACTTACATGATGCAAGGTTCCATGTTAGGAACCACCACCCAGAAAAAAGATTTAGGTGTCATCGTGGATAACACGTTGAAACCCTCTACCCAGTGTTCAGTGGCAACCAAGAAAGCAAATAGAATGCTATGAATCTTAAGGAAAGGAATGGAGAATAAAACCAAGGATATTATAATGCCTCTGTATCGTTCCATGGTACGACCGCACCACACAGGTCTGCAACTAAAAAACTGTTTGATTATTTTCATCTAATTTCCATGTATTTTGGTGTGCTGAAAGCAAATAAAATATTGAAAAAACTCCTAGACGTCATGATTTGCCACAACAAACAAAATTGTCTTCAAATTTATCAAATTTTTTCAAATTACTATTAATTAATTCACGTAAGTGCATTTAAGATATAAAATGCCAAAAAAACCTTAAAGGGGTTGTCCAAGTTATGTAAAAAAAATATAGCACTGTAAATCTGATGGTCAGCAATATATACATAAGCTAAGCAAGTTTTAAGTCCGTGCTTCTAATGGTAGGAGGGAGGAGTGGCCTAGTGATTGGGGCAAGGTACCACAGACCGGAAGGTCGGTGGTTCAAATCCCACTAGAGGACAGCAACCTTGGGCCAGAAGGACTGGGGTTTCTAGTCCCACAGGTGCTCCTTGTGGTCTTGGGCAAGCCACTTAACCCTCCATTGCCCATGTTCCCCGTAAGTATTAGTGTATGTGTCTCATATCCCCTCATGTTAAAATGTATACCCCAATTGTGTTGTGACCACTTTGATTGAAGGATAAGGTGGTATACAAAACTGTCTAAATAAATAAATAATCTTTCCTGAAGAATCCAGTGGGAGGGAGACACAGGGCAGATAGCAGCAGCTCCGGTCAGTGCAGGAGGGCGTGGCCAGCACTGTGACGTCTCGTGTACAGACACAGAGCTGCTCTCTCCTGCATGCCACACTTGTGCACGAATCATCATCAGGTTCTTGGTTCTAGGCTGTTCACACTTTTTCATCGCAATTCGTGTTAGCTCGTCATTCTTTAACCGTTATGTTATGGCTCCGCGAAAGTGTATTAATTCGCCAGACAGTTTCTGTTTCATCTGTGGTGAATATACAGTGTTGAAGCCACAGCAGAATATTACAGACTTTGTGAAAAAAGTATACTTTGCATACTTTGGACTAAAAATTGGAGATCAAGATAAAGTCTGGGCGCCTCATAAAGTGTGCAAACGGTGTGTTGAGGACCTCCGAAACTGGTTCAAGGGTAAGAAAAAATCTTTCCGTTATGGGATTCCTATGGTATGGCAAGAGCAAAAGAACCATACTTTTGTTCATGCGATGTGAAAGGGTTTAATTCCAAATGGAAGCATTCCATTTCATACCCCAATCTTCACTCGGCAATTCGTCCCATCCCCCATGGCACAGATATACCAGTACCCAAGCCCCCTGCTACCTTGGAAGAGATACCTAGCTCCGATGAAGGTGAAGTTATACCTGAACCAGATGACGAATCAAGTTCTGACTTTGAAGATGATACAAGACCAAAATTGTTTTCTCAGGAGGAGATGAATGATTTGGTAAGAGACTTGAATCTTCCCAAAGATGCCGCTGAGTTACTCAGATCAAGGCTGAAAAGCAGGAATTTATTGTTGCCAGGAGTGTCATCTTCATGGTTCAGACATCGTGAAAAGGAGTTCGTTCCTTACTTCGCCCAGGAAGACAAGTTGGTTTATTGCATCGATGTTGAAGGTCTGATGGGTCAATTTAAAATCCAATATGATTCAGAGCAATGGCGTCTTTTTATAGATTCTTCAAAAAGAAGTCTCAAAGCAGTTTTACTCCACAACGGTTTTTACGCTTCCATACCTGTAGGTCATTCCGTACACTTGAAGGAAACCTACGAGAACTTGGAATTGGTTCTTCATAAACTTAAATATGAAGACCATGGTTGGCAAGTGTGTGGGGACTTGAAGGTCTTGTGCATGCTGCTCGGGCAACAAGCTGGGTATACCAAATATCCTTGTTTTCTGTGTCTATGAGACAGTCGAGACCGACAAAATCACTGGACCAAGAAGAGTTGGCAGCCGAGGGTGCTAACAGTCGGTGAAAAAAATGTCCTCCGAGAAACTTTGGTACCTTCCCATAAAGTTCTTCTACCACCTCTCCACATAAAATTGGGATTGATGAAGCAATTCGTAAAATCACTTCCAAGAGATGGAGAATGCTTCAAATACTTGGTCACCAAGTTTCCAGGCCTGTCGGAGGCAAAATTGAAGGAAGGTGTGTTCGTCGGACCAGACATTAGAAAGCTTATAGTTGATCAAGAGTTTGTCAGTACCATGACGGATCCTCAAAAAGAAGGGTGGATTGCATTTAAAGAAGTCGTACAGAAATATTTAGGCAATAACAAAGATCCTCACTACAAAAACATCGTCGGACGAATGCTGAAAGCATTTCAAGCTTTAGGTTGGCTGATGAGTTTGAAAATGCATTTCCTCCAGTCCCACCTTGACTACTTTCCTGAAAATTTGGGAGCTGTGAGTGAGGAACAAGGTGAATGATTCCACCAAGACATTAAAGAAATGGAAAGGAGATACCAGGGAAAATGGAGCATTACAATGATGGCAGACTACTGTTGGATGCTTCAGAGAGACATTCCAGATGCTACTCACAAGCGTAAATGCACCAAGAGGAGCCTCACAAGGAAGAAGAATCAAGTTTAGTGTGTGTAGGTGAGCTCATTTCAGTTCAAAAAAGGATTTTCATGAAGATATTGTAATAAAACTTTAATTTTATAAGTCTATTTCCATTTATTTTGAGGTATTGCCTTATTTAACATAGTTACCTAAATTGTCAGGAAACGTGATGTCCTATGACAAAATGGAGGTCATTTTCGGATTCAGCGCACCAAAAAACATAAAGATTACGTGGAATAACCAAAACAGCTCTCGAAAAAAAAATTTTTGCAGACCTATTTGTGCAATTCTGGTTGCCGTATCTTAAAAAGGATATAGCATTATTAGAAAAGGTACAGAGAAGAGCGGCCAAAATGGTAAGGGGGATGGAAGGATATCCCTATGAGGAAAGGCTTAAAAGGTTAGGGCATTTCAGTCTGTAAAAGAGAAGACTGAGGGTAGATATGATAAAGGTCTATAAATTAATGAATGGATTGGTGTACGTAAATGTAGATCGGTTGTTTAAGCCATCAAAATATAGAAAGACTAGGGGACATGCAATAAAGCTGCAGTGTAACCCAAAGAAGACTAATAAGAGAATATTTTTTAACTCAATGCATAATCAAACTCTGGAATTCGTTACTGGAGGATGTAGTTAAAGCTGTTTTTGTAGCTGGGTTTAAAAAGGTTTGGACAAGTTCCTGGAAGAAAGATCCATAAACCATTATTAAAGGGGACCTGAGAAATCCATTTGTTAGGTTCCACGATGCTTGTACTGGAACAATGTCTTTTGAGGAAACTGCTAGGTACTTATGACCTAAGTTTGCCACTGTTGGAAACAGGATACTGGGCTTGATGGACCTTGGTCTAACCCAGTATGGCATATCTTATATTCTTTTTCCTGGAGAGATTTCAGGCACAGAAAGGTAAATCTGAGAGTTGTCAGCATTAAAATGGTACTTAAAACTATGTGAGGAAATAAGTGCATCAAGGTACTGAATGTAGAGAAAGAAAAGGAGAGGCCCTAAGAAAGAGCCCTGAGGTACATCAATTGAAAGTGGGATGGCGGTAGAGGAGGAACCACCAGAACATACACTAAAAGTGTGATGAGAGAGATGAGAAGAAAACCAGGACAGAATAGAGCCCCTAAATCCAAGTGAGGGCAGGGGTATCAAGGAGACGGTGGTGATCAATGGTGTCAGCCAGCAGAAAGGTCAAGAAGGATGAGAACTGAGTAGAGACCTTTGGATTTGGCATGAAACAAGTCACTGGAGACTTTGGCAAGAGACATTTCTGTGGAATGTAGAGAACAAAAGCCAGATTGCAGTGGGTCTAGAACAGCGGTACTCAACATGTGGGTCGCAACCCCCATGGGGGTCGCCTCAGGATTTACCATGGGTCGCCTGACAAATCCGGGAATTATTATTTCTTTTCTAATTTATTGTTCTAATTTGATCGCAAAGCCTAAATTGCCAAATACTTTGAATTTAATCAATTTATATTTTACTTAGGCTATCCTTACTTACTTTTACCTGTTCGCCAGAAACGATGCACCTCAAGACGTTATTTAGATCACTTCCGGTTTTGTAATGGCGGGTATGGGTCCTACTAAAATTAAATTTTCTATGTAATATTATATAATACCAGTGACTCCATTGAAAATGAATGACAGAGACAAGAATACCAAGAAAAGAAAATATTGCGATGACTTTTTAAGGTATGGTTTCACCCCCTTATTTTCAGCAGGGATTGAGAAACCACAATGCATTATTTGTAACAAAGTTCTATCAGTGGAATCCGTGAAGCCAAATAAACTGAAATGGCATTTTGACAGTAAGTATCCCACCTTTGTAGGCAAGGATATTTGGTATTTTCAGAACAAAGCCGATGGAATCAAGAAAAGCAGACTTGATATTGGTGGAAGGTTCCACCAGCAAAACATAGCCGCTGTTGAAGCTTCATATATGGTGGCTCTCAGAATTGCCATAGCCAAGAAAGCTCACACCATTGCCGAGGAATTGCTGTTACCAGCAACAAAAGATATTGTTCGAGTCATGCTTGGAGATGAATTTGTACCGAAATTGAGTCCAATTTCCTTATCTAATGACATGGTCAGTAGACGAATAGCAGATATGTCTGCTGATATCCTTGACCAAGTATTCCAGGAAATGAAATCCGCTGTACTTGGACTATTTAGCATCCAGCTTGATGAATCCACAGATGTTTCAAACTATTCTCAGTTACTGGTTTACGTGAGATATATTAATGATGGCGAGTTTAAAGATGAGTTCCATTTTTGCAAGCCACCTGAAATGACAACAACTGCTTGTCATGTGTTTGAAATATTTTGTTCATTCCTGCAAAAACATGATATCCCCATCGACAAGGTTTGTGGTGTTTGCACAGACGGAGCTCCAGCTATGTTAGGATGTCAGTTGGGATTTCAAATTTGGTGTTCAATGAGTCGCCAAAAGCCATCGGAACTCACTGTATGATTCATAGACAAGTTTTAGCAATGAAGACGCTGCCACAAGAGCTGCAAGAAGTTATGATAAATGTAGTAAGCGCCGTTAATTTCGTAAAAGCGAGTGCTTTAAACAATCGACTGTTTACAAAACTTTGTAATGATTTGGATGCATCCAATAATGTTCTTTTACTACACACTGAGGTGAGATGGTTATCAAAAGGAAATTTTTAAAGCGCGTCTTTGATCTTCGCGATGAACTAAAAACGTTTTTTAAGCAAAAGGCAAAACCACAATTTGAAGCACTTTTCAGTGATAAAAAGCAGCTGCTGAAAATTGCTTACTTGGTTGACATATTTGCAATATTGAACAAATTAAATTTATCACTGCAAGGACCAGACAGAGCGTGCCTAGATTTATCCGAAAAGCTCCAAGCGTTTCAAATGAAACTTCGGCTTTGGCAGAAAAAGCTAGCTGAAAATAAAACGTACATGTTGCTCAACTTATCCGCTTTGAAGAAAATGAGATTGAACTTGACACAAGAAATGGAATTATAATTTCTATCAAACAGCACTTAGAAATGCTGGAAGAAGAAATTTCAGCGTATTTTCCAAATTTACCTGGCACACCATTTGCACTTGCCAGAAGTCCATTCACAGTTAAAGTTGAGGATGTTCCTGAGATTGCACAAGAAGAGTCCATTGAACTTGTTACCAGTGATGCAGCGAAAAATGATTTTTCTTCAGTCAGTAATTAAATTCTGTATCAAGTATTTTCAATTGTATCCTGGACTGTCTAAGATTGTGTTGCGTCTACTTCTTCCGTTTCCAACAACATATCTGTGTGAAACCGGCTTCTCAAGCTTGTTGCTTATCAAGAGTAAATACCGAAATAGACTTGCTGCAGAAGATGATCTTCGTTGTGCTCTTGCAAAGACTGAGCCAAGAATTTCACATCTGGCGAGAAGGAAGCAAGCACAACCTTCGCACTGATGGCATAGGCCTACTTTTTAGGTTTGACAACGCTAACATTTTTGCCCTTTGTCAGTCTTTTTGAATAAAGCATACTAAAACCGTTGACTACAAAATCATAATAATTTTGAAATCAAATATTGTTACTTGTTATTGTGATTAATTATTGTGGTTTAAATAAGTAAATTTTATAAATAAAAACATATTGCAAAGGCCTATAATGTATTAATAATTCAACAAATGATTACAGCGACAATGTGTTAACAGTAAAGGAAGAGAGACACATTTGATTTTATCATTGGGGGTCGTCACAAGTTGACCAATGATAAAAGGGGTTGCGGTACAAAAAAGGTTGAGAAACGCTGGTCTAGAAGGTCTTGAGAGGAAAGAAATTCAAGACAGTGGCGGTGAACTGCTCGTTCATGTAGTTTTGAAGCAAAGGGGAGGAATAGTGAAGCTTGTGAAGGTAAACACAAACTGCATTATTCAATTTGCATAATAATGAGTTTTCTTTGTAAATGTTAAATGGGATTGCAGGTTATCTGATATGTTTTGTTGGACCCTCTATGATTGGAAGATTTTGTGAGGAGTAAGGAAAGAAATGTACCCCTCTGATATGAATTTTTTGTTTTCCTTATATTTCTTTATGTTTGCTAATTGACAGGTATAGGAATTATTCTAGCCTTTAAATGTTTTTTCCAGGTGAGGGAATTGTTTGTTTTCTCCCCTTAATGTGGACTTCTAAGTTGATTGTTTTCTTATTGTTAGTCATGTGGTGCCTTTGTATTTATTTCTTATGTTTCCTGTCTTTTCGTTTAGGGATAGATTCTGACCCCCATTTAGCGGGGATATTCATCTGGGTTGGATGTTTATGACCGCTAAAAACCAGGGTGCCGATTCCACCCACAGAGTACCCCACATGTACATGTTCCCCGATTCCATTGTCTGCCCTGTACATCCAGGCTTTGCGATCTGAATGGGGGACTTCTTCCACTTCAGACGGTGGCAAGTGAAGAATACAGGCCCAGAAAAAGAGGTGAGGGGGTGCAAGGGATTCCCCACAGCCCAACCCTGGCCACTGCAGGCCCGATTGGGGGTTGGGCAGCAGGGAAAGGACCATTGTTGCATCTGAAATAGCTGTTTTACAGATCCTGGAGCAAGGCCCCTTGGGAAATGTAGTCTTTTCACCCAATCAATAAGGAGCAGTTGTGGAAAAAGTGGTTAAGCAACCAAAGGATTTTATTTCCCCTCCCGGGGTGGATTTTACCATGAACAGAAAACACAATCCATGTATTTACTGGTATTTGGACAAACAAAAGTTCCTTACCAGAAAAAGGCTTTCTTCAGCATTAACCAAGGTGAAAACAAACATTCAAACAAAACCACGCTGTTTCCTCACAGCTCTCTGTTTCCACGTGCTATCTGTGCTGTACTCTCTTTTCAAGCAGGCTTTCACCGTAATGAAACTATTCCATTGGCCAGAGATAATGTACATTATATCTATATCTTCTCCAGTATCAATACACTCTGGTTCACAGTCCATCAATTCCTCCTGGTCATAAGGAAATGTTTGAACCGGCACTGCTGTTGCCACGCCCTTTCTTACTGCTCCAGGCTTTACACGATATGCTTGGGTCAAAAACTGGCTTTCACACAGATTATCAGGCCCAATATTCTTTTCCCAGCACCATCCTTCGGGGTACAAACAGTCACTGTAATTAATTATATTCAAACCTTTTGGCTTACCTTTCAGCCTTACTGGTGGAGGTTTTCTCTTGTGCTTTTGAATAGCTGTAGGTTCCCAACCTAAGCCCTGCTCATAGCATTTCACTTGCCTCCTAGGCTTTCTGTCTCTCCCGTGCTCCCCAGGATATTGCAGACAATCTCCTTTGCCCTTGTTATATCCTGTCCTTGGGGTTTCTTTCTTTCTCCTCAAGAAGGAATCTGTCTCTCCTTTCCATAGAGACTCTGGCTTACTCTGGGTGTGGCAGGTGAAGGCCTGTGATCCACGGTGTCTGACATAAGCAGGCCAACATAGCTAGCTTGACCTGTAAATGAAGCCTGTGGAGAGGCACATAGGAATTGCACATTCCCCATTATGCTGCTATTGTAGGATAGAACTCTGTAAGAGAACTAAACTAACTTAGGTAAGCAAAACTGAGAGATGGAAAAATACAGAAAAGTATGTTTAAAAGTTACTGATAAGAAAAAGTACATCTGCAAGGAATATAATTGGGAGTGCTGACAGATGAGTTGCAGAGCCCTGCTCCCCTGCATGCACAAATTGGCTCTATGGCCTTGAGAGTGTGAAAGTAACAAGTTGATGAACTGACCATTGTAATTGGGACTAGAAGGGGGGTATGCAGGTGCCATGCCCACTGAAGGAACATAATTGGATAATCTTATCAGTACCGGGACCAATGGAAGAGGTACGGGAGAGTACCGAGACCAATGAAATGTTTTTCTATACCTAGAATGGAACAGAAGTCTATAAAAGTTGTTGTAATGCTAGAAAACGTTGCTCAGCCATTTTGAAATTGACTTGCTTGAGACTTGTGCACAAATAAATGATTTGGACCTTTTGAACAGACTCCTGGTATCATTGGTTTGTCTGCGCTTTGCTGCTACATGGGCATAGCTGTCTTCAGTGTAGCTCTCAATAGCTTCTCTCTCCAGCTCATATGCCTCACTTTCTGCTTCTTCAGCCAACTCTTCATTACCTCCTTCTCTGCCTACCTTACTTCACTTCATAAGCTCACCTGAACCTTCTTTAATAGGGTGAATTCTGGGGCCGTGCTCAACTCCACCCCCTAACAGGTGTCCTGCATTACCTTGTGATTCACCCCTTGAATGATAGCACCGGCGTTTCTCTTGCCTCTGTGCCTGGTTCCCACGGTAACCAGGAGCCATGTGCTTCTGTTTACAGCTCAGCTCTACTTGCTGGCTTTTTAGCTTCATTACACGGACTAGAAGGACCCACTATGTCACAATATCCAGAGGCCGGCTGCACCCATTTCTGGATTTAGCCATTATTTTATTTTGAAGAATGATATTTAAGGCTCGTCTATCAGACCACGTCACACCCATCTTGTACGAACTTCACTGACTCCCAATTGCCAGTAGAATAAAATACAAAACCATAATGACCACATGTAAACTAATTAATAATATAGCACCCTCTTACATCACATCCCTAATCCACATCCACCAAGATTCCAGATCCAGAAGAAGAACCAATCAGAATATGCTCTTAGTTCCAACTTCATACCGTAAGTCTAAACAAACAATAAGTAACAGGGCTTACACATATCTAGCCCCCACCCAATAGAATGCCCTCCCTGAAGCCCTGAGGGAAATTAAAGACCTCCAAACTTTCCGAAAAGAATTAAAAACATTCCTTTTCATTGAACATTACAACAATCACAATCCCAATCAAAATTACAACCATGCCCTCCACCCCCACACACACAGCACCGTATCTCTACCAAGGATGATATGATGCCTCTGTTTCGTTCCATGGTACAACTGCACCTTGAAAAGCGTGTGCAATTTTGGTTGCCATATCTTAAAAAGGATATAGCAGAAATTAGAAAAGGTACAGAGAAGAGCCACCAAAATAGTAAAGGGGATGCAAGAATACCCCTATGAGTTAAGGTTTAAAAGGTTAGGGTTCTTCAACTTGGAGAAAAGGCGGATACAGAAAATAGTTTTTCACTAAACGCATAATCAAACTTTGGAATTTGTTATGGGAGGATGTAGTAAAAGCTGTTAGTATAGCTGGGTTTTAAAAAGGTTTGGATAAGTTCCTGGAGGAAAGGTCCATAAACCATTATTAAAGAGGACCTGGGTAATCCTCTGCTTACCACAGGACAAGCATTGTGGAACCTGTGTATCTTTCTGGGAACCTATCATGTATTTGTGACCTGAATTGGCCACTGTTGGAAACAGGATACTTGGCTTGATGGACCTTGGTCTGACCTAGTATGGCATTTCTTATGTTCTAAACTATCACCACACAGGTGTACCAATTTGTTATGCTACATGATCTGTTAATCTTTTAGGACACTGATGGCATTTTCAAAACACAGCCAGTGTGTTACACAATGTCTGTGTTACAGCCACACATACTGTACATGATTCAGAAGCAGCAGGCAGTGTACACAAAAGCAACAAATAGCAAAAAATGTCTTTATGCAATGGGACCAGTATGGACAGTGGACTTTAACATGCCCATGGGCAGGCAGTGGGACAACTCATTTAGACTGCTAAATATGAAAAGATTGTGAGAGAGAGTCTGCCAGAACCACAGTCATGCTTGCTCTTTTCTACAGAAGATTTTTCATTCAAAATATTCTCCCCCATAAAACTCTTTAGTATGTGTGTATTGTGTAAGATGTTGAACAAGAATAAAGATATTGCCAATTACTAACCACTCATCGGCGATCTGCTGCAATTTCACACAGTGATGGCACGTTAACAGAATCACCAGAAAATAATTTGTTTTTCTTTAAAGTTACTCACAGGGAACAAGAATGCAAATCTGCGTGATTAGTTAAGAAGTGAACAGTTGCCAAGCTGCCAGAGACCATGCCTGGCAGAGCTGGGCCTATTGTAAGCCTGAGGCTTGTGCTTAGTCATTGACTGCAAAATCTCTTTCTTCTTCGCTTCCCTCCCAGTAAATATGTAAATATTAATTCTAAGCAAGCAATGTCACACTTCAGGTCAATATTCGATCATATAGCAGTGATATTCATCTACATTCTTGATATTCAAAAACACTGGTGTGGTCAACAACTGGTGGCAACCAGATAAATGCTTTTCTTTTTGACAAATATGAGGAACCACAAAATGGCAGATACATTCTGGGGACAGGACTAAAATTCAATCATATAGCAGTGATATTCATCTACATTCTTGATAAATTTATCCTTTTAGGTGTACAGCATGAAAAGCAGTCGCAACTTTTAAACAGGCATAAAGATAATTGGATAAAGCATCTCCTTATCTTTTTACAGCAGCCTTTTCTTTGAATAGTAATCTCATGTATTTTATGGAGGTCATTTTAGAAGTCCTGTTCAACTTCTTCCCATGGAAATAAAGTTGTGGTCAACATTATTGGCACCCTTGCATTTTAGGCATGTTGTTTACAATATCTTGAGAAATAATTGGAAATATTCCAACTGTATGTCATCATAATATTTTAATAGTATGTTTAAAGGTATACAACAAAAAATGAT
Source organism: Ichthyophis bannanicus (assembly GCA_033557465.1). Lineage (NCBI taxonomy): Eukaryota > Metazoa > Chordata > Amphibia > Gymnophiona > Ichthyophiidae > Ichthyophis > Ichthyophis bannanicus. Next base: position 353,602,153 of record CM066033.1, read on the forward strand.
GTCTGTGCAACTCATACATAGTAATTTCTGAGGAAAAAACAAAATATGATCTGGACAGGATTAAGGCCACCCTTCACTAATATTTGATTGCACAACCCTTGGCAGTGATGACAGCCTCCAAATGTTCCTTGTAGCCATCTATAAGTTTCATGTATCTGTCTGTTCATAGTTTCTCCCACTCTTCAACTGTAATTTGTTCCAGCTCGTGAATGTTTCCAGGATGCCTTTTACCAATGGCAGATTTCAGCTCTTTCAAAAGGTTCTCGTTGGACTGAGATCAGGACTCATTGCTGGCCAGTTTAAAACAGCCAATTATTTTTCCTTTTTAACAATTCTTTTGTACTTTTAGAAGTACAGTCAAACCTCGGTTTTCATGATTAATCCGTTCGAAAAAGTCTGACTAAAACCGAAACGTATGAAAACTGAAGCAATATTTCCCATAAGAAATAATGTAAATCCAATTAATCCGTTCCAGACACCCAAAAATATTCACAAAAAATACATTTTATAGAGAATAACTATATTTTTACATACAGAAAACAATGAGAAATAAATATAAATGATTAATGAAATGGATAAATGAACATTTAACATCACTGAAAGCAAGCTAAGTACAGTACTGTACAGTACAGTATGTTAACATCTGGCCTTAGCCACCCCTGACAAGCTGCTGTACCCAGCTCTCTTCGGAATCACATTGAATTCAGTCCATTAAAATACCTTTACATTATCTGCTCAATGCTTCAGAATGGCAGAAAATCTTAATGATATAGCTTCAGACGTACCCTGCAAGAGAAAGAACTGCCTCCCACATTCATGCAACATCTCCTGCTTACGTTGACAGCTTTTCTTCCCTGCTACCGGGACAAAATCTCAGTCAAAAGACGTTGAAAACCGAAGCAATGCATGAAAACCGGGACAAAATCTCAGTCAGAAAAGACGTTGAAAACCGAAGCGTATGAAAACCGGGGCAAATGAAAACCGAGGTTTGACTGTATATTTTGGGTCATTGTCCTGCTGAAAGACCCATGACCTTCGACTCAGACGTAGCTTTCTGACACTAGGTAGCACATTTCACTCCAAAATACCTTGGTAGTCCTCTTACTTCATGATTCCTTTAATACGTTCTAGGCCTCTGGTTCCTGAGGCAGCAAAACAGCTTCACAACTTTATGGAACCTCCACCATATTTAACTGCAGGAAAGGTGTTTTTCCTTATAGGCTTCATTTTTTTGCCTGTAAATATATCATTGGTCTGCATTGCCAAAGAGCTCAAGTTTGGTTTCATCTGTCCACTGAACATTTTCCCATAAGGATTGTGGTTTCTCAAGGTGGGTTTAGGCAAAGATCAGGCAAAGATTCAGTCTCTCCGCTCCTCATTTGGTTTCTGTCCACCTCCTCTCTCACTTCCCCCTGCTTCTCCCACACCTGTTCCCCCTTGTTTTCCCTCGCTCCCACATATTTTCCCACACACTTGGTGAGAGTTTCGGCCCATTACCACTTCTGAACTTGTCAAGGCAATCTCTACTTCTCACAAGACCACCTGACCTCTTGACCCACTCCCTTCCTCTTGGCTCCTTGACCAATCACTCTCGCTCATCCCTTACATTCTCCTCATACTCAACTCTAGCCTTACCTCCGGTTGCTTCCCCACAAGCTGGAAGCATTCTCTGGTCCGCCCTCTCCTTAAAAACCAACCCTCGATCCTGCTGTTCCCGTCAATTGGTGTCCGGTTTCCAACCTCCCTTTTTTGTCCAAAGTCCTCGAAAAACTTGTTTTCCTGCAACTCACCTCTCATCTCAATTCCACCCTTTCACTACAGCCCCGTCAATCTGGATTTAGGGCTGGCCACAGTACTGAGACTATTCTCATGGCTCTCCTCAGCGAAATACATCATTCTCACGATCGTGGTGATTTATCTATTGTTTTTTCTCTGGATCTCCCTGCTGCATTTGATGTTGTTGACCACCGCACCCTTCTCACCCATCTATCAGACATTGGTATTCACAGCACTGTTCTTCATTGGCTTCGGTCCTTCCTTTCATCTCACACTTTTGCTGTCCAGTCAGGCCTCAAGGCTTCCCCCTCCTTTCCCTTACACTGCGGTGTCCCCCAGGGTTCCATCCTTGCTCTCCTTCTTTTCAACATCTTCCCTGCCCCTCTTGCCCTGCTCATTCAACAGGCTGGTATATCTGCTTACTTCTACGCAGACTACATTCTTCTAGTTCACCATACGAATTCTTTTGCCCCGGATCTTTCTGCACTCAACACATGTCTTGCGTTCATCTACACTTGGTTCACCAGTAATTTCCTTATCGTCAACCCCTCCAAGTCCTCCGCTATGTGGTTTACTTTCGGTGCCCCCTACCCTAACCTGGAGCCTGTTATGTCTGCCCTCCCTATCCCTTTGGTTCCCACTCTCTGTTCTCTTGGTGTGACTCTTGATCCCTCGCTTTCCTTCCACCAACACATATCTGCAATCGCACATAGCTCTTTCTTCCATCTTCGCAAGATTCGGGCTGTTCGGTCATTTGTTCCAGTTTTATCCCTTACCACCCTTGTCCTCTCACTGGTAATCACTCGGCTTGACTACTGCAACTCACTCTTCACAGGTCTCCCTCAATATCAGCTTCGGCGCCTTCAATTAATTCAAAACACAGCTGCCTGCCTTCTTATCCATTCCTCCCGTCGTGATCACGTTACCCCCCTGTCTTCTGGCCCTTCATTGGCTCCCCATCAAGGTTAGATTTATATACAAGTTTCTCACTATCATACATAAGATTCTTCATACTAGCACGCCCCGGTATCTGGCTGACATCATCTATCTTCAGCCCACTCCCCGTCTACTTCGCTCTGCTCACGGCAACCATCTCTTTCTCCCATCTCCTGCCCAAGCTCGCCTTGAACTAACTCGCCATGCTGCTTTCTTCTTTTTGAGTCCGGCCCTTTGGAAGTTCCTCCCACTCTCCCTCCGCACCGAACTGTCCTTTCTGCGGTTCAAGTCTCTCCTCAAGACCCACCTTTACTGTCAGGCCTATGATCTCCCTACTCTGCCCGATTCCTCCACACTTGTGAAAATTCCATGACCCAACATTGTTCACAATCACCACAGCTCCCCTCCTCCCTCCCACCATTGGTACCTTGTTGTGTCTAATATTCATGGTGTTTTTTTTATTGTACACCGCCACGACACCTTGGTAAAGGCGGTATATCAAATAATGCAAATAAAGATAAAGATAAAGGTGTGCCTTTTTATGTCTGTCTTTGAGCAGTGGGGTCCTTCTTTGGCTTTTGCTTATGAAGTTCTTCTTTGTTTAATGCTTGGTGTATGATAAGGGTTGAAACCCACTCCAGATTGCTCCAGATCAGCCTTAAGCTCTTTGGATGTTGTAAGTAGTGTTTTTCCAACCGTTCACACTAACCTTCAAAGATTTCTTGGACAAAATTTCCTCTTCCCATCACATCCTGGGAAGATCTTGTCAGTTCCATGAGCAGAAACCTTCTTAATAACATTGTGAACTGTAGACATAGATATCTCAAGGTCTTTGGAGATGGCCCTGTACCCCTTTAAAGTTTGATATTTCGTGCTAATGGCTTTTCTGTCAGTATCAGGCAGCTCTCTTGTCTTCAGTATTGTGAAAGTGGAACAGGTAGTGAATGTGGCCATTTTAAACATTAGAGCCATCTTTCAATAGTTGATTCAAGTCATGTGAATAATGACAATTGATCACGGGTGCGTCTAATTTTACTGCAGTGGGAATGTGGTTCTTCTGTTCAAACTGATTTGAATTGTTTATAAGGGTGCCAGTAATCATGTCCTGAAAATGTCCAGTTTTTATACTATTTCCTTTTTTAATTGCTCTTCTTTTATTTGATTCATTTAAGTATCAAATATGTGTGCATATATAGTCCAAAGCCATTTCACCGGCCACTACTTTTTAGGAGATATTTCATAGAAAAATGACAACAGAAAAAGACCATATGGCCTATTTAGTCTGCCCTTCCATATCAACCACTACAAGCGTCCCCTTTTTTCCTTTAAAGAACCTCTATGTTTGTCCCATGCTTTTTTGAATTTAGATACTGTCCTTATCTCTACCACCTCCACTGGGAGACTATTCCACTCATCTACCACTATTTCTGTAAATAAATATTTCTGTACATTACTCCTGAGTATATCCCCTTTTGCCCTCATCCCCTTTTGCCCTCATCCCCTTATGCCCTCATCCTCATCCTATGTCCCCTCATAGCAAAGCTTGCGTTCATTCAAAAGAGGCTCTCCTCCTGTGCATTTATGCCACGGAGGTATTTATATGTCTCAATCATATCACCTCTATCCCACCTTTTCTCTAAGGTATACATATTAAGGTCCTTAGGTCTGTCCTCATATGTTTTATAATGAAGACCACTAACCATTTTAGTAGCCACATCTGCACCGACTTCAACCTGTTTATATTGTTTTGAAGGTGCGGTCTCCAGAATTGCACACAATACTCCAAATGACGTCGCACCAAAGATTTATACAGAGGCTCCATCACCTCCTTTCTTCTGCTGGCCATTTCTCTCTCTGTGCACCCAAGCATCCTTCCAGCTTTAGCTGTTGCCTTTTCTAATTGTTTAGCTATTTTGAGATCACCAGATACAATCACGCCTAGGTCCCAGTCTTCTTTTGTGGACAGCAGTATGTCACCCTCTGTACTGTATTGCTCCCTTCAATTGTTGCAGCCCAAATGCATGACCCTACGTTTTTTAGCATTAAATCTCAGCTGCCAAATTCTAGACCATTCTTCAAGCTTAGCTAGATCCCTCCTCATGTTATCTACACCTTCTTGGGTGTCTGCTCTGTTGCAGATTTTGGTATCATCCGCAAACAGGCAAACCTTACCCGGCAGCCCTTCCACAATATCACTAACAAAAATATTAAAAAGAATCAGACCAAGGACAGATCCCTGCGGCATACCACTGGTAACCTCCTCCTCCTCAGAGTGAGCTCCATTTACCTGTACCCTTTGTCACCTCCCACTCAACCAATTTCTAACCCAAGCAGTAACTTTAGGGTCCATCCCTAGGGTGCTCAGTTTGTTTATAAGTCGCCTGTGCAGAACAGTGTCAAAGGCTTTACTGAAATCTAAATACACCACATCTAGGGCTCTCCCTCTGTCCTTACTCTCTGGTCACCCAGTCAAAGAAATCAATAAGATTTGTCTGACAAGACCTGCCACGGTGAATCCATGCTACCTTGGATCCAGTAATCTGTTGGACTCCAGAAACCTCACTATTTTCTCTTTCAGCAGCGTTTCCAATAATTTACTCACCACCGAGGTTTAACTAACCGGCCTGTATTTTTCAACTACATCCTTACTTCCGCTTTTGTGTAAGACCACATGTGCTCCTCTCCAGGTCTCTGGCACCACCCCCGACTCCAAAGAGGCATTGAAAAGGTCAGTCAGTGGAGCTTCTAGAATGTCCCCAAGTACCTTTAGTATTCTTGGATGTTTTCCCGTCTGGTCCCATTGCTTTGTCCACTTTTAGTTTAGCTAGTTCCTCATGAACACAGTCTTTTGAAAATCATTTAAGATGGCTCTTGCTTTTGTTCCTGTTTGTGGGTGTTGTCTGAGGTCCTGTTCCTGGCCCTTCATCTATGAACTCATAACAGAAATATTTGTTAAGTAATTCCACTTTATCTTCATTAGCTTCTACATATTTATTTATTTATTTATTTATTTATCATACATTTGTATACCGCTACTTCCAGCGATCAGTAGCGGTTTGATTAACGAAACGTATTTGTACAATCATGTCAAAATTTAGAAATATATACACATTGATTTGGCGGAGAAAGCACAGCACACGTGGGAAGGTCATAAGGGAATGATTCAGACATTACATATTTACTTATTTACATAAATTGCCACCATGTTTCATTGGGGGGTATCATTTCTACCCCTGGGATTATAACAGATTGTATTGGCACTGGAAAAGATGTGTCTTGAGCTTCTTTCTGAATTCCATAAGGTCTTTGACAGCTCTTAGCTCCGGTGGTAGTTGGTTCCAGATGGACGGGGCCGAATAGGAGAATGCTCGTTGGCTAGTAGTGGTATTTACAGATCTGATATTCCTCCCCCTCACCCTTGAGTCTGACAATACCACTTTTGCCCTTCCTTCTCTCACAAATATATCTGAAAAATGTCTTATCCCCCCATTTTATTGTATTGGCTATTTCCTCTTCTTTTTGTATGTTTGCTTTCTTGACTACTTTGCCAGCCTCTCTAAGTTTTTCCTAATATAGATGCCTGTCTTCCTCTCTTATATTTCATGAAGGCCTCCCTCTTTTTCTCACCTTTTCAGCCATCTCTTTTGAGAACCATAGTGGCCTCCTTTTCCTTTCACCTTTATTTACAATTTAAACAAAAAGGCTGGTTGCCATTAAAATATCCCCTTTCTGTTTTGCCCACTGTTTTTCTACATCCCCCAGGTGTTCCCATCCTGCTAATAACTCCTTGAGGTATTGACCCATCTTGGCAAAGTTAGTTGTCCTAAAGTCTAAGACCCTCACTTTTGAATGGATTTTATCAGCCCTAGTCCTAATACTCAATCACACCATCTGGTGATCACTGGATGCGAGATGATCTCCCACTATAACATCAGAAATATTTTCCCCATTGGTAAGTACCAAATCCAGTATGGCCCCTTGACGTGTGGGTTTTGTTACCAATTACCTGAATAGTTCTTCCTGTAAAGAATCCAGGATCTCCTTGGTTTAACTGCAAAGTTGCAAATAATGTTGGCTATATGTATAAATGTTAATTTCAGAATGCTATTTTCCTCCTCTTATCTCCAGTCCAGTCCAGACGTGTGGATTTTTGCATCCTACCAGCAGATGGAGACTGAGAATGAATGGTTTGATGATGTCACAGTATACAGGTGTTGTGCAGGCTGCTCCCCCCAGTATTTCTCAGTCTCCAGCAGATGGAGGTTGGCTAAAGCCTGTGCAGTCTGTTACTAGTTTGGAGAGACATTGTGGGTCTCATGGTGCAGATCAGTGAGTGAAGTGTGGTGGTGGTGGCCAAATACCGGGCCCTGGGGTACAGAACCTAGTGGTACCAAGTCCCTCTCAGCACCTTTCTTCCTTTATGCATTTGCTGAAGCACAGCTTGAGGGGATCCCTGGCTGTGATGGAGTCATTCACTCCTTTCCTTCCCCCAAGTTTTGGGAGGGGGCAGGGCATGGCCATAATGGGTGGAGTGTGCCCCTCCTCAATTGGAGGGGGCCCGGAGAGATGTTTTGAAGCACTTGATGCTAAAAAAAAAAAAGACTACTGTGTTGATCTCATAAGAAATGCCATACTGGGTCAGACCAAGGTCCATCATGCCCAGTATTCTGTTTCCAACAGTGGCCAATCTAGGTCATATGTACCTAGCAGTTTCCCCAAGAGACACAAGTTCCACAATGCTTGTACTGGGTCAAGCATTGATATCTTGTACTGGGTCAAGCATTGATATTGAGGGAGGAGTGGTCTAGTGGTTAGGACAAGGTACTTCAGGCCGGAGGGCCAAGGGTTCAAGTCCCACCTGGGGACAGCAATCTCAGGCCGGAGGGACTGGGATTTCTAGTCCTATAGGCACTCCTTGTGGTCTTGGGGAAGCCACTTAACCCTCCATTGCCCATGTTCCCTGTAAGTATTAACGTATGTGTGTCATATCCCCTCGTGTTAAATGTATCCCCCAATTGACCGCTTAGACCCGGTGAAAAGCGGAATATAAATACAGCTAAATAAATAAATATCTTCGGTCACTTCTTAATAATGGTTTATGGACCTTTCCTCCAAGAACTTGTCCAAACCTTTTTTAAACCCAGCTACACTAACAGCCTTTACTACATCCTCCGGTAACAAATTCCAGAGTTTGATTACACGTTGAGTGAAAAAATATTTTCTTTTATTAGTCTTAAATAGTTTACCTTGTAGCTTCATTGCATGTCCCCTAGTCTTTCTATATTCTGATAAGGTAAACAATCGATCTACGTTTACCCGTTTCACTCCGTTCATTAATTTATAGACTTCTATCATATCTCCCCTCAGCCGTCTCTTTTCCAGGTTAAAGAGCCCTAACCTTTTTAGCCTTTCTTCATAGGAGTATCCTTCCATCACCTTTACCATTTTGGTGGCTCTTCTCTGTACCTTTTCTAAAATCGCTATATCCTTTTTAAGATACGGCGACCAGAATTGCACACAATATTCAAGGTGCGGTCTCACCATGGAACGATATAGAGGCATTATAATATCTTTTGTTTTATTTTCCATTCCTTTCCTTATCATACCTAGCATTCTATTTGCTCTCTTGGCCGCCGCTGCACACTGGGCCGAGGGTTTTAACATGGTATCCACAAAGACGCCTAAATCTTTTTCCTGGGTGGTGGTTCCTAATGTGAAACCTTGCATCGTGTAACCATAGTTTGGGTTGTTCTTCCCTAGGTGCATAACCTTGCACTTGCCCACATTAAATTTCATCTGCCATTTTGATGCCCAGTCTTCCAATTTATCAAGATCCTCTTGCAATTTTTCACAATCCTCTTGGGTTTTAACAACTTTAAATAGTTTTGTGTCATCTGCAAATTTGATAACCTCACTCGTTATTCCACTTTCCAGGTCATTTATGAATATGTCAAAAAGTAGCGGACCCAGCACAGATCCCTGGGGTACACCACTATTCACCTTTCTCCATTGGGAAAATTGGCCTTTTAGCCCTACCCTCTGCTTTCTATCTTTTAACCAGTTCCTGATCCACAATAGTACACTGCCTCCTTCCCATGACTCTTTAGTTTTGCCAAAAGTCTCTGATGAGGGACCTTGTCAAAGGCTTTCTGAAAGTCCAGATACGCAATATCAACTGACTCACCTTTGTCCACCTGTTTATTCACTCCTTCAAAAAAACATAACAGATTAGTAAGACAAGATCTACCTTGTCTAAAGCCATGTTGGCTGTCTCCCATTAGGTTGTGACTATCTACATGCTGAGTAATTTTATTCTTTATGATGGTTTCTACCATTTTTCCCGGTACTGACGTCAGGCTCACCGGTCTGTAGTTTCCCAGATCACCCCTGGAACCCTTTTTAAAAATTGGTGTTACATTGGCGATCCTCCAATCTTCAGGTATTAGAGATGATTTTAATGATAGTTCACAGATTACTGATAGCAGTTCTGCAATCTCATATTTCAGTTCTTTCAACACCCTTGGATGTATACCATCCAGCCCAGGTGATTTGCTACTCTTCAGTTTATCTAATAGTTGTAAGACATCTTCCCGATGTATCGATATTTCCTTCGATTCTTCTGCACCTTTAAATACCACTTCAGTCATGGGTAACATCCCTACATCTTCCTCAGTAAAGACCAAAGCAAAGAATTCATTCAGTCTCTCCGCTATCGCCTTGTCGCCTCTTAGTGCTACTTTAACCCCTTTATCATCTAATGGACCAACTGACTCACAGGTTTTTTGCTACGAAAGTACTTGAAAAGGTCTTTATTTCGCATTTTTGCTTCCGCAGCAAGCTTCTTCTCAAATTCTCCCTTTGCCTGCCTTATCAACGCCTTGCATTTGACTTGCCAGTGCTTGTGCTGTTTCCAGGTTTCGTCGTTTGGCTCTTTTTTCCATTTCCTGAAAGATGCTTTTTTGGCAACAACAGCCTCTCTGACCTCACCTTTAAACCATGCTGGCAGTTTTTTGGACTTCCTTCCACTTTTCTTAAAGCGTGGAATACAGCTGGTCTGGGCTTCCAAGATAGTATTTTTCAACAACACCCAAGCTTTATGTACGTCTTTAACCTTCGCAACTGCTCCTTTTAGTTTTTTATTAACTGTTTTCCTCATTTTATCATAGTCTCCCTTTCGAAAATTAAAAGGTAGTACTGTGGATTTCCTTACTATCCCTCCTCCACTAATTAAATCAAAGGCGATCATGCTATGATCACTATTGCCAAGTGGCCCCAACACCCTTATCTCTTGCACTAGATCTGGTGTTCCACTAAGGACTAGGTCTAGTATGGCTTCCCCTCTGGTCGGTTCATGAACCAGCTGCTCCAAGAAGCAGTCATTTATTTCATCTAGGAACTTTATCTCCCTAGCATGTCCTGACGTGACACTGACCCAGTCGATACCGGGGTAATTGAAATCACCCATTAATCACCCATTAATTGAAATCACCCATTATTATTACTGCGCTGTAACTTTTGTTAGCTTCCCTGATTTCTTTGAGCATTTCATCATCCATTTGGTCATTCTGGCCAGGCGCTCGATAGTACACCCCCACTGCCATTGACTTCCCCCTTTTATATGGAATTTCAATCCATATAGATTCTACACCAGATTTTGTTTCCTGCAAAACTTTAATCCTTTCTGAGTCAATGCCCTCTCTAACATAGAGCGCAACCCCTCCACCAATTTGATCAGCTCTATCATTACGATATAGTTTGTACCCAGGTATCACAGTGTCCCACTGGTTGTCCTCCTTCCACCATGTCTCTGATATTCCAATCATATCTAACCTTTCATTTAGTGCTATATATTCTAACTCTCCCATCTTATTCTTTAGACTTCTAGCATTTGCATACAAGCATTTTAGAGAATGTATTTTATTCATGTTAATTTGGCTATTGTTAGACATGGGTAAATTGGGATCTTTAAGCTCTGTCTGCTCCATACTTGGGGGCATTTGGGCTACTTTACTCTTTTGTGGAACCTCTCTGCTTTTGGTAGTATCCTTCAAGGATACATTCTTCCGAACCATCCGCTCTTGGGCGACTGTCGGCTTTCCCCTAATATCTAGTTTAAAAGCTGCTCTATCTCCTTTTTAAAGGTTAATGCCAGCAGCCTGGTTCCATCCCGGTTAAGGTGAAGCCCATCCCTTCCGAAGAGCCCATCCTTTCCCCAGAATGTTCCCCAGTTCCTAACAAATCCAAACCCCTCATCTCTGCACCATTGTCTCATCCACGCATTGAGACTCCGGAGCTCTGCCTGCCTTTTGGGTCCTGCGCGTGGAACAGGAAGCATTTCGGAGAATGCTACCCTGGAAGTTCTGGATTTCAACTTCCTACCTAAAAGCCTAAATTTAGCCTCCAGAACCTCCCTACCACATTTTCCTATGTCATTGGTACCGACATGTACCAAGACAGCAGACTCCTCCCCAGCACTATCTAAGACCTTATCTAGGTGGCGTGTGAAGTCCGCTACCTTCGCACCAGGCAGGCAGGTTACCAGGCGATCCTCACGTCCACCAGCCACCCAGCTATCTACATGCCTAATGATCGAATCACCAACTATAACGGCTGTCCTAACCCTTCCCTCATGGGCACATGGCCCTGGAGAAACTTCCTCGGTGTGAGAGGGTTTTACATCACCTGGAGGACAGGTCCTAGTTACAGGATCACTTCTTGCCACACCAGGGTGATGCTCTCCTGTCACGTGACCTCTCTCCTCCATGGCAACAGGGGTGCTACCAGACTGGAGGTGGGACATCAGGACTATATCCCTGTAGGTCTCGTCTATGTACCTCTCTGTCTGTCTTATGTTTTCCAAGTCTGCTACTTTAGCCTCTAGAGAACGGACTTGTTCCCTGAGAGCAAAGAGCTCCTTGCACCTAGTGCACACGTAAGACCTCTCGCCAAGTGGGAGAAAATCATACATGTGACACTCAATGCAAAAGACTGGAAAGCCCCCATTCCGCTGCTGGACTGCTGTCTGCATCTTAGTTTTAATTTTGTGTCTAGATCTTTAAGTTCTTACTTACTAGGGATTGCTATGGGTATTTATACCAATAAAACTGTACCTAATACGTTTAATATACCTTGTTCACCTGAAGCTTAATTAATCTCAGGTCCTTAGTGTATGACTGATTTGGGTAATGAGCTTCACCTGAAAGCACCTCCTGTCTTTTAAGATGTGTAAGTACCTATAAAGCTATGATTATCCCAGGGGAGGGAGGGAGGGAGGGAGGGAAATAACACTTATTAAAAGAGGGCTGCTACACAGTACCCTGTCTTGTGCTGCTGAGGTAAGCTAAATTCTGATTTGATTTAAATTATAGCTCTTAGCTGCTGCTAGGCTCTAACTTCTTATGAAATTTAAACTACAAGCTCTCTGCTGGGTACTAAATTTAACCAGAAAGCTCTCTTCTGTGTATTAAATTTAAACTAAAAGTACTTTGCTGTTACTTGGCCCTGAGTGACTATTAAATTTAAACTACAAGCTCTCTGCTGGGTATGAAATGTAACCAGAAAGCTCTCCTCTGTGTTTTAAATGCAAACTTTAATTGCTGCTACTAGGCCCTAACTGATCCAACAAAAAACAGTGGGTTCACAGATTAAGTAGCTTTAATACAAAGAATTCTTTTTAGAAAATTACCAGAAGTATATACTTACAGTTGCAGATTTCTCTCCAGAAGTAACAGGCCCCCTTTCTAGTCCTTCCATCTCACTTACTTTTCCTTGGTATGTGAGCTGCACATAGGGCTGCTGGTTGCTACCCAGGTTGCGAGGGTTCGCAGGTGGAAGTTAGAAGAAAGGGTTGGGGTTTATGTTGTCTCCTTGAGGCAACTGATTGCTGCCATGACTGCACAGCTTTGTCAACCTAGTTTCCACTTGGGAAGCACACAGCAGCACACAGTCACGGCTTTTGGTGCTCATTCATTTTCAGCGGGAAGGACTGTCATTGAATCCCAGTCCTCTCCAGGACAGCTGTGGCAAATGGGCCCTGAGGATTTTGTGTCTTCTGGGAGTGGTAAGCCTTTGCCTGTCTGAAGGTAACAATGATGAAGCAGTTGTTGAGCACTCATTTTCAGCAGGAAGGTCCACTATTTTTCTCTTAGGTTCGACGGCTCCAACGCCAGCCTCCGGGTCGAGTCTTCCAGCACTGGCCTCCCATTAGTCCTTGGCCTGGACTCGGAGGAGGAAAGTTTCAGACAGCGACAGCCCTGCAGGTACCAGGCAACATAATTTAGTGATCATCTGTAGGACTCCTGAGGGAAGACGTTGGTGGGAATTGCTGCCATTTTACTCAAGTTTGGTTGTGGCTTAGGTGGGAGCAGGGTTGATCTGGCTTATACCATATTAGCCCCAAAACTGTGTTGTTTTAAAAATAAAAATAAAATATTACAGAAATAAATAAAACTATATACAAATGGATGAATGACTACAAATATACATAGAAATATATATTTAGAGAGAGAGAGAGTGATGCCCAGGGTTGGTACCGTAGCTATATAATTCTGCGTTTTATTTGCCTTATATTCTTTCTTGTAACTCGAGTCTTTATTAAATCCTCAAAACCCTGATGGTTGAAGGCCTTAAACATCTGGGCCTGGTGTATAGAGGAGTTGGTGTTGTTTCTTGAATCAACAAGCAGGATTCAGGTAGCTCTTTCAGGAAATCCTTAGGTAGTGTTGGGTAAGCGGCATCTTCCGAGCCAGCTCTGAAACATCAGTCTTTTCTAGCTTCCAGCATATCAAGAGTCCTCTCAGTGCATGGTGGATGTGGACCTAAATGGTCTACTTGGTCTTATTCCATTCATGTTAACCCTCAGAAGCTTATCTGCTGAATCTAGGTGGTATTTTTCTGAAGGCTGTATTGGGACGCAGCTAAACAATTGTTTTAAATAAATAATATATTAGTAGAGTTACAACATTTGCCAGTCAGTATAATACAAACTGAAGATTAGTTGACCTTCATGTTGAAGAAAATTAAAATGGAGTTGCTCTAGCATCAGGTATTCTCTATTGAGTTTGGTACTGGCACTCAGAGCAGTAAGAAAGGAAGGTCTACAGTGTTTAAAATGAAGGAGGCTATTTAGACAAGTCTTTATTTGCTGAGGAAGTGTCTTATGAGGAGAAGCTTTAATATGAATTCATGAGCCCTCCTGATTTCTGTAAGCCTTAACCTGGGCAGTAAGTAGCCAGAGGTCGAAGGCAGTCTTTTTTGTAGGACCTGCATGTTTCTATATTATGGTTCCATGGGCAGGCCCTGAATTTGGTAATTATAAGGGAAAAGGGAGAAAGAAAAGGTGACATGGCCAGAGCCGGCACTATCTGGTAAGCCGGGTAAGTACAGCAGAGAGGGGCCGGTGATAAGGGGTGCTGAAATTGCGGCACGCAGTAACTGACGTGCCAAATCATACACATTAGGCATATAACATATCTTTGCACCATTCTCTCATGCATTTTTGCCAAGTTGCTTGGTGCTGCCATCAGGCCTTGCAACCTTCAAAAGCCTCTTCATTTGGTATCTCTGCTACACCTACTTGCCCAGACGCGGCAGCAACAATAGAAAAGAGTCAGCAAGTTTGTGCGTGCCGTTGGCTCTACTAGTCCCGTTCTCTCTGATTCAAACGTCTGTTTCAGAGGAGTGGGGGCCAATCGACAGAGTCGTTATTGGCATGCACTGACTTACAGGTTCTGCTCTTTTTTTTTCTTTACTGTTGCCACTGCTACAGGCCCGGGCAAGTGTCAGCGGTGGAGATAGGCACTCACAGAGGGGGAGAGAGTTACTAATAGGTACATGGGGAAAAGAATCAGAGGGAGGAGATGGTGGACACAGGAGAATATGATAAAATGAATTAGGGATATTCTGGCTTGGCTTAGAGGAGCAAAGGAAGAATAAGGACCCAAAGCAGATGATGCTGGACATGAGGGGGAGGGGTGCTGGACAGAGGGTAAATAGAGAAGCAGGGGAGATGTTGGGAATGGAGAAATGGGTTGAAAGGGAGATGCTGCTGAGCATTAACCTTTAAAAAGGAGATAGAGCAGCTTTTAAACTAGATATTAGGGGAAAGCCGACAGTCGCCCAAGAGCGGATGGTTCGGAAGATTGTATCCTTGAAGGATACTACCAAAAGCAGAAAGGCTCCACAAAAGAGTAAAGTAGCCCAAATGCCCTCAAGTATGGAGCAGACAGAGCTTAAAGATCCCAATTTACCCATGTCTAACAATAGCCAAATTAACATGAATAAAATACATTCTCTAAAATGCTTGTATGCAAATGCTAGAAGTCTAAAGAATAAGATGGGAGAGTTAGAATATATAGCACTAAATGAAAGGTTAGATATGATTGGAATATCAGAGACATGGTGGAAGGAGGATAACCAATGGGACACTGTGATACCTGGGTACAAACTATATCGTAATGATAGAGCTAATCAAATTGGTGGAGGGGTTGTGCTCTTTGTTAGAGAGGGCATTGACTCAGAAAGGATTAAAGTTTTGCAGGAAACAAAATCTGCTGTAGAATCTATATGGATTGAAATTCCATATAAAAGGGGGAAGGCAATGGCAGTGGGGGTGTACTATCGAGCACCTGGCCAGAATGATCAAATGGATGATGAAATGCTCAAAGAAATCAAGGAAGCTAACAAAAGTTACAGCGCAGTAATAATAATGGGTGATTTCAATTACCCCGGTATCGACTGGGTCAGTGTCACGTCAGGACATGCTAGGGAGATAAAGTTCCTAGATGAAATAAATGACTGCTTCTTGGAGCAGCTGGTTCATGAACCGACCAGAGGGGAAGCCATATTAGACCTAGTACTTAGTGGAACACCAGATCTAGTGCAAGAGATAAGGGTGTTGGGGCCACTTGGCAATAGTGATCATAGCATGATCGCCTTTGATTTAATTAGTGGAGGAGGGATAGTAAAGAAATCCACAGTACTACCTTTTAACTTTCGAAAGGGATACTATGATAAAATGAGGAAAACAGTTAAGAAAAAACTAAAAGGAGCAGTTGCGAAGGTTAAAGACGTACATCAAGCTTGGGTGTTGTTGAAAAATACTATCTTGGAAGCCCAGACCAGCTGTATTCCACGCTTTAAGAAAAGTGGAAGGAAGTCCAAAAAACTGCCAGCATGGTTTAAAGGTGAGGTCAGAGAGGCTGTTGTTGCCAAAAAAGCATCTTTCAGGAAATGGAAAAAAGAGCCAAACGACAAAACCTGGAAACAGCACAAGCACTGGCAAGTCAAATGCAAGGCATTGATAAGGCAGGCAAAGAGAGAATTTGAGAAGAAGCTTGCTGCGGAAGCAAAAACGCGAAATAAAGATCTTTTCAAGTACATTCGTAGCAAAAAACCTGTGAGAGAGTCAGTTGGTCCATTAGATGATAAAGGGGTTAAAGGAGCACTAAGAGGCGACAAGGCGATAGCGGAGAGACTGAATGAATTCTTTGCTTCGGTCTTTACTGAGGAAGATGTAGGGATGTTACCCATGACTGAAGTGGTATTTAAAGGTGCGGAAGAATTGAAGGAAATATCGATACATCGGGAAGATGTCTTACAACTATTAGATAAACTGAAGAGTAGCAAATCACCTGGGCCGGATGGTATACATCCAAGGGTGTTGAAAGAACTGAAATATGAGATTGCAGAGCTGCTATCAGTAATCTGTGAACTATCATTAAAATCATCTCTAATACCTGAAGATTGGAGGATTGCCAATGTAACACCAATTTTTAAAAAGGGTTCCAGGGGTGATCCGGGAAACTACAGACCGGTGAGCATGACGTCAGTACTGGGAAAAATGGTAGAAACCATCTTAAAGAATAAAATTACTCAGCATGTAGATAGTCACAACCTAATGGGAGACAGCCAACATGGCTTTAGACAAGGAAGATCTTGTCTTACTAATCTGTTATGTTTTTTTGAAGGAGTGAATAAACAGGTGGACAAAGGTGAGTCGGTTGATATTGTGTATCTGGACTTTCAGAAAGCCTTTGACAAGGTCCCTCATCAGAGACTTTTGGCAAAACTAAAGAGTCATGGGATAGGAGGCAGTGTACTATTGTGGATCAGGAACTGGTTAAAAGATAGAAAGCAGAGGGTAGGGCTAAATGGCCAATTTTCCCAATGGAGAAAGGTGAATAGTGGTGTACCCCAGGGATCTGTGCTGGGTCCGCTGCTTTTTGACATATTCATAAATGACCTGGAAAGTGGAATAACGAGTGAGGTTATCAAATTTGCAGATGACACAAAACTATTTAAAGTTGTTAAAACCCAAGAGGATTGTGAAAAATTGCAAGAGGATCTTGATAAATTGGAAGACTGGGCATCAAAATGGCAGATGAAATTTAATGTGGACAAGTGCAAGGTTATGCACCTAGGGAAGAACAACCCAAACTATGGTTACACGATGCAAGGTTCCACATTAGGAACCACCACCCAGGAAAAAGATTTAGGCGACATTGTGGATACCATGTTAAAACCCTCGGCCCAGTGTGCAGCGGCGGCCAAGAGAGCAAATAGAATGCTAGGTATGATAAGGAAAGGAATGGAAAATAAAACAAAAGATATTATAATGCCTCTATATCGTTCCATGGTGAGACCGCACCTTGAATAGTGTGTGCAATTCTGGTCGCCGTATCTTAAAAAGGATATAGCGATTTTAGAAAAGGTACAGAGAAGAGCCACCAAAATGGTAAAGGGGATGGAAGGATACTCCTATGAAGAAAGGCTAGAAAGGTTAGGGCTCTTTAACCTGGAAAAGAGACGGCTGAGGGGAGATATGATAGAAGTCTATAAATTAATGAACGGAGTGGAACAGGTAAACGTAGATCGATTGCTTACCTTATCAGAATATAGAAAGACTAGGGGACATGCAATGAAGCTACAGGGTAAACTATTTAAGACTAATAAAAGAAAATATTTTTTCACTCAACGTGTAATCAAACTCTGGAATTTGTTACCGGAGGATGTAGTAAAGGCTGTTAGTGTAGCTGGGTTTAAAAAAGGTTTGGACAAGTTCCTGGAGGAAAGGTCCATAAACCATTATTAAGAAGTGACCGAAGATATCAATGCTTGACCCAGTACAAGCATCGTGGAACTTGTGTCGCTTGGGGAAACTGCCAGGTACATATGACCTAGATTGGCCACTGTTGGAAACAGAATACTGGGCTTGATGGACCTTGGTCTGACCCAGTATGGCATATCTTATGTTCTTATGTTCTTATGGGGGGAGTGGAAGAATAGAGATACAGAAGGGTGATTCTAGATATATGGGGGGGGGGGGGATAAGGTGACAAGGGAGATGCAGGACACAAGTAGGAGTACAAAGACAGAGGGGATATGCTGGGCATAATGCGGAGATAGCAACATAAAGGGGAGATGCTGAACATGGAAGGGTGAATAGGAAGATGAAGAGTAATGCTGGACATTGAAGGAAGTAGGAAGACATGTGAGAAGTTAGATGGAGGGGAGAATAGAAAGAAGAGATGTTGGATTAAGGGAAAGAGAGAGAGAAAATGCTGAACAAAGGGGGTAGGGAGTGAGACTAGTTGTTGGAAAGAGGGAGAAGAGAGAGAGAGAGAGGAGATGCTGCATGGTGGGGAGAGACTAGAGAATAAGATGATGGGGAATGAGAGGGCCAGGGTGAGGGAAAGAGTTTGAAATTAGTAAAAAGAGGGAGATTGAAGACTGGATGGTAAAAAGGACTGAAATATAAGTGGATAGAGAAGCAAAAAGCTGAAAGGAAAAGATCAATGTCAGTGATGGATGTAGGGAAGGAAGGGAAGAATAAAAAAGAAAAGAGAAGGGTGCAAATGGTCTGGAGATCCTGGAGATAGAGTTGAGGAAACAGAGGAAAGCAGAAACCAGAGGCTGGGGCCAACATGATCAAAAAAATAAATTGTCTAGACAACAAAGGTAGAAAAACAAAATTTATTTTTCATTTAGTGGTTGGAGTATGTCAGTTTTTGGAATTTATATTTGCTGTCTTAATATTTGGCACAGCACAGGTGAAAATGCATCGCTGTTTCTATTTCTCTGGTGTTGCATCACATGCAGCGTCTGGCTTCTTGCAGTTTCAGTTCAATTTTTGTCTACATATTTCTATTGTCAGTTTATGGTAATTTGCACTATACTTGGTGAGGGCTATCTATGTTTAGTATGTGTGACTGTTGGCTTTGAATGTCTTTGCGGGGATCTGTAATAAACTGGCTTGTTCAATTTTCCCGATAGGTTGTATCTATTTTATCAGGCTCACTGCAATATTTACAATGCTACCTTTTTCTAGAGAGGTCCTCACTCGTGCTGTTATGGAATGGTGGGATCGTTCTGTCCTGAGGCACTTTTGTAGAGTTTTGTATTGTCGCAATATGCCTGGTACTAGAGAGGGTTTATGTTACTGAGATGAAACCTTAATCAAATTGTTTTATTTGATATGGTGAGTTCTACAGGGAAATATCCTAGTTTTGCTGGAACTTTTACATCCAACCAAAGAAAGATAACTTGCCATAACACTTTAGAACTGAACCAGCCTTTACTACATATAAACATGATGACCTTTTCCAGGAGGCAATGTTACCTAGGGTTTTTTTGTGGTTCGTCAACTGCACCACCTCAAGCTAATGTAGATCAATTGTGAAGCACAGCTCCTGGGTATTCACCTCATTCCGTACTAATTACTAATGTGAAAAGATTATTATGCCGTAACTGCTAATGTCTAGCATTCTTAGCATATGGCAATGGCTACGTCCAGGGCAGGTGATAGGGTCTCTAGCACCTCCTTGCAACCTATAGATCGGCACCCCCTTCCTCATTACTATTAATGGTAGGCTGCACCCTCCCTTTCCCAAAATTCCTTCGTGAACTTTGTTCACAAAATGCTAGTATTTCTCAATCAAAACAAATACTGTAACAAGGAAATTTCAGTGAAGGGACACATGCCTAAATAAAAAACAAATACTGTGTCTTTGATCCCTGCAGCACTCTTGCTGTGAATCTCTCCCCTCATTGGCCTGTGGGAGCAGCCCATCCTGTGGGTATACAGCAGTGCTTCAGGCCGTGATTTTCAGCCTGCGGGACAGGCTGCTCCCGCAGGCACATGCACTGCTCCTGGCCATGATCTTCAGCCCATGGGAACAGCCTGTCCCACAGACATACAGCAGCGCTGCAGAGGAACACAACTCGCTTTTGCTCTATGGCCCACAGAACAGGCAGCTCCTGCAGGCACATGCACTACTATTGCCATGATCTTTGGCCCACAGGAGCACCCTGTCCCACGGGCATAAAGCAGCGCTGCAGAGGAACACAGTTCGCTTTTGCTTTGCGGCCCACAGAACAGGCTGCTCCCGCAGGTACATGCACTACTGCTGGCCGTGATCTTTGGCTCGTGGGAGCAGCCTGTCCTGTGCTGCAGGGGATCGTGGCTCACTTTTGTTCTTCAGCCATGGGACAGACTGCTCCTGTGGGCACAGGCACTACTGCAGAGATGCCAAGAGTGACCCATCCCAAAGAGTGAGATTTACCATCCCAATGAGTGAGACTGAAAGCTAATGAGTGAGGTTCTTCTCATGGTGCATTCATGGTATAAATTTGGAAAGATCGCATGTTGTTTGCTTTGCAAATGAAAGGAGTACCAGAAAATGATAGTTGCTGTACACACCTTCAATAGTTAACATAATGGGCTGCATTAACTACAGAGCCTTAGGGACTTTTAAGGTCCTGGTTAAGTTTGAGAGTTAGAACTACAAGTTAGCTTTGACTTTTTACCTTCACTCCCAAGTTCAGTATGGTATTTATTTATTTGGATAGTTTTCTATACTGCCCCTTCCAGAGATCAGGGTCAGTTTACATTGAACACAAGTTACATAGAAACAAGTATTACTGTGGTAGTGCTTGGGGCGTGAGTCTCACCCCTGTACTATTCACTCTGGGTTGAGTTGTCCAGGGACATCATTCTGACCTTCAGTTGAGCTATTCTTTGGTATGATTTTTCAGTAAGATACCAAAGGAATGCCAGATGAACATGGCAGTAGAAGTGTCAGTTTAATTTTCAGATGTGCATGAAAAGATGTTCCTAGTGGGGCCTGAAGATCTTCAAACTCAGATATAATCGGAGCCTGGCCTGCAGCCATTGATCTTTATCTATCTATATAAATATATCTATATATCTATATCTATCCATATATCTATATCTATATCTAATCTATATATATATATATATATATATATATATATATATATATATATAGGGCAAAGACAGTTGAGGGCAGGCATTTAGGGCTCGGCTGACTGTTCCCCCAGTGGAGCATGTCTTCTGAAGAGTCTCTTTTGACCACTTTCTAGTTCCCTGGGGTGGGAACTTAGGGTTTCAGTAGCTGTGATGAAGCCTGCTGCCCCAGTTGTGTGGCAGCGGATCACGTTACGCGTGTGCTATGGCGGTGATGGCCAGTTCATTCCTTGTTAAGAGCGGGGGTTTCTTGGCTGCAGGGGCAGAACAAGTATTTGGCCGCAACTTATCCCTCAAGTTATTTATTTATTGAACAGTTTTTCTTTTCTGCTTTATCCTGTGGTCAAGGCGGTTTACATTGTAACAGAACAGTATACATTGTAACGGTAAGCAACTTGAAGACTATATTTAACACTGATAGTATATGTAGGGATACATTGTTTACATTAGGTAATCAAAGGAAGGTGAGGTAGGTAGAGGGAGTCAGCTTGGGAGTGGGGAGGGTATTAGGGACTGGGGATTTGGTTGAAGGCTAGCTAGTGTTTGAGGATGTGTGTCTTGAGAGCTTTTCTGAAAGTTATGTCCTTTGTGGCCCAAAGTTTATCAAGGATAGAGTTCCATAGTGATGGAGCAAATAGGAAGAAGACTCTCTTTGATGTGATGGAGATGGTTTTAGTAAATAGTGCTGGTATGCTTAGCATGTTCTGTGAGCCAGTTTGTCTCTTTCTGTTGTTGGGTGTCTCATGAAGTAGTGATTGCAAGAGTGGTGAAGATAGGTTATTGAGAATTTTAAAGATTGTGAGGATAGTTTTGTATTTTATACGTTCAATTAGTCGTAGCAAGGGAAGTTGTTTAAGCAGGAGGGTTATGTGTTGTGTTCTGTGGGTGTTGCAGAGGAATCATGCTGCTTTGTTGACAGCAAGTTGGAGCGGGTGGATAGCTGTTTTTGGTAGGCCTTTGAAGATGATATTACAGTAGTCAATATGTAGAAAGACAGTTTCTTAGAGGACTGATTGAAAGTCATGGTGGGTTAGAAAAGGTTTGAGGTGTTGTATTGTTTTGAGTTTGAAGTAGATGCTCTTTGATGTTCCTTATGTGTTCTGTGTTGGGTGAGCTCCTGTATTAGGGTCTCTTCACAGGCTGGAGGAAGCCTGATTCTCCCTTACGATTTGGCCCTTGTGAGGGTGTGAATCTGAGAAGGAAAGCCCGCCTTTTCTTGAGTCATTGCTATTGGTTTTGAGCGCAAACATAATTTTTTGCTGGCTTATATCGACCAAGGGGATGTTTTGTCTGTAGTAATGAAGAAAGGGTCTTTTTTCTCTGGAGGCTTTCTCAATCTGATATTTTGATGATTGGGCAAGCGGTGCTTAGGGAAGTGCTGAAGCAGCTTTCACTGCAGATGCAGGTGACAATGCAGTCATGTTTCAGAGGTAAGATACAGGTGGTCTTTTTTCCTGATGTGGTGTGTATTAGGAAAAAGGTTGTCATTAGAGCTCTCTGGCCCATGCAGTAGTCCTTCATGGGTTCTTGTGAGGGCTTTCTAGGTTTTCATAGGGGTCTGTTAACCCTTATTCAGGAAAATCCTGATGGAATTGGATAAGAAAGACATCTGATTTTGGCATATATGCTTTGTGGGCTCTGATTTCGGTGTACAGAGTCTTTGCAGTGCAGTGTGTAAGATGTCAGGTCCTTCCGGACTCTCTTCATTTTGGTTCTAGGTAGGCTCAGTGTTTCTTCTGACTTAGCTGCTGTTCCTATTAAAGGTCTTGGTGGCAAAGAATTCCAGGTCCTTGGTTCGGTACAAGTTCAACGCATGCGCATTCTTCTGTTCTTCAATAGCATGAGGGAAACTGAAGGTGATATTTTCCTTTGGTGAGGTTGGTGGAAGTTGCCTAGAGTGAGCTGGCTTCCAAGGTATCTTTTGCTGTTGGCTGAAAAAGGCTGGTCTGTTACAGCAGTGCTCAGGATTTCACCAGAGGTTGGGTTTCCTCGGGGACAGAGTCTATCTTGGATGCCTTTTAGGGATCTCTTAGGCACCAATGTGGTTTGTTTCAAGTTTTTGGAATGGCCGAATGCTTGTGAGCAAAGGGCTGTGTACTTTGGTTGCAAGTTCTGCAGACCAAGCTCTTATTTTCTGCTCCGGTTGTTAGGTATTGATTTGGTTCATCCCATGTGTCTGGTCTGGACTGGACTGGACTGGACTGGGGGGATGATGAGGAAGGTGTAATTAGGCCTTACCTGCTAATTTTCTTTCCTTGATTCCCTCGAGTCCAGTCCATGCTTCTAAGTTGTGCCTGGTTTTGGAAGAACAACTGCGCTAGGATATCGGCTATCCAGCTTGTTCATTCTCTGCCATTGGTAGATCATGATGCGACTGTCAGCTTTCCCCTATTATCTAGTTTAAAAGCTGCTCTATCTCCTTTTTAAAGGTTAATGCCAGCAGCCCCTCTTAGCAAAAAACCTGTAAGAGAGTCAGTTGGTCCATTAGATGATAGAGGGGTTAAAGGGGCACTAAAAGGCAACAAGGCGATAGCGGAGAGAATGAATGAATTCTTTGCTTTGGTCTTTACTGAGGAAGATGTAGGGATGTTACCTATGACTGAAGTGGTATTTAAAGGTGCGGAAGAATTGAAGGAAATATTGATACATCGGGAAGATGTATTACAACTATTAGATAAACTGAAGAGTAGCAAATCACCTGGGCCGGATGGTATACATCCAAGGGTGTTGAAAGAACTGAAATATGAGATTGCAGACCTGCTATTAGTAATCTGTGAACTATCATTAAAATCATCTGTAATACCTGAAGATTGGAGGATCGCCAATGTAACACCAATTTTTAAAAAGGGTTCCAAGGGTGATCCGGGAGACTACCAACCGGTGAGAGCCTGATGTCAGTACCGGGAAAAATGGTAGAAACCATCATAAAGAACAAAATTACTCAGCATGTAGATAGTCATGGCCTAATGGGAGACAGCCAACATGGCTTTAGACAAGGAAGATCTTGTCTTACTAATCTGTTATGTTTTTTTGAAGGTGTGAATAAACAGGTGGACAAAGGTAAGTTGGTTGATATAGTGTAGCTGGACTTTCAGAAAGCCTTTGACAAGGTCCCTCATCAGAGACTTTTGGCAAAACTAAGGAGTCATGGGATAGGAGGCAATGTACTATTGTGGATCAGGAACTGGTTAAAAGATAGAAAGCAGAGGGTAGGGCTAAATGACCAATTTTCCCAATGGAGAAAGGTGAATAGTGGTGTACTCCAGGGATCTGTGCTGGGTCTGCTGCTTTTTGACATATTCATAAATAACCTGGAAAGGGGAATAACGAGTGAGGTTATCAAATTTGCAGATGACACAAAACTATTTAAAGTTGTTAAAACCCAAGAGGATTGTGGAAAATTGCAAGAGGATCCTGATAAATTGGAAGACTGGGCATCAAAATGGCAGATGAAATTTAATGTGGACAAGTGCAAGGTTATGCACCTAGGGAAGAACAACTCAAACTATGGTTCCACGATGCAAGGTTCCACATTAGGAACCACCACCCAGGAAAAAGATTTAGGCATCATTGTGGATAACATGTTAAAACCCTCGGCCCAGTGTGCAGCGGCGGCCAAGAGAGCAAATAGAATGCTAGGTATCATAAGGAAAGGAATGGAAAATAAAACAAAAGATATTATAATGCCTCTATATCGTTCCATGGTGAGATTGCACCTTGAATATTGTGTACAATTCTGGTCGCCGTATCTTAAAAGGATATAGCGTTATTAGAAGAGGTTCAGAGAAGAGCCACCAAAATGGTAAAGGGGATGGAAGGATACTCCTATGAAGAAAGGCTAAAAAGGTTAGGGCTCTTTAACCTGGAAAAGAGACGGCTGAGGGGAGATATGATAGAAATCTATAAACTAATGAACGGAGTGGAACGGGTAAACATAGATCGATTGTTTATGTTATCAGAATATAGAAAGACTAGGGGACATGCAATGAAGTTACAGGGTAAACTATTTAAGACTAATAAAAGAAAATATTTTTTCACTTAACGTGTAATCAAACTCTGGAATTTGTTACCGGAGGATGTAGTAAAGGCTGTTAGTGTAGCTTGGTTTAAAAAAGGTCTGGACAAGTTCCTGGAGGAAAGGTCCATAAACCATTATTAAGAAGGGACCCAGGATATCAGTGCTTGACCCAGTACAAGCATTGTGGAACCTGTGTCTTTTGGGGAAACTGCTAGGTACATATGACCTAGATTGGCCACTTTTGGAAACAGGATACTGGGCTTGATGGACCTTGGTCTGACCCAGTATGGCATATCTTATGTTCTTATGTTCCTTGATAAGTATAGTTTGAATGCATACCTAATGATTGTTTCTTTTGAAGTTTGTTTTGTTACAGAAATGCAGGACCACACAGGACCTTTTTACCATGACATCATAAAACCAGTCACTCTTGGTCTCCATCTGCTGGTAGGAAGGCATAAACCCCTGTGTCTAGACAGGACAGGACTAGACTGGAGGGACTCAAGGAAAGAAAATTAGCAGATAACGCCTAATTTCATCATTTATGTATAAAGGCCGAAATGCACAGATTCAAAGACAGCATGAGTTGGTTGGGCCAAAAAAACATGTATTTCCTATTTTGCAATGGAATATACATATAGTTTTAAGAATGTGCCCATTCTCTTTGCGTAAGTTTCAGTATAGAACTTGTTTTGGCCATGGCTTGAAACAAGTGATCTCAGGGGCAATTTTGTGTAGCCCCATGGAACATTTTATAGATTCGAAACTCAGCTGCAAGGCTTATCTTCCACCATTGTCGCTACGCTTATGTAGCCACTCTTCTCAAGTCATTTCACTGGTTACCTATCAATTCAAACTTCTCCTACTGAGCTACAAGTCCATTCATTCTGTGGCTCCTCACTACCTTTCCTCTCTTTTCTCACTCTACACTCCTCAAAACAGGCTAAAATGGATCTGATTCAAATTCAACCTCAAAGTTTTTGTACATTTATAATCTTCATAAGGGCTTTGTAAGGGTACCCTCGTCCACTACACTGATCCTATGACTGGAAGAAAAGATTTTTTTGTTTTTGAGGCTACAATGGTGCTACCTTAAGGAAATTGGCAAATCTTGTAAAATCTTTTTTTACCCCCCCCCCCATTTTTCCATTCCTTTTCTACTATCCATTAGTATGTGATGTTTTTATAATTTGCTATTCAAAAGGCAGTGCATCAAAAAAACTAAACTAAGGCCTGATGTTCAAAGTGAATTATACATTTCACTTTTTTAAGTCTGACTGCACAAATAAGGTCCACTTTGATTGATTAAGGGATACGTTTACTAAATGATTTCAATGGGGCTACGGCTCCAATATCACACGGAAGCCGCTACCCCCATTTGGTAAACATACCCTAAGTTTATCCAGCTATATTCAGCAGTTCCAACTTAACCAGTTAGGCATCTAAATATCCTGTTAAGTGCCACCAAATTTGCCCTCTTTCCTCCCAAGGATGCAAACATAATAATGTTGAAAATCTTGGGTCTGGAGCAAAATTGTTCATACAATATTTGTGAACCCAGAGTTTGGTTCTCAACTCAGTCTGTTGCTCCTTAAGTCTGCAAGACTGCCAGTGTTATGATGGCTACCCAAAGGCACTACTGAACATTGATGCCTACTGGTTAGCTGAGAAACACATTTTTGTGGAGCAATCTATGTCATTCACTCAAAAGATTTTTGCTACAGCACTTGACCTCAACAGCGCCATACCTAGCCCTGTATGAGCAGTGTAGCCATACAGGGCGCAAAAGATTAGGGGTGCATTTGGGGTGGCTGGCCTCTGCTCTCCCTCCACACTGCCTACCCTTGCCCTGCTGTCGCCACCACTTTTTGTGTTCCCTCAGTGGTGGCGGCTGCACCGGCAGCAGCAGAATGGACCTGACCTCTAACTGAAAAGCCATGCGGGTATTTCCGACTCCACGTTTGCACGCAGGTCTGACCACTCCCTCCTCTGACTTAGGTTCACTTTAGGGGAGGGAGGGACCAGACCTGCCATTCAAACGCGGGTCTTTGCAGCTCTGCTCTTGAAATGCTGATCTGGTACCTTCCTCCTCTGACGCAAAGTTACGTCAGACGCGGGAGGGATCAGACCTGTGTGCAAGTGTAGAGTTGGAAAAACCTGCGTGTTTTTTTTTTTCCAACGAGAGGTTAAGTCCACTCCCCGCTGCTGGCACTGTCACCACTGAGGGAACACAAAAAGTGATGGCAGCTGGGCAAGGACAGTCAGCTTGGGTGGGGAGCCAGCTGAACATGGAGGTGCGGGATAAGATGGGGAGATGCTTGACATGGGGCAAAAGTGATGAGTGGGGGGGGGGGGCGTGCTAGATGTGCAAGTCACACAGAGTGTAATTATAACTCGGTACGGCCCTGGACCTCAATTACAGGGACTAGAATATAGGGACCAAAATACCAGAGAGGTGGAATGAAGACTCCCAATGCCTCAGTGTTAGGTCTCCCTTCCTATCCTCGCATTGTTCTTGGCCTAAGCAAATTTCAGTTCTGATTAAGTTTAGAAGAAATGATGAGGCTTGAGCCAGACAGCCTTTTTCTTTGTCTGTTTTCCCCTGTTGTTCAAAAACGAGGATAAACTCTTTATGATTATCGCCTGCCTCAGTTTTGTTTTGTATCAGGTAAGAAGTGCTGTGATAATAGGTCTTTTATTTTATTCACCCATATTTTAGAATATTTATAAATCTTAAATACAAGTCAGTTTGATGCTAGATCTGAAGAAAAAAAGCAGTCCTTTGAATGACAAATTTCAGTGAAAAGCGTTGTGTTGGTAAATAAAGTGCTTTTATGTTTTTGTTTTATAGGTATTTGGCCTTCTGAAGAAGTACTGGCTTACTACTGCCTCAAACACAATCAAATGTTCAGGTACAGAGCTGCGCATAAAAGACTCTTACCAATCCATTACTTTTATTGTATCTGCAAGTTAAAGATTGCTATGATTAAAATCTCCATATTAAATTTTTTAAAAAGTTCAACTTGAAAACATTTTGCTCTTGACAAAGAATGTTGAACTGCCGGTGGGTACTAATATTGCACAGCAAGCTTTTGCTATACATCAAAGACTTTTGATTTCTACTCAAGGCAGTTTATTTCTCTTTGATTTTTTGGAAACAAAAGTAGAGCTTCCATTGATTACTGCTCATTGTGAAGGTTAAGGAAAATGAAAGCATTCTGTATGCTCACTTCTGCTATGAGTGCCACTAAGGATTACCTGATAAATAACACCATATGGTAATTAGGGCTTGTGTTCTCAGGTGTTTCTAAATTATAAGTTTAGATATTTATTTTCCAGTTAATTAGGGGTTCTTTGAGGGTGCAAAAATATTGGTGTATTCATGCCACAGGTACTATTGCTGCATTCCTTTTCCGGTCAAATCAAATATAGTGATATAGAAACACAGTAAATGACGGCAAATGAAGACCGACATGGTCCATCCAGTCTGCCCAGTAGGGTTGCTTTGGCAAAAACCTACAACATTGTGCAGTTTCCTTTATCTATGCCTTTGGTTTTCAACAATCCTCAAACCTATGTATGGCACGTGTAAGTGCCCAGCCCTCCGTGAGACCAGCAACGCTGTCATCGTTTTGGCAACTAGGCCAGGGCTCATCCACAGGCACAATTATTCCAGCTTCTCTGCGTAGCATCTTATTCTTTTGGCAGCCACTCCAGTCCAGGGCTCCCTGCCATATATAGCAGGGGAGCCAATCCGCAGGCACAGCTTTTCCGGCTGTGTCACGTGGTATGCTATTCTTCTTAAAAATCAGTCCAGAGCTCCCGCCATACAGCAAGGGCGCCCATCCACAGGCATTACTATCCCAGCCGTGCCACATGGCGTGTTTTTAGTCAGTGGCCTACCTGTCATGAGGTGCTGGTTATTTTCCCCATGGTTTCCTAAACAGTCATTTAACGTTTGTTTTGAGTTGAGGTGCTCCATTCTCGTTTGCCGTCTTCTTGCCCTTTAGGGATCCAACATTTATGTCACTTAGAACTCAGCACAGAAAAGGTAAAAAACGAGTGGAGGATAAAAGATAAGCTCTTGGAGAGGCGAGAAAGTATTAGAAGTGGTGGTTTTTTATGTTTATCCAATAGACACCTGTTCTAATATTTTTCAATCGGGGGCATTTTATCAGTAGTTTTTGGTTACAACCTAACAGAGGCCCTAATCATAATATACTGAATGGTGAACTAGCTGCCTATTTATTTGCAATATTGGTTAGTAGGCTATTTGTACATAGTGTTAAGTAGAGAATTGAAATTCTGCATGCTTGACTGAGGAGACACTTGGCTTTTAAAAATTACATATATTATTTATATATATATATATATATTTTTTTATGATTGGATTTGAAAGAATGAATTTGGGATTAACAATGTTATCCTTTCCTAACAATTATCTTTTGCTACTCTAGCTAGTTTAGTTGTTAAAGCCAGTGCCATTGACAAGGGAAAAAAGAGAACCTTCTCAGATTTTTCAGCTCAGCGGTGGTAATGTTGCAGTGAACACTAATGAGGGAACCCCTACTGGTTTGCCTGCTTTGTGACTTTTCTTTTTCATAATTATTTTTAAAACGCAAAACGACATGAGGTAGCCTGGTAGTGTCTCTGCAACTTCCTAGTAGCTCCGTTCTTACTGCAGATGGCAATTTGTTCTTGTAACATATACATCTCCATAAGCGTTTTCGCCTAATTTGTATGGTCTCTACCATTTTCCTATTCTTTTTTTTTCAGGGACCTTGCTGTGTGTGAGCTAGGAGGTGGCATGACATGCTTGGCTGGGCTCATGGTAGGTCTTTTCTCAATTCCAGTCCCATTCAGAGGGGGGAACAAAAGGAAAAAAATGTTCCAGTGCCTCCAACTGCTGGGTCAGAGAACTGTCAACTGCATCAGCTGCAGTCAAGTCGCAGTGCCTTCGGAGAACTTCGAAACTGACTTGTTTTGCATCATATTCATTTTATGGTTGCCTCAATGAACAGAAACGTTTTACCTTTGTAGTCAATATCTCTTGTTGTGACATTCCAGGCCATGGTAGGCTCCGTCTTTTATTGCTATTGCTGAAGTAATTTTTTTTTTCAGATTATAGTTCCATTTGCTAAGATACAGGAATAGCCTGATGAATCACAGTCGGAGCACCATGATATAGCTGCTAATGTTTTGCTTGCATTATTACACCAACAAACATGATACAGAGCTCTCGGTAATTAGATTCTTTTGAATTAGATTGGCCATTCAGGAGCATTATTCACCATTCTCTGGTTTCTGAGTCATGTATTCAGGAGATATTATGTAGCAGCACAGTGCATTAGACAAGTTTTTTTATGTCTCTACAAATAAAAGCATATTGTTACACTGATTGGCATTTGACAAACCTGTCGCTCTTATACAATGTGTCGAGGTTACAGCCCAATGTGCGAGCATGTCAAAGCTCACAAAAAAATTACCCTTACAAAGCCATCTGCCTGCAATGCAAAGTTATATGAAGGGCATCAGGCAGTCAGACAGAAGCAAGCTGAAAGGCAGAGTGACAGCCTCGGATGATGGCTCTACTAGATAAACAGAAGCCCGCAAATGAAAGCCTCTCAGAATACCATCATCCGCTGTCACAATGCAATTACTGAACAGAATGATAGCAAGATAGAGGCTCCCGCAAATGGAATGATAAAAGTATTGACTGATTTGATTGAATGATTAAAATAATGCAGACATAAAATGAAAAAAGATTGAAGATTGTTACAGAGAAATAGGTGAGGAAGCATGATACTGAAGGCTTGTCACTCCTGTCTTCACTTCCACATAGACAAGCATATTTGCTCATTGTTTGCTGTGCTTTTTTCTCCCTTCCAGGTTGCTATTTCTGCAGATGTCAAAGAAGTTCTGTTAACTGATGGAAATGAAAAGGCCATCAAAAGTATCCTTATTCAGATAGAACACAGATTTTCCATGCACGCTGCTTTTCACTGGCCGAGTAACAATTAATAGAAAGCGACTGTAGAAGGCATGAAAAGGATAGTTTCTAGCATAAGTAATTAAAACAATGTAGAAAAATATAGAGCTCGTCTGGTCTGGCATAACTGCCTTTCCTCATACATCTCGAAGTTTACCCTTAGTAAAAAAAAAAAAAGGTAAGCGCATGGGGGTAAACAGCAAGGGCCAAGCTAAATATCTGTCTGTTTAAAAGAGGAGAGCTATTTCATTTCTTGTAGTCACTCTGGTCTAGGAAGTGTAGCAGTAAGCCAATATTATTAATTCCCACTTAATATTCATTCCCTTTTCTCCGAGTGCGACTATGTTTTTGTGTAAGATAGGCATAAGTATAACTTAACATATTACCTGGAGATCATGTCAGATTCCTTCTATTTGTTTTTACCTTTTAGCTATACTAAGGGTATTCTAGGATCATTTAGCAAGAATATAAAAGCGTGTCTAACTTCTTCTAGGTCTCATGGAATCGCGTTTGATAATATTTATTAGATGGCACTGCAGTCTTCTGCCAGGAAAATCATAGAAATAGCATTTCACCAATGCTCTGTGGCATGTGCCACTATGACACTGAGCATGTTTTGGAAACAATTTCTAAATCCTACAGGTTGCTTGGCAGATCCATGGGTAGACCTCAGAGCTAATTTTCAAGAGAAGTTCCCTGAGAAGTTTCCCCATTAAAGATTTGGGGCTGGCAAATATCGCAGGTGGAAAAGTACCAGCAAGTTTAATACCTGATTTACCACATGGGCAAATTGCACACAGGAAAATAATGAAATCCTCACATGTACTTTCCATTTCCCACTCCTTTCACTAGTGGGTAAAAGTGCATTGCTGGAGTTCACAGGAGAGAATCTTTAGCGGCTATGTTTATGACCCATGATTGCATGTTTCCCAGCTGAGAACTATCTTCACAAAGATAGGACTAAAGTAGGTTGAGGATGAATGTAAAATACCAAAGAAAATCCCTAGTTAGTTTTGAATGATACTGTAGCTCGTGATGCCCAATTCCCCGTCTTGGTTGAGCTCAAAGCCCAAAGGAGAAGGAGTTAACTGTCAGATGAGAAAAAAAGAAAGACCATTGGTAGTTTGAACAATCTAGCCACTACTTCTGTTTTACAAGACAATTTTCAAAGTCATTCATGTGGGCAGATAGTGATTTACCTGCATAAATTGCCTGGCTGAACACCACCCTCTTCCTCTACAAGTATGCACGAGCTTCCATTTTAGCCGGTTTAAAAGGAGGCATTCCCAGGAATGTGTTCAGCTTGAGGGAGGAAAACAGCGCCCATAAATTTGATTTTCAAATGTAGTGTGCTGTTTCATCTGTGCTTAGTCACACATACAAATATCAGGTGAGAGGCACACACATCCTTTGTGCATGCAGATTTTATTTTCATTCGTTCCATTTATTAGATTTATCTGCCATTCATTTTCATTTCTAAGTGATTAACATAGAAACATACATAGTAATTATATATTGCAAACACATCAGACCCAAAATAACGTAGAACAAAAAATATCTCAAAATACAGGAATATGAAAAGCTAAAACTTTAAATAAAATACCAAGAAAATAAAATCAACATCCTAGAAATCGGTTCCCTTGGAAAACAAATATGTTTTAAGATTTCTACGGAATGTTAATATCATCTGTGGCTGCCTTAAGCGATTGGTAACATATTCTAAAATAGTGGAACATGCACTGAAAGCATGTTGAGCATAGCAGAAATACAGGGAGGGATATCCAGCGGCAGTGGTGGCTATCACTTCTACAGTGCATAGCCATCACCGCTGAACCGTAACCCTGGATATTCAATGACAGGGCCATATCCGGCCACCAGCATTAAATATCTGGATCTGCTGCGAGCCGTGGGTGCTAACCAGGCAGCAGTGATATTGAGGCACTGCCTGGTTAGCTCCCATGGGTAAATATGGCCAGCTTTTGCAGCACCTATCCTTACCTGTGGGTCGCTAACCGAGCAGCGGTTCAATATCGCCGCTGCCCAGTTAGCGACAAGTACCGCCTCCGCTCCGCCCACGACACACCCCTATGCTACCCATTTAGCATCAGGGCATGTAGCAACGGTGTTACTCAGGGAAATTCAGCAGCACTAACCGTGTTGGTGCCTCTACATATCCTTCTAAGTGGCATTTACATGGTTTACAGATCTGTAAACCATGTAAATGCCTTTGAATATCCCACACACAGTTTTTAGCTACTACAGGCACCTGCAACAAATACCGCAATACAGAATGCAAACTTCAGATAAGATAATAAGGGGTCATAAAAGACTGAATATCACCAGCCATAAATGAATTTAAGATCTTAAAAACCAAACATGCACATTTAAACTTTATTTGAGTGATGGCTGAAAACCAAAGTAAATCTGCTAAAACATAAGTGATATGATCAAATCTACGTAGGCCAGCAATCACTATAGCGGTTGCATTTTGTACAATTTAATACATAGTTGCAAAGACTCAAATATATTATGTTGTAGTAATCAAACTATTGCAACACCAGAGTTTGGATCACTACCCTAAAATCAGAAGGATTCTGATAATATTTCAAGTAGTGAACCATACTGAGCTTAAAACAGATGGATCTAACCCACCCTTGCAACTTGTGATTAAAAAGTAAAATGGGAGTCAAACATGACTCCCAAATAACAAACTTCCATTATATTGAAATTTCCCTTCTCTCAAGATAAATTGTTGATGGAGGAACATATGTCAAAAGACATAATCATCACTTCACTTTTCTATTAATGATCAGCTCATTAGCCTGCAGCCAAATGGCAATTTCAGCAAAATTACTAATCAATCTAAGGGGCATATTTACTAAGTCTGCTGGTAGTGGGGGCTAATGCACAAATGGTGCACATTCTTCTTGCAGCAGAGCAGAGCATAGCAACTGCAGTAGACACAAGGGCATGGCTGCGGTAGGCTACTACCGCCATACTAGTTGCATCACTCACAGGGAATGCAGGGCCATAATGCATGCATGCAGTGCACAGTGCATGCATTTGCAACATGTGCCCAGCAAAGGAATTTGTTTATTTATTTAACAAATTTTGATATACCGCTTTTCTACACGTCAAAGCGGTTTACAATGAAATAAGGTTTTTTTTATAATGAACATGTTATAAATAACAGAACTTTTGCAATGAACATTATGTGAAACTGAGAAGAAATGAAATTATATGCAAGGGGATGAGGAGCTGGTGTGGATGGGGGTGGGTCACAGGGGTTTCATGGGGTGAGGGGATGAGGTTGTGGGGTTTCATGAGGGTGGGACAGGGGAAGGATGTACTTGTGGGCATGGGTTTCTGTTGATTTGATTTGTCAGTTACTCATTGGCAAAATGCTTCTGGAATAGGTGTGTCTTGAGTTGTTTATGAAAGTCCATGGAAGACGTGATGGTTCAAATAGCTGAGGGGGTTACATTCCAGAGGGTGGGGGCGTAAAGTGAGAATGCTCATGCTCTTGTGGTCTGCTTGCAATTGCAAGTATGTGGTGGGATATTGAGGAGGTTCTGTGTGCCTTTTCTCCTAGTCCTATTAGAGTTTAAGTTATGAATTAGGGCGTATAATTGCTCTGATGATTTCCCATCTAGAGTTTTGTGAATGAGGGTTAGAACCTTGTATTGTATTCTTGAGTTGATGGGGAGCCAATGGAGGTGTTTGAGAATTGGAGTGATGTGGAAGATGATTCTAGCAACAGTGTTTTGGGCGAGCTGCAGTGGATGGATTTTGTATTTGGGTAGCCCTTGATAAATGGAGTTACAGTAATCGAATACAGGAGTAATGGTGGCCTGGCAGATTTATGGAAAGTGTTGGTGAATAGGAGGGGGTGTAGGTTCCAGATGTTTTTTTAGCTTGTAGTATACTGCTTTGGTGATGCTATGAATTTGTTCCTTGAAGGTCAGTTGCTGGTCAAGTATGACTCCGAGGTATTTTATGTGGGAGGTGACTTTGATCACTGTGTTGCCAAACTTAACAGATGTAGGAGGGGTGAAGTTGGGTTTCTTAGTTATGTATAGTAGCTCTGTTTTGCTGAGGTTGATGGAACGATTATGACAGTGTAGCCAGTTGATGGTTTCATTGAGGCAACTTGAAAGTGTGGAGTAATCCGGAGTGGAGGTGGAAAATGATGTGAAGATCATATCATCATCCACGTATATCAGAAACTGGACTGGGAATTGTTTGAGAATATCACAAAGAGATTGAATGTATACATTGAAAAGTAGGGAGGAGAGGGATGATACCTATGGTACACCCTGGTTAAGGGTGAACGGAATGGAGGTGTGTGTTTGAATCCTTATGTGTTCATTTCGGTTGGTAAGATAGGAATGGAACCAATTGAGGGGGATGCCGCGGACTCCAATATGATGGAGCTTGTTGATGAATAACTGGTGGGATACAGTGTCAAAGGTAGAAGAAATGTCCAGGAAGAGCAGGAGGAAGCTTTGGGTAAGTGATTTGATGCCTGTGATAAGTGAATTCAAGAGGGAAGTCATGTGGGTTTCCGTGCCGTGATTGGGTCAGAATCCATGTTGCTGTGGGATTAATGGTGCATGTTGGTCAATATGATCTTGGAGTTGTGTTTTTTCAGCTTTTTCAATGATCTTGGAGATGAAGGGTATGCTGGTTATGGGTCTGTAGGAGGGTGGGGAGTGTGTATCCAGGTTTGATTTTTTCAGGAGTGGTCTGATGGATGCTTGTTTGAGGGAGGGAGGAAGGTATTCTTGGGTGAGGGAAGAGTGGATGATGTCAGATATTAAAGGTAGGAATTGTTTTTTTGTGACTTTCAGCCAGTGGACTGGACACGGGTCGAGCCATGATGTAGTAGTGTTCAGATTGCTGATGATTTTGTTGAGCTCATCATGTGAAAGAGTGTTGAAGGTAGTCCAGCGGTGATCTTGAGTAGTTTCATCATTTGACGTGGGAATATGGAGGTTGGTGGACGGAGTAGGTTTGCTTTTTTCTATCAGATATGAGGCCATGTCTTGTGGATTGAGAGAGTTCTTGGTTTGATTGAGAAGGGTCTTTGGTGAGTGATTTGACCATTTCAAAGAGGTCTCTGGGTTTGTTGATGCAGCACATGAGGAGGTTGTTGTAGAATTCTTGTTTAGTTGGGTGGTGGATTCATGGTATAGTTTGAGATCCTGTAGATATTGGGATTTGAGTTGTGAACACTGGGTCTTTCTCCAGAGACATTCAAGATGGTGTAAGTTGTGTTTCTGTGTTTTAAAGTCTGATGAGTACCATGGGGCATGTGATCATCTGCTTTTAGTGGAGACTTTTGGTGGGCTATGGTGGCAGCTAAGATGGTCAAGTTCTATGAGCATACTTTGGTTTCGAGGTCTGTCTGAGCTGGCAAGGAGCTTAAGGCTGGGATGGTGTTTTTGGATAAAGGCTTGTTCATTGAATGAGATGAATTTGCGAGTTGTTGGAGGGGAGCTAAGAGGTGTGGTTTGTGAGCATGAGTTGAGTATCATGAATGAGATTAGGTTGTGGTCAGACCAGAGGACTGGGAGCATTGATGGTGGGGTAAATATGGGGCATTTCAGAGTTTATTTGAGAAGAAAATCATTTCCAGAATATCACCCTTAACATGGGTAAGGGAGGATATGATCTGTACGAATTGTAGATCTGTCATGGCTTCGATGAAGACTGATTAGTGGGTGGATGATGCAGAAGGTAGGTTCAGATCTCTGAGTAGGACAAGGTCTTTGTGGGTGGATGAGTGTGAGCAAATTTCTTCCAGTAAGGTGGCGATATCTTCAGTGTTGATGTGAGGGGGGGAGGGTCTGTAGGCAGGGCAGATGGAAAGGAAGCAGTTGGAGATTGTGATAGTGTCAAGGTTGGGGGTAGATGCATGGTTTATGGTACTGAATTCAAGGCTCTTCCTTATTAGTATGCAGACTCCACCACCTCTACTGGATGTTCGAGGACAGTTTTGGATATTGTGGCTGAATGTGTTGAGCTGGTTGACCAGGACGTTGTCATTAATAGGGCAGCTGTAGGGTGCAAATGTGGCATCTGAAGTTGCAAGAGGCCTTTATGGGATCAAGCAAGATGTCCTCAGTATCCATCATGGGGGACAGATATATGGGCCTCCCTCACCCTAAGATACCTAGGATGTCTCTTTACCTGCAGGAAACTCAGCACAAGGCCTCTGGTGTGGAGAGAATAGACGCTTCCTCTCAGTCACTCCTCAAATATGGTTTGGACAGCACCATAGCCATTGTGGAGTATGTCTCCCATGTGGGGTGAAGGTGGGAACTAGAGCCAGGGGGTCAGGAGGCCTTGCATAATCAGCACCTCTACCACATGGCCTCCATAGAGTCAAGAAGTACCCCCATGGCCCACTATATAGAACATCTCTGTGGTCTAACATGTACAATATGGAGGGTGGTGCAAGCTTATCCACCCAGAAAGGGCCCACAATGTCCCTATTACTGGAAAGAACTTTGAGAGAATACCACAGCCCCCAGGCTGAAGAGCCCAGCTATCAGAGAATCAAAGGCCTACCTGACCAGGAAAGACCACAAGAGCTCCTCAGGTCCATGGAATGCCTCGGTTCTGGGCAAGGGAGGTAGGAAGGGGGCACTGATCAGTCAGCTCCAACACTGGAGGCCCATATTCATTGCTAGAAGTATTAAGTAGCTGCTCAGAGCTGGTAGGTATCAGTCACATCCTATTTTGGTCAGGGTGAGGGGCCGTCTGTCCACAGGAACATGGCCTTTGGCAGCAGTATGGCCCCCCAAGTGCAGGAATGCATTGCAGAGGGAGGTAGAGGTTGGACAGCACTTTTTATGCCACATCATCATGTTACCAGTATGTGAAACACCTTGTTTGCATGCCCCGTCGCCGACTGTCCCGCTGGCTTCAACTCTAGCTATGAGGCCAGTACTGGCTGAAGCACAGTGCACAGACCCTATGTTCTGATATCTCCACAGCACCAGCAGATGTGCACTGTGGAGTAAGGTGGTCCACTGCCATAGGGGAAAAAATAAAAGTAGGAATTTCTTTGCTCCCTGGCCTGATTCTGGTTCCATTTATGTAGAAAACAATGTGTGCAAAGTTTGAAGCCAATCAAATAATATTTAGGGGTGGCTCAAGGTCCCTATCTATCAGGCCCCTGGATCCCCCCCAGGGTTCGTCAGACCACTGGGTATTATCCGCTCATAGACGGGGGTATCATGCTTGCCAAGCACTCAATGTGGTCCAGATGCTAGTAAGGACTTTGACGATGTGGGGAACATCTTACGGTGTTGCGAGACAACACCCAGAAGGAACTGGAGTTGCTCTTCTTTTGTGGTGTGTCGGCCGTTGAACTCCTCAATGAGTTTGACCCCTCGCTCAGCCACATCGTTGATCACTGGAAGATTTTTTACTTTCTTCAGACCGTCTTTGAATGATGCATTCTCTTCCCAGTCTTCAGGGTCTGCATTAAGAAAATCACTGTTGATGTCGAGGTGTTTCAGGAAACGGATTGACTTGCGAGTTGCAAAAGATTCAAGTGGTAGAATCATGGAACTTTTCAATTCGACCCGCTTTGGGGGATCTTCGTCTTCGTCATCATCCTCATCGCTTTCATCTGATTCTGCTGGGATCATGGCCGACACTATGGCCCGCTTTGTCGGTGCTGAAACAGCTTCATCGAACAGTGACAGTGCCACAAGCTCCTCTGACACATACCACAGATGCTGCTGCAGTTTGTCTCTGGCCGCTCTTCCAACACGGTCATTGTGGTAAGAGTGTAGTTTCTTCAGCATCTCCAAATCTGTTCGAGGAGCAACTGCGGCATCAGGGGCAGAAAACAAGGCTTCCACATGAATCAGGATGGAGAAAATGCTCACATCATGAACACAGGACTCCTCCCGTTGGGTAAGATCTTTGAGTTGTCCTCGGAACATCCAAATCTTGAGACAGTACAAGACTTTTGCCATCCATCTGGCATGATGGAAAGCTCCGGGTTTCTTGAAATTGAAACTAGGAAGATTCCCTCCAAGGCAGACTATCGTTAACTCCAAGAATTCCAGGTAATCATCTCGGTGATTGCCCTGTGCCAACTTGGATTCCGCAAACTTCATGATGCGATCCCTGTCAGGTTGCAGCACCTCCAAGTCTTTTCCAGTTTGATAGTTGGACTTGTCAAGGGAGCCCCAATTCTTTTGGAACCGGCGAAAGAGTTGGACATCGGGACCCGATGAAGCTCCAGAGCATGTAGAGAATACTGCACCAAGAATTATTTTGTAAATGTGATGGCAGCATGCCAAATGAAGGACTGTGCGACAGAGTCTCTATTCTAGAAGAATGCACGCTCCTGATCGACGTCCCGTGTTCGATGCAGTTGTATCAAAGCAGAAGCCTGCAACCTTTTCATCCAAACACCATTCCTGTAAGAGTTCATAAACTGCTGCAGCTTGATTCTCGCCCGTTCCTGATGTCAGTTTTGGTACACCAAGAAGTTGTGTTTCTCCAGTGGAGACAACCGTTATCAAAACTGGAAGGCGGTCAACTGATGTGGTTGAACAGAGGAGAGATGGCAATAACTTGCTATCCCAATGCACAATGCATGTTTTGCCTTCGGCTTTGAATGCGTTGTGCAGGTCCGTCCATTGTTGCTGACGGTGCTTTTCTCTGTGGCGCTTGATGCTTGATTCTTCACTCCGCCAAACGCAACTACTACTCCAACCTCATTTCCTCTTCTTCCAATTCCTCTCGTCAATTGCATGCTGTTCTCCGCACTCTAACTGCAACACACTCATCTGGTCCCTCTCCCTCCCCCTCTGTGTCTCCTGATTCCTCTGCACTTGCTTCCTTTTTTGTTTCAAAGGTCCACATTCTTCGTCAGTCTTTTTCCACTTGTCCCCTACCTCTTTCTCCTCCCCCTTCATTTCCCCCCACCCCTACCTCTTCCCCTACCTCTCCCTCCCCTATTCTGTCACATTCCTGGTCCTCTTTTGAGCCAATTTCCTCAGCAACCTTACATGAGACCTTTATCTCCACCCGCAAGACCACCTGCTCCGCCGACCCCATCCCTTCACGCTGGCTGTTGGAGCCATCATTGCTCCTGTCTCCCTTTATACTTGCTCTCTTTAACTCTAGTCTATCCTCCGGTCTCTTTCCCACACCCTGGAAGCACGCAGTTGTCCGTCCCATTCAGAAATCACACACCTCTGACCCTGCTACCCTCTCAAATTGGCGTCCCATTTCCAATCTCTGTTTCCTTTCAAAACTCCTTGAAAAACTCGTCTTTCCTCTCACCTCGAATCTTCTCTCACCCTTCACCCTCGGCAATCCGGTTTTCATCCTGGCCACAGCACTGAATCTATTCTCCTTTCCCTCCTTAACGAACTTCACTATGCGCACGATCACGGTCTTATTTCTCTTGTTGTCTCTCTTGACCTTTCTGCAGCCTTTGACCTGGTGGATCACCGCACCCTTCTCACACGCCTTCACGATGCTGGT
Organism: Ichthyophis bannanicus; assembly: GCA_033557465.1. Taxonomy (NCBI): domain Eukaryota; kingdom Metazoa; phylum Chordata; class Amphibia; order Gymnophiona; family Ichthyophiidae; genus Ichthyophis; species Ichthyophis bannanicus. The sequence goes on from CM066033.1 coordinate 353,642,656, forward strand.
GTCTCAGGTACCATTCTTCAGTGGTTCCACTCTTTCCTTCTTAACCGCTCTTTCACTGTCGTCTCCGGATCCTCCTCTTCCGCCCCAACTCCTCTTTCCTGTGGTGTGCCCCAGGGTTCTGTTCTTGCTCCACTTCTTTTCAACGTCTTCCTGGCTCCCCTTGCACTTGTTGTCCAGCAATTTGGTATCTCCGCATATTATTACGCGGATGATATTCTTTTCTTACTCCACACTGATTCTCTTACCCCGGATATCACACCTCTTAACAGTTGTCTCTCTGCTGTCGCTTCCTGGTTTTCTACTAACTATCTTCACGTTAATCCCTCCAAGTCGTTTGCCACTTGGTTTACACTAGGGAGCACCCCCCCACCCGCGTATGCTCCAATTTTCTCTTCCCAGCCTATCCCCCTAGTTTCTTCCTTTCGTTACCTTGGTGTGGTTCTTGACTCTGCTCTTTCCTTTCGGGAACACATTTCTTCAGTTGTTCAGCATTCTTTTCTTTCTCTTAAACAATTATGAGCTGTCCGCCCTTTTCTCTCTTCTCCCGCACTAGCCACACTTCTGCTTTCCCTAGTAATATCCAGGCTTGACTATTGCAACGTCGTTTTAGCAGGTCTCCCGAAGTCTTAAATTACACGAATCCAACGTATTCAGAATACCGCAGTTCGTCTCCTCACTCACGCTTCCCGGTATGATCACGTCACTCCTCTCCTCCTACAACAACACTGGTTGCCGATACCCTTTCGCATTCACTTTAAGATTCTTGTTTTTGTTCACATGGCTCTTTTCATAGGTACCCCCCTCTACCTCGCCGATCAGGTTCGTTTCCACACTCCTCATCGCTCACTCCGTTCTATTCACCTCAATCGTATGTTTCTTCCCCCTCCTTCCCACGCCCACCTGGAATCCACTCGTTCTTCCGCTTTCTATTTCTTAGGGCCACGACTATGGAATTCGCTCCCCCTCTCCCTCCGCACTGAAACATCTCTCCAGCACTTCAAAGCAAAGCTCAAAACCCACTTGTTCACCGCAGCATTTAACCTCCCCCCATAAGTCCTATCTTTGTGTTTTCTTTTCATTACAGCATTTAGTCCCCTTCCATAAGCCTCGTCCTTGTAATTGCTTTTCATTACAGTTCTTTACAGTTTTAGCCCTCCTATAAACCTCGTCCTTGTATCTGTCTTTCATTATAGTTTTTAGCCTCCCCCCATTCGTCCCGTCCCTGTGTTTGCTTTTCCTCCTTGCTTTTCTCTCTGACCCACCCTTACTATCGTGTCCTTGTCTATTTGTTTGTTATTCTCTTTCTTTCTATCCTGTCTGACTTGATGGTGTTCCTTTCTTAATTTGCAGCCTGTAATTTTAATTGTGAACCACCCAGATGCCTATTTTGGCGTGGGTGGTATATCAAATTTTAATAAAACATAAACATAAACATGCTGGAGCGGCTGATATTGAGCTCCCCAGGATAATGTCTCAGACCTCTGGCGGTTTCAGCTACCACACACAGAGCATTGCGATCCATTGTCCCTGTCCGATCCAGGGATGCTGTAAGCTCTGGGGTCCAGACATTGTTAGGTCGATACTGCTTCGTTTGTGGAGTTGATTTCTTCTGTTCGTTATCTGAATCCGCAGATGTCGACGAGTCTTCACCTGACTCTGCTGAGGAAGAAGATCCTTCCAGCTGAACTTGGCTTGTAGTTGCCTCGGCTTCGGCAACATGTTTTTGTCTGCGCCTTTTCAGTTCTTCTTCTCACTGTTGCGATCTTGCTTCCATGTTGGCCAGTTTCTTGTCCATCGCGCACATTGAGCCGCGGCGCCCTGGTTCTCGTTGCGCTATTAAGAATTCTTTGTCTTCTTGAATATGAATTAAAGACATTGCATTGGCATGCGCCACATCAAATAGGTTTTTCATTGCAACCTGGAATTCTTTTTCATTTGCCTCTTGTTTCCCTCCTCTCCCTTTGTTTTTCTTCAAAAGTTTCCACTGATTGAACAATTCTTTACTTTTTCTTGAATTTTGTCATTTCTTTGAACAGGAAGCCTGGCCTTTTCCCAGTAAGCTTCTACTTCACTTGTTACAATAGATGCACTTTCACTAATGCCTTTGTTTAATGTCATATGGTGATGTAAAAATACACTTAACACTTGCTCCTTGCTGGGGAGCTTGGCCCCCAGAATTGTGGTGGACATTTCTTCAATGAGATAAAAACCACGTTTTTTCGCCATCTGAAAAGAATAAAGATACAAAGATAATAGTACAATGTCTTTGCCACCTCTCAGAGACGAGATTAGTTCAACTATGACGCAATCAAATGTAATCAGCGTGGAACTGAGTGGATGATACAAGATGATGCAACATTTCGTCATCTGCTCCCAGGGGGAAATCTCAAGACTTGTTGAGCCACCCCTAAATATTATTTGATTGGCTTCAAACTTTGTACACAGTGTTTTCTACCTAAATGGAACCAGAATCAGGCCAGGGAGCAAAGGAATTCAGGAATTCATTTTTATGGACCACCCTACTGTGGAGGTATCAGGACAACTATCCATGGCATATGCAGACATTAACAGCAGTCCATCAAGGACACTGTCTGTGATATTTGCCCACTGTTCCAGCAGGGTCACTCCTGACCTACAGGCCCTGGTTATGTGGCTGTAAGGCTACCGTGGTGCACTGCCATGGCAGCTGTACTATGTGGGTCTTCCTCCCTGGTTGCCTAGGCAGGTGCCTAGATATTCTGCTGTCATTTCTGTTTGCCTTTCTTTCTTCCAGTGTTTTTGCCCTTCGAACACTCGCATACAAAATGCACGTTCAGAGGCAGGTATTCGCTGTGCCCATGCTAGTGGCATTTTTGTGTAGCTAGTGTGCGCTTGGCACACCAGTCCCCTTCCATGCACTACATTTCTGTCTTCTCTCCGCTCACTGTCCACCTTAACCCCGACTATTTGCATGCTGCTCAGGTAGTGCACCATTTTTAGCATGGTCATCTTTGGGCCACATGCTCCTTGCTACCATGTGACCCAAATGTGTGTTACCCCTGCATTACTGGCTACCCACCCTTTAGAAAACATGCCCCTAAGACTTGAAAGAGGAGTGTCAAGACAAAATTGTTCAAAAACTAAATCACCATCAGCATATATACAGAACTGGAAACCAAGACTTACAGTAACACATGAAAAGGTACCAAATAAATATTAAATAAAGAGTCTGAGAGGGCTGATCCCTGAGGCATACTTCTCATAAATTTATACCAAGAGGAAGTCATATTCTAAAGTAGACCTGCTGTTCATGATCCACTAAGAAGTCAATGAACCAGTGAAGCACAGTCCCTCCAGTTCCATAGTCTGCCAAATATTTAAGCAGGCTTCAAATCTGTAAATATTAAAAAGTAGGCAGTGCTCCTTTGCTCCAAACAACAAATTGCCAATGCAATGTGTGCCTTCGAGTCAGTCCTGACTCCTGGTGACCCAGAAGCTCCTGGGTTTTCTTGGCAGTGTCACCGGAAGTAGATTGCCAGGCCTTTCTTCCGATGCAATGGAAGGTTAAGTGACTTGCCCAAGGCCACAAGGAATGCTAGTGGGAATTGAACCCTGGTTGCTTGGTTACCAAGCCAGTGTTCTAACCACTAGGCTACTCCTCCACTCCTCAAAGGACTTCATTAATCAAAGAAGGCAACAGGGCTGCACCCAGCCCTGAATCCATACTGCCAGTCATCCAGGATGTTTCATCATGTTAAATATTCATCCAAGTGACGCCGGATGTTCAATAAGTTTGGCTAGAAAAGGTAAAGGAGAAATTGGCCTTTAATTATTCGGGCGCTTGGATCAACGGTCACATCCTTTAACACTGAACACACAGACACCTGCCCGAGGCTGAGTGGCAGCAACCCTTCAGATAACAATGTCATAACTACTATGTAAAAACAGCAACATAAACCTCTGATCAACGTAACTGAAGCAATGGATACTGCATCCAAAGGGCAGAAAATGTCCCTCATACCAGTCAATCCATAATATCCTTTGTAGATACAAGAGGAAAACTGGCCCATAATGGCTGCTGACCTAAAGTAATAGAACTTTATATTACAAATAGTTGTGACCGTTTCAGAGGGATAGGACTGCAAAGAGTATAAACCTTATTACAAAAATAGCTTCCGAACTCCACAGAAGTTGGTGCACTATTAATTATTTTAACCACTCCATTTTTCAATAGGTGGTAGTTGTTAGTACCGTCAAGTTGATAACAACTCATGCCCACCCTGTGGATAGTTGTCCTAAACTGTGTTCACTCTTCAGTCAATAGGTAGCGCACTGTAATAAATAAGTCATCTGGCGAAAAAGACACTGCTCAAATATTAGAAATATAATACTACTTTCTCAATATTTCAAATTTAGCTCTATATTGTTTATAAATAAATGCAAAGTTCAAGCGAATCACTACTGATCTGTGCTTCTGCCAAGAGCGGTCCACGCATCAGAGCTCCATTTGAGCTGATGAAGAACATCACTATAATAGGGCACAAAACTCTTTCATATTTATTTATTTATTTATTTACATTCTCTTATATACTGCGCTATTCTGCATCACTGCGGTTTACATTGAACAAACTGAAATTACATTGAACAGGGCATTATAACTTGGAAATAACTATTTTACATGGAACATGGGCTATGGAGGGTTAAGTGGCTTGCCCAAGACCACAAGGAGCACCTGTGGGACTAGAAACCCCAGTCCTTCCGGCCCAAGTTTGCTGTCAATGGTCAATTTCTGCCAATCCACCATATGCGCAGATAGAATAAACTCTGAATTCCACTAATCCTTCTAAATTTCGATCCAATGGTGCATTCTCCATGTATTTCCAATGCACGTTACATTAGTCCAGTAAACACGTCTAGATGACCATTTAAAAACAACTGGCTGACTAACAAAGAAATTGATAAGTCATTTGAAAAATTATCAGAGAGTGATCTGTACAGGGGTATTTATCGCTCACAAAAGATAAACAAACTAACTCCTTAGCAAATATATAGGACAGCAAACTAAATCAAGGATATATCCCTTTCTCATGGGTGGCAAAATGTACACATTGTTCAGGTCCCAGCGAATCCATAACAACAGAAAATATGTCTTCCAAAGGGGCATCCCTCCTGCTAAATGCCTTAAAATCAGCCATTAAAATGATAGAACCCAAATTATAGAAACATAGAAACATGTCAGCAGAAAAAAAACATGGCCTATCTGGTCGGCCCTTCCATATCAAATACTAAAGTCCCTTCTTTTCCTTTAGAGATCTTCTGTGTTTGTCCCATGCTTTTTTGCATTCAGATACTGTCCTTGTCTCTACTACCTCCACTGGGAGACTATTCCATGCATCTACCACTCTTTTCATGAAGAAATATTTTGGCATATTGCTACTAAGTCTATCCCCTTTCACCCTCATTCTATGTCCCCTCATAGCAGAGCTTGCTTTCAATCGAAAGAGGCTCTCCTCTTCGGCATTTATGCCATGGAAATATATAAATGTCTCTGTCATATCTCCTCTATCCCACCTTTCCTCTAACTTATATATATTAAGATCTTTAAGTCTGTCCTCATATTATTTATTACGAAGGTCACTAACCATTTTGGTAGCCATCCTCTGCACTGACTCCAAACTGTTTATATCCTTTTGAAAGTGTGGTCTCCAGAACTGCACCCATATTCCAAATGAGGTGGCACTAAAGAATTATACAGAGGCACTATCACCTTCTTTTTTCTAAGAACATAAAAACATAAGAAATTCCTTACTGGGTCAGACCAAGGTCCATCAAGCCCAGTATCCTGTTTCCAACAGTGGCCAATCCAGGCCACAAGTACCTGCTGGCAGGAAAGGTGGAATGCAGTTGGAGGGCTTTGTTAGAGAAGAAGGCAGCAAGGTGGGTTGCATTTGAGGCAACAGAGGGGACAGATGGGGATGTGGAAGTATGGGGGCAGAGAATTTAAGGAGGATGGAATAGAGCTGCTGAGAGGAGTTGTAGGAGGAAGAGATTAGGTTCAAGTAGTAGGATGAGATTAGGTTCAAGTAGTAGGATGGCTTAGCAGTATGGATAGAAGAGTGATAGTGTTGATAGCACTGATGAAACTGGAGCAGGGAGTTAGGTGAGGAATGTTTGCGCTAGCTTCGTTTGGCACGACAGAGGTGTGTGCGGAGCAAGCAAAAACCAGGGTGATACCAAGGGAAACACGTGTGTGTATATGAAAGAATGACAGGGCAAAGTGGAGCCAGATGATCAAGTGCAGTGGTGAGATCAGTAGACACCCTATTCCAGGAAGAAATAGGGTGTCGGAGGAGGGGGACTGCTGGAGTTTGGCGAGCGTGAGGGTCCATGAGAGAGGGAGGGGGTGGCAACAAATGGAGGGAGGGATATTGTAATGAGAAAAATATACAGTAGTGGTCGGACCATGGAAGAGAGAGGGCAGAAAGACCTGAAGGTATGGACAGGGAGTCAGAGGGTGTGATAATTAAATCAAGTGTGTGACCAGAGGAATGGGTAGGGTGGCTAACATGATGACAAAGTGAGAGATCACCAAGCAGATTGTGAAGAGCTTGGTCTCTGGGCCTGGATGGAGAGTCTAGATAAGTACTGAAATCTCCCAGAATCACTAGATAGGGTAGGCAAGGAAATTTTCAGAGAGAGGTAGCAGAAAAGCATTCCAAAGGTCAGAATGAAGAGAGGGAGGGACATAAAGAAGAAGGAGGACTTCCGGTTTAGCCACGGAGCGGGTGAGGCACATGTGAGAGTGCTCCCCAGCCCCATCTCAATTATCAGGGTAGAACGCGGACCCTCCCGGGCAAGTGGCAGACGAACAATGCCCAAAGTGGTGAAAATGAAGCCTGGCTCAACAATAAAGGACTTGTATGTGGCGAAAGCGGGAGGGGAGAAAAAGAGTTTGAGCAGCGTGCGAGTGCAGCCGGCGCCGGTGTCTCCGAGCAGATCTGAGGAGTCGCCGGAGGAGGAGGGGGAGAACGGGATGCAGGCCGAGGTTGCGGCGATCCTGAAGGAGATAAGAGAATCTAAGGAGGAGATCGTGGAAAGAGTGTGCAGCCGTATGGAGGAAAATTTTGCGGCAATGGGGCAGAGACTGGATAAGGTGGAGAGCAGGGTGAGTCAGACGGAGGATGCGCAGGCCTCCACTCACCGCGTGGTGTGCTCCCTGCAACAGCAGCTTAGCTGGTTGCATGCTAAGGCAGAGGACATGGAAAACAGGGAGCGAAGATCTAATCTCTGAATCATCGGGGTGTCTGAGGGGGTGGAAGGGGAGGAAGCCATCAAGTTTGTGGTGGAACTGCTGTCCACGTGCTTCCCGAATCCCCCGTCGACACCGCCGTATGAGATAGAGAGGGCCCACAGAGAGCTGCAGCCTAGGCCCGATAAGACGGCGTGCCCGAGGGCCATTATAGTGAAACTGCTCCGTTTCCAGGACAGGGAGCATGTGATTCAAGCAGCACGGAGATCAAAGAGTGTGCGGTTCAGGGATTGGACTGTGTATGTTTTCCCTGACCTGGCCTCGGAGACGGTGAAGCGACGAAAAGACCTGTTGAAACTGTGGGATCATCTGGCACAGAAGGGGATCCAGATCGCGATATGGTACCCAGCCAGGATTACAATGCTGGTGAATGGGGTGCGGAAATTTTTCAACTCAAGAGAGGCGCTGGAGAAATTTTTGAAGACCAAGGTGGGAGCAGCACTGGAGAGGAAGGGGAATCCGGAGAACGACAGGAATCGAGACCCGGAGGTGGAGCAAGAGGGGGAGAGACTGGCCTCGGGAGAGTGAGGGGCAGGTGCCCGGACTGTATGAGAGACTCTGGTGGCTGTGGGATGGGGGGTAGATGAGTCTTGAGGAGGGAGAGGAAGGCCGGGGGGGGGGGGAGGGGGGAATTGGTGCAGGGATGTGAGGTGGGGAGGGGGGTGAGGATAGGTGTTGAAAGGGGCTAATGGAGGTCAGAAAACAACAAAATTGTGGAAGGGGGAGATGTTTGGGGGATGTTGGTTGGGTTTATTTCTGTTTGGATATGTTTGTAATGTGCCTAAATGTGCCTGCGCTGCTTATGAATCCAAGGGGGGGGGGCCGGGAGGGTTAAGGCGGGTACAGTAGAATGGCGTTAGCTGGGGGATATAATATCGCCTCCTTTAATGTTCGGGGGATCAACAGCCCGATTAAACGGAAGAGGATCCTTACATTGCTGAACAAGAGCAGGGTGGACGTTGCTATGCTGCAAGAGACACATTTGATTAAGGAGGAGCAGGAGAAATTAAAAGCCCAGGGGTTTGAACAGGTGTTTGGGACCCCTTATAACTCAAAAAATGGGGGGTGGTGATTCTGGTGCACAAGAGGGTGAGGTTTGTGCCATACAAGTCGGGGGGGGGGGGGGGGATGCCATGGGCAGAGTGGTGTGGGTAGTGGGGAGGGTGGATCAAACGGAGGTGGCGCTGTTGAATTTATATGCTCCAAATGGGCAGAAGGGAGTTTTCTTTGACAGGGCAGTGAGGGAGTTTGCAGAACAGGCCAAGGGGGATTGGATTATTGGGGGGGATATGAATTGTGTGGTGGGACCAAAGGACAGGTCTAACTATCAGAAGGGACGGCACAGGTGGGAGGGGAAGGAGTTAAGGAAGTGTATGGAGACCTTTGATTTGGTTGATATCTGGAGATGGGAGAACCCGGGGGGAAGGGAATATACATGTTACGTGCCAAGGCTGGGTACATACTCGAGGATAGATATGTTTTTAGGGAAGCGAGGGCAATTGGGAGTGTTGGGGAAGGTGGAATTGGGTCCGGTCCTGCTGTCCGACCACGGGATGATCACAGGGGTTTGGTCGCCGACGGGGAGAGAGGCGGAAGGGAGAGGGGGTTGGCGGGGGAATATAGCTCTGATGCAGTCGGAGGAAGGGATGGGTAGAATTAGGAAGGCATGGAGGGTATATATGGCCTGGAATGATAATGGGGAGGTATCGGATGCCATGGTGTGGGAGGGAGGGAAGGCATATATGCGAGGGATATTGATACAGCTGGGGAGTCAAAAGAAAAAGGAAAGGGAGGAGGAGAGGCGGAAGTTGACGAAGGAGTTGGTAGAGGCACAGGGGGAGTATAGTCGGACAGGGTTGAGGGGCGCACAACAGCGGGTGATGCGGATTAAAACTCAGCTTAATGCCCTGGACGTGGAGGAGCTGGAGAGGCTGATGAGAGCGTACAAGCGGAATTTCATGGAGGGGGGGGGAATAAGGCGGGTAAGTTGCTGGCGAGACAGATACAGAGCAGGAGAAATAGTAGGATTGTAAAGGAGATCCAGCGGGATGGGGGAGGATGCGCCGTGGACAACCGTGGGATCTGTACGGAGTTTCGAAAGTTTTATGAGAGGTTGTATACAGGGCAGGAGGGGGTCTGTGAGGAGAACGTCTGGGCTTATCTGGCAGGGATCTGTCTACCAAGGGTGCAGGTGGAGACGGCTCAGTGGCTATGGAGGCCGGTGGAGGTAGAAGAGGTATTGAGAGAGATCAAGAGGCTCCCGAAGGGTAAGGCCGCGGGGGAGGATGGATTCCAGGTGGAATACTATCACATGATGCGAGGGGAGGTAGCCCCCTTTCTGGCACGGCTTTTTACGGGCTTCTTGAGGGGGGGGACTTTACCGACTTCGATGACACAGGCTAATATTGTAGTACTCCCGAAGGAAGGCAGGGCGCCAGATAGATGCGAGAATTATCGGCCGATAGCTTTGATCGATTGTGATGCCAAATTATATGCAAAGATAATGGCGAGTAGGCTAGAAGGGGTACTGCCTGGTTTGATTTATCCAGATCAGACGGGATTTATTAAGGGGAGGGTGATAACAGATAATGTAAGGAGGGCGGTGGGGATTCTTCATGCTGTCAGGCATACACAGACACCCACGATTTGTGTGGCATTGGACGCGGAGAAGGTGTTCGATAGGGTGGAGTGGGAATTCTTGTTCGTGGTGATGGACAAAATGGGGCTGGGCACCGAGTTTATACAGGGGGTGAGGGCGCTGTATAGTCACCCGGTGGCTCGCATTTTGGTGAATGGGCAGGGCTCGGAGTGGTTTGAGTTGCACAGAGGAACAAGACAGGAATGCCCGATGTCCCCCATGCTGTTCGCGATAGTGATTGAAGCACTGGCCATACGGATAAGGGCTTGGAGGGAGATTAGACCTGTCAGGATTGGGCAGGGGGAGCATAAAATATTATACGCGGATGACACCCTGATATTTATGACCCAGCCGGAGGAATCCCTTCCAATTTTGGTAGAGGAGTTGGAAGCATTTTCAGCGGTCTCGGGTTTCAAGGTGAACATGACTAAATGGAGGCAATGGCATTGGGGGGACTGAAGAAGGGAGGGATGGAGAACTTCCCCTTCAAGTAGGCGGAGGGGAGTATTAAGTACTTGGGAGTACGGATTTCGGCGGATCCGGGGAGGTTATATGAGCTGAACTACAAGCCGCTGATGGGGCAGATTAGTGCGCTGTTGGAGGGGTGGAAGGCGTTGCAGCTGAGCTGGATGGGGTGGGTTGAGGTTATTAAAATGAGTGTGGTCCCGAAGTTCTTGTTTATGTTCGCTCTGCTGCCCATTCGGATCCCGGGGGGCACTCTTAGAAGATGGGAAGCAGTGCTGGGGCGATTTGTATGGGGTGGGAAGCGGGCAAAGATCAAGATGCGGAGGCTTCAGTTGTCCAACGCTCAGGGGGGGGGTTAGGTTCCCTTCTCTGCGATGGTACCACCAGGCTTGTGTATTAAGAGCATGGAAAGACCACCATCACAGAGGGGAGGAGGCGGCGTGGGTGACACTAGAGAAAACACTGATGGGGTCCCCATCCTTGGTGCATTGGTTGGGGGAAGGGAGGGTATGGGCAGGCAGGGGAGGGAGCACCCATTTATTGCGGCTATGCAGGGATTAAGTCATGTGGGAAAGGCAAAGGGTTGGTTTCCCAGCCCACTGATGGCCTGGGCCAGGGTAAGGGATTATTTTTCATTTGATAAAACAGATTGGCTTCAGAGGGGGGGGGGGCAAACGGGAGGAGGGGGGTTGGAGCGACTGGTGGAGTTTTTGGAGCAGGGAGAGTTGTGTGCACATAGCGAGCTTTAGCGGAGAGTACAGGGGAAAATCCCATTTTACCAGTATTTTCAGATCCGACACTTTCTTAACTCGGGGGAGAATAAGAGCCAGTTAACTCGGCCCAGTATCCCGATGGAAATGGCCCTTTATAAAGGTAAAAGGGACAGCGGAATTATATCCAGGGTGTACAAGGTACTATTGAGTGAAGAGGAGGATGGGGCTCAGGGGGGCCACAAGGAGCGGTGGCATAAATGGTTAGGAGTGGAAATTGAGGAGGAAGGGTGGAGGAAGATCCGTGAGGCTGTATATAAGGTTACAGCGGTTTCCTCATGGAGGCAGACACAATTGCAAATAGTTCATGGGACTTATATTACTCCGGTCTAGTTGTCTCTTGCAGGTAGGCTGCTCTCTGCGGGCCGCTGGCGGGGGTGTGGGGAGGTTGACACGTTTTTCCATATGTGGTGGGGGTGTCGGGTCATACAACGGTTTTGGGGATGGTTCGGAAGGGACTTCCCGGGGGTGTTGGGGGGGGCAAGGGGACGGAGAGGGAATTTTTACTGGGAGGGGGGGACCGGGAGGGGGTGGGGAAATGGGAAGCGACATTAGTGGAAAAGCTCAAACTGGCGGCGAGGGTGGCGATGGCCTGGAAATGGAAGTCGGGAGGGGGGCCCACGGAAGAAGACTGGCATAAGAAGATAGAGGAGGTGATCAAGTTCGACAGGTTAACATATAGGTTGAGGGGCAAGACCTGGGTGTTTCATAAAATTTGGGACCCGTATTTGCAGGGCCAGGGGTGGAGGGGAGTACCGGCTCCGGGGAGTAGTGGTAAATCCTAGGGGGGGGGGGGGCGTATGGCAGCAGGGGCACAAAGTTCGCTGTTTTATGTTTCATGTTAGAGTTTTCAAGTTACGAGTTACAAAGGTGGGGCAGGATATCGTATGTATTATATCATATTATATCATATCATAGTATATTATATACGATGTTGTAAGTGAGGCGGAAGGGAAGGGGAGTAGGAGGGGGGAAGTCACAGTGGAAGGAGGCGGAGGAGTTGGGGAGAGAAGTAGCAGGGAAGAGCAAATATGCGGGGGAGGTGACGGTATAAGAAAATGTGTGTAACTGGATACCCTGTCTTCCACAAAACTTAATAAAATATATTTCACAAAAAAAAAAAGAAGAAAGAAATATAGGGTCAGAATAGAGTCAAAGCAGAGTAGAAGGACTAGAAAGGGGGACTGTTACCTCTGGAGAGAAATCTGTAACTGTGAGTATATACTTCTGATAATTTTCTAAAAATAATTCTTTGTATTAAAGCTACTTAATCTGTGAACCCACTGTTTTTTGTTGGATCAGTTAGGGCCTAGTAGCAGCAATTAAAGTTTGAATTTAAAACACAGAGGAGAGCTTTCTGGTTACATTTCATACCCAGCAGAGAGCTTGTAGTTTAAATTTAATAGTCACTCAGGGCCAAGTAACAGCAAAGTACTTTTAGTTTAAATTTAACACACAGAAGTGAGCTTTCTGGTTAAATTTAGTACCCAGCAGAGAGCTTGTAGTTTAAATTTCTAAGAAGTTAGAGCCTAGCAGCAGCTAAGAGCTATAATTTAAATCAAATCAGAATTTAGCTTAGCACAAAAGGCAAAACAGGGTCTGTACTCTTTGAGCAACAAATAAAGTTTTCTAGAGACCTTTACAAAGAGGCCTTCTACCTAGGGGGCAAGAGACCTGTGAAACCTTTTCAATAGGTGTTAACACCAGGTGGCAGATCAAAAGGCCATTTTGAAAGACTCCTCCTATCCAAGCAAGGACTGTTAATAACCCAGGAAGTTGGTCACAGCATTACCTCAGCAGCAGAGGCATAAATAGCTCAACCAGAGCTCTGTGAACTTCTGTCTTGAAGGACTAGAAAGGGGGACTGTTACTTCTGGAGAGAAATCTGCAACTGTGAGTATATACTTCTGGTAATTTTCTAAAAAGAATTCTTTGTATTAAAGCTACTTAATCTGTGAACCCACTGTTTTTTGTTGGATCAGATAAATTTCATAAGAAGTTAGAGCCTAGCAGCAGCTAAGAGCTATAATTTAAATCAAATCAGAATTTAGCTTACCTCAGCAGCACAAGACAGGGTACTATGTAGCAGCCCTCTTTTAATAAGTGTTATTTCCCTCCCTCCCTCCCTCCCTCCCCACACCCACCCTCCCCTGGGATAATCATAGCTTTATAGGTACTTACACATCTTAAAAGACAGGAGGTGCTTTCAGGTGAAGCTCATTACCCAAATCAGTCATACACTAAGGACCTGAGATTAATTAAGCTTCAGGTGAACAAGGTATATTAAACGTATTAGGTACAGTTTTATTGGTATAAATACCCATAGCAACCCCTAGTAAGTAAGAACTTAAAGATCTAGACACAAACTTAAACTAAGATGCAGACAGCAGTCCAGCAGCAGGATGGGGGCTTTCCAGTCTTTTGCATTGAGTGTCACATGTATGATTTTCTCCCAGTTGGTGAGAGGTCTTACGTGTGCACTAGGTGCAAGGAGCTCTTTGCTCTCAGGGAACAAGTCCGTTCTCTAGAGGCTAAAGTAGCAGACTTGGAAAACGTAAGACAGACAGAGAGGTACATAGACGAGACCTACAGGGATATAGTCCTGAAGTCCCACCTCCAGTCTGGCAGCACCCCTGTTGCCATGGAGGAGAGAGGTCACGTGACAGGAGAGCATCAACCTGGTGTGGCAGGAAGTGATCCTGTAACGAGGACTTGTCCTCCAGGTGATGTAAAACCCTCTCGCACCGAGGAAGTTTCTCCAGGGCCATATGCCCATGAGGGAAGGGTTAGGACAGCCGTTATAGTTGGTGATTCGATCATTAGGCATGTAGATAGCTGGGTGGCTGGTGGACGTGAGGATCGCCTGGTAACATGCCTGCCTGGTGCGAAGGTAGCGGACCTCACGCGCCACCTAGATAAGGTCTTAGATAGTGCTGGGGAGGAGTCTGCTGTCTTGGTACATGTCGGTACCAATGACATAAGAAAATGTGGTAGGGAGGTTCTGGAGGCAAAATTTAGGCTTTTAGGTAGGAAGTTGAAATCCAGAACTTCCAGGGTAGCATTCTCCGAAATGCTTCCTGTTCCACGCGCAGGACCCAAAAGGCAGGCAGAGCTCCGGAGTCTCAATGCGTGGATGAGACAATGGTACAGAGATGAGGGTTTGGGATTTGTTAGGAACTGGGGAACATTCTGGGGAAAGGAGGGGCTCTTCCGAAGGAATGGGCTTCACCTTAACCGTGATGGAACCAGGCTGCTGGCATTAACCTTTAAAAAGGAGATAGAGCAGCTTTTAAACTAGATATTAGGGGAAAGCCGACAGTCGCCCAAGAGCGGATGGTTCGGAAGAATGTATCCTTGAAGGATACTACCAAAAGCAGAGAGGTTCCACAAAAGAGTAAAGTAGCCCAAATGCCCTCGAGTATGGAGCAGACAGAGCTTAAAGATCCCAATTTACCCATGTCTAACAATAGCCAAATTAACATGAATAAAATACATTCTCTAAAATGCTTGTATGCAAATGCTAGAAGTCTAAAGAATAAGATGGGAGAGTTAGAATATATAGCACTAAATGAAAGGTTAGATATGATTGGAATATCAGAGATATGGTGGAAGGAGGACAACCAGTGGGACACTGTGATACCTGGGTACAAACTATATCGTAATGATAGAGCTGATCAAATTGGTGGAGGGGTTGCGCTCTATGTTAGAGAGGGCATTGAGTCAGAAAGGATTAAAGTTTTGCAGGAAACAAAATCTGCTGTAGAATCTATATGGATTGAAATTCCATATAAAAGGGGGAAGGCGATGGCAGTGGGGGTGTACTATCGAGCTCCTGGCCAGAATGACCAAATGGATGATGAAATGCTCAAAGAAATCAAGGAAGCTAACAAAAGTTACAGCACAGTAATAATAATGGGTGATTTCAATTACCCCGGTATCGACTGGGTCAGTGTCACGTCAGGACATGCTAGGGAGATAAAGTTCCTAGATGAAATAAATGACTGCTTCTTGGAGCAGCTGGTTCATGAACCGACCAGAGGGGAAGCCATATTAGACCTAGTCCTTAGTGGAACACCAGATCTAGTGCAAGAGATAAGGGTGTTGGGGCCACTTGGCAATAGTGATCATAGCATGATCGCCTTTGATTTAATTAGTGGAGGAGGGATAGTAAGGAAATCCATAGTACTACCTTTTAACTTTCGAAAGGGAGACTATGATAAAATGAGGAAAACAGTTAAGAAAAAACTAAAAGGAGCAGTTGCGAAGGTTAAAGACGTACATCAAGCTTGGGTGTTGTTGAAAAATACTATCTTGGAAGCCCAGACCAGCTGTATTCCACGCTTTAAGAAAAGTGGAAGGAAGTCCAAAAAACTGCCAGCATGGTTTAAAGGTGAGGTCAGAGAGGCTGTTGTTGCCAAAATAGCATCTTTCAGGAAATGGAAAAAAGAGCCAAACGACAAAACCTGGAAACAGCACAAGCACTGGCAAGTCAAATGCAAGGCATTGATAAGGCAGGCAAAGAGAGAATTTGAGAAGAAGCTTGCTGCGGAAGCAAAAATGCGAAATAAAGACCTTTTCAAGTACATTCGTAGCAAAAAACCTGTGAGAGAGTCAGTTGGTCCATTAGATGATAAAGGGGTTAAAGGAGCACTAAGGGGCGACAAGGCGATAGCGGAGAGACTGAATGAATTCTTTGCTTTGGTCTTTACTGAGGAAGATGTAGGGATGTTACCCATGAGTGAAGTGGTATTTAAAGGTGCGGAAGAATTGGAGGAAATATCGATACATCGGGAAGATGTCTTACAACTATTAGATAAACTGAAGAGTAGCAAATCTCCTGGGCCAGATGGTATACATCCAAGGGTGTTGAAAGAACTGAAATATGAGATTGCAGACCTGCTATCAGTAATCTGTGAACTATCATTAAAATCATCTCTAATACCTGAAGATTGGAGGATCGCCAATGTAACACCAATTTTTAAAAAGGGTTCCAGGGGTGATCCGGGAACATAAGAACATAAGTCTTGAAGGACTAGAAAGGGGGGCTGTTAATTCTGGAGAGAAATCTGAAATTGTGAGTATATACTTCTGGGGAATTTTTCTGAAAGGAATTTTTTTTCTTTTAAAGCTAATTAATCTGTGAACCCACTATGTTTTGTTAAATCAGTCAGGGCCTACTAGCAACAGTTTAAGATTCAATTTAAAACACAGAAGAGAACTTTCTGGTTACCTTTCATACCCAGTAGAGAGCTGTAGTTTAAATTTCATAGTCACTCAGGGCCTAGCATCAGCAAAGTACTTTTAGTTTCAAATTAAAACACAGAAGAGAGCTTTCTGGTTAACTTTAGAATCCAGCAGAGAGCTTGTAGTTTAAATTTCATAGTCACTCAGGGCCTAGCATCAGCAAAGTACTTTTAGTTTCAAATTAAAACACAGAAGAGAGCTTTCTGGTTTACTTTCGAATCCAGCAGAGAGCTTGTAGTTTAAATGTCATAATAGGTTAGGGCCTAGCATCAGCAAAGTACTTTTAGTTTCAAATTAAAACACAGAAGAGAGCTTTCTGGTTAACTTTAGAATCCAGCAGAGAGCTTGTAGTTTAAATTTCATAGTCACTCAGGGCCTAGCATCAGCTAAGTACTTTTAGTTTCAAATTAAAACACAGAAGAGAGCTTTCTGGTTAAATTTAGAATCCAGCAGAGAGCTTGTAGTTTAAATTTCATAATAGGTTAGAGCCTAGCAGCAGCAAAGAGCTATAATTTAAATCAAATCAGAATATAGCTTACCTCAGCAGCACAGGACAGGGTACTGTGTAGCAGCCCTCTTTTAATAAGTGTTATATCCCTCCCTCCCTCCCCACACCCACCCTCCCCTGGGATAATCACAGCTTTATAGGTACTTGCACACTTAAAAGACAGGAGGTGCTCTCAGGTGAAGCTCATTACCCAAATCAGTCATACACTAAGGACCTGAGATTGATTAAGCTTCAGGTGAACAAGGTATATTAAACTTATTAGGTACAGTTTTAGTGGTATAAATATCCATAGCACCCTTTAGTACGTAAAGAACTTAAAGATCTAAACACAAACTTAAAACTAAGATGCAGACAGCAATCCAGCAGCGGGATGTGGGCTTTCCAGTCTTTTGCATTGAGTGTCACATGTATGATTTTCTCCCAGCTGGTGAGAGGTCTTACGTGTGCACTAGGTGCAAGGAGCTCTTTGCTCTCAGGGAACAAGTCCGTTCTCTAGAGGCTAAAGTAGCAGACTTGGAAAGCATAAGACAGACAGAGAGGTACATAAACGAGACCTACATGGATATAGTCCTGAAGTCCCACCTCCAGTCTGGCAGCATCCCTGTTGCCATGGAGGAGAGAGGTCACGTGACAGGAGAGCATCACCCTGGTGTGGCAGGAAGTGATCCTGTAACTAGGACCTGTCCTCCAGGTGATGTAAAACCCCTTTCGCACCGAGGAGGTTTCTCCAGGGCCAAGTGCCCATGAGGGAAGGGTTAGGACAGCAGTTATAGTTGGTGATTCGATCATTAGGCATGTAGATAGCTGGGTGGCTGGTGGACGTGAGGATCGCCTGGTAACATGCCTGCCTGATGCGAAGGTAGTGGACCTCACGCGCCACCTAGATAAGGTCTTAGATAGTGCTGGGGAGGAGTCTGCTCTCTTGGTACATGTCGGTACCAATGACATAGGAAAATGTGGTAGGGAGGTTCTGGAAGCTAAATTTAGGCTTTTAGGTAGGAAGTTGAAATCCAGAACTTCCAGGTTAGCATTCTCCGAAATGCTTCCTGTTCCACGCGCAGGACCCAAAAGGCAGGCAGAGCTCCGGAGTCTCAATGCGTGGATGAGACAATGGTGCAGAGATGAGGGGTTTGGATTTGTTTGGAACTGAGGAACATTCTGGGGAAAAAGAGGGGCTCTTCCGAAGGGATGGGCTTCACCTTAACCCGGGATGGAACCAGGCTGCTGGCATTAACCTTTAAAAAGGAGATAGAGCAGCTTTTAAACTAGATAATAGGGGAAAGCCGACAGTCGCCCAAGAGCGCATGGTTCAGAAGAATGTATCCTTGAAGGATACTACAAAAAGCAGAGAGGTTCCAAAAAAGAGTAAAGTAGCCCAAATGCCCTCGAGTATGGAGCAGACAGAGCTTAAAGATCCCAAATTACCCATGTCTACCAATAGCCAAATTAATATGAATAAAATACAGTCTCTAAAATGCTTGTATGCAAATGCTAGAAGTCTAAAAAACAAGATGGGAGAGTTAGAATATATAGCACTAAACGAGAGGTTAGATATGATTGGAATATCAGAGACATGGTGGAAGGAGGACAACCAGTGGGACACTGTGATACCTGGGTACAAACTATATCGTAATGATAGAGCTGATCAAATTGGTGGAGGGGTTGCGCTCTATGTTAGAGAGGGCATTGAGTCAGAAAGGATTAAAGTTTTGCAAGAAACAAAATTTGCTGTAGAATCTCTATGGATTGAAATTCCATGTAAAAAGGGGAAGGCTATGGCAGTGGGGGTGTACTATCGTCCGCCTGGCCAGAATGAACAAATGGATGATGAAATGCTCAAAGAAATCAAGGAAGCTAGCAAATGTTAAAGTGCAGTAATAATAAAGGGTGATTTCAATTACCCCGGCATCGACTGGGTCAGTGTCACAGCAGGACATGCTAGGGAGATAAAGTTCCTAGATGAAATAAATGACTGCTTCTTGGAGCAGCTGGTTCATGAACTGACCAGAGGGGAAGCCATATTAGACCTAGTCCTTAGTGGAACACCAGATCTAGTGCAAGAGATAAGGGTGTTGGGGCCACTTGGCAATAGTGATCATAGCATGATCGCCTTTGATTTAATTAGTGGAGGAGGGATAGTAAGGAAATCCACAGTACTACCCTTTAACTTTCGAAACGGAGACTATGATAAAATGGGGAAAACAGTTAAGAAAAAACTAAAAGGAGCAGTTGCAAAGGTTAAAGACGTACACCAAGCTTGGATGTTGTTGAAAAATACTATCTTGGAAGCCCAGACCAGCTGTATTCCACGCTTTAAGAAAAGTGGAAGGAAGTCCAAAAAACTGTCAGCATGGTCAGAGAGGCTGTTGTTGCCAAAAAAGCATCTTTCAGGAAATGGAAAAAAGAGCCAAATGACGAAACCTGGAAACAGCACAAGCACTGGCAAGTCAAATGCAAGGCATTGATAAGGCAGGCAAAGAGAGAATTTGAGAAGAAGCTTGCTGCGGAAGCAAAAACACGAAATAAAGACCTTTTCTAGTACATTCGTAGCAAAAAACCTGTGAGAGAGTCAGTTGGTCCATTAGATGATAAAGGGGTTAAAGGAGCACTAAGAGGCGACAAGGCGATAGCGGAGAGACTGAATGAATTCTTTGCTTCAGTCTTTACTGAGGAAGATGTAGGGATGTTACCCATGACTGAAGTGGTATTTAAAGGTGCGGAAGAATTGAAGGAAATATCGATACATCGGGAAGATGTCTTACAACTATTAGATAAACTGAAGAGTAGCAAATCACCTGGGCCGGATGGTATACATCCAAGGGTGTTGAAAGAACTGAAATATGAGATTGCAGACCTGCTATTAGTAATCTGTGAACTATCATTAAAATCATCTCTAATACCTGAAGATTGGAGGATCGCCAATGTAACACCAATTTTTAAAAAGGGTTCCAGGGGTGATCCGGGAAACTACAGACCGGTGAGCCTGACGTCAGTACCGGGAAAAATGGTAGAAACCATCATAAAGAATAAAATTACTCAGCATGTAGATAGTCACGACCTAATGGGAGACAGCCAACATGGCTTTAGACAAGGAAGATCTTGTCTTACTAATCTGTTATGTTTTTTTGAAGGAGTGAATAAACAGGTGGACAAAGGTGAGTCGGTTGATATTGTGTATCTGGACTTTCAGAAAGCCTTTGACAAGGTCCCTCATCAGAGACATTTGGCAAAACTAAACAGTCATGGGATAGGAGGCAGTGTACTATTGTGGATCAGGAACTGGTTAAAAGATAGAAAGCAGAGGGTAGGGCTAAATGGCCAATTTTCCCAATGGAGAAAGGTGAATAGTGGTGTACCCCAGGGATCTGTGCTGGGTCCGCTGCTTTTTGACATATTCATAAATGACCTGGAAAGTGGAATAACGAGTGAGGTTATCAAATTTGCAGATGACACAAAACTATTTAAAGTTGTTAAAACCGAAGAGGATTGTGAAAAATTGCAAGAGGATCTTGATAAATTGGAAGACTGGGCATCAAAATGGCAGATGAAATTTATTGTGGACAAGTGCAAGGTTATGCACCTAGGGAAGAACAACCCAAACTATGGTTACACGATGCAAGGTTGCACATTAGGAACCACCACCCAGGAAAAAGATTTAGGCGTCATTGTGGATACCATGTTAAAACCCTCGGCCCAGTGTGCAGCGGCAGCCAAGAGAGCAAATAGAATGCTAGGTATGATAAGGAAAGGAATGGAAAATAAAACAAAAGATATTATAATGCCTCTATATCGTTCCATGGTGAGCCCGCACCTTGAATATTGTGTGCAATTCTGGTCACCGTATCTTAAAAAGGATATAGCGATTTTAGAAAAGGTTCAGAGAAGAGCCACCAAAATGTTAAAGGGGATGGAAGGATACTCCTATGAGGAAAGGCTAAAAAGGTGAGGGCTCTTTAACCTGGAAAAGAGACGGCTGAGGGGAGATATGATAGAAGTCTATAAATTAATGAATGGAGTGGAACTGGTAAACGTAGATCGATTGTTTACGTTATCAGAATATAGAAAGACTAGGGGACATGCAATGAAGCTACAGGGTAAACTATTTAAGACTAATAAAAGAAAATATTTTTTCACTCAACGTGTAATCAAACTCTGGAATTTGTTACCGGAGGATGTAGTAAAGGCTGTTAGTGTAGCTGGGTTTAAAAAAGGTTTGGACAAGTTCCTGGAGGAAAGGTCCATAAACCATTATTAAGAAGTGACCTAAGATATCAATGCTTGACCCAGTACAAGCACTGTGGAACTTGTGTCTCTTGGGGAAACTGCTAGATACATATGACCTAGATTGGCCACTGTTGGAAACAGAATACTGGGCTTGATGGACCTTGGTCTGACCCAGTATGGCATATCTTATGTTCTTATATTTTTTCATTCAACGTGTAATCAAACTCTGGAATTTGTTACCGGAGGATGTAGTAAAGGCTGTTAGTGTAGCTGGGTTTAAAAGAGGTTTGGACAAGTTCCTGGAGGAATGGTTCATAAACCATTATTAAGAAGTGACCGAAGATATCAATGCTTGACCCAGTACAAGCATCGTGGAACTTGTGTCTCTTGGGGAAACTGCTAGGTACATGTGACCTAGATTGGCCACTGTTGGAAACAGAATACTGGGCTTGATGGACCTTGGTCTGACCCAGTATGGCATATCTTATGTTCTTATGTTCTTATGTAATTCTGGATGGTGAAAGACTGAAGAGCGGACTTTGCTAATGGGGAAATTGGAACAGTGGAGGATTGCCCTTCTCCCTCCACTCTGGGTTGACCGGGAGTTGGAGTGAGTAGAGAAACCCGGGGGGAAACATCGGTTGAGCAGAGGGTCCTCACCCTCTTGCAGCCAGGTATCAGTAAGAAACAAAATATTAAGAGAGTCTTGGAGGAGGACCAATTTAGAGCAGATATATCTGCAGTTAATGAGGGTCAGGCTGAGAAGGAGATAGGAGGGGCGAGGGGCTGGTGCTTGTTGAGGAGGGGAAAGGTGACATGGCAGTAGATAGGAGGAAAAGCAGGAGAGGTAACCAGGTGGGGGAGCAGATAAAGACAAAGTATATCATCCCCAAAGCAGTGGGTTGGCTGACATGGTATAGAGGAGAATGAGGTAGGACAAGCAAAAGATGGAATAGGTCAGAGGCTCGCAGGACTTACCCGATGGAGTATACTGGAAGGCAAAGACAGGATGCCTCAAGGGAGAGTCAGGTGTGAAAGAGGATGCCAGGAAACGACTGCTGGAGTCTCTCCAAGGAGCATGTCCTGCTCCTTGGGCACACTCCTTTGTTGCATGGCCACAGCATGGAACGCCGCAGATGACTTCTTTATATATCCCAGGTTATCTTGAAGGAGAGATGAATGGGAGTGATTAGCGATGGGCCGGTAGGAACCAGAGCAGAGGGCAGTACTGAAAGGATCAAACAGTCAGCAGAACACACAGTAACACGGTGAGGCAGGCAGCTCCGGAACGCCACAGATGAGTTCTTTATATATCCCAGGTTACCTCGCAGGGAGTTCAGGGTTCAGGGCATCCTTTTGGCAGAATTATGTTTTTTGTAACTGAAAGTGAGTATATGTGTATGTGTTGCAAGCTCTGATGAGCAGGAACTGTCTTTTACATGTATCTGTACAGCTGTGCATACGTCTTGTAATGCTATACAAATGTTCAGTAGTAGTAGTGTGGTTTGAGGGTTGCACGGGAAAATCTGGTGTGCTCATCTGAAATTCAGGGGGGGGGGGATTTGAATACCTGGCCAGTACTTGGATTGAACAGGTGACCACAGTATCACCATGTGCTAGTATGCTAGGGCAGAGAAAATCACAAAAAGTTCTCCATAGCTAAATGTCAAAACATATCCCTTTCAGTAATAAGAGATTTATAGAGACAGATGATGGTGTTTTTGGGCATGTATTAGTACTGTTTGCACTGTGGAATGCTCTTATTCTTTAGGTCTGTTATTATCTAAAGGGATATGTCTTGACATTTAGCTATGGAGAACCTTTTTGTGATTCTTTTCTGGAATATGTTTCATAGGGTATTCTAATAAGATCATATGTTGTTGGCAGTGTGATAGGGCAGCCATGCATCCACTGTACCAGGCACTGGGAGGCATGACTAATGTTGTGCCAACATTCCCCAGATTATTCCGTGAGGCCTACATCCTTACTCAGTCCAGGATCTATGAGAGCTGCAAGAGTGGTGATATATCTGAAGGCTGGCTACTTGGTATGATGGCACAGGTCTGACGAAGGGAGCAGTGCCACACAGCAGACTGTGGGGTTGCCCCACAGATAGCAAATGTATACAGACCAACATAAGCCAGGACAGAGAGTGGACATTCTATGGGACAGGTGTAGCCACATGTAGGGAGCTGCTATGTGAAATGCCAGTACCCAGATATCTGGGAAACAGATGCCATAGCCAGACAGCCATAGTCATTTGAAGAGCATCGTTAAGTTATTCAGCAATATAATGCATCCTTTGGGGAACTGTAAAGTTGAATGAGGTTTTTGTGAGGTTGGTAAGAGTCTATACTTAGCAATGTAAGGACTGTTTTTAGAGATTACCAATGAAAGAATAACTAAGTATTTCTTCTACTGCCATGTATGTTTTGATGCAAGGTATTTCATGACAAACGTATCACTTTCTACTTGCAGTTATTATATCTTTGTGTGCACTGAGATCACCTTTCACTGTTCTGGGCATGCAACAGACAAGTATATCTAGTCTAGTTTGCATCAACAGTTATGTGTCATCAGTATTTATGTGTAGTTTGCATCAGCACAACACTGTCAGTGAGAGGAGCAGCTTAGGAAATGCACATTTTAATAGAGGAGGCGTAGCTGTCTGAGATGTCCATGGATATATGGTGGAGATAGGCAGGATTGGAAACATCCATTTTTTCAGAATACATGAGCTCGGGGACATCCGAACCATTTTCTGCATATTCCTGGGTCTCGTTATAACAGCGGGGCCAGTGTTTCTCCATAGTGGTTTTCTCGTGTTGCGCTGGAAATGCCTATGTCCCCAATTCTGGAATCATGGATGCATCTATACCCGTGGCTGTGTAATTAGAGTGAAATTGGGCCTGTTTTTGATCTGGACATGTCTGCGGGTTGGACGTGCATGTTATGGAATTGGCCTGCACGTGCACAGGGAAAGGAATGGCCAGCAGGAAAAAGGAGGCGATAGTGTCTCTGAATAAGTCTCTGGTGAGGCATTTATTTGGAGCACTGTGTTCAATTCGGGTGACCATACCTTTAAACAGAGATATATAGGATGGACTTGGCCTACAAAAATGTGTGGCTACAAAAATGTGTTTTTATTATAAGGCATATGCAGGGGCTGTCAAAGGGTTCTTGCCGCCCTAGGCAGGTCCGATATGCCACCACCTCCGAATTCCAGCCTCTCACTGGGGGTTGATGGGTGGCACAGTGATCACCTCTTTGTAGCCACAGCAGGCCTCAAAGTGCATGTGTGCAGTCATGGCCTTCCACTCCCACCCCCTCCGATTTCCTGTTGGAGAGGGCAGGATGTAAGTGCGCCCATGTGTGCGCTTTAAGGCCTGCTGCAGCTTCAAAGAGGTGATTCCCATGTTGCCCATCAACCTCTAGTGAGAGGCTGGAAGGGTGGCGCGATGGCACTGTCTAGGGCTGAGCCACACCAGGCGACCGCCTAGTTTGTTAGTGAACAGCCGGCCCTGGGCATATGAGACAAACTTAAAGATCTCAATATATATAGTTGGTAAGAAAGGCAGGAAAGGGGAGATTTGATAGAGGCATTTAAATACCTCCATGGCACAGATGCATATCCAGAGGCAGGCCTCTTTCAATTGAAAGAAAACTCTGGAAGAAGGTGTTAAGGGATAGACTCAGGAGTAATCTAAGAAAATATTTCTTTATGTAAAGGTTACTGGATGCATAAAAAGGGAAGTGGGGGAGATGTCTGTATCTGAATTCAAGAAAGCATGGGAAAAGCACAGCAGATCTCTGAGGGAGCGGAAGGAACTATAGAGCTTAAGAGTTGGTATAGATGAGAAAACTGGATAGACCATATCGTTGTCTTCTGCTGTCATTTTCTATGTTTTTGTTAGGCATTAGGGATTTGAATTTATTAACACACATTGGTTTGTTAGTGTGCCTTAAAAATTTTAGTGCATGCAAAATTAGTTTAAAGCATGTTAACCTATGAATTGACATCTAAAATGAAAATGCAAATCTTAAAAAGTTCTAAAGTCAGAGACGCGGAACTTCCAATCAAATCCAACATACGATATCTCGGGGTAATTCTTGATCAACAACTCAACTTCAAGGAACATATCAAACGCACTGTCAAGACCATCTATTTCAAGATAAAAACCCTACGGCATCTTAGGCCCATGATGGAATCCGCGGATTTCCGCACCATCTTCCAGGCACTAGTCACACCGCACTTCGACTATGCCAACATAGTTCTACATGGCCTTCCAAAGAGCTCCCTCAAGCCATTACAGCTAGCCATGAATGCGGCAGCCCGTGTGCTCTACGGATCCTCAAGGGTCGACCACATCTCCCCCATTCTAAAGGAACTACACTGGCTTCCCATAAGCAGTAGAATCCTGTACAAAACCCTCCTCATTACCTTCAAGGCCTTCAACATGATAGCTCCCCCATCCATTTCCGACCTCATAACGCGTCCTCCAGACAACAGATACAGGAGATCCCAGGCTGCCAACATGCTACTTATACCAATTGAATCCGCAAAACTCAACCAGATCACCACCAATAGGGCTTTCAGGAACTATGCCCCCGTATGCTGGAACAAACTCCCCCCACACATTAGAGCTATTAGAGACCTTATTCAATTTAGAAAAGCCCTCAAACACCACCTTTTTCTCTTACATTATACCCATCCCGATACCCCATTACCTCCCACACACCCCCACTATATCATACAGCCGCTACATGATGTAAAACACTGTAATCATACCTAATATGTAATACAACCGATTTGTACATAGTTTCCTAAGTTTGCTATAAACTTGAATGTAAATAGTTCCCCAAGTTCTCCTCCATGTTAACTCCCCGTTTTATGTAAACGACGGCCAATGTATCTGGTCAAGTGTTCTATTGTTTTGATGTAAACCGCGCTGATGACAAATAGCGCGGTATATAAGAAATGTTAAATAAATAAAATAAATAAATAAATAAAAATGTATTAAGAAAAATGTTTTAAGCACACCAAAAAAAAATGTTAAAAAAAATCTGGAAAGCAATGAAAATGAGCTGAAAACAAATTAAAATGTTTTTCTATGCACATCCCCATTAACCAGAAAAACAATTATAAACAAATGCCAGGGAGTAGTTTCTAAACGGTGGCAAAATTAGGCATTTTACTGCAGCTTAGCTTACCATGGGTGCCACTAACTTGCAGTAACTCCGTACAACAGGTTAGTGAAATAACACAGTTTGCAGTAATCATCGCAAGCTGCGTTATTCCAAAGGAAAAATAACACCAGCTCAAAGCTAGTATTATTTTTTCCAGCAAGAAGCATTGGGTCGCTAACACGTGATCTGAATATTCCAGGCCATGAAATTAAAGGGTACGCGCCAGGCAATACACCAGGTTGTGCGGGCTCCCCTTCTCTCTGCACCACTGACAGGTCAACCACATCTTTTAATCTCATTAATATTTAACATGTGTTGTGGTAAAATAATGCACTTTGTTGCCCTTTATCATGCATGAAAAGCCAAATAACTTGTGTTATTGCCATAACGCATTTCAACAACTACCTTCTACAGTATGCAGTTATCATAAAGACAAAAAAACCTGGTAAATAGAAAAAATACCTGAATAGGGTGATTCTCCTAGAAGCAGTATTTCCCATGACTTGCCCATCAATGCCCAAATTACAACAAAGGCCTTTATTCCTATGAAATATTTATTTTATTTATTTATTTACATTCTCTTATATACCGCACTATTCTGCATCAGTGCGGTTTACAAACTGAAATTACATTGAACAGGGCATTATAACTTGGAGATAACTATTTTACAGGGAACATGTGCTATGGAGGGTTAAGTGGCTTGCCCAAGACCACAAGGAGCACCTGTGGGACTAGAAACCCCAGTCCTTCCGGCCCAAGGTTGCTGTCCTCTAGTGGGATTTGAACCCCCGACCTTCCAGCCTGAAGTACTTTTATGTGCAGTCTTCTCAGAAAACAGAAGTCGTACTCTGATCCAAAATATTAACTACCAATCCCCTAATAATAACTAAAACGCTTGGCTCCATACTTGGGTTAATTTTGTGGTGTAGGGCTGCCATTAAAAATAATAGGTTGCATTGGCAGGAAACACTCAGATTTATAACTCAAATAGGGGATCAGTGAATTTGGTCAAAAATTAAAGGTGTAATACTTTAGTTCTAATGTTATTTCCAGGGGTATTAAGTTTCATAGTCGAGAAGGCTCAAAGAGAATGTCATTTTGTGTTCTTACCTATCTTTTTCTGATTCATGCCACAAGGATCCAGTGTCTGTAGCTCGTAGATGTATCACTGTTCCAATCTAAGTAGTGTTTTTTCAATGTCTCCCCCTCTCCAATGAGGGTGTACCACCTTAATAACCAAAAACCTAAGATTGGAGACTTTATGACCCTTATCAACCCAATGGCTAACCAAAGGTTTATCTGGAATGCACCTTTTTAAACAACTCTTATGCTCAATGATCCTTATCTTTATTGAACGTTTTGTTTTACTGACATATATCTGATTGCATGGACACACAATTACATAGATAACATTTTCAGAGTTACAATTAGAATAGTGATTCAAGAAAAACCTCCTCTTAGTTATAGGGTGCGTGAAGGTCTCTTTCACAATCAGAACATTAAGGCAAACAGAGCACTTCCCGCATTGGAAGTGACCTTTAATTTTATACAAAGGTTTGAGTTTGGAAAGAGCAGACGGAACCAAAAGGTTTTTCAGATTTTTATTTCTCTTATGAGCTATTGTAAGAGTTTTTTTTAGCAAAAAAAGGAAGGGACATTAACAGATGCCATTCTTCACGAAGAATACTGGAAATATTCTTTGAAAGAGATGAAAAAGTAAGGGCACATACTATTTGATTTTTATTTGATGATACTTTTTTCTTAAAGAGCGCAGTCCTGTCTGTAGCTTTAGCCCTATTATAGGCTTTATAAATTGTGTGTTTTGGATAACCTCTGTCCTTAAACCTCTCACACATCTCAGATGCATGTTTCTAGAAGTCACTTTGAGACGTACAAAGGCGTCTAACCCGAAGGAACTGACCAAAGGGTAAATTCTCTTTCAGTGATTTATTATGAAAACTGTCGTAGCGCAAAAATGCATTCCTATCTGTCTCTTTGCGATATAACTCAGTTATAAACCCTTTTTCCCTTTTCTTTATATTGATATCGAGATAAGAAACCTGGATCATACTAAATGTGCCTTCAAATTGTAGGTGTTCATCTAAGGAATTAAGCCACAGAAAAAAAATTTGTAAATCTTCTTCTATGCCGTCCCAAATCATGAGGACATCGTCTATATAACGTAGCCAGATTTTAACAAATTTCTTAAAGGGGTGACTTTGGAGAAAAGTGCTCTCAAAATTTGCGACGTATAAATTAGCCACATCAGGGGCCATGGATGAGCCCATAGCTACCCCTTTGATTTGTTTATAAAAAATACCACGAAAGCAGAAACGTTTTTTACACATAACTAAGGATACCATCTGAACTAAAAAACATGTAGGGATACGCACTGGTCTTACTCTTTGGATAAGGGTATTAGCAATCACCTCTAGAGCTGCAGCCTGAGGTATATTGGTGTAAAGGGAATTTATATCCAAGGTCACCATTATAAGCCGTGGGTCATATTCTGTGATTGTGTCCAAAATATTAATTACATGTGCAGAATCCCGAACATATGATGGAATCTGTGGGATGAATGGGCGTAAGAAATAATCAAGAAACTTGGACAGTGGTTCTAACAAAGAACCAATAGCTGATATTATCGGTCTTCCAGGTGGATTGGTCAAAGATTTGTGAATTTTGGGTAAAATGTAAATAGCTGGTATGACTGGAGTGGTAACTGTTAGGAAATCTGCCTCATGTGCTGCAAGGTAGCCTGCTTGTTGACCTATAAAGATTAAGGTATCTATATCACTTTTCAGGGATACATTAGGGTCATCATAAATTTTTTCATAAAAGGATGTATCGTTTATCTGACGTAAAACTTCATTTATGTAAGCAGTCCTATCTTGAATGACAAGGGCCCCTCCTTTATCGGCTGGTTTAATAACAATAGATTCATTGTTCTGCATATCGTAAAGTGCTTCCTTTTGTAGTTTAGTCAAATTATGGAAGGAACAACATTTCTGTGTATAAAGAGCCTCAACCCTAGAGCAGACCACTTTTTCGAAGGCCTCAATAAGTACATCAGTAGTGTTGGGTGGAACCCACATAGAGGGCTTGCGAAGAATAGAATTATCAATTGTAGTATCACCGTGTTGTTCGAAAAAATCAATAATTTTAAGTTTTCTAAAAAACTTAAACAATTCAACATGTGTTGTGAACTGATCATGTCTGGCGAAGGAGACGAAGGAAAGGCCTTTTTCAAGTACTTCAATCTGGACTTGACTAAGATTGTAACTTGAAAGGTTGAAAATACCACCCATTTTTATCATTCCGGGGTGTCCCGGTATAATTACATTCAGGTATGGAGACATGCAACTCAGACCTCAGCTGTTGCATGGAAGAATGCTAAGTAAGATAATTCAGTCAAACATTCCAGGCCTTTGGCTCTCACCTCCTTGGCCATAGCAAAACTTCTCTCTACCTTCCATAAAACCATATGATCCTTGGACCCAGTTTCTTACTCTTGACTTGCTGTGAATTCTTTGGCTCTTCTTCCTTAAGATCCTCTCTTATTAATACCAGTCTTACATGAGACAGTGGTTCGACCATTGCTGAAGAATCCCTCTTTCAATAAATCTCTACCATCCCACTATAGACCTGTTTCCAACATGCCCTTCATATCTAACATTCTGGAGAAATTTGTCTTTTTGCAACTCGCCACTCATCTTGAAAACAACAACTCTCTGCAGCTCTGCCAGTCTGGCTTCCACCCAGGTCATAGCACGAACACTATTCTATTATCCCTCCTTAGCAAAGTTCACCAATCCCTCGATAACGGTAACATCACCATCGCTGTATCTTTGGATTTGTCCTCTGCATTTCATCTGGTCAATCACAGTCTTCTTCTCTCACATCTGCATGAGGTTGGGTTGCGTAGAATGGTTCTTCAGTGGTTCTGCTCTTTCTTCTCCCACCGTTCCTTCTGTGTTTCCATGGGCTCTCTCTCTTCTGCTCCTTATTCACTCACTTATGGGGTTCCCCAAGGCTTTGGCCCCTCTCTTGTTTAATCTCTTTTTTGCAGCACTTGCCCTTCTAGTCCAGCAATCTGGCATCTCACCCTCCTATTATGCTGGCGATATTCTGTTAATTCTTCACACTGATCACTCATCTCCTGACCTCAACCCTCTTAATGACTGTCTAACTTGCATTGCTTCCTGGCTACTCTCCCTTCATCTTAAGCTCAACCCTGCAAAGACCACAGCAACTTGGTTAATTGGTCCTTTGAGCCCTCCTTCTCTCTTACCCCTACTTAAAGGGACCCATATTCCCCTCACAACCTCCTTTCGATACCTCAGAGTTATCCTTGACTTTGCTCTTACCTTCCACCAACATATTAGTTCCGTTGTCAAGCATTCGTTCCTCTCTCTTCATCAAATCAGAGCAGTTCATCCATTCCTTCCCACACCCGCTTTGACTGCCTTACTCATATCACTCATTCTTTCCTGCCTGGACTACTGTAACCCTGTCCTCGCTGGTCTTCCCCTGTATGAACTAAAATGCCTGCAACTTATTCAAAATACCGCCGCCAAATAACTCTTTTACGCCTCTTGTTCAGACCATGTCACTCCCATACTAATCCAGCTCCATTGGCTCCCTGTTCAATATTGTGTCAAATTCAAAATTCTCACTTTGGTTCATAAATCATTCTACTCCGGTATACCTCACTATCTTTCCTCACTCATCATTCCTCACACACCACAATGTGCCCTCTGCTCCATACACATGAACCGTCTTCACCTCCCTACTGCCTCCCAGGCTCACCTTGAATCTACCAGCCATTCTGTGTTCTATTTTCTAGGTATCAGCTTATGGAATAATGTCCCTTCTGACCTCCGCCTCAAATTCTCATTTACCAAATTTAAGACTCAACTCAAAACTCACCTCTTTAAAAAGGCCTTTGATCTCTCCCCCCTGACAGCTCCTCCCCCCTATCCTCTTCCCACTCGCTCTTTCTCCCTTCCTTTGTACTCTATTTCTCTCTTCCTTTGTACTCTATTTCTTGTATCATCTTTCTTTTGGAGTTCCTATCTATTTCTTTTTCTAGTCTGATTTTATGTTCTCTCTCTTTTTTTTTTTTTTGATATTGTAAGCCACTCTGCTGCTCCCGTGAAGGGCATTTTATCAAGTTTTAATAAACATAAACATAAATTTTGATAGCAAACTACAGGAGACTAGTAAGCAACCCCCAGGACCTCACCTCCTGGGAGTTAATCAGGCTGCTCTTAGTACAGTTCTTTCGACTCCAGACTTTCCAGGCTGAGCTCTACAGGTTTGTGTCATTTGTGCCCTCTGCTAAAGATGCTAAACTAGGCTAACTCGATGTCCAGGTATAAGCAACCCAGCCCTCCACCTACAAAAAAGCACTGCTATCACCATTATTTCCTTGAGAAATGTACAGGGAGCCACAGCATGAGAAATGCCTGGGTGAGGTCTGGGAGGTGGGAGCATATCTTACTGGCTGCTGTGTCCTGCCTATGCTGCTGCTACTATGTATTTTGCTTGCTGTGTGCTGATGCTCTGCCCTCTCCCCAGGTCCTGTGTTGCATCTTTACCTATCAGTTGGCTTACCATCACTTGCTCCTCCTCCCGGAAGTGATGTGGATGCGTGCAACGCGTCCACGCCAGAATCCAGGTACCCAGCCATATTTAAGGACTACCAGGACACCGTTCCGTGCCGCAGCAGCGTGCGCCGAAGGAGCACGCACAAAGAGCATATCCTGCTCCTTGGGCGAGCACCATGGGGCGGCGACGAATGGGGCGCTTTTCCTTTCCTAAAAGGTCAGTCTTCCTTCCTTAGGTGGGCCTCTCTGTGCCTCACTGCACTTCCGTTGCTGCATCTCCCCCCATTAGCTTTCCCACCTTGCTTACCCAGGGCTTTTCCTTTACCCTCATCCCACTTGTCTCTCCTCTTGCAGACGCTCTCCTTGGCCACTATCCCTGTATTCTGGGGGCACCGCCCTCCCGCTGCCTCCACGGCCCCACCTGGGGCCATTGCTCATAAATAACCTCCTTGTCTGTCGCTTGAGTCAGTCTCCTCCTGAATCGCCCACTCTGCCAGTCACCTCCCTTCTGACCCTCTCTTTCTCCCTTCTGAACTGCAGATCTCTCAGTGCGAAAACCCCTCTGGTACACGATCTACTGATACAGGTCTCCTCCACCTCTGTCTTCCCCCTGGCTACTGTGCCTTCCATGTCCCTCGCCTTCATCGGACAGGCGGTGGTGTGGCAGTCATTCATCGCACCTCCCTTCCTCTCACGCTTGTCTCACCCGCTCCCCACTATCCTGAAGCTCTGTTGCTGCGCTCAGAGACCTCTATTCCTGTGTTTTTTCTCCTTTATGCACCACCCTCAATGCACCCTGATCTTTGGGATTCTCTCTTACTCACTCTCTCTGAGACAGCTCTTCTACCTTCACATCTCATCGTTCTAGGTGACTTCAATGTCCATCTGAACTCTGAGACCCGACCTCGCGATAAGGCTCTTCTGTCGCTCCTCACTGACCTATCCCTAACCCAGTTCGTGGATTGTCCAACTCATTCCTCCGGACATACTCTCGATCTTATCTTTGCTTCTACCCCCTCCCCTTACGTTCCATCTGATATCCTACCCCTTCCTCTCCCCTGGTCTGATCACCATTGCCTGCTGTTCTCCTTTTCTCTTCCTCCCCTACAGGCTCCCTCCTTACCTGTTGCCCATGCTTCCTCCCAGATTTTCAAACGGCACCTTACCCCCCTTACCCTCCAGTGCTTTCCTTCACCTGACTCCCTCTTTTCTTCTGAGTTTTTCTCCCTTCCTGTGGATCAGCAGGTCGACAGCTGGTCCTCCACCCTCATTGCTGCCCTTGACACTCTGGCCCCCCTCCGTCCTATTCCCTACCGCCCTATGTCCCGTCATCCCTGGTATCATCCGGGTTTGTACCTTCAACGCACCCATCTCCGGCGTGCCGAGCGCTGTTGGCGCAAACGCCCTTCTGCTATAGCACTTGCCATCTTCCACCGCGAACACCACCTATACCGTTCTGTGCTCACTGAGACTAAACGGACTCATTAGTCAAATCTTATTACTTCTTCCTCTAACTCCTCCCGTCATCTGTATCAGGTACTCCATTCTCTGTCTTCCCCCTCTACTCTCCCTCCCTCGTCAACGCTTCCTCCTGCCGCCCTTAGCCCAGCAAGCCTTGCTTCCTTTTTTGTTGTTGGCAAGATCCAGTCTCTCCGCTCTTCTTTTCACCTCTGCCCCCTCCCCTCTCCCCCTCCCCCTCCTGTTCCCACCACTATATGCTCTCCTCCTCCTTCCGGTATTTTCCCCCACACTTGGCACCTTCCGGCCTGTTACCTCCTCCAAATTCGCTAAGGCAATTTCCTCATCTCATAAAACTACCTGTCCGCTGGATCCCCTCCCCTCCACCTGGCTCCTCGATCCCTCCCTCATTCTTCTCCCATACGCTCTGGCTATAATTAATTCTAGTCTTACTCCCGGCAGTTTTCCTACACATTGGAAACATTTATTTATTTATTTGCAACGTTTTTATATACCACCATTTCCTAAGATCAGTGGCGGTTTACATTGAACATAAGTCAAAATACAGAGAACAATGTGAAATACAGAGTAACAATAAGTAAGTATCAACAAATACATGTAACATGCCATTGTTCGTCCACTCTTGAAGAAACCCTCTCTCGACCCCACTTTCCATGCTAACTGGCGGCCCGTTTCAAATCTTCCTTTTCTCTCTTAAGGTTCTTGAAAAACTGGTATTCATGCAACTTTCTGCACATCCTGACACTACCACCTCTCTCTACCCCCGTCAATCCGGCTTCAGGACCGGTCTAGCCCTTCTCAGTGAACTCCACCACTCTCACGATTGTGGTGATCTCTCTATCGCTTTCTCCCTGGATCTTTCTGCCGCCTTTGATGTCGTCGACCACCGTACTCTTCTCACTCGCCTGTCTGACTTTGGTATCCGAGACACTGTTCTTCATTGGTTTCGCTCTTTTCTTTCGTCCCGCACCTTTGCTGTCCACTCAGGCCCCAACATTTCCTCCTCTTTCCCCCTGCACTGTGGTGTCCCTCTGGGTTCCATCCTCACCCCCCTTCTGTTCCAACATCTTTCTTGCCCCTCTCGCCCTACTCATTCAACAGACCGGTATATCATCTTGCTTCTACACTGACGATATTCTCCTCATTCATCACACCAGCTCTTCAACTCCGGACCTCTCTGCCCTCAATGCATGTCTTACTCTCATTGCCGGCTGGTTCTCTGATAATTTTCTCTGCATCAATCCCACTAAATCCTCTGCTATTTGGCTCTCCTTCGCTGCCACTCCTCCCACTCTAGCTCCCACAGTGCCCTCTCTTCCCATCCCACTTGTCCCCACGCTCCACTATCTTGGTGTCACCCTTGACTCTTCAATGTCTTTCCACTCACATATTTCCTCCCTCATACGTAGCTGTTTTTTTCCATCTCTATAGGATTCGATCCCTCCGGCCCTACCTCTCCGCTCCCTCCCTCACCATCCTGGTTCTCTCCCTCGTGATCTCCCATTTGGACTACTGTAATTCAGTTTTCGCCAATCTTCCCAATTACCAGCTCCGTCATCTTCAACTTATCCAAAACACTGCCGCCCATCTTGTCACCCATTCCTCCCCTTTCGATCATATCACCACTCGTCTTCTCACCCTCCACTGGCTCCCCATTAAATTCAGATTTGTCTATAAGTACCTCATCACCACACACTAGGTTCTTCACATGGGTATCCCCCAGAATTTGTCCGATCTTATCTACCACCAGCCTGCTCCTCGCCTCCTCCGTTCTACTTATAGCAACCGTCTTTTTCTCCCCTCCCCATCCCAAGCACACCTCGAAATCACTCGTCACTCTACATTCTTCTTTCTAAGCCCTGCCCTATGGAATTCTCTCCCACACTCTCTCCGCACCAAACCCTCTTTTCCTCGTTTTAAAGCTTTACTTAAAACCTATCTTTTTTCTCAGGCCTTTGATCTCCCTGTTGCCACATAGTGGTTTTGATGCTACACACTGCCTCCATTTTCCCCCATTTCCTCTATCCCTTCCATCCTCTCAGCAGTTTAGCCTGTTTATGTGTTTAACCTCGCTCCTTTTCTGTCTTCTTCTCATTCTCTCACTACTGCTTTCCTATCAACCCATTGACGTTCCTTTCCTCCTTTTATTTTCTAGTAGCTGCTATGGGGTTTTTTTGTACACCGCTCTGACACTTCGATATGGGCGGTATATCAAGCCTTGTTAATAAATAATAAATAAAATAAAATGAGACCAATGCAATGACAGAACCATAGGACCCCATATGATAATGAGAGACTCTGAATCTCAAGACAACCAGCTCTAGAACAGAACATGCTGGAAGGAACCTCCCTACCAGAATTCTCATGTATTCTGGATAACCTCCCTACTAGAATCCTCATGTATCCCGGAAAACATCCCTGGCCCTATCTCTGAGGGTATGGGAGAAATAATGTGTCACTGCTTAAGGCAGTAAAGAACATCCACAACAGTCCCCCTCCCAAATAGAGATTATCAAGGAGACTTTCTTGGGAAGATCTTGCAATCACATTTGCTACTTGAGCAGTGCACTTCAGAAGTCCCAGGCTGGTCTGGGCCTGCAACTTGCAGGACCAAAGTTAGGTGGTTTGTCGATGGTGCTGACAAACTACAATCTTGCCTAAGGACTCCGAAGCTCATTAGCTTAATGTGGTATGGGTGCGCTCAGAAGAAATAGACTGAGCCTCAAGCAGCTGTACCTTGGGAGAGTTGCTGGTATCCAATGAGTGGGATTACAGGCTTTTGGGGGCACCTGGAGGTGACCAGAGCTTATGAGATATGCCATCAGGATTTCCCCTACTGCAGTGTAGGTCCCCCAGCCTTTCTAAGCCTGTCCTCCCAGAGTGGCTATAGTTGAGCTGCTTCTCCCGGAGAGAAAGCAACCCATAAGGGGACGTAGTCCATCACAGATCGGGGCCATCCTCTGAAGAATGCCAGAACTTCTAAACTGGCCACTACCACCACCATGGAGCTGGGAGAAATTCCAAACCAGCTTCTACCAACAGCTGCTACCTCAGCAGGCAACTGTGAGCCTTCTAGTTTCCAGAAGGAGACTGGGCTCACTGGCAATTTGTCCCAACCCAAATTAGGTGTAACTAGGAACAGCCTGCAACCTTGAGAGCAAGGGGCCATAGCCCTTATGGCCGGAACCATGAGGATACCAGCAGAAGGTGGAGTACTCATCTGAGGACTGTGCTCCAGGTGTGCCTTCAGCACTGCCTGAAAGTCAAAGAGTGGCTATCATCAAGGCCTCCTGAATGACCCTGAGCCTTTCAAACTAAGATTTTCTACATGCAGCAACCCTGCTTCTGGGACAGTCATGTGCCTTGTCACAACTGAGGACCATACTTCCACCCCAGGAGCCCAAGGGGCTAGTCTAGCTTTCCATTGGCCAAGGAAGCAGCTGAGAAAGGACCTTAGGACCCCAGGGGCCCAGCTCAAGGTTTCCCCTCCTAAAAGCCCATACACTACCGCTAGGGACTTGGAGAGGGAAGAAACATTACAAAAACCATGGGTCTGCAAGGAACAAAGGGGGACCACTTTGCTACCCTTGCCCGAAAGCCAGCTGCAAAATCTACAGACCTCCATAATGTCCCCTAAAGCCTAAATAGGGCATGGCCAAGGAAAGGTGGATCTTGCAGGGATTCTACCTGGCCCTTCGGGAAACCACCACTCCATCCTCCTCAGACTTACCTTGCGACAGTCAGAACAGCACTTGAGATCTTCAGACAGTCCCTGTTGGTGAAGGCTAGGCTTGCAGAGAAACAGAGGAGTGCAAGGGTGAAGCAGGCGCTGAAGCCTTTCTAGCTTCCCATGAGAGGAGCACTCAGGGGCTGCAGGTCCCCAGAGCATACACTCGGGCCCCAATGCCCATGCAGGGGTCTGAAAAGCAGCTAGCCAATTGAATCCAGACTGAAGGCTGTTTGAAGAGCTGTAGCACAAGTGGGCTCCTGGGCCACTGAAAGGCCCTCAGGAGCCTTCAGGCATTAGAGCTGTCCTGCCATGTTCTGCTCTCACCAGCCTCATGCAGTTCACCAAAGTGGCTACAGAGCTCACCAGGGGAAATAAAAAAAAATAAAGGTGCAGCAGGGGCCACAGGCATAGCATGGGGCTCCAGGCCCCCTGCAGAGGGTGTCAGGATGCCGATCAGTAGGGGCCTTGGGTATCACAGCCCAAAAGGGGGCAAACATCTGCAGCCATATTGAAAACACGTTAGAGGCCAAGGCTGCACTATGACGAAGTAAACTGGGTCGACAAAAGAAACAAAAAGAAAAAATCACATCCATAAAAAGTTATATGGAGCCATAGCAAATGGTAGTCCTAAAAGGGGAATCCCAAAGCCTCTCAGGGCGTCTGGGGAAGCCCTATTAGGGAGGTCCCAGAGGCACAGGCAGGGTAGGTCTTTTTTTCCAAAATTATAGCTGCTTCATGCAAAGCAGCTAAGAGTCAATTGAACTCCCTTTGAAATCATGGGGGAAAAGAGACTTAGAAAAAAGTTACCAAAAATATATAAAAAAAGATAAAGACCAGATAAGGACAGCAAGAGGGAAGGGGGGCTGTGCCCAACTTACTGATCCCCTTCAGGGTTCCGATGGAGGAGTCCTGCTTCTCTTCTGGTACAACAGTGTCAGTAACCTAAAGGGAACAGCCTAATACAGGGCAGCTGTCTGCTCCAGGAGACATGGGTGTACCTGCACTCTGGGCCATTGGGCCTTTCAGGAGTCAATCCAAGGTTCCACACCACCGTGTGGGCAAGGTGAGTCTGATTCAATCCAAGACCTCTGCACTGAGGTGTGGATGAGGAGAGTCAGACTTATTTTCATTGCTGTACAAGTCCACAAACCTTGCCACCTGTTGGAGGCAGACAATACTAACTTCTTTGAGTGCTGTACCAGAGAATATACCAGGTAGTGATATCACTGAAAGTTGCTTAAGTTTGCCTCCATCTGCTGGCAAGTGGGAATAACCCATTCATCTGGTCTGGTTTAGCAGAATGATACGGAATGAAAGTTAATGTGTGTTGTGCCACTGTACACATAGAAATAAGAGAGCTGTGGGTACTTAACATGCATTAAAATGTTTAGTAAACATACCCCTAAGATTACTTCCAAACCCTATACCAGTGAAGTGTTAAAGATAAATTTGCAGTTGTAGAAAGTTGATTAAACTTGGGCATTCTCCAAGGAACAAGCAGGAAGCCATTCCTCACATATGGGTGATGGCGCCGACGGAGCCCACGTGGACCATTTCCCCAGCTTTCAAAGAAAGTCTTTGGGAATGCTTCCAAACATGTGTGGTCCCCTTCCCACTCAAGAGTGCAATCTTGCTCAGTCTCTTTTTTCCACGGAGCCCATTAGACGCATGTCCTGTGTCCCCAGAAAAATTCCTTAAAAATTATCCTCTTAGTGAGTTTCTCCCAGTCTGCGTACTGATTCGTCTTCCCGCCTCAAGCCGGCACCATCCCCGGCGCTGTTCTTGGCTCCTTTCCTTTTCTTCATTGAGGCTTGCCTCGACCAGCATTCACGCCCTTTTTGGTCTGGGGGTCATTGACCCCATCCGGGTGTTATCCACATTGTCTCCCGGTGGCTTTAAAAAGTGTGATCATTGCAGTCAAATCATGGCTGTCACAAACACCCACGACTGCTGCTTGCACTGCCTTGGCCCGGACCATGACAGTACCTCCTATGACCTACGTCAGGCCATGACCTCTAGGGCCAACAAGAAATGGTCAGAGTTGTAGGAGAAGATGTTCCTGTGGTCCGGCTCTGCTCCGGCTCCCCCGACACTGAGCCTGAAGTTGAGCACCTCCCGTGAGGCCCGGGCATCTTCGGAGTCCCGCAGCGGCGGCTCCTCTGGAAAGATGCCGGACCCTGGCAAGACAAAGAAAAAATCCTCGAAGCCAGTCGAGGTTCCACTGGGGAAACCCGGTAAGGTCCTGTGGTGGGACTTGGCAACTCCGAGCAGCGCCCTCCTAAGGTCTCTAGGAAGAAGCCCTCGGCCGGCGATGATCGTGCGAGGCTCCCTGAGGCCACGGTCCTTGTAGAGGATGCACTCGCTGTCACTGGGCCCAAAACCCTCGGTGCCCACGCCAA
Organism: Ichthyophis bannanicus; assembly: GCA_033557465.1. Classification (NCBI taxonomy): domain Eukaryota; kingdom Metazoa; phylum Chordata; class Amphibia; order Gymnophiona; family Ichthyophiidae; genus Ichthyophis; species Ichthyophis bannanicus. The sequence continues at coordinate 353,682,197 of CM066033.1, forward strand.
AAGCTGCGGAGCCTTCTGGCATGGAGGCCAGAATGGCGGTCCTGGAACAGAGTATCTCTGCCATCCTGACCATGCAGCAGGCGATGATTTCAGGTTCATCCACCTCATCTGCCCCGACAACTGGGTTGCTGACTGTGGTGGCATCCCCAGGCGTCGAGCCGGGCCCCGAGCGCTATTGGCCTGAGGCCAGCCCTTGGCACTGATCGAGGTCCCGGTCCAGATCTTCAGGTATCTGGTCCTCCCTGGCTAGTTTCCGTGAATCTGATGCAAAACCGGTCGGGAGGTCTCATTTCCCCAAAGCAGGCCTCGAGGCACGGGAGCTCCAAGCTTCGGACTCCTTGACGCCCTCGGAGTCAGACTGGGAGACCGACGTCGCAGCCTCCCCCGAGACCTCTCAACACCTGGGAACCCTTGTAATGGTTCCAGACCTTGGTAGCCACTATCCAGGACTGCTTCAAGTTCCTGTTCTGGGCCGCCTATGATGGGTTCGAGGCAGCAGCCACAGCAATCGGTGCTCGGCACCAGGCCTAGCTGCAGACCTCAGACCTTGAGCAATGGGTCCAGGAAAATCTTCTGGATATCCCCTGCTCTGGGGAGAATCTATTTGGAAAACCTATGGCTGACAAGGTGGTCAAGATTGAGGCCAAGGTGGTGACCAGGCAGAGGCTGTCAAAGAAGACCTCTACCCTTTCCCATAAGAAAGCATTGGGTTAAAGGCCAACTTTCTCAAGGAAGAAGGGCCCTTTCCATCAGAGTCACCACTACTAGGTCTTTCCAAGCCAGCAGCACAAGGGACCCCAGCCCAAGGCCCAGGGACACGGACTCAGGAAGCCAAAGGCTCCCAAGCTGCAGACAGCAGCTCCGACTCAACCTGGATGGAGCTTTTGACTCCCATGGTGGGGCCTCCCTTCCCCTGGGAGACCCTCACCAGCCCACATGGATCCACTTAGCACTCTTCGCCCACAGGTGGCCCAAGGTCACCTCGAACCAGTTGGCGCTCCTGGTAGTGAAGGAGGGTTACCACCTCTGCTTCCAACTACCACCTCCGGGGCATTTTCCAGGAGAGCTAGTGTGACTTCTCCTTCACCAGGCCCTCTTGCTTTCAGAGCTCATAGGTCTACTAAGGGACAGAGTGGTAGAGCTCTGTATCTCAGCACCTCTGGGGCAAGGGCTTCTACTCATGTACTTTCTTGACCCCAAGGAAAACAGGGGTCAGGCCTATCCTGGATCTCTGAGACCTGAACATGTTCCTGGTGAGGGAGAAGTTCAAAATGCTTTTCCTTGGGATGCTGCTGCTCTACCTCCACCAAGGAGACTGGCTTTGTTGCTTGGACCTAAAGGATACTTACACACACATCCTGGTCCACCCATCTCACTGGCAATATCTGAGATTTATGGTACGGGGAGGCCATTACCAATACAGGGTACTTCCCTTTGGCTTGGCCTCTTCGCCAAGTGTCCACAAAGTGTCTAGCAGTGCTAGCTGCCCATCTGCACCTACAAGGGGTGTTCATCTTCTCTTACTTGGATGACTGGCTCATCAGGGGCGGCAAAGCTGCAGAGGCTAGTCAGGGCACAGAACGTACCATCCTCCTCCTGCAGCACCTGGGGTTCGTAATCAACCATCCCAAATCACATCTCTCTCCATTGCAAGTCCTAGAGTTCATTTGTACTCAGATGGACACAGTGGGGGCCAGAGCCCTCCTTCTTTGGGACAGGGCAGAAACCTCAAACAGCTGGCAGGGAAGGTCCAGCACCACACAATGGTGCCAGCTTGCCTTCTCCTCCGCCTGCTGGGACACATGGCCTCCATGGTCCATGTCACACCCCTACCTTGCCTGCACATGCAGACAGCCCAGTGGTGCCTGTGTTCTCATTGGACCCAGGTCACGGGCCAACTCTGGGACAGAGTCAGAGTCTCCTGCCATCTGGCGAAATCCCTCGACTGGTAGCAGAACCAGGGCCTCCTTTGGGCAGGGATGCCCTTGCAGGCTCCCCCATCACAGTGTACTCTGACCACAGATTCCTCTCTCTAGGGCTGAGGAGCTCACTGCAGAGTTCACTGCACTCAGGGATGCTGGTCCAGGGAGGAGGCCCTCTTACAGATCAATCTTCTGGAACTCCGGGTGGTAGACTTTGCCCTATGTGTGTTCCGCTCCCTCTTGCGGAACAGACCTGTGCTGGTTCAGACGGACAACCAGGTTGCAATGTTCTATATAAACGGGGGGGGGGGGGGGGGGGGGGGGGTACAGGTTTGTACTCCCTCTGCCAAGAAGCTGTAGCCCTCCTTGGCTTTGCGCAATGACATGCTTCTGCGAGCGGCCTACCTCCCGGGCGAGGAGTGCTTATGCCTTTGAATGGCGCAGGTTTGCTCTGTGGTGTGCAGATAGGAAGAAGAACACGTTCTCCTGCCATGTCCAGCTGGTACTCCAGTACCTAGTGCATCTGTCATGCACAGGGCTGAAATCTAACTCTGTCCAGGTGCATCTATGCCATAGCTGCTCACCATCAATTCCCTGTTCTTTGTAAACTCAATGTTGTTTGTATACATTGCAGTATTCTTGTTCGATGTACACCGCGCTGATTTTAATAGCGCGGTATAGAAGAAATGTCAAATAAATAAATAAATAAATCACCCAGTGGGGGGAAAGCCCTTATCTAGTCAGCCCCTGGTTTCCCATTTCCTAAGGGGCTTTCTGCTTTCCAAGCCCCCTGTTCATCCTCCAGCAACAGAGTGGGATCTCAACATGGTGCTCTCCCAGCTCACTAGGCCGCTGTTTGAGCCACTGGCCACCTGCCACCTCAATATACCTATCATGGAAGGTGGACTTCCTAGTGGCCCTGACTTCAACTTGCAGAGTCAGTGAGCTTCAAGTGCTGGTGGCGGACCCCCCATACACCAGGTTCTTCAAGAACAGGGTAGTGCTCTGCACTCACTCTAAGTTCCTCCTGAAGGTGGTATCCCCGTTTCACCTCTACGAGGAGGTGGTGCTCCTCACCTTCTACCCGTGGCCTCATACCGGCAGGGAGGAGCTCAGACTCCACACACTGGACTGTAAACGGGCTCTGTTTTTCTATCTGCAGTGGACCCAGGGCCACCGCAAAGCACCTCAGTTCTTATGTCCTATGACCCCAGCAAACTGGGGCTCCCTGTAACCAAGCATACCCTATCCTCTTGGGTGGACTGCATCGCCCTCGCTTATGAGTGGGTGGGCCTCTCCCTGGAGCACTGGATCACAGTGCATCACATGAGGCAATGGCCACGTCTGTTCCGTGCTGGTGACAGAAATTTGCCGAGCCGCCACTTGGTCATCCATTCACATGTTCGCAGCACACTACTGCCTGGAAAAAGAATCTTGCAGGGACAGTGCCTTTGGTCAGGCAGTGCTGAGTAATATTTTTGGAGTGCAGGCAACTCCTGCCCTCTGACACACTGTGTTCAGGCTATTGGGGTGATTGTGTTGTTGGACGCTAGGGTTTTGCAGTGTTTCTCAGCGGGGACTCACCTTCTGCAACTCATAGCCACCTGTTCGGTCGCCGTTGGTATTGTCGTGGCTTGGTCCTCGGCAGCCTGGTGTTAGGGAGTCCCATATGTGAGGACTGACTTCCTGCTTGTTCCTGGAGAAAGCATAGTTACTCACCTGTAACAGGTGTTCTCCAGGAACAGCAGGAATCAGTCCTCACAACCCTCCCTCCTCCCCTTGGAGTTGCTGTCCTTTTGTTTTTGCCTGACTGCCATCTTAGCTATGTCATCTGACTGAGCAAGATGGCACCCTTGGATGGGAAGGGGACCACATATATGTGGTAGCATTCCCAAAGGTTTTCTTTGAAAGCTGGGGAAATGCTCCACGCAGGCTCCATCAGCACTGACGTTACCCATATGTGAGAATTGATTCCTGCTGTTCCCGGAGAACGTTACAGGTGAGTAACTACGCTTAACTGAGGCTCCAATTTATAATACCTGTAGCAGGTTTTGATAAGTCTTAGAATGTGAAGTGTTGTGAGATTTTTAAAAAAAGGTCTCAGTTCCTCCTTTCTTAGTAAATAGGGTTAGTAGCGATATCATGGGACCAGTGTATATGTTTTGGTTTCTTAATTATGGTGTTTTCTTGTTCTCCTTTCTCCCCTTGATGTGGGCTTGATTGTATTTCTTCTTATGTTTTTTGAAATAAAGATTTTTAAACCTAAAAAAAAAAAAAGGTCTCAAAAAGCAAAAAGGCACTGGTGCTACCACAAACAACAAAATTTAAAAAATAATAAAACAACAAAAAAAAACATATGAATTAAGAAAAATATTTAATGGAATGAAAATAAATATGTGATTGCATAAAATACATAAAACCCAACATGTGGCCTGCATCATATGTTAGAAATATATAAAAATTCTCTGTAAATGCACAAAAATCACTGTAGAAGATCAAATCTGACATGGTATCTACTATAAACATGTATAAAGAATATTCAGTATATCACAAAATCCACTTAAATTTCTACTTTTCTTTATTCCATACATAAGTAATCTCGTACCTCTGTCAATAAACAAGTAACTCCTCATTATCCTCAGTCAATCACAAATTTTGATCTATTGGGAATAAATGATATGCATTTCAACATAGTCAATCAATTACCGGAATTACGTTCATATACACATGTTATTATATAATCCTGTTACTTTTAAATTTTATTTTGATCCCACATTTCATCCAATGACTCAATACCCAAAGGGATACATACTATCAGATTAACATTTTAATCAGTCCCTCTTTAAAAGGAAGTGAATAAAAAGTGTTTTTTTTAATGTGTAAGTACTGAGTTGAAAGAATTGCAGAAGATGACAACTTCTTATCCCTTTTAAATACTTGTATCTCAATTATAAAATAGTATATTGTGGGGAGGGGGTAATTTTAGAAGCCATGTTCATGTTTTGAACGTTTGAAAATCTGCACTCATGTCCAAATCACATCCCCGAAGCCATTTTGAAAACTAGGTATATGGATGCCCCTGGTGTGCAGGAGGAGGACACCTGGACAGAAAAATGAAGATAAATGTCATGGTGTGATTTCAGAATGGCAGTATGTCTGACCCTGATTTTTGAGGCATCCATACCTATACTTGTTCCTGACCACAATTAAAGAGCAAAAAGTTCTCATTTCATGGCAGCAATGCTACCAGGGGGAAGGCCACGGTGCACCGTCATCATCACAGCTATATTTCTTGGCCAAAAAAAAAACAGCAAGTAAGTTCAAGCCCTAAACAGTTTACTAACCTGCCATTGCATGTCTGAATGTCTACAATGTCAGTAAACTTGGACGTCCCCCTTCTGGAGCCGAAACATCCAAGAAGTCGTTTCTGCTGCCGTCCAATTTGAGGATATCCTAGTTTCTAAAATCAAGCCAAAACTTGAATGCTCCCCAGTGTTTCTCAGACATTTTGCCTTGGATGTTCTTTCTAAAATGCCACTTTATAGAAATCAATTCAGGTCCCTTATTCAGGTACACAAAATAGTTAGTTCAAACTCAGAGAATGAATCGCCATAGCATTCAAATCCATTTCTAGTGCTACACTGCTGATAAATATCTATCTGTTCCACTTGGAAACTTTACTGATTTCATCTAAATCTGCTGCTCCTCAGCATCTCAAAACAAAACATAAAAAAGGAAGTCTTTACCAAGAATGTCTCATTAAACTCTGCATAAAAATGGCATCTGCTGTTGGCCAAAAGAACACCAAGGGCCTTGCTCGATTTATTTTTTGTTGTAAATTCCCTCCAAAAAATTGTCAGTCAAGTGACTTACAACAAAGGTGGAGTCAAATACCTCTGTCATTTTCGTTTTCTAATATATGATAAATGTAAGAACCATGATCTAAAGTTTAAAATATTAAATGCATATAGCACCAGGGTCCTCATATTCTTTTGACATCTGTTCTTAAAATAAAGTAATGATTCGTAGAGAAAACAAATTATACACTTTCCTTTGCAGACTAACCGAGGTAGGTCAGACCCGGTGCTCCATGCCCCTCCCACCATCTACAACCTTCCCCCCTCCCCCCCATTTTGCCCCACCCCTCTTTACCCACAAACTACACACACAAAACCGTTCTTGGAAAAACAACTGGTCGCAGCTTTGTTAACTTTTATAACATATTGAACATTACAATCCACGAATAATCCTCTTAACAATCCAAATAGTGGAGCAATGCCTCACCAGCCATGTAATTAGCAAGGTGACTTCGCCTCCGCTTCTGCCGTGGTCATGCCAACGGCAAGCTTCCTACCCCCCTTTCCCCGATCTCACCATGTAATTAGCAAAAGTCAGCCAGGGGTTGTCTGGGTCGGGGCACCCCACCCCCGACCCAAGTATAGCCTAAGGCTCTGGACCCCGGAAACTTCCGGGATCCCTCCCTCCTCCACAACGCCACGAAACCCCTTCACCCAACCAAACATCCCCAATACAGGGTGGGAGGGAGGGAAGTCAGCACCGGGAGCCCTGAAGGCGCAGGGGAGCAGGCGAACTGTTGCAGACACCTGACTCCTCCCACTTCCCATCCAGCCGCTCCTCCGACCTCATTGGCTCCCCTGCGCTCATACATGTGGGTGGAGTCAATGATTTGAAAAGACATCTTCTCATGTCCTCCCGCTGCTGCCGCCCCCGCTGACGGCGTCGCGCAGGGTCCCCGCACTGGGCCGAGCACCCAGTTATGGGCGGCCACCGGGACCTTGCCCCGCGGCCTTGCACTAACCGAGGTAGGTCGGACCCAGTACTCCATGCCCCTCCCACCATCCACAACCTTCCCCCTCCCCCCATTTTGCCCCGCCCCCTTTACCCACAAACTACACCCACAAAACCGTTCTTGGAAAAACAACTGGTCGCAGCTTTATTAACCTTTATAACATATTGAACATTACAATCCACGAATAATCCTCTTAACAATCCAAACAGCGGAGCAATGTCTCACCATCCATGCAATTAGCAAGGTGAACTCGCCTCTGCTTCTGCTATGGTCATGCCAATGGCAAGCTTCCTTCCCCCCTTTCCCCGGCCTTGCCATGTAATTAGCAAAAGTCGGCCAGGGGTTGTCCGGGTCGGGGGCACCCTTCCCCTGGCCCAAGTATAGCCTAAGAATCCGGACCCTGGAAACCTCCGGGATTCCGCCACAGGCACAGGTTACATCAATGTCCCTGTGCCACCCCCCCCCCCCCCCACCAAGCTGCAACCAGCGAGCATCCTGCTGAACCACACATTCCAAGGCCTCCTGCCAGTCATTCAGGAGCAAATCCACACCCACTGGGGATGTGCACTCCATCCCGCCTATACAACCCCACACAATCAATCTCTACACAGGAATGCATGCTTTGATAACCTCCTTGCTCACAGACCCAATGGCCAATCTGGCGATTAATTTTTGTCAGTCCCTGCGACCAATGCCGTTGGTCCCAGCATGCAGGCTTTGGAATGATATCTGACCACATTAGCACCATGCCCTGAAACATTCGCAGAACCACAGCAAGATCCCTCTACGCCACTCTTACCAATTGCTTGCATGTCCATGATACCAGGTCATTGCCCCCCCAAATGTAACAGTATCAGTGCAGGCTTGCTCCTTAATCGCTCATGGTGCCGAAGCAAAGGCATAAGCTGTGTCCAACGGAGACCGCACTCACCCAGCCATAAAACAGACACCGCAGCAGGATCAAGTCCCAGATTAGGCCCCACTGGCCGCACCGCTGCTTGCTGACCAGCCCAATAAACGAAGGAATGACCAATCAGCCAACAGCCCCGAGGACTGAAAAAGAAAATACCAGTTAATATCGATAGATTGCCAGTCCTTTCTCCATCTCAAAGACGAACATAGCCAAGAAAAGCCTGAGAACGCCATCTGCCAATGCTTTGTATCTCTTGTTTGGGCAATCCTGCCGCAGCCACACTGGTTGCTGCACCAATGCGGAAGGAGTGCGCGGCAAACAGATGCGGGTCTTCGCCTATGTGCCGCAGCACCATCCTCAGCACTGCTGAAACTTGAAAATGCGTCAACAGCCGTGCATTCTCATGTATGAAGAGCCCTCCATCTGGCGCAGGACGCAACCGCAAGTACACCCTCAGTGTGGCCACCGGGCATGTTGACAGGCCAACAGTCTCCTTCAAGACCACCCAATAATCCTTTTCCTTGCTGGTCTGTCTTAGATTTAGCTAGTAGGACCCGTAGCTGCCCTTCCTCAACCCGTACATTCTGGTGCTGCATACTGCCACCAACTCCAGACCTGCTAGAGTTCGCTACCAACTCACCAATACGGAAAGCGCCGAAAAATGCAAGACAAAAAAACGCCCGGAACAGGGTGGCTTCATACCGTGACACCGCTACCATGGGTAAGGCAGCGCAGAGTCTCACAAGCAATTCATGTGTAATTGGCCACCTGGAGTCACGAGGTGTTGGCCTCGAACTCTCCTACCCCTCTAGCAGCCTGCGGGCTAGGAATCCCCCACGCTGAGGAGCCCCATCCCACTGCTCTAGCAAAAAAGGCAAAGCCCGCTAAGTGGGTATGCGCCGATGATCTGGAGACCCCTTTTTCCTTGGCATCAACTATATACTGTTCTATCAACTGATCGGACACCAAACCAGGCTGCCATCCATGGGCCACCAAGAATTCAACCACTTTGTCGCAACCTCGCTGATATGCTGACCATGTCCCCGTCAACACCGATCTCACAGTAAGTTCAGCATCTCCTTTGGCCAACGCTCCATAATTTCCCCGGGACAATGAATCCTTCTGTGTCCACTTCTGGTGCCAGCATCCGAAACCATCCCACTTGAAATGGGAAAGAGCATCAGCAATCTCGTTAGTACATCCCGGGATATGTCGGGCCTTTACAGACACATTCAGACGCAAATATGCTAATACCACTTCCCTCATTAACGCCACCACCTGGAAACATCCTGGTGTGTAATGATTAATCACGCTGACCACTGCTGCATTATCGCACCACCACACCACCCTGCGGTTGCGAAGCCTATCGGGCCACAACTCCAGTGCAACTAAAATGGGAAACAGTTCCAGGAAGGTTATGTTGCTGGTTAGACTAGATTCGTGCCATGACTGCGGCCAGCTATCAGCACCACCACACCCCCCCAAAATAAATTCCCAAACCTATACCCCCCGCTGCAACCGTGTATAGCTGCAAGTCTACACTGGAGATCTCAGCCTCCATCATCACTGATGTCCCATTAAAGTCTTTCAAAAAGACATCCCAGACCCGCAGATCCGCCCACATAACTTTTGAGACTCTAATACGGTGATGCGGTGTACGTACTCCAGATGTTGATGCCGCCAGCTGATGCAGAAACACCCGGCCCATCGGGATGACCCTGCATGCTAAATTCAGAGAACCTTTCAAAGCCTGCATCTCCCTTAATGTTAGCTTATTTGAAGCCCACGTTAGCGTCCAACACCTGCAATCTCAACACCTTCTCTAGAGGAAGACGAGCCACCATTTCCACTGAATCTAACTCCACTCCCAAAAAAGTGATCTTCATCAACAGGCCTTCTGTCTTACCCGCTGCCAACGGCACACCCAATTCGTGAGACAATTCCACAAAACCTTCTAAGAGCTCAAGGCACCCCGCTGACTGTGCTGTTCCTACGAACAAAAAGTCATCTAGATAATGAACCACATTCGCATAGCCTACCTTCTGTACCAACGCTCACTGCAGGAAAGTACTAAATTTCTCAAAGTAGGCACAAGAAACTGAGCAGCCCATAGGCATGCATTTGTCAAAATAAATTCCATCCTCAAAGCGGAAACCTAGCAAATGAAAAGCTGACGAGTGCACTGGCAACAAACGTAAAGCTGATTCGATATCTACTTTAGCTATCAAAGCCTTGTGACCTGATTTTCTGACCAACTCAACCGCCCGATCAAATGAAGCATAGCAAACCGTAGACAACTCCCGAGGGATGTTATCATTTACCGATGCTCCCAACGGAAAAGACAAGTTATGAATCAGCCGGAACTTCCCTGGTTCTTTTTTAGGTATGATTCCCAAAGGTGATACCACCAAATTCTGGAAAGGCTGCTTCATAAACGGGCCCACAATTCTGCCTAAATTCAGCTCTACCGTCAACTTATCCCTCACTATGGTGGCAAAGCGCTGAACAGAGGGCAAATTTCACGCCATAGACGCTAACACATTTCCGTGTACTGGTATAATGAAACCCAACTGAAACCCAAACTGTAATACCTCCTTATCCCCCCGCTTCGGGTATTGTCGAAGCCAAGTCCTTAAGGCCTCTACCTGTATTAGTGTAGGGGCCAGGCTGAAGACATCGTTATTGCTTGGAGACCGGCACAGGGGTCAAGGAGGCCCCTTTTTTAATGCATTTTGCAGCCGAGTGTCCTCCACTACAGACTGAGCACACATGTCTGAATTTGCAGTCGGGAAATGGGCAAGAGGACTTCTTAAACCTCCAGCACACATCACCTGTTCCGCTTCCCACCGATCTCTGCTGCGGCATGGCACCCCCCTGCACGAAAGGAACGATCCCTACCTGCATTGGACACTGTCCCCCCTTTCTCCCCACCCCCTCCCCCAGAACCTGCCCTGGCAGACATCTGCGTCAGCCAAAGGTTAATATCCTGTGTGCCCCACGACAATAATTTGTTCTCCTCCATTTTGTCTTGAAACTTCTCATCATAATTTAACCATGCCCCTCCGTCATGGGTCTGTGACACCTCCAGAATTGAATCCGCATACGCAAACAACATCCCATAATGCTCAGGAGAGTGATGACCCCATACACGTGCTAAGCACAAAAAGGCTCTCGTCCAGTTTACCACATTACGTGAGATCTTTTTGATTCGGCCCGCCTTCTCGTCTTCTTTCCTCTTTTTCTTACTCTAACCTGACCGCTTCCTGCCTTCTAGCAGGCGAAAAATATCTATATATCGCTGCTTCCTAATCTTACGGTGCAAATTCTTTGGAACTCCGTCCCATAACTCCGAAAAAGACGCTAATGTAGGAGCTCCGCCCCCTAACCTGTTCATCGCTGCCACACTGCTGCTCATCCCCTGCCCCGCGCATTTGGCTCCCGATGACGAAGAGTCTGAGGATGGCTCCGAGCCGTGATGCTGCCAACAGGAATGCTTCCTTTTCTTGCGTGCTTTACCCCCCCTTTCCTCCTGCGAGCTACTCTGCTCCAACACCTCTCCCTGTTTGGCCTGCAACTCACCCTCCGCCACCATATCCGTTGCCAATGCCGCCGTTGGACGAGTCGCCAACTGGCGGACATCCTCGTTTTGCTGATGCAGCCCATCTCTTCTCGTATTGGTAGCATCCTCCGAAAAACTCCGCCTTGCCGATATTCCTATGTCCATGTTCTCAGCTCCCAATTGGCCTCCTACTCCATGCCCCGCAGTGTGCTGATTCATTGTCGGTACCTGTGGAAACATAAAAGAAAAAATGGGGGGGGGGGAGAACCGCTGGAGACCACAAAGGTTGCCAAGTCCCCAACCACTCAGCCCTGGACGGACCTTGGCCCCCCCCCAAGCCACTGTTCCCATGATGCAGGTTCCCCTACTGGCAGATAGCCTCCTTGAACTGCCGGCCTGCCCACAGGGAAGGTTATACCTTGCCCTCCCAAACTGGGGGCCCCTTAAACAGGCATGACCCTGCCCCTAACACCCATATCCCCCCCAACCGGAATGCATAGATTCCAACTGCCCTCGCTCCGTTACCCTTCCACTGGGGTTGTCGGCTGCTCCCTCCAAGCTGCTAACACCTGGTCCTCTGCTGTGCGTGGCATTAGCATCGCCCGCTGCCCCGCCAATCCCCCTCTGAGGACCCCTAGCCCGCAAAACAACAGGATGTGACCCCATCTCACCTCTGAGTGGCCCATCCTGTCCCCGAGCCCGAGCCCCACGAGACCTAACTCCGCTCTTACCCATCTTGCATAGAGGTAGTGACCCCCCTCACCCTCTTACAGGCCCCTTAGCTCTTGTAGATCTCCGACGCGAGGCCACAAGACCCAACTGACCCCTAACCCCCACAGAACTCTCCAGCTCGTCCAAATTTCCCTCAGCCACACCACTTTCAACCTGTCCCTCCAAGTCCACCAGGGAATGGATGGCACGCCGTCTAGAGGTTTTACCCGCCCTTCCAGGCCCTCCAACCCGGCCCTGCCATCCCCTGCGTGGAGGCATCAGACTGGACTTTTAAAAAAACCCTCCCTCCAGAAATAAAGTGCCAGGCCTTTCTTCCCAAGGAATGTAGGGTTAATTGACTTGCCCGAGGCCACAAAGAGTGCTAGTGGGAATTGACCCCAGTCCCTTGGTTACCAAACAGTGCTCTGTCCCCTAGGCTACTAAAAAAGGAACATGTGAGAATGGAACCGGCACACTGAAGAATCCAAACACAGCTCACAAAACAGCAATACCAAACCCCCAGGCCAACTCCACACCCTCCACTTGCTTTTATCTTTATTAGTATTATTAATTTAAATTTTTTTTGTTTTTTTTAATTTTACCCGTATGCCCCAATTTGGAACAACACTCGCCTTCTGACCCAGAAGTCTTCGGTATACTGCACGCTGCCCTCCTCCAATTCGCCTGGAAATGCTGGGAAAGCAGGGGGGCCTGCCTCAATCCCCAGAAGCGCCAACGAAAAAGAACTGTCTCTGCAGCATCGCGATCCTCCCCACCGGCACCTGGCTTCTCTGCTGAGCTTTTCACCCTTGATACTGCCTCCGGCACTCTAATTCCTTTTCCCGCTCGCTCCACGATACTTCCTCCATCCGCGGGCATTCCTTATTCTCCAACAAGTTTTTTCCTCCAGCCATGAAGCCAAGCCAGCACCGGGAACCCTGAAGGTGCAGGGGAGCAGGCGAACTGTTGCAGATGCCTAACTTCTCCCACTTCCCACCCAGCCACTCCTCCGACCTCATTGGCTCCCCCACGCTTGTACACACGGGTGGAGACAATGATTTTAAAAGATGCCTCCTCCCGCTGCTGCCACCCCCGCCAACGACCGCGGGCAGGGTCCCCGCACTGGGCTGAGCACCCGGTTATGGGTGGCCACTGGGACCTTGCCCTGCGGCCTTGCACATTTCTTAAAAACATGGTACTCTACTGAAACACCTTTGATGGTGTGCACCATAAAAATATCATACTGTAGCTGTCAAAACTTTACATGTATTCTTCCTAATATAGACGCTTGATCATTTATACATACATCAAACATAATCTGCATGAATGAAATGATCAATAGTCTGTTGGAAAGAGATGCTATATTGTTTTTTGGCACTGAGGAGCAGCAGATTTAGATGAAATCAGTGGAACAGATAATAGATACTTATCAGCAGTGTAGCACTACAAAAAGATTCAAATGCTATGGTTATTTATTCTCTTGAGTTTGAAGTAACTGTTTTATGTACCTGAATTAGAAAAATCAATCCATTTCTGTAGTGTATACTATTTTACAAGTGTTATTCTTTGAATTGGATTTAGTGGCGGTTATGAAAAGACATGGTTCATAGACAACCATGACTGGGATGTAATTATATCGGGCTATACCGGAAAGAGAGGTTAGGAAGAATGAGAGGAGGAGTGGCACTATATGTAAAAAATAATATTAAAGCTATAGAATTGCAGGGCTTACAATTTATTTATTTATTTATTTAACTGTATTTATATCCCGCTTTTCACCGGGTCAAAGCGAGCAAGGGAGGCACTATGGGTTAAACTAAAAGGAGGGAAAGGGAAATCCATTTGCATTGGTGTGATATACAGATCTCACTCACAGGGAGAAGTGGACTGGGATTTAATAGAAGACATATGCAGTATTGCCATGAAAGGAGAAGTGCTACTGATCGGTGATTTCAGTATGCCATATGTTGATTAGCATATCCCTGCTGCGGTGTCATGTAGAAGTAAGGAGATCCTAGATTCTCTACAGGTAGAACTATTCTGGCAACTGGCAACAGAACCCACATGTGAAGGAACCATACTGGACTTGGTGCTTACCAATGAGGAAAGTGTTTCTGATATTATAGTGGGATGTGATCTTGCATCCAGTGATCATCAGATGGTGTGGTTCAGTATTAGGACTAGGGCTGATAAGATCCATTCAAAAGCGAGGGTCTTAGACTTTAGGAAAACTAACTTTGCCAAGATGGGACAATAACTCAAGGAGTCATTAGCAGGATGGGAACAGCCGAGGGATGCAGAAAAGCAATGGACAAAACTGAAGGGAAATGCTAAGGGCAACAGACCTTTTTGTTAGGTAAATAAATGTAAAAGGAAAAGGAGGCCACTATGGTTCTCAAAAGATGTAGCTGAAAAGGTAAAGAAAAAAAGGACAGCTTTCATAAAACACAAGCGATCAGAGAGCGAGGAAACTAGCAATGTAGTCATGAAATCAAAGATGCAAAACGAAAAAGAAAGCCAATGCAATAAAATGGGGGGGGGGGGGGGATAAGACATTTTTCAGATATGTTAGTGAGAAGAGGAAGGGCAAAAGTGGTATTGTCAGACTCAAGGGTAAAGGGGAGGAATATATAGAAGCTGATGAGGATAAAGCAGAAGTGCTTAACAAATATTTCTGTTCTGTGTTCATAGATGAAGGGCCAAGAGTAAGACCTCAGAAAACACCCACAAACAGGAACAGTAGTGAAGGGATCTTGAATGATTTTCAGAGGACTGTTTGTGAGGAACTAGTTAAAATAAAAGCAGACAAAGCAATGGGACCAGATGAGATAATATCCGAGAATACTGAAAGAACTTAGGGACGTTCTAGCTGCTCCACTGACTGAACGTTTCAGTGCTTCTTTAGAGTCGAGAGTGGTCCCAGAGGACTGGAGAAAGGCTCATGTGGTCCCTTTACACAAAAGCAGAAGCAAGGATGTGGTTGAAAACTAAGCCCGGTTAGTCTAACCTCTATGGTCAGTAAATTATTGGAAAAACTGCTAAAACAGAGAATAGTGAGGTTTCTGGAGTCCATGGATTACAGGATCTGAAGCAGGTCTTGTCAGACAATATGATTGATTTCTTTGACTGGGTGACCATGGAGTTGGACCCGGGGAGAGACCTAGATGTGGTATATTTAGATTTCAGTAAAGCCTTTGACACCGTTCTTCAGAGGCGACTTATGAATAAACTGAGCACCCTAGAAATGGACCCTAAAGTGACTGGTTAGAAATTGGTTGAGTGAGAGGCGACAAAGGTTACAGTAAATGGAGCTCACTCTGAGAAGAAGGATGTTACCAGTGGTGTGCCACAGGGATCTGTCCTTGGTCTGATTCTTTTTAACATCTTTGTTAGTGATATTGTGGAAGGGCTGTCAGGTAAGGTTTGCCTCTTTACAGATGATACCAAAATCTGCAATAGAGTAGACACCCAGGAAGGAGTAGATAACATGAGTTGGGATCTAGCTAAGCTTAAAGAATGGTCAAGAATTTGGCAGCTGAGATTTAATGCTAAAAAATGCAGGGTCATGCATTTGGGATGCAAGAATCCAATGGAGCAGCGGTACAGTGTAAGGGGTGAAATATTTCTGTCCATGAAAGAGCGTGGCCTGGGCATGATTGTTTCTGATTATCTTAAAGTGGCTAAACAGGTAGAAAAGCTGATGGTGAGAGCCAGAAGAATGCTTGGATGTATAGGGAGAAGAATGGAGACACAAAGTGAGCAAGGAGTCCAGTACACCCTTTCAATGTGGAAACAGACTTTTAGTTACACCCCTACACTAGCAGTGTTTCGGCTCCTCACGCCTTCATCAGGGGGTATGTAACTGTAAACCTCCAACATAAACAGATAAAAATAATAAATAAATACAAAATAAGATATATTCAAAGAACAAGTATCACCTTCAAAATATGGACCAATGAAAAATGTCCTATACTTACATGTTAAAAATATATATATACATAGACATAAAATCAACATGATGAAAAAGAGGATTGTATATTCATACCCATAGAAAGAACTGTTATAAACATTAATACTTATGAGTAGCATACAGTAATTGTTAATAAAAATTAAAAACAGCAAACAATAGCAACTAAAAACAGAAATAGAGGGACAGCTAAAAACAGCATAAAAACATAGAAACCCAACCAAGGGCCAATTTCTTGTATAGAAGATATATGTCAAACAACTCACTTTCTATTCACTTGAAATTGACTTTTTGTGCACAGTTGAATATTCAATTTATCCGTGAGATACACTGGAAGAATACATAAAATAGTGTATAATTGTTAATAGAAATGACACCCAGTTATCAAACAGCCAAAATAACCTAATCTCTATCTTTTCAAGGAATAGGTATGCAAGAAATGCTGCCAGGAAGGAGGAAATGAGTCATTTAAAACTTATCGTATCTAACACAATTTACAATGGTTAAAAGATCCGTTTGCATCCAGCCCTATACCATTAAAGGGGCCATTTGACACCAAAAACAGAGTTCAAAGGAGAACCATACCAAAGTCAAAAAATGGGGGTACTCATATTTAAAAAAAAAAAGAAAATCATATCCAGGTTTAATAAATTATTGCATTCAGTCTTTATAGCACAGTGTTGATAACCTGCGGTTAAAAAAACCTTTACTTTAAAAAGGTAGGTCTTAAGGAACTCCATGTTGCACCAACCTCACACTGCATGCATAAGTGGAGGCTTTCACTGCTTAAAGGCTTAAAGGATAGTTGTCGTGTACACTGATTTCATGGCTTTGTATCTCAGATCCATATATAATATAATGTATTCGGGGAGGAAGGCAGAGCTCATTATTTGTTCAAAACATTGTAGAGTGTGAGCAACTCAAGAAAAAGAACCACAATTTGTGAACTAATGCTTTTAAAACCCATACTCCATGTGAGAGTGGACACTTAGTCATTGCTAGTTATCTCTATGCACATTTAGAAAAAGTAATCAATCCTGTAACCCATAACTATTTTTATATGGGCAGGGGAAGGAGGGAAATGTCATATGTCAATGTGGACCGTATTAAAAGGAAAGCTATGTATTACAATGTTTCATAGGGCACACTGTTATTTAAAAAGGGGGACCATTGGAAAGGCTAATCCAGGATTCTATGCCTGTAGAGGGAACCTATTGTGAAATATAGGGATAAAAAATCCTTAAAATGCCAGAAATCCAACAGCGGTTCATATGGTGACTAAGGGGATCTCGTGCATACAACATCATAATACTGGTCAACATTGAAATTGTTACTGACTTTAAAAGGCCCTAATCTGTAGTATCTTGGTGAGCTGAACACGAATATAACATTAAAAAAATGTTATTGGCTCTCGTTTTGAAGATATTGCATGTAGTTCATTTTTGACATTTCACCGTGTAAATTTATCCGGTAGGACATCAACAACATCCCAAATAAGCCTTGAATGATGTAATATTGCATCACATAGCATAATACCAGCATGCACACATCATCCAGAGTTGATTGCATCATTTTCTGATGCAATGCAATACTGCTGCCAGATGGCTGCTGAAGCCATCTGACGTCAGCAGTGTACTATACGCAGTCGGAAAGGAAAGTAATCTGGTATTCTGTTCCGATACTGAAAGCCACATGAATGTCTTAAAAATCACTCATGACCCACAAGACTGGAGACTATTTATAGACTCTTCGAAACTGAGTCTGAAGGCTGTGCTTTTGAACAATGGAAACCGTCTTCCATCTATTCCAGTAGCGCATGCCGTCCACATGAAAGAGACATATGATAACTTAAAGCATCTGCTGACTTCCACTCCTTTCGCACTCAGTTTAAGTTACTTACTCTAGTTCACAGGGCTCTTCACACTAGTACTCCATAATACCTGGCAGACCTTATTACATTCCATACCCCCAGACACACTCCCCGCTCCTTACCAATAACCACCTCAATCTCCCTTCCCCCTCCCTCGCTCACCTTCAATCCACCCGCTCCTCTGCTTTCTTTTTCATCGGCCCCGCACTCTGGAATTCACTCCCCACCTCCCTCCGCTTAGAACTCCATCATGCCACCTTCAAGCGAGACCTAAAAACCCACCTCTTTTCCTTGGCCTATGACCTTCCCTACACTCTTGTCTGATCCTGTCCCCTACGTATAGTCTTGTATCCTTTCTCTCATTCTATTATATCAACAATTGTAACTTCCTTTCCTCCTTTCTGGCCTTGTGCCTATTTCTAATTGTTTGTGAATTGTAAACCGCTCTGATTGATAAAGTAGGGCGGTATATCAAATAAATAAACATAAACATACAGCTGGCACCTCTGTGGTGACTTGAAGGTAGTTGCCCTTTTAATGGGACTGCAGCAGGGATATATAAAATACATGTGTTTCTTATGTGAGTGGGATAGCTGAGCAAGGGATTGGCACTACTTGCGGAAGGAATGGAATCACAGACAAAATGTTACAGTTGGAGAGAAGAATATCCAGCACCCAGCTCTGGTTGAGGCTCACAAAATCCTGCTACCACCCCTTCACATCAAACTAGGTTTGATGAAAAACTTCGTGAAAGCCATGGACCGCACTTCGCCAGCTTTCCGATACCTGCATGAAAAATTCCCTCGACTCAGCGAAGCAAAGATTAAAGAGGGAGTTTTTGTGGGTCCTCAGATTCGAGAGCTCTTCAAAGATGACCAGTTCAACAATTTGCTGCAGGGTGATGCGAAACAAGCAAGGAATGCTTTTTGCCTAGTGTCAACAAACTTTCTCGGGAATGTTAGGGCAGAAAACTACAAGGAACTAGTAGAAGACATGCTGATGCAGTATCAGAAACTTGGCTGCAATATGTCTCTAAAGATCAATTTCCTTGATTCCCATCTCGATTTCTTTCCTGACAACTGTGGTATGGTTAGTGATGAACAGGGTGAACGTTTTCACCAGGATATTGCAACGATGGAGCAAGGATACCAGGGAAAATGGTCCACTACAATGCTGGCTGTCTACGGCTGGACACTCCCCAAAGAAGCTCCCGAACAGCTGTACAAGAGACAGGCGAAAAAAAATCTAAGTAGTCGTCTATGACTTGGTTTTTTACAGGTATTAACCGAAGGCCTATTATATTTACTATTGACATGCATTTCGTGATGTAAACATTAATTCTTGTAGATTACAAAAAACCTAGAGCCAACTTTGCAATTTCACTGTCATATTTGTGTTCAGCATATAAACATTGATAAGAAATGGCTATTTTTATTTCAGTAACATGACTTTTGTAAAAATTTGTTGACCAGTGATAATTAGTAGTAATGTATAAAATCCTCAAAATATGTGTACCAACAAATTAAAGGAGAGAAGCGACCTTGTTAGAGTTATTACATACTATAGGTTGTTTTTAATGCTGAAATTGTCTGAAACATAAAGTACGTACAGAGAACTGTCAAACCCCATCTGGTAAACGCCATAAAAATCATAAATAAATAAATAAAACAATAAAAAAGTAAACCGAGGATTTGAGGTGTGCTATGAAAGGACCTGACGTAGCACTCCAATGAGTGAGATACATCAATGAGTTGATCGTTAAAACTATATCGAAAGAAGGAAGAGTAACCTGCTGATAGAAGAATGGCAAGCAGAAAAAACGAGGTAATAGTGCCCTCATTTGGAGTATTGTGTGCAATTCTGGATACCACTCCTTCAAAAGAATATAAACAGGATGGAATCGGTGCAGAGGGTGACTACTGAAATGGTTAGTGGTCTTCGTTATAAAGAATATGAGGACAGACTTAAAGATCTTAATATGTATACATTAGAGGAAAAGCAGGATAGAGGAGATATGATAGAGACATTTAAATACCTCTGTGGTATAAATGTACAGGAGGAGAGCCTCTTTCGCTTGAAAGCAAGCTCTGCTATGAGGGGACATAGGATGAGGGTGAAAGGGGATAGACTCAGGAATAATATGCGGAAATATTTCTTTATGGAAAGAGTGATAGATGCGTGGAATAGTCTCTCAGTGGGGGTATAGAGACGAGGACAGTATCTGAATTCAAGATACGCTCAAGATCTGTAAAGGAAAAAAGGGGATTATTGTAGTTGATATGGAAGGGCAGACTAGCTATGTCATATGTTTTTTTCAGTGGTCAGGGGTGGTTCTATCATTAGGCGAACTGAGGCGGTAGCCTCAGGCGGCAGTTTCTAGGGGACGGCACTATTTGCCGCTCCCTAGAAACTGCCTATGATAGAACCGCCCTCAAATGAAAGCAGCCGCGGGAACATTTCTCCGTTCCCGCGGCTCTGCTTTCAAACTGCTGGGTTGCTGCCTGCCTGCCTTCAATCTTCCTGGAGCCAGCGGGGTGGGAGGGGCTGAGGTCATCTTCCGCCGCCCTTCCGCTTCCGTTGCTGCTGGCTGCTTCAGCAACAGAAGCGGAAGGGCAGCGGAAGCGATGACCTCGGGCCCCTCTCACTCCGCTGGCTCCAGGAAGATTGAAGGCAGCGACCCAGCAATTTGAAAGCAGAGCCGCAGGAATGTTGAAATGTTCCCGCAGCTGCTTTCATTTTAACGGATGAATCAGTGAGGTGAGGGTGGGGGAGAGGAGGGAAGGGAGGAGGGAAGGGAGCAGACACAAGGGGGGGCCTGGAAGGGAGCAGACACAGGGGGGATCCGCGAAGGGATCAGACATGGGGGGGGGCTGGAAGGGAGCAGACGGAGGCCTGGAGGGGAGCAGACAGGGGGGGTCTGGAGGGGAGCAGACAAGGGAGGGGCCTGGAAGGGAGCAGACACAAGGGGGGCCTGGAAGGGAGCAGACATGGGGGGGGGGCCTGGAGGGGAGCAGACATGGGGGGGGAGCTGGAAGGGAGCAGACAGGGGCCTGGAGGGGAGAAGATGGGGGGAGCAGGAAAGGAGCACAGCAGACATGGGGGGGGGGGTAGCTGGGAGGAAGCTGACACCTGGGGATGGCACTGGAAGGTGGATGGACAGGGGAGAGGGGGAGCTGGAAGGGAGCTGACATGGGAGGGGGCACTGGGACTGGAAGTTCGCTGATATGTGGGATGGCATTTTAACTAGAAGGGGCTGGACGATGGGGAAGGAGGGGGACTGGAAGAGAATAGACACCAGTGGCGGTAGGAGCTGGATGATGGGGAAGGAGGGGGACTGGAAGAGAATAGACACAAGTGACGGTACTGGAAAGGCAAGGGGGTTGGTACTGGGAGGGGAGGCTGTAAAGGGGGCTGATACTAGGGAGAGTTACTGGGACTGAAAAAAGGCTGATGGAAGAAAATGAAGAACGCAAAAGGAGAGACAAGAAATGGCAGATGGACTATAGACCATAGAAAAAGAGCTAAGAGAAGACAGAGGAAAACGGAAACCTCAGATCGGGACCAGCATGATCAAAAGTCATCAGACAACAAAGGTAGAAAAATAATTTTATTTTCAACTTAGTGATTGGACTTTGTGCTATCTATATTTCACACAGTATGGGGAACTGCATCTCTTATCTGGTTTGGCACCACATGTGGAGTCTGGCTTCTTGGGGTTTCATTTTAATTTTTGTCTACATATTTTTATTTTTGCTTTAGGTTGTGGTCACTTATTCTGTACTTGGTGAGGGTCTGTGTTCTGAGTGTGCGATCAAGGCCAGGTGTTCTGTTAACATGGAGTTTGTACGTAGGGATCTGTACTGTAGTAATTTGACTTGTTCAGCTTTTCAAAGAGGTGTATGGATGTTTTGAGGCCCATTGCATTGCAGTGTTTATAGTGCTGCTTTTTTCTTGGTAGGCCCCTTATTGTATGAGTTTTGGAAGTGTATGCTTGTATGGTATGGTAGATTTGGCCTTGAGGATCTTAGTGAATTTAGTAGGGTTTTATATTAGTTCCCAAGATGCCTGGTACTGGAGAATGTTTGTTGTTGGTGAGATGACCAGAATCAGTTTTTTATTATATATATATATATATATATATATAGTTCTGTGGGTGAATGTCCTACCTCTGCTCTGCACCCATTGTTGAGGAGGGGGTTCTGTGAATGCAAAATGTATGTTCAAAAAGAAAAAGCAAGCACCATAATGCAGTTTATAAGAAAATACAAATGAATTATAATTTGGAGTTATAAACTGCTGTGCTCTACATTATCTAATTGACCTTTTGATTTGGTTCAGTCCCTGACTGGAGTTTTGAGAAAGATCCCCACCCGGGGGGTGTGCGGGGGGAGGCGCGGGCGGGGGGGAGGGTGCAGGGTGGGAGGAGTGCGTGGGGGAGGGGCACCAGCTCATCCCTCGCCTCAGGCAGAAGATTGCCTTGAGCCGCCCCTGTCAGTGGTAATGTTTTTCTGAATCTCAGTGCTTACAAATAAATAAAACCTTTTTATTCACTTACTTTGGGAAAAGGAATGATTAACATGTCAGTCTGATAGTATGTAATCCTTTGGGTATTGAGTTATGCATGAATTAGACTGCGAGTTGTTAAGAGGGAATGTTGACTAAACCATGCTACTAGGTAGCGCGGGGTTCAGCACACACCAAAAAGCATGTATTGTAAGCCCTGCACACATAATGCACATGTGGACAATGTTACTAGAAAAGGAGGTCATTGCTAAGCGCAGGAGATGTGTGCTTCTTTCTCCCTGCAGTTGGCATGGACCTAGGACGAAGCACAGCACAAGCTGGCATGTGGGCGCACTTAATGCTACCCATGAAGGTGGTGTTATATGCAGCCATAGTAGGGAGGAGTGGTCTAGTGGTTAGGACAAGGTACTTCAGGCCGGAGGGCCAGGGGTTCAAGTCCCACCTGGGGACAGCAATCTCAGGCCGGAGGGACTGGGATTTCTAGTCCTACAGGCACTCCTTGTGGTCTTGGGCAAGCCACTTAACCCTCCACTGCCCATGTTCCCTGTAAGTATTAGCATATGTGTCTCATATCCCCTCGTGTTAAATGTATGCCCCAATTGACCGCTTTGACCCGGTGAAAAGCAGGATATAAATACAGCTAAAATAAAATAAAAATAAATAAATGTTGAGCATGGTTAGCACGGACCAGTAACACCCACGCTGGCTGCAATCTGCCCCTATCCCGTCCAGTTCCCAATGCAGTGCATGCAACCAGGGTAGCATGGGATTTTTGGAACTAAAGCCTATGTTACTTTTTAACTTGGCACCCAAACTGCTCACTAAACCCCATGCTACCTGGTAGCACATTTTAGTAAAGATGCCCCTAAGTGCACTGCAGTGAAATTTACCCTGTGCCAAATATGTTGCTGTGCTAAAAATCCCACAGTATCCATTGGTCTGTGGCGGAGACTGAGTGGTTCAGGGTAATGTTGCACACAAAGAAATCGAACAGAATCGGCTCTAGGGACCGATCCTAGAGGCATTCTACTACTCACCTTTCTTCCAAGTGAACTCCATTTACTACCACCCTCTGTTGTCTGTCAAACAATTTCCATTCCATTTCACCACTTTAGGTCCCCTAACTTCAGGCTTCTCATTTTGTTTATGAGTCTCCTATGAGGAACAGTATCAAAGGCTTTGCTGAAGTCCAAATATATCATATCCAGAACATGTCTCTGATCCAGTTCTCTGGTCACTCAGTCAAAGAAATCAATCAAATTCATCTGACACAATCTGCCTTTGGTTAAACCATGCTGCTTTGAACCTTGTAATCCATGAGATTTGGAATGCCCTCCCTGACTACATATGACTAGCGTCCTCCTTCAAGAAATTTAAAACAGCTCCAAAGACTATTTTGAAAAAGCATTTCCGGATTATCGGGATCGAGTAATGCCTGACCTCAGATACTCACAGCTCTTGATTAGATGTTCTTGGGTTTTTTTATGACCTTCGGTCTTCCTTTCTTGCTTTTTACAATGGACTTCTTTTTCTTTTTCCATATTTTTCAAATGTAAACCGCTTTGCTACTAACCATGCACAAGACGGTATATAACGTTTTTAATATGGTTAACACCTACAGACACAATACTATTAAACCAGCTCCACATATCACAATATGATATATTCAACTGCCACCGTGATACAAAAAGAGGAGGTGGCATACTCATTCTCACTAAAAAAAGACTTAGAATACACCCTAACGAACTCAAACAGTGTCGAAGGCATGGACATAATAAACATTGAAAACAGAACACTAGCATTCTCCCTAATATATAGACCCCCATCAGCTGATCAGAAAAATCTCTCCCCTATCCTTGAACTCGCATGCACAGCATCTCAGAGAAAACCCCTCATAATCTTAGGTGACCTTAACCTCCCATCCCTGAACCAATCCCAAAGAGACAACTTCATTGACTCAATGTCCCACATGGGATTTAACCAAATAGTCCTCGCCCCCACACATAATAAAGGAAACTCGCTAAACCTAATTTTCCTCCCTACCCCATTCAACCTACATCAACTCTACTCTTCCCCAATAACTACGGAAGTGCCATGGTCTGACCACCACCTGATAACATTTCACCTACTAGCACAAACACCACTACAGCCTGCAAACACAACACCACACCACTCACGTTTCCCCCGCTTTGACAATGACACATTCCTTGATAAGGTACTACCCAAACTCACTACAAACCTTACTGATATAGACCAAACTATAGAGAACTGGAACCAAACAATCCACGATGCAGCAACCCCTACTCAAACGTTGCAAAAGAAAAAGAAGGAATCACAAAAACGGTTTACTAAAGACATCGCCCTGCTAAAAAAGCAACTACGTAAACAAGAAAAAATCTGGAGAAAAACAAAATCACACGATAACAAAACTAAATATATAAACATACTTAATAGATATAAGGATGCAATCAACAACTCAAAAAGAGAATACTACTCCAAATTAATAAATCTTGCTATCAACCGGCCTAGAGAACTCTTCTCTATTGTAAAAACACTAACAAAAACACAAAACCCAGAACCAAATCAAGACACAATAAGCATACAAACATTAGCATCACATTTTGCTGAGAAACTAAAGGCAAAATCTTACTCCCCAACCACCACAATATCTAAACATGACATTAATTATGAATGGACAACCTTTCACAAGGTTGAACGAAAACACATCCTTAATATCATAACAATGATCAACACCACAACCTCTCCGATTGACCCATGCCCGGTGTCATGGATCAAGAATACTAAGGACTTTCTTGCAGAAAACATCCAATACATAGTAAACCAATCACTCTCTCAAGGAACTATGCCCAATGCCCTAAAGCTCTCCTCGATCCGTCCCATAATAAAAAACAATAAATGATCCAAAAGATCCCAACTCTTACAGGCCAATAGCAAGCATACCGCTAATCGCCAAAATAATAGAAAAAACCATACAACTCCAATTACAAGATTACATTGATGAACATAAACTCCTCGATGCACATCAATTTGGCTTCCGCCCCTTCCATGGAGTTGAAACTCTCCTAATCGCACTGACAGACCTACTCATCAGAGGTACTAATGACAATAACAAAGGTTTCCTTCTCCTCTTCATAGATCTTTCTGCCGCATTTGACAGCATCAACCATAATACACTCATTAACAGACTAGAAAATCTAAAAATAGGAGGTACAGTCCTTGAATGGTTCAAATCATACATCACACATAGATTAATACGGATACAATTAGGTACAGAAACATCAGAAACTTTCCCACAAGGTCAGGGTATCCCCCAAGGATCAGCCCTCTCCGCCCTCCTCTTCAATTTGTACCTCCAGCCCATCACAAATATATTCAAGAAGCATAAAATCAACCATTTCATATACGCAGATGATATCATGCTTGCCATCCCCATAAACCCTAACAACCCCAAATATGATAGCCTTCTCCAATGCATGAACGAGACTACCACATGGCTTGAAGACAATCACTTAAGCATTAACCTAAAAAAAACAGAAGCAGTGTTCATAACGAGGAAAACAGACACTGACTGCAACTACCCCACCACAATCACAATAAGTAACACAATTATACCTGTTAAAAAGGAGGTAAAATACCTTGGAATAATTATAGACCACTCACTCACCATGATCCCACACATAAAACATACAGTAAAAACCATATTTTATAAACTCAAGACAATACAACATCTGAGACCCCTACTTAACACAGATGACTTTAGATCTGTAGTCAACACCCTCATCACCCCCCATTTCGACTATTGTAATAGTCTCCTAAACGGACTTCCATTAAAGAGCATATACCTTCTCCAAAGAGCCCAAAACATATGCGCCAAGATGATCACAAAAGCTAAACTAACAGACCATGTGACCCCAATTCTGTTAGACCTACAGTGGCTCCCTATAAACAGCCGAATAAAATATAAAATCCTCCTAACTACTTTCAAAATCATTAATAAAATCTCTCCCTCACAACTATCTACTCTAATACACCCCCCAGCAGAAACTAGAACGCGCAGACGGAATGCAATCCATTCCCTCAACATAAAAACAAATCTCAGAAAAACTAAAGCGACAACAAGCGATAGAGCTTTCTCCTTTGCTGCCCCCACCCTCTGGAATGAAATACCATTAACACTACGCATGATAAAAGACCTTCATCAATTCAAAAAGGAACTAAAAACCTACCTTTTTACAAAACACTTTGAGATCCCACATCAACAAAAAACCTCTCCAAAACAATCACAGAAACACATCCACAGTACCCAAGACAGAACAAACGACTAACTCAATAAACCTTACATATCTCACACAACATGCAAAACATTTCACACAACATGCAAAAGATCTACTCAAACTGTCGGCTATATCACTATTGTAAATAACCACTGGTAATCAACTATGTTGTGCTCCATGTTATTATAACCTGTACATAGTTTGATAAGCACTGTTCTAGTTAACGTTCAAAAATATGTTCCTTGTAATTACACTTGTAAATAGTTAAAAACATAATGTTCCTTGTAAATGTATACAGATGTATACAAATGTTCTGTTCACTGTTTAATGTAAACCGCCCCTGATCTCTGGAAGGGGCGGTATAGAAGAAAATGTTAAATAAATAAATAAATAAAAATAAAAATAATAAACATAGTTCATTATCCTTTCAGCAGCATCTCCATTACTTTTCCAGCCACTGAGATAAGGCTTTACGGGCTTGTAATTTCCCACCTCTTCTCTGTTAACACTTTTGTAACGAAGGACAACATCAACCCTTCTTCAGTCCACTAGAACCTCTCATCTCGAAGGATTCTTAAGAGGACCAGCCAAACCCTCTCTAGGCTCCCTCAGTTTCCTGAGATTTATCCATCCAGCCCCATGGCTTTGTCCACCTTCAGTATTTCAAGTTGTTCAGAGGCAGTTGCTTCAGTGAATGATTTGGTATCTACTCTATTCTCATATGAGTGGAAAGTCATCAAATCTGGCTCATTGGAATTAAATGGGAATATATTAGATGATACCAAATGTCAGAAACACTGGGTCAGTATTTTACTATTACTACTTATCGTTTGTATAGGGCTACTAGACATAAGGCCAGCACTGTACACATGCACTTAAGAAACAGTTCTATTTGATAGAGTTTGCAGTCTGTTCAAGACAGATAAGCAGAGCAAACAGGAAGTAGGGATTTCATTTATATGAAATGATTAAAACACACACGGGTATTAAATAGGAGAATAAGAACGGGTCAGTATCTAAAAGCAGCCAGAATGCTCCCAAGAACTCCCCATTGCTTTATTATGAGAGGTAAATAGAAGCTGTTCTACAGCAAGTTGGCCTTGGAGGATGGGAAATGAAGCGCCATGCCTAGCTCTCCCCATACCTCCAAAAACAGAGCCCCACAACACTACAGCATTGGTTTACACCCATACTTATTTATTTAACAGGTTGTTTTATACCACTTTATTATTTCACTCAAAGGAGTTTACATTGTAACTTAAACTTAGTAATGTACATTAAACAGGGACATCGATAACTTGGATTTTTTTCCTGTGGCAATGGAGGGTTAAGTGACTTTCCCAAGACCACAAGGAGTGATAGTGGGAATTGAACCCTGGTCTCTTGGATTTCAAGCAAGTGCTCTAACCATTAGGCTACTCCTCCACTCCCCAACATACACCTGAACACTATTACATTCACACATCCAAGCCATCCTCTGTGAATACACATAAACTGTGAACAGAGACACACATTTGAGAGTTATCACTGTTTGTGTCTGTGGGTGTGTAGTGTAGGTGTGTGTCAGGATGTTTTTATATCTCTGTGTACATAGCCCCCAATCCCTTGTTTGCTTTTTAAAATTTAAGTTTGCACCAGAATGTTTTGTAGTAGCTGAGCAAACTGGGGCACTGCCCTGGTCCAAGTTATTGCATGTGGGGGATGCTTTTGGAATGAAACACTTACCAATAATTAACAGCATGTAAGTGCCTCCTGTAAGTACCATAATCCTACCCAAGGCAAAGCACATCAAATCTCATCTGCCAAGCGCCTCTTACCCCAGCTCCTACTCCAATTAACCTATGGCTGCAATTAAATAGAAAAACCATACTAAATCATAACAAGTAATTAAAATGTAATTTGAGAACCCCTTCTAGAACTGCCTTCTAAATATTGATGCTCGGAAGCATTTCCAAACGGTCTCTATTTACCTACTTATTTCTTATGTTTTGTGCCCATTCAGAAAAAGTTTCCATCTCGTATGTCACCTTACTGATAGAAGAAACCTTGAGACAAAGTCTACTGCTCTTTTTCATCAATAGATGCCGTCATTTCTTTTTAAACATGCAAGTCATGAACCCAAGGTATTGCATCAATAGCATTCCCAGTCAGGCTGCATTCTCAAACTCTGAACTCCTGCTTGGGTACGAGCATTACTGCTCCCAAGGCATCATGCCGACATAAACCCTATGAAGTTTAAAACATCCAGTTAAGCTTTTTTCATTGTTTACTATACAAATATGCAGATGACTTGGTTTGTTTTTCCTGGCAGTATGAAAACCCCTTTAAACCCACTGTATTTCATCCTCAATAAAGGAGTAAGACCAAAATAATAGGGCACAATAATATCAATTAGCAGGTAAATTGATATTTTTAGAATGCTAACTAAAGCAGCAGTACTAATTAATGGAAGGTTTTTTTTAAACAAAACCATATTGCCTGTTGATTGCTATTAAAATTTCAGTGAAGTCTAAGATTATATAAGACTTCTAGAATGGAAAAGAGATCTTCAAGTTGGGGGCTTTAAAATTTATAAGGTATTCTACAAAATCCTCACCGAAGGTGGAAACTTTTATTTAAAGAAAAAAAGAGCATATAACACTACATTTATATAAAAAATACGTGTTATTTGGCAGTAAGTGCAGTTATAAGGACCATTTTAGGAAAAAATCCATGTTCCAAAAACAGAGCGGTTTGAGAATTTGTACATGCAAGTAGCCTCACATATGTGAAATGCAGATCTTTATTAGACATTTGTTATACCGCCCAGGCATCCCTGGCATCAGAATGGTTTAAAATAGCAAAGCTGGTGGCTGTAGGAAAAGGTGAAAGGAACGCCAAAATTCTGAAAGGACAGTGGAGAAAAAGAGACGGTGGAAGAAAGGAACTGGAGGTGGACAGTAGGAGCGAGAGAGAGATACATCAGGTCAAGGAGGAGAGGGAAGGCCTGAAGGTATCCTGCTGAGAGATAGGGAAAGGGAGATCGAAAGCAAGGTGGAAAAGGTGGGGTTTTAACAATGCCTTAAACTTGGAAAATGAAGTTTCGGAGTGCAGGGAGGGAGGCAGAGAGTTCCATAGTGCGGGGCCCAGATAGAAGAGCGCAGATTTCTGAGTTTATTCCAGATGTGCTCGAGTGACCGATGGAAATGTGCTGCTTATGCACATAACTGGAACCAAGCCCCAAAACTCAATTTTTTTTTCTTTTTTTCATATGTTATACCAATCTTATTACATTTTCTGCCTATTATCATATATTTAAATGGATCGTCAAAAACAGGAACATGCTGTATTTAAAGCACATTTTAGACAGGCTATTTAGTGCCATCTGGGACATCCGAGTCAAAACATCTGAAATTCTATGAGAGGGGTGACAGAGAAAAAGGGGCACATGTAAATATAACATACAAGGAAACGGGGACTTTCAGCATCAACTCCCAGATTTGCAGGGAAATGGCAGATTTTAGACATGTGCATGGGCAAAATACACATGTCTGTGAAACAAGCAACATAGATGTGTCCATGATGATATTTTGGAATGTGCATGTGTATCTTGGCCACATACACTTCCCAGCCTGCCATTTTGCAAGCAGATACATGCAGTGGCACAGCATCTCACAAAAAGGCTTCACTTTTCAAATGTCTATGTAGTATAGACATGACTGCCGGTGGTCGTAAATATGCAGTGCCATTCTAAAGTCAAATGAAGACCAACCTGGGCACACTTCCTCCATGCCCCCATGTGACATAGATGTGATTGCTCTAGCTACGTGTAAATTCGGGCCTTTCCAAAATGGCTCTTGGGTCATGGATGTGATTGGCACATTTGAATGGGCGTTTTCTGACATGCAAATTACGAATAGCACTTCTAAAATGACTCCTTTTGTGAATATCACTTAAATTGTGTCTCTACCTGTATGTCATCATTGGTCCTTGTTAAGTCCATATGTTAAAAAAAAAGTCTTCTTCATCTGTATCTTAGACTTCAAAAGAAATTTTACAAAAGATCTTTCCAAACTTAATTAATTAATTAATTTATTTATTTATTTAACATTTCTTCTATACCGCGCTATTAAAATCAGCGCGGTGTACATTGAACAAAACATACTGCAATGCATACAGGCAACATTGAGTTTACAAAGAACAGGGAAAAATGACACATGGGATAACCGGGAGAACTATGTACAGGTTAACTTTATACTATATATACTTCAACTATATACAATATTCTAAACTCGTTTGGATATTGTGTGTGAATTCATGTGGATGGTGTAGGTAAGTGGTTATCATGTGGGCTATCGTGTAGGCTAACCATTTTCTGGTTGTATTAGGGTGTTAAGGCGTCTGGGGTGTGTGGGAAGTTTGCTAGATGTGAGAGTGTCCGGGATAACATCTGGGTAACATTTTGTGAACAGATGGTGTTTCACGGCTTTTCAGAATAGTATTAGGCTTTTGATGCCACGGATTTCATGGGGAAGTGTATTCCAGTTTAGAGGAGCGAATATTGAGAAAGCTCTGTTTGACGTAGCCTTAGTACACGATGTCATCATCTTAGGAACTATTAAGGTGTTCATAGCAGTAGTCCTCCTGTTTCTATTTTCGAGGGTGCTGTGAATTAGCTTGCTGATTGGTGTAGGTGGGTAGTTATTCATGGCTTTGAAGGTCAGGACTAGTGACTTATAGTGGAGTCTGGCTTGTAGAGGTAGCCAGTGCAGATCTTTCATGATAGGCGTTATGTGTGCAGATCTTGGTGACCCAGAGAGGACTCTTGCAGCTGCATTCATAGCCAGGCGAAGCGGATTTAAAGTTGATTGAGAGATCCCGTGGAGGATGATGTTCGCAAAATCTAGGTGTGGGAGGACTAATGCCTGGAAGGTTGATCGGTAGTCAGTATAATCAAGTAGGGGGCGGAGGTGGCGTAGTGTTCTGATCTTATGATATATAGTCTTTGTCACATTCTTCACATGCGTTGTCATATCCAGGTGTTGGTCCAGTGTGATGCCGAGATATCGGATTGTGGGTTTGGACTTCAATTCTATGTTGTTGACCAGTAGCGATGGAGGAGGTACGAACTTACTATTCCTTGTAACAAAAAGAACATCAGTTTTGCTATGATTGATTCGTAGGTTTTGTGTCAGCAGCCATTCAGCTACTGCTCCGAAACAATTGATTATTGGGGAAAACACTGGTTGGTCAATTTTGAATGGCATGTATAGGAGGATGTCATCTGCGTATGCCAGGCATTGTACGTTGAAAGATCGGATCAATTCACATATCGGCTGCATATATATTGAACATCAGTGCCGATAAGGAAGATCCTTGAGGTACACCTTGAGACTGTAGGAATGGTTCCGAGGATTCGTGGCCTGTTTTGACTTGTTGCCACCTATTGGAAAGGTAGGATTTACACCATTCTAGTGCTGTGCTTCGAATCCCCTTTTCTATCAGGCGTTGCAGAAGTATATCATGATTCACAGAGTCAAAGGCGGCGGAGATGTCTAGGAAGATGAGGACAAATCCTTGTTGGATGCTGTTTATTCCTGTGACCAGATCATTGAATAGGGTTGTAAGGATTGTGTCGACTCCATGTGCTTCTCTGAAACCATGTTGTGATTGGTCTAGTGGTGCTTCCGTGTCAATATGATGCTGGATCTGTTGTTGAGCAGCTTTCTCGATGATTTTTGCGAGCTGGAGGATGCTCAAGATTGGCCTAAATGATTCAACTTTGGATGGGTCAAGTTTACTGTTTTTCAGTAGGGGCCTGATAGAGGTGTGTTTCAGACTCTGGGGGAATGAGCCTGTTAGAAAGGACTGGTTCAGTATCTTGCACAAGATTTGGCTTAGATCATGTCGCAGATCTTTGATCCAGCTGGCTGGGCATGGGTCGTTGGGTGCCGTGCTGGGATTGATGGAAGCGATAATGTTCTCAATCTCACTGGTTGATACCGTATTGAAATTGCATAATGGTGTTATTTGGGATGCCTTAGGTGATACAGGGGGGTTGCTGATATTTATGTTCGTGCTGGTCTTAATCATTTTTGATTGCAGGTAGTTTGCGTAGTCCTGTGGCTGAGGCATTGCAGGTTGGGCTGAAACTGGCTCTCCTGTTATGGATTTTACTAACCTGAACAGTGCATGTGGTTTATTGATGGAGCATTTCAATAAGTTTGTGTGGTATAGTTTCCTACTCTGTGTTATCTTCCCACGGTGGGTAGTTAAGTGTGAATTATATGCTGCAAGGGCCTCTGGGGAGTGGGTTCTTCACCACTGTCTCTCAAGTTTGCGTAGGTGGTTGAGAGATTTACGAAGGTCCATAGAGAACCATGGCGCGTGTTCTCGTTTTCTTATTTTCTTATCATTGTGCAATGGACATGAGGCGGCTCTGAGGTTCTCGTCCCATTTGGATATAAGGTCGTCTAAGTTGAGGGAGGTGTTGGTCATAAGTGGTTGAAGATTTTCTAGGACAGTGTCACGGTTGAGAGGTTGAAAGTGGGCTGTGTGGGTTCCAGGTGTGTTAGATGGTGTTTGGCTCTTGTGAGAAGTGTAGGTGGGTATATTGAATTGGATAAGATTGTGATCTGACCATGGCACTGGTGTAACCGACAGTGCAAGGGCTTGGTGTGTTAAGGTGTTGAAATGAGGTGCGAAAATGAGGTCTAGTTTACCTCCCTTAGTGTGAGTGGGTGAGTCGACGTATTGTTTGTAGCCTAGATTGTCTAGTGCGTCTAGAAATACTGCTGAGTGGCTGTCATGGAGGGATGGGAGGTTGAAATCACCAACTAACCAAATTGGAGAGCGTGAAGTAGATGTTGTGCACGCAAGCTCAATTATTGTTGGAAGGTCATCCGGTAATGGGGAGGGTGCTCGATAGAGAAGGTTGATTGTGCAGAGTTCATTAGATATGGTGAGGGAGTCAAGGTGGGTTGAGCTGGAGGAGTTGCATAGCTTGAAATTTAGATCTGCTTTGGCGAGGATGAGCGTCCCGCCTCCTTTCTGAATGGACCTGTGGCATGTGTAAAGATCAAATCCTGGTGGCAGCATCTGATTCAGGAGGACGTTGTCACAATCAGATAGCCATGTTTCCGTGACCATCAGGATGTCGAGATTGTATAGTGGAATCAGGTCAATGGCCGCAGGCCATTTTGATCGTACTGATCTGGCATTTATCAGCGCACATTTCAGTAGGCGTTGGCGATGGTGCTTCTCAGCTTGCGTCTTGTTGATGACTTGTAGAGGAATGTTAAGTAGATGGGAGTGGGATGTATGGTTGTTTTTTGCCATTGTGTGGTGGGGGAGTTCATACCATCTCCTTCCAAATGTATGTAGTATTGGTATGTAGTTGGTATCAATTTTATCAATTTTATGTAGTTTGTAGTTGGTATCAATTTTATTGGTATGGTATTTTTAATGGTATTGGTATGTAGTTGGTATCAATTTTATCAATTTAAAAAATAGTTCAACTTTTCTGAATATCTGCACATAGATATTTCATTCAAATTTCAACCTCGTAGTCCATAGTAATATCAATGCTCCATCAATCTACACTCCGACTTGATACCATGTTTCAAAACTGTCTGCTTCACGGATGTGCTATCCCTTCAGAATACATTCTAAGTATACATGTATAGTATGACAAAACGGCATGTTTCCCTTTCCTCCATTTGCAAACTCATATATGTCTGTGAAGGGTCTGGGTGTGAAGACGTGTTAAGTGCGTCTCATTAAGGTAGCAGTGGATCTGGGCCTGTATGAGGCATCTTGTATATATATTTGTGTCTGTTTTGAGAATGTGTGTGTGTGTCTCTGTAGTAGTACAGAGTGATGCAAGGGTGATGTGTGTGTGTGTATATAATGAGGGAGGTGGGGTAGGGGGTGTGGGTTGTGTGCATGTGTCTGTGCTGCAGAGGTGACATATGTTCAGGCCTGTGTATATATGAGAGGGAGGAGAAGAGGGGTGTGTGATGTGCTGTGAGGGTGGAATTTGTTCATATCTGTGTCGTGGGGTGTGTGGGTTGTGTGTATGTGTGATGGGGGCAGGCACCTTTGTGGTCCAGGGAGTGTATAGTGTGGGAACAGGGTTTATGCTTGCGTGTACATTTGTGTGGTGTGGTGTTGAAGTAAGTGTAGGTATGCACATGTATGTGCTGTAGAGCTAGGATCTATGTGCATGTGTGTCTGCATGTATATATGGTGCAGGGGTGGAGTGGAGCTGAAGTGCATGTGTCTTTGTCTGGTGCATGGGGTATGCCTCTTGGCATATAGACATTCTGGTCTCTTCCCCACATGCATTTTTCCCTGCGCTCACTTGCCCTTCCCCCTTTAGTAACTCTCTCATTCTTCCTTTTGTCCCCCTTCCCAGATTCTCTCCTTTTGTCCCTCCTACTTGGCCTCTCACTCCTTGCCATTCATTCCCGCACATATTTAGTAGAGGACGATGGTGCTGTAGGGGGTGGTTATGTGGTGTGGAGGTGAGGTAGGTGTGGGCATGCATGTGGTGTGGGAGTAGAGTGTGCTTGTGTGGATGTCTGCATGTATGTGGTGTGGGGTAGAAGATGTGTGTGTCTCGGTGGGCATGCACATGAATGTGGTGGGGGGTAGGTGTGGGTATGAGCATGTAGGTGTTTGAGGGTAAGGGTGTGTATATGTGGATATGCACATGTATGTGGTCTGGGCGGGTAGAGCGTGACTATATGTGGGCATGTGCATGTATGTAGTGTTTGTGTGGGGGGGGGAGCACATGCCCCAGGTAAGTGAAACATTAAATACATCTGTTGAAATGTGTAAAAGGGGCAACATCTGAAAAGCAATGTGCATTAATGTCCGTAGAATGGGAAATAAAATTCTAGATGTTGAGGCTTTAATGGAAGAGGCTGACTTGGATTTAGTGGCGATTACAGAGTCCATTCAAAAGTCCTAGACTTTAGGAAAACTAACTTTGCCAAGATGGGACAACACCTCAAGGAGTCATTAGCAGAATGAGAGCAGCTGAGGGATGTAGAAAAGCAATGGGCAAAACTGAAAGGAGATATTTTAAGGGCATATTTTGTTAGGAAAGTAAATAAATGTAAAAGGAAAAGGAGGCCACTATGGTTCTGAAAAGAAGTAGCTGAAAAGGTGAAGAAAAGAGGGTGACCTTTATAAAATACAAGAGATCACAGAAAGAGGAAGATCAACATCAATATTTGGAAAAACTTAGAGAAGCTAGGAAAGTAGTTAAGAAAGCAAAGATACATATGGAAGGAACAATAGCCAATGCAGTAAAATAGGGGGACAAAACATTTTTCAGATATGTTAGTAAGAAGAGGACCTGCAAAAGTGATACTGTGAGACTCAAGGGTGAAGGTGAAGGGAAGGAATATGTTGAAACCAATGAATGAAGCAGAATTCCTTAACAAATATTTCCTAATTGTCCCTCCAGTCCAGTCTAGAACGAGTGGGCTGTCTCCCTCCACCAGCAGCTGAGGACTGAGCATGCCTTACTTCTGATGTCATCATAGAAGAGCTCCCCCTTCGGGGATTCAGAGGCCAGTATCTCAGTCCCCAGCAGCTGGATAGGGAGCCCCAGTGTAGCTGGGCCACATTGAAAGGAGTTGGCCTATATAGAAAAAGCAAGAAAATCAGAAAAAAAAGAAAAAGGGCACATTGAAGAGCAGGCAAAGGCTTCAGGAATTTGTTTTGGAGCTGGGTACCACTGTGACAAGCTATTGCCTGTGGGGACAAGCAGGTAACAGGGTCTATCTTTTGTATCAGCCCTGGGCCCTTCTCCCCCCCCCCCCAACCGGACTACCTAGCCTCCCTTAGGCAAGGGGGGCAGGTTGTTCCTTTCTTTTTTTGGGAGGGGTTTCAAAAACTTTATTCAACATGAAAAGTAACAAGTACAGTGAATTCAATCCTGACATAAACTATCCTTCCCTCCCTCCCTCTCTCCCCTGACTTCCCAATGGACAATTGTATCCATAGAGAGATACCAAACATAATAAAATGCAATATACAGGGAAAGAAAAGGTATTCCTTGATTGCTAGCTAAGTGGATGCAGTCATAAAGGCATCAACAATTTTTCATTTATCAAGAACTCTTAACATGGGACACAAAGGCAATAAAGTAGGAAGCTTCATATCATTGGTTTCGTACACAGGAGATTCCACCAATGATAATAGTTAGCCTGTGTTAAGTCTTTCCAGTTCATAAAGACAAGCTTGAGAGCAAGACTAAGCATAAGATTAAACACAAATACATTTTTCTCCTGTAGAGAAGGTACACCAGCAACAGAAGGGTAGATAATGATACGAAAAGTTAGGGCTTCTGAGATATGCAGAGTAGTAGTTATTAGAGTCCAAACCCAGAATCCACAAATATTCGGGTAGTCAAAAATCATATGCCTCAGAGTACCTAGATGTTGTGAACATGACCAACACCAATTACTGATTTGAGGGTCCCATTTGGTAATAGTTATTGGTGATGGGCAAGAAAAAAGAGCTTTGAGTAAGAGAAGCACAATATGAAATACGTGGGAGTTGATTCCAAAAATAATCCCACTGATGATGCAAGAGCAATCCTCCAGCATCAGCTTCCCAATTTTGTTCCATGCCACCACAAGGGCAGGAGGAACCTTTCCAAAAAATACTATTAAAAAAGGAGACTAATTTGGTGGATTCTGCAAGACTTTGCACTTTAGACCAAAGAACACCACCCAGAGGTATCATGACTTGATCAATCCTGGAGTAGGTCAAATACTGATGAAGTTGATACCATTGAAATAAACAATACTTGGGGAGACCAAATTCCTGTTGTAGCTCCACAAAGTCTTAAAGGAAACCGTGTTGAGTAGTTGACGTGGAGCCCAATTCCATAACGTGCATGTCCGGTTCAAGGACCTGTCTAAATCAAACATGACCCCCTTTGAACCTAATTCCGCATCTGTGGGGTCTAGACATGCCTGTGGGGCCTTAATTGGGGAGATAGATGTGTTCAGCGGACACGTGCAAGTGCTGTTCAGCGGACACGTGCAAGTGCTATCCAGCTGGCCCCATGCCTCAGATGCAGGTAACATTTTGGACATCCCAGCATCCACCGTATTCTGAAATGTTACATGTAGCAGGAGTGATATGGCGGGATATATGAGCAGGCTGAGGGGTCTGAACAAGTGTAGCTCCATTTGTTCTGCCGGAGAGTGGAGGTAGGGAAAGGAGAAAGGAAATGAGGGAATGGTCAGTCCAAGGCAAAGAGGTCACTGTAATGTTGTGGGAACAAAGGCGGAGTCTGAGGGGGTGATTACAAGTTCCACTACCAGAGCGTCCCAGGTGATGGGTAGCCATTCCAGAGTAACTGGGTGGGAGGCACTGGGCAAAGAGCGGGTCCTCACCTTAACCATGTTTCTGTGAGAAAAAGAATGTCCAGGTCTGAACGGAGCTCAAGAACTAGTGAGATTATCAAATTTGCAGATGTCACAAAACTGTTTAAAGTTGTTAAAACCCAAGAGGACTGTGGAAAACTACAGGAGGATCTGGATAAATTGGAAGACTGGGCATCCAAATGGCAGATGAAATTTAATGTGGACAAGTGCAAAGTTATGCACCTAGGAAAGAACAACCCACACTATTGTTACACAATGCAAGGTTCCACATTAGGAACCACCACCCAGGAAAAAGATTTAGGAGTCATTGCGGATAACATGTTAAAACCCTCCGCCCAGTGTGCAGCGGCGGCCAAGAAAGCAAATAGAATGCTAGGTGTCATAAGGAAAGGAATGGAAAATAAAACAAAGGATATTATAATGCCTCTGTATCGTTCCATGGTATGACCGCACCTTGAATATTGTGTGCAATTCTGGTCGCCGTATCTTAAAAAGGATATAGCGTTATTAGAAAAGGTACAGAGAAGAGCCACCAAAATGGTAAAGGGGATGGAAGGCTACTCCTATGAAGAGAGGCTACAAAGGTTAGGGCTCTTCAACCTGGAAAAGAGACGGCTGAGGGGGAGATATGATAGAGGTCTATAAATCAATGAATGGAGTGGAACGGGTAAACGTAGATCGATTGTTTACGCTATCAGAATATAGAAAGACTAGGGGATATGTAATGAAGCTACAGGGTAAACTATTTAAGACAAATAAGAGAAAATATTTTTTCACTCAACGTGTAATCAAACTCTGGAATTGGTTACTGGAGGATGTAGTAAGAGCTGTTAGTGTAGCTGGGTTTAAAAAAGGTTTGGACAAGTTCCTGGAGGAAAGGTCCATAAACCATTTTTAAAAAGGGACCCAGGATATCAATGCTTGACCCAATACAAGCATTGTGGAACTTGTGTCTCTTGGGGATACTGCTAGGTACGTATGACCTAGATTGGCCAGTGTTAGAAACAGGATACTGGGCTTGATGGACCTTGGTCTGACCCATTATGGCATATCTTATGTTCTTATCTTGGATCAAGACGGTTTTGCTTCCAAGGGCCCGGCAATTCACGAGGCCTGCTCGGAGGAGCTGCGCATTAACAGAGGCAGGGGAAGGAGAGGAGGAGTTGCTGATAGAAAACAGGAGGCAGCAAATGATCAAGTACGACAGAGATGTCCAGGGAGGGGGCGCCCATGAGGTGGGCAACGTCCCCAAATGGTGGGAATCAGAGCAGGAGTGGAAGAAGGATTCATGCTTCCCAGCAGGGCAGTCAGAACAGACACAGAGAATAAAGAGAGCAAGAAATGCCAATAGAAGTAGTAAAAGAGTGGAACACCTGACAGTTTGTTGTTTTGGACCTGATGTTGCCCAGGCCACCAGGGGAAGGGAAAATTAGTCAGGAACCAGTAACCACTAGAGCCACCCCCGGAGTCGCCCCAAGGAGCTTGCCCAAGGAGCACGTCCTGCTCCTTTGGCATGCGCCGCCGCAGTAAGCTTGTTTAAATCAGAAGCTGTGAACTTTGCTCTGGTGTCAGTCATGCAGATGTCACTTCCGATATGCACAGGAGGCACAGAGTGAGTGTGATTACGGGGGAAGGGGGGGGGGAGGGGAGGGGGGGAGGAGCACAGGAAATTTGAGAGCAGAGCAGGGTTCAGCAAAACAGCCAGGCACAAACAGCAGAGCACAGCAAGGTGGATAGCAGTAAGCTTGTTTAAATCAGAAGCTTTGAACTCTGCCCTGGTGTCAGTCATGCAGACTCACTCTGGTATGCAGAGGAGGCACAGAGTGAGTGTGATTACCTGAGGGGGGGGGGGGGAGGAGCACAGGAAACTTCAGAGTAGAGCAGGGTTCAGCAAAACAGCCAGACACAAACAGCAGAACACAGCAAGATGGATGGCACCGCAGCTCCATTGAAGAGCCAAATGTGCTTTCCCTGCAGCCCAACCCCTGATCTGGCCTCCTAAGCTCCTCTGCCCCCTCCCGATGCTTCCCAGCCCCGGGCATGCTGATCCATGCTGACTGGGAAACGTATTCCACTTCTGAGGTGGAATAAGTTCCCCGTGCAAGCCGCTGGTCCCAGATGTACAGGGCTGACATTAGAATCAGCCCTGTATGTCCAGGGCTGATGACCGCCCACTGCCCGCTCTAACACTACCCCTGATCTGCCCCTTTCTCGCCCCCGTCTACCTTCCCCATACAAACCGCGGGGAAGGTAGATGTGGTTGGGAAGGGCCTGAATAGGGGGGATGGACGTCCCAACAGGATGTCCATTCCTGCTATTAGTGCCTCAGAATGACCCCAAATGGCTTTTCTGATGGTCTCAGGCAGCTCTCTTGTCTTCACCACTGTGAAAATGGAACAGAGAGTGAATGTGGCCATTTTAAACATTAGAGCCATCATTCATTGGTTGATTCAAGTCATGTGAGTGCTGACAATTGATTATAGGTTGTCTAATTTTACTGCAATGGGAATATGTTTATTTTATTCAAACTGATTTGAATTGTTTATGTTGTTGTTGTTAAGTGCCGTCGAGTCGGAGTCGACTCATGGCGACCCTCTGGATAGCTATCCTAAATTGTGTTCGGTCTTCAGTCAGGCGGCTCATTGACGACAGACTGGTACCCGTAGCTGCTGTTATTGTAGCGATCCATCTCATTGCTGGCCTTCCTCTTTTGCGTTGACCTTCTATCTTGCCAAGCATGATGTCTTTCTCTAATGATCTCTCTCTTCGCATGATGTGTCCGAAGTATGAAAGTCGAAGTCTTGTCATCTGAGCTTCTAAAGAAAGCTTAGGTTTGATCTCCTCTAGTACCGACTTGTTTGTTCTTCGGGCAGTCCATGGTATACACAGTATTCGCCGCCAGCACCATAATTCAAAGGCATCAATTTTCTTCCTGTCTGTCTTTTTCACTGTCCAGCTTTCACATCCATATGATGTTATTGAAAATACCATGGCTTGAACAAGTCGAATCTTTGTATGGAGAGACACATCTCTGCTCTTGAGAATCTTATCTAGGTCTTTCATAGCCATTCTGCCAAGAGCAATGCGTCATCTGATTTCTTGACTGCTTGTTGCTTCTTTATTGATAGTTGATCCAAGTAGGTTAAAGTTGTTCACAATTTCAATTTCTTCTCCTTCAACGATGAACCTGTTGATTATACCAGTTGTCATGATCTTTGTCTTCTTTACATTAAGGTGCAGGCCCATTTTGAGACTATGTTCTTTGATTGTGAGAAGCAAATGTTTCAGATCATCTTCGCTTTCAGCCAGTAATGTGGTATCATCAGCATAGCGAAGGTTGTTGATGAGTCTTCCACCAATCTTCACACCTCTGTTGTCTCCATACAGTCCTGCTTCTCTGATGATTTG
This sequence comes from Ichthyophis bannanicus, assembly GCA_033557465.1. Taxonomy (NCBI): domain Eukaryota; kingdom Metazoa; phylum Chordata; class Amphibia; order Gymnophiona; family Ichthyophiidae; genus Ichthyophis; species Ichthyophis bannanicus. The sequence continues at coordinate 353,723,566 of CM066033.1, forward strand.
TTCTGCATATAAATTAAACAGGTAGGGGGAAAGTATGCAGCCTTGTCTTACACCTTTGCTTATTTTAAACCATTCTGTTTCTCCTTGTTCCGTTCGAACTGTTGCTTCTTGATCAATGTACAGATTACGCAAGAGAACGATCAGGTGTTCTGGTATACCCATGCTTCTTAATGTGGCCCAGAGTTTCTCATGGTTTACACAGTCAAAAGCCTTGCTATAGTCGATAAAGCACAAATAGATATCGTTTTGGTATTCTTTAGTCTTTTCAAGGATCCATCTCACATCCGCAATGATGTCTCTCGTTCCTCGCCCTTTCCTGAACCTGCTTGCACTTCAGGTAGTTCTTGTTCTAGGTATGGCTGTAGTCTCTTTTGAATAATCTTCAGTAGAATCTTGCTGGCATGTGGGATCAGAGCGATTGTGCGATAATTTCCACAGTCAGTTGGATCACCTTTCTTTAGTATTGGTATAAACACAGATCTTTTCCAGTCAGTTGGCCATGATGTTGTCTTCCATATTTCTTGGCAGAGCCTTGTAAGTACGGTAACAGCTGCATCAGATTGCTGCAATACTTCTATGGGAATGCTATCAATGCCTGGTGCTTTGTTCTTTGATAAGGCTTTCAATGCTGCTTCAACTTCTTCTTTCATCACCAATGGTTCCTGATCATAAGGTATAGGTTGAAACGGCTGTTGGTCCACTTGATCTTTATCATATAAAAACTCTGTATATTCCTTCCACCTTTTCTTGATCTTCTCAGCATCATTCAACATAGAACCGTGAGCATCTTGTAACATTCCAATTCGAGGCTGGAACTTTTTCTTTAACTCTCGCAGCTTTAGGAAAGCCGATCTTGTTCTTCCTCTAATAGTTTCTGCTTCTATTTCCTTGCAAGTGTCATTGTAGTACTTTTCCTTGTCCTGTCTTGCTGCACGTTGGAAATCTCTGTTGAGTTCTGCGATTGTCTTTCTTTCTCCTTTGGCTTTAGCTTCTCTGCGTTTCTGGGCAATTTTCAGAGTTTCTTCCGTCATCCATTTTGGCCTTTTTTGCTTTTTCACCTTTTGTAGAGACTTCTCGCTTTCTTCCAGCACAACCTTCTTGATGTCATTCCATAACTCTTCCGGAGCTCTGTCATTTGTATCTAAAGCAGCAAATCGATTTTGCAGGCAGTCTTTAAATTCCAGTGGTATATTCTCAAGGTCATATTTTGGTGCATTCATGAGTGGTTTGCTCTTTTTCAACTTTAGCTTGAGTTTGCATACTAGTAGTTGATGATCTGTACCACAGTCAGCTCCAGGTTTTGTCTTTGTTGATGTTACAGAGCTTTTCCATCGTTGACTTCCACAGATGTAGTCAATTTGATTTTTATACAATCCATTGGGTGAAGTCCATGTGTACAGTCGTCGCTTGTGTTGCTGGAAGAAGGTGTTTGAGATGAATAGATCATTGGTCTTGCAGAATTCTATCAATCTTTCTCCAGCTTCATTTCTGTTGCCAAGTCCATATTTTCCAACTACTTTGCCTTTTTCTTTGCTGCCAACTTTTGCATTCCAGTCACCCATGACTATCAGGATATCCTGTTTGCATGTTCTGTCAATTTCAGCTTGTACTTGTTCATAGAACTCTTCAATTTCATTCTCTTCTGCAGCTGTTGTTGGGGCATATACTTGAATTATAGTTGTGTTGATAGGCAATCCTCGTAGACGAATAGAGATTAAGCGTTCGCTGACTGCATTGTATTTCATTACAGTTCTTGCAAGTTTCTTCTTTATTATAAATGCAACACCATTTCTTCTTTGTCTTTCATTTCCAGCATAGTAGACCATGTGATCATCTGATGCAAAGTGCCCGATGCCAGTCCATTTCAGTTCGCTGACACCCAACAGATCAAGTTGTACACGTTCCATTTCATTCTTGACCACCTCCAACTTCCCTTGGTTCATGCTTCGTACGTTCCAAGTTCCAATGTGTAAGACATCTTTACAGCTTCTGACTCTCATTTCATGCGCAGCTACATCAGCAGTCAGACTTCCCGAGGGCTTTGATCCAACCACATCATAAATGCTGGCTTTACTCTGAAAAGTCTTCAGCTCTTCCCCAGTAGCTAGTTGAGTGCCTTCCGACCTGGGAGTCTCATCTTCCAGCACCATAGCACAATTTGTTTTGTTGTAACTATCCATTGGGTTTTCATGGCAAGATACAGAAGTAGATTGCCGGGCCTTCCTTCCGCGCAGTTTAAGTTTGGTGTTGTTGCCGTTGTCACAGAAATGTGATCCTCCGCCGTCAACACTATCCCATTCTGCTGCTGCCCAGATGGGTGGTTTGTCTTCGTCTGGCACCTCAGCTGAGACCTGTCCATCTTGGGAGACCCTGCCAGTAGTTAAACTACCGATAGTTTAGCTCTCAGCATCACTGATGCACGCAAGCCCTCACAGCACGACAAGCTGCAAACCAAGTGTTTATAAGGGTGCAAAAATCATGTCCCTATTATTTTCTTTTTAATTGTTCTTGTTTTATTTGATTCTTTTATGTGTCAAATATGTGTGCATATATAGTCCAAAGTCAGTAAACTGGCCACTTTTATTTTAGGAGATATTGAACATTAAGTGGTTGAATTGCAAGGGTGCCAATAATGTTGACCACAACTGTACATGTGTAAATAACACCCAGCCCTTCTAAAATCACTTCAGTGGTTGGTAGCGTGATAATTAGATTTTTCTTTACAACTGTTATGGTAATGTGTTTCCACTTTACTATGTCAGTTAGATTCTTTTTCACCATGCCACTCACTATGGTGGCTTTTGTTTCATTCATTTCCATTAAAGTCCGTAGGAGAAACAATTTTGCCCTGTAACGGTGGTGTTTTCCATCTAATTTTATTGAAACTTGCTTGAACATTCTGGCAGGCATCTGCTACACAGGCAGAAACAGTCCAAGCCATCAAAGGTGTCATGAAGACCCCACAGCACCAAAAAAGGGACAAACGTCACTGACAGTGGTATGAAGACTGCAAACCTCGTGAGTGCAAAGTGGCACAAGCAGTGGAATGAATATTCCAAGACATTGGGAGAAGAGCAAAGCAACATGAGAGATTTCATGTCATAAGTCTAATATCTAAATTCTCCTGAGGTACTTGAATGCACGCAATTTATTAGCTTAGGACATTTTATCCCAGAGGGTACTTGGTAGTTGAGGACTAGGAGGTTTATTAGTCATTTCCTCTCTGTGCCATGAAGGGCAGAAGATTTCCACCCCAAGGAACTATGGCATGATGACCCAAGGTTCCAAGAAAGGTGCAAAACAAGCAGCGGAGAAAAACTGGCCTCCGTGTGCAAGCACACCGATCACAGAGGATGTAGACTGATGACGTAGATGGTCGGATCAGGATGACAGATCATTTGGGTCATGTTTTAACAATATCAGCAATAGGCAGCTATATAAGAGAATGGAGAGAAATGCAGCAGAAACTTTATGCCAGGAATCTTCTGGGTAATGCGAGTAGATGAGGCATTGTAAAATTCTGTTCCCATGTATAAACCATACCATATTCAACTTTGATTCTTTAGGTGCAACCATTGTCTTTAACAATCTGTCAGTGCCATCCCTTTTAAGCTACTTTTTTTTTCTTCTGCAACATTAACAGGAATACCAGTCACTGCACATTTAATTATTTGCATAGAGAAATAAAGGATTATATCGTAATTGGGTGCTCTAGTGCTGTTTACCACTGCCCATCTTGAAAATACTTAGCTAAAGCAAGCTAAGTGAAGGGATTCTTATATGGTCACTCCATATTCATGCAGTAATCCAGAATGTTTGCAATAGCCATTTAAGTAGAGCTGGTGCAATGGTATAAATCACCCTGGGTGAATTTTAAGTTTTTTTGCCCCTTCGGTTAAATTTCAGGCTCCAAACCCCTCGGAGTCCATATGCTTGATACTCATCTTGATAAATTCAAGGAGAACATGGGAGCATACTTAGAGGAGCAAGGCAAACATTTCCACCAGAATATACTGGAATTTGAACGCTGCTACCAAGGACAGTATAACTAGAACATGATGGGAGACTACATCTGGGGGCTTATAAGTGAAAGTGATTTACAATATAATTGTAAATGTCAAAAATCTACTCATTTCTAAATGCTTTATGGTCTTTCTTGAATAACTTAAATATAAGTAAATATTATATGTTGTGTTTTATTTTATGTGAACAAAAAGGCACAAGTAAACCTGTTTTAAAAATGTGAATACGTAAATTTCACAAATATCAATCTCCTGTTCACAAAAGCAAAGTTTCATGAGAATAATAACCATTTTCCATACTTTTAAGTTATAAACAATTAGAAAATAACAGTCACTACCCAGAAACAAAAAAATTGTGTTGCACAGTGTTATAGAATATGGGACAATTTTCAAAAGGTTACCTGGAGGTAAACACCTGCTTGCTTGTGGAAAAATGCCTTCTTAAAATTGGGTTTCTGCACTTTATTTAAGGAAAAGTAAGTGCACTGTCTACAGAATATGTACTTTTCCCATAGGGAAAGGGATGGTGCTGGGGGCAGAGTTAGAGTGGTTCCAGTCAAGTACACATAAAGGGCACAATATTCTAAGGCATTTACACAGAATACAGTCCTGTAAACCATGTAAATGCCCTTAGCATCGGAGCATGTTGGGGGCATTCGAGGTTGGAACAGAGTCAGAGTCGATCATAAACCGGTCAGCAGCAATATTGAGCCCGGTTTGCAATCTGTATAGCTGGGCTTAAAAAAAATTTGGACAAGTTTCTGGAGGAAAGGTCCATAAACTATTATTGAGGAGGACCCGGGAAATCCACTGCTTGCCCCGGGACAAGCATTGTAGAACCCGTGTTCCTCTTTGGGAACCTGGCAAGTACTTGTGACCTGGATTGGTCACTGTTGGAAACAGGAAACAGGAAACTGGGCTTGATGGACCTTGGTCTGACCCAGTAAGGCATTTCTTATGTTCTTTTGTACTTTGCCACCTGGAAAGCATGTAAGGCAAAGAATTCCCCTGGTGCCAGCCTACTGCTGAAGTTTAAATGGGAAATTCCATGCAATGTTTTCCTTTGAAAAGTGACTTAACAGGCCTATGAAGTTTTAAGAACTGCCCTCAACAAGAGAAATTTTGAAAGCTGATTTACAAGAGTAAAACGTGTCTCGCTTGTGTAAATTGGCCAGATGAAAGTTGCCTACCCTATATGTGGGGAAAAATCTGTGCAAAGAGTTCATTGTTATATGTTTTCAGGCAACACATTTAAAGTAGTAGTTTCCTAGTTCTGTATTGCTGATTGCTTCCATACAGGTGTCTGTAAAACTTAGGAAAAATGCTACTATGCCCAAGTCTTCTTAAAAAGAAGGAGCCTAGCCTGGCTATAGTGATTTTTTTTTTTAGCAATGATAGCTTCCAATCAGTATTTAGATACCGTTTCAGAAAGACTGATTATTTCAATTGACAGAAGAAATTTTAGTCTTCCAGAGGAACACCAAGTGGGCATGGACTGGTAAGAAGTAAAGAGTATATATTCCAACTATGTTTCTTTTTCAACTCTTTGTTTAGTAATATTTTTACTTATTTTCTTTCTTCCCCACAGCTGAATGGAACTATCCACCATTCCACCCTCACACGTGCAAACTGTCAATCATATTATAGGTTTATTTCCCCTGGGTAGAAAGTCATTAAACTGTGGGGTTCAAAGGAGAACCCAACACCCGTAAGTAATGACAGGAACACCAAGAAGTGGTAGGTCAAAAAACTTTATTAAGCAAACCCCAACACGTTTCAGCTGAACACCTTCTTCAGGGGCAATACACCTCAAATAAATCCAAGAAAACAGACACAAGGTCATAAAAACTAAAATGAATAATTAAATAATTAAAACAGTAAAGCAAATATTAAATAATGAATACATATATGATAATTAAATGAGGACTGTAAAAACAATGAATGTAATATAAAACAATAAATAAACCTATGGGTACTCAAAATAAGAGAAAACCATAAGGACCAGGAGTGGGAAATGACAACGGAGAACTACCTAAGCAGTGTATCATCATGTGTCGTCTCACAAAAGGGTGCACTAGAAGGGATGAGGAGGACCACTCATGAGACCAATAAGTCAATTGTGGGAAGCATAACTATGCCCTCGGAGTCACATGTTCTGAAAAACCTTTATCACATATAGATGTGTTTAAGTACCAGTAAAATGTGCTAAAAATGCTGAAAAACTATTTCCTCAATTGTAAATAATTCCAAGAAGCACAACATTATCACGTTTAAAACCGAGGGGGGAGGGGGTGGTAATACATGTCTGACCAACATTAAGGAAGCATTGTGAGAGGATTTCTTAATTGAAGCAACCCATGTGTAAATACTTTATGTAAAGAGAATCTTACTTGACAGCTACTAGCACAGGTATAGCGGCCAACAAAGCCTCAAGGCAAATAACCTTTAAAATAAAAATGTAACACAAAGTGAAAATCCCCACAGGGTCAGCAGGCCAAGGGACGGGGTAATGGGTCCCGTAGGCAGCAAGCCCCCAAGCCCACAACACCGGCCCCTGCTCAGCAGGGTGGGGGCTTTTGACTCCATCAGCATAGCCTCTTCCCCTCCGCTGGTTTCTCTCAGCACAGGAGGCCGGCTGGTCCACTTTGCCCAAAGATGGTCAGCAATCACTTCAGATACCAGGGTGCTTCATATAGTTCAAAAAGGCTATCTTCTTCACTTCCACCAGGTACCTCCCTCCTATTTTCCAGGGGAGCCTCCCAGACTCCCTCTGCACAGGGACTTGCTCCTTCAGGAGTTAGCAGGTCTTCTTCAGGAACAGGCTGTGGAACCGGTGCCCCACCACCTGAGAGGTCAGGGCTTCTATTCCAGGTATTTCCTGATACTAAAACGAACAGGGGGCCTCAGACCCATCCTGGACTTGCGAAACCTCAACAAGTTCCTGACAAGGGAAAAGTTCAAGATGCTCACCCTTGGAATCCTGCTGCCCTACCTCCAGCAGGGAGACTGGCTATGCTCCTTAGATCTAAAGGATGCCTATACTCACATCCTTATTCATCCAGACCACAGACAATATCTCCGGTTTGTTGTGGGAGGAAATCATTACCAGTACAGAGTCCTGCCCTTTGGCCTATCCTCCGCCCCCCCGGGTGTTCACCAAATGCCTAGCAGTGGTGGCGGCCTATCTAAGGCTTCAAGGCCTCTTTGTATTTCCATACCTGGACGACTGGCTCATAAGGGGCCAGTCTTCCCAGGAGGCCAATCAAGCCACTCTTTGCACGGTATCTCTGCTCCAGCACTTGGGATTTGTCATAAATTTCGCAAAGTCCGCTTTGCTCCCCTCTCAGGATCTCGAATTCATCGGCGCAAGGTTGAACACACTTCAGGCAAAGGCCTTCCTGCCTCTGGACAGGGCACACAGGCTCATGGATCTAGCCAGCCACTTTCGCAGCAATTCCCTGGTCTCTGCCAGGCAATTTCTGAGACTACTCGGCCATATGGCTTCCACGGTCCATGTCACCCCCAATGCCCGCCTGAACATGCATCCTGCTCAATGGTGCCTTCGCACTCAATGGCATCAGGCCACGGGGAACCTGGCAGACTCAGTACAGGTCTCCAACCTGCTGGTCTCTTCTCTTCAGTGGTGGATTCATCTGCCAAACCTGGTGCTGGGAGTGGATTTTCAATCTCCTCCGCCTTCTCAGGTGCTAACAACCGATGCTTCTCTCCTGGGTTGGGGAGCACATTGCCAAGGGACATGTATTCAAGGCCTCTGGACTCCTTGGGAGTCTGCTCAGCAGATAAACCTCCTGGAGCTCAGAGCCATTCGCCTAGCTCTGAGAGCCTTTGCCCACCTCACTTCTCACCAATCTGTACTGGTCCAGACGGACAATCAGGTTGCAATGTTCTACGTGAACAAACAAGGAGGCACAGGCTCCTTCCTTCTCTGTCAGGAGGCACGAAGACTGTGCTCTTGGGCCGTCCTTCACGGCATCTTCCTCAAAGCTGTCTATCTCCCCGGTCAAGAAAATTACCTGGCAGACAGGCTGAGCAGGATCCTCCAACCTCACGAATGGAGATTGGATCCATTGGTTGTTCAGCAGATCTTTCTCAAGTGGGGCCTCACCACCATGGATCTATTTGCCAGTCCCCTGAACACGCAGCTTCCCAGATTCTGCTCTCGGCAACCGCATCCTCTCAGAGTAGCGGCGGATGCTTTTCTGATTCCATGGTCCACAGGCCTCTTGTATGCCTTTCCTCCCATGCCACTGGTGTCTTGGACACTCTTCAAAGTTCTCAGAGAAAAAGCCTCGCTGATCCTAGTGGCTCCCCGGTGGCCGAGACAACCTTGGTTCCTGCTTCTAATGCAGCTGGCGGTGGACACTCCTCTTCCTCTGGGGTTTCAACCCGATCTCCTGACACAGGATCAGGGATCTCTCCTACACCCCAACCTCCGGTCCCTTCATCTGATGGCCTGGCTGCTGAAAGGGTAGTCCTTGCTCCCCTCCTGCTGCCTCGGGAGGTGGAAGAGGTCGTCTTGGCCTCGAGGTGGCCTTCCACCCGGAAGTCCTACGCTCTTAAGTGGCGTTGTTTCTCCATTTGGTGTGCTCAGCAGTCTGAGAATCCCTTCTCCTGCTTGGTGGCAGTGGTCTTGCAATATTTGCTTTACCTCTCCAATCTGGGCCTTAAGTCCAATTCTGTCAGAGTCCACCTCAGTGCTCTCTCTGCGCATCACGCACAAGTGGATGGCAGGCCTCTTTCCAACCACCCTTTGGTGGCTCGCTTTCTCCGAGGCCTCCTTCTCCTTAAGCCTCCTTTGCGGCCTCCAGCCCCTGAATGGGATCTGAATGTGGTCTTGCAGCGGCTTACCTGTCCGCCTTTTGAACCTATGGCTACCTGCCCTTTTCGTTTTCTTTCCTGGAAAACTTTGTTTTTGGTAGCCCTTACTTCTGCTAGGTGCGTTAGTGAACTGCAGGCCCTAGTGTCTGATCCCCCTTACACTAGGTTCTACAGGAATAGGGTAGTCTTGCGGACTCACCCTAAGTTTCTTCCAAAGGTGGTTTCTCCATTTCATATCAACCAGGAGATAGTTTTCCCCACCTTCTTTCCCAGGCCCCACTCCAGCCGAGCTGAGATGGTCCTGCATACCCTGGACTGTAGGAGGGCCTTATCCTTCTACCTTGACCGTACGCGGGAGCATAGAAGGGCTGTTCAGCTCTTTGTTTCTTTTGACCCCAATAAGTTGGGGCTACCTGTCTCCAAGTGTACTTTGTCCATATGGGTTGCTGACTGTATCGCTTGGGCTTATGGGGCAGCCGGCCTCTCGTTGGAGGGTCGAGTCACGGCTCATCGTGTTAGGGCGAAGGCTGCGTCAGTAGCTCATCTCCGCTCTGTTCCGTTGGCAGACTTCTGCCGGGCTGCTACTTGGTCTTCAAGCCAGACTTTTGCGGCCCATTACTGCCTGGAGAGGGAGTCCCGCAGGGACAGTGCTTTCGGTCAGGCAGTTCTCCATAATCTCTTTGAGGTTTAGGCAACTCCTACCCTCCGACCTAGGTGTTGGGCTACCGGTCGGGGGCGTATTTCAGAGAAGATTCCTTCCTTCTGTGCTACTGAGCTAGAGGGAGCTCATTTTTCCGCTTGGGGTCTCCGGTAGCCTTAAGCTCGGGAGTCCCATATGTGAGGACTGACTTCCTGCTTGGTCCTGGAGAAAGAGTAGTTACTCACCTGTAACAGGTGTTCTCCAGGAGCAGCAGGAATCAGTCCTCACAACCCTCCCTCCTCCCCTTGGAGTTGCAGTCATCTCATTTCGTTTTTTGCTAATTTTTTGCTGTCTTTTAGCTATGTCATCAGACTGAGCAAGATGGCACCCTTGGGCGGGAAGGGGACCGCGCATGCGCGCTGCAATTCCCAAAGGCTTTCTTTGAAAGCTGGGGAAATTGCTCTGCGAGGGCTCCATCGGCGCCGACGTCACCCATATGTGAGGACTGATTCCTGCTGCTCCTGGAGAACACCTGTTACAGGTGAGTAACTACTCTTCCCTTTTCCTTTCCTTTGTCATCCTTAATTTAAATGGGAGTTAACTTTTATGGAGACATATAAAAATGCAATATAAGATCCTTTCAACTTAATTTAGGTTCTGGCATAGCACAGCACAGTGTCTTAAAAATTTTGGGAAGCTGAAGTAAGTAGAAAATGCTGAGGTGGTGATATTCAGCGGCAGCGACCAGCGCTGAAAAAGCAGCTAGTTGTTGCTGCTGAACTTTGAACCTGGATATTCAATACCAGAGTCATATCTACCAAGTAGCATTGAATATCCGATTTGGCTGGATAGCGTGTTGGTGAATCGACTAGCAGCGACATTCATTCACTGACTGGTTAGCTAAAGTGGTGAAAGTTAGGTGAGCCTTTTAGGTTCCTAACTTCATCTCCCTGGGGTAACCAGCTAGCAGCTAAATATCTCCGCTAGCAGGTTATCCTCGGATGCTGCTTCCGCTCCACCCCCGGGCGCCTCAACACTAACCGGCTAGTGTCAGGACATTTAGTGGTGTCACCCAGGGATATTCAGCAGCACTTACCCACTGAGCACTATTTAGGCAGTTTGCAGGTCTGAAAACCATCTAAATGGCTTTGAATATCCCCGCCTACTACTGTGTCGCAGTTGGATGTCAAAAAATGTTAGAAAGACCATAGCTGGGCTTTAAACTCATTTAATTTAATTTTAATTTAATTATTTCTTTTTTTATACCGCGCTCTTTAGAATCAGTGCAGTTTACATGTATACTAACAGGTACTTTTTATTCCCTTGTCCCCGAAGGGCTCATAATCTAAGTGTACCTGAGGCAATGGAGGGTTAAGTGTCTTGCCCAAGGCCACAAGGAGTGGCCATGGGACTAGAGACCACAGTCCCTCCGGCCTGAGGTTGCTTGTCCCCATGTAGGAATTGAACCCCCGGCTGTCCGGCCTGAGGTAACCTGTCCCAATCACTGAGCCACCCCCCTTATTTCTTGGATTATGCTTAACTAGCTTCTTACAGATGTGAATGACATCATCATAAGAAATTCAGGACGATTTAAGGCTAAATCTACAGCAAGCCGGTAAGATATATTATTTAAATTACAGATTTTTTATTGTAAATTATCTTAATGCAACTATGCTAAAATGTGGGTTATCTCATGTGTATAAATATATGGGTCAATTTTCAAAAGGACTTATACATTTACTGTCTGCCAATAAATCCGTAAGTCCACTATCTATGCATTTTTCTGCTGCTATATGAATAGTGGTGGGCTGAAAATCTGTCTTAACTGCTCTACCCCATTCCTGATTGTAAAGCAACCCAAAACTATCCATTTAGCAGTGATATTCATTCACTAAATGGATAGTTTATACTTTTAGTTTAGGTCTGATGAAAGCCAGGCCTAAACTAAACAGACAGTAGCGGCAGCAGTCAGCAGCAATATGTATAGTCCGTGCCATTGGATATGGATATATGGAGATATATATTTATTTATTTATTTAAGTGCCACAGATAGCATTAAAATGCACTGATTGCTGCCACTAAATATTGATCCCATAGTTACTGGGACGTAATTGTATAATTGTCCACATTAATGAAGCATATTTATGTACTTTTCACTATGCAGATTTTCAGAGCATAAATTCGTGAATTTCTTCACTTTGAAAGATACCACTTGGGTTTCGGGGCTCTGTACTGTATAGATTTGTTTCTTATCTCTCCCATCACACTTTCAGTATATGCTTTGTTGGATCCTCCGCTACTGCTATCCCACTTTCAGTTGGTGAACCGCAGGGCTCTGTCTTGGGACCTTTTCTCTTCTCTCTCTACGCTTATTCTTTTAGTGGCCTGATCTCCTCCCATAGTTTTCAGAAACATCTTTATGCTGATGACTCTCTCAGATTTATCTCTCTACACCAGACATCTCCCCAGGAATCTAGGCTAAATTTCAGCCTGCTTGTCTGACGTTGTTCCCTGGAGGTTCTGCCTCCATCTAAAACTGAACCATAGCCAAGAAAGAGCTTCTTTCCTCCATAAACCAAGCTCTCTCCTTCCTCCCTTCTCTATTTCTGTGAATAAATCTGATCATTAGGCATGTAGATAGCTGGATGACTGGTGGACGTGAGGATCGCCTGGTAACATGCCTGCCTGTTGCGAAGGTAGCGGACCTCAAGCACCACCTAGACAAGGTCTTAAATAAAACTGGGGAGGAGTCGGCTGTATTGGTACATGTTGGTAACAACAACATTGGAAAGAGTAGTAGGGAGGTTATGGAGGCTAAATTTAAGCTTTTAGGTAGGACATTGAAATCCAGAACTTCCAGGGTAGCGTTCTCCGAAATCCTTCCCGTTCCATGCGCAGGACCCAAAAAACAGGCAAACCTCCGGAGTCTCAATGCGTGGATGAGATGATAGGTGCAAGGATGAGGGGTTTGGATTTGTTAGGAAATGGGCCACATTCTGGGGAAAGTAGGGGCTGCTCCGAAGGGATGGGTTTCACCTTAACCGGGACAGAACCAGACTGCTGGCATTAACCTTTAAAAAGGAGATAGAGCAGCTTTCAAACTAGATAACAGGGGAAAGCCGACAGTCACCCAAGAGCGCATGGTTCGGAACAATGTATCCTTGAAGGATACTAGCAAAAGATTGAAGTTAGGGCATATCAGCAGAGAGGTTCCAATAAAGACAAAAGTAGCCCAAATGCCCTTGAGTACAGAGCAGATAGAGCTTAAAGATTCCAAATTACCCCTGCCTACCGATAGCCAGATTAATATGAATAAAATACAGCCTCTAAAATTCTTGTATGCAAATGCTAGCAGTCTAAAAAATAAGATGAGAGAATATATAAATGAGAGGTTAGATATCACTGGTATCTCAGAGACACGGTGGAAGGAGAACAACCAGTGGGACACTGTAATACCTGAGTACAAACTATATTGTAATGATAGAGCAAATCAAATTGGTGGAGGGGTTGCGCTTTATGTTAGAGAGGGCATTGAGTCGCAAAGGATTAAAGTTTTGCAGGAAACAAAATTCACTGTAGAATCTCTATGGATTGAATTCTATGTAAAAAGGGGAAGGCGATGGCAGTGGGGGTGTACTATCGACCGCCTGGTCAGAATGAACAAATGGATGATGAAATGCTCAAAGAAATCAGGGAAGCTAACAAAAATTACAGCACAGTAATAATAATAGGTAATTTCAATTACCCTGGTATCAACAAGGGTCACTGTCACGGCGGGACATGCTAGGGAGATAAAGTTTCTAGATGAAATAAATGACTGCTTTTTGGAGAAGCTAATTCATGAAACGACTAGAGCGGAAGCCATTTTGGACCTAGTTCTTAGTGGAACATAATATCTGGTGCAAGAGATAAGGGTGTTGGGGCCACTTGGCAATAGTGATCATAGCATGATTGCGTTTGATTTAATAAATGGAGGAGGGAGGGTAAGGAAATCCACAGTACTACCTTTTAACTTTCAAAAGGGAGACTATGATAAAATGAGGAAAATAGTTAAGAAAAAACTAAAAGGAGCAGTTGGAAAGGTTAAAGATTTGCATAAGCTTGGGTGTTGTTGAAAAATACTATTTTGGAAGCCCAGACCAGCTAACATAACAAAAGAACATAAGATATGCCATACTGGGTCAGACCAAGGTCCATCAAGCCCAGTATTCTGTTTCCAACAGTGGCCAATCTAGGTCATATGTACCTAGCAGTTTCCCCAAGAGACACAAGTTCCACAATGCTTGTACTGGGTCAAGCATTGATATCTTCGGTCACTTCTTAATAATGGTTTATGGACCTTTCCTCCAGGAACTTGTCCAAACCTTTTTTAAACCCAGCTACACTAACAGCCTTTACTACATCCTCCGGTAACAAATTCCAGAGTTTGATTACACGTTGAGTGAAAAAATATTTTCTTTTATTAGTCTTAAATAGTTTACCCTGCAGCTTCATTGCATGTCCCCTAGTCTTTCTATATTCTGATAAGGTAAACAATCGATCTACGTTTACCACAGCTGTATTCCATGCTTTAACAAAAGTGGAGGGAAGTCCAAAAAACTGCCATCATGGTTTAAAGGTGAGGTCAGAGATGCTGTTGTTGCCAAAAAAATATTTTTCAGGAAATGGAAAAAAGAGCAAATGACGAAAACTGGAAACAGCACAAGCATTGCCAAGTTAGATACTAGGCATTGATAAGGCAGGCAAAGAGAGAATTTGAGAAGAAGCTTGTTTTGGAAGCAAAAATGCATAATAAATACTTTTTCAAGTACATTCGTAGCAAAAAGCCTATGAGAGAGTCAGTTGGACCATTAGATGATAGACGGGTAAAGGGGGCACTAAGAGGGGACAAGGCCATAGCGGAGAAACTGAATGAATTCTTTGCTTCAGTCTTTACTGAGGAAGATGTAGGGATGTTACCCATGACTGAAATAGTATTTAAAGGTAATGCTGTGGAAGAATTAAAAGAAATATTGATATACTGGGAAGATATATTTCAGCTATTTGATAAACTGAAGAGTAGCAAATCACCTGGATCGGATGGTATACATCCGAGGGTGTTGAAAGAACTGAAATATGAGATTGCAGACCTACTATTAGTAATCTGTGAACTATTATTAAAATCATCTCTAATACCTGAAGACTGGAGGGTGGCCAATGTAACACCAATTTTTAAAAAGGGTTCCAGGGGTGATCTGGGAAACTACAGACTGGTGAGCCTGACCTCAGTACCTGGAAAAATGGTAGAAATCATCATAAAGAACAAAATTACTGAACATGTAGATAGTCATGGCTTAATGGGAGACAGCCAACATGGCTTTAGCCAAGGAAGGTCTTGTCTTACTAATCTGTTATATTTTTGAAGGTGTGAATAAACAGTTAGACAAGGGTGAATCGGTTGATATAGTTCTGTGGACTTTCAGAAAGCTTTTGGCAAAATTAAAAAGTCATGGGATAGGAGGCAGCTTACTATTGTGGATCAGGAACTGGTTAAAAGATAGAAAGCAGAGGGTAGGGCTAAATCGCCAATTTTCCCAATGGAGAAAGGTGAATAGTGGAGTACCCCAGGAATCTGTGCTGGGTCCGCTGCTTTTTAACATATTCATAAATAACCTAAAATGGGAATAACAAGTGAGGTTAGCAAGTTTGCTGATGACACAAAACTATTCAAAGTTGTTAAAACCCATGAGGATTGTGGAAAATTGCAAGAGGATCTGGATAAATTGGAGGACTGGACATCCAAATGGCAGATGAAATTTAATGTGGGCAAGTGCAAACTTATGCACCTAGGAAAGAAAAACCCAAACTATGGTTACACGATGCAAGTTTCCACATTACGAACCACCATCCAGGAAAAGATTTAGGCGTCATTGTGCACCAGTGTGCAGCGAAGGCCAAGAGAGCAAATAGAATGCCAGGTATCATAAGGAAAGGAATGGAGAATAAAACAAAGTATGTTATAATGCCTCTGTATCGTTCCATGGTGCGACCACACCTTGAATACGGCAATTCTGGCCACCGTATCATAAAAAGGATATAGCGTTATTAGAAAAGGTACAGAGAAGAGCCACCAAAATGGTAAAGGGGATAGAAGGGTTCCCCTGTGAAGAAGCTAAAAAGATTAGGGCTCTTCAATCTGGAAAAGAGATGACTGAGGGGAGATATGATAGAGGTCTATAACTTAATGAATGGAGTAGAACGGGTAAACATAGATCGATTGTTTACACCATCAAAATATAGAAAGACCAGGGGGCATGCATTGAAGCTACAGGGTAACCTATTTAGGACTAATAAGAGAAAAGATTTTTTCACTCAACATGTAAGCAAACTCTGGAATTTGCTACCGGAGGATGTAGTAAAAGCTGTTAGTGTAGCTGGGTTTAAAAAAGGTTGGACAAATTCCTGGAGGAAAGGCCCATAAATCATTATTAAAGGGACCCAGAATATCCACTGCTTGCCCCAATACAAGAGTTGTGGAATCTGTGTCTTTTGGGGAAACTGCTGGGTACTTATGACCTAGATTGCTTATTGTTGGAAACAGGATACTAGACTTGATGGATTTTGGTCTGACCCAGTATGGCATATCTTATGTTCTTATGTTAACATTGTCATCCTCCCTGTCTCCTTCGCTTGCAACCTTGGGGTCATCTGTGGCTCTTTTCTTTCTTTCTCTCTTCCTATCCAATACATAGCTAAAATCAGTAAAATTTATCTCTTCCTTTCTGAACACACTACCGAAACTCTTATCCACTCTCTCATTACCTCCTTTCTAGACTATTGCAACTCACTTCTTGCTGGTCTCCCATTGAATCATCTTTCTCCTTCAGTCTGTTCAAAACTGATCTGTACAGCTGATCTTCACCAGTTTCTCTATGCTTGCATAACCCTTCCATTCAATTCATTTCACTGGCTTCCTATCCATTTCTGCATACAGTTCATATTTCTACTCGCCTACAAGTGCATTCTGCAGCTTTTCATTACCTCAAATCTCTTATCTCTCCCTAAACACCTTCTTGGTAACTCATCAAGCAAATCGCTTGTTTTCATGCCCTTTTCTTATGTTTATGTTTATGTTTAATCATTTGATATACCGCTCAGGCCAAAGCATCAGAGCGGTATACAATACAATATAATTACAGAAGATACGAAAAGAACGCCATATATGAGATAGGACAGTGAGAGATACAGTAATAGATAAAAGGATAGGAGAGACAAGAAGAAAGGAGAACTGTTTCTGCCTGATTTGTAGTACCTGACTGTGCCGTTTCCCTCCTCTCAACAGCTGCGCCCTGCAGTGACGCCATCGCGCTCAAGCGAGTCTGTGCGTGCACCGAGGGGATCCCTCATTTAAAGACGCTACCCACGGCATTTCGCTCACTGTTTCTGCCTGATTTGTAGTACCTGACTGTGCCGTTTCCCTCCTCTCAACAGCTGCGCCCTGCAGTGACGCCATCGCGCTCAAGCGAGTCTGTGCGTGCACCAAGGGGCTCCCTCATTTAAAGACGCTACCCACGGCGTTTCGCTCACTGTTTCTGCCTGATTTGTAATACCTGACGTAAGCTACTCATGGCAGCCCGATCCTATAGTTTCCTGTAGCCTTTATTTGTGTAATTATTAATATCCCTTAATTCTGCTGTGCAATTATTTTTATTTACTGAAGTGTGTGCTTACTATACTACTTCTTGGTTATCTGTGTATCTGTTATATGTGTTCTTTTCTTTCCCTTTCTCTTTCCTTTCCCATTTTGTGTCTCCTTGTTCATTTATTTTGTTTTGTTCCTTTTTAGCTCCTCTCAACAGCTGCGCCCTGCAGTGACGCCATCGCGCTCAAGCGAGTCTGTGCATGCACCGAGGGGCTCCCTCATTTAAAGACGCTACCCACGGCGTTTCGCGCCATTGCGGCGTGCGCCCAAGGAGCAGGACGTGCTCCTTGGGCGAGCTCCTTGGGGCGACGACAGGGGCGATGTTTCACCCCACTCCCATGTGGGGTCCCACAGGGCTCTATATTGGCTCCTCTATTATTTAATGTTTTTCTTGCCCCTTTAGTGTTAATTGTCCAAGAATTGGGGATATCCAGTTACTATTATGCTGACGACATTTTTCTGCTGCACCACACTTCTTCCTCTCATCCTGATATCTCTCCCCTGGACATGTGCCTATCTATGGTCTCTTCTTGGCTCTCATCCAATTGTTTGGTGCTCAATATTGCTAAGACTGCAGCTATTTGGTTCTCCCATGGTTCTTCTGTCCCTTCTCTCACTCCTTCCTTCTTGGGTGCTCCCATTTCCCTAGTCTCCAAACTTCGTTACCTGGGTGTCATCTTTGATAATACCTTATCCTTCAGCGACCATATATCTCATATCTCTCAGCGCTCATTTTTCTGCCTACGGCAAATTCGTTCTATTCGGCCATTTCTTTCCCCTCAGGCTCTCACCACCCTCCTCCTTTCTTTGGTCATAACCCGTCTGGATTTTTGCAATTCCATCTACACTGGCATCCCACAATATCAACAACGGTGCCTACAGTTAATACAGAACACAGCTGCACGCATGATTTTCCACGCCTTCCCTCGGGATCACATCACCCCACTACTACGTCAGCTCCATTGGTTGCCCTTTAGGTTCCGGATCCCTTTCAAAATCCTTACGTTAGTGCATCGAGCACTCTATCTCCGCAAACCGCAGTATCTGTCAAATTTACTGGTTTTTCATACACCTTCACGCAGCCTCAGGTCCGTTCACATCAACCGCCTGCACCTCCCGGCCCCCTCTCAAGCTCACCTCCAGTCCGGAAATCTGCCTTCTTCTATCTTGGCCCTTCCCTCTGGAACTCCCTCCCCCTTGCCCTCCGTCTCGAAGAATCCTACCCTAAATTTCGCTCCCTTCTCAAGAGCCACTTCTTTTCCTCTGCCTTTGATACCTCCCTTTGACCTCCCCTATTTTTCTCCTTGTCCCTCCGCTATTTCTCCCTTTCCTCCTCTTTCCTGTATGTTATTGTAGTTCTTTTTCTTTTTTCTTCCTAATGTGATGATTTTATATTGTAAGCCGCCCCGATGTAATGGGGGGCGGTATATCAAGAATCTGGTAAACAATAAACAATAATAGATTACAGCCATATTAATAGTTACAAAATAGGTTTTACTCACACGCCACGGACCTATGCCTAAGGGCCACGCCAAAGGGCCCTCTGGCGAGGCCCTCAGGCGCGGGCCCGCAAGGCGCGGGCGCGCCTCAGAAGCGGCGTTTTTTGAGCCGTTGAAGAGGGCTGCTGATTGGGAGTTAATGCTGCCAACTCCAGACTGTTTGTTCCATCTTGCTGCGCCATATGCTTGTAATATCCTGCTCAAGTTGGTACGTCAGGCTCCATCTCTGGTCCATTTCAAATCCAGGCTAAAAACTCTTCGCTTTGAGGCTACATTTGTTTTGTTTGTCTTTCTTGAAGGGGAATGGACTGTCTCTTATGTGTATGCATGCCTAGTAGCATTTTAGAAATTATCAGTAGTAGTAAAAAACTAGATTTATGTATATATAGCTGCTGTTTGGTGTGCACAACTTTTCAGGTTAAAATATGTACATGGATTTGAATTTTCAAATGTGTTCACATAAGTGGTTGCTATGTCAAATAGACTGTGATTGAGTTATCCTCTATAAACGTATTTAATCCCTTTTTCTATATTGTCCTACTACTAGACCAATCCAGACAAATGAGTTGTGTTCCCCTACCAGCAGATTGGTGGCGACAAAGAGTCAATGAAAAGCCCAGATTTCAATGACATCACTCCCATGCCTCTATCCGCCTCAGCCACCAGAGGTCTCTTCAGTATTTCTTTGTCTCCAGCAGATGTTGGAGAAAATCTAAGAAAATCTGAAGAAATGAGAGAAAAAGATTGAGGGTGTATCTCTCATTTGAGCGTGACGTGGGAGGCTCCACTAGACTGTGATCATTTAGATAGCCATAGGAGGAGGGAAAATTGGTTTAGCTCCATGCAGGATTTGAAAGAGTTCAGCAGCCTCACACAGCCTCAATGCCTTCTGCTCTCTCCCGAAGATTGCAGAAAGCCCTTACAGGAATCTGCTTGCCAGCCACAAAGCAAAGAAACTGTTTCAAGGGAGTAGAACTGAGCCTGGCACGGATTTCTGCCTGGGATTCTCAGAGGGTGCGTTCCAAGCTTGACCTCGTCTTTGTCCTTGTTGGGGGCCCCTGATTCCATCAATCTGGGGTGCAATTTGGAGAGGACTGCTGGCAACCATTGGCATGCTGCTGGGGTTTCCTGATGTTTTCTACATGTGTTACTAGCGCTGTTTACTATTATGCACCTGGAGGTCGCTTAGTCCTAGGGTGTGTTCTGCCTGAGCGGCTCCAATGCTTGTTCCTACCCAAGCACCTATTTCAGACGTTGCTGTACAGGTGCTGTTAATTTGCGCCTTATGGCCGCAGCACTCACTGCTATTGCCCTAACTCTTTGTGTCTTCTTCTAGGAAACGTTTGACTTGTGGCAAGTGAGGTATACCTTCTGGACTCTGCTCTTCTTTCATGGCAGCATCCCTGGAGAGCCTGTTTCCTCCTACTCAGCAGGGGAATGCAATTAGTCTGGTCTTGCCTGTCTCAGGGCAGGAGGTGGTGGATGGCATTGTAGGTAAAGATGACCAGTAGCCGGAGGTTCCAACAGTCGTGCTGTGGGCTGCTTCCTGTCCTCTAGGGGTTGGGCAGTGACTATGTCCCCTGTTGTTTGGGGGGGGGGGGTCATTTCCGAGAAGAGGGCTTCCGGAGTCTGGCTTGTACTTCCAGGAATTGTTTTCTTTTTTACAACAGACCTGATCTCATCTTGTGTGGAAATTCCTCCAAGCACAGTCTCATGAAGGGCAGACTGAGAGTGGAAATCTTGTTTGATTGCCTATGGCTAAGCATTCTTGGTGACTGGTGTCCCTGGAGATGGGGATCATCTGTGACTTGGATAAATTTGCCTTGGTTCTGGGCTTTGATGTGGATGAATAAGTATTCTCGCCTTCTGAGGATGGTGAAGAGGTCGGTGTTATCCGCCTATTCTGGAAGGAGGAACTGGCGGTGTTGGTTGCTAGGGGCTCATCCACCTTGAGCTTGGTGCATCCCCTCCCTCAAATGGTGTGGAAATCTACTACTGTCTTCCCATTCTGGAAGATGCTCTATTGCATGATCTGTTTGGAGTGGGATTCCTCCAACTCCCTGCCTAAGAGCTGAGATTGAATAAGATGATGTACACTCTCCCAGAGAAGGAGTGCTTTGTGTAGTTTGATAGTTCCAAGGTTGATGTGCAGGTCACAGCAATTACAGACGGACCACCATTCCTGTAAAACGTCAGATCAGCCTTAAAGGATATTCTGGACTGAAAGGTGTATTTGTTGTTGAAGAACCAATTCTCTGCGGCAGCTGCTTTTCTTCAGTTGGTGATATGTGCAGGTCTCATATCTCGAGCCCTGCTCCACTAGATTTAGTCTCCTCCACCAGGTGATATTACCCCTCTTTTATATCAGCTATGGCCTTCCTTGCTGATGCCATGTATGACCTGGTACATTTAGCGGCCATGGATAGTGACATGGCATCAAACACATTTCCAAAGCTCAGTTGACCCAACTGGCCTTTAAAGGGAAGCTTCTTTTTGGAGCCGATTTGGAGAAGCTGGGCCTACAAAATCTTACCACCTTCCGGAGGACAGGTCTAATGGGCCTGTGAAGCAGGCAGGAGCCCATTTCCCATCAGTCTCCACCTGCTCCCCACAAGTGCGCTGTTCAGAATCCTGGGGGTCTCAGGACTCCCGTCGCTGCTGGTATGGAAAGTCTTTCTCTCCCTCTACTTCTAGACTTAGGGCTCGTTCTCAGTCCTTCCTGGAGCACATGCATCCAGGGACTCAGTCCCCTCCAGAGGAGAACCCTCCTGGGCTGAACAATGAAGTTTTGGGAGCCCATTCCCTGATTCTTCCAGTCTGGGGAAGGCATTGGGGTCACCAACGATCGCTGGGTGCTAGACACCATTCAGTACAGCTGTGTTCTGGAATGCAAAGAGCCAATCCCTGACATGCTTGTCATCTCCCCTGGTTCATCTGTGATCAAAAGGGCTGCTTTGTGGACCACTTGGACAAATTTCTGCTCCTGAAGGCAGTGGTATCCATTTGCCTGGATGATTGGGGCAAGGGTAGGTCTTCCATCTATTTTGTGGTGTCAAAAAAGGATGGATTCTTCCGGCCCATTCTGGACCTCAAGGGTGTCAACGAGCACTTGCACATCCTGGGCTTCTGGATGGAAACCTTGTAAATGCGATTCAGTCTGTGCACCAAGGGGAATTCCTGGCATCTCTGGATTTGACTGAGGCCTATTTTCATATCGCAATCCAGGAGGATCAGCAAAGTATTTGCATTTTGCCATGCTTGGCTGTCACCTTAATTTTGCTGCCCTCCCAATCAGACTATTGCCCCATGGACGTTCTCCAAGGTCATGCTAGTGGTAGCTGCAGTGCTGTGGTACCAAGGGATTTGTGTGCACCAATATCTGAATGACTGGCTCATCCAAGCCCATTCTCTTTCAGAGATGACTTGGGTAGTGACCTGAGTTGCGTCCTCTTTGGAAAGCCTTGGCTGGATGATCAATCAGGGAAAAAGCCCGTTGTTGCCTTCCCAGTCCCTGGAGTTCCTGGGAGCACATTTCAATACTCAAGTGTGCAGAGTCTTCCTGCCAGAAGAGAAAGTCAAAAGACTGTTGGATTGTCTGGGGCTGTTCTGTTTGCAGCAGGCTTCCAGAGACCAGATAATCAAGATAGGTCTGTGGTGCATGCTCATAGGTGGCCACTCCAATGGCCTTTTTTGACTTGGTGGACCCTGAGTTCTCAGGAGTTTGAGCCCAGGCTTCCGCTCCTGATGATGGTGAAGGCCAGCCTGTGGTAGTGGCAGTAACCCTGTCATCTGAAGCAGGATGTGCTGCTGGACAGTTTCTCTTGGAACCTTCTGATGACGGATGCTAGTCTATTGGCTTGGGGAGCCCATTGCCACAAGCAGATAGTCCAGGGCCATTGGAACTGCAGGGAAGCAGTATGGTCCATCAACCATTTCTAGGTGAGGGTCATCAGGTTGGCTGTTCTGCATTTGCAGCCTTTGGTCTAGGACCGGGTGGGTCGAGTGTTTTCAGACAATACCACGGTGGTGGCTTATGTCAATTCACAAGGTGGCATGAGGAGTGCCGGGGTAGCTCAGAAGATGGCTCTCATGTTTGCTTGAGCAGAGAAGAACCTCCTAGCCTTGTTGGCTCAGCACATTGCTGGGATGGACAGTATGGCGACAGACTTTCTTAGCTGGCAGTCTCTGGATCCAGAAGAGTGCGAGTTGAGTCAGGAAGCATTTCAGTTGATTCTGCGCTGCTGGGGGTGCCCCAAGATGGATCTGATGCGACCTGCTCATTTGCCAAAGTGTGCTGCTTCTTCAGTCGCTGCACAGAGATGGAGTTCGAGGACGTCAATGCCCTGGCTCTGTCCTAGCCAAATCAATGCCTGCTGTATGCGTTTCCCCTCTGGCCCCTGGTGAGATGTGTGATTTGGGGAAAGTTACCTCAGGCCGGAAGGTCGGGGGTTCAAATCCCACTAGAGGATAGCAACCTTGGGCCAGAAGGACTGGGGTTTCTAGTCCCACAGATGCTCCTTGTGATCTTGGGCAAGCCACTTAACCCTCCATTGCCCATGTTCCCTGTAAATTGTAGTTATCTCCAAGTTATAATGCCCTGTTCAATGTAATTTCTGTTTGTTCAATGTAAACCGCCTTGATATCATGAAAGGCGGTATATAAGAAATGTTAAATAAATAAATAAATAGGGCACAAATGTTGGAAGGATTATTCTGGTGGCACCAGATTGACTGAGAAGAACATGGTTCAGAGATCTGATGTGGCTTCTGCAAGTGTCACCTCTTCGTTTGCCTCTGTCTTGGGGCTTATTGCATCAGGAACCAATCATCCTGGAGGACCCGGTTCCCTTCTCACTTACAGCTTGGCTCTTGAGAGAAGATGGCTAGCATGTGAGGGCTACTCTCCAGTGGTACTTTCCACTGCTCAGGACCCAGCCTTGCATAAGTGCGGGTCTGGTACCTCTTTGGGCAATGATATGGCACACAGCAGCTGGCTCCTGAAGTGGCCAAGATGCCATCCTTGTTGGCCTTCAGCACGACGATCTGGAGAAGGGATTTTCTCTTAGCTCCCTGAAGGTTCAAGTGGCAGCTTTGGCCTGTGTCAGAGGTCTGGGGGCTTACACCCGGATGTTTCACACTCTCTTCAGGAAGGTTCAGCATCTGCGTCCTCCCCTCCGGTTTGTGGTCCCTGTGTCTGGTGCTCAGGACCCTGATGGAATTCTTTGAGCCGTTGAAGCATGCTACTCTGAAGGATTTGAGGCTCAAGACAGTCTTCTTGGTTGCAATTTGTTCCACAGGGCTCTGAGCTGCAGGCTCTGTCTTGCCGAGATCCTTATCTGTCTTTTTCTGAGGAGGCCATTTTCATTCATCCTGTGCCTTCCTTCTTATCTAAGGTGAATTCTCTCTTTCAGATGAACAAGGTGGTTTGCCTGCCCTCTTTCTCTAAGGAGCAGTGTTGGGGGAAGGATAAGGATCTTTGCCTTGTGGATGTCCAGAGGGTGCTTCTCCAGTACTGGGAGATTACAAATTCTTTTCATAAGTCAGACCAGTTTTTGTACTGTTTCCTGGCCCATGCAAAGGTAATGCGATGGCTAAGGCTATCTTGGGGCACTGGATTAAAAAAGCAATTGCTCGACATATCTGTTGTAGAACTGGCTGCTTCTGGAAGGTTTGTGCACCCATTCTTGCCCGAGTGCAAGCGTCCTCATGGGCAGAGTGGAGCTTGGTAGCTACCCTGCTGACATTTTGTTGGGCAGCAATGTGGGTATCACTTTCCAATTTTGTCAAGCACTACCACTTAGATGTCCACGCATGGGGGGACATGGTCTTTGACTCTAGGGTTTTGCAAGCTGCTGTGTCTTTTTCCCAGTGGAGTCGTAGCTTTGGTACGGCCCATAAAAATCCGGCTCTTCGCCTGCACCTTTCAATGATGTCTTGAGATTCCTTTACCCTATTCTATATACACATCTGATGTTTGTTTCAGGAATTGTCCTGGCTGTTGTTCTACTTGTCCTTGTCATCCTGTCTGTTATGCTGTCTTCTATGCTCCCCTTTATGGATTGTAAGCCACTTAGATGTTCCTACTTCAGCAGTATAAAGATGTGACAAATAAATATAGTATTGCCTGACCTAGCAGAATGATATGGAAGGTGACATTTTATATACCAGATGTCCTTTCCTTGAGTCCTGCTAGACCAGTCCAGAGCCCACCCCTAGAAATGTATTTGCTCTGTTCTGCTGCAGTACCCTTGGGTCCACGATGAGTTTTATACTTGGCTCTGCAGGTTCATCTTCTACTGACAGCCTTCTGTTTTTGCTTTCCAGTACATAGTTCTCTACTGTTGATTATTCACTGTTGCCCATGTTGAGGTTGTGTGAGGCTTGCCATGTTCTCCGATGTGCTTTGGGACAGATACTGAAGGCAGATAGAGGCATGAGAGTAATACAGTTGAATCCTGGGCTTTTCATTGGTTCTTTGTCTCCACCAATCTGCTGGTAGGGGAACAAAACCTGTCTGGACTGGTCTAGCAGGACTCAAGGAAAGGACATTATCTTGTAAGTAAAATGTTATCTTGAACACTGGTATACTCAGAGTTGCCAAATTACCCAGTTCCAGGAGTGAGATTTTTTACAAGTTCAGATTTTAAATTTGCATTGCAGTGCAGTTTTTTTTTTTTTTCAGTGCTGTCAAGTCAGTACTGACTCCTGGCAATCCAGCTGCCTCTGGGTTTTCTTGGCAACATATCACCAGAAGTAAATTGTCAGGCCTTTTCTTCTGAGGCAATGGAGGGTAAAGTGACTTGTCCCAGGTCACAATACTAGGCTACTCCTAGTATTTATCTTCCCTGATTTTACACATTGAATTCAGTGTAGCAGGTCCCACAATGAATCACAATGAGATTGTCAGAAATCCAGGACAGGAACTGAGTAACTTGGCAACTCTGTATACTATCTGAGGGCAAATTTATAACAGAATATTTAGAATAAGGGAGTAAACAAGGCACTTTAGGCTTGTTTTATAAAGACACATAGCACCTATGTTTCTTTATTAAATACTAGTATAAGTGGCAGAGATCACACCTTGAAAACAAGCACAGGCATACATAAATTAAGGTTCTATGTGCATACTTGTGAATGTCACCCAGACTTTGTCCGTTTGTGCCTGTCTGCAAAGTGCATGCCATCATGTAAATGTGCGTACGTTTTGGCCAATTGGAAGGTCATTTATGCATGTGTGGCCACATACATATGAAACTGACTTTATAAAATTATCACAAAGAGAGGGTGGAGAGAAACAATAGCCACGCCATCAAAATCTTCTACCAAACCACTTTATTGGAAATCTGACTTGGCTAAGTTTGGGCAGCACACCTGCATCAGGAATAATACAAAAAGATAAAAATAAAATACTTATTTGCCAACATGCAAATCAATCAAAACTACAATATAGCAATGGACCATCTGAAACTCCAACCCATTTCGAAGTGGACCTCAGTAAGGTTAAAGTTTAAGTGAAGAGTAAGACACATTTAAAATCACTAAGAAAGATGGGTGGGAATCCATGCAGTTAATGCAGATTATGTTAGATCCCTTTTGGAGTTCCACCGAGTGGGAGTCTGGCCTTTTAAATTATTTATTTTATTTTATTTTACTTATACTTATACTTCCTTATCGTCCCTCTAGTCCAGTCCCAAATCTCTGGGTTGAGGACCTCCTCCATCAGCTTGGAAACTGAGCATGTCATCTTTTTGATAACTCTGGTATAAATACCCAAGGGACCACCCACCAGCTCCAGTTACTCAGTCTCCAAGCTGCTGGAGGAGGTGGTGAGCCAGGCTTCTGGACTCACAAGAGGGACAACTAAGGAGAGTTAGGCAGTGTAGTGGTTTAGTGGTAGTTTAGTTTGAGACGGCTACAAAAAAAAAAAAAGCGAAAAATAAAGAGGGAACAACGAAGAGAAGAGAGAGCTGCGGAGAAGTGATCCCCCCTCCCTTCGGAGTGAGCTTGGGTGATGTTTGTGAAGACTTGCCGTGGTTCTAGGGTCTGACTGGCCGGCTCCCAAACTCACCTTTTGAGTGAGGAGCCGGCTGAGAGCGGCGAGAAGGGAAGCAGACATCTTCAGAGCCCTTCCTCTCCCCCCCTGACGCCGAAGCCGTGATTTCGGCTGAGCGCGGGGGGAAGAAAGAGGCAGAAGCAGCACACAGCCTCTGGTGGGAAACTTGCAGCAGCAGTAAGTGTGTCTGGGTCCCTGGAAGTTTGTCGCTACAGAGGAAGTGCAGGTTGGCGGTTTTTTGTTTTGGCGGCAGTTGCTTGTGGACCTGCAGTTTTGAGTCGCTAGGGCAGGCCCGACCACGTGGCA
Source organism: Ichthyophis bannanicus (assembly GCA_033557465.1). NCBI lineage: Eukaryota > Metazoa > Chordata > Amphibia > Gymnophiona > Ichthyophiidae > Ichthyophis > Ichthyophis bannanicus. The sequence continues at coordinate 353,750,605 of CM066033.1, forward strand.
GCTGCGCAGGAAGGGCAGCTCAGCAGTTTTTGTTTTTTTCTCTTCCTGCCTTCTCTTCTGGCACTTTTTTCCTTGCCAAAATGTGGTTTGGAGCCCTAGTAGGAGGGAAAACCTGTTGATTGGGCACTTTTTGTTTGAGAGCATATAAAAAAAAAAGAAATAATAAGAGAGAGAGTTTTAAATTAAGGGAACCATTGCCGGGAGACTTGCCTTTACCTGTATTTCGGGGCAGGTCTATTTCAGAAAGTTCCTTGCTCGGCTGCAGGTATGCCATCCAGGACCAAGTGCCTGGTGTGTGGTACACGTTGGGGGGCAGTATCAGAGGCCAACATTTGCAGAGTGTGTGCAGGAGGCTGCCTCTGTGGAGTAGGCACTGGGGGATGGGCTGGAGCGGCAAATAACTAATAGATCCTATGTCCTCCCTTTTGCCATCCCAGGAGTCTGCGGCCTGTTCCTCGGCCGCTCCCAGTCCCTCTCCCCCTCAGTCTCTGGGGCAAGTAGGGATGCCGGTGGTGTTTTCCCCTGAATTTGTACTGCTGCTCGATCAGTCCTTCTGCTTGCGCCAGCAGGGACTGGGGGGCGAGTCCCGCAGAGGTGGAATGGGGTGAAAAGCGACCAGGGACCCCTTCAGGGGTGGAGTCAGGGGCAGCCCACCCCTCAAAGAAGCTGAGGCCCTTGGAAGAGGGGACAGATCTTTCTCCAGTGTCAGTGGGTTTGGAAGGGGAAGACTGCGACATTGAGATGGATGCTGAGGAGGACCTGGAGGAAGGTGAGATCCTAGAACATGAAGAGCAGGCGAGGCTGGTTCGAGTGTTCCGACGGGAGGAATTACTCATCGCCGAATCCCTTAAAACTCTCAACATTACTATTACTACTACTACTACTACTGAGCATTTGTATAGCACTACCAGTCGTACACCGCACTGCACAGACATGTAAGAGACAATCCCTGCTCATCAGAGCTTACAATCTAGTCAAGACAAAACACAGAAGGTGTAGGCAGGGGTAAAACAAGGGAAGGAAAAGGAGATTAGTTGAGTCAAGATCCAAAAGCGGCAGCGAAGAGGTGGGCTTTCAACCTGGATTTGAAGAGGGTTAGAGAAGGTGCCTGGTGTACAGACACAGGTAATTTGTTGCAGGCATAGGGTGCAGCAAGGTGAAAGGAGCGAAGTCTGGAGTTAGCAGAAGAAGCGAAGGGCACAGATAGAAGCAGTTGGCTAGAAGAGCGGAGATCCCGAGGGGTGTTGTAAGGGGAGATAAGAGAAGAAAGGTACTGAGGAGCTGCAGAGTGAATGCATTTATAGGTCAGCAGGAGAAGTTTGAACTGGATGCGGAAACGGATAGGGAGCCAGTGAAGTGACTTGAGAAGAGGAGTAATATGGGCATGACGAGGTTGGCGGAAGATTAGCCGTGCAGCGTAGTGTTGAACAGATTGGAGCGGAGAGAGATGATTCAAAGGGAGACCAGCAAGGAGTAGGTTACAGTAGTCAAGACGGGAGGTGATTAAGGAGTGGATTAGCGTTTTAGTAGTGTGTTCAGAAAGAAAGGGCGGATTTTGCTAATGTTATAAAGAAAAAAACGGCAGGTCTTAGCTACAAGATGGATATGTGTGGAGAAAGAGAGAGAGGCGTCAAAGACAACCCCCAGATTGTGGGCCAAGGAAACAGGAAGGAGTACAGAGCTATCCACAGAGACTGAGAAAGGAGGAAGAGGAAGGGAGGTTTTAGGGGGAAAGATAAGAAGTTCAGTCTTGGCCATGTTCAATTTCAAGCAGCGCTGAGACATCCAGGCAGCAATATCAGAAAGGCAAGCAGAGATCCGGGTCTGGATTGCCGGAGAGAGTTCAGGCGTAGAGAGGTAGATCTGGGAGTCATCAGCATACAGATGGTACTGAAAGCCATGGGAAGAGATAAGCGCACCAAGGGATTGGGTGTAGAGAGAGAAAAGGAGGGGACCCAAGACAGATCCTTGGGGTACACCAACTGGGAGTGGGGTAACAGAGGAGGAAGGGCCACCAGAACACACACTGAAGGAGCGATGGGAGAGATAGGAGGAGAACCAGGATAGTACAGAGCCCTTAAAGCCAAGCGAGGACAGGGTATCGAGGAGAAGGTTGTGGTCAATGGTGTCGAAAGCAGCAGAGAGGTCAAGAAGGATGAGGACAGAGTACAGGCGCTTGGAATTTGCCAGGAACAAGTCACTGGAGACTTTGACAAGAGCCGTTTCAGTAGAGTGTAAAGGATGAAAGCCAGACTGTAAGAGATCCAGGAGGGCATGAGAGGAGAGGAACTTCCAGTTTTCCAGCGGAGGACACTGCTTTGCAGGACCCCTTGCTGCAGGTCGTGCAGAGAATGCAGAGGGTTTTTCCAGTGCATAAAGCAGTCTGGGAGATGATTCAGGAAGAATGGGATATGCCAGAAGCAGGCCTCAAGGGGTCTAGGGCTATGGCTCAGCTCTATCCCTTGTCCGATCAGGACCGTGAGCTTTTTCGAGCTCCAAAGGTTGATGCAGTGGTCTCTGCAGTCACTAAGAAGACTACGATCCCTGTGAAAGGTAGTGCGGCCCACAAGGACTTCCAGGACAGGAAGTTGGACACCTTGTTGAAGCAGGTATTTGACATTAATGCCCTGTCGCTCCAGGCCTCCATTTGTGGGATGTGGGTCGCTAGAGCCTGTCTTCATTGGTCCCAGTAGATTCAGCTGGGAGAGCCGGCAATAGATCAAGCAAGAGAAGCTACCAGGTTGGAGTTGGGGGCGGTGTTTTTGGTGGATATCCACTGCGACCTTATCTGGGGCGTCTCAAAGAGTATGGCTTCGGTAGTAGTGGCTCAACGCTGCTTATGTAACTGGGCTGCAGACAGTTCCTCAAAGGCCCACCTAAGCAAGCTTCTCTTTAGAGGTAAGTTGCTTTGTGGGGAGGACCTGGACAAGTTGGTAAAGGACCTAGGGGAGTCTAAGGGCAGTCGTCTGCTGGAAGATAAGCAAAAGCAAAGCGTCCAAAGGCCAGCAACGAGAATTTAGGCGTTTCCGTTCCTCTCATTTCAGTCAGCTTCAGAGGGGAAAGTTCCCCTCCAGGAGCCAGGGGTTTCAAGGGTTTCGAGGAGTAGGCTTAGGTTTTGCTGCTCCCTCGTCCTTGGGCCTCAAGAAATCACAATGAAACGAGGAGGGCCCAGGTGGCGGTGGAGCCTGTAGGGGGTTGGCTGCAGGAATTTTATCCTGCCTGTGTCCAAATCACTTCAGACCAATGGTTTTTAGAAGTCATTTGAGAGGGGTACGCCCTAGAACTCAAATGCCCATTGGTCAGTTCCTTCGTTCAGTCTCCCTGCAAGGCTCGAGCAAAGATAGAAGTGGTGCAACAAACTTTGGAGAGGCTGTTGCAGCTCAAGGCAGTGGTGCCGGTTCCTCCAGAACAGTATGGCTGCAGTCGGTACGCCATTTATTTTGTGGTGCCAAAGAAAGAAGGTTCCTTTCGCCTGATCCTAGATCTCAAGTGGGTGAACCGCTGTCTGCGGGTGTCGCATTTTCACATGGAAAAGCTCGGTCGGTCATAGTAGTGGTCAGAAAGGGAGGGTTCCTTATTTCTCTAGACCTGTCGGAGGCTTACCTGCACATTCCAATATGGCAGGACCATCAGCAATTCCTCAGGTTTGTGTTTCCTATGGGACATTTTCAATTCCAGGCTTTATCCTTTGGGCTGGTGACGGCACCGGACACCTTCACCAAGATAATGGTGGTGGTGGTGGCAGCACTGCACAAGGAGGGGATTACGGTACATCCCTACCTCAATTACTGGCTGATTCAAGCAAAGTCGAAGGGCAAAAGCAAGCTAGCCACAGCCCAGGTGGTACAGTTTCTTCAGAGTCTAGGCTGGGTGGTCAATATGGCCAAGAGCCGGCTGTCCCCTTCGCAGGATCCAAGTACCTGGGGGTATGGTTCGATATACGCAAGGGAAAGGTCTTTCTTCTGGTGCTGTGGGCGCAGGGGCTTCGCAGGCTGGTACGCCAGTTTCTGGCCAGGATGGATCCCACAGCCTGGCTTTATCTACAGCTCCTGGGGACCATGGTGGTCACTCTCGATCTAGTGCCACGGGCAAGGGCACACATGAGGCTGTTGCAGAGGGCCTTGCTCTGGAGGTGGTCGTACCGGGTGCATTCTCTCTCACAGAGACTTTCTTGTCCGCCAGAGACCAAGCACGCCCTCTGGTGGTAGCTTCGCCCAGGGAGCAAGGAGAATGGAATGCCTCTAGAATTGCCGTCATGGATTGCATTAACAGCAGATGCCAGTCTGTCTGGCTGGAGAGCCCATTGCGAGGGGCACTTTGCCCAGGGGCAGTGGAACAAGCAGGAGAAGAGTTGGTTGATCAACAGGCTTGAAATGCGGGCTTCAATCTTGGCACTCCGGAAGTTCCATCCTTGGCTGCAGGGGAAGGAGGTTCGAGTGCTGTCAGACAATGCTACCACAGTGGCCTACATCAATCGCCAGGGGGGCATGAATAGTGTGCTCTTGGAGGAGGAAGCCAATCGGCTGTTAGGTTGGGCTGAGGAAAACCTCCATGCCCTTTCAGCGGTGCATGTGGCAGGGGTTGACATTGTGACAGCGGACTATCTCAATTGGGTCTGAGTGTATTCTGGAGAATGGGTGCTCAATCCAGAGGTGTTCTCCCAGATTGTATGCCGCTGGGGCGTTCCGGTGATTGATCAGATGGCAACTTTTGAGCCAGCAAAGGCCGGTTGCTTCTTCAGCAGGTGACAAGAGAGGATGTTGGAGGGCCTCGATGCCCTGATTCAGTGGTGGCCTGAGGAAGGGCTTCTGTACATTTTCCAACCTTGGGCCCTAATAGAGCGGGTTGTACAGAGGATAGAGGCCCACTGGGGTCTAGTGATTCTTATTGTGCTGGATTGGCCAAGGAGGCCATGGTATGCGGACCTCGTTTGGCACTTGGAGGGTCATCCATGGCGGCTCCCGGTGTGAGAGGACCTGTTATTGCAGGGTCCAGTGCACATGCCGCAGGTAGATCAATTCTCGCTTACGGCCTGGCTCTTGAGAAGGCATGGCTGATGAAGAAGGGATATTCAGCCGCAGTGGTCTACACCTTGTTAAAGGCGAGGCGCAGATCTACCTCGCTGGCGTATGTTCGCATCTGGCGCATCTTCGAGGCGCGGAGTGCGGACAGTCATCTAGAGTTTGTAAACGGGGGCGCTGGGTGAGAATGTCCACAGTCTTGGCAAAGGCAAATATTAATATGACTTGCAAAGGATTGTGGGAAATGTAGTCCATTCATACCAGACTCAGCCGTTCACAATAAATTAGTTGTGCTTGCTCGAATGTAAAGCAAAGAAGATATTTTATTTATGGGGTTATTTCTCCCAACACAGATATACTTGGTAGCACATAAAAAGGAATACTTGCTTTCAGTATTATACTTAGAAAAACAAATTAGGAAAACAACAGCTGAACTTGTTAAGCAATCAAATCAAAGCATAAAGACCTTGATGGGAACAGAAAGGTCTTTTCTGTAGGCTTCTGCTAATATCTTCTTAGCAGTGCTTCAAAGAACAAACAAAAACCACAAAGTAGGAAAAAAAACCTGTTCTTTTTCAGGGATAACTTCTTGTATCTTCACACACACTCAGAAGTGTCCCTTTAGAGCTCACAGGCAATTAGGCAAGGCTCAATTGCTAACAATTACCAGCTGAAACCCTCTTGGCTGGTTTACTTTCTATTACGTGGCTCAAATCCTACTCAGAAGCTTTTCTGAGTAGATTAAAGAACAAGTTTATATTTCTTTGTGATGGTTGTTGTATTTTGTAACAGCATATTACCACAGAAGTTTAGACAGAGAGCAATCCATGTATTCAAAGTCCCCATTTCTAACATCTTCCCCTTCTTCAATTATCATAGGTTCACTATCATGGATTGCCACAGAGGAATTTCTCAATGGAACACTCTCAGGACAATACTTGTTTCCCTGCTGTCTTCCCAGTGAAGAGCTAGGGCATAGATCAAAGTTCATACCTGAGCTTCCATTGCTGTTAGAGTTCCTCTCTAAATATTCTGGCCAGTATGTAGTCCAGTTCTTATGTCCAGCCTTCCAATCAAGATCCCTGGACACTGGATCTCTCTTCACATACCTTCTGGCACTGGTCTTAGGGTCCCTTCCAAGTGCAGCCGTCTCCCTCACAGGTGCCGTCCGGGGATTCCTGGCTCTGCAACCCCACTCCTCTGGCTTTCCCCAGTCCAATGGTGTATGCTTGCCTCTGGAATGCCTCCCAGTATACGTACTGCTATGGACTCCTTTAGACCTCCCAAATGCTTTTCTCTTCTTTCTTCCAAAGTGTTTCTTGCTCCCTCTGTCCGTCAGCTCTGGCTTCTGCTGATGAGGATGATCAAGGTGCTTCTGATGATCAAGATGAGGCTTCTGATGATTCTCTGTAGAATAAGCTTTTCTTTTATCCTGCTTAGATGAATGCTCCACCCTAGCACAGCGCAGCTGTGCTGAATCAACCCCTGCCCTTGGAGATGAGTGCGTGGGGATTACCTCATAGCCCTCCTGATTGAACACACGTTTCCCCACTTCAGCTCTTCTAATAGCTGTTGGAAACCTGGTGCATTCTGGGACTGGTAGTCTTTTATGGAAACATTCTGTTTTATTATTTCTACCAGAACAGACAGGTTGCTTGTTCAGAGTCACTTCACCTCTATTATAGCTCCTTCCTGAACTATGATAAGCTTCCTTATCACAAGTTTCAGTGTTGGAGGTCCTGGCTTTTCTGCAGGATGTTTTCGATAAGGGCCTGGAAGCTAGCTCCTTGAGAGTTCAGCTGGTGGTGATTTCTTGTTATAGAGGTCCAGGGGGTAGCGCTGGGAGCACACCTGGATGTAGGAAAGTTCCTGAGGGTTGTGACTCTTTTACGGCTGCCGAGTAGGGCGATAGTGCTGATGTGGAACCTCAAATTGGTTCTGGAGGTGTTGGTACGGGAACCCTTTGAGCCACTGTGCAGAGCTTCGCTCAAGGATCTTACCCTCAAGACAGTTTTCCTCATGGCCATATGCTCCACACATCGAATTTTGGAACTGCAGGCCTTGTCTTGCCAGGAACCGTTTCTGTTGTTTTCGGATGAGAGGGTGGTCTTGAGACCGGTCCCCTCCTTCTTACCCATGGTGATATCTGTGTTCCATATGAATCAGACTGTTTCTCTACCGGTTTTCGGCGGCAGTGAGAAGGATTCGACCGGAAGGCGGTTGCAACTTCTGAATATTCAGTGGACCCTGAGAGGTACCTGAAGAGGATAGCTCCTTTCCGCAAGTTGGATCATCTGTTCATGTTGTTTGGGGGTCCGTGGAAGGGAGAAGCGGTGGTGAAGGCCTTCATTTCCAGGTGGATCAGAAAAGCTATCGCGTTAGTGTATATTTTGAGGGGTAAGATCATTCTGGCGAGGCTGCAAGCTTATTCCACTAGGGCTCAGGTGGCCTTGTGGGCTGAATATTATCTGGTTCTGCCGGTTGAGATTTATGAAGCAGCTACTTGGTTGTTTTTGCATTCCTTTGTCAAGCATTACCATCAAGATGTCCAGGCAGCAGGGGATGCCTGTTTTGGATCGGCAGTGCTTCAGGCCGGTCTGGCAGTTCCCTCCCGTTGACATTTACTGCTCTGTTACATCCCCAGAGGGGTTCGGGACTGGATTGGAGGGACGATAAGGAAGGTGAAATTAAACTTGCTTGCTAATTGTTGTTCCTTGAGGAACTCCAGTTCAGTCCTGGATCCCTCCCCTAGTGGCAGTTTTGTGCTGAGGCCTGAAGCAGGATCCAGAATTTGGCAAGAAGAAGTATAGGCTTCAGGGTTCACGAGGTCGGCGTGGGAGTTGGAGTGGGGAGGCATGGGGCATCTTTTCGTTGCTCGGGGAAGTAGGAGGACCCGTGCCTGGAAAAGCGTCTGGTAAGTTTCCATATGGTGGAGGAAGGGTTTTTCCTTCTCCGCTAAGGGGTAGCATAAGTTAAGGTTAGTAGAATATTCGGTTTTGTGTTACAAGTTAACTACTTATTTGTCGCTCCTGTGAGTCTACTTTGTGAATAGTTTACTGGAGCTGGTGGACAGTCCCTTGGGTATTTATACCGGGGTCATCAAAAAGATGACATGCTCAGTCTCCAAGCTGCTGGAAGAGGTGCTTAATCCCGAGGTTCAGGATAGGACTGGAGTTCTTAAGGAACAACAACTAGCAGGTAAGTCTAATTTCACCTTTAAATTTGTGAGACTTGAGGTGTGTTACAATGGGGATAGAAACCAGGTACAATAAAATATGTATAATAAATAATAATTAATTCCCCCTTCACACACACACACGCATGCGCGTCAGGGCCGGCCCGTCCATTGAGCAAGAATGTTTTTTGCACAGGGCCCAAGTACATTTTTAAAAAAATACCGGCTGCTGCTGCTGCCGCCGCCGTGGCAGAATCAAACGTCAACGCCACGGGGCCCCGACTGCCCGGCAGAACCTCCCTCGAGCATCAGTTCCCGAATCCCTCCCAAAGCGCGGGCTTTCAGAGCCACGAGAGCTTCTCTGAAAGCCCCGGCGAGATTAACAGAGCCGCCAGAAGAAGGGAAACTCTCGCGGCTCTGAAAGCCCGCGCTTTGGGAGGGATTCGGGAGCTGATGCTCGAGGGAGGTTCTGCCAGGCAGTCGGGGCCCCGCGGCGTTGACGTTTGATTCTGCCACGGTGGCAGCAGCAGCAGCTGGTATTTTTTTTAATCTATCTGGGTGGGGGGGGGGGTATAGGACTACTAATGAGCTACGGGGGGGACTAAGACTGGAAGTGGGCTGATGGGGGGAGGGGGTTAGGACTGGTAATGGGCTATGGGGGGTTAGGACTACTAATGAGCTATGGGGGGGACTAAGACTGGAAGTGGGCTGATGGGGGAGGGGGGTTAGGACTGGTAATGGGCTATGGGGGGGTTAGGACTACTAATGAGCTATGGGGGGACTAAGACTGGAAGTGGGCTGATGGGGAGGGGCTTAGGACTGGTAATGGGCAATGGGGGGTTAGGACTACTAATGAGCTATGGGGGGACTAAGACTGGAAGTGGGCTGATGGGAGGGGGTTAGGACTGGTAATGGGCTATGGGGGTTAGGACTACTAATGGGCTACGGGGGGAATAATACTGGAAGTGGGCTGATGGGGGAGGGGGTTAGGACTGGTAATGGGCTATGGGGGGTAAAGACTACTAATGGGCTATGGGGGGGGGGGATAATACTGGAAGTGGGATTATGGGGGATGGGGGTTAGGAATGGTAATGGGCTATGGGGGGGCTAAGACTGGAAATGGGCTGATGGGGGGGTAGGACTGGTAATGGGCTATAGGGGGGGCTAGGACTGGAAATGTGCTGATGGGGGGGTTAGGACTGGTAATGGGCTATGGGCTTGCTAAGACTGGAAATGGGCTGATAGGGGGGTTAGGAGACTGGTAATGGGCTATGGGGGGGCTAGGACTGGAAATGGGCTAATGGGCGGGGAGCTAGGATTTGACATGGGCTGATGGTGGGGCTAGGAAAGGAGTAGAAATGGGCTGATGGGGGGCTGGGATTGGAAATGAGCTGATGGAGGGACTCGGATGGGGGAGCTAGGACTGGGCTGATGGTGGGGCTAGGATAGGACTAGAAATGGGCTTATGGGGGGCTAGGACTGGAAATGGGCTGATGCGTGGACTAGAAGGGAGCGGATGCTGGGTGGGGCTGGAACTAGAAGGGAGCTGATGTTGGGGGAGGATTAGAATGGGATAGAACTGGGAGAGTGAAAAAATATTTTGTGTGGGAGGGAAGACAAATCTACAATTGGCCGGATATTGGGAGGATGGAGGGGTAAAATTTGAGTGGATGAAATAGGAATGAGGAAAGAGCAAAAGGAGAAAGATTAGTATGTTAAAGCAGATGTAGAGAGAGAATGGAAAAAAACTAGAAGCGTGAAGAAAAGACAAATGGACAACAGACGATGGAGAGTTAGCAGAAGACACGAAGAAACCAGAAGAAAGTGGCTGGAGCAATTGCAACTAAAAAAAAATGCACAAAAGGTAGAAAAATATCTCCTTATTGAATTTATTAACTGAAATATGCCAGCTCTGGGAAATGTGCATCATTAACGTCTGCGCTTTGTTTAGTACAAGAGGAAATTAATTTATAGTTTTATTTCTACAGTGTTGTTGAGCTTTTGGGGTTCCCAGTTTAATTATTGTCTTCCTGTTTCTAAATTGTGATTCCTTGTTTGGTGATGGTCTATGTTCTGCATGTGTAACTGAGCTGAGGTATTCTGTTTATGTAATTCCTATTTGACATTGCCACTTTTTCTCTTTCCCCAGTAGGTCATGCATTGTTATTCTCCGAAATGTATTGGTTTAATATTTTCAGCGTAGCCTTTTGATAGGTAGGGTCTTGTGCTTTGTGAGTCCTGGTAGTGCTGTTATGATACGGCGGGTTTGCTATGGGATCTAAATGGGCAGTGTTTGTAGTAGTTCCTAATGTGCAAGGAGCTCTCTGCTCTCAGGGAACAAGTCCGTTCTCTAGAGGCTAGAGTAGCAGACTTGGAAAACATAAGACAGACAGAGAGGTACATAGACGAGACCTACAGGGATATAGTCCTGAAGTCCCACCTCCAGTCTGGCAGCATCCCTGTTGCCATGGAGGAGAGAGGTCACGTGACAGGAGAGCATCACCCTGGTGTGGCAGGAAGTGATCCTGTAACTAGGACCTGTCCTCCAGGTGATGTAAACCCCTCTTGCACCGAGGAGGTTTCTCCAGGGCCAAGTGCCCATGCGGGAAGGGTTAGGACAGCAGTTATAGTTGGTGATTCGATCATTAGGCATGTAGATAGCTGGGTGGCTGGTGGACGTGAGGATCGCCTGGTAACATGCCTGCCTGGTGCGAAGGTAGCGGACCTCACACGCCACCTAGATAAGGTCTTAGATAGTGCTGGGGAGGAGTCTGCTGTCTTGGTACATGTTGGTACCAATGACATAGGAAAATGTGGTAGGGAGGTTCTGGAAGCTAAATTTAGGCTTTTAGGTAGGAAGTTGAAATCCAGAACTTCCAGGGTAGCGTTCTCCGAAATGCTTCCCGTTCCACGCGCAGGACCCAATAGGCAGGCAGAGCTCCGGACTCTCAATGCGTGGATGAGACAATGGTGCAGAGATGAGGGGTTCGGATTTGTTAGGAACTGGGGAACATTCTGGGGAAAGGAGGGGCTCTTCCGAAGGGATGGGCTTCACCTTAACCGGGATGGAACCAGGCTGCTGGCATTAACCTTTAAAAAGGAGATAGAGCAGCTTTTAAACTAGATAATAGGGGAAAGCGACAGTCGCCCAAGAGCGCATGGTTCGGAAGAATGTATCCTTGAAGGATACTACAAAAAAGCAGAAAGGTTCCAAAAAAGAGTAAAGTAGCCCAAATGCCCTCGAGTATGGAGCAGACAGAACTTAAAGATCCCAAATTACCCATGTCTACCAATAGCCAAATTAATATGAATAAAATACAGTCTCTAAAATGCTTGTATGCAAATGCTAGAAGTCTACAAACAAGATGGGAGAGTTAGAATATATAGCACTAAACGAGAGGTTAGATATGATTGGAATATCAGAGACATGGTGGAAGGAGGACAACCAGTGGGACACTTGATACCTGGGTACAAACTATATCGAAATGATAGAGCTGATCAAATTGGTGGAGGGGTTGCGCTCTATGTTAGAGAGGGCATTGAGTCAGAAAGGATTAAAGTTTTGCAAGAAACAAAATTTGCTGTAGAATCTCTATGGATTGAAATTCCATGTAAAAAGGGGAAGGCGATGGCAGTGGGGGTGTACTATCGTCCGCCTGGCCAGAATGAACAAATGGATGATGAAATGCTCAAAGAAATCAAGGAAGCTAGCAAAAGTTACAGTGCAGTAATAATAATGGGTGATTTCAATTACCCCGGCATCGACTGGGTCAGTGTCACAACAGGACATGCTAGGGAGATAAAGTTCCTAGATGAAATAAATGACTGCTTCTTGGAGCAGCTGGTTCATGACGACCAGAGGGGAAGCAATATTAGACCTAGTCCTTAGTGGAACACCAGATGTAGTGCAAGAGATAAGGGTGTTGGGGCCACTTGGCAATAGTGATCATAGCATGATCGCCTTTGATTTAATTAGTGGAGGAGGGATAGTAAGGAAATCCACAGTACTACCCTTTAACTTTCGAAAGGGAGACTATGATAGAATGAGGAAAACAGTTAAGAAAAAACTAAAAGGAGCAGTTGCAAAGGTTAAAGACGTACATCAAGCTTGGGTGTTGTTGAAAAATACTATCTTGGAAGCCCAGACCAGCTGTATTCCACGCTTTAAGAAAAGTGGAAGGAAGTCCAAAAAATTGCCAGCATGGTTTAAAGCTGAGGTCAGAGAGGCTGTTGTTGCCAAAAAAGCATCTTTCAAGAAATGGAAAAAAGAGCCAAATGATGAAACCTGGAAACAGCACAAGCACAGGCAAGTCAAATGAAAGGCAATGATAAGGCAGGCAAAGAGAGAATTTGAGAAGAAGCTTGCTGCGGAAGCAAAAACGCGAAATAAAGACCTTTTCAAGTACATTCGTAGCAAAAAACCCGTGAGAGAGTCAGTTGGTCCATTAGATGATAAAGGGGTTAAAGGAGCACTAAGAGGCGACAAGGCGATAGCGGAGAGACTGAATGAATTCTTTGCTTCGGTCTTTACTGAGGAAGATGTAGGGATGTTACCCACGACTGAAGTGGTATTTAAAGGTGTGGAAGAATTGAAGGAAATATCGATACATCGGGAAGATGTCCTACAACTATTAGATAAACTGAAGAGTAGCAAATCACCTGGGCCGGATGGTATACATCCAAGGGTGTTGAAAGAACTGAAATTTGAGATTGCAGACCTGCTATCAGTAATCTGTGAACTATCATTAAAATCATCTCTAATACCTGAGGATTGGAGGATCGCCAATGTAACACCAATTTTTAAAAAGGGTTCGAGGGGTGATCCGGGAAACTACAGACCGGTGAGCCTGACATCAGTACCGGGAAAAATGGTAGAAACCATCATAAAGAATAAAATTACTCAGCATATAGATAGTCATGACCTAATGGGAGACAGCCAACATGGCTTTAGACAAGGAAGATCTTGTCTTACTAATCTGTTATGTTTTTTGAAGGAGTGAATAAACAGGTGGACAAAGGTGAGTCGGTTGATATTGTGTATCTGGACTTTCAGAAAGCCTTTGACAAGGTCCCTCATGAGAGACTTTTGGCAAAACTAAAGAGTCATGGGATAGGAGGCAGTGTACTACTGTGGATCAGGAACTGGTTAAAAGATAGAAAGCAGAGGGTAGGGCTAAATTGCCAATTTTCCCAATGGAGAAAGGTGAATAGTGGTGTACCCCAGGGATCTGTGCTGGGTCCGCTGCTTTTTGACATATTCATAAATGACCTGGAAAGTGGAATAACGAGTGAGGTTATCAAATTTGCTGATGACACAAAACTATTTAAAGTTGTTAAAACCCAGGAGGATTGTGGAAAATTGCAAGAGGATCTTGATAAATTGGAAGACTGGGCATCAAAATGGCAGATGAAATTTAATGTGGAGAAGTGCAAGGTTATGCACCTAGGGACCACCACCCAAGAAAAAGATTTAGGCGTCCTTGTGGATACCATGTTAAAACCCTCAGCCCAGTGTGCAGCGGCGGCCAAGAGAGCAAATAGAATGCTAGGTATGATAAGGAAAGGAATGGAAAATAAAACAAAAGATATTATAATGCCTCTATATCGTTCCATGGTGAGACCGCACCTTGAATATTGTGTGCAATTCTGGTCGCCATATCTTAAAAAGGATATAGCAATTTTAGAAAAGGTTCAGAGAAGAGCCACCAAAATGGTAAAGGGGATGGAAGGCTACTCCTATGAAGAAAGGCTAAAAAGGTTGGGGCTCTTTAACCTGGAAAAGAGACGGCTGAGGGGAGATATGATAGAAGTCTATAAATTAATGAACGGAGTGGAACGGGTAAATGTAGATCGATTGTTTACCTTATCAGAATATAGAAAGACTAGGGGACATGCAATGAAGCTACAGGGTAAACTATTTAAGACTAATAAAAGAAAATATTTTTTCACTCAACGTGTAATCAAACTCTGGAATTTGTTACCGGAGGATGTAGTAAAGGCTGTTAGTGTAGCTGGGTTTAAAAAAGGTTTGGACAAGTTCCTGGAGGAAAGGTCCATAAACCATTATTAAGAAGGGACCCAGGATATCAATGCTTGAAACCAATACAAGCATTGTGGAACCTGTGTCCCTTGGGGAAACTGCTAGGTACGTATGACCTAGATTGGCCACTGTTGGAAACAGAATACTGGGCTTGATGGACCTTGGTCTGACCCAGTATGGCATATCTTATGTTCTTATGTTCTTATGTGCCTGGCAGTTGGCACTGGATTATAGTAATGTAGAAATCTTTTAGTCTTTCTTTATCCATACACTCATTAAGAGGCATGTTTACTAAAAGTTAGTGTAAGGTAACATTATGCAAATATTTATCCAAATGAGTTCCCTTATGCAAATGAGGCCCCGCACCGAGTCTCCGCACATGGCCCCGCACCCCCCTTGGGCCGCCCCTGATGCACGTATATATATGCTATTCATGTCATAAGAAATGCCGGTGAAAGTTGAAGACAGAGGGCAGTGTTCTCAGAGGTTTGGCAGATACAGTGTTGTAATACTGTTTCTAGGAAGTTGAATAAATTCTGTCATACCACCTGCATAGCCCCTTCCCCAGCAACTGCCCCCTTGGAAGGTGGGGTAGATGAATGGCAAAGTAGTTTGTTAGAGGGATACTCTTCCATTCACAGCACTCCATATGTTCTTGCTCTCTTTCAACTTCCCTCCTATTTTCCCTAATTTCCTCTCTGTTTCCCTTCTGTGTCCTCTCACCCTCCTGTCCTTCCACATCCTGCATCTTCCTCTTCTGTCAGTGGGGATTGGGAACGCCACCTACACTGTTGCATTCTGTGCCCTGCATTCTCTCAAACCTTATTCCCTTGGCCTGACTATGTGTAGTGAATTATGAGGTCCACTTACCGCACTTAACTGGAAAAGTTAGAGTGCGATAAATACAAAGTCTGTGCAGTAACTGCAGGGGGTGTGCCTAGCATCTGCTCTGCATGTGCTACACAAGGCAGTTACTGCATGTGGAAACTGCATTACCTGTCCCAGCAGATGGTGCAGATTCTGAGAGGCAAGCGGCAGTGGCCAATATTCCTCCTGATTCCATCTCTCACAAAGTTAATCACTCAAATCTGACCCCCCTCTGAATCAGAACCCCCTGATCAACTACCCCCTCAGCATCCCCCCTTTCAGAACCATCCTTCCGGACAGCACAGTCAACAATCCTTCCCCTCCCCCCGACCCCCCAACCCTGATCAGACTCCTCCCTACAAAGCTCAAATCTCAACCTTCCCCAAACCCTTCCCACTCCTCCTCCCCCTGAGACTCTCCTGGGCCTTATTCGGGGCTGCCTGGTGGAGTCTAAATGGGTATAGGGAAGAAGTGATCCCCCTCCACTCCTGCCCTGGCTCTGGTGGCTGACAAAATAGCATCCCTGATCCTTACCATTCAGATAAATTACATTTTAAAAAAAGAACTGGACAAATTTCTAGAGGAGAGATCCATTAGAGTGTTTAGCCAAGAGGACATGGAGATTACCACCTCCTAGTCTGAGAAAAAGCAACAGGGAAAGAATCTACCCATTAAGATTTGTTGGGCACTTTTAAGTTTCTCAGACTGGCTGATCCAGCATAGCACTTCTTATGTTCATAAATTCCACGGATACATTAGAGACAGACTCGATGATAGCTTCTCATTTACTTTCTTTGCACTTTTTTGTACCATGTAGTGCATTTTTTCATTCAAGACTTTCAACCTGATCTTTTTCATATCATTCCAAAGCAAATTTTCTGCATTATTTACATTTTCATTTATTTAATAGTTAAGGTGGTTTGAGTGTATTTCAGCATATAGAAAGAGTGAATAATAGATTTTAGTCCCATGCTGTGAAGAAAGATTGTGTTTTCCCAAACCATAATGTTGTTTACTGGGTGTTAATAATCACTAATTGATAAGCATATTTAGACCCCCTAAATATGCGATTTTATAGAAAACAATGTCAAATGTGTGACTTACTGTGTTAAGTTCAATAGATTTTTTTGCCTTCTCTTCATAAAATAAATTACACTAAAAATCATTTGACCTATGTTAAGTTTGTTTATGTTTTACCTATGTAAAGATTGTTATACTCCAAAATCAGTCAATAAGCTCCAATTAAGACCACTGCCAAGTTTAAAAATTACAGTCCAAAAGGAGAACCAGACAGATAAACTCACTGCCATTACTATCACCAAGGTGGATGGCAGCAGCAGTAGTGGTTCCCTGGCATGGATGCTGGCTACATTGGAGGAGGAGGACATGTTGGACATGGTCATCACCCTCATCAAGGTGCAGGGGTTGCATTTCCCAGAGGCAGTGGGGATAGTTGTGTGGACCAGGCTGGAAGAGCAATAGCAAGCACCAGAGCTGGAACTGGAAGGTTGGGATGGAGGAGGGGGAGGTGTGAGATTGTGGGGGCGATGGGAGGAGTGGAAGGAGTGGAAGGAGGCAAGTGGACAGGCTGGAGGATCACAGCAGCAACTGGTGACCCATCCTGTCCAGCCTGCCTCCATGCAGGGCCAGGTGCCA
Source organism: Ichthyophis bannanicus (assembly GCA_033557465.1). Classification (NCBI taxonomy): domain Eukaryota; kingdom Metazoa; phylum Chordata; class Amphibia; order Gymnophiona; family Ichthyophiidae; genus Ichthyophis; species Ichthyophis bannanicus. Next base: position 353,767,364 of record CM066033.1, read on the forward strand.
CCACCATGATGTTCCTAGTGCCTTGGTAAATCCAGTGATCCTGCTGCACCTCAGATCCCTGGGATGGCTTTACCACTTCACTTGGACACAGGGCCTTATGGTCACATACCTGGAAGGCCTGATAGTGAAGATATATGCCATTGCTGGGGCTTTCCACCATCTCATAAAATGCATCTCCACTCAGCAGCTCCATTCAGGAGTGGGGAAGGTGAGAAGTGGGACATTAGCCTGTACATATGGACTGTGTGAAAACAGAAGAGTGATCCAGGAGGGTACTAGAATAAATAGTGTTTGCATACAACATATGTTTAGTGTTGTCTTTGCAGGTACACAAAAGCACCACTATAGCTAAGCAGTTCTCCTTGGTCCCATGACCCCAATATATATTATGAGGCTATTTCCTGGATAACATGAGCATCTGGCTACCCAGCATGGGAGGTCATTCGCCACCCCATCAAACCCTAGAGAATCTGGGCAAATACATGACCACTGGAAGGGATAGGGATCCCAGCAGAGGCAGACCTCCTTCACACAAAGCTCTAGGGCACCAACCCCTTCCCCTCCTCCCCCGGGGACATAAGCCTTAAAATACTCCCCTTAGCTATGGCACTCATTTACTGCTAACATCCACAGTTCGATACAAGGGTAAAAGCGACCTCTGGGAAGTGTTATATATATACATACAGATCTGTTGGGGGACAACCTACACCCATGCCAGCAGACACACTAAATTTGATGTAGCACACAATGTACCTAGACCATTGCTCTACAACAGCCACAACATACTCTGCATAAGAAATAGCACCTATGCCAGTGGCCCCAATGTTCACACAGGCAACACCATGTCAGTGTACCACCATTGTCTGCTCAACCATCCATCCAGCTGCAGCCCACATCTATAGAAATATCATTGGGCGGCCTCTGAACCCTCACCATGTGCAGAGGGATTCACCGGCACATCTTGTTGAGAGAATGACAATGTAGCATCCAGCAAACATGCACTTATGAAAAAGAGAGAGTGGAGGCAGAATCTCTATGTAGATAACATATTTAATAAAGGTCTATCTTTAAGGTGCTGGGGGCTCTGTGTTGCATCGAAAATCAGTTCTACACGGGTAGCTCCTACGGCTACCTGGCTGTGTGGCGACACCTGGATTTTCAATGCTGGGGCCGCATATAAACCCGGTATGGAAAATCCAGGTTAAGCGGGAGGTGTGCGGGTTATGCGCCGACACGGTGCATAGCACCGCCCAACTAAACTTCGGGCCCGCTGTGATCAGTCCCGGATATGTCCCTAATGCACCCAGATGCTATCCGCATAGTACCGGGGCGTGTTGGGGGCATTCCGGGGGGCGTGGAGACAGGCCATGGCGCTACCTATATAGCACCGATGTCAATGTTACACGCTTAGAGCTCTGCACCTTAAAGATAGGCATGGGAAAACCTTGCCTATCTTTAAGGTGCTTGGGGCTCTGTGTAGCATTGAAAATCGGTGCTATACGGGTAGCTCCTGTGGCTACCTTGCTGTGCGGCATTACCTGGATTTTCAATGCCAGGGCCACATTTGACCCCCGTATGGAAAATCTGGTTTAGGCGGGAGGTGGGCGTGCTATGCGCCGGCGCAGTGCATAGCACCACCCAACTGAAATTCGGGCCCGCTGTGATCAGTGTTGTCTCGGGCCAAGCCATGACACCAGAACAAAGCTACTCATCGAAAAGGACAATGTCTGCCAGGGTGAGGTGAAACTCCTGTTGAGGGAGGTGCTCAAGCATCAAAAGATGCTCCTGGGCTATGAGGGAGTCCATGCGCGTGCCTGTCAGAAACAGAAACTCTGGCTGGGCATCAGTTATTGACAGAATGCCATCTATCACCACAACTGAGAATCTGAAGTCTTAAAATGGAAGTGGAGTGAGGTCAAGAGGAGAACCAAATCCAAGACCCTGGAGAGACATGACCAGATGGTTAGCCACAATCTCTCACTGACCTATAGCAACAGGAACTCCAAACAATTTATGAGGAGACTATTTGGTGGGTTGGAGACCTTGATATGTCAAGAGCCTATCAGGAACACAGCGAGAATCTGTTGCACACCTTCCTGCACCTATCTTCCCCCTCCCTGCATGCTCTGTCACCTCTTGTTGTTACCTCCTGTACCCCTAAGGTGTTTGTGTAAACATGGAAACATCTATCATCCTAACCCATGTCGGACATCCATTTTGGGAATATGTGGGTGAAATCCTGAGATGGGTGCAGGCAGCAGGGGAGACATGGGTCCTGTTCATCAGTAATGTGTGCCAGGCATGTGGTTTGGTTGTCCACACTCCCTGAGGCTGCATTGCTACACTAGCAGCCTGTTGCTCTGGTAATTTCATCTCCAGACCATTCTGTGTGTTCAGAGGTTATGACCTACCCTGCTTGGCTGCAGTGTTCAGGAATTTGGGGCATCTCAAGGGGTTGTAGCACCCTGAGCCAACTTTTGCTTTTGTGCCCTTTGGGTCCAATTTTGCAGTACAAGCTGTGCAAACAGGGTAAATTTTCAGCCCAGTGTTTGTTAAATGCCACCCTCCCATTCGATTTAATCTGTGTATACTATGTCACTATTCATATAGATAGCGTGCAATATACAGAATATGATAAGAACATAAGATATGCCATACTGGGTCAGACCAAGGTCCATTAAGCCCAGTATCTGGTTTCCAACAGTGGCCAATCTAGGTCATAAGTACCTAGCAGTTTCCCCAAAAGACACAGGTTCCACAATGCTTCTATTGGGTCAAGCAGTGATATCCCGGGTCCCATTTAATAATGGTTTATGGAATTTTCCTCCAGGAACTTGCCCAAACCTCTTTTAAATGCAGTTATACTAACAGCTTTTACTGCATCCTCCGGGAACGAATTCCAGAGTTTGATTACGCGTTTATGAAGCTCCTCTTGCAATTTTTCACAATCCTCTTGGGTTTTAACAACTTTGAATAATTTTGTGTCATCTACAAATTTGATTACCTCACTCATTATTCCCATTTCCAAGTCATTTACGAATATGTTATAAAGCAGTGGACCCAGCACAGATCACTGGGGTACTCCACTATCCACCTTACTCCAGTGGGAAAATTGGCCATTTAGCCCTACCCTCTACTTTCTATCTTTTAACCTTGACTGCCTCACTTATACATAAGCACCCCCTGTGAAACTGTCAGCATATTCAGAGCTGTTCTAACACTCTAAACATTCTCTGTGAGACTCTAACTCCCCTTCAGGTTGCTTTCTGCAGTCCCCCCTATGATTCTGTAAAGAATCACTACAAAAGTATGGTAGCTCAGACATGTCCATGTCCAGAATAAGTCTTCTGCCAAAGTGGGGAACCCTTGTGTTTTTATTGTATTGTTTTTGCTAACTTTTTCAATTGCTATTCAGCACCCTGTCTTTCCTGCCTGTCTCCGGGAGCATCAGTGTCATGTTTTTTTCTGTTACTTTTTTGTTTTCTCAGGTTTTTTGGCGCATGGGTTTTTTCTCATGTGTCCCCCTGTCGACTGAGACATTGGAGTACTTTGACTTGACGGAAGCCTTCTTCCCCAACATGTCTAAAACCAACCAGTGGTTTCAAAAAATGCACCTGGTGTGCCCGTACCATCTCAGTTATGGACCACCATAATTGTTGCATTCAGTGCCTTGGGCCTGACCGCGGACCTTCCACATGCACATTTTGACTGCAGATGACCCGCAAAGGGCTCAAAAATCAAGAGAAATGTGCAATAGGGGGTGGGGCGACTTTAAGATGGCGGTAGTTTGGTGTCTGTAGCGGCAACAGTCTTTGCTCAAGGGAAGAGGAAAGCTAGAAGCCCTCTGGAGCCCCCTCTGCCTTCTCTTCCATTGCCTGTATGGGTCCTCTAGATCCACTTCTTCTATGTGCACCAGAGTGGGCTGCATTTCCCCGCAACTATATTCCCACTTATCTGCATGCCGGAGCTGGGACACTTATCAAGCAGTTTGAGGTTCGACATCCAGTCCCACCTCTTTGTATATAAATGATATTATCTGCCAGCTGATCAGAGATCTTTAGGGATGGGGGTTGTCCCAGGGATCCAACAGGTGGACTCACTGGACATCTTGGCTATTTTGGAGGCATCCAGTGAAGAAGCTTGTAGTCCAGCTACTCTTTTGGTAACATTTACATTGTCTCATGATAGGGATTGGTTTCTGAATTTTTTTTTTCAGAAATGTACAATCATGTTCAGAGGCCTCCAGGTTCGAGTCTTTCCAGATTTGAGTCGTGAGACTCAGAAGAGGAGACGTAAGTTCCTCCTTTTGTATCCAGGAGATCAACAGCTGGTGGGTCAGTTCTATTTAAAATTTTCATGTAAATGTACTGTGAAATTGCAGTCTTTTTCCTATATTTTCTTGTCTCTGCCCAGCTATTGGCATTCTGAGTGCCTGGAGATCCACTGTTATGGATGTAGGTACTGCTGCTGATGGATAAGCTGATGAATTGTTAGTCTGAGTTTAACAATATATTTCTTCTCTGTTTTGGTTATTATATGTATTATATATATATATATGATGCCCTCCCCCTCCCCATATGGGCTAGTGTAGAGGATGGTCTTTTGATTTTGTATTTCTTCATTGTCTGTCTTAGGACGGTTTTATTTTTCCTTTTGAGCAGCAATTGTTTGACAAGCTCTCTCTTTTCCTTTTGAGTGTATATGTATGCTTGGATTTCATTGTAAATACATAAATATAAAATTAAATTAAAAGAAAAATCAAGAGAAACAACGTGACTTGCTGTTCAGGTCTTTAGAATAGGCGGCATTGGCGCTGGGTCAACGCCCTTGAGAGCCTCCACTGAACCTCAGCTCAACATGGCACTCGAGCTCATTTGGAGCTGAGGGACAATGGTGGCCTGGATCAAGGAAGTCCATCTCCAGAAGGATCAGCCTTCCACCCTGTCAACATCGAGGGGTGATGCTGAGAGCCGAGTGAAAACCCATGGGCACCAGCATTGAAGCCTCCCTTGGCAGGACTCTGAGGTGAGGGCCAGAATCGGCCTTCAAAGCTGCCCCAGTGTGAGGAGTAGTTGCCTCCCAAAACCCAGGAGAGCCATCAAGGGTCTCCCGATGCAGTGACCATCGTGGAGACCCTGACCAGGGAGCCAGTATTGGAGGCCAAGGCTGCTGCACCAGCTCTGGCTGTATCAGAGATAGTGCTCCTTGCTGAGTGCATGCAAGACTTGGAATGAAGCCTTGCCACGTTGCTGGCCTCACAGGCTGTGAGGAACCTGATGCCATCAAGTATCTCTGTGCCAGTGGTGGCCCCTCTGATGGAGGTGCAGTCTATTGTCGAGACCCATGCCCTCTCCAGTAGAGGAGAGGACTCGGGCAGGCACTCGGACTCACTGTCCATGCAGAGGATCTCCCCCACAAGTGCCTCCAGATATGAAGGCTCTCATGAAGGGCATTGGGAGCCTCAGACTCTGTCCACGCCTCCTGAGTGCCGGCAGCATTGGGAGGAGGCATGTCTATATTTTGATTTCTTCACTGACTCAGAGTCCAAAGGATGGGAGACCGATGAGGAATCCCTGGTCTCTGATCACCCTTGGGATATTCCATTCCATCCCATGCTGCCCTACAAATACCATAAGTCTCCACATGAGAACATCTCATTTCATGAGTTTGTCTGAGACATGGAGAAGGCCCTGCCCTTCACTCCCAAGGCTGAGGAAGAACCGAAGGAGGCCATCACCATTCCAGTCCACCATATCCTTCATACGTTACTCTGTAGGTTGTGGGAGAACCCCCTCATGGTGCCCCTCATTAGTCACTGGCTAGACTCCATGTACCGGCTTCAAAAGAGCCTTGGGTTCGAGAAGCCTCAGCTCTCCCACAACCCAATAGTTGTGGAGGCTGCCATGAGGTGGATTAAGAGTTTAAAGACCCACTCCTCTGTTCCTCAAGGGCAGGAAGCCTATTCCCTGGATGGAGTCGGGTGTAGATGTTATCATGGGTTTATGCTGGTAGGTTGCATTCTATCCTACCAACTCTATATGGTGATGTGCCTGAAAGACATTATGGGGGACCTAGCTGAGTTCTCCACCATGCTCTCGGGGAACAGCTGGACTGCTTCCACAGTCTCCATACCAAAAGGTAAGGACTGCTCAAAATATATAAGCAGAGCAGCCTATGCCATCTTTGAGTCAGTGACTAAAGTGGCTGCTGTGGGCGTTGGGGCCCGTCATCTGGCCTGGTTGCAATCCTCCGTCCTTGAGCAGTGGGTACAAGATAAACTTGTGGATGTCCCCTGCCAGGGTGAGAACCTGTTTGGTACAAGGACAAGGCTGATGAGCTGGAGAGAGAACCGTTGACAATGAACCGCCTCTCCAGAAAGACAGCGGACCCTGCTAAAAAGAAAGCATCAGGGAAGAAGGTTTACTATCTAAGGAAAATATGCTACTATATTTTTATTTTATTTATTTATTTATATGAGCTTATATACCTCTTTTTCAGTAATCAAAGCAATTTAAATAGAACCAAGAACAATTTCATGTAATAATGAATAGAGTACTTATGCAGGGACAGGTAGTTTATGCAGTTAACCTTAATCACAAGTAATTATTTACAGGTAATCATGAATGTATTTATAGTTTGGTTTATATACTGTCATGAAGTGGGTAGCAATAAAGATGCAAACCTGAAAAGAAACCCTGTTTCTCAGAGAAATCTAGATGTGCAGTTACCTCAAGGCACAGCTAGAGGGGGCAGGAGTGATCATACAGGAGCTAATGAGCCTAAGAGAGCTAATGACTTGCACCTGGGAATGAGCCCGGGAGTTTCAAAGGAAAGATTCCTTTATAAGCAGAAGCTGAATGCTAGCAAAGGAGGAACACCTCTATTGAGAGGAACAGCTCCAGGAGAAGGACAGGAGAGGACAGAGAGAAGGAACAGCTCTGAGGGAAGGAGCAGCTCTAAGAGAAGGAGAAGGACTTGGAGAAAGAATCCTACCTGAGCAAGCCAAAAGGAACAGAGTTCACAAAGGTGGAGTTCAGAAGAGCCAGGCTAAGCGAGCAGCTGTTCAGAGGGAGTCTGCTGGAGAAAGCACTAAGGCTAGAGAGTGTGCCACTCCCTTTTCCCACAACGTTCCTGATTCAAAAGCAGAGAGACGTATCCAGAGAACCAGAGAGATAGGTTTGGAGGAAAGCCTGCAGTCTCTGGGAAATACTACTCAAATTTTACCAGGCACCAAAGGAAAAGCAGTTTCTGACAAAGCTAAGTTCTTACCGAAGCATAAAGTTGAATCCACACCAGGTTTTACCAAGCTGCCAGAAAGCACAGCCCTGCCTAGAGCCTGTCGGCAGAGAACCTGTTGCAGGAGAAATGTTTCTGGGAGAGAAAGCTCCACGGATTCAAACCACAGAGGCTCCAGGTATGAAATCTTTATTCATGATACTGAATGCTTAACTCCTAGAGGCACTGTTAAAACAAATACTCAGTTTGTAAGGAAGAAGAAACCAGGGTGGTTTCAGAAAATTCCCAGAGAACTTAAAACACAGTCTTATTGGAGGCAAGAGCCTAGAGACACTTCACGTAGACCTGTAGCAGACAGGGACAGTGACTACTCTGATGATGAATGTAGTGGAGCAGAATCCATGGAAATTGAATATATAAATGCTGTTCCCATTCCTCCACCAGAAGAAATGGATTGTGGTTTGTGCATGGCTACGAGCCTAGAATCTGTAGCCACTGTATAACTGAGAAGAAGTTTGTTTAATTCTTATTGTGTTGGAATGAAGTGAATTCCTCTGATTAACCCTTGTACTAATTGTGGAGTTTAACAATTAGTCAGCTTGTTAATATTGGTACCTTTTGAAACAAAGGATATTCTTTTGATTTCTCAATGTCTTATTTGAACCCTTGCACAGATGGGGAATAAAGCCTTGTTTTCCCTACACTTGGTTTGATTATTGAGCTCTCATAGGAAGCTGGAAATAAGTAAGACCATTCGCCATTCATGGACCTTACATTTCATCACGCTCCCTAAATAATTTCTATCGTGGAGCATGCCCATACTTCGAATGGTCACCAGGGGATACCCTCATGACAGAATGGCGTAGTTGTTTGGATTTGGACACAGTCCTAAGACATACTGGAAAGAAAAAGAAAAATTTACCAGTATTCAGCTAGAAAAAAAAAAAAGGAAAACCCTGACTGGAAGTGAAGAAACTCGGATTGGAGGAGAAAACGTGGACCGGACCGCAGAGAATCCGGAATGGAAGGCGAGGTTCCTGACTACAGTGGAGAGTGCTACTACGCAGAGCAGCACCACCCTTGCTGAGAGCTGGAGTCTACACTTCTACCAGGTAACAGGTAGAAGGGCATGACTTGAGTGGATAAGAGTTTAAAATTGAAAGGGGAAATTTAAAAGGAAAAAAAAAGGGAAGTGTAGGTCTGATTTTTGGTACAGCCACACTTGTTTTTTTTTTTTTGTTTCTCTTTGTTTTCCAGAGGATCTCATTGCCATGGAGCAGCGAGAGATGTTTAGCTGGATGGCTGCACAGTTCAGCAAGCAAGCGGAACTGGCTGCGCAAACACAGCAGCATGCAATCATGGCCATGCAGGAACATCAGAAGCCAGTCTTGCAGATGCTGAAAACCTGGCTGAGCCTTCAGCAGAAGATACAGGAAGAAGCCACAGGACATCTGAAGCAGAGCTCAGGACTGGGCAACTGTCTGGTAGGACTAGGGTCCTACGAGACTCTAACTTTGGGGAAGTTAGGGGTAAATGATGATCCAGATGACTTTCTGGACTCTTTTGAAAGAATAGCTCTTTCCGTGGGTTGGCCGGAAGAGCAGTGGTCCATTAGATTGGCAGTTTGACTCACTGGAGAGGCACTGTCAGCCTATAGGGCAATGCCCGCTTCATTAGCGAACAATTAAAGCGAGGTAACGAAGGCCATCAGGAAACGCCTGGGCCTGACTCCTCTCGTCTATAACCGTAAGCTACGTGCGGCGCACCTTGAAGTAGGTGAAACGCCGAAAACATTAGGTCACAGGCTGAAGAGTTTAGCCAAGAAGTGGCTAAGGCCTAGTGAAAAAACCATTGAAATGCTGATGGATATGATAATACTTGAGCAATTCATGACTGCAGTACCCATGTAGTATACAGAGCTTCCTTATCCTACAGAATTGTTGCACTACTGCAGAAGCTGTTGCCTTGACTGAAAGGTATTTAGAGGCTGAATTAGCTACCCAGCGTACTGGGGAGGTAGCAAAGATGGCAGTAGCGACATTCAAGCAGTCATCAGGAAGTCTCTCACAGTATAAAACACAAAATGTGAAAAATGATAAGAATGTAGAGAAAAGTCATTCTATAAGATGTTTTGGCTGTGGAAAATTGGGACATGTTATGAATGAGTGCCGAGTACGTACTGCTCTCATGGGGGAGAACAGACAAATGTTATCAGAAGGATTTGTACTTGATGTCACTGTACAAGGAGTAGCTGCCAAAGCTCTACTTGACTCTGGCATGGACCAGACAATGATTTCGCGCAAGCTCTGGTCTGTTATCAAAGAGCAAGCTACGTCCGCCCCAGATCAACCAGAGGGCAGAGTCAAGATAAAATGTGTGTATGGCGCTGCCACCTTTTGTCCTGTGTACAATTTACTGGTCAGAGTTTTGGGAATAGAAAAAAAAATGTGGATAGCTGTAGTGCCCAGATTACCTAAAGAGCTAGTCTTAGGTAGGGACTGGCCACAGTTTGAAAGAGGCCTAGAGAAGGGTCTAAACCCCAGAGAAGTTTTTGTCTCCACTCGCAACCAGACGAGTGCCTCAGAAAAACCCTCATGCTCTAGGGAAGAAAGTTTAGATGACCTCCCATCCCATGATGATTTAGTAAATACTCCTTCAGAGAGGGATAGAAAGACTAAAACCGAAAAGCGCAAAGAGAGAAAGGGACGTTCTCAAGGCAGAGCAGACTTGGAAGCAGGTGAGGAACTACCCTGGATTCCAGCAGAGCTAGTGGAGAAGTTCCCTTCATTTGCCGCAGAGCAACGAGATGACCCTGTGCTGGCACGCGCATTTGAACACGCTCAAATGAAGAGAAGTGTTTTCCCAAGATTTATAAAGGAAGAAGGGCTCCTATACAGGGAAAGTATAGACCCACGGACTAAAGATGTCCGCAAACAGCTGGTAGTCCCAAATACCTTTAAGTCTGCAGTGCTAAGGTTAGCCCATGATCGCCCAGTGAGCAGTCACAAAGGGGTACAGGGGACCCTTGACCAGATACTGGCCAGATTCTATTGGCCAGGAGTTTGTAAGGAGGTCTCATGTTTTTGTGAGTCCTGCGCCTCCTGCCAAAGGGTGACCTCCATAAGACCAACAGAGATACCACAGTTTTTGAGAAGTTTAAGAAGCCGATTAAGACGGACTTCACGTTTTGCTGAAGAAAAGCTGAAGGACAGTCAGCAAAAGCAAAAACAGTACTATGACAGAGATACCAAGCCCCTACATCTAACCGCCGGTGAGAAGGTAATAGTCTTGGTATCAGGCCCCATTCCGAATTTTGAAGCCCGATGGAAAGGACCTTACATATTGGTCAAACCACTTGGTCCAGCATCCTGTCTAATACGGGACGCAAAGGGACATGAACAAGTGTACCACATAAATGTTCTTCGACTCTGGCATGAGAGGTTAGCCTTGTTTACGTCAGCACAGAAGATGTCTAGGATTATGTGCTGTAATAAGGGTGCACATTCAGCCCGTAATATTTTAAGAGGGGGGATGTTTCATGAAGTGGGTAGCAATAAAGATGCAAACCTGAAAAGAAACCCTGTTTCTCAGAGAAATTTAGATGTGCAGTTACCTCAAGGCACAGCTAGAGGGGGCAGGAGTGATCATACAGGAGCTAATGAGCCTAAGAGAGCTAATGACTTGCACCTGGGAATGAGCCCGGGAGTGTCAAAGGAAAGATTTCTTTATAAGCAGAAGCTGAATGCTAGCAAAGGAGGAACACCTCTATTGAGGGGAACACCTCTATTGAGAGGAACAGCTCCAGGAGAAGGACAGAAGAGAGGAACATCTCAAAGGAGAGGACAGAGAGAAGGAACAGCTAAGAGGGAAGGAGCAGCTCTAAGAGAAGGAGAAGGACTTGGAGAAAGAATCCTACCTGAGCAAGCCCAAAGGAACAGAGTTCACAAAGGCGGAGTTCAGAAGGGCCAGGCTAAGCGAGCAGCTGTTCAGAGGGAGTCTGCTGGAGAAAGCACTAAGGCTAGAGAGTGTGCCACTCCCTGTTCCCACAACGTTCCTGATTCAAAAGCAGAGAGACGTATCTAGAGAACCAGAGAGATAGGTTTGGAGGAAAGCCTGCAGTCTCTGGGAAATACCAGTCAAGTTTTACCATGCACAAACCACAATCCATTTCTTCTGGTGGAGGAATGGGAACAGCATTTATATATTCAATTTCCATGGATTCTGCTCCACTACATTCATCATCAGAGTAGTCACTGTCCCTGTCTGCTACAGGTCTACGTGAAGTGTCTCTAGGCTCTTGCCTCCAATAAGACTGTGTTTTAAGTTCTCTGGGAATTTTCTGAAACCACCCTGGGAGAGAAAGCTCCACGGATTCAAACCACAGAGGCTCCAGGTATGAAAGCTTTATTCATGATACTGAATGCTTAACTCCTAGAGGCACTGTTAAAACAAATACTCAGTTTGTAAGGAATGTGGCGGGCGCGCCTCCACTAGGCGGTCGCCTAGTAAATACGGGCTCCCATCTTGTATCTTTTAGTTTTAAACATGTAGTTGTGTATAAAAGCAGTCCAAGTGGTTTTAAAGCAACACAGGATTTTTTATTGATTTTTAACTTGGTGTAGTTTAGTAACAGTCCTTTTTAGAAGATTCCAAACTCAGCAACAGAAAACAAGGATATTTTCTCCCAAATAAAATTCTTTACAAACAGTGTGTTTCAGTGGTATTATTTACAAGTAAATGTCTTTACTTCTTTCATTAGGAAATTTCTCATCTCAGAAACAACAGCTTTATTTGCAGTTAAAGCACACAACGGAACTCAGTAATTCTGTCGGCTCCCTTTAGCTGCTTCAGTTTAAAACACTTCTCAGCTGGTCAGCACAGAACTCAATTGCATCATCTACTTCTCTTCAACAGACAGAGCTTTGCAAGTTTTAGACTAAGAGATTTCCTTTCTCTCTTTTCAAAGCTTTCAGCTATCATGAACCTGAGAACTGCTTCCTGAGATTCTTCCTAGTATTTTACTTCTTTCAATCAGCAGTAACGCATAGAGCACATTCCATTTCAGAGCAAGTGGAATCCGGGTCATCTTCCTTATAATCCATCTCCATTTCTTCCTCTGCACTGCCTGATTGTGGAACTTGAATACGTTCAGGTACTTTAAGGTTTATATGCTTTAACAGCTTAAACAGTTTCTCCCATTGAACTGCCTTTCTTTCTCTTGGTAAAACATTAACAGGCTTTGTTTGCTTGGCTTTATCTACAAAACCTTTCTTCCTGTTCTGCGTGCTAGCAGGTATAACTATCTCCTCAGTATCTGAGTCAGAGTTATAAGCATTAACTCTTTCCAACTTTCCTCTCCTACCTTGGAGCTTAACTGTGGGAGTTTCACAGCTGTGACATCTGTTGGAGGTAGCGTCCTCTGAGTCAGAGCTGCTCAGGGAATCACTGCAGGATTTTCTTCCAGCTTTCCTGGGCTTTCTCAGCCTGAAGATTTGTCTTTCTTCAGAAGAAGCTGAGCCTTCCTGTTCTAGCTTTCTTACAGCCAGCCTTTTGCCCTTCTCTCTCCTAGAAGGAAAGTACTCAGCCTGTCCTCTGGCCTTTCCCCAGCTGCTGCTTCTCAAGCTGTTCCCGTGACTTCCAACACCTCCAAGGCTTCTAACAGTTCTACCGAGTCTATCACTTTCTGTTTGCTTAACCTTAAATGCTGGGCAGTGTGCCTCCCCCTCTGGCTCCATCCACAGGTGTCCCTTATCCTTACTTAGGGTTGCCATGGAGTCTGGGTGTGGCTTCAGCCTAGCTCTGCAAGCGTGGTTTCTTTCACTGCTTTTACTTTTGCACATGTGTTTAGGTGAGCCCATCCCCCTTAAAGAAGCAAATGTTCCTTTTTCCTCTATTTCCCAGGGCTGTGCTACCCTCTCCTTACCACATATCCCTCCCCTTAAGCTATTACGGGCTGGCGCCACAACCCGCGCACAGCTCGTAATATGAGATAGGGCGTCCGCGTTGGTATGGATCTTCCCGGCCCTATGCTCTATCTGGAAATCGAACTCCTGCAGGGCCATGTACCACCGCGTTAAACGAGCATTGTTGTCCTTCATCTTATTTAGCCATTTTAGCGGGACGTGATCGGTCACCAGTAAAAAATCTCCGACTGGTTAAATAAAACCTCAGCGCATTTACAGCCCATCTTATTGCGAGGCACTCGCGCTGAACCGTCGAGTACTTCTTTTCTGGAGGAGTTAGCTTGCGACTCAAAAACATCACTGGATGCTCAGACCCCTCATGCTTCTGTGACATCATGGCACCCAGGCCTGTTTCTGAAGCGTCTATTTGAATAATAAAGGGTTGACTAAAATTTACCCCGCGCAATACTGGTGCCTCACATAGTTTCTCCTTTAACAAACTAAAGGCCTGCTCCGCATCCTCAGTCCACTGCAACTGATTAGGGGCATTTTTTTAAAGCATTTCCGTTAACGACGCGGCCTTGGTCGCAAAATGCGGGATGAACCGACGATAATAGCCATCTAATCCCAAAAAGCTCCTAAGTTGTTTTTTTTGTTAAAGGTTTTGGAAACTTCTTAACGCTATCTACCTTGTCCAGTAGAGGCTTTACTATGCCCTGACCGACTAAGTGACCCAGATATTTCACCTCAGACGTGCCAAACATACATTTAGCAGGGTTTAACGTAAGTCCCGCTTGCCTCAATGCCCCCAACACAGCCTTAACACGAACTAAATGTTCATCCCACCGTGAACTATGGATTGCAATATCGTCCATATAAGCCGTCGCGTAACACTGGTGAGGGCGCAGGACCATGTCGACCAACCGTTGACATGTCGCTGCGGCTCCGTGGAGCCCAAAGGGCATCCTACAAAATTGAAAGAGCCCTATTGGGGAACTAAACGCAGTTTTGGGGTGAGATTCCCTAGTGAGGGGAATCTGCCAGTACCCCTTTGTTAAATCTAATGTGGTCAGATATGTGACTTGGCCCAAACGATCCAAGATCTCCTCGATCCTAGGCATAGGATACGTATCAAACCGGGAGATTTCATTTACTTTACGGAAATCTATGCAAAAACGCATAGATCCGTCGGGCTTGGGGACCAAAACTATCGGATTGTTCCACGGACCTCTCGACTCCTCAATCACTCCCAATTTCAACATCTCCTGTATTTGGGTTACCACCTCCCTTTGCTTCGCCTCGGGCAGTCTGTAGGGTCGCTGGCGAACTACTTCGCCCGGCGGGGTTACAATTTCGTGTGCTACCAGCCTTGTTTCTCCTGGCACAGGAGTGAGGACATCAGGGAACTCGCTTAATACTTTGGATAACTCTCCCTGCTGAGCCCAGGAGAGCCTTTCCCCGATCCTATGAACGGGTTCTGCCTTACATACCACGAGTTGCGGTCCTAGCTCATCCTCCTCCTTCCCTACACAGCTTGCAGTTAAGCCTTTTATTTCAGCTATGCCAGTGGAACCAAATCCCCTTGAGTCCCGGGTGGTAGAGGTTAACTCATCCACCTCCTCTATAGGCGGAAATCCCACCCGCTCGCAAATCAATTGGGCCACCCGATCCCCCACATTTACTTTAAAGTTCTCCTGGGAAAAATTAAACAGAAGTACCTTCAATGATCTTCTATAATCTGGATTAACGACCCCGGCGCCTACATCTATGAAGTTCTTAAGGGCAAGACCTGACCTAGGTGCAATAAGGCCATAACACCCTGGCGGTATTTCTACCCGAAGACCAGTCTCCACTATGGCTCTCCCCTGTCTAGGTATGACCACATCTATAGCACTGCAAAGATCCAGTCCGGCGGCCTGTTCCTTTGCCCGTCTTGGAACTTTAGCCTCAGGGGTGGTCCTACAGAATCGGAGCACAAACTTCTGTTTTGGATCCTTTATTTCCCTTCGAGTTTCTGTTGATTTCTCCTGGTTTACTTTCCTCCCAAACAAAGGAGTGGGTACTATTCTAACGGTATCAGTCCTGGGACGGGAAACCTTTCCTATCTTTGTTAAGGATTTCTCCCTTTCTGATGTTTCCTCTTTGGATAGGGTAGCTGCCATGCTAGCCTTTTCCTGCAGCTTTTCTGTTAATCCTTTTCTGAACTGGGACCAATCGCGGCCTAGTATGATGTCATGTGGGAGTCTAGGTACTACGGCTACCGCTATTTCTTTCCCGCTACCTAATCCCTTTATTTTGACATACTGTACAGGATAGGTGGAGGCGGCCCCATGGACACACCGGATCCTAACATGCCCTCTAGAGGATTCCTGTAAGGACTGCTGATGGGCCTCAATCTTTCTCCAAAGCCCCTGAGAAATCATGGACTGGTCAGCCCCCGAGTCTAATAAAGCTTCTGTGGGGATCCCTTCCACTTCAACTGTTAAGAGGAACCCTTCACCTGTATCTTTGGGACGGGTGGTTACAAAAGCTTTTTTAGTCTTGCAATTTCTCTTAAGATGACCTATTTCCCCACAAGAGAAACATTTCCTCTGCATGTTTATTTTATGTTACACATCCTATCCACGGGTACATTCTTTTCTTTCCTAAGGCTTGCAAATGTTGCCTTCTTTTCTAGCGCCTCCATACCTGCCTTCTTAAAAACCCCCTCTTTCTCGAGTCTTAACTTATTAGCCTCCAGAAAGCGTTCAGCCAAAGCAATGGCTTCCTGGGTGTTTTTGCAGTTTTGTAGCACTAGAAAAGTTTCCAACTTCTTAGGTAGAGCCTCTGTAAACTGCTCTAGAATTACAGCATCCAAAATAGATTCTACATCCTTAGTTTCGGGTGTAAGCCATTTACAGACCAAACTCTTTATCCTATGATAGAGAGCTTGGGGTGTTTCACCCACCTTTATCACACATGATCGCAGAAGCCTGCGATAGACCGTGGGATTTAATCCCATCCGATCTTTAATAGCGCTTTTTACTTTTTCATAATCTGTGACCAATGTCACGGGCATTGCCCTGTAGGCTGCTAGAGCCTCCCCTGTAAGGGTAGTAGCAAATCTTAATGCCCACTGTTCTCTAGGCCATCTAGCCAGTAGAGCTATTCTTTCAAATGCTTCGATGAAATCATCGACATCGTCCTCTTTGGTAAGGCGCCCACAGGAAAAAGTTCCAGCACTAGGGCTTTCCCATCCTGGAAAAACACTCTGTGCACCTGGTACTGTCTTTGCCGCTTCGGTCGCTTTCTCCTGTGTTTCAATCCATTTTGCCATCATCTGCAGTAGTGGCTGTTGTTGGGATCGGAGCATGGCTGTCACCTGTTCTTGGCTCACTGCTGCCATCTCCCTCTTTGGCGAATTGATCTGCCACCCAAGCCAGAATATCAGCAGTCTCCATCGCTGGGCTGATGCTGTGAAGACAAACAAACACACAAGAAAACACAAAGTGCAGCACTTTTTATGCTCCCCTTTCTCCCTTGGTGAGCACTAAGGTAGCCTCCCCCTTACACCAGAATCCGAGCCTTAACCCCTCTAGCATACGGGTTACCTGGCTCTGGTGCAGGACTTCGCTTTGCCACCACTTTGATACGGACTCCGGCTCCGATGCCACTCCGGATCTTCCTTCCGTTCCACCAACTCTTGTTGACACCGTCCTTTCTTGGGTCTTTCCTTGCCCTAAAAGTATGGAACTTCAAGGTGTGTACCAAGCTTGACCATAGGAAAAAGAAAAATCCAAAGAACTACGCCACCTGTGGCGGGCGCGCCTCCACTAGGTGGTCGCCTAGTGAAGACGGGCTCCCATCTTGTATCTTTTAGCTTTAAACATGTAGTTGTGTATAAAAGCAGTCCAAGTGGTTTTAAAGCAACACAGGAATTTTTATTGATTTTTAACTTGGTGCAGTTTAGTAACAGTCCTTTGTAGAAGATTCCAAACTCAGCAACAGAAAACAAGGATATTTTCTCCCAAATAAAGTTCTTTACAAACAGTGTGTTTCAGTGGTATTATTTACAAGTAAATGTCTTTACTTCTTTCATTAGGAAATTTCTCATCTCAGAAACAACAGCTTTATTTGCAGTTAAAGCACACAACGGAACTCAGTAATTCTGTCGGCTCCCTTTAGCTGCTTCAGTTTAAAACACTTCTCAGCTGGTCAGCACAGAACTCAATTGCATCATCTACTTCTCTTCAACAGACAGAGCTTTGCAAGTTTTAGACTAAGAGATTTCCTTTCTCTCTTTTCAAAGCTTTCAGCTATCATGAACCTGAGAACTGCTTCCTGAGATTCTTCCTAGTATTTTACTTCTTTCAATCAGCAGTAACACATAGAGCACATTCCATTTCAGAGCAAGTGGAATCCGGGTCATCTTCCTTATAATCCACCTCCATTTCTTCCTCTGCACTGCCTGATTGTGGAACTTGAATACGTTCAGGTACTTTAAGGTTTATATGCTTTAACAGCTTAAACAGTTTCTCCCATTGAACTGCTTTTCTTTCTCTTGGTAAAACATTAACAGGCTTTGTTTGCTTGGCTTTATCTACAAAACCCTTCTTCCTGTTCTGCGTGCTAGCAGGTAAAACTATCTCCTCAGTATCTGAGTCAGAGTTATAAGCATTAACTCTTTCCAACTTTCCTCTCCTACCTTGGAGCTTAACTGTGGGAGTTTCACAGCTGTGACATCTGTTGGAGGTAGCGTCCTCTGAGTCAGAGCTGCTCAGGGAATCACTGCAGGATTTTCTTCCAGCTTTCCTGGGCTTTCTCAGCCTGAAGATTTGTCTTTCTTCAGAAGAAGCTGAGCCTTCCTGTTCTAGCTTTCTTACAGCCAGCCTTTTGCCCTTCTCTCTCCTAGAAGGAAAGTACTCAGCCTGTCCTCTGGCCTTTCCCCAGCTGCTGCTTCTCAAGCTGTTCCCGTGACTTCCAACACCTCCAAGGCTTCTAACAGTTCTACCGAGTCTATCACTTTCTGTTTGCTTAACCTTAAATGCTGGGCAGTGTGCCTCCCCCTCTGGCTCCACCCACAGGTGTCCCTTATCCTTACTTAGGGTTGCCATGGAGTCTTGGTGTGGCTTCAGCCTAGCTCTGTAAGCGTGGTTTCTTTCACTGCTTTTACTTTTGCACATGTGTTTAGGTGAGCCCATCCCCCTTAAAGAAGCAAAAGTTCCTTTTTCCTCTATTTCCCAGGGCTGTGCTACCCTCTCTTTACCACAGGAAGAAGAAACCAGGGTGGTTTCAGAAAATTCCCAGAGAACTTAAAACACAGTCTTATTGGAGGCAAGAGCCTAGAGACACTTCACGTAGACCTGTAGCAGACAGGGACAGTGACTACTCTGATGATGAATGTAGTGGAGCAGAATCCATGGAAATTGAATATATAAATGTTTTAATTCTTATTGTGTTTGAAGTGAATTCCTCTGATTAACCCGCACTAATTGTGGAGTTTAACAATTAGTCAGCTGTTAATACTGGTACCTTTTGAACAAAGGACATTCTTTTGATTTCAATGTCTTATTTGAACCCTTGCACAGACGGGGAATAAAGCCTTGTTTTCCCTACAAAATTAAGACCATTCATAATTTCTATCGTGGAGCATGCCCATACTTCGAATGGTCACCAGGGGATGCCCTCACGACAATACACATGAGCCAGAGTTGCATCAGTATAGCTGAGCAACCTCGTTGAAGCAGGTTACTCTTTTAGTCTGGTTGGATTTGTTGGTGTCTAGTGATGTGCACAACATGATGTCATCTGCATATATGTGGTAAAAAACATTGGGCCCAATTTTCGAAGGCAGTTACACAGATAACAGCCCATGCTATCCATGTAAATGTCTTAACTGGAATTTTCCAAAGGTAATGCCTTTGGAAAATCCTGGTTAAGTTACTAATGCGCTCAGATGCTATCCGCTTAGCATCGGGATGTGTTTGGGGCATTCTGGGGCGGAGCGGAGGTGGGGAATGGCACTAAGCGGGTAGGAGTGATTTTCAAGATTGCCTGCTTAGCGCTCTGTGCCTTAAAGATAGGCGAGGAAAACCCTTGCCTGTCTTTAAGGCGCTGGGGCTAAACGGGCAGCATCAAAAATTGCTGCTACCTACTTAGCCTTGGTGGCTACCAGCCTGTGCAGCGTGACCCGGATTTTCATTTCCGTTGTCGCGGAAATGAAAATCCAAGTTAAGGGAGTCGGCAGACAGGCTAGGCGCCAATGTAGCGCATAGCCTGCCTAAATGAAAATCAGGCCCATTATGTTAAGAACATAAGAACATAAGATATGCCATACTGGGTCAGACCAAGGTCCATCAAGCCCAGTATCCTGTTTCCAACAGTGGCCAATCTAGGTCATACATACCTAGCAGTTTCCCCAAAAGACAGGTTTTCTGGATTATCTTGCAGATGGGTTGTATATAGAGGTTAAATAATAGGGCTGATAGAGAAGATCCTTGTGGTATTCCCTGATAGTGAAGATCCTTGGGTAAATGGCTAGGATGTGCTGATACCTATTTTTACCTGTTGTTTCCGGCCAGTTAGATATGATTGAATCATAGTAATGTTATCTTTAATTCCAATCTCTTGGAGTCTATATAGAAGGAGGTTGTGGCATATGGAACTGCACTGGCTCCCAATCATCTCACGCATCAAATACAAGACTATCATAAACATATTCAAGATCAAACAACATGCCTCTGCCATAAGCCTACACACACTCATACAACCTGACACAAGCACACGGCCAAGAAGAGGCACCTCCAATTGGGTAAACACCCCAAAAGACTTCACCAAGACCCGCAAAGACACCGCACAACGAGCACTCTCACTGGCTGCCCCATCCATCTGGAACTCCCTCCCAGATGACCTGAGACTAACCACAGAAATCAAGGACTTCCGAAAACAGCTGACAACCCTGTTCATCGAATACTATGGCCATACCCCCTGAACCAACATACAAGTCAGATCATCAGTCCCCCCCACCACCCCGAAACTGTATATAAGAATGTATAATAGCTCATGATGTATAATAGTGCACTATGTATATAAACCAACTCTAATCATTTCCCCGCCAACACATATACGCCACACTGTGCCCCACCCCCCCTTGATTGTTTGCCGTGGAAACCGCTTTGATTGAATGATAAGGCGGTATTTAAATACCATTAAAAAAAAAGGCAGATACAATGTCCAGGAATATCAGGATGAAACCCATTTTTGGTTTGTTGAGCCCCCTTATCCTGTCCATGAGCGCAGTGAGGAATGTCCAGTTCAAAAACCATGATGATATGGGTCAAGTGGAGCATGTTTGTCGATATGTTCCTGATGTTGATGTTGTGTGACTTTTTCTATTATTTTGTTAAAAATGGTAGGCTAGAGATTGGTCTATAAGAGCTTGGGTTTGTTCTATTCAATGATGAGTTATTTAGAATAGAGCATATTGAAGCAGTTTTGAGCTCCTTGGGCATGTATTCTTGTGATAATGATAAATATACTAGCTTGAGTATTATGGGAGAGAGTTCCTCATGTGATATCTTTACCCAACTTACTGAGCAGGGGTCGATAGCTGACATGGATGTATTCAAATTTGTTATTCTCTCTAGTTGGTTTGAGGAGATTAGCGAGAATGTTGTGCAGGAAGGGATTGCAGTGTTGAAGATGATTTGAAGATCAATGTTTGGTGTAGTATATTTTCCTGTTTTTTCCACGTAGTAGATGGCCATTGATTGTGGGTGAGGCATACTGAGGCTATATGGGATATCCTCCCTACGAGGCCTAGCAGGGCCCTCAGCAGGGACAACAGAAGAGCCAAGGTTAGTGCCAACGACACTGCCAGAAACCCCAATCTGCACTGCAGCCACAGCCAGATGGATTTTTTGACTTCTTCCTGAGAAGCATGGCTCAGCTTCCAATCTCAAGTGCCGTACCTCCACAAGTGGGTGGGCAGTTTGGTCCATTATGCCCACAGATGGCACGTCATAAAAACAGACTCCTGGGTGCTGAAGATCATCCAGGGCAGGTACCTATTGCACTTTGACCAATTGCCTCCCCCGTTCTTCCCAGGGGACTTACCCCCTCGATTCTCATCACCGGAAAATCCTTCAACAGGAGGTTCACATCCTCCTGGCTGATCTTGCCATTGAGCTGGTTCCGCCAGTTCAGGCCGGAAGAGGATTCTACTTGCATTACTTCCTGGTTCCCAATAAAACAGGGGGATTCAAGCCTATACTGGATCTTTAGAACCTCAATCAGTTGCTGGTGAAGGAAAGGTTCAGAATGGTCTCCTATGCTGTGCGATCTGCCTATGCTGTGCGATCCTTAGCACGATCGTGTTTCACCTCCCCCCACCAGAAGAAATGCTGGCAGATGACTCCAGCGCAGCTTCAAGCTGCTTAGTGGAAACATTGCCTGGGAATCTTCATTTTCTCCTACCTGGACAACTGGCTTTTAAAGGGTATGTCACCGGACGAGGTTCGGCAGTCTGCAAATCTCACCATTCAGATGCTGGAACATCTCGGCTTTGTGATCCACTATCCAAAGTCTAACCTACAGCCTTCTCAGTGCCTAGTGTTCATTGGGGCCCTCCTAGATACTACCCTAGTTCGAGCCTTCCTGCCCAAAGACCAAACCCGGTGACTCATGGGAGTGACCTACAAGGTACAATGCAGCTCCCACACTACGGCTCGTCAAATGCTCCGCATACTTGGCAACATGGCCTCCACAGTTCATGCCACCCCCCCCCCTTGCCTGCATACAGATGAGGCAGGCACAGTGGACTTTGTGCACTCAGTGTCATCATGTTTCTGGTCATCTCTGAGACAGGGAGATGGTCACCCCGCCGCTCAGGGATTCCCTGTCATGTTGGGTACAGCATGGAACCTGCTTGGGGCCTCCCCTTCCAGACCCTCTGCACCAACAGACACTGATCACAGATCCTTCAGAGTTGGGCTGGAGAGCCCATCTTGCTGGCCTGTGCATACAGGGTCTCTGGACGGTGCAGGAGAGCCTATACCAGATCAACTCTTTGGAACTCTGAACAATTAAAAATGCTTTCTGGATGTTCCAAGAGCAGTTGTCCAATCAGATAGTCCTGATTCAAACTGACAACCAAGTAGTGATGTTTTACATCAATAAGCAGGGCTGCACAGGTTCGTACCTCCTGTCAGAAACTTGGAGATTCGTGCAGAGACTTATGACAAGTTACACCAAGTGTTTGGAGATGAATGCATGAGTTGGCTCAAGTTTATGACTGGTACAAAAATTTCCAAGAGGGCCACCAAAGTGTTGACAGTAACGAACGTTCTGGAAATTCATTAACGAGAGGAATGAAGACAAAGTTGAAGCAGTGCTTGTCTTAATATGCTCAAATCATTGATTGACCATCAGGGAGCTTGCTGAGGACTTGGACATTAGTTTCGGTTCTGTACAGTCCATTCTTACTGTCTATTTGGGGATGAAATGTGTGTCTGCAAAATTCGTGCCGAAACTCCTGTCCCCTGACCAAAAAGAAGATTGACTATCTGTAGCCAAGGAGTTGTTGGAATGTGTTAAAAATTACTCAGATTTCATCAAAAAGATTATTACTGGTGTTGATTCATGGGTTTATGGTTATGACCCAGAAACTAAGGCTCAATCCTTACAATGGAAGACTTCAAACTCTCCCAGACCTAAGAAAACCCATCAGGTGAGGAGCAATGTCAGGGTCATGCTCACAGTTTTCTTTGATTACCAGGGTATTGTTCATCATGTGTATGCTCCAAAAGGCCAGACCATCAGTAAGAAGTACTACGTCCAAGTTCTGACTCGTCTGAGAGATGCAGTTCATCGTAAGAGGCCAGAGTTGCACAGGAATGGTCAATGGTTGCTTCATCACAATAACCCCCCAGCTCACGCATCCCATCTTGTCTAGTACTTCTTGGCCAAATACAAAATCGAGCAAGTCCATCAGCCTCCGTAATCATCTGACCTTGCACCCTGTGACTTTTTATTGTTTCCAAAACTGAAATTACCACTGAAAGGAAGGAGAGTTAACAACTTGGAGACCATTAAGTAAAATTCGACACAACAGCTTCACAGCATAACAAAAGAGGCATTTCAAAATTGTTTCCAGCAATGTCAGGAATGCTAGAGGATGTGAGTTTTATCAGAAGGAGACTTCTTTGAATGAGACTGAGTGCAATAACTGCCAGTGTTATACTTCCTGTGATATTGTACATATCTTGATATGTTTTGATCACACCTCATAGTCAGTCTACTCTGGTGCTCATCAGATGAAGCTGAATTGTCTGCTTTGTTTGGCCAACATTTACTAAAGGACATGGGCACACAATAACCTACAGCATAAAATTAGAGTTGTAGCATCTGAGTAGATTGACTACAAAGACATTGTCTGCACCTTTAGTGGAACACTGGTTAACTTCAGGACATTGTATTGAGGATTTAAAATGGAGAGTAACCAAAAGATGTGAATATCGGTAGGATGGTGCTGAAAGAGAACAATTGCTTAATTATCATGAACAATCTTGGATTTTCTGTGTAAATACTCTCTCTCCTAATGGCCTGAATTTGGAGGTTGAATGGCTTTGTTTGTTATAATTCTCTCTAGGTTCATGCTTTTCATGTGACTTTTGAACTGCATTAAACACTGGTGCCATGTTTCTTTACTTTCAGATGTACTATTAAATGTTTTCTAACTTGACTCCTGGTAATAGCTATGGTTTTGGGAGTTTTTGTGTGGCCTTCATGGGAGAGAAGAGACCCCTGAAGAAAAAGGTGGTTACGTCACCTTCGAAATATGATATACTGTCATGATGGTATTGACATGTTGATTTTTATTATATTATGGCTGATCTTTGGACTTAACCTCAAGAAGATTCATTGTTTCATTTTTATTTTGATTTTTAAATGTTTTTGCAAGAGTAGATGAAATTTTAGTACTGACAATGTGATTTAGGAGTAGCACAAGCTCTCCTATAAGACACTGATGGTCCTATAAGCAAACATTGATTTATCTGCCTGGTTCTTTTATGGACTGTAAGATTTTTATCCTGACACGATGAGAAATGCTCCTTTTCTTTAATGTAATATGCTATCCATCTTTGTGACAGGTCACCCACCAACTGTGACTTCCTTTAAACCTCTGACAAATTGCCTACAAACAGCAGCACAGTCAAATAGCTCACAGAAGTAGTGTCTTTATTCTCTGCCATCCCATAGATACCTACTTACCAGCTGCACATGTTACTGTTTTTTTTCTCTCAATAATGCTCCATTACTCCATGAACTCCTTTGTGAGAACATACTTAACTTTCTGGCTGAAATACTTGTTACATTTCTATTGCCCTGCAATTTCCAGCTGTCTCATTTCTTTTCTGTCTTATTCCATTTCCTCTTGTTTTTCATTACAATGTCACCTTTATCTCTTCTCTGGATGGCTACAGTTATGGTCAACATTATTGGCATCCTTGCATTTTAGGTATGTTGTATACAGTATGGTGAGAAAAAATTGGAACTATTCCAACTGTATATCGTCATAATATTTTAATAATATGTTCAAAGGTATACAACAATAAAAGAAAATCTGTGAAACTTAGACATAGTAATTTCTGAGAAACAAACAAAATATGATCTGGACAGGATTAATGGCGCCCTTCACTAATATTTGGTTGTACAACCCTTGGCAGTGATGAAAGCCTCTAAACATTTCTTGTAGCCATTTATAAGTTTCATACATCTCTCTGTTGGTAGTTTCTCCCATTGTTCAACTTTGATTTATTCCAGCTCATGAATGTTTCTAGGGTTCCTTTTACCAATGGCAGATTTAAGCTCTTTCCAAAGGTTCTTGATTTCAATGAGATCAGGACTCATTGCTGCCCAGTTTAAAACAGTCCATTTTTTTTCTTTTTAACCATTCTTTTGTATTTTGGGTGTATGTTTTGGGTCATTGTCCTGCTGGAGGACCTTTGACCCAGAACTAGCTTTCTGATACTAGGTAACACATTTCACACCAAAATACCTTGGTAGTCCTCTGACTTCATGATTCCTTTAGTATGTTCCAGGCCTCCAGTTCCTGAGGCAGGAAAATAGCCCCACAACATTATGGAACTTACACCATATTTAACTGTAGGAAGGTTATGAGGGTTTTTTTCCCCTTATAAGCTTCATTTCTTCACCTGCATTGCCAAAGAGCTCGAGTTTGGTTTCATCTGTCCACAGAACATTTTCCCATAAGGATTGTGGTTTTTCAAGGTGGGTTTGGGCAAAGATCAGGTGTGCCTTTTTATGTCTGTTTTTGAGCAGTGGGGTCCTCCTTGGCCTTCGCTTATGAAGTCCTTCTTTGTTTAGTGCACGGCATATGTAGATCAGGAACTGGTTAAAAGATGGACAACAGAGGGTAGGGCTGAATGGCCAATTTTCCCAATGGAGAAAGGTGAATAGTGCATTACCCCAGGGATCTGTGTTGGGTCCGCTGCTTTTAACATATTCATAAATGACCTAGAAATGGGAATAACGAGTGAGGTTATCAAATTTGCAGATGACAGAAAACTATTCAAAGTTGTTATAAACCATGAGGATTGTGGAAAATTGCAAGAGGATCTTGATAAATTGGAAGACTGGGCATCCAAATAGCAGATGAAATTTTATGTGGACAAGTGCAAAGTTATGCACCTAGGCAAGAAAAACCCAAACTATGGTTACACGATGCAAGGTTCCACATTAGGAACCACCACCCAGGAAAAATATTTAGCCGTCATTGTGAATAACATGTTTAAACCCTCCGCCCAGTGTGCAGCGGCGGCCAAGAGAGCAAATAGAATGCTAGGTGTCATAAGGAAAGGAATGGAGAATAAAACAAAGGATATTATAATGCCTCTGTATCGTTCCATGGTGCAACCGCACCTTGAATATTGTGTGTAATTCTGGTTGCCGTATCTTAAAAAGGATATAGCGTTATTAGAAAAGGTATAGAGAAGAGCCACCAAAATGGTAAAGGGAAGGAAGGATACCCCTATGAAGAGAGGCTAAAAAGGTTAGGGCTCTTCAACCTGGAAAAGAGACAGCTGATGGGAGATATGATAGAGGTCTATAAATTAATGAATGGAGTGGAACGGGTAAACGTAGTTCGAATGTTTATGCCATCAAAATATAGGAAGACTGGTTGGCATGCAATGAAGCTACAGGGTAACCTATTTAAGGCTAATAAGAGAAAATATTTTTTCGCTCGACGTGTAATCAAACTCTGGAGTTTGCTTCCGGAGGATGTAGTAAAAGCTGTTAGTGTAGCTGGGTTTAAAAAAGATTTGGACACATTCCTGAAGGAAAGGTCCATAAACCATTATTAAAGGGGACCCAGAATATCCACTGCTTGACTCAATACAAGCATTGTGGAACCTGTGTCTTCTGGGGCAAGTGCTTGATACTTGTGATCTAGATTGGCCACTGTTGGAAACAGGATACTGGGCTTGATAGACCTTGGTCTGACCCAGTATGGCATATCTTTCTTATGTTCTTTTGTTCTTAACCTTGCTGTCAATGTGGAACATTGCCATATTGGGTTGAATTTCCATTTCAATGAGTATCAGCTCTGCTATCTCTGCTGTTAGTATAACTCCACATAATTCCAGTGATGGTGTGGCAGGCTATGGCCTAGAGTAGTCTGCAAATATGAAAAGCCTGTAAGTTAGGCCTGGATCCCAACCCCCATTATAGCTAGAATAGAACCAAAAATCTGTGAAAAATGAGAAAATTGTTTTAAACTGCTTAATAAGAAGTTTTACATGAATTCATAAGTCTTTCATTATTCTCTTGTGTGCAAAAGAAAGAAATGTTTCAATACATGCATTCCTGGAGCTAGAGACGACCTTGCAGTAGAGAAGTATCAAACCTAGAAACTGAACCATTGTTAGGACAGTCCTAAGGGAGGGAGCTGGGTGCTAGTCCCAGGAGGGATCTCTGATTGGACAGGTGCAGGGGGCGTTGGAACCAATAGGAAGTTTGCATGTATCAAGCTGGAACCAATAGAAAGTTCTCATGTATCAAACAAGAAAAGGTATAAATGAGTATGTCTCTGTAAAAACTTTGCTCAGTTCCTTTTGAAGCTTTGACTAACTGAGCCATGTGCACAATAAATTGACTTGGATCTTTTGAACTGACTCCTGGTTTTATTTATTGCATGCTTATTAGCTGCTACATATTCTTGGTGCGTTGGGCCGGAATGTGCGAGCAGGGGATGGTATGCAAGTGAATATACCACGACTTCTCGCCTCAAAGGTTTGGTCCGGTTGGAACCATGTCTGTCCGACTGCAGGGGAATTCTGAGGCGGCGCCGATCCCTTTGTATCGGAGAGGGTTCCGCCTTGCCTCGGCGGGCCACTGGGTCCAGCTGGCCAACACCTCAGAACCCGAGGGGACTCCAGGATTCAACCCAAGAACTGGTTTGGTATCAGGAACTGGATCTGGTGAGTAGATATTTTCTTGTTTAAAAGTCAGTGCAGCCTGGGAAAAAAGTCTTGCATAAGTATGCGCAAGACTGATTTGGTATAGACTAACTGGGAAAATCTCGCATGGGTATGCGCGAGACAAGAGAGATTGATCACCTCTCATAAGGGCGGTCCTAGTAGACCCCGCATGAGTATGCGCGGGGGGAAGCCATCGACCCTTCTTGTTGGGAATAGTCAGTTAGTCAGAAAACCTGGGCACTTGAAAAATGATTTTTGTGATAATATGATTGCCTGTGTGATTGAGAGGTCTTGAAATACAGACCGAGTGAGAGTGGACTTCTGAGTAGCGCAGTTCCTGGCCAGGCGACTGTGCCCAGGTCGCGAAAAGGAGGAAGCGTTTGGTGTTTGTCTGTCCTTCCTCTGTGTTTTTTTTGTATCTGATTTCTGTTACCTGTGGAAACTGCGAGTTTCCCTTCTGGTATAATGTGAGATTATTCTGTTGGGTAATTTGTGGAACAGTTTACCGATTAAGAAATAGTATTAAGCAGAAAAGAAGACAGAAGGAAACAAGCTCAGGAGTCACTTTTTCAGTAAAGAAGCTGTCTCATTCATTCCTGTTTTTTCCTTCCGCACAGCCTGAAACTGGCTAGCGGAGAGAGAAGAGGCGTGTCTGGAGAAAGGAGTGTGTAGTATCTTTTAACCCTGTGAAGGCTTAATCTCAACACTTTGCAGCTGGGTTAATTTGTGCTTATTTCAGGAAAATTGTACCTGTTTTATTCAATATGTTCTAATAGTGATGTTCCTTCTGCTATGGTCATGTATTATATATCATTTAATAAGAATGTTTAGTCAGGATTGTGGGTCCTGACAGTTTTGGGCTTAGCCTGGAAAGGGTTAAGTTCTTATTAATCCCTTTCGAGTTCCTGTACTTGTTACGGACCAAGTGAAAAGGATTTCTGTAAAGCTATAGGTATAATGCATTTGTGGGCTTAGCCTTGTCTTGTGTTTTTTATGTGTTCAAATCTTTAGCAAGCACTGTAATGGTTCAAACAGAAACTGCTTTTGTTTTCCCTTTGCCCTACGAAGTAAAGGTTAAGAACCCTGACAGGACTATGAAGCATTCCGAGCCAGTAGATACCAGATTGCAAAGTGATTTAAATCCTGAGTGAATAAGGAGTTCATCGTGCTTGAATTCTAGTTCCTGATATACTACGGCAAGCACCTCATAGAAGACATACTTATTGTTAATAAAAATAAAAAAAGGAAGAAAAAGGGGTGTATATGTATTCTAGATATCCACCCACTTTATGAAAAAAGTATCCGGAATGTCTTGTGAATATCTGCTTCCTAAACTGTAAGATTTAAAGTAATTTCTTTTGCAGAGACATTGTTCCGCTTAAATGCTGATTACGGCTGGCAGTTAGTTTCCATGCTAAGTAATTTCATTCCAGTCATACGTAACAGATATGTGGCCGTCATGTTAGGAGCCATAGTTCTTTCTATTGGATTTGTTGTTATAACATGTTGCAAAATAATAGTTTTATATTTTAAGGACTTTATCTAAATTGTTCTTATTTAGAATGAGCACACACATCCATTATTTTTAGTCAATAAGAAAATATAGCCTGACTGCCCACCCCCTCTGTCTGTTGTCAAATACATCACCATGGGGGGGGGGGGGGTCAGAGTCCACGCAGATTTTGTTGAAATGTATGACTAGGAATTTTAGCAAGGGCTTTGCAGGAGACTACAGACTTAAAATGTCTCCGTCCCTATTAGAAATGCTCTGTGAAAGGGGGTGGCCGGTGTTAGCTACTTCATGGCCCCGTAGTTTCCCGTGTTCATCAGATTGTACAGAAAATGTTCCCTGATCAGTTCCCCTACATAGACTCCTGGTTGAATGTTTGTGAGGGAAAAAAAAAACAAAACCTGCCCGTTTATTATCTTTATAGGCCAGTTCCCTCAGCTCTGCCACCACCCCGGGCAGAGCCTGGGGCAGGGGGGGACACCTCCCTGCAGATGTACCCCAAGTAGTTCACCAGCCACCTCCGCAGCACGAGGACGTGTACACCCCCTCTTGACCGAAAGCCTCGGCACAGTTTAAAGTACTCCGAGTGGGCCACAGTCCACCGATGACACTACAAGCAGGGATTCATTTGCCAGTTCAGGGTCACTCACAGCCAGTGCCCGAGAACATGAAGTGGAACACAGACAGTCCCGATTGTCGTATACTTTCAGAAGTACAACTACCAGTAAAAGGGAGGGTCACGTTATCCCATTGCGCTAGGTCCACCCATGCGATCCAGCAGCCCAGGAGAATTTGTGTATGGTAGATGCAGTTTTTGTCAGTCAGTCCCAGAGAGATATTAGACGAAAATTACAGAAAATGAATGGATTTGCGGGTATGAATACAGCACAGTTAATGGAAGTTGCTCAGAATGTTTTTGTGAATTGTGAAAATGAATGTGACAGAGAAAGTGAACATAAGATGAAGAAGAAAACAGATCTTCTTGCTGATACTTTAGTTGAATGACGTGGAGGAGGTTTTCCTAATCGAAGGAGCTGAGGACGTGGAAGGGGTCATGAAAATGATCGGGCCCCACTGGTTGCGAATCAGTGCGCCCATTGCAGAGAAGAAGGACATTAGGGAAGTGAATACCCGCATCTTGACTCCACCCCCAGGAAGGGAGGAGGGAGCATTTGGAGAACAGAAGGTTGATTTTAGAGTCATGAAAGAATAAACCGAGCACAGTGTTCCAGCAAGAGAGGGAAGCAGCTATAGAGTGAGTGGCAGCTGAAGAGGGCTACAGCATGGATGAAGACTAGGCCAGACCGGGCTCCAAGTTTCCCTGGGTCCCCAGGAGCCTATGGTCAGTCTGAAAATAGGGGACAAATATATGGACTTTATGGGGGATACAGGAGTAGAATACAAAAGCCAGTAGCCCCTTTGTTTTCTCGATGCATCACCATTGTCAGAGCTACTGGGGCTAAGGCCACAAGGCCTTTCCTGCAGAACCGCATGTGTGAACTAGGGGGACAGAAAATAACGCACCAGTTCTTGTATATGCCTGAATGCCCTATTCCACTTTTGGGCCGAGATCTGCTTGCCAGCGTCCAATCAAAGAGCTTTTGGAAGCATCCCACCACGCCTGAGTGCTGCCTTCCCGCCTTTCCAACTGCCTCTCCTCAGTTTTCATTTTTCCACGGAGCCGGCAGGACGTCCTCCTGTCACCGCAGAAAATTCTTCTTTTATTTCTTTATTTTTCTTGTGGTCGCGGCTGTCTTCCCGACGCCACCGGTACCGCCGGTGTTTTCTTTTCTTGTAAAATCTTCCTTTTTCAGGGAATATTTTTTCTTCATAGTGTCTCACGGTATCTTAGGCCTTTTAGGCCTCTTCTTTTTCCTTCATGGAACCGCCAGCCACTTTCTCCAAGAAATGTTCAAACTGTGGTGGTACAACTTTATTTTTAGACCCTCGACGTCGGTGTCTAACCTGCTTGGGTCCTGACAATAGTTTGGTGAGAAGAAGTCTTCAATATCGAGGTTCCCTCGATACACGGTTTCCCTCCAGTTTTGGGTCACCGTCCCCTTCTTCTTCTACACAAGATCAGGTAACCCACAAACAGTCTGTTAAGACTAGCCAGCCCTCGAGTGGTAGGTCTCATGCACAGCATGTAGACGGCTCCGGCCTTGCCCTCGAGGGCCTACTGGCTTCAAAACCCCGGCGGGAGTCTTCGGTCTCCAAAGCGTATAAGGGGTTTCAGGTTGTTCCTGGGGTTCACCCCTCACAGAACATACCTGAGCCGTGTCCGGTGGTGGCATCGGCGCCGACGGAGCCCCCATGCGGAGCAATTCCCCAGCTTTCAAAGAAAGCCTTTGGGAATGCATCGCGCATGCATGATCCCCTTCCCGCCCAAGGCTACCATCTTGCTCAGTCTCCCTTTTTCTGCGGAGCCCAACGGACGTAGTCCAACTTCCCTCATGGAAAAAGTGCGTCAAAACTCCTGAAGATTTTTTTTCTTCAGCCCGGTTTGACACCGATTCCCTTTCCCACCTCGGATTTGGTACACCGGTATCGAGTCCTGTCTTATTTTTCATTTTTGTCCTTCGTGACTAGCGTTCACGCTTTTTTTCTTTTTCACTGGCAGCCCGGTCATTTGACCTCGCAGGGGCCCTTTTTCCTCCGATGGCTGCCAGCGGGTTTAAAAAGTGTGATTGGTGTAAAAAATTAATGTCCCTCACCAACACACATGACTGCTGTCTCTGCTGCCTCGGGACCGGCCATGACCTGAAGGCCTGTGGCCCGTGCAGCAAAATGTCCTCTAAGGCACTTAGAAGTAGGCAGCAGTAGCGTGAAAGGATTTTCTCAGAGTCTGAATCCACCTGGGTCTGGACCTCGTCAGAAGCCTTGACGTCTCAGGAGCTGTCTGACTCCGAGCATCGTCGTGGGTCTTCTGAGCAGGGGTCTCCCTCACGGGAACATCGGAGGAAGAAGAAACCTGCAAGGGCATCGTCGTTGGATGCCTCTGATCAGCCTGGGCCCTCGCGGGCCAGGTTGCTGAGTCCTGACCGCTGCCCCAGGTCCTCGGAGCCGGAGCGCCCTGCTAAAGTACCTCGCACTGAGCCGGAGACGCCGAGGAAGGTAATTGCTGCTGTTCTCATTGACTCTCCTCCGGGAGAACCGGCATCGGGCCCGATGGCGTCGGGACCCGAGCCAGAGGCTGCGGAGTGTTCTGAGCTCGGTCTCAGGATGACGGCCTTGGAGCGCAGCATGTCTGCCTTCATGGAGCAGCAGCGGGCACTGATGGCCGGTCTCACCGGTCCATATGCCCTGACCACCGGGACCTCAACGTCCAAGTCGACCCCGGAGGCCGAGCCAATCCTTGAGACTCTTCGAGCTTGAGTCGATCCTCGGCCAAGGTCTCCCTCAACCTCCTGTTTGGGACCGAGGTCATCGACGCCACTGCCCTCAGCTAGGCTCTCTGCTGGCCTCTCCGAGGAACCCTTGCAGCGTTTCAAGAACTTGTCCACGAGGATTTGGGAGTGCTCGAAATTTATGTCTTGAGCAGCCTATGATGGCTTCGAGGCTTTGGCCTGGGTAGCCGCAGCCGGCATCGGTGCCCGACACCAGGCATGGCTAATGTCGCCAGACCTAGAGCCATGTGTTCAGGACAAGTTGGTCGATGTCCCTTGCTGAGGTGACAACCTTTTTGGCAAACCTATGACTGAAAAGGCTGCTGAAATCGAGACTGAGTACTTGACCCGGACAAGACTCTCCAAAAAGACTTCTGCTCCTTCCAAAAAGAAGGGCCCAGGTAAAAAGTCCTTTTTCGCGAGGAAGGGCACTGCTTACCGCAAGTACCCCACTCACCAGGCCTCCCCGGCTCCCCAGCAGGGGCAGCAGGCCAAGGGACAGGGGCATGGCCCGCGTAAGCAGAAAACCCCCAAGCCCCAGGCACCGGCTCCTTCCCAGCCGGTAGGGGGTTTTTGACTGTCACAGCATAGTCTCTCTCCAGCCAAGGGTGAGGCTTTGCACAGGAGGAAGGTTGGCACTCTACTCCCACAGGTGGCCTGCAATCACCACTGATGCCTGGGTCTTACAAATAATCTAAAATGGCTATTTGCTCCACTTCAACCAATTACCTCCCTCCTACTTTCCAGGAGAGCCTCTCAGGCCCCCTCTACACAGGAACCTCCTCTTACAGGAATTGGCCGGTCTTCTAGAGGATCAGGCGGTGGAGCCAGTGCCCCACAGCCTGCTAGGACAAGGCTTTTACTCCAGGTATTTCCTGATACCAAACAGAACAGGAGGCCTCAGGCCCATCCTCGACCTGCGAAACTTAAACAAGTTCCTGGTGAGGGAAAAGTTCAAGATGCTTTCCCTTGGAATATTGCTGCCTTACCTCTACCAGGGAGACTGGCTATGCTCTTTAGACCTGAAGGATGCTTATATGCACATCCTCATACATCCAGACCACAGACAATATCTCAGATTTGTAGTGGGAGGAAACCATTTTCAGTACAGAGTACTTCCATTCGGCCTAGCCTCTGCCCCCAGAGTGTTTACCAAATGTCTGACGGTAGTAGCGGCCTTCCTCAGAAACCAGGGAATTTGTGTCTTCCTGTACCTGGATGACTGGCTCATCAGGGCTCCAGCACCTCAAGAAGCCCAACAGACCACAGCTCGCACTATCAATATACTGCAGCATCTTGGCTTTGTCATAAATCAAACAAAGTCCACTTTGCTCCCCACTCAAAATTTAGAGTTCATAGGGGCAAGTTAAGACACCCTTCAAGCGAAGGCTTACCTGCCAGAGGGCAGGGCATAGAGGCTTCTGGAGCTGGTGCAACAAATCAGCCAGAAGTCTCAGATATCAGCGAGGCACTTTCTACGCATTCTAGGACACATGGCCTCCATGGTTCATGTGACCCCAAATGCCCATCTCCACATGAGGACAGCTCAGTGGTGCCTCAGAGATCAGTGGAGACAATCCACAGGAAGACTCCGAGACAGGATCAGAGTGTCCAAACGACTACTGAAGTCGATGACCTGGTGGCTTCAGCCATCCAACCTGCTCGAGGGAGTGCCTTTCCAGCCTCCCTCATACAGAAGAGTGCTGATGACAGACGCATCTCTGCTGGGCTGGGGAGCCCATTGCCAGGACTTATGCACTCAAGGGTTGTGGTCTCCTCAAGAGAAGACGCAACAAATCAGCCTCTTAGAACTCCGGGCGATACGCCTAGCTCTTCAAACCTTCTCTCATGTTCTCTCACATCAGTCTGTCTTAGTACAAACAGACAACCAGGTGACTATGTTCTACGTGAACAAGCAGGGAGGGACAGGGTCCCACATCCTGTGTCAGAAGACACTGGACCTCTGTTCTTTGCAATCCGACAAGGTATGTCTCTCAAAGCAGTTTACCTGCTGGGTCAGGAGAACTTCCTAGCAGACAAGCTAAGTAGGATTCTCCAACCTCACGAGTGGCAAGTGAATCAGGAAGTAGGCCAGCAGATCTCCCAGTGCTGGGGACATCCGGTCATAGATCACTTTGCCAGTCCGCAGAATCATCAGTTGCACAATGTTTGCTCCAGACATCCACACCCCCAAAGGATGGCTGCAGATGCTTTTCTGATTTCCTAGTCCGTGGGCCTCCTGTATGCGTTTCCTCCCATGCCTCTGGTGAACATAAGTGAACATAAGATATGCCATACTGGGTCAGACCAAGGTCGATCAAGCCCAGTATCCTGTTTCCAACAGTGGCCAATCTAGGTCATACGTACCTAGCAGTATCCCCAAAAGACACAGGTTCCACAATGCTTGAATTGGGTAAAGCATTGATATCCTGGGTCCCTTTTTAATAATGGTTTATGGACCTTTCCTCTAGGAACTTGTCCAAACCTTTTTTAAACCCAGCTACACTAACAGCTACATCCTCCGGTAACAAATTCCAGCGTTTGATTAAATGTTGAGTGAAAAAATATTTTCTCTTATTTGTCTTAAATAGTTTACCCTGTAGCTTCATTACATGTCCCCTAGTCTTTCTAAATTCTGATAGCGTAAACAATCGATCTACGTTTACCCATTCCACTCCATTCATTAATTTATAGACCTCTATCATATCTCACCTCAGCCGTCTCTTTTCCAGGTTGAAGAGCCTTAACCTTTGTAGCCTCTCTTCATAGGAGTAGCCTTCCATACTCTTTACCATTTTGGTGGCTCTTCTCTGTACCTTTTCTAATAACGCTATATCCTTTTAAAGATACGGCGACCAGAATTGCACACAATATTCAAGGTGCGGTCGTACCATGGAACGATACAGAGGCATTATAATATCCTTTGTATTATTTTCCATTCCTTTCCTTATGATACCTAGCATTCTATTTGCTTTCTTGGCCGCCGCTGCACACTGGGTGGAGGGTTTTAACATGTTATCCACGATGACTCCTAAATCTTTTTCCTGGGTGGTGGTTCCCAATGTGGAACCTTGCATTGTGTAACCATAGTGTGGGTTGTTCTTTCCTAGGTGCATAACTTTGCACTTGTCCACATTAAATTTCATCTGCCATTTGGATGCCCAGTCTTCCAATTTATCTAGATCCTCCTGCAGTTTTCCACAGTCCTCTTGGGTTTTAACAACTTTAAACAGTTTTGTGTCGTCTGCAAATTTGATAACGTCACTAGTTATTCCCTTTTCTAGGTCATTTATGAATATGTCAAAAAGTAGCGGACCCAGTACAGATCCCTGGGGTACTCCACTATTCACCTTTTCCATTGGGAAAATTGGCCATTTAGCCCTACCCTCTGCTTTCTATCTTTTAACCAGTTCCCAATCCACAATAGTACACTGCCTCCTAGCCCATGACTTTTTAGTTTTGCCAAACGTCTCTGATGAGGGACCTTGTCAAAGGCTTTCTGAAAGTCCAGATACACTATATCAACTGACTCACCTTTGTCTACCTGTTTATTCACACCGTCAAAAAAACATATCAGATTTGTAAGACAAGATCTTCCTTGTCTAAAGCCATGTTGGCTGTCTCCCATTAGGCCATGACTATCTACATGCTGTGTAATTTTGTTCTTTATGATGGTTTCTACCATTTTCCCTCGTACTGACGTCAGGCTCACCTTTCTGTAATTTCCCGGATCACCCCTGGAACCTTTTTTAAAAATTGGCGTTACATTGGCGACCTTCCAATCTTCAGGTATTACAGATGATTTTAATGAAAGTTCACAGACTACTAATAGCAGGTCTGCAATCTCATATTTCAGTTCTTTCAACAATTTTGGATGTATAGCATCTGGTCCAGGTGATTTGCTACTATTCAGTTTATCAAATAGTTGTAATACTTCTTCCCGGTCTAGCGATATTTCTCTCAATTCCTCTGCAGTATCACCTTTAAATATCACTTCAGTCTTGGGTAACATCCCTACATCTTCCTCAGTAAAGACCGAAGCAAAGAATTCATTCAGTCTCTCCGCTATAGCCTTGTCTCCTCTTACTGCCCCTTCTACCCCTCTATCATCTAATGGTCCAATTGACTCTCTCACAGGCCTTTTGCTATGAATGTACTTGAAAAAGTCTTTATTTTGTGTTTTGCTTCCATAGCAAGTTCCTTCTCAAATTCTCACTTTGCCTGCCTTATCAGTGCTTTGCATTTAACTTGCCAGTGCTTGTGCTGTTTCCAGTTTTCATCATTTGGCTATTTTTTCCATTTCCTGAAAGATGCTTTTTTG
This sequence comes from Ichthyophis bannanicus, assembly GCA_033557465.1. Lineage (NCBI taxonomy): Eukaryota > Metazoa > Chordata > Amphibia > Gymnophiona > Ichthyophiidae > Ichthyophis > Ichthyophis bannanicus. The sequence goes on from CM066033.1 coordinate 353,804,200, forward strand.
GCAGCAACAGCCTCTCTGACCTCACCTTTAAACCATGCTGGCAGTTTTTTGGACTGGTGGCCCGGGCTCTATTCAGAATCCTTCGGGACAAGGCCTCGATCATCCTGGTAGCCCCAAGATGGCCAAGACAACCTTGGTTTCCGCTTCTCCTCCAGCTGGCAGTGGAAACCCCACTCCCTCTGGGGTCACAGCCCGACCTCCTGTTCCAGGAGCAGTGCTCTATTTTACACCTCAACCTCAGGTCCCTCAACCTGATGGCATGGCTGCTGAAAGGGTAGTGCTGGCTTCTCTCCTCCTGCCTAAGAATGTGGAAGAAGTGCTACTGGCCTCAAGGAGGCAGTCCACTAGGAAAACCTATGCCTTCAATTGGCGTAGGTTTGAAGTATGGTGTAACCAGCACAACGAGAACCCTTTCTCTTGTCTAGTACTAGTAGTATTACAGTACTTGCTTCACCTCTCAGAATTAGGCCTCAAGTCTAACTCTAAGAACATAAGAACATAAGATATGCCATACTGGGTCAGACCAAGGTCCATCAAGCCCAGTATTCTGTTTCCAACAGTGGCCAATCTAGGTCATATGTACCTAGCAGTTTCCCCAAGGGACACAGGTTCCACAATGCTTGTATTGGTTCAAGCATTGATATCCTGGGTCCCTTCTTAATAATGGTTTATGGACCTTTCCTCCATGAACGTGTCCAAACCTTTTGTAAACCCAGCTACACTAACAGCCTTTACTACATCCTCCGGTAACAAATTCCAGAGTTTGATTACACGTTGAGTGAAAAAATATTTTCTTTTATTAGTCTTAAATAGTTTACCCTGTAGCTTCATTGCATGTCCCCTAGTCTTTCTATATTCTGATAAGGTAAACAATCGATCTACGTTTACCCGTTCCACTCCGTTCATCAATTTATAGACTTCTATCATATCTCCCCTCAGTCGTCTCTTTTCCAGGTTAAAGAGCCCTAACCTTTTTAGCCTTTCTTCATAGGAGTATCCTTCCATCCTCTTTACCATTTTGGTGGTTCTTCTCTGAACCTTTTCTAAAATCGCTATATCCTTTTTAAGATACGGCGACCAGAATTGCACACAATATTCAAGGTGCTGTCTCACCATGGAACGATATAGAGGCATTATAATATCTTTTGTTTTATTTTCCATTCCTTTCCTTATCATACCTAGCATTCTATTTGCTCTCTTGGCCGCTGCTGCACACTGAGCCGAGGGTTTCAACATGGTATCCACAATGACGCCTAAATCTTTTTCCTGGGTGGTAGTTCCTAATGTGGAACCTTGCATCGTGTAACCATAGTTTGGGTTGTTCTTCCCTAGGTGCATAACCTTGCACTTGTCCACATTAAATTTCATCTGCCATTTTGATGCCCAGTCTTCCAATTTATGAAGATCCTCTTGCAATTTTCCACAATCCTCTTGGGTTTTAACAACTTTAAATAGTTTTGTGTCATCTGCAAATTTGATAACCTCACTCGTTATTCCACTTTCCAGGTCATTTATGAATATGTCAAAAAGCAGCGGACCCAGCACAGATCCCTGGGGTACACCACTATTCACCTTTCTCCATTGGGTCTCTGTCCGGGTCCACCTGAGTGCTCTGTCGGCACACCACTCTCCAGTGGAAGGACAACCTCTGTCGGTTCACCCCTTGGTGTCCAGATTCCTCAGAGGTCTACTTCTGCTAAAACCCCTGCTCGTCCCCCAGCAACCGACTGGGATTTGAATGTGGTCTGCAACAGCTTACCCGCCCACCTTTTGAGCCGATGTCTGCTTGCCATCTGTGCTTCCTCTCCTGGAAGATGCTCTTCCTGGTGGCACTCATATCGGCCAGACGCGTGAGTGAGGTACAAGCTCTTGTCTCAGAAAGACCGTACACACGGTTTTATAGGAACAGGGTGGTCCTGCGCACCCACCCTGTTTCTTCCAAAAGTGGTCTCTCCATTCCACCTCAACCAAGAAGTGGTTCTTCCGACATTCTTTCCCAGACCGCATGCCAGCTGGACAGAGGGTGTGCTGCATACCCTTGATTGTAAGAGGGCACTAGCCTTCTACCTGGAACGTATGCGGGGACATCAAAGGGCTACCCAGTTCTTCGTCTCTTATGACCCCAGTAAACTGGGGCTACCTGTCTCCAAGCGCACATTGTCTACCTGGATGGCAGACTGCATTGTCTGGGCGTACAGTGCGGCCGACCTCCCATTGCAGGGTCGCGTCACGGCCCACCATGTCAGGGCTAAGGCCGCATCAGTGGCTCACTTCTGCCGGGCCGCAACCTGGTCTTCAAGCCAGACTTTTGCAGCCCATTACTGCTTGGATGGAGAGTCCCGACAGGACAGTACTTTTGGCCAGGCAACTCCTACCCTCTGGCCCTCTGGTGCCAGGCAGGGGCGGCCCAAGGGGGGTGCGGAGACTCGGTGCGGGGCCTCATTTGCATAAGTGGCCTTATTTGCATAAATATTTGCATAATGTTACCATACACTAACTTTTAGTAATCATGTCTCTTAATGAGTGTATGGATAAAGAAAGACTAAAAGATTTCTACATTACTATAATCCAGTGCCAACCGCCAGGCACATTAGGAACTACTACAAACGCTGCCCATTTAGAACCCATAGCAAACCCGCCGTATCCTGACAGCATTACCAGGACTCACAAAGCACCATACCCTACCTATCAAAAGGCAACACTGCAAATATTAAACCAATACATTTCAGAGAATACTGGGGAAAGAGAACAAGTGGCAATGTCAAATAGGAATTACATAAACAGAATACCTCAGCTCAGTTACACATGCAGAACATAGACCATCACCAAACAAGGAATCACAATTTAGAAACAGGAAGGCAATAATTAAACTGGGAACCCCAAAAGCCAAACTTGAAATGTACAATAACACTGTAGAAATAAAACTATAAATTAATTTCCTCTTGTACCAAACAAAGCGCAGACGTTAATGATGCACATTTCCCAGAGCTTTCATACTCCAGTTAATAAATTCAAAATAAAGAGATACCTTTCTACCTTTTGTGCATTTTTTTTCAGTTGCAATTGCTCCAGCCACTTTCTTCTGGTTTCTTCATGTTTTCTGCTAACTCTCCATCGTCTGCTGTCCATTTGTCCTTTCTTCTCTCTTCTAGTTTTTTTCCATTCTCTCTCTCTACATCTGCTTTAACATACTAATCTTTCTCCTTTTGCTCTTTCCTCATTCCTATTTCATCCACACAAATTTTACCCCTCCATCCTCAATCCCCACTTACTCTCCCAATACCTGGCCAATTGTAGATTTTTCATCCCTCCCACACAAAATATTTTTCCCCTCTCCATTTTACTCTCCCAGCCCCATCCAATTCTAATCCTCCCCCAACATCAGCTCCCTTCTAGTTCCAGTCTCACCCAGCATCCATTCCCTTCTAGTCCCTGCATCAGCCCATTTCCAGTCCTAGCCCCCCATCAGCCCATTTCCAGTCCGAGTCCCTTCATCAGCTCATTTCCAATCCTAGCCCCCCCCCCATCAGCCCATTTCTAGTGATTTTCTAGCCCCACCATCAGCCCATGTCAAATCCTAGCTCCCCTCCACTCAGCCCAATTCCAGTCCAAGCCCCCCCCATGAGCCTACTTCCAGTTCTAGCCCCTCCATGAGTCCATTTCAATTCAAGCCCCACCACAGCCCATTTCCAATCTTAGCTCCCCCCCAACAGCCCATTTCCAGTCCTATCCTTGCTGCTCCATCAGCCCATTTTCAGTCCTAGCTCCCTTCCCTCACAGCCCATTTCCATTCCAAGCCCCTCCCCATCAGCTATTTGCAGTTCAAGCCTCCCCTTCCACTCAACCCATTTCCAGTCCTAGCAACCCTCCACCCCATTACCAGTCCTAGCCCCCCATCACCCCATTTTCAGTTTAAGCCCCCCCTATAACCCATTACCAGTCCTAACCCCCCATCAGCCCACTTCCAGTCCTAACCCCATCAGCCCATTTCCAGTCAGCCCCCCGTAGCCCATTGCCAGTCCTAACCCCCCCATCAGCCCACAGCCCATTACCAGTCCTAACCACATCAGCCCACCTCAAGTCCTAACCCCTCCCCATCAGCCCATTTCCTGTCCTAGCCCCCCCATAGCCCATTATCAGTCCTAACCCCCCAGAGCCCATTACCAGTCCTAACCCCCCATCACCCCATTTCCAGACAGCCCCCATCAGCTCACAGCCCATTACCAGTCTTAACCCCCCCATAGCCCATTACCAGTCCTAACCCCCCCCCCCAGCCCACAGCCCACCTCAAGTCAAGTCCTAACCCCCTCCATAGCCCATTGCCAGTCCTAACCCCCCCCCCTCGGCTCATGGAAAATTTAAAAAAAAAAGAAAGCTGGCTGCTGCCGCGGCAGAATGGAGTGTCCCGCGGGGCCCCCTCTGCCCGGCTGAGCCCTTCTGTGCCGGCTTTCAGATACACGAAGGGAGAGTGTCTCCCTCTCATCTCTGTTAAGCCCGCAGGGGCAGATGGGAAATTTCCCATCAGCCCCTGCTTCCCATCTGCCCCTGCGGGCTTAACAGAGACGTGAGGGAGACACTCTCCCTTCACGTATCTGAAAGCCGACGCAGACGGGCTCAGCCGGGCCGGGAGAACTCAACCGGGCAGAGGGGGCCCCGCGGGACACTCCATTCTGCCGTGGCGGCAGCGGCAGCAGCCAGCTTTTTTTTTTTAAATTTAATTTTTAAAAAAGCAGAATGTTTTTTGCGCGGGGCCCCCTGAAACGCGGGGCCCTGTGCAAAAAACATTTTTGCTCAATGGACGGGCCGGCCCTGGTGCCAGGTTACCAGGGGTGTTGCGTCTCCACTGAATTCCTATCACAGCTGCTGCAGCTCTTCTAGAGGGAGCCATTTTTCAGCTATGGGTTCTTGGCAGCCTATAGCTAGGGAGTCCCATATGTGAGGACTGACTTCCTGCTTGTTCCTGGAGAAATCGTAGTTATCACCTGTAACAGGTGTTCTCCAGGGACAGCAGGAATCAGTCCTCATGACACTCCCTCCTCCCCTGGAGTTGCAGTCCTACTATTGATTTTTATTCATTTTGCCGTCTTTTTAGCTATGTCATTTGACTGAGCAAGATGGCACCCTTGAGTGGGAAGGGGATCACGCATGCGAGATGCAATCCCAAAGGCTTTCTTTGAAAGCTGTGGAATTGCTCTGCATGGAAGCTCCGTTGGCGCCGACGTCACCCCATATGTGAGGACTGATTCCTGCTGTCCCTGGAGAACACCTGTTACAGGTGAGTAACTACGCTATCACTCTATGCCTCACTATTGTGGTTGGCTCAGTCATACATTCTTTGGTTTAAGTTATCTGGCTCTTAGATTAGTATTTCTGATCATTCTTTGACATTTGCGGTTCTTCACGCTTTCACTTTCACTTCTGGTCATTATCTCTATTTTAAACTACGGCCTCTGGATCGCCACTTTTTACCTTTGGTGATAACTGCATTTATTTAATCCTCTGTCTATTGGACACAAATCTATAATGGCATATGCCACTAGAGGAAATCCATAATATTCTTGGGGTAGAGGAGTGGCCGATACTTTTTCGCTTCCTACTCTAGAGACAGTCAGCCATAGGCTGATAACTCACTTTTTTATGGAAAAAGGCTAATCCACCCTTACTTATTGTTTGTTTATCACTATTTGCAGACTTGCTTGTGCTGTAATACAGTTAGCACATATTGGTGCTCTGTAAGTATCTCCCTTTTTGGGATATTCCTTTTATCTTTATTGTCTCTCTTTGTCACTATGATTGTGGTCTGTTGGCCCTGTAAGATGTAATATTCCAGATGTTTCTCTCAATATATCTACCTTCTTAATTTAAATCGGTTTTTATAGTTTCACCCTCAGTCTTATGTTTTACTATGTTTTATGTTTATATGTTTGCTTACTTTTATTACTGTATGTTTTATCTTTATTGTTGCTAGCATTTCTACATTGTATATTTTATTTATTTTATTGTATTTTAGTTTTGCAACTGATTCCTCCTGAGGAAGACTTAGGCTAAAACATGTAGGGGATTGTGAATAAAGCACAAATGACCACTTATCTTGTATCTTGCTGTTTTGTGCTTCGTTTTTTGGTTTGCGAGTGCATTTGCCCTTTTTGTGACCTCTTAAATCTCTGTTTTACTACAACTGGAAAGAAGCTCCTAACACAGCTGTAGCAAAACAGAGATCTTTGTCAGGCATTGGACATTAAGCAACTTTTGTGTGTCTCGGAGTTGCAGTCTTCGACTTGCTGAGATTCCCATCTGTCCTTCTTGGAGGAGGCCATTTATTTGCAACCAGTTTCTTTGTTCTTGCCCAAGGTGATGTTAATATTTCATGTCAATCAGACCAGTATTCTCTAAGGACCTATGCCGGGAAAGGATAGAGACATTTATCTGGTGGATGTTAGAAGGGTGCTTCATCAGTAACTAAAGTTTACCAACTCCTTCCGTAAGTCGGACATTTTGTCTTTTTTGAAAGCCCACGAAAGGGTGAAGTCACAATGAAGCCTACTTAGCCTGTTGGATAAAGGAGACGATAGCCTTTCTGTTTGAGGAACTGGCTGATTCTGGAGAGTTTACATGCACATTCTATATGGGCTCGGGCTTCCTCCTGGATGGAGCACAGTGCAGTCTTCCCTATAGACATTTATCAAGTGGCAGCATGATCATCGCTTTCTACTTTTGTCAAGCATTATTGCTTGGATGTCTGTACACGTGCAGACAGCCTTTGGTACAGAAATCCTCAAGTCTGCTGTGTCGTCTTCCACACAGTGGAGATGTAGCTTTGGTACGTCCACATTGTCTGGACTGGCTTAGCAGTGTGATATGGAAGGTGATATTTTACTTAGCTGATAATGTCCTTTCCTTGAGTCCTGCTAGGCCAAACCAGGACTTCCAGGCCCCTGGAATCAGTAACAGTATTGCTCAACATTATTGGTACCCTTGTAATTCAACTCCTTAATGTTCAATATCTCCTAAAAAATGTGCTTTGGACTATATATGCACACATATTTGACACATAAAAGAATCAAATTAAACAAGACCAATTAAAAAAAGGAAATAGTATAAAATCGGGGACATTGCCAGGACATGATTATTGGCACCCTTATAAACAATTCAAATCAGTTTAAACAGAAGAACCACATTCCCAATGTAGTAAAATTAGATGCACTTGTGATCAATTGTCAGTACTCACATAACTTGAATCAGCCAATGAATGATGCATCACTCTAATGTTTAAAATGGCCATATTCACTCCCCATTCCATTTTCACAATGGTGAAGACAAGAGAGCTGCCTGTTGTTGTTGTTAAGTGCCGTCGAGTCGGATAGCTATCCTAAATTGTGTTCGGTCTTCAGTCAGGCGGCTCATTGTTGACAGACTAGTACCCGTAGCTGCTGTTATTGTATCGATCCATCTCATTGCTGGCCTTCCTCTTTTGCGTTGACCTTCTATCTTGCCAAGCATAATGTCTTTCTCTAATGATCTCCCTCTTTGCATGATGTGTCCAAAGTATGAAAGTCGAAGTCTTGTCATCTGAGCTTCTAAAGAAAGCTTAGGTTTGATCTCCTCTAGTACCGACTGGTTTGTTCTTCGGGCAGTCCATGGTATACATAGTATTCGCCGCCAGCACCATAATTCAAAGGCATCAATTTTCTTCCTGTCTATCTTTTTCACTGTCCAGCTTTCACATCCATATGATGTTATTGAAAATACCATGGCCTGAACAAGTCAAATCTTTGTATGGAGAGAGACATCTCTGTTCTTGAGAATCTTATCTAGGTCTTTCATAGCCATTCTGCCAAGAGCAATGCGTCATCTGATTTCTTGACTGCTTGTTGCTTCTTTATTGATAGTTGATCCAAGTAGGTTAAAGTTGTTCACAATTTCAATTTCTTCTCCTTCAACGATGAACCTGTTGATTATGCCAGTTGTCATAAAAGAGCTGCCTGAGACCATCAGAAAAGCCATTATCACCAAACATCAAACTCCAAAGGGGTACAAGACCATTTCCAAATATCTTGGGATTCCTTTGTCTACAATGCACAATGTTATTAAGACATTTTCTGTTCATGGAACTGTCAAGAACCTCCCAGGATATGGTGGGAAGAGGAAAATTAATCCAGGAAGTTTTGAAAGGTTAGTGCGAACTATTGGTAAAACACCATGTACAACATCCAAAGTGGTTAAATCTGACTTGGAGAAATATGGAGTGGTAATTTAAACCTGGACCATATGCTGCACACTAAACAAAGAAGGACTTCATGAGCAAAGGCCAAGGAGGACCCCACTGCTCAAAGACAGACATAAAAAGGCATGCCTGATCTAAGTCCAAACTTACCTTGAGAAACTGCAATCCTTCTGGGAAAATGTTCTGTGAACAGATGAAACCAAACTTGAGCTCTATGGCAATGAGGAACTTCTACAGAACACAGCAGCCAGTATCATCACATTCTTGATCAGACCATATTACGTTACTACTCACTGGCTCCCCTTTGCTTTCCGGATACAATACAAGATCCTTACCTTCATCCACAAAGCAATCCACACCGGTACCCCACAGTACCTTTCCAACCTTGTTCACCTTCACACCCCCCACCGCTCACTCCGGCTTTTCCATTCCAATCATATGTTCCTCCTTTCCCCCTCGCAAGCACATCAGGAGTCCACTTGTAACTCTGCTTTCTTTTTTATTGCCCCCAAATTATGGAACTCACTCCCTTTGAACCTCCGTCTGGAACCCTCCTCCAGTATTTTCAAATCCATATTAAAAATCCACCTTTTCTGTACTGCCTTTGATCTTCCTTCTTCCCAAGCATTCCCTCCACTCCCCTCCTCACATTGATGTCTTTCTGATCCTCTCCTATCCTTTCCATCCTTTCTCTGCAATATGTCCACTTTACTATCCCTTTCCTATCCAATTTATAGTGTTCTATGTCTTCTTTCCATAAGCATAATTTGATGAATTATAAACCACTCAGATACCTGTGTGTTGAGCGATATATTAAAAGCCTAAATACAGATAAAGACCAGTGAAGAAATGAAGCTTATAAGGGAAAAAAAACCCCATCCTTCCTACAGTTAAATATGGTGGAGGTTCCATTGTGGGGCTGTTTTACTGCCTCAGGAACTGGAGGCCTGGAACGTATTAAAGGAATCATGAAGTCAGAGGACTACCAATGTATTTTGGAGCGAAATGTGCTACCTAGTGTCAAAGCTATGTCTGGGTCAAAGGTCATAGGTCCTCCAGGAGAACAATGACCCAACATACATCAAAACGTACAAAAGAATGGTTAAAAAGCAAAAATAATGGACCATTTTAAACTTGCCAGCAGTGAGTCCTGTTCTCAATCCAATCGAGAACCTTTGGAAAGAGCTGAAAATTTCCATTGGTAAAAGGAATCCTGGAAACATTCATGAACTGAAACAACTCACATTTGAAACTACTAGCAAACAGATGTATAAAACCTATAGATGGCTACAAGAAACGTTTGTAGGCTGTCATCACTGCCAATGGTTGCGCATTCAAATATTAGTGAAAGGTGCCATTAATCCTGTCCAGATCATATTTTTTCTCAGAAATTACTGCATCTACATTGTACAGACATCGTTTTTTGTTGTATACCTTTGAACATACTATTAAAATATTATAACATACAGTTGGAATATTTCCAATTATTTCTCAAGATATTGCACACAACATTCCTAAAATGCAAGGGTACCAATAATGCTGACCACAACTGTAAGATCAGTTATGATCTACTCTGATCTACTTGGTCTGCTTTGTGCTAATAGGTGCCCACTCAGATTTGCTATGGGCTGTTATGACCTGCTACGATCTGTGATGACTGACTATTTTCTGCGGTTTAGCCGTGAGGGCCACATTCCTCTTGTTTGGCTTTCAGCCTCCAGGGTGTTCTGTATATAGTTTTGTTCCTAGACAGTTCATCCATGTTACCCTCATTTTGGTTTGTATGCCAAGGGTGCTTATTTATTTATCTTATTTATTTTACACATTTTATAATGGGCTTGCGCCATAATGTAAAGAAGACAACGATCCTGACAACTAGGAAAATCAATAAGTTCATCTTTGAAGGAGAAGAAATCAAAATAGTGGACAACTTTAACTTACTTGGATCAACTATCAATAAAGAAACGACAAGCAGTCAAGAAATCTGACAACGCATTGCTCTTGGCAGAAAGGCTATGAAGGACTTAGACAAGGTTCTCAAGAGCAGAAGATATCTCTCTCCATGCAAAGATTCGACTCGTTCAAGCCATGGTATTTTCAATAACATCATATGGTTACAAAAGTTGGACTGTGAAAAAGATAGACAGAAAGAAAATTGATGCCTTTTAATTATGGTGCTGGTGACGAATACTGTGTATACCATGGACTAACCAAAGAACAAACCAGTCATTACTAGAGGAGATCAAACCTAAGCTTTCTTTAGAAGATCAGATGACAAGATTTCGACTTTCATACTTTGGACACATCATGCAAAGAGAGAGATCATTAGAGAATGACATCATGCTTGGCAAAGTAGAAGGTCAACGCAAAAGAGGAAGGCCAGCAATGAGATGGATTGATACAATAACAGCAGCTATAGATGCCAATCTGTCAACAATGATCTGCCTGACTGAAGACCGAACACAGTTTAGGACAACTGGTCACCATGAATCGACACAGACTCAACGGCACTTAACAAAAGCATATACCTTTTTATTTGAAGTCAAAGTGGTTTACAGTTAACGTGAATCTAAAATGTGATTGTTACATGGAACTAGGGTGGGGTACTATTAACTTGGATTAAAACAAGCTACATAGCAAAATCTGGCTTTCGTCCTTTACATTCTACTGAAAACGGCTCTTGCCAAAGTCTCCAGTGATTTGTTCCTGGCAAAATCCAAGGGCCTTAACTCAGTCCTCATCCTTCTTGACCTCTCTGCTTCTTTTGACACTGTTGACTACAATCTTCTCCCTGATACCCTGTCCTCGCTTGGTTTTAAGGGCTCTGTACTATCCTGGTTCTCCTCTTATCTCTCCCATTGCTCTTTCAGTGTTTATTCTGGTTGATCCTCATCTCCTGCTAGGTATCATAAGGAAAGGAATGGAAAATAAAACAAAGGATATTATAATGCCTCTACCGTTCCATGGTGCGACCGCACCTTTAATATTGTGTGCAATTCTGGTCGCCGTATCTTAAAAAGGATATAGCATTATTTGAAAAGGTACAGAGAAGAGCCACCAAAATGGTAAAGGGGCTGGAAGGCTACTCCTATGAAGAGAGGCTAAAAAGGTTAGGGCTCTTCAACCTGGAAAAGAGGCGGCTGAGGGGAGATATGATAGAGATCTACAAATTAATGAATGGAGTGGAATGGGTAAACATAGATTGATTGTTTATGTTGTCAGAATATAAAAAGACTAGGGGACATGCAATGAAGCTACAGGGTAACCTATTTAAGACAAATAAGAGAATATATTTTTTTCACAACGTGTAATCATAAAGGCTGTTAGTGTAGCTGGGTTTAAAAATGTTTTGGACAAGTTCCTGGAGGAAAGGTCCATAAACCATTATTAAAAGGGACCCAAGATATCACTACTTGACCCAATACAAGCATTGAGGAACCTGTGTATTTTGGGGAGACTGCTAGGTACTTATGACCTAGATTGGCCACTGTTGGAAACAGGATACTGGGCTTGATGAACCTTGGTCTGACCTAGTATGGCATATCTTATGTTCTTATGTTCTTATCCTGCTCTCAGTTGGTGTACAACAAGGATCTGTCTTGGGTCCGCTCCTTTTCTCTCTCTGTACCCAGTCCCTTGGTAAGCTCATCTCTTCCCATGGCTTTCAGAATTATCTTTATGCTGATGACTCCCAGATCTACCTCTCTACACCTGAAATCTGTCCGGCAATCCAGACCCAGATTTCTGCCTGTTTTTCTGACATTGCTGCTTGGATGTCTCACTGCCGCTTGAAATTGAACATAGCCAAAACTGAGCTTCTTATTTTTCCTCCTAAAACCTTCTCTCCTCTTCCTCCTTTCTCAGTCTCTGTGGATAACTCTCTACTCCTCCCTGTTTCCTCGGCTCGCAACCTTGGGGTCGTCTTTGACTCTTCTCTCTCCTTCTCCACACACATCCATCTGATAGCTAAGACCTTCCGTTTCTTTCTCTGTAACATCAACAAAATCTGCCCATTCCTTTCTGAACACACTACTAAGACACTTATCCACTCCTTAATCACCTCCCGTCTTGACTGTTGTAACCTACTCCTTGCTGGTCTCCCACTTAATAATTATAATCGCTCTCTTCTTCAGTCTGTTCAACACACTGCTGTGCGACTAATCTTCCGCCAACCTCATCATGCTCATATTACCGCTTTTCTCAAGTCTCTTCATTGGCTTCCTATCCATTTCCGCATCCAGTTCAAACTTCTCCTACTAACCTATAAGTGCATTCACTCTGCAGCTCCTTATCTCTCCCTACACCCCTCCTCGGGAACTCCGTTCTTCTAGCAATTCACTTCTATCTGTGCCCTTCTCTCCTACTCCTTTCATCTTGCTGTTCCTTAAGCCTGGAACAAACTACCAGATTCTGTATGTCAGGCGCCTTCTCTGGCCCTTCTCAAATCTAGGCTAAAAACGTACCACTTTGCTGCCACTTTCGGATCTTGACTCATCTGATCTCCTTTGTGTTTCTTTACCATTCCCCCTAGATGTATCCCATGTCTACATCTATTGTGTTGTCTGTCTTGACTAGATTGTATGCTCTGATGAGCAGGGACTGTCTCTTATATATCTGTGCAGCGCTGCGTACGTCTTGTAGTGCTATACAAATGCTCAGTAGTAGTAAAATCTTATTTTTATTTATTTATTTACATTCTCTTATATACTGCACTATTCTGCATCAGTTCGGTTTACATTGAACAAACTGAAATTACATTGAACAGGGCATTATAACTTGGAGATAACCTTTTTTTTTTACAGGGAACATGGGCTATGGAGGGTTAAGTGGCTTGCCCAAGACCACAAGGAGCACCTGTGGGACTAGAAACCCCAGTCCTTCCAGCCCAAGGTTGCTGTCCCCTAGTGGGATTTGAACCCCCGACCTTCCAGCCTGAAGTACCTTGCCCCAACCACTAGGCCACTCCTCCACTCCTCTTATAAAGTTACTATACCATTTGATATAGTATGAGCTATTCATTTGCGTCAGTCCCTAAGTATTCAACAAAAAGATATGTTTTGAGCCTCTTATGTAACTCTGGTTCTGTTTCAAGGGCTCTTAAGATTTGAGGAAGTAAGTTCCAGATGGTGGGTGCAAACAGAGTGAAAGCTCTATTGCACGTTTGTTGATTACTTTTTGTCTTTAGTAACAGGATGGAGAATAGATTCTGGATGACAAATCTTGATCTGATGTCAAGGGCTTTATTAGTGTTTATAGGCTGGTTGATAATTGATTTTGAAGGAGTTTGAAAATAGTTATAATGGTTTTGTATTTTATTCTTAGTGATATGGGTAGCCAGTGAAACTTATCCATGGCTTGGGTATGCATACTGAGGAGGTATGCCCTCTAGCTGCTCTAGATATGATACAGGATGAGGTCATCAAGTTTTTCTTTGTCTCCATCTCTGCTAGTTGGGGGGGGGGGGGGGGAGGGCATGGCCTACTTGTCTGGACTGGCCTAGCAAGGCTCAAGGAAAGGACATTATCAGGCAAGTAAAATGTCACCTTTGGTATGTTTACTTGTAGCTTGTGAACAGCAATCTGAGGATTCTCTCAGTGTCACTTGTCTACATACTTTTTCTGGGCTTCTTTTGCCTTTTCCATTTCCTGTTGCACTTGCACATGCTGTTCACTCTGAGCTTTGGCCCAGTATGCTGCTACTGGAATTCTTGAATCTTGGACTTCTCTAGCCTTATTCAAAACCAGGTTAAAAACCCACCTCTTTGAAACCACTTTTGGATCCTAATGCTCCTCACTCTCTTGTCCACTACTTATGTGTATCTTACCATAGTTCAGTCCCAAGTTTCACTATGGGGGTCAGTCCAGAACATGATTAAGTGTTCTGTACGTGCGGCGGAGATGTTAGTGTGCTGAAGATGTCCCATACCGTATTCTGAAACACTGCTGACGTACACATTCATAGCGCTAGCACAGAGAGTTCAGAACATGGATGGGAAAGGGTGGAATAGGGGCATAGTCAACCATGGAGATGTAGAAAGCATATTCAGGCAAGGTCTGTATACATATTAAGTATTTCCAGGAAATGTCTACGTTATTCCTGCTGAAACGTGGTATAAAGCTAGGACTTAGAAAAAATTCTGCTCTTCTCTGCAGTGCGGCCCATATTGAGTGTGGAAAAGGGTGACTCAACCCAGGCCCCAGAACTAAACTAGAGACTATAAAAGAAACTGAGTTGTTATGTACTAAAGTGACTTATACAACTATGGATCACCCTGTCTACGGCAATTTGGATTTAGAGGTAGACAGTGATAGTGAATCTACATATGGAATACTGGGCGTAGGTACTGGCAGCGATAGTACAGAAAATCATGAAACAGGATTGTAAAGGTAGCTAGCTATAGGCGAAATATATGCTTATTCTAATTCACAAGCTAAACTGCAATATCAAAGAGTTTGTCTCTACTAGATTGTTCTTCTGTAAGGGTTACTGTGAGCAATTGCATCAGATATTAGCTAACAGAGCTGTGTACATAGTTATTGGGTCACAGGCCAGCTTTTCTAAAACTTAATGGTTACAGACAGTGCTTCCCCTTATTCCTGCAAGATGATAGGTTTAAAGTTAGTAACTAGGTCAGCATGAACTTTCCGAGAATCAGACCTTAGGTCAACATATAACTGGAAATTAAACAAATCTTGAATAAATAACAAGAATAACAAAAATTCAGCAAATATTATAAGAGTAACTAATCAGCTTTTGTTTGATGGTAGAATTATAGCGACACCTGTTGTGTCTGGCGAATATAGTCATGACCTTGTAACTTCTGCTTTCTCATGTTGCTTGGCAAAGATATCAGCAGATTCTATTTTAGACTTGTAATTTTGTAATATGAATATCACCAGATGTTGATTAAAAATTAACTGTGTCAGCTGGTAATCCTCAATAAAAGCCGGATCTCTGGCTAAGAAATCTTTGAAGGAAATCAGATGGGAAGGCCTACTTTGGTCCCCTGATCCTTCCTTGCAGAGCTCTGGAAAAATAATTAAATAATTGTGTCTCTTGTTCTTTTCCTTCCTATTAGAAGGTTTCAGATAATTATCTAAAAGAATCCAGGTTCATTGAAGGAGGGTAGGCCTTGAGAGAAGGGTTCAACATTGAGGAATGGATGTGACAAGTATGTCATGAACTGGTGCGACTGCGGTCTGGAAAAAACACAAGGTGCATTTTTACGGTACAGGGAGCAAAGGTGAGAGAATGTTATAAAGTATAAACTCTAGTAAGATCAGAGATTGTTGTCAATGTGACGGGGCAGCCATACATCCGCTGTGCCTGGCACTGGGAGACATGACTGATGTAGTGCCAGCATTCACTGAATTGTCCCATGCGGCCTACATTCCTACCCAGGCCAGGATCAATGAGAGCTGTGAGAGTGGTGATATATCTGGAATCTGGCTACTTAGTGTGATGGCACAGGGATTCCCCTGCTCATGTCCATACAGCCCTGACCAGGGGAGCAATGCTACAAAGCTGGTTGTGGGAAGGCCGACAGGGTTGCCTCACAGGTAGCGGATGTATACAGACCGACATATACCACGATGAGATAGGTGTAGCTGCTGTGAGAAATACCAGTACCCAGATAGGTGGGCCTCAGATGCCATAGCCAGAAGGCCCTACTACAACTACTAGTGATCATTTGTATAGCACTACAGGGAGTACACAGCACTGCACAGACACAGGTAAAAGATGGTCCCTGCTCAGTGGAGCTTACAATTTATAACCAGTTTTCTATACCGGCTTATCCTTCAAGCAAAGCGGTTTACATTATGTAATCACTACAAAGGGCTCACAATCTATGTGTACCTTAGGCAACGGAGGGTTAAGTGGCTTGCCCAAGGCCACAAGGAGTGTCTACAGGACTAGAAACCCCAGTCCTTCTGGCCTGAGATTGCTGTCCCCAGGTGGGATTTGAACCTCCATGCCTGAGGTACCATGTCCTAACCACTCCTCCCATCTAGTTGAGACAGACAACACAGCAGCTGTGGACAGAATACATCCAGGGGGAATGGTCAGGAAACATAAGAAAACTTAGGCGGATCAGATCCAGCAGTGGCAACAATGAGGTGAGCGCTCAGCCTGGATTTGAGAGGGGCCAGAGATGAAGCCTGACGTACAGACTTGGGAAGTTTGTTCGAGGCATATGGAGCAGCAAGGTGAAAGGTGCGACATCTGCATTTGACAGTAGAAGAGAAGGACATGGATAGAAGTAATCTGACAGAAGAGCAGCGTTCACGGGGAGGGGTGTAGAGAGAGAGAAGAGGGGAATGGTAGTGTGAAATAGTAGAATGAGTGCACTTATAGGCCATAGGCATGAAAAGGTCATACATTTGCTGCTCAGCAATATTATACATCCTCTGGGGACCTGCAATGTTAGTTCGGGGTTTTGTGCACTCAGTGAGGTTCCATCCCTAGCAGTTTAAGGTGTGTATGTAGAGATTACCAGGGCAGGACTCCCTGGGGCTGGTTCCTAATGCCACGTACCATTTGATGCAAGGTATGTCCTGACATACATGTTCAAATTTACATTCTCGTATACCATAGTGGGGTGCACCGGGCTTACCTAGCAATTTTCAGGGCATGGGGGGGGGGACCTTTATGTGGTCTAGGTTGCAGCAGCCGTCATTTCTCATTGGTATTTATGTCTAGTGTGCATTAGCAAACTATTGTCTGTGATGAGCAGTTTAGGAGATGCACGTTTTTCCTAAGGGGCATGGCATCCACGGGTACATCGCAGAGATGGGCAGGATTCGAAACGTGTAATATTTTAGAATAAGGGGAATGGGGAATGTCAAAAAAATTTACCCCGTCCGAGGCATGTGGCCAGCTGAATAACACTTGCATGTGCCAGCCAAACACATCTATCTCCCTGATTCCGGATCCACAGGCACATCCAGACCCACAGGTGTGGAATTGGGTTCAAAGGGTGCCATTTTTGATTTAGACATGTCCGCAGGCCAGATGTGGACGTTATGGAATCGTGCTCCACATATTTTTATTTTGATTAGACTGTAAGCTCTGATGAAAAGGGACTGTGTCGTACATCTATATGTACAGCGCTGCATATGCCTTGTAGCGCTGTACAAATGATTAGTAGTAGTAAAATGAGGGTGAATGTTGTTATTTGTTTAAAAAAATAGCAGACTTGGTTGGTGAATGTTATCAATGATTATATGCAAGTCTGCCATTGGAACTAGCTGGGTCCTATTGTTTCGATTGTATTATACTGGATTCTGCACTTTCTTTCCATGTTCACATTAGCTCTGTTGTTAAAAACTTCTTTCATACATTACGCCAAGTAATGGCTATTCAACCATTTCTTTCCCTATCTACCCTAACTACCCTGATCCTTAGTCTAGTCATATACCAAGTGGATTACTGTAACATTATCTTCATTGGCTATCCTGAATATGGATTAAAAAGTCTACCAACAGTTCAAAATACCACTATCAGGGTACTCACTCATGCTTCCAAATTTGATCACATCACACCCTTGCTAATTCATTTTCACTGACTGCCTGTCCATTATCATATTCATTATAAAATCCTTACCCTTTTCCATAAAACCCTGCAGCATACTGGCATCCCTACTTATCTTTCTTCATTGATCATTCTTCACAGCACCTACTGTGCACTCCATTCCATTTATGTCAGTCATTTTTTCTCTCTCCCATTTTACTTGCTAAATATTAAGCTACTAGGCATTCTGCTTTCTATTTCAATGCTCCTATTCTCTGGAATGATCTTACCCCCCAGATCTTCGTCAAGAATTTTCTTACCAAAAATTCAAAACTGGCCTCAAAACGTATCTCTTTCAAAACTGTTTAATTTCCAACCTCAGTGATGTAGATGTCTGAATAATCTGCTCTCCATCCCCATCATTCCTCCCTCCCCTATTTTTCATTCTGTCCTATCACATTCTATATACTACCTTAACCCAACCTGTTTTTGATCTTCCTCCCTACCCTTTTCTCTTGTGTTGTGTGTTTAACTCTATCCCTCTTTATGATAAATTTTATTGGAGCTCTTTTTTTGTTCTTTTAATATTTTTGTTTTCATGTAAACCATTTTGATGTCTCAAAGGGCAGTATATCAAACTTTTTATAAACCACAAGCAGTGAGGTATTTTTCCAAGGTCTGGTTCACACATTCTCTTTGCCCTTTGGCCATCTCGAAGCTTCATCACTTCTTGCCAAAATTACACAGTCGAAGACTATGTAGGAAGGTAGAACATCACCTGGACCACTATATCTGCTGCTTTGTATGCTGATGGAAGGCTAACAATGGCAATGAAATGGACCATTTTGGATAAAAAAATAATCAACCACCATCAAGAATGTGGATTTTCCTTATGACACAGGTAATTCTGTAACAAAGTTCATGGTATGGGAAGTGGCATTAATAATCCTTGGAGGCTTTCTCTTGGTACCTTACTTTGGGCAGAGTGAACATATTCCTTTATATCCTGGCTCCACTCTGGCCACCAGAAGCCTTGCCAACTACCATAGTTCCCTCATCCTGCGAATGCCTGGGGTGGTCCACTTGTATGGCATCATGGCAACTACAGAATACTTAATGGTGTGCCTTGCCCTTACAGTAAGTGCTGTATAGATAAAAGTCCCTTTTGTAAAGGAGTTCCTGATGCCAGTTCCACCCCATCTCTTTTCCAGATCTCATCATTCCCTACTGTGGGTCTTCAGCAAACTCAATGCTGAGCAAACCCCCCCCCCCCCCTTTACATGCTGTATAAAGTCCATATTTCTAGTGCCCTGGACAAAATTCTCAGGATGAAGGATTGTGTAGGATACACTGGCTCTGGCATCTCATTCCCTTCTGTCTGGAAGAGGGCATCTGTCTTTCCAGTTGATAGGTCAAGACAAATTCGATCTGAGAGAGGAAAAGTGACCAGCATGCTTGGAGTTCATAATCTGTAAAGCTGTGAGGAATTCCAGATTCTTATTATCCATGTAAACAGGGCCGGCCCGTCCATTGAGCAATAATGTTGTTCGCACAGGGCCCCGCACTTCAGGGGGCCCCGCGCAAACTCCATTATAGCACAGTGGACGGCTTCAGAGGGCATTGCCTTTAAACTTTCATGGCATTTGCGGCTTCAATGAAACAGCCGCCAGCGTGAAGGAAAAGGCTCTTCACTCTGGCGGCTGTGCAGAGGGAGCCGGGGTCTCGCGCGGGCTTCCCCGACTCCCTCTGAAGCCCCTTAGACATCCGCAGGGCTGTTCAGAGGAGGAGGGGGTCTAGGACTGGATGGGCTGTGATCAGGGGGGAACTTGGACTGGAAATGGGCTGTGATGGTGGGGGGGGGGGAACGGACTGGAAATGGGCTGTGATGGTGGGGGATGGAAGGACTGGAAATGGGCTGTGATGGTGGAGGGGAATGGACTGCAAATGGGCTGTGATAGTGGGGGGGGGGCTAGGACTGCAAATGGGCTGTGATGGGAAGGCTAAAATTGGAAATGGGCTGATGAAGAGCTGGATTAGGACTGGAAATGGGCTGATGGGGGCTGGAATAGGACTGTAAGTGGGCTGTTGGGGGCTGGAATAGAGCTGGAAATAGACTGACGAGGGGGCTAGTATTGGTAATTGGCTGATGGAGGAGCTTGGAGTGGAAATGGGCTGATGGTGGATTGGAATGGAACTGGAAAAGAGCATATGGGGGCTAGGACTGGAAATGGGCTGATGAGGAGCTGGAATAGGACTAGAAATGGGCTGATTGGGGGAACGTGGACTGCAAATGGGTGATGGGCTGGAATAGGACTGGAGGTGGGCTGGTGGGAGTTGAAATAGGACTGGAAATGGGCTGATGGGGAGCTTGGAGTGGAAATGGGCTGATGGGGGGCTGGAATGGAACTGGAAAAGAGCATAAGGGGGGCTAGGATTGGAAATGGACTGATGTGGAGGCTTGGGAGAATGGGACTAGAAGGGGGCGGATGCTGGGTGGGTCTAGAACTATAAGGGAGCTGATTTTGGGGGAGGACTAGAAAGGGATGGGGATGGGGAATGAGAATGGAGAGGGGAAAAGATATTTTGTGTGGGAAGGAAGAAAAGTTTATGATGGACCAGGTATTGGGAGAGTAAGTGGGGATTTAGAATGGAAGGGTGAAATTTGAGTGGATGATAAAGGAATAAGGAAAGATATGGAGGAAAGAGCAAAAGGGGAAAGGATCAGTATGTTAAAGCAGATATAGAGAAAGAAAATGGAAAAAATTCTAAAAGAGAAGAAAGGACAAATGGATAGCTCACAGAAGACACAAAGAAACCAGAAGAAAGTGACTGGAGCAATTGCAACTGAAAAAGAAAATGCACAAACAACAAAAGGTAGAAAAATACTTTTTTATTTTGAATTTATTAACTGGAATATATCAGCTCTGGGAAATGTGCATTGTTAATGTCTTTTATGTTTTGTTTAGTACAAGAGGAAATTAATTTATAGTTGTATTCCTCCAGTGTTGTTGTACATCCCAAGTTTGGCTTTTGGGGTTCCCAGTTTAATTATTGTCTTCCTATTTCTAAATTGTGATCCCTTGTTCTTTGGTGGCGGTCTATGTTCTGCATTTTAACCAAGCTGAGATATTCTGTTCATGTAGTTTCTATTTGACCGTGCCACTTGTTCTCTTTCCCCAGTAGGAGATGCATTGGTATTCTCTGAGAAGTATTGGTTTAATATTTGCAGTGTTGCCTTTTGATAGGTAGGGTTTGGTGCTTTGTGAGTCCTGGCAGTGCTGTTATGATATGGTGGATTTGCTATGAGTTCTAAATGGTCAGTGTTTATAGTATTTCCTAATGGGCCTGGCTGTTGGCACTGGAATATAGTAACGTAGAAATCTCTTAGTCTTTCTTTATCCAGACAATCATTAAGAGGCACGTTTACTAAAAATGCATGTTAACATTACGCAAATATTTATGCAAATGAGCCTCCTTATGCAAATGAGGCCCCACAATTAATCTCCGCACATGGCCCCACACCCCTCTTGGGCCACCCCTACATGTAAACCTGGACTTGGTGGCTTATTCCCTCAAGGAGGCATCAACACTCTTCAAAGATGATCTTAATGGCTAATAATTCCTGTCATAAATATAGTAATTTTTCTCAGGTGCTTCCAAGAATAGAAAGTACAAGGATGAAAGAGATTCCCTAGTGCTTTTCTTTGGGATAGTGCTGCACCAATGTTCCTCTGGATGCATCAGCCTCCATAATGAATGACTTGTTCTGGATCAGCATGCATCACGATAGGGGTGGATGTCAAAAGCTAGCTGTTGCTCTTGATCCAATTTGAACAGGGTCTCTTCATCATGACTGATTGACTTATTATTCTCTGGTTCTTGATATCTCACTGTCAGTCAATTAAGACCCTAGAGTGGCATACAATAAAAAAAACAGGAAAATCATATATAACCAAGTCCCACAGTAATCAGAAAATACCCAGCATTGACACACCCTTCGTATCCCCATTGAAAGCCTCCTCAAAGAACCATGCCTTTACAAGTTTCCTGAAGTGCAGCTAGTTCTTTTCAGCATTTATGTTATCTGGCAATCAAGTCCATAAATTTGGCGCCAGTTACCAGAACCACCCAAGCTGCATAGTGGAATGGTTACACAGAATCCTTGGAGCAATATTGATATAAGTCTGTAAACTCTAAAAACCATTGGGTTCCCTTATATCTTTTGGAACCGACTACTCTGTCCCAGCTGAGATCTTCTGAGGGTCCATCCGGATAACTTCAGGTGAAATAATACATCCTAGCAACTCATGCATGTCTTATCAAATTTACATTTTTCTAACTTGGTATATAGCTTGGGTCTCCTTAGACACTAACATTTCACAGATTTGGCACTTGTGATCCACTGGGTTTTTGGAGAATATCAGGATTTTCTCTAGTTATACTCCAACACAGCGATCTAACGGCTCCAAGAATATCTCATCTACAAGGTGTTGAAAAATAGTAGAGATATTTCTTAAGCCAAGTGCATCACTAGATACTCAAAATGTCCATATTGGGTTCAAAAGGCTGCCATCCATTCATCTCCATATCATATGCAAATCAGATTATAGGCCCACTGAAGGTCAAGCTTAGTGAATATTTGTATTGATTTGAGGCGTTCCAGCAGTTCACTGATAAGTGGGAGTGTGTATCATTTCTGAATGGCAATGTCATTGAGTGCTTAGTAGTCTATACATGGTCAAAGGGAGCCATCCTTCCTGGGTACAAAGTAAATATGGGCTATCACTGGAGAAGCTGAAGGCCTGATTTAAGTTCCCTTTGAGACAGAGCTTTGATTTCTGGCTCCGATAGAGAGTAAATTCTGCCAAACTGGACTTCTACCTCAGGTTGTAAATCTATTGGACATTCACAGTATCTGTGAGGAAGTACTGAAAGAAGCTTCTCCTGCTGGGAAGGAATCTGCACTGGTTAGTATTTACCTGTTGGTAAATTCTCAAACTCTTGGAAAAAAGGGACATAGGAAAATGTGGGAGGAGGGTTCTGGAAGCTAAATTTAGGGTTTTAGGTAGAAAGCTGAAATCCCTCACATTCTTGTCATCTATCTTATCATCAGTTCTTGAGCTTTACCACTTTTTCCCTCTCATTCAACCATCTCCACTTTCTCTGAAACAACCTCACCCTAATTACCACTGTGCTGTCTCCTCTCTGACCTGCACTCTTCTACTCCTTCTCCTTCTCTCTTTCGGAGATATCAACCCCAACCCTGGCCCCCTAGACTTTTGCATACTCCCAGAACAGATCCTCATGCTACAACTCAAATCTTATTCATATCCCTATCCTTTCCCCCTCCTCTCTATCTTTCTTATCTGCCTTGTGGAAAGCACACTCCATCTCAAATAAACTTGCCTTTACTCACAATCTCTTTATCTCTAATGCTCTCCATCTTCTTGCTCTAAGTGAGATCTGCCTCCTCCCAGAGGACTCTGATTCAGTAGCTGCTATCTCTCATGGCAGCTATCAATTCTCCCACATACCTCATCCCACTGGACATAGCGGTGGTGTGGAGCTTCTACTCTCTCCATCCTGTCAATTTCAACCCCTCCTTCTGCCTCAGTCTCACTCCTTTCCCTTCTTTGAAGTCCTCTTTATCCGACTTTTTACTCCACTTTCTCTCCGATTAGCTGTTATTTAAGAACATAAGATATGCCATACTGGGTCAGACCAAGGTCCATCAAGCCCAGTATCCTGTTTCCAACAGTGGCCAATCTAGGTCATACGTACCTAGCAGTTTCCCCAAAAGACACAGGTTCCACAATGCTTGTACTGGGTCAAGCATTGATATACTGGATCCCCTCTTAATAATGGTTTATGGACCTTTCCTCCAGGAACTTGTCCAAACCTTTTTTAAACCCAGCTACACTAACAGCCTTTACTACATCCTCCGATAACAAATTCCAGAGTTTGATTACACGTTGAGTGAAAAAATATTTTCTTTTATTAGTCTTAAATAGTTTACCTTGTAGCTTCATTGCATGTCCCCTAGTCTTTCTATATTCTGATAACATAAACAATCGATCTACATTTACCCGTTCCACTCTGTTCATTAATTTATAGACTTCTATCATATCTCCCCTCAGCCGTCTCTTTTCCAGGTTAGAGCCCTAACCTTTTTAGCCTTTCTTCATAGGAGTATCCTTCCATCCCCTTTACCATTTTGATGGCGGTTCTAATATCGCTATATCCCAGGAAGGTGTAGATAACATGAGGAGGGATCTAGCTAAGCTTGAAAAATGGTCTAGAATTTGGCAGCTGGGATTTAATGTTAAAAAATGTAAGGTCATGCATTTGGGCTGCAGCAATCCAAGGGAGCAATATAGTATAGGGGGTGAAGTACTTTTGTCCACTAAAGAAGAGCGGGACCTAGGCGTGGTTGTGTCTGATGATCTTAAAGTAACTAAACAGGTAGAAAAGGCGACGGCAAAAGCTAAAAGGATGCTTGGGTACATACGGAGAGGAATGGCTAGCAGAAAAAAGGAGGTGATAATGCCTCTGTATAAGTCTTTGGTGCGACCTCATTTGCAGTATAGTGTGCAATTCTGGAGACCGCACCTTCAAAAGGATGTGAACAGGATGGAGTCGGTGCAGAGGGTGGCTACTAAAATGATTAGTGGTCTTCATTATAAAGCATATGAGGACAGACTGAAGGATTTTAATATGTACACTTTAGAGGAAAGGCGGGATAGAGGTGATATGATTGAGATGTTTAAATACCTCCGTGTTATAAATGTTCAGGGAGAGAGCCTCTTTCAATTGAAAGCAAGTTCTGCTACGAGGGGACATGGGATGAGGGTAAAGAGGGATAGATTCAGGAGTGATATGCGGAAATATTTCTTTACGGAAAGAGTAGTGGATCCGTGGAATAGTCTCCCAGTGGAGGTGGTAGAGATGAGGACAGTAACTGAATTCAAAAAAGCATGAGACAAACACAGAGGATCTCTAAAGGTAAAAAGGGGACTGTTGTAGTTGTTGATATGGAAGGACAGACTAGATAGGCCATGTGGTCTTTTTCTGTCATCATATTTCTATGTTTCTATGTTTTAAGATACGGCGACCAGAATTGCACACAATATTCAAGGTGCGGTCTCACCATGGAACGATATAGAGGCATTATAATATCTTTTGTTTTATTTTCCATTCCTTTCCTTATGATACCTAGCATTCTATTTGCTCTCTTGGCCGCCGCTGCACACTGGGCCGAGGGTTTTAACATGTTATCCACAATGACGCCTAAATCTTTTTTCCTGTGTGGTAGTTCCTAATGTGGAATCTTGCATGGTGTAACCATAGTTTGGGTTGTTCTTCCCTAGGTGCATAACTTTGCACTTGTCCACATTAAATTTCATCTGCCATTTTGATGCCCAGTCTTCCAATTTATCAAGATCCTCTTGCAATTTTCCACAATCCTCTTGGGTTTTAACAACTTTAAATAGTTTTGTGTCATCTGCAAATTTGATAACCTCACTCGTTATTCCCCTTTCCAGGTCATTTATGAATATGTCAAAAAGCAACGGACCCAGCACAGATCCCTGGGGTACACCACTATTCACCTTTCTCCATTGGGAAAATTGGCCATTTAGCCCTACCCTCTGCTTTCTTTTAACCAGTTCCTGATCCACAATAATAGACTGCCTCCTATCACATGACCCTAGTTTTGCCAAAAGTCTCTGATGAGGGACCTTGTCAAAGGCTTTTTGAAAGTCTAGATACACTATATCAACCGACTCTCCTTTGTCCACCTGTTTATTCACACCTTCAAAAAGACATAAGAGATTAGTAAGACAAGATCTTCCTTGTCTAAAGCCATGTTTATTTATTTTTATTTATTTATTTATTTTCTCTTATATACCGCGCTATTCTGCATCAGTGCGGTTTACATTGAACAAACTGAAATTACATTGAACAGGGCATTATAACTTGGAGAAAACTATTTTACAGGGAACATGGGCTATGGAGGGTTAAGTGGCTTGCCCAAGACCACAAGGAGCACCTGTGGGACTAGAAACCCCAGTCCTTCCGGCCCAAGGTTGCTGTCCTCTAGTGGGATTTGAACCTCCGACCTTCCGGCCTGAAGTACCTTGCCCCAACCACTAGGCCACTCCTCCACTCCCATTGTTGTCTCCCATTAGGCCATGACTATCTACATGATGAGTAATTTTGTTCTTTATGATGGTTTCTACCATTTTTCCCAGTACTGACGTCAGGCTCACCGGTCTGTAGTTTCCCGGATCACCCCTCAAAGCAAAGAATTCATTCAGTCTCTCCGCTATCACCTTGTCACCTCTTAGTGCCCCTTTAACCCCTCTATCATCTAATGGACCAACTGACTCTCTCACAGGTTTTTTGCTACGAATGTACTTGAAAAAGTCTTTATTTCGCGTTTTTGCTTCCGCAGCAAGCTTCTTCTCAATTCTCCTTTTGTCTGCCTTATCAATGCCTTGCATTTGACTTGCCAGTGTTTGTGCTGTTTCCAGGTTTCATCGTTTGGCTCTTTTTTCCATTTCCTGAAAGATGCTTTTTTGGCAACAACAGCCTCTCTGACCTCACCTTTAAACCATGCTGGCAGTTTTTTGGACTTACTTCCACTTTTCTTAAAGCGTGGAATACAGCTTGTCTGGGCTTCCAAGATAGCATTTTTCAACAACACTCAGGCTTGATGTAAGTCTTTAACCTTTGCAAATGCTCCTTTTAGTTTTTTCTTAACTATTTTCCTCATTTTATCATAGTCTCCCTTTCGAAAGTTAAAAAGTTGTACTGTGGATTTCCTTACCCTCTCGCCTCCATTTATTAAATCAAATGCAATCATGCTGTGATCACTATTGCCAAGTGGCCCCAACACACTTATCTCTTGCACCAGATCTGGTGTTCCACTAAGGACTAGGTCTAATATGGCTTCCCCTCTGGTTGGTTCATGAACCAGCTGCTGCAAGAAGACGTCTTTTATTTCATCTAGGAACTTTATCTCCCTAGCATGTCCTGCCGTGACACTGACCCAGTCGATACTGGGGTAATTGAAATCACCCATTATTATTACTGCGCTGTAACTTTTGTTAGCTTCCTTGATTTCTTTGAGCATTTCATCATCCATTTGTTCATTCTGGCCAGGCAGTCGATAGTACACCCCCACTGCCATCGCCTTCCCCTTTTTATATGGAATTTTAATCCATGGAGATGCTACAGCAAATTTTGTTTCCTGTAAAACTGTAATCCTTTCTGATTCAATACCCTCTCTAACTTAGAGCGCAACCCCTCCACCAATTTGATCAGCTCTATCATTACGATATAGTTTGTACCCAGGTATCACAGTGTCCCAGTGGTTGTCCTCCTTCCACCATGTCTCTGATATTCCAATCATATCTAATCTCTCTTTTAGTGCTATATATTCTAACTCTCCCATCTTATTGTTTAGACTTCTAGCATTGGCATACAAGCATTTTAGAGGCTGTATTTTATTCATATTAATCTGGCTATTGGTAGACATGGGTAATTTGGGATCTTTAAGCTCTGTCTGCTCCATACTCGAGGGCATTTGGGCTATTTTACTCTTTTTTGGTGTTTCTTCTGGTGGATCCTCCTCTACGGCTGTCCCGCTCTGTTGGTGTACCCCAAGGATCTGTCTTGGGTCCACTCCTTTTCTCTCTATATACCCAGTTCCTTCATGCATTCATCTCTTCCCATGGCTTTCAGTACCATCTCTATACCGATGACTCCCAGATCTACCTCTCTACACCTGAAATCTCCGTCTGGCTTTCTGACATTGCTGCTTGGATATCTCACCACTGCATGAAATGAAACATGACCAAAACTGAGCTGCTTTTTTTCCCCTAAACCCTCCTAAACCCTCCTCTCCCCTTCCTTCTCTCTCAATTTCTGTGGATAACTCTCTACTCTTCCCTGTCTCCCAGCTTGCAATCTTGGGATCATCTTTGACTCCTCTCTCTCCTTTTCCACACACATCCAATTAATAGCTAAAACCCGCCGTTTCTTACTCTACAACATCAACAAAATTCACCCATTCCTTTCTGAATACACTACTAAGACACTTATCCACTCCTTAGTCACTTCCCATCTACGTAGACTACTGTAACCTACTCCTTGCTGGTTTCCCTCTGAATCATCTCTCTCCCCTTCAATCTGTTCAGCACTCTGCTGCACAGCTAATCTTCCCCCAACTTCATCATGCTCTTATTACCCCTCTTCACAAGTCACTTCATTGGCTCCCTATCTATTTCCATATCCAGTTCAAACTTATCCTGCTGACCTATAAGTGCAACTCCTCACTACCTTATCTCTCCCTACAGCCCTCATCAGGAACTCTGCTCGTATGGCAAATCGCTTCTATCTGTACCCTTCTCTTCTATTGCTAACTCCAGACTTAGCTCCTTTCACCTTGCTGCTCCTTATGCCTGTGAACAAACTACCTGAGTCTCTACATCAGGCATCTTCTCTGACTTTCAAATCCAGGCTGAAAACTCACTTCTTCGCTGCTGCTTTCAAAACTTGACTCATCTGATTTCCTTTGTGTTTCCTTACCATTTCCCCTAGATGTATCCCATGTCTACAGCTACTGTGTTGTCTGCCTTGACTAGATTGTAAGCTGTGATGAGCAGGGGCCATCTTTTGCATGTGTCTGTGCAGCGCTGCATACGTCTTGTAGTGTTCAGTATTAGTAGTAGTAGTAGTAGTAGAACTTCCAGGGTAACATTCTCAGAAATGCTTCCCATTCCACTTGCAGGACCCAAGAGGCAGGCAGAGCTGCGGAGCCTCAGTGCATGGATGAGACGATGGTGCAAGGAAGAGGGTTTTGGATTTCTTAGAACTGGGCAGCATTCTGGGGAAAGTTGGGGGGAGATGCTTTTCTGAAAGGATAGCCTCCACCTTAACAGGGGTGGAGCCAGGCTGCTAGCATGAACCTTGAAAAAGAAAATAGCGCAGCTTTTAAACTAGACAATAGGGGAAAGCCGGCAGTTGTCCAAAGTGAATGGTTCAGAACGATAAATCCTTTAAGGATGCTAGCCAAACAAGGAAGTGAAGTACCTAGGAATCACCCTCAAGGAATACCTCATCTTTAAATCCCACATATTTGATGGCATCAGAACCATATACCACAAAACAAAGACCTTGCAACGGTTCCGACCACTCCTCGTACCATCAGACTTATGCACCACTTTTCAAGCCATGGTCCTACCTCACCTCGACTACTGTAATGCTATCTACCAAGAACTCCCACAATCCACACTTCTTCCCCTATGAACTGCTTTTCACACAGCAGCTCGCATCTTCCAAGGTGCAGGATCACATCACCCCCATACTCAAACAACTCCACTGGCTACCACTCACAAACCATATAGATACAAAACCCTCTTATTGACACACAAGACTATCCTCTTCGATCCCCCCACCTACTTCCACTTGCTATTGCAAACACCACAAATGAACCGATCAAGATGCCCATCCATGAAGAACATACTAATCATCCCCCATGCTAGGACCACATCCAATCAACAGGCTTGTGGATGCACATTTCAGCTCTACGCTCCCTCAATCTGGAACGCCTTACCCTGATAAACTGAAATATATCTCACCTCAACTCATTCCTAAAACACCTCAAAATACATCTTTTCTCTGAACATTCCACCTCGATCAAATAAGCCCCCACCCCAATACATCACTTGCTCTAAAGTGAACAACATTGCATGTCCAACCCGTGCTGGATCTATATATATGTATATACTATCCTACCCCAGCTACCTGCTGCATGCTATACATGGTTTATAAAAATGTTTAAAATGTTAAAAAGTTACAATGTTAAAATGTTACTGTTTCTCCCACAATGTTCTATGTAATTGCTATTTATCTTGTTTTATGTAAACCGCCTTGAACCGGTGAAAGATGGTATAAAAATACAGCTAAATAAATAAATCCCGACAGAGAGGTTCCAAAAAGGTAAAGGCAACCTAGACGCCTTTAAGTAAAGAGCAGACAAGTTGAAAGATTCCAAATTGCCCTATCAACTGATAACCCGATTTTTAGTATGAACAAAATACCACCTCTGAAATGCCTGTATGGAAATACTAGAAGTCTAAAAAATTAGATGGGAGAGTTAGAATATATAGCAATGAATAAAAGGTTAGATATAAGTGGCATCTCAGAACTGGTGAAAGAAGGACAACCAATGGGACACTGATACCTGGGTACAAATTATATCACAATGATATGGTAGATCAGATTGGTGGAGGGATTGCACTATATGTTAGAGAGGGCATTTAGTCAAACAGGATAAAAGTTTTGCAGGAAACAAAATACACTGTCAAATCTGTATTGATAGAAATTCCATGTGAAAAGGGGAAGGCAATGCCAGTAGGGATGTACTACAGTTCGCCTAGCCAGAATGAACAGATGGATGATAAAGTGCCAAAAGAAATCAGGGAAGCTAACAAAAGTTATAACACAGTAATACAGGAGTGGTTTCAAATATCCCGCTATTAACTGGATCAATGTCACAGCAGGACATGTTAGGGAGATAGTGTTTCTAGATAAAATAAATGACTGCTTCATGGAGCAGCTGGTTCATGAACCAAACATAGTATCTGGTGCAAGAGATAACAGTGTTGGGGCCACTTGGCAATAGTGATCATAACATGATCACATCTGATTTAATAAATGGAGGGTGGACAGCAAAGAAATCCACGGCACCAACATTTAACTTTCAAAAGGAAAACTATGATAAAATGAAGAAAATGCTTAAGAAAAACCTAAAAGGAGCAGTTCCAAAGATTAAGTACATCAAGTATGGGCGTTATTTAAACATACTATCTTAGAAGCCCAGATCAGATATATTCTATGCTTTAAGAAAGGTGGAAGGAAGTCCAAATGACTGCAGGCATGGTTTCAAGGTGAGATCAAAGAAGCTATTGTAGCCAAAAAAAACATTTTTCAAAAACTGGAAAAAAGAGCCAAATGACAAAAACAGAAAACAACATACTGTAAACGTTAGATGCAAGACATTGATAAGCAAAACCGCATAATACAAATCCCCTTTGCTGCTGCTGATGCCCTTCTTTGGGACCTACAGTGGCAGTAATGGCATTTACATGGCAATGCGTAGCTGAACTCTCTGACTCTGCATTGCCATTCTTTTTCTCTATGATCTGCTGCTTTCACCCCCTATGATGTAGAAAATCTACGTCAGAGGGGGCAGAAACGGCAGGTCCCAGAGAGGGGTGGCAATGGGTGACACAGGAATTGTATTTATTTATTTAAAAGGATTTCTATACCGCTTTATCCTTAAATCAAAGCGGTTTACAGTAAAACAAAGGTGTTACATTAAACGAGGGTGGAGGGCATGCCAAGAGGGTATTGCAAAGAAGCTCTATGCATTGTAGGCATATAGGGTTATTGCAATATAACTATATACAATATAACTATATACAAAAATAAACTGCGTTGATCGCAGAGAGGTTGTTGAGCTCTGTGGGAGACAATCCGGAGAACTAGGTACGTCTTATGTTATAACAATGGTGAAACATTAGGCGAGGGAAGGGAAGTCGTACACGGGGATATTGCAATAGTGTTATATACAATGTAGACATATGGGGATTATTGCAATGTAACTATATACAAAAACAATAATTTGCGCTATATACAGGATGGCTAAGCTAGAAGACAAATCCAAGGTACTATGTACGGCTAGTGATATCTGAGGTAGGGGGAGGAAGGCAGGGGGAAGGGAAGGTTCCAAAGGGGGGGAGGATGAAAGGATGGTGGGAGCAGATGAGAGGAAGCCTTTGTGAAACAATTGAATGTATCTTGATGTCAAGTTATATGGTGTCTCTATAGTGCTCGATATAGATTGTGGTTTTTGGTATCTTCCATAAGTCCTTGATATCTGAAGTTGCTCTTAGGAATGATGACACTCTAGGCAGCTGCCTTGTTCACATATTGGGTCATGCCAATCCTGTTGGTGAAACAGCATAATGTCAGACAAAAAGTTGTTTTTTGGCCATCTGAATTGAAAAAAAGAGATGTACGTGGTTAGTGCCCAGCACTTACTTATACTGGGATGTGTATTATACTGTATCTACTATAAAAACACTCTTATTCAATGTAGCCATTGCTTAATACACTATGAAGTGTTATTAAATTTTATTTTAACTTGTACAGGGATCCCAGAAGGTCAATGGCTCCCCTCATGCTTGTAAAAACTTTGAGTTATGTAGCCCATTGAGTTTTGGGGTTGGATAGAACATAGGATTTGCCATATTGGCTCAGACCAAAGGTCCATCAAGCCCAGTATCTTGTTTCTAACAGTGTCCAATGCAGGTCAAAAATATGTGATAGGATCCAAAAAGGTAGACAGATTCCATGCTATTTATCCCAAGAAGAAGCAATGGATATCCTCCATTCCACTTTAATAATGGTTTATGGACTTTTTCTCCAGGAATTGGTTCAAATTTTTTGAAACTGAGCTACATTAACAGCTTTTTCTACATCTTCCATTAACAAATTCCAGAGCTTAAATGCACATTCAGTGAAAAAATATTTTCTCTGATTAATCTTAAATGTACTACTTTGTAGCTTCATTGTGTGCCCCTAGTCTTTGGAAAGGTAGAACGGAGATGTCCAGAAGACCAGGACTTGTGTTTGGGAGGGTTCTGGTGCCTGGAGGAACTTTATTTATTTATTTATTTATGCTATTCTTCTATACCGCTTTTTCCAGAGATCAAAGGCGGTTTACATATAACAAATATTAAACAAGGTTTTACATGGAACAGCGTTTTAACTATATACAGTTAACCTTTCATGAACAATATCAAATTGTAGTAACTTTTTACATCTTGAAATTAATTGAAGTCAACTCAAGCAACAATAACAATGCATTAACAAGCGATAGCATGCCATTAACTATTTACAAACATTTCTCATTAATCGTAGTTCAGTAAGACTTTCATTTTTCTTTTTAGGTGTATTGGGTTTTTTTAAATCTGGGGTTATGGTGGATTGTTAGGGAGGAGTAATATGGAGGATGGGGGGGATTCGTTTAAATTTGGAAAGTGTTCTGTGAACAGGTGTGTTTTTAGTTCTTTCCGGAATAGATGAAGGTCTTTTATCTTGCGGAGGTTTAGTGGAAGTTTATTCCATAGGGTGGGGGCTGCATATGAGAAGGCTCTGGAGCTTGTGGTTTTCTTTGTTTTGCGGATGGATTTTTTTTATGTCTAGAGAATAGGTTGCGTTTTGTCTGCGGGTTCTAAGTTCCTTTGGAGCATGTAGTAGGGTGGTTAGATGTGAGGGTGAGATGCCATTGAGAAGTTTAAATGTGGTCAAGAGTATTTTATATGATATTATATAAAATAATGTGCAGCACTACCCTATTTCTGCATATAACTTAATGCTTGTTGGAGAAAGAACCTGATACCATGACCTCCCATATGTGCCCCACCCCCCATTTAATCTTATCCTTTATCATGCTAACCTTCCAATTGGCTCTTTAAAATTAGCTCATGTTAAGAATAGGATGATAGGTATATAATGGGCTCATTATCCCCCTACTGGAATATTATATGCACACACACATTTTCTAATTTATTGCATATATATATGTGTGTGTGTGTGTGTCACTTCAGCAGAAGTTTTCACTGGTGCAAAATATTACCAATTAGGATGTTCTTTAGAGGGCATGCAAAATATTTGTGACCTTTAGGGGTTTTAGCCGCATGAAATCAAGAAAATGCTTCACCACAATTCATACGTGCAAGCAGCTTTGTTTTGCTTCGCTCTTTTTTTTATTACTTATGTTAATAAATTGATATCAAACTACATTACTAGTAATTGTCATGAGTAAGGATAAAAATGTCAGGTAAAAAGTGTGAGAAATAATGTGCAGCACTACCCTATTTCTGCAGTTTAAGAATCCCAGAGGTTTCAATCCATCTGATACTGGCAGAGGACACTGATTAATTTGTTTAAGCATGCTGAGCCCTGGTCATGAATCTGTACAATTTCAAAAGAAAAATGTATATCGAAAACCGATTGAGTGTATAAGCCAAAGGCAGAATTTGTCTTGCCCTTCTCATTTGTGTGTTTAGTTTAGCACTAGTCAACCCCCTTTCAACCTCCTGTGATGTTCTCTTCTGTTATATCATGTCTCATGGTGCCAGCTAAGTCTGTCAGTGGCCACAGTCTGGATTGTTACTGCAGGGTATCTGCTAACAAAGAAAATAAAATCTGGAACAGAAGAAGGGTTAGAAGATGAGGAATTAGTTGGCTGTGGTAATGAATACACATAGAATAACAAAGCCAGTTTCCAACTAGCAATCGTTTCTTTGTATGTTGCCCTAAAGGGTTTTACTGGAAGAATACTGAATTTGCATTTGGGAGGGTTTCTTTTTGCAAAACCTCTTGCTCTGTAACTTATCTACCATTAAATGGATGACTTTAAACATTTGTATGCAGTGGATACTGTAATTTATCTAGGAGTTTGATTAATTTTATTGTTTTTGCAAATTATACAGATATTTTCATGAGTCTTTTTTATTATTGCAAGACAAAGTGAACAAGGATAGGACTTGGGCTAATAGAAAAGGTATGTTCTGCAAGAATAAGAACAATTGGCCTAAATCTTCCTGGATCTGTAACAAAGAGAATCATCTTAAGAACAATCTGATTGGCAGAGCTTAGCGTTGTAAATATCTACTATGGGACAAGACAAAGATAGTTTACATTTCGGGAGGGTGCACATATCCACTGTAGAAGGACATATTCTAACTGTGCAGCTTACTGTGTGATATATTGCATTCTAATTTTGTAATTACATTGCAAACAGATTTCCCAACTCCCAGTGGACTACAGTATACTTGAAGAGTCTCATAATCCATGTCATCTGTAGCCAAGAAAATGCAGTTGTATGTGACATTTAAATATGCACTTTTCACAAAAACAAAACTAACTTCATAGGTTTTATTCAGGTTACAACTTTCTGGTTGTAAAAGGATATACACTCCCAGAATGAAGGATGAGGATGATTAAGTCCAGGAAGAACATATAACATCTGGTCATATTGTTCATAGTGTATGTAACCATGCTGTACTTTCCTAGACGAGGCTTTTCCTGCCGCTCTTCGAGTAAAGAGTTTCAGGGTATTTATGAAAAAAGTGACTTGTCTTCACTAGAGGGTAGTGTTTACCGTAACCTGTTTATATATTCTATAAGATCTATGTGGCTTCCAAACTTACATTATACCATCTCTATATTAATTATTATCTCCAGGCACCATCCTCTGGAAGGGTTCTTCTAGGAATCATGTCAAAGCATGTCTTTTAAGATTTCTGAATTTCTTGTGGTTAAATCAGATGATTTGCAAATATCAGTATCACGGATGACCAGATTGCTGTATATCATCACAATTATTTGAGCCTGCCCTCAAGAAGTTTTAAATTTTTTTAATGAAATTCAGAAATATATGCCTATTTTGACATTGAAAAGGTTTGTTGTCCCAAATTAAGCTGTAATGAAAAGAAACAAAATTCCTTGCCACTGATTAGAAACATAGAAACATAGAAATATGATGACAGAAAAAGACTACATGGCCTATCTAGTCTGTCCTTCCATATCAAGAACTACAACAGTCCCCTTTTTACCTTTAGAGATCCTCTGTGTTTGTCCCATGCTTTTTTGAATTCAGTTACTGTCCTCATCTCTACCACCTACACTGGGAGACTATTCCATGGATCTACTACTCTTTCCGTAAAGAAATATATCCGCATATCACTCCTGAATCTATCTCCCTTCACCCTCATCCCATGTCCCCTCATAGCAGAACTTGCTTTCAATTGAAAGGCTCTCTCCCTGAACATTTGTGCCATGGAGGTATTTGAACATCTCAATCATATCACCTCTATCCTGCCTTTCCTCTAAGGTGTACATATTAAGATCCTTCAGTCTGTCCTCATATGCTTTATAATGAAGACCACTAATCATTTTAGTAGCCACCCTCTGCACCGACTCCATCCTGTTCACATCCTTTTGAAGGTGTGGTCTCCAGAATTGCACACTATACTCCAAATGAGGTCGCCTATACTCCAAATGAGGTCCAAAGACGTCTACAGAAGCATTATCACCTCCTTTTCTTCTACTAGCCATTCCTCTCCGTATGCACCCAAGCATCCTTCTAGCTTTTGCCATCGCCTTTTCTACCTGTTTAACTACTTTCTTCCAAGTTTTCAAAACCCTATTAAATGTAAAATGTACTACAGTTATCCTGTATGTATATGTTTTTGTTCCATATGAACCGCGCTGATGACAATAGTGCGGTATATAAGAGATGTTAAATAAATAAATAAATAAATAAATAAATCAGACACAACCACGCCTAGGTCCCCCTCTTCTTTAGTGGACAAAAGTACTTCACCCCCTATACTATATTGCTCCCTTGGATTGCTACAGCCCAAATGCATGACCTTACATTTTTTAACATTAAATCCCAGCTGCCAAATTCTAGACCATTCTTCAATGGCTTAGCTAGTTCCCTCCTCATGTTATCTACACCTTCCTGGGTGTCTACTCTATTGCAGAATTTGGTATCATCCGCAAAGAGGCAAACCTTACCCGACAGCCCTTCCGCTATATCACTAACAAAGATGTTAAAAAGAATCGAACCAAGGACAGATCCCTGGGGCACACCACTGGTAACATCCTTCTCCTCAGAGTGAGCTCTATTTACCTGTACTCTTTGTCGCCTCCCACCCAACCAATTTCTAACCCAAGCAGTAACTTTAGGGTCCATCCCTAGGGTGCTCAGTTTGTTTATAAGTCGCCTGTGAGGAACAGTGTCAAAGGCTTTACTGAAATCCAAATACACCACATCTAGGGCTCTCCCTCGGTCCAACTCCCTGGTCAACCAGTCAAAGAAATCAATCAGATTTGTCTGACCAGACCTGCCTCTGGTGAATCCATGCTGCCTCAGATCCTGTAATCTGCTGGACTTCAGAAACCTCACTATTTTCTCTTTCAGCAGCGTTTCCAATAATTTATTCACCACCGAAGTTAAACTAACTGGCCTGTAGTTTTCAACCACATCCTTACTTCCGCTTTTGTGTAAAGGCACCACATGAGCCTCTCTCCAGTCCTTTGGCACCACTCCCGACTCCGAGGCATTGAAATGGTCAGTCAGTGGAGCTGCTAGAACGTCCCCAAGTTCCCTCAGTATTCTAGGGTGTATCCCATCCGCTCCCATCGCTTTGTCTACTTTATGTTGAGCTAGTTTCTTACGAACACAGTCTTCTGAAAATTGTTCAAGATGTCCCTCGCTTCTGTTCCTGTTTGTGGGTGTTTTCTGAGGTCCTGCTCCTAGTTCTTCATCTGTGAACACAGAACAGAAATATTTGTTAAGCAATTCCGCTTTATCCTTATCAGCTTCTACATATTCCTCCTCTGCACCCTTGAGTCTGACAATACCACTTTTGCCCTTCCTCGTCTCACTAACATATCTGAAAAATGTCTTATCCCCCCATTTTATTGCATTGGCTATTTCCTCCTCCTTTCGAATCTTTGCCTACCTGACTACTTTGCTAGCTTCGCTAAGTTTTTCCAAATACAGATGCCTGTCTAACTCTCTCTGTGATATCTTGTATTTCATGAAGGCCTCCCTCTTTTTCTTCACTTTTTCAGCTACTTCTTTCGAAAGCCATAGCGGTCTCCTTTTCCTTTTACCTTTATTTACCATTTTAACAGATAGGTTGGTTGCCCTTAAAATATCCCCTTTCAGTTTTGCCCACTGTTTTTCTACATCCCCCAGCTGTTCCCATCCCACTAACGACTCCCTGAGGTATTGGCCCATCTTGGCAAAGTTAGTCTTCCTAAAGTCTAAGATCCTCATCTTTGAATGGTTTCTAACAGCCCTAGTCCTAATACTGAACCACACCATCTGGTGATCACTGGATGCAAAATGATCTCCCACTACATCACAAACACTTTCACCATTGGTAAGCACCAAGTCCAGTATGGCCCCTTCACGTGTAGGGTCTGGTACCAGTTGCCTGAATCGTTCTCCCTGTAGAGAATCCAGGATCTCCTTATTTCTAGATGATACTGCAGCAGGAATGTGCCAATCAACATCTGGCATATTGAAATCTCCTATCAGTAGCACTTCCCCTTTCCTAGTAATGCTGCATATGTCTTCAATTAACTCTCTGTCCATCTCTTCCTTTTGTGAGGGAGGTCTGTATATCACACCAATGCAAATAGATTTCTCTTTCCCTCTTTCTAGTTTAACCCACAATGCCTCCTCTCTCCCTTTTAAGCTCTGTAATTCCAAAGCTTTAATAGTAGTTTTTACATATTGTGCCACTCCTCCTCCCCTTCTTCCTACCCTGTCATTTCTGAATAAAGTATAGCCAGGTATAGTTACATCCCAATCATGGTTTTCTGTGAACCATGTTTCTGTAACTGCCACTAAATCCAAGTCAGCCACTCCCACCAAAGCTTCAACATCAGGGATCTTATTTCCCATGCTACGGGCATTTATACACACTGCTTTCCATGTTACCCCTATTACCCATTTCCATAAAGGTATTTAATGTATCATCTACCTGGGGGCTTTCTTCAGCCATCCCCAACGAATCTAGTTTAAAGTCCTCTTCAGTAGATTAGCCAGTCTACTACCGAAGACGCGTTGACCTTTCTTGGGCAGATGGATGTCATCTCTGCTCTGCAACCCTTGGAACTGCATCCCATGGTCTAGGAAACCAAAATGCTCTCGATGACACCATCCACGCAGCCATGCATTCATCTCCAGGACGCGAGCCTCTCTTCCTTGGCCTTTACCCTCAACAGGGAGGATTGAAGAGAACACCTGTTCACCTAACTGCTTCACCCTGCTTCTGTCTGAAAACACTGAACCTAGTATAGATGTGGTTTTTTTTCTGGGCTGAGGAGAGGTGGTAGAGAGAATGATATTAAAAATCTTATTCTGAATGGAAGATAAAGACCTATTAGGGACGAGAGATCATTTTTAAAAGTGTATGCTCACTACGCAGGTTATCACTCGTAATCCTTCTGCTGCTTCAGTTCATTTATAAATCTTATCATTTAATGTTTGATAAATTACGTTTTACTGAGGAATGGCTGTTTTTGATGAAAAATACCATGCAAACATTTTAAGAGCTACCTGCATGGAAGCTCTGGGTACTGTGGTCTGACAGCTACCCAGCATAGTTGGATTTTTCCAGATAGTCTTTCTATATTGGGGATAGCCGAAGCTGAAAAAGACAGAAACTGCCGGTAAGCTTTGGGGCCCCTCCAAAATTTCTATCCTGGGCCTCATCATCAGGGGCGGCTGCCTCAGGCGGCAAAATCTTGAGGGCGGCAAAAAATGCCCCCAAAACAGCAGCCTCACTTCGCCTTCATAGTTTAAAAAAAAAAAAAAAACCCAAAAACAAGTGCACAAGTTGCTGCCGAGTTCGCTTCTCTGCAGCAGCAAACTCACCCTCCATTTCTGGCAGCCGCGGCTCCTTGCCTCTTAGAGAACTGCGGCTGTGCTGTGATCTGCAGTTTTAAATAGAAAGGAAACTGGTGTGGAGCCTTCTCACCTCCATGAAGGACCACCTGCCGCTTTGTCCCGCCCCCAAAGGAAGTTACATGTAACTTCCTTTGGGGGCGGGACAAAGCTACACAGGGTCGGTCCTTCACAGGCACGGGAAGGCTCCGGGTCTGCACCAATTTCCTTTCTATTTAAAACTGAGGGAGACAGGAGGGCTCTGCCGGGGAGGCTGCTCGGCATTTCCTGCTGCTGCGGCAGCAGCGGCTTCAGCAGCCAGGTTCTCTTTTTTTTTTATTTCCCGGGGATGGGGGATTTAGGATTGGTTATGGGGGGGTTCTCGGACTGGAAATGGTCTGATGGGGAGGTTTAGGATTGGTAATTGGCTATGGGGGGGTCTAGCTGAAAATGGGCTGATGGGGGTGTTTAGGATGAGGTGGGCTGATGGGGGGGTGTTTAGGATTGGTAATGGGCTATGGGGGAGCTAGGACTGGAAATGAGCTGATTGGGGGTTTAGGAATGGAAATGGGCTGATTTGGGTTAGAACTGTAATTGGGCTGATGGGGGGTGTTTAGGACTGGAAATGGGCTATGGGGGGCTAGGACTGGAAATGGGCTGATGGGGAGGTTTAGGATTGGAAGTATTTATTTATTTATATTTATTTATTACAGGCTCTTATATACCGCTCTATTCAGAATCAGCGCGGTTCACAATATAACAACATACCATAACAACAAACTGTTAGGTTTTACAGAGAACAAGGTCAGAGAACTTGGATAAAACATGGGACGTCATTACTGCAACTATTTACAAGAGTATTTACAAGAGTATTTACAAGTATACATAACAAGAGTAGGCTGATGGGGGATGTTTAGGACTGGAAATGGGCTATGGGGGGCTAGGACTGGAAATGGGCTGATGGGGAGGTTTAGGACTTGTTATGGGCTGTGGGGGGGGGAGCTAGGACTGGAAATGGGCTGATGGGGGTGCTTAGGACTGGTAATAGGTTATGTGGGGCTAGGACTGGAAATGGGCTGATGGGGGGGTTAGAACTGGAAGTGGGCTGATGGGGGTTTTTTAGGACTGGTAATGGGCTATGGTGGGGGCTAGAACTGGTAATGGGCTATGGGGGGCTAGGACTAGTAATGGGCTATGTGGGGCTAGGACTGGAAATGGGTTGATGGAGGGGTTTAGGACTGGTAATGGGCTACAGGGGAGGGCTAGGACTGGAAATGGGCTGATGGGGGGTAGGACTGGAAGTGGGATGATGGGGGGTGTTTAGGATTGGTAATGGGCTATGGGGGGGTTAGGACTGCAAGTGGGCTGATAAGGGGGATAGAACTGGAAATGGGATGGGACTGGAATTTATTTATTTTATTTATTTAGACAGTTTTGTATACCGCCTTATCCTTCAATCAAAGCGGTTGCAACACAATTGGGGGATACATTTAACACGCGGGGATATGAGACACATACACTAATACTTACAGGGAACATGGGCAATGGAGGGTTAAGTGGCTTGCCCAAGACCACAAGGAGCATCTGTGGGACTAGAAACCCCAGTCCTTCCGGCCCAAGGTTGCTGTCCTCTAGTGGGATTTGAACCCCTGACCTTCCGGCCTGAAGTACCTTGCCCCAACCACTAGGCTACTGGGGGAGGGGAGGAGAGTGCCGCTAGCTCTGGAAGAAAACTAGGGCTAGGGCTACAAATGGGCTAATGCAGGAGGATGGTAGAATGGGACTGGAAGGGAGCAGATAATGGGAGGCTCTGCTAGGGGAAGGAGGGGGCACGAAGGGAGCTGACACGGGGAAGGAGGGGGCTGGAAAGGAGCTGACACCTGGGATGTACTGAAGGGGGACTGAAAGGGAGCTGACACTTGGGGATGGGAGTGGTAAGTGGCTGGGTAATGGGGAGGAGGCTGGAAGGGAGCTGACATGCAAATTGTACTGGAAGAAGTATGGACAGAGGATAGGGTGACAGGAAGGGAGCTGACTGGGGGGTTGGCACTGAGAGTGGACATGAGCTAATATCTGGGATGGTATTTGGACTAGAAGGGGCTGGACAGTGGGGAAGGATGGAGACTAGAAGGGAATGGACACCAGTTGCAGTCGTGGAAATGCAAGGCAGTTGACATTGGAAGGTACTGGGAGGGAAGGACTGGAAAGGGGGCTGATACTGAGGAGGGTTACTGGAACTGGAAATGGGCTGATGGAAGGAAGTGAAGAAAACAAAAGAAGAGATAAGAAATGGCATATGGACCATAGACCACAGAAAGAGAGCTAAGAGAAGACAGGAAATCAGAAGCCTCAGATCAGGACCAGCATGATCAGAGAATAAAATGGTCAGACAACAAAGGTAGAAAAAATAATTTTACTTAATTTTAGTGATTGGATTTTGTGCTATTTTTATATTTTACACAGTATTGAGGAACTGCATCTCTTATTTATCTGATGTTGCACTGCATGTGAATTCTGGCTTCTTGGGGTTTCAATTTAAATTTAGTCTACATATTATTATTTTTACTTCAGATTATGGTTACCTATTCTGTACTTGGTGAGGGTCGATGTTGTGAGTGTGTGACTGAGGTCAGGTGTTCTGTTAACATGGAATTTGTACATAAAGATCTATACTGTACTGTAGTAATTTGACTTGTTCAGCTTTTCAAATAGGTGTATGGATGTTCCAGGGCCCACTGTAGTATATACAGTGACGCTTTTTTTCGATGGGCTCCTTATGTGAGTTTTGGAAGTTTGTTCTGATATGGTATGGTATGGTAGGTTTGCTCTTTGTTCTAGGGTTTTGTATTAGTTCACGATATGCCTGGTACTGGAGAATAGTGGCTGCTGTTGTTGTTGTTGTTAGTGAGATGATCAGAATCAGATTTTTTTTTTTAAATATTGAGTTCCTTGGGTGAATGTTCTGCTCTGCATCTACTGTGGATGCAAAATATATGTTGAAAAAGAAAAAGCAAGAACCATAACGCAATTTATAACAACAAAATAAAAATGAGTTATAATTTAGTTTTAGAAACTGTGCGGTTAGTTCTTGCTGTCTTTTAGTTCCTTGGTGTGCAAATGGGACCGTACCTAGCCCTGTGCAAGCGGTGCAGCCGCACAGGGCGGAAATGCTTGGGAGGCGTATTTCGGTTGTCTGATGTCGCCCTGCCGCCGCTGGCAGGACAATAGCAGGCAGCCGAAATGTACTCCCCAAGCCTTTTCGCAACACTTTAAGCAGTTCTGGTTCCTCCCTTCTTAGACTTGATGTTAAGGAGGGACAGATCTGCTTAAAGTGCCGGTGCCTTTCAGATCGGGTGCATGCCCCCCTTCTCCTCCCCATTCCTCCATCCAGCGCTGCCTGCTCTTTCCCTGCTGCTGCCACCTCTGTGAAAAAAACAGAGGGCAGCAGCAGCAGGGAAAGAGCAGGCAGCGCTGGACGGCGGTATGGGGGGAGAGGGGGGCGTGCGCCCGAGCTGCAAGTCTCACAGGGTGTGATTGCAGCTCGGTACGGCCCTGTGTGCAAACATCTTGCATTTCCTGCATATAATCTAATCGGCTTTTTGATTTGGTCCAGTCTCTGATTGGATTTCTGAAAAAGCCACGCCCCCTCTAAGGTGTGGGTGTGGGGGGGGGGGCGCCTTTTCATGCTTCGCCTCAGGCAGCAGTTTGCTTTGAGCTGCCCCTGCTCATCATGTCTAATCCCTGCCCTGACTGGCACTTCTCAGTAGTTCTATGAGACCATTTGGCTACCTACCAAATATAGTGCAATTTGTAGGAAAATTGAAATAAAACTAAGACTCTCTTCTATCTTTGTGCGGCTCAAGTGCAGTTTTCACAGCGCCAGCAGCACGCCTCTGGCAGCCATTCCCAAATTTTAACTTGCCTTTGCTTAGGCTATTGTTGAAAAGGAGCAATGCAGAACTCTGTATGAACAAAGATCTTCCATCCTACTTTTGTGCATTCAAAA
The DNA here is from genome assembly GCA_033557465.1 of Ichthyophis bannanicus. Lineage (NCBI taxonomy): Eukaryota > Metazoa > Chordata > Amphibia > Gymnophiona > Ichthyophiidae > Ichthyophis > Ichthyophis bannanicus. The sequence goes on from CM066033.1 coordinate 353,847,487, forward strand.
TTAAAATGGCTATCAAATAGAGATGCCAACTAACTTCAAAAATCACCACAAGGAACCAGCTTGAAAGACTGGGAACACACTGAAGGCATCACTTTCTTTGCACAAATGATTAAAAACAAAAACCCACTGGCATCTGAAAGTTATATGGAATTTAGGGCAGTTGATCTCATAAGAATATAAGATATGCCATACTGGGTCAAGCCAAGTATTTTGTTTCCAACAGTGGGCCAATGCAGGTCACAAGAATTGCACCTGTCAGGTTCCTAAAAGGTACCAGATTCCATGCTGCATGTTCAAAAGGTAAGCAGTGGATTTCCCCAGTTCTCTTCAAGAATGGTTTATGGACTTTTCCAGCTACACTAACAGCCCTTACTATATCCTGTTGCAAAGAATTCCAGAGTTTGATTATGTTTTGAGTGAAAAACTATTTTCTCTGATTAGTCATAAATGTGCTACATTGTAGCTTCATTGTGTGTCCCCTAGCCTTTCTACGTTTTGAAGGGGTAAACAGCCAATCTACATTTATCCATTCCATACCATTCATTATTTTTATAGACTATCATATCTCCCCTGAGCTGACTTTTCCAAGTTGAAGAGCCATAACCTTTTAAGCCTTTACTTGTAGGGATATCCTTCCATCCCCTTTACAATTTTTGTCATTCTTCTCTGTACCTTTCCTAATTCTGCTATATCCTTTTTAAGATATGGAGACCAGAAATACACACAGTACTCAAGGTGCAGTCGTATCATGGAGAGATACAGAGGCACAAATAAAATCCTTTGTTTTATTCTCCATTACTTTCTTTATGATTCCTAGCATTGTTTGCTTTCTTAGCTGCCACTGAACACTGGACAGAGAACCCCAATGTATCATTCATGTTGACACCCAAATCCCCCTCCCAGATGATGGTTTGCAATGTGGTGCCTTGCATAATGTAACTGTAGTTCAGTTTGTTCTTCCCTAAGTATATAACTTTGCACTTGTCTACATTAAATGTCATCTGGAATTTGGACCCCCAGTCTCCCAATTTATCAAGGTCCCCTTGCAATTTTTTTTACAATCCTCTTGTGTTTTAACAACTTTTAATAATTTGGTGTCATCTGCAAATCTGATCACCTCACTCGTTATTCCCATTTCCAGGTCATGTGTAAATATGTTAAGAAGCAGTGGGCCCAGCACAGATCCCTGGAGAACTCCACTATTCACCTTTCTGCACTGAGAAAATTGGCCATTGAGCCCTACTCTCTGTTTTCTATTTTTCAACCAGTTCCTAATCCACAATAGTACATTGTCACCTATCCCATGGCTTTTTAATTTTCCCAAACGTCTCTCATGATGGACTTTGTCAAAGGCATTCTGAAAATCAAGATATACTATATCAATTGACTCACCTTTATCTGTTTATTCACACCTTCAAAAAATATGAGATTGGTGAGATAAGACTTTCCTTGGCTAAATTCATGTTGACTTTCTGCAGTTAAAACAAGACTATCTACCTGTTCATTAATTTTGTTTTTTTATAATGGTTTCTACCATTTTGCCGGGTACTGATGTCAGGCTCACCAGTCTGTAGTGTCCCGAATCACCCCTGGAACTCTTTTCAAAAATTAGCATTACATTGATCACTCTCCAGTTTTCGGTACTACAGATGATTTTAATGATAGATCACAGATTACTAGTAGTAGTTCTAAAATCTCATATATCAGTTCTTTCAGCACCCTAGGATATATGCCAACCAGTCCAGGTGATTTGCTGCTCTTTAGTTTATCAATTTGCTGTATTACATCTTCCCAATTTATCAAGATTTGTATCAATTTCTCTGATACATCACCTTTAAATATCATTTCTGACATGGGTAAGCTTCCTACATTATCATTAGTGAAAACTGAAATAAAAAAATTCTTTCAATCTCTCCGCTATGGCCTTGTCCTCTCTCAGTGTACCTTTTATTCCTCCATCATCTAATGGTCCAACTGACTCCCTCACAGGTGTTTTGCTATAAATATACTTGAAAATATTTTTATTATGTGCTTTTGCTTCTACAGCAAGCTTCTTCTCCTATTTGTATCTGTGCTTCTAAGACAATCTCTTAATTTCCTGGGTGATTCACACTGCCCTTGGTTTTATAGAGGAAGCCTTTCAAGTTGCTCCTTTGATCTGTCACTTGACTTTAACACCTATTTAAAACAATTTCATAGTTCTCTTGCCTCCTAGCTGGTAGGCCTCTTTGTTAGACAACAATTTTTCTCTATATACGCAAAGAATATTTACCCTCTTCTATTTTCTCTGTTAAATTAAAGCCAGTTAGGGTATATCTTAAGTGAAAGCTGACTTGTAATAATACTAAGTCTTAACTGGCTTTAATTTAACTGAAGGCTGGCTTGTTATACTAAGCCTTAACTGGCTTTAACTTAATTAAAAGCTGGCTTATAGTACTATGCCCTAACTCTCACTTAATAAAACACTGCATTTTAAAATACACAGATTCCATCAGTTTTAATCTCATGAATTCCCTTTTCCCTAAGACTTAGAGAATTTCTCAGGAGGTAAGTACTTACAAGTGCAGATTTCTTCCCAGTAGTAGCAGCCCTCTTGGTAGTCCTTCAATACCAGAATTAAAACTTTTCAAGCTCTATAATAGTTTTTCAATATTTTCAACTGGGCCATTGTATTAAGATCGGCACCCTAGACCTTTTGAGGGCTGGACACTTCGGGAGGTTTGTTTTAACCTCATCAGACCGTATGTCCACTGTAATGGACGTCATGTTTATTCATTGAATTCCATGTATATATATATGGTGTCTGTGAAAAACATCAGGTCTGAAAGGGTTAATATCACTATTTTACCAAAGGCTGCTTCCCTGTTTTACCAACTACTAAATCACAGTTTGAATATGCCTTTTCAGGACATGGTGAAGGTTTGGGAGGACAATCTAGGTAATAGTATTACTCTGAATCAATGGCATGTGTTTTGGGATAAATTAGATAGTTTCCCCTTCTGCTTCACTTACTTAGATGTTATATTTTTTAGCTCATAGAGCAGGAGTTCCCAAAGTGGTCGATATTGACCCCCAGGGGTTGATGAGGCATTTTGGGTGGTAGAAAATCACTCAAATGTTGATTGTGGGTTGATCAACATTACATCATTGCACAGTTCATTAAAAATTATTTGTCAACTTGGCATAATATCTTCTATTGATCAGCTAGAGTCGTCTAATTTAGGATTCTGGACTCTTGTATAAAAAAAAAGCTGTAACTCAACTGCTCAACTGTACAAAAATGCATGAGTAATTTAAACATCTGGACAAGAGATTTGCTTATAGGACAGACGAGTGGCAATTCTTTGCCCATCCTGCTGACGATTGTGCCAATCTGGAAGCATTGTGAGCGTGACATATTCACTGCCCATCCTGCTGACGGTTGTGCCAATATGAAGCATTGTGAGCGTGATGTATTCATTCCATATATATCAGTTTCATTCTGGATTTCATTAGTGTTGGTTTCCGGTGATAGTTTTTTTGGGTTGGTAGATAGGTAGGCCTAATGTCATAATTTGATAGCAATTTATCCACTTTTGCTTATGTTTTAAAAATTTTAAACATTGATCTGTGCTTCTTATAACTTGTGTATACAGTCCATTTACTTTAATTTTAGGTAGAACCCCAGAAACCATAATGGCAACCACAGATCAGGCATCTTCTTTGCCCCTCTTCAAACTCAAGTTAAAAGCTCATCTTTTCGCCTCTGCCTTTGGCTCTTGATTGCGCTGTTCTCCTGCTTTCCCCTCTTTTATTTCCCCTTTCTTTCTTCCTCTTACACTTGTTCTTACCTCTTTCCTTTGTCCTGTCTCTCCTGCTCTTGTCTCTTTGCCCTTGTTCTTATCTTTTTCTACTCCTTTTCTTGCTTTGTCTTTTTAGATTGTAAGCTCTTTTGAGCAGGGACTGTCTTTTTGTGTTTTCATTGTACAGCGCTGCGTGCGCCTGGTAGCGCTTTATAAATGCTTAGTAGTAGTAGTAGTAGTAGTAGTAGATCATAAAAAGAAATTCTGACAATAGTCATTAGATTACTTAAAATTTGGATGCATACCTTTGCTTACAAATGAAATGAGGCCTATGTGTCTCTTATGTGAAAAGACTTTTAGCAATGATACAATGAAACTAGCAAAGATGAAAGATCACCTTGAAAGAATTCATCCGGATAAGAAAAATAAGTGAGTGGAGAGTGTGCATAAGAAAAAAATGAGTGGAGTAGCAGCCTATTGGTTAGAGCAACAGCCTAGCACCCAAGCAATCTGGTTTTGATTCCCACTGGCACTCCTTGTGACCTGGGGCAAGTCACTTTACCCTCTATTGACTCGGAAGAAAAGGTCTGGCAATCTACTTCCAGTGATACCTTGCCAGGAAAACCCAGGGGCTGCTGGGTCGCCAGGAGTCAGCATTGACTTGATGGCACATAAAAATCTTGACTTTTTGAGAATGTTGAAAGAAAAATACAAACATCGACCAAATATAATGTAATTTATGAAAGCACTTGCTGAGGATGATAATGAAGGAGGGCTAAAGGTATCATAGAATATTTCTGTCAATACAGCAAAGAAAGGAAAACCATATGTTATTGCAGAGGAGATCATTACTCCAGCAATTAAAGAAGCAATTGAAACCCTTATGAAAAAGGACTCTGGTCCTGTTTTGAAATGTTTGCTGTTAAGTGCAAATACAGTGCAAAGACGTATTGATGAGATGGCTGACAATGTGGAAAAAGCTTTGGTATCTGAGCTTATTCATTGCAAGTTTTCCATCCAACTTGATTAATCAACTTTTGGTAGTTCTAACATTCTCATGGCCTCTGTGAGGTAATTTAGTCAAATTAAAAAAACAAATTATTGATGAGTTTTTGTTCACAAGGTAAGTGTGATGGAAAAGGATGACGATTTTTCAGAGCTTGGAGGAATATTTAAACAAGCACAATATTCCACTTAGGAATGTAACTGCTGTGGCCATAGATGGTGCACCTTCAATGATTGTCCATTACTGAGGTTTTGCTACCTTTCTTAAGGAAAAGGTTTCTAATGTGCATACTATTCACTGTGAGCCCAATTCCAGAACATGCACGTCCAGCCTACAGGCACAGCCAAATTGAAAACTGGCCCAATTTAAATATGACTCTGCAACCGTGGGGATAGACGCACCCGCTGTTTTGGAATCAGGGACATAGATGTTTTTGGCGCGGCACAAACAAAATATTGTGGAGTACGAGACACGCCTATATGCAGCAAATCACTTTGTACACCCTGCACTTGCCTGAAAAGATGGATGTTTTCGATCTCGCCTGTCTCTGCGATATACCCGTGTACAGCCACACCCCCCTATAAAACGTGCATCTCCTAAGCTGCTCCTAAGCTACAGCGCATAGCCCTGCTCGCTGACCCTTAACCCTGGATATTCAATGCCAGAGTCTCATATGTGGCCCTGGCATTGAATATCCGGGGATCACTGCACACGCCGGAAGCCGCATTAGATAACCAGGCAGCCAGCAATATTGCATGCTGCCCAGTTAGCTCCTGCACCGAAAGATAGGTGAGGGGTTTTGGGCACAGATAACTAACTGGGCAGCATGCAATATCTCTGCTGCCTGGCTTTCACTTGTTGCTGCCTCCGCTCCACCCCATAACACCCCCAACATGCCACAATGCTAACCAGATAGCATTGGGGTGTGCAGGGGAGTTAGAAGGGGATATTCAATGACACTAACCATGTAAGTGTTTATTTATTTATATAACATTTCTTATATACTGCCTTTCATGATATCAAGGCGGTTTACATTGACCAGGCCATTATAATGTGGAGATAACTATTTTACAGGGAACATGGGCAATGGAGGGTTAAGTGGCTTGCCCAAGACCACAAGGAGCACCTGTGGGACTAGAAACCCCAATCTTTCCGGCCCAAGGTTGCTTCCTCTAGTGGGATTTGAACTCCAGACCTGCTGGCCTGAGGTAACTTGCCCCAACCACTAGGCCACTCTTCCCCCAAGTGCTGTTGAACATACCAATTTAAGGCATTTGCATGGTTTACTGGACTGTAAACCGTGTAAATGCCTTTCAAATATCAGGCCCCATGTTCTTTCTGATGATGACTTTGATATATACATAAGTTATTTAGTTCTTTCAGCCTTTTGAGTATCTTTATTTTTGTTTCAGGCACTGCTGTCTCCGGGTGGTTACCTGCTGGATGCAGGGAGTTAAGACAACTTTGTTGTCATACTATAAGGAAATTATTTTATTAATACTCTTTTATAAAAACCTTAAAAATTTTTCTTGATAATAGGCTAAGCTCAGCTGTTTAATAATTAATTGATAATACATGTTGACTATTAGGAGGAGATTTTCTGACCATTGATGTTTCTGCAAAGCAACTCCCCTTGGGCGGGCACCCGCTAAGTAGAGGGATAATAGTTCTGAACACTGAGGTCTTTTCTCCTCCTTATATATATACTTACTTCATCCATATGTAGTGTGTGTATGAAAGTGTGTAATTTCTTGGTAATAGTTTTTAGCGATTGGCTTCCCCATTGACTATTGAAGACATTTGAATGTGAAAGCTTACATAGCGGGAGCTAATTTGGTGAAGAATTAGATACAAATTATAATACAAGCACAGAGATAAAGTGAGATCCAGAGGGTTTTTTTTGTATATGATTGTTGAATGTGGTTTTAGCTATGTAAATTCAGTCCTAACAAACTGAACATAGAAGAACGTGGTGAATTAAGACTAAAGCTCACCAATCTACAACCGAATATTAGTGCTCTTGTCAGAGATCATCAACCGCATCCCTCTCATTAACGATGTCAGGCGAGTACTAAAGAGGTTTATTCAGTTTATTTAATTTATGATAATATGTAGTTAAAGTTTGCGCAAGTACAGAAAAATGTAAGAACATAAGATTTGCCATGCTGGGTCAGTCAAAAGGTCCATCAAACCCAATATCTTGCTTCAAACAAAGGCCAATCCAGGTCACAAGTACCTAACAGAATCCCTAAAAGTAGACAGTTCCATGCTGCTTATCCTGGGCATAAATAAATGGATTTCCCCAGTCCACTTTAATAATGGTTTGTGGACTTTTCCTCCAGAAACTTGTCCATACCTTTCTTAAAACCTAACTGCACTAACAGCTTTTACTATTTCCTCCGGCAATGAATTCCAGTGCTTAATTATATATATTTTATTCATAATTCACACATACAATACCTTTTAAGTTTAGTGTGATCTCTGTAAGTTTGTAGCAGATTCTGGGAATCATTTTAGAAGCATACTCACATATAAATTACAGCATGTAGACTGGCATAAATGTATATATGGCATTTTGCAAGAGGGATTATTTACATAGGGTGATGATCAGTATATTTAGATTTCCAGGAAACATGGAGGGGACAAGAGAGAAATTGGTTAGGGCAGGCCTACAATATAGGTGTGGATTTCATCTTAAAAGGGGAATCCATGTTCAGTAGAAAAAATGTAGCTGGCATTTATTTATTTATTTATTTTATTTATTTATTTATTTAGTGTACACTTATATCCCGCTACTTCCAGCGATCAGCAGCGGTATTCCAACACAGAAAAAGAGTGGCTGTACTGGCCATAATTTACAATACACAGGATGATTAGTGGAAGAGGTACAGTTCACAGCACACAGTATGATTAGTGGGAAAAGTACAGTTCACAGCACACAGGGATAAGGTTTAGACAAATTGAGAAGGGAATATTTACAATTAGTATTTACAAAAGAAGTTACATATTTACACAAGCAGATACATATTCACACATCAGTGAGTCTATTGGTGGCGATCTCATTGCTGACATGATTCATACAATTTGCTTTGTGGATTCAATGAACCGAGAGCGTTGAGATTATGTAGTGCTGAAGTGTGACTGGAATAGGTACGTCTTGAGTTGTTTTCTGAAGACCATTAAGTCACTGCATGCTCTTAGATCTACTGGTAGCTTGTTCCAGAGTTGAGGTGCTATGAACGAGAATGCTCGGTTGCTGGTATGGACATTGACGTGCCTCATGCGGCCGGGGACCAGTAGGGTGTTGAGGCTCGGGGAACGTCTGCTCCTGTTATTTGTTTGGGCTGACACAAGTGAGCCGAGGTAAGAGGGCGCGATGTTATGGAGGAGCTTGAATGTGGTAACTATGATTTTATACTGTATTCGGGCACTGATTGGGAGCCAATGCAGGTCAATTAAAGTAGGTGTGATGTGATCCTTTAGTCTTGTTCCCGTTATGATTCTAGCTGCCACATTCTGCGCCAACTGGAGGATACTGATGGTCTTTTTAGGGAGCCCTTGAAGTATGGCGTTGCAATAGTCTATGTGAGGAATGATGAGGGCTTGCGCTACGGTGCGGAAGTCCGCATGATCTAAGATAGAACGGAGGGGTTGTAAAATTCTTAACTTATGGAAAATGACCCGATTTGTAATTCTAAGATGCTTCTCCATCTTTAAGTTGCAGTCCAGCGTCACTCCAAGGTATTTAATTTCTTTTTTTGTTGCGTATACATTGCCGTTCATGGTTATTGTTGGTGGTGGGTTGAAGTCCGTTTTCCTGGATATGCACATCACTTCAGTTTTCTTGTGATTTATGGACATATTGTTGCGTCGCAACCAGGTTTGTAGCTCGTCAAGGCATTTCTCGAGCTGGCTGATGTTTGGGTGATCTACATCCAATTGGGTATAGAGCATAATGTCATCAGCATATATATGGTAACTGATGTCGTTGTTCTTGAAGATTTCACAGGCTGGTCTCAGATAAAGGTTGAACAGGAGCGAAGATAGTGCTGAGCCCTGCGGGATGCCTTGAGTTTGTGGGAATGGCGTCGCTGTTTCATCGCCAAAGTGAACTTGCTGCATTCGGTCGGTAATGTATGAGGCGAACCATTTCAGGGGGATTCCTCTAATGCCTAATGCATCGAGTCTTTTCAAGAGAGTGGGATGATGCACTGTGTCGAAAGCAGCAGATATATCTATGAATATGAGCATGAACATTTTGGTTCTGTTCTCAAGACCTATTAGAAGTTTGTCCATCAGGGCTAATAGGAGGGTTTCGACACCATGATGTTGTCGGAAACCGTATTGGTGGATGTCCAATGCGTTGGTGTCATCTATGTGGTCTTGAAGTTGTTGCTGCACTGCCTTTTCAGTGATCTTGGCAAGGAATGATATGCTTGATACCGGGCGGTATGATGTTGGATCATTCTTGTTGAGTGATTTGTTTTTCAGTATGGGTCTGATGACTGATTTTTTGAGGTGTGTTGGCATTATTCCTTGTTGTAAAGATTGGTTCACTATGATGGTGATGATTTGTGCAAGATCCTGCTTTGCACCCTTGACCCATGCCGCTGGGCAGGGGTCCAGTGGGGAGGTAGTGGTCCTTAATGCAGTGATTACGCCTAGAATTTGCTTCTCATCTAGTTTAGTGAATGCAGCCCACTCGTGGTAGAGTGTAGGGCTTCCAGTGGGGTTAGTTGTTTGTAGCATGGTGCCCGTATTTAGATCTTGTGAGGGATCTTCAGGAGTCAGTGTTATTATGCTTCTGGTTTGAGGGTTGAGTTTACTTGCATAATGGTCTGCCAGGATTTGTGCAGACATCTCCCCAAAAGTATTAGATTCTTGTGTATTCCTCGTGAGTGATTTGACCTGTTTGAAGGAGCAGATGTAAAGGCCAAGGTCTGGCTCTCCCATCACTTCTCCCAACCTCAGTCTCCCCTGATCAGCTCCCTCCAATCACCCCAAGACATCTGATTACCCCCTTCCCCCTTCTGATCACACCTAACACATCATAACCCTTCCCCAGTCCACCTTCAGACTCCCCCTGGCAACACCCTGAGGCTTCCCCTGACAGACACTTCCCACCCTTGATCCTCTTCCCTGGCCTTACTATGGTCGCTGGTGTCTAGCAGGAGCAGGAGAGGATTGCCCATGTTCTCTTGCTCATTTGACTCCAAGTTTCAAATTTTGCCCCCCTAGTGGCCATCTTGTGCTACTGTCGCAGTACCATGTAATAACTGCTAGCAGTCATGAGCCCCCTTTTGAAATCCAGAGGAGCTGAAGGAGCAGGAGTGAGTGGGTATTGCTCTCACTAGACACCTGGGACTGTGGTAATGTGGGGGTTTTCCAGGAGCAGGGGGGTTCCTTGTTGCTGGGGAGTGTCACATGGAGGATCAGATGTTTTGGGGGGATTGAGAGGGTTGGACATGTTGGGGGGTTGGTGAAAGCCTAGAATGTGTTGGGGTGATTGGGGGGGGGGGCATTGAGGTAAGGAATGGTGATTGGGGTGTAGTAAGAACTGCCAGTGTTGCAACAGGTTTCCATGTAGATCGGGAGCAGTGATTTTGAAAAGCTGCTCTCACACACTTGTGGGGGGTACTTGTATGGTTTTCCCCCCCATGTGCAGCTTTATAAAATCACTGTTCCCATTGGATCTGGAGAGTCATACAGGTGCAATTGTGCACCTGTTTTACAAAAAACACTACGTTTCTCAGTCTCTTATGTAAAATACAATCGGAATTTGCCACGTTCTGAGCAGAGCATGTGAATTTCCCTCTCCACATGTTTCTAAAATCTGCCTTCACGTGTAAATGTATACCTAAGTATGTGTATATGTGTGTATATATAAAACTGCAATACTGTAGCATAGTTGCATTAAAGCTTTTAATTAGAAGTTTTATACCATGGTTTCAACTGACTTCCATTAACATCTTTTTTACAATTGTCTCAGCATTATAACATCATCTTGGTAGATTTGTGGCACTGACATAGTTTTGTTTCATCTTGACATTGCAACATCACCTCCATCGACTTGTGTTTACATTGGTTTGTTTTGACATGTTAATGTTGTCTCCATAGACTTGCATTGACATTGTGATGAAAGTGCTCTGATACTACAAGGTCTCATTCATGAGATAATGATTTACCATTACTTAAAGAAATGAAAAGTAATTCTAGGCTTTGTAGGTGGTTTCAGTTTTATATTTTATTTATTTTATTTATTACATGCACTTATATACCGCGCTATTTTCCATCAGTGCGGTTTACATAAAACCAATTAAATACACATCTCAAAACAGTCGATTTGTGTTTACAATTAACAGGCGACAGAACTTGGAAAAGACAACAAGGGGTAACTATTTACAACTGTACAGAAAGAGCTGGCTGAACGTCTGTTTGACGTGGTTAGTTTACTGATGAGGCATTTGAGGTGCTGTCAACCGGGTAGTGCGTGAGGAAAAGGTGATATTTCAGAGCTTTACTAAACTGCGTTAAATTAGTGATTACCAGTATACTGGGAGGGAGGCTGTTCCAGCATTTTGGTGCAGAGAATTTGAAAGCCCTGTTCACTGTTGTCTGGCAGCACTTGGTTGTTTCTCTTGGGACTATTAGTTTATTGTCCTCAGGGGATCTTCTAGGTCTGTTCAGGGGGGTTATCTGAATGAGGTCTGCTAGGGCTGGTGGGGCGAGCTTATTTATGATCTTGAAGGTAAGAATTATGGTTTTGAACGTAATTCTGCCTTTTATGGGGAGCCAGTGGAGTTGTTTAAGGATGGGTGCAATGTGTTCCCACTTGGAAGCGCCCTGGAGCACTCTTGCAGCAGAGTTTATTGCAAGCTGTAAAGGGTTTTACCTAAGACATCTTTTCTGCAGTCAATAGGTTTTTTTAAAGTACCATAGAACTTATTCCATTGGTTGGTGCAGAGGGTGGCTACCAAGAAGGTGAGTGGTCCTTCTCAAAATGCATATGGGGACAAACTTAAAGATCTCAAGTTGTATATTTTGGAAGAAAGGCAGGAAAGGGGAGATATGATAGAGATGTTTAAATATCTTCATGGCATAAATGATTAGGAGGAGAGCCTCTTTCAATTGAAAGAAGGCTGTGCAATGAGAGGGCATAGGATGAAGGTGAAAGGGAATACACTCAGGAATAATTTGTAGAAATATTTCTTTACAGAAAGAGTGATAGATGCATGGAATATTATCCTAGTTAAAGTTGTAGAGACAAAAACTGAGACTTCAAGAAAGAATGGGACAAACACAGAAGATCTCTAAAGGAAATAAAAGGACTAGTACAATACAAGCATTGTGGAACCTGTGTCTTCTGGGGAAACTGGTAGGTACTTGTGACCTAGATTGGCCACTGTTGGAAACAGGATACCTGGCTTGATGGACCTTGGTCTGACCCAGTGTGGCATGTTCTTATAAGGGCAGACTGGAGACGCCATATAGTCTTTATCTGCTATCTTGTTTCTTTGTTCTAGAACTCTGACAGGAATAAGAAACTCTACTATGAGGGGAGACTTTTTCTGATTTTATGGGACAATATTTCTGATGTTATAGTGGGTGATTAACTTGCTTCCATGGATCACTAAATGGTGTGGTTCAGTATTAGGACAAGGGCTACTATATAGTGTATTCAAAAGTGAGGGTCTTAGACTTTAGGAAAACTAACTTTTTCAGGATGGGACAATAACTCAAGGAGGAGTTAGTGGGATGGGAACAGCTGGGGGATTTGGAAAAGCAATGGATAAAACGGAAAAGTGATATTTTAAGGGCAACAAACATTTTTGTTATGAAAGTTAATACATGTAAAAGGAAAAGAAGGCTACTGTTGTTCTCAAAAGAAGTAGCTGAAAAGGTGAAGAAAAAGAGTGTGGTCTTCATAAATACAAGAAATCACAGAAAGAGGAAGACGAGCATCAATATTTGGAAAAGCTATTTGAAGCTAGGAAAGTAGTCAGGAAAGCAAAGATACAATGGAAAAAATAGTCAATGCAGTGAAATGGGGGATAAAACATTTTTCAGGTAAGTTAAAGAAAGGAGGAAGTGCAAAAATGGTATTATCAGACTTAAGGATGAAGGCAAGAAAGAAGCTGAAAAGTTTAAGGCAGAATTACTTAAATATTTCTGTTCTGTGTTCACAGAAGCAGGACCTCAGAAAACACCCACAAATAGGAAGAGAACTCTGATGGATCTTTTATGGTTTTCAGAAGACTGTGTTCATAAAGAGCTAGCTAAACTAAAAGTAGACATCCAAGTGTATTTAAGGAACCTAAGGAACTTCTAGCAGCAACACTGTCTGACCTTTTCAATGCTTTTTTAGAGTTGGGAGTGGTTCCAGAGGACTAGAGAAGGGTTTGTGTGATCCCACTACACAAAAGCAGAAGTAAGGATGAGTTTGTGACCTAAAGGGTGGTAGTCTGATCTCCGTAGTGAGTAAATTAATGGAAACACTACTAAAACAGAGGATAGTGAGATTTCTGGAACCCAGTGTATTGTAGGATCTGAGGCAGCATGGTTTTACTAAAAGCAGGTCTTGTCATCAAATATAATTAATTTCTTTGACTGGGTGAAAAGACAGATGGACTGAGGGAAAGCCCTAGATGTGGTATACTCAGATTTCAGTAAAACATTTGCTACTGTTCTACCCAGGCAACTTATAAACATGGAGGGCTCTTGGGATGGGCTCTAATATGATTGACTGAGATAGAAATTGGTTGAGTGGGAGGCAACAGAGGGTACAGGTAAATGGAGATCGCTCTGAGAAGGATATTGCCAATGATGTGCCACAGGGATCTGTCCTTGGTCCAGTTCCTTTTAACATTTTTGTGATGTTGCGGAAGGGCTGTCAGGTAAGGTTTGCTTCTTTGCAGATGATACCAAAGTCTGCAATAGAGTAGATGCCCAGGAAGGTGTAGGTAACATGAGGGAGGGATCTAGCTAATCTTGGTCAAGAATTAGGCAGCTGAGATTTAATGCTAAAAATAGCAGGGCCATGCATTTGGGCTGCAAAAATCCAAGAGAGTGACCACGACCAACTCCTAACCCGACTCCATGAGAAGGGAATCCAGGGTCTAGCATGGGATTGGTGTAAATCCTACCTAAAAGATCGATGGCAACAAGTTTGGATTGGCTCCAACACATCGGAACCTTTCCAGCAAAAGTAAGGAGTACCGCAAGGTTCCTCCCATTCGGCGCTGCTCTTTAACATATACATGCAGCCGATATGTGAAATCACCTGTTCCTTCAGCATATCTTTCCTTATCTATGCAGATGATGTGCTGATGTTTGCACCTATCAGTGTCACGCGTCCTGATTATACAGCCTTAGTCGATTGCTTCAACGCTATAACAGACTGGCTCCTCAACCAGAACCTATGAATAAATTTCAAAAAAACCGAGGTCCTAATCGTCATAAAAAACAAAGGCTTTTCACCCCCTGCGACCCTAAAAGTAAGATATGCCGAGCTTCCAATCAAGCCCACCATACGCTACCTGGGGGTGACATTGGCTCAACAGCTAGACTTCAAAGCGCACATAAGCAGCACTGTGAAAACCATCTACTACAAGATAAAGACCCTGCGACACCTGAGACCCATGCTGGATCCAGAGAATTTCCGCACAATATTCCAAGTGCTAATCACACCCCATTTTGACTATGCAAACATTATTCTCCATGGCCTCCCCAAGAATACCTTAAACCCGCTACAATTAGCTATGAATGCTGCTGCCCGTGTCCTGTGTGGAGCATCAAGGAGAGACCACATAACCCCCATCCTAAGGGACCTACACTGGCTTCCGTTAAGTTGCAGGATCTCATATAAAGCCTTCCTCATTACTTTCAAGGCCATTAATAAAATAACGCCCTCCTCAATCTCAGCTCTTCTCACCCACACCCCCAACAATAGATCTAGGAGACCATTAGCCGCCAATATGCTAATTATCCCGAGAGAAACCACAAAATGTGCACAATCACATAATGTTGGGGTTGTAGCCTTTTTGTTAATAATAATAGAGCATTCGCGGCCTACGCCCCCAGATACTGGAACAACCTCCCTCCCAGCATCAGATCGATCAGTGACCTCATGCAATTCAGAAAAGCCCTCAAGCACCATCTGTTCCTTAAGTACTTCTCACAACCCAACAACACCTCCCCTCCCCCCCTCACAAACAATCCCTTATGATTTACAAAATATGTAATTTACAGAACATGTAATACAGACCAGATTGAACTTGTAATCAGTTGTACCGACTCCAGATGTACACTATTGTAATAGAAGACCAACTTTGTAAAAAGAAAACCATCCTTCATCTATCTCTGCTTCAAATGTACATAGTTTCCCCCGGTTTAAGTCCATGTTAATTTCCTTGTTATATGTAAACTCAGGTCAGATCTCTACTGTCCGAGAGTCATATTGTTAATTGTGAACCGCACTGATAAGAAAGAGCGCGGTATAGAAGAACTGTTAAATAAATAAATAAATAAATATTGTATAGGGGGTGAAGTATTTCTGTCCATGAATGAAGAATGGGACCAGGGAACAATTGTTTTTGATGATCTTATAGTGGCTAAGAGTGGAGGAGTAGCCTAGTGCTTAGAGCAGCGGTTCTCAACCTGTGGGTTGCGACCCCCACGGGGGTCGCCACAGGATTTAGCGGGGGTCGCTTAGCCTCCACCAAGTTTAAAAAAAAAAATTAAGACGCGCACAAGTTGCTGCCGCTGCCGAGTCCGCTTCTTGGCAGAGGCAAACTCCGGCAAACTCACCGCCACCTTCTGCAGCCACGGCTCCCTGCCTCTTAGGGAACCGCGGCTGTGCCTGTAAAATCGTTGCGGAGCCCTTCCTGTCTCGACGGGCTCCGTGCAGCATTGTCCCGCCTCCAAAGGAAGTTGTTTACCAGTTGTTTAAATTCCTGCTGTTCCCAGAGATCACCTGTTACAGGTGAGTAACTACGCTTTATTCACCTGAAGTTTAATTAATTTCAGGTCCTTAATATATGCTGATGAGAATAAACAGCGGTACCTGAGAGTGAATATGGCACCTCCTTTCCTTTAAGAGGTTTAACACTAGAAGCCCCAAAGTGCGTCAATTGATGCAAATGCATCTTCAAAGTTGTATACCAGCACCACTGCTAGAACCATGTTTATGTTTATGTTTATAAAATTTGATATACCGCTCAGACCCATAGGTATTAGAGCGGTTTACAATACTACATCATATAAGGAAATAAGAAAAGAACGCCATTACAAAATAGGACAGAGTAGGGGACAGAAACAGTCAAACAGATAAGAGAAGATGAAGAACCTGGAACAGCACGTTACCCTAATATACATGCAGGACATCAAAATAGCCTCCAGACGCAGACGCCACGGACCAACGCCTAAGGGCCACGCCAAAGGGCCCTCTGGTGAGGCCCTCAGGCGCGGGCCCGCAAGGCGCGGGCACGGCCCTGCAACGGCGGATCTAAAGCCGTTGGGCCAGGCAGTTGATTGGCGGGCTCGGGGAGGAAGGGGGAGCTCCTGCTCTCACCCCCGACTAGAGCGCTGTGCATCCGAGGCCCCTGCAACGGCGGATCTAAAGCCGTTGGGCCAGGCAGTTATTGGCGGGCTCGGGGAGGAAGGGGGAGCTCCTGCTCTCACCCCCGACTAGAGCGCTGTGCATCCGAGGCCCCTGCAACGGCGGATCTAAAGCCGTTGGGCCAGGCAGTTGATTGGCGGGCTCGGGGAGGAAGGGGGAGCTCCTGCTCTCACCCCCGACTAGAGCGCTGTGCATCCGAGGCCTCTGCAACGGCGGATCTAAAGCAGTTGTTCCATGACTTTGTTAGCAAGGTCAAGATGTTCAAATATGTGCATCGAAAATTAATGACAAATGCACCACCTAGTGGGAAAATGAATTTATACCTAGAAGCCCCAAAGTGCGTCAATTGACGCACTCAATTGTTTTGGATGCGTCAATTGACATACTTTAGGGCTTCTATGTATAAATTCATGTTCCCACTAGGTGGTGCATCTCAATCACTGTTTACAGTTTTACTCTGACATTACAAACAATAAACACACGATGACATGTAATGACGTCACATACTGCACGCATTTAACAAATAAGTAACTTCACATTAATTCACATCTGCATTTCATGCTAAACTCAGTCGTCATGAAAATGCATCAATTGACACACTTTGGAGTTTCTAGGTAAACTTCCTTTTGGGGCTTCTAGTGTTAAGCACCTATAAAGCTACAATTATCCCAGGGGTGGATGGGTGTCGGGGAGGGAGGGAGGGAAAGAAGACTTATTAAAAGTTGGCTGCTACACAGTACCCTATCCTGTGCTTCTAAGGTAATTTGTGACCAGTCTCCAAGGGGAGTCCCAAAGCCCTAGCTTTGATAGAGGGAGTCTTGGGTCCTAAATATAACCAGAAAGCTCTCTGCTGTGTTTTAAATTTAAACTGCAAACTCTTGCTGCTACTAGGGCCTGACTGATTTAACAGTTATACTGGGTTCACAGATTAATCAGCTTTAATCTAAAGAATTCTTTTTTCCCCAAGATTTAGAAAAATTCCCAGAAATAAATACTTACAATTGCAGATCTCTCTCCAGAAGTAGCAGTCCCCTTTTGTAGTCCTTCAAGACTGAGAAACACAGAACTCTGGTTGAACTATTTATGCCTGTGTTTCTGAGGTAAGCTGTGACCAATTTCCTGAGTGATTAACATCCTTGCTTGAGTAGAGGGAGTCTTTCAAACTGGACCTTTGATCTGTCACCTGGCTTTAACACCTATTTAAAAGATTTCACAGGTCTCTTGCTCCCTATGTAGAAGGCCTCTTTGTAAAGGTCTCTAGAAATAATTTATTGCTCAAGGAATACTGACCCTGTTTTGCCTTTTATGCTGAGTTATATTCTGATGTGATTTAAATTAAAGCTCTTTGCTGCTACTAGGCCCTGACAGAGTATGAAATTTAAAGTAGAAACTCTCTGCTGGGTTCTAAATTTAACTAGAAAGCTCTCTTCTGTGTTTTAAATTTTAACTGAAAGCTCTTGCTGCTACTAGGCCCTGACTGATTATTAAATTTAAACTGGAAGCGCTCTGCTTAGTTTTAAATTTAACCAGAAAGCTCTCTGCTGTGTTTTAAATTTCAACTGCAAACTCTTGCTGCTACTAGGCCCTGACTGATTTAACAATTACACTGGGTTCACAGATTAATCAGCTTTAATCTAAAGAATTCTTTTTTCCCCAAGATTTATAAAAATTCCCAGAAGTAAATACTTACAATTGCAGATCTCTCTCCAGAAATAGCAGTCCCCTTTTGTAGTCCTGAATGTAACTCACCGATCTCCCCCTGGAAAGGCATGAGATAAATACTACAAATAAACAAAGAAATAAATATTATGCTGAGCATTAACAGTAAATTTAAGAGACTGAGATCATACTGCATATTTCCTAGCTTATGAGTGAGGTCCATGACTGTAATCATATGCGCAAAACTAATCCATTTGGAGAAATTTCTCTGAAAGTTAACTTTCTGGACACTATGGTTTCTGTCAACAATGGTTATATAATAACATCTGTATACAAGAAACCACCTGACCAATGCAGCTACCTCCACAATTCCAGCTTGCACCCTTCACATACAAAAAATTAATTAAACACAGCCAGACAACATAATATCACCTTATATACTCTGACCCAAGAGAGAGGGATAAATGCCTCAAAATCCTGACTGATTCCTTCAAACAAAAAGGCTACAACCCCAACATTATTTCCAGGAAGTTTGCCCATTCAATTAAAACACCCAGAAAAAAACTCACTGTAGAACAAAGAAGAAAGGCTCAGAGAGAATCCCCCTTGTAGAGTCATACAATCCAGAACTAGAAAAACTAAGAAAGACCTACAGCCACTACTCCAGAAGGAAGAATTACTGAAAGAGAGATTCCCTGCTCCACCAATGTGGGCCTGATGACAGCCTCTCAATCTGAAGCAAGCTCCCAACAGGAATTCATAAAGAAGAGACCGGCACAAGTCCCTGCAGATTTTGCTAGCATATTTCACAGAACCCCAGTTAATAGCACGGGAAGACTTTCAACATGAGGGGATCTTATTCATGCCCTTCCTCTAATATCATATTTCATTGCAAAAATGTGATAAAGGATGCTATGTTGGCAAGACAGGTCAAATGTTAAAGAATCATTTTTCACAGACATCACATCAGACTCCACAAATACATCTTGCATCTTATGAACTCCAGATCTCTTTGGCACAAAGCAAGTGCTATGGCAAGTGTTAGCAGTAAATTTGAGAGACATACCCTGGCTTAGGAGAGACAAACCAAGCACCAGGAAGTGTAGTCAGAGACCAAGAAAATGTGTCAGAAAGATACAGCAATATTTCTCCTCGTACTGGATGTCACTAACTTCATTAATAGGAATTTTCAAGCACACCTTGATAGGTTGCCTATACATTTTAATGCTTATGAGCTCCGTAAGGAATCTGTCTTTGGCACAATGCAAGTACTATGGCAAATGTTAGCAGTAAATGTAGGAAACTGAGGTCATACTCCACATACCCTGACTTAGGAATGAGTTTCATTGTGTTAGTATTTGCAAAATTAACCCGTTTAGAGACATTGCCGCTGAAACAAACTAATGAGACACCTCTGTTAGGGAACACTTCAGGACAGGCTACTGCATCATTGACCTTATGATCAGAATACTAAGAGGGAACTTTCAAATGCCTTACATTCCTGGATTGTTTTAGTTAAAATGATAAAATATTTATAAATCTACAAAAAAGGACTTAACAAGAATCTGTTTCTACTGCTTTGTCACCTTCTGAACACCCATCCATGTTTCCCTCTGTTTCCAACCCCAAAACATTTTTCTCCTTTGAGACTATCAACAATGTTTTTATAATTCACATATATATTCACATACATATTATTGTCATCTTCTGCTCATATGGTTCTGAACTGAGGAAGTAAATTTTCGCCTCCGAAAGCTAGTCAAAAAATGTATTGTGTTAGTCCGATAAAAACGTATTTGGCCACTGCTGCGGGACTTCAGTCCCCACAGGCCATATATAACTTCAGTCCCCGCAGGCCTGGCAAAAGCAGGTGGGGAGAAGGCATGAAGGCAGGCCGGGCAGTTAAAAGGGAGGAAAAGGGGGTGCATGGGGGGGGGGGGGGTTGGGTAGTTTGAAATTGCTTCCTAAGTTTTAGGAAAGGATTTCATTGGCTGGGAGCCAAAGAATCATGGATGGGGGGGGGGGGGCGTGTAGGAGTATTTAAACCCACGCTTCTCCGTCTCCTTCCTTTCCCAGGGCACTGCAGCAAGATGAGGCTGCAATAGCTGGTGATCCGTTTTTGCTTTGGAGGCATTTAGCTTCTAAAAAAAAAGGAGAAGAGTGGGGCAGTTGCCACAGCAGAATATATTTTTTTCAGTCAACTTACTTGGTCATGCCTGTCTGCCTCAGCTGCCACTGCCTTTCCTGACAGTGATGCCACCCAAGCGCAGACGGTGGTCAGCAGGCCCTAATGCCGCTATGGAGGCAAGTCGGATTGAGCCTCTGGTGAGTCCCAAGGAGGTGGGTTCTGCTTCCAGCACTGTTTCATCAACAGATTTGGGAGGGGTTGGGCATGTGTCAGTGGTGACGGAGCCAGAACGGGTTTCGGCACCCCTCCCTGCAGCGGTTTCACGGGACAGGTGAGTTAGTCGGGGCTGTAAGGTGTGAGTCAGCAGGGCCGGTTACTCCACCCCTTGCTGTTGCGTCAGCGGAGGCTGGGGCTGTTGGGCCTGCACGTGGTCAGCAAAGAAAGGCCAGTGGTCGGTGGGGTGGACAGCAGGGGGGAGTGAGGCCATCCATCCTGATAGCCTCGGGTGCTCGGGGGAGATCTTGAGGAAGGGGCTGTACAGCTGCAGTGCTCAGGAGTCTGGCAGGAGCTCAAGTTGGGGATCTGCTGATGCAGGCTCCATTCTTCCCCTGGATAGTAACATAAATAGTATCATAGTATGTGATGGCAGATAAAGACCAGTATGATCCATCTAGTCTGCCCAGTAAGATGGCTAGAGTGGTTGTTATTGCAGCTTCGTGCAGGTCACCCCACCTCTATGCCTGGGTTTAGGAATGTACCTGCTGCTTCGTGCAGGTCAGCCCCCCTCTATTAAAAGATATTTGTTTGCTTTGATTTCATCCTCTTGCTATAAAGGGATCCACTGTGTCTGTTCCATGCCATTTGAATTCTGTCATTGCATTTGCCCCACCACCTCCATTGGGAGGGCATTCTAAGCATCCATCACTTTTTCAATGAAAAAGTATTTCCTGATGTTGCTTTTAAGTTTCCTGCCTTGCAGCTTCATCGTATGCCCTCTAGCTTTACAGCTTCTCCTTCTTTGAAAAAAGGTTTGTTTGTTCATCGATACCCTTTAAGTATTTAAAAATTTGTAATCTCCAGGAACAAGCAGGAATAAGTCCTCACATATGGGTACGTCGGTACCGACGGAGCCCGTGCGGGAAAGCTCCCCAGCTTCTTAGAATAGAAGCTTTTGGGACCTCCCACTGCACATGCGCACTGCCTTCCCGCCTTCCTGAACAGCTCTCCTCAGTTTCTCTTTTTCCGCGGAGCCAGCAGGTCGTGTTCCTGTCACCGCTGAAGAAATTGTTATTTTATTTGTTTCTTTAGACCGCGTACCTGCCTTCCCCATACCGATACCGGTATCGCCGGTCTTTTCTTTCTTTCTTTAAAAAATTATAATTCTTTTTTCTTATTTTTTAGCTTTTTGGTCACTTCAGAGAGGCCTCTCGGCCTACTCAATTTCTCCTCATGGAGAAGCCAGCCCCTGGATTTAAGAAGTGTTCCAAATGTAATGCTGTTATTTCAGTCACAGACACCCATGACTGGTGTCTGAAATGTTTGGGGCCTGACCATTCCATACCGGACTGCCCATCTTGCTCCCACATGTCTAAACGTGGGCTGCAGAACCGGGCCAACAAATTCCATGTGCTGTTTGCTTCAGAGAATACAGCATCACAGTCATC
This sequence comes from Ichthyophis bannanicus, assembly GCA_033557465.1. Lineage (NCBI taxonomy): Eukaryota > Metazoa > Chordata > Amphibia > Gymnophiona > Ichthyophiidae > Ichthyophis > Ichthyophis bannanicus. The sequence continues at coordinate 353,869,343 of CM066033.1, forward strand.
CAGGTCTTCTTCTCCGGATGGATCTCAGGTAACCAAACCTTCTGTGGGTAAGTCCTCAAAGAGCAAATCTCCTTCAAAGCATCGAGAGGCTCTTAGCTTAGAACTTGAGGACCCTGCCCCAGCCAAACAACCCCGGCGGGAAGTCCAACTTCCAAAAACGCCAATTCAGGGGTCTCAGGTTGATATCGATGCTACGGCCTCGACAGATCACCTGTTAGCCTGCTCTGGGGTACCGGGTCACTCCGGTACCGACATCCAGGCAGCTATGGCGTCCATGGGCGATACTGTACAGTCCATGCAGCAAGCCGTCATGGCTTTCATTAAAGCTGCAACGCCATCGGTTCCGCTTTCAGCGGTTCCGGGCCCGATACCGGTATCGTCCGCCATGCCGGTATCGAGGCCGTCCACCTCTAAACGCAAGTCGGTACCGTATGGGCTTTCGCTCCATACCGGTTCCATACCCGATACGCCCGATATCGATACCGATCGGTACGCGTATCGTGCGTTAGAGGAAAGCACCGATTCCTCTGAGGATTTTCACTCCTCTGATGATTCTGCTGAGTTTTCACTCAACTTACCTGAGGAGCCCTCTTCTCCTAAAAGGAGAATGTCCCCTCCAGAGGATTTGTCCTTCCAGGACTTTGTTTTAGATATGGCTACAGCCCTTTCTATTACCACATCCTCTGAAAAGGAACCCAGATCCAAAAAACTGGATATTTTGGGATACTCAAAGGCCCCTAAGGAGGCAGTTACCCTGCCTATCCATGAAATCCTTCAAGAACAACTGATGGATTTCTGGGAAAATCCTTTGACTTTGTCTCCTTATTCCCGTAGGTTGGACACCATGTATAGGGTCCCTCCTTCTCCTGGTTTCCAAAAGACTCAATTGCCCCACCACTCTATTGTGGTGAAGTCTGCAATGAAGAAGATTAGGAGTACCAAAAGGCACTCTTCCACCCCTCCAGGACGGGAATGTAAGACTTTGGACTCTTTTGGTAGGAAAATTTTCCAGGCTAGTATGCTTATAGCCAGGATTAATTCCTACAGTCTCTATATGGGCATGTTCCTGGAGGAACTTGCCAAAAAGGTGCGGCATTTTGCCCCCTTTATCCCTGAGGATAAAAAGCAGGGATTCCTTTCCCTAGTGAAACAACTCTTAGAGGTTTCTAAGTTCTCTAATAGGGCAGCATATGATTCCTTTGAGGGAGCCAGTAGGGCTTCGGGCATTGCTATTGCAGCCCGACGTCTTGCTTGGCTCCAGGCCTCTGATCTGGAACCTTGGGTTCTAGATGGCTTACGGAATCTGCCCTGTACAGGTGAGAACTTATTTGGGGAAGAGTGGCAAATCAAAGCCACCCAGATGGATGCTGAAAATGCCACCTTGGAAAGACTTTCAAAGTCCACTTCAATTCCTACTAAGAAAAAGTCTTTTAAAAGGCCTTACTATAAGAAGGCCAGAGTTGCTTCAAATACTGGCCAGCAGTCTTCTCAACCTCGCTATACTGCTAAGCGTCAGCAATCCAAACAAGCACGAGCTAAGCCTGCAGCAGCTACTGTAGCTCAGCAGGCTCCAACCCCTCAGGGGTTTTGACTTGCTCCTAGGGAACTTGCCACTTCTGGTTCTAACACAACCAGAACCTCTCACCATACCCGGAAGGTTGGTTCACTTTGCTCCCAGATGGGAACAAATCACAACAGAACAATGGACCCTCTCTATCATTCGAGAGGGTTACAAACTTCATTTCTCCAGCCTTCCTCCCCATCATATGGTGAGACCATTCAATTCTCCCCCATCTCTCCTAACCCTGTTGGGTCAAGAGGTTTCCTCTCTTCTTGCCCAAGGGGCCATAGAAGAGGTTCCTCTTCCTCAACAAGGGTCCGGTTTCTACTCCCCTTATTTTCTCATTCCAAAGAAGACAGGGGGATTCAGACCAATCCTAGATCTGAGAGAATTGAACAAATTTCTCTTCAAGGAGAAATTCAAAATGCTGTCTCTCGGCATTCTCCTTCCTTACCTCCAGGGTCAGGACTGGCTTTGTTCTCTAGACCTACAGGATGCGTATACACATATACTCATCCATCCATCCCACAGAAAGTATCTTCGCTTTCTGTTTCAGGGAAAACATTTCCAATACAGAGTACTCCCCTTCGGTCTAGCCTCTGCTCCAAGAGTATTCACAAAATGCATGGCAGTCGTAGCCGCATTTCTAAGAGGCATGGGAATCTTTGTCTTCCCATATCTGGACGACTGGCTCATCCGAGCTCCAACTCAGTCACAGGCCCAGATTTCCCTGGACCACACAAGGAGCCTTTTGCAGTATCTGGGACTGGTAGTAAACCTTCCCAAGTCCCAACTCATCCCTACTCAATCTCTAGAATTCATAGGGGCCCAGTTGGACACCATCACTGCAAGGGCCTACCTTCCACATGTTCGAGGCCAGCGCCTCCTGAGTTTGGCCTCCCAAGCTCAGTCCAGCACTCACTTGACAGCCAGGGAAATGCTACGCCTACTGGGTCATATGGCCTCCACAGTGCATGTGGTGCCCTATGCTCGTCTTCATATGAGAGCAGCTCAATGGACCCTGGCCACTCAGTGGACTCAGGCTTCAGGAGCGCTCTCAGACCAAATACAAACCTCCGATCGTCTGTTTTGGTCCCTCCACTGGTGGACTTCCACCAAGAATCTGTTGTTGGGGGCTCCATTTCAACCATTGCTACCCCAAGCAACCCTCACAACAGATGCCTCCCAAACAGGGTGGGGAGCTCATCTGCAAACTCTCTCCACTCAGGGCACTTGGTCTCTACAGGAGACCACCCTTCATATCAATCTTCTGGAACTGCGAGCAATTTACCTTGCCCTCAAGGTCTTCCACTCCCTCCTAGCCAACCTCACTGTCCTAGTTCAGACGGACAATCAGGTGGCCATGTTTTACATAAACAAACAAGGAGGGACGGGCTCTCTGTCGCTTTGCAACGAAGCTCTAAGACTATGGGCCTTCGCCAGAGAGCATCAGATTCACCTGCTAGCAGTGTATCTCCCAGGAGTTCAAAACTCTCGGGCAGACAGGCTCAGTCGAGTTCTGCTGCCACACGAATGGTCCCTACATTTGGACCAAATAAACCGAATCTTTCAGGAATGGGGGACCCCGGACATAGACCTCTTTGCAAGTCCGTGGAATGCCAAACTTCCCCGGTTCTGTTCCAGAACTCCGTGTCAGGGAGCTCAGGCTACGGACGCCTTTCTCCTGAATTGGAATCAGGCATTCCTATATGCCTTTCCACCCATTCCTTTGATTCCCAAGACTCTGTTCAAACTCCAGAGGGATCATGGAACTATGATCCTCATAGCTCCACGCTGGCCACGCCAAGTGTGGTTCCCTCTACTTCTACAGCTCTCCCAGGGATCCTACTTGGATCTGGGAGCTGCGCCAGACCTCCTGTCTCAGGAGGAGGGGACTTTGTGGCACCCAAACCCCAAATCCCTTCACCTCAGTGCTTGGTTACTGAAGGCTTAAGCCTTCAAGACTTTCATCTTTCCCAACCAGTGAAAGATATCCTTTCTGCCTCTAGGAAACCCTCTACCAGGCGTTCCTATGCTTTCAAATGGAAACGTTTTTCCATTTGGTGTGCTCAGCAGGGTCTTGACCCTCTGGCACTTCCTTTGAATTCTCTTCTTGATTATCTCCTGCATCTATCCAATGCAGGCCTCAAGACGAATTCGGTAAGAGTCCATTTAAGTGCTATTGCAGCATCCTTGAAACATATAAATGGACAACCTATCTCCTCTCATCCTCTTGTTGCAAGATTCATGAGAGGCCTGACTCTCACTAAACCTCCCATCAGACCACCCCCGGTCGCATGGGATTTGAATCTAGTGCTCGGTCAACTTATGAAGCCACCTTTGAGCCAATGTTTTCCACCTCCTTGAAATTTCTTTCCTGGAAGGTCATCTTCCTCATTGCAGTCACTTCGGCTCGCCGCATCAGTGAGCTGCAGGCTTTAGTGGCTAATCCACCTTACACAAGATTTCATCATGATAAGGTGGTCCTTAGGACGAATCCCCACTTTATGCCTAAAGTGGTCTCGCCTTTTCATCTTAATCAAGAGGTATATCTACCTGTCTTTTTTCCAGCTCCTCATGCATCCAATGCAGAGAGGAACCTTCATACTCTGGATTGTAAAAGAGCTCTCGCTTTTTACCTTAATAGGACTCAGCCACATCGAAAGTCTTCTCAACTTTTTGTGGCCCTTGATCCTTCCCATTTGGGACTTCCAGTCTCCAAGCGTACACTTTCCAATTGGATTGCTCAGTGTATTTCTTTTGCTTACCAGAGCAAAAACATTTCTCTGGAAGGCCATGTCACTGCTCACAATGTGAGGGCCATGGCAACTTCTATGGCTCATCTGCACTCTGTTTCCATAGATCAGATCTGTCGAGCCGCTACCTGGGCTTCGGTTCATACCTTCACAGCCCATTACTGTTTGGACAAGGACTCCCGCCGGGATGCCTTGTTTGGCCAGGCTGTCCTCAAGCACCTGTTCCATTCCTAAACAACTCCTGCCCACCTTCCCAGAATGGATGCCTGAGATCCATACGAAGATGGCGAACCTTTACAGGGGATCCCATGCATCTAAGCTAGGGAGTCCCCATATGTGAGGACTTATTCCTGCTTGTTCCTGGAGATAGCACAGTTACTTACCTGTAACAGGTGATCTCTGGGAACAGCAGGAATTAGTCCTCACAACCCACCCACCTCCCCTAGGAGTTGTATCTTTTATCTATCTATCTTCCTGTCCTCTCTCTGTTGACTCAGCTATAAACTCGAAACTGAGGAGAGCTGTTCAGGAAGGCGGGAAGGCAGTGCGCATGTGCAGTGGGAGGTCCCAAAAGCTTCTATTCTAAGAAGCTGGGGAGCTTTCCCGCACGGGCTCCGTCGGTACCGACGTACCCATATGTGAGGACTAATTCCTGCTGTTCCCAGAGATCACCTGTTACAGGTAAGTAACTGTGCTTTATAGCACCTCTGTCCCTCCTCTCCTCTAGGATATACATATTTAGGTCTTCAAGTCTCTTCTCATATGTCTTCTTGTGCAGACTCCGAATCATTTTGGTGACTTTCCTTTGAACCCTTTCAAGTCTTTTTATGTCATTTGTGAAATATGGTCTCCAAAACTGAGCACAATACTCCAAATGAGGCCTCACCCATGACTTGTACAGGGCCATTAATACCTCCTCCTTTCTGCAGATTATTCCTCCACGTATGCAGCCCAGCATCCTTCTGGCTTTAACTACCACCTTATTGTATTGTTTTGCCACCTTGAGATCCTCAGACACTAGCAATCCGAGGTCCATCTCCTGGTCTATGCACAGTAACCTCTCGCCCTCTACTGCATACAATTCCTTTGGATTTCTGCATCCCATATGCATGATTCTGCACTTCTTTGAATTAAATTGTAACTGCCAAGCATTAGACTAATCTTCCAATATTTTAGATCTTTCCTCATGTTGTCTACTCTCTCAGAAGTGTCCACTCTGTTGCAAATTTTTGTGTCATTTGCAAAAGGTACTCTTTTCCATTCAGTACTTTCGTGATATCACTCACAAATATATTGAACAGTATAGGTCCCAGGACTGATTCCTAAGGCATGGCACTACTCACCTTCCTTTCTTCTGAGTGAGTTCCATTTACCACCATCTTCTGCTACCTTACTGATGCATCATATCCTGTAGGATCTTACGCTCCACTTGTGGGAGGCCCCGCTCACGGTTCCGCCTGCAGGCAAGACACTCGAAACCAGATACAGAGCACCAGAGTGCCCAGGCTTCCAAAAACCTTGGTTCCCCCACCACAGGTTATTAAATTTGCAGATGACCCAAAACTATTTAAAGTTGTTAAAACCCAAGAGGATTGTGGAAAATGGCAAGAGGATCTTGATAAATTGGAAGACTGGGCATCCAAATGGCAGATGAAATTTAATGTGGACAAGTGCAAATTTATGCACCTAGGAAAGAACAACCCAAACTATGGTTACATGATGCAAGGTTCCACATTGGGAACCACCACCCAGGAAAAAGATTTAGGCGTCATCATGGATAACATGTTAAAACCCTCCTCCCAGTGTGCAGTGGCAGCCAAGAGAGCAAATAGAATGCTAAGTATCATAAGGAAAGGAATGGAAAATAAAACAAAGGATATTATAATGCCTCTCTATCGTTCCATGGTGCTACTGCACCTTGAATATTGTGTGCAGTTCTGGTTGCCGAATCTTAGAAAAGATATAGCATTATTAGAAAAGGTACAGAGAAGAGCCAACAAAATGTTAAGGGGAATGGAAGGATACTTCTATGAAGAGAGCCTAAAAAGGTTCGGGCTCTTCAACCTGGAAAAGAGATGGTTGAGGGGAGATATGATAGAGGTCTATAAATTAATGAATGGAGTGGAACGGGTAAACGTAGATCGATTGTTTACGTCATCAGAATATAAAAAGACTAGGGGACATGCAATGAAGCTACAGGGTAACCTATTTAAGACTAATAAGAGAAAATATTTTTTCACTCAACGTGTAATCAAAGTTTGGAATTTGTTACCGGAGGATGTAGTAAAAGCTGTTAGTGTAGCTGGGTTTAAAAAAGGTTTGGACAAGTTCCTGGAGGAAACGTCCATAAACCATTATTAAAAGGGACTTGGGATATCACTGCTTGACCCAATACAAGCATTGAGGAACCTGTATGTTTTGTGGAAACTGCTATGTACTTATGACCTAGATTGGAAACAGGATACTGGGCTTGATGGACCTTGGTCTGACCCAGTATGGCATATCTTATGTTCTTAATGATGGCAGAATCAGTGATGCGCCGAATAAAGAGCTCAAAGAGCCATTCATCCATGCCTCCCAATAGAGACTAGAGGACATTCGATGCCTTCGGGCATCGGTGTTTCCAAGCATGCATGTTGGCCTCCAGAATAAACTCTTTCATGCTATACATGGCATGTTTCTGAAGGATGTCACCAGGGATCTGATGACTTTCACCCCCCTGCTTCCTGAGGATAAGTGTAGTACATTCCAGACACTCAACAAGCAGGGCCGGAACACTTCTAAGTTTCATACCAGGGCCTCTTTTGATGCTTTTGAATCCACAAGCAAAGCTTCAGCAGTCTGCATTGGGGCTCATAGAATGGTCTGGTTACAGGCATCAGACCTTGAGCAATGGGTCCAGGATAAACTGTCCAATATCCCATGTACTGGAGAAAACCTTTATGGCAAAGACTGGAGGGAAAAGCTGGGGAGATTGAAATAGATGATCTCATTCTAAAATGCCTTTCCAGAAAAACAGGTGACCCACCCAAAAGGAAGACTCTTCCCAAGAAGTCTTTTTATTCTAAAAAGAAGAGATACTATCCTCCTTACCCATCTTCTGCTGCCTATCAACCTCAGTATCATCAGCAAAGGCAGCAGTGTCCTCGCCAGCTTAAGAATCCCAAGGCTCCTAAGCCTCAACCAGCTGCACAGGCACAGCCTGCACCTGGGTTTTGACTCCTTCCTAGAGAGCATTGCCAGTCTGCCCCTGGAGGGCCCCCAGCCCCTCCACATAGCAGACAGACTTTGTCACTATGCCTACAGGTGGCATCTCATAACATCAGAGCAGTGGATGCTCTAGATCAGGCATGTCCAACAGGTAGATCGCGATCTACCTGTAGATTGCGGAGGGGTCAGAGGTAGATCGCCAGCCCCACTTGGCTCCATCTCTCCAGAAGCTCACCCCATCACTAGAAGAGAGCTCATGCTGGAGGGCTTGCCGCCGCTGCTGATCCTTTGCCTGTCTTTTTTCCCTGCCTGCGGGAATCTTGCCTGCGGGTGTATTGGGGGCGCTTGTTGTTTTCGTGCCAATAGTTTGTGGGTACCCCAGGGGACCGCTGCCTGCGCCCCGCAACGAGATGCCACCGTCCCGGCGTCATACCTGGTCTCCTGCCTCTCAGAATCACCTATTCCTGCCCCCCAACACCCTTTAAAAGTGTATTATATACTGGGCAATATCCATTCGCCCCTGGCTTTACCTGAATACACTTACCGTATTAGTTGTGTTGTATGCTGGTTGTTGGTCGCTTTATAATTTGCTTTCATTAAATGTTTTCAAGCAGACACAACAAAGTGTCAAGAATTTGGTGATTTTGGCGGGCTTTTCCAATTTTGTTCTAACTTGCCTATGCCTTGCCTTCGAATTGGTTCAAACCACTGTGACTTTTGCTTGCCTCTGCAATTTTATTTTGCCTAGCCTTTGCGTTGATTCTACACTGTGTGCAGAATTTATTAAATCACGTGTGGTGGTATTTGAACTTGTTTGACGGTATTTGATTTTATCTGGTTTGCTGGACAGGTGTTTTGAGTTTCTTTGATAATTGTTTGGTGGTATTTGATTATTGGTGCCAGTATGATGGATTCTTTAATACTTTGGGACAGTGACAATTTTGGACCAGATTCAGCCAGTGTATATATTAACTTAGCAGATTTGGCCTTCTTACATCCAGCCACCCCAGTATATTGAAGAGGAGTGTTCCAAAGAAGAGAAAAACCTACCACTTTCATGATGAATGGGAAATGGACTACTTCTTCATCATCGTGAAAGACAAGTGTTGTTGTAACGCACCAGTATCCTTGCACAAAAAGGGTAATCTGGAACGTCATTATAAGGCTCTGCATAGCAATACGTTTGATGCTGATTTTCCACCCAAAAGTGAAATTCCTAAACTGAAGCTCAAAGAACTTAAATTGAAATTGGCTACTCAGCAACAGTTGATGGCGGACCAAGGTCAATGCAACCATAGCATCCTTCAAGGTCAGCAACCTGATCGCAAAGAAATGCAAACCTTTCACTGAAGGGGAATTTGTAAAAGATTGTTTTCTTGAAGCAGCTGACAATCTTTTTGAAGGATTTAAAAATAAGAAAGAGATCATAGCTGCTATTCAAGATGTACAATTGTCAAGAAACACCATCGTGCGGTGAATAGAAAAGATGTGTGGAGACACAACTGAACAATTGTTGGAGGATGTTTCAAATTGTGTTGCTTTCTCACTCCAACTGGATGAATCTACAGACATAAGAGACATAGCTCAGTTACTAGTCTTTATCCGGATGGTTTTTGAAGACTTCAGTGTTAAAGAAGAACTACTTGGAATGATTTCTTTAAAAGGGAGAACTACCAGTCAGGACATATTCAGTTCTTTCCATTCTTTTGTGACAAAGTGTAATCTTTCATTGCATAGTCTTGTTTCTATCACTACTGATGGAGCAAGAGCAATGACAGGTGTGGTTAACGGTTTCATAGCCCTCTGTAGACAGCATGACGACTTCCCAGATTTCCTTTCTTACCACTGCATCATTCACCAGCAAGTTTTGGCAAGCAAGAGACTCAATACAAAGATTGTCATGGACATTACTTTCAAAATTGTAAATTCAGTTCATGGAAGATCACTTCAAAGACGGCTTTTCAATCTTACTCTTGATGAAGGGGCAGCGGAAATCATTTTGCATACAGATGTAAGGTGGCTAAGTAGGCACAAATTTCTGGACCAATCCAACCCTCCAGAGGACCTGACTTACTACAAGTTTGTGCGTAAAGTCATCTTCTCTCTCTCTCTATCACGTCAGCGGATACCCCGGACCAGCACGTCGAAGTCCAAAGCGCGCTCAAGTTCGTTGACACCCCCAAGACAACCACCTCTCTGCCCATCCACCAACTCCTCAGAGACAATCTCTCCAAGATATGGCAGACCCCTGCATCCAACCATCCCTGCCCGCCCAGACTGGATCTTAAGTACGTGAATCAACCCCTGCCCGGGTTCGACAAACAGCAGCTACCATATCAATCCATCGTGGTTGAGTCGGCCCTCAAGCACTCCAAATCTTCTCGCAGCTCTCCCAGCGCACCTCCGGGAAAAGACAACAAGCTACTGGATGATGTGGCGAAGCGTGTCTATCAAGGTGCCATGCTAAACGTAACGATAGCGACACACCAATTCCAGCATGCCATTTACCAGGACCTACTGGTGACCAGCATCAAATCTGCTGTCACCCAACTAACGGAAACACCGCCAGCCCTGAACACTGCCCTGGCAGACCTCGAGGATTGCACTAAGCATCACGGTCGGGCTGCCCACGACGCCTTCGTATCAGTCGCCAGAATTGCCAGAACTGCCATCTCCGCACGCCGGCTTGCTTGGCTCAGAGCCTCAGGTTTGCGAACTGATTCTCACGACAAGATCGCTGATACCCCCTGCACTGGGGACTCACTATTCTGTGACAAGGTCAAGGACACAGTGAATGACATGCGTGAACGCTGTACCACGCTTCAAACCTCGAGGAATGTACAGATTGCCCTCGCTCCTACCGCAAAGGGAACCCGCAAAACTCTTCAGCTCACAAAAGTTACAATTATTATCGCAAATGGCAACAACCCAAGTACAATCAGCAACCTTACCAGCCCCCTTACAGGCAGAAGCCGCGACAGCGGGAGCGCACACAAAAGAAAACCGCGTCCGGCCCCGCAAAGCCCAACCCTAGTTTTTGACTCGCCGCCCTGCCTGCACCCACCGGCTGGGGGACGTTTGTCAGCATTCCGGCATTCCTGGGAGATGATAACAACAGACCAGTGGGTGGTCACCATCATCAAGCAGGGCTACAGCATAAAATTTTCCTCAATTTCACTTCAACGTTCCCCACCTCCGAGCAACATCCCTCTGCAACACCTTGCACCTATGACCTCGGAGATAGTATCCCTCCTGAAGGCCAGAGCCATCGAGCCGGTTCCCCCCAGTGAAGTCAATTCGGGGTTCTACTCCAGGTACTTCCTCGTCCCCAAGAAGTCGGGGGGTGTCCGACCCATCCTCGACCTACGGGAGCTCAACAAGTGCGTAACCAAGGAGAAATTCAGGATGCACTCCCTCTCATCCATTCTTCCCCTCATCCAGCCCGATCATTGGCTGGCCTCCCTGGATCTCCAAGATGCCTACACTCATGTTCTCATTCATCCTCACCACAGGAAATTCCTGCGCTTTCGGGTAGCGGGCAACCATTATCAATACAGGTTCCTCCCTTTCGGCTTCTCTCCTGCTCCCAGAGTTTTCACAAAATGTGTAGCAGTAGCAGCCGCGCATCTACGCAAAATCGAGATAATTGTGTTCCCCTACCTGGACGATTGGCTATTCTCTGCACCCTCCCCTGCAGAACTTCGGAGGGTGGTCAAGAAAGCCACAGCACTGCTCACCTCCCTGGGTTTTCTGGTCAACCACGCAAAGTCTCGCCTCACCCCAGTCCAGAGGCTGGAATTCATCGGGGCCTACATAGACACTACTCAAGCCAAGGCCTTCCTTCCCCAGAGCAGAAGGCGCATCATCATCGATCTTGCCCTTCTAGTAATCAACTCCTCACACTCAAAGGCAAGAACCATCCTTCGCCTCCTGGGGCACATGGCAGCTACCACCCATGTCCTTCCCCTTGCGAGGCTGCACATGCAAGCCCTTCAATGGCACCTCTGCTCTCACTGGTGCCAGCACTCACAGCCCCTGTGCGCCATGGTCCCCATCGATTCCACGGTGGCCAAGGCAATTCGCTGGTGGACTCACCCGACAAACTTGTCACAGGGCAGATGCCTCCAACTTCCAGCCCACCAGATCACAGTGACCACAGATGCATTAGCTCTAGGTTGGGGAGCCCACTGCATCGGAACTCACACGCAAGGCTTATGGTCGGCTTCAGAGAAAGCCCTACACATCCTCGAGCTCAGAGCTGTCCGCCACGCACTTCAGGCTTTTCGGGAGCTTTTAAAGGGAAAAACCATCAAGATTCAGACAGACAATCAAGTAACTATGTTTTACATAAACAAACAAGGGGGCACAGGGTCGCGTCCCCTATTCAGAGAGGCTCTACGCACATGGCACCTGGCCCTCTCATACAGGTGCAGCCTCCAAGCCTGCTACCTGCCGGGGGAGGAGAATGTCATAGCCGATCGGCTCAGCAGACAACTGAACCCCCACGAATGGACACTCCACGAAGAAGTGTCATCGTCCCTCTTTGCGAGATGAGGGCCACCCGCGAATCGACCTCTTCGCGTCACAGGAGAACTCTAAGTGCCGCCTATTCTGCTCCAAACGGCCTGCTCCACGCAGAATAGCGGGGGACGCCTTCGATGTGACCTGGAGCCAGTGGTCCCTTGTCTACGCCTTTCTCCCCACCCCGCTCATTGCTCGGAAAATTCAACATCTGATCAGGGACAAGGCGTTGGCCATCCTGGTAGTTCCCTACTGGCCCAGGCAAGTCTGGTTCCCCTACCTACACTGCCTGGCACTGGAACCCCCCGTTCATCTTCCCCTGAGGCCAGACTTACTCTCACAGGACAACGGAACGATCCTGCACCCCAACCTGCAGATGCTATCGCTGACGGCGTGGAAACTGAAGGGCTAACCCTCGCTCCCTTCAATCTCCCAGCAGAGGTCCAGCAAGTCATTCTGGTGGCATGACGCCCTTCCACCAGAAAGTCCTACAGCCTCAAATGGCGCTGCTTCAGCATCTGTTGCACATCCTGAAGTCTGGACCCCTTCTCATGCCCGGTACCCCTGCTCCTCCAATACCTCGTCTCTCTTTCAACACTGGGCCTGAAGACCCAGTCTATCAAGGTCCACCTGGCGGCCATAGCAGCTTTCCACCACCGCATAGGTGACGCTTCGGTAGCAGCACTACCTCTGATAGTTCGCTTCATGAAGGGCCTAGCCAACCTACATGCCCCTGTCCGCGAGCCTGTGCCCCCATGGGACCTTAACATTGTCTTCAACCAGCTCACCGGTGAGCCCTTTGAGCCAGTGCAACTCGCTGAGCTGAAGTTTGTCTCTTGGAAAACGCTATTCCTCATCGCCATAACTTCAGCCAGATGGATCAGTGATCTACACGCCTTGGTAGCCCACCCACCTTATACCATACTTCACCAAGACTGGGCCTGCCTGCGAACGCACCCCAGGTTTGTTCCCAAGGTGGCCACTGCATTCCACATCAATCAGACCATCGAATTACCTTGCTTCCTGCCGGGGCCACACTCCAACCCGGAGCGGCAGCGACTGCATACTCTAGACTGCGTCAGAGCCCTGCGATGCTATCTGGAGCGGACTTCAGCCTTACGGAAAGGCTCTCAGCTCTTCGTCTCATACAACCCGAACAGGCCCAGACGCCCAGTGTCCAAGCGTACCCTGTCCATCTGGATTTCCTCTTGCATCTCCCTATGCTTATCACGAGCAGGAGCACCACCTACCACAGGGGTCAGGGCTCACCACTTGCGAGCATTGGCCGCCACCATCGCCAACCTGTGCTCCATTCCGGTTCCTGACATCTGCAGAGCGGCCACATGGGCCTCGATCCAAACCTTCTAAAAACACTACTGTCTAGACATGACAAATCAGAGTGGCTCCGCATTTGGCCTTGCCGTGCTGTCTGCAGCAACAAGCGCACTGGACTCTAGTCTGAATAGGGCTGCTTTGCCCCCCAACCGTTGACTGTCTTCCAACCTGGCAGTTGCACAGTGGCACCTTATTGTTCTAAGAATTGCACAGTGTGTTTGCACAGTTTTATAAGAATTGTACAGTGTGTTTGCACAGTTTTAAATTGCTCGGTTTGCACTATTCTGCACTATTTGTCTGCACAGTTCTCTGTGAAGTTGCACATTAAACCTTCCTGTTGCACCTTACCATTCTGACTCTGTCTCGTTGACAGCCCCTTCCCCCGCTGCTGCAGGTGTAGCTGGGGAGGCACCACTTGTGGATGACTCATCCTGCTTGTCCTGGGAGAAAACCGAGTTACCTGTAACGTGAGTTCTCCAGGGACAGCAGGATAAGTCAGCCACATTTTCCCCCCCACCCCCCCGGGGGGGGGGGGGGGGGGCGAGCTTTTTGCTACGATCCGCCTCCTAGCTCTTGCACCGGCTCAGCTGGGGAAACTCTGGCCAGCTAGGGGCGGATCTGGAGGTGGGGCTACTAGCCATGCCCAGAAGGCTAAAGCCTTCTGGGCTACTGAGAGTACTTCCATCTATGGCGCCGTCGGATGACGTCACCACTTGTGGCTGACTTATCCTGCTGTCCCTGGAGAACTCATGTTACAGGTAAGTAACTCGGTTTAAGGCAGGGCTGGAGTGCAGTATGCCTCACAAGAAGTGGCAAGGGCAGAGCGAGAGCATCCATAGCAAAGGAGAGTGCAGCATTATAGGAAGCTACTGCCTCATCAACAGACTTAGATGACATAGTGGAGGAAAGAGATGAAGAAACTGTGGAAGAGAGAACAAAAGGATCAATAGTATGAAGATTTCTAAATAGGTTGGAGGAGACAGGACGAGGTTGAGGCGGCGGGTGATGAAAAGTGAAGCTTAGCAGGTGATGGTCAGATAAGGGAAGAACTGAGGTACAGAGGTTTGAGGGTAAGCAACTAGAGAAAAATACCAGGTCAAGGCAGTGGCCATGCTGATGAGTGGGGGCAGTAGAGCAAAGCTGGAGGTCAAACAAGGAGGTAAGGAAAAGGAGCTTTAAAGCATAAGGATCAGAGGGGTTAACATGAATGTTAAAATCCCCGAGAATAAGAGTGGGGAAAGAGGAATCCAGAAAGAAGGAGAGCCACAAGTCAAAGTTAGTGAGAAAGGTAGAAGTAGAGTTGTCAAGAAGTCGATAAATAACAGCTACCCTGAAAAGTAGTGAGTGAAAAGGCGGAAATTCATAGAAATTGCAGGATGGCAGGCTAGTGACTGGCCTAGGTGGGTCCAAAAGCTACACATTTATAACCAATTTTCCATGGTGGGATTTACACCTGCTCCCTGGCACATTTAGGTTTTATAAAATACTTTGCCCGTTATCATCTTTAATACCCCATTGTTTATTTTTCCCTCAGAAGTTAACTTAGAGATAACAGCATATACATTTAAGTGAGAACATTTCTATATGTAGGCTAACAAAGCAGATGCCATGGGTGTGTAAGTGTTTGCACTTACCGTGTAGATCAGCCAAGGTTCCCCATAACTTTTTCCTACATGTAGATTTGCAGAATGGCCCCTCTAGTTGCATGTGTTGGCCCATACATATACACTCCTCCATCTCTCTCTTCAGTATTTTAGAAAAGACTCCACATTTAGCAGATCTCTTTCTAAGATGTTGCCGGAATTGTGTACGCTACAACCGCAATGTCTCTGTTTCGATCTCATGTTCTTTCTAAAATGTGCCTCGGAGGTGGAATAAGTCCCCCTGGACATCGGGGAACAGCGGCGCAGGGCCAGGTCAGTGGGGCGAGAGGTGCAGGAGCTTCCCCGCAGCCTGACCCTGCCTTTGGTAGGCCGCATCGGGGGTCGGGCTGTGGGAAATTAACTTTGTGGCTGCAGCCAGGGATTGCAACTCCTTAATGGAGCCATGGTGCCATAGCAACAGGATGCCACGGCATCACAGATCCATGTAGGAAGTCGGGGCAGGCCTGTGCGGGGAAACGATGGGATGTCCTGCAGCACAGAATCGGAGGATAGCCTGCCCGTCCAGGCATGGGACGGCCATCTAGACTCAATTCTGATACCATGGTTATTTCTAGTTCTCGTGGGCTCAGAATCAGGGACTAGACCAGATCCTGGACATCCAGGCAGGCAGGACATTCCCCCTTCAGAAATGGGCCCTAGCTATATATAAAGGGGGCAGGGCAAGGGCAGGTGGTAAAATTATCTGGATAGCAGCAATCAGCCGGATTCTGGATAAGTTATAGATTTTGTTTAGGCCTACTGAATAAACTAATGGCTAGTACTTGCAGGGTGTCCATATTATAGGAGTTATTTTAGAAGCAGCCTTTGTGTACATGGCATCTTTTACAGTGTGTACATTACCTACCTGTGAAAAAGTAATTTTAGAAAGATGCTGTTTACACGTAATGACCCACAACACACAGAGATTGCAGAGAAGCGTGGCTAGGATGTGGAGAATGAGTGGTTTGGTTGGGCCTATATTATCAACATGTATTCCCCATTTTGCAAGGGAATGTGAAAAATTCTCCACATCGGCATTTATACGTGCTTTGCGACATGCATAAGTGCCTGCTTTAAGGAGCAGGTGTAAAGGCAACGCCCACTCCGAACTCCCAACATTAAGTCCCCCTCCTGATTAGTTCCCTGTGACCCCTAGTGGCACTTGCAACACCTAGCAATAAAATTGCAGTACTGCTGCTAGGAATCAAGCTGCCAAATAAGGGAGCAGCTCGGCCCCTAACAGTAGGGATCACAAGTGCATTTTTAGAACTAGAGATCACTCCTGCTCCTACTATACTACTAGAGACCCTGGTAAGAGCTGGTAAAGGGATCAATGGTAGAGAGTTGGAGCGTCCACCACTGGGACCTTTGGGAGGAAGGTTTGATGTTGGAAATGGCCAATTGGGTATCTTGATGCCCAGATGAGGGTCATGGGGGTGAGGGATTATTGCTGGGAGGGAATCCAAGGGGTAAGGGGAATGGATGCTCTTGGTAGCAGCGATTTTCAGAAGCTGCTCCTACGCACATCTGGGGTAAAGTTGCCTGCTTTTGTTCAAAATTTCTTTTATTTGCATTTACCAATGAACACTCAGGCATTCCATGAATGTACTAAAAAAACATGGCTTGAATCAACAAACAGAAATATCTAAAAAAGGAAAAGAATACACCATATAAATTAGACCACAATAATTAGCAAGGGGGCTCCAGGAAAAATTTTAGAAACAAAGCAAAAAAAACTCTAAACAAAAGTTAGGTAGAGATTTATACGTCAGCCGTATGGGAGATCGCAGGAACTTCAATATCTTCCCTAGCAATAAGGAATTCCAGGAGCTGCATGGGCTCAAAGAAAAGAATGTTTTTACCTTGATAGGAAACATAACAACGAGATGGAAATTTTAACAAAAAAGTGGCACCCAAGGACAAGGTCCTGGCCCTATAGGACAGGAACTCCTTCCTCCTAGCCTGAGTAACCCTAGACAAATCAGGAAAAATATGAACCTGAGAGCCCAAGAATTGCTCCTTTAAATTCCTAAAATACGAGAACAAAGAATCAAAGCCTTATCAGATTCCAGTGCCAGAGTAACAAGCAGGGTAGTTCTCACAGTAATCACTTCTAGGGAACTTTCCAGAAACCCAGTTAATTCCCCAGCCCCAAAGGACGCATTCGACTGGCCTGATCCTCCAACAAGATCCCCAAGGACAGGTATTGAACCCTGATCAGAGGGGGAAATGCCCCTGTGGGATCTTAAGCACCTCACAGAAGTATTTCCACATCATTTCCGGGGGGACAAAACAGGAGACTTAGGAAAATTCAATAACCAAAGGTTGTTCCTCTGATCCTGGTTCTCCAGATATTCCATCTTCTTGGCCAACAAAGTCCTGTCCAGGTTCTGCTGGAAATTGAGAAATCAGACCAGCCTGCTGCTCCTGAGCCTTGGAAACCTCAGAAATAGTAGTTTTCACACACAAAATTTCAGTATTCACAGTGCCTATATAGTTGATAAGGACGAAGTTAAAATGGCTATGGCTTCCCATAGTGCGTCCAATGTGATAACAGCAGGTTTTACCAAACCCCAAATAACCGGTAAATGCCCTCCTCCCAGCCCCACCAGCTGCTGCTCAATAGCGGGAATAGTCTTGCCAACTGCAGGAGCCACAACCGACTGCTACAGAGATCTGAAGGACAAAGCTGAGAAGCTGATGAGCCCTCTTCACTTCCCCGCACCAATACACTCTTTGGAAAGCCAGGGGTGGAAGCACTACATTGGGCGATGAAGAACTTCCGGGTTGGAATGGGGGGAGGGGGGTATGCAGTTCCAGGGAAAGAACCACCCCCAATGCACCCAGCAACGCCGAAACCTCCTCCGTAATTGCCGTCGAAGACGCCGCTCCAGGGATAGCTGGAACAAATCCACACAGATCCAGAGTCCTTTGGCCAGCGGTAGGAGGGAACGCCGAACCCGAGGGTAGGTCAGTCTGTTTCCTTTTGCTCTGCTCCATCACAAAAACGAGCATGGAAGGCCACACAGCCAAACAAGGACCCAATCAAAACAGAGCTGCTCCACCGACACTGACTCCTGCCACCATCTTTTCTCCTATGTTCAGCTTTTTAAAACCGCTGTTCCCACTGGATGTGGTGAGACATCAACATGCAGGCCTGCACATCCTTGCACGTCTTTTACAAGAGATTCTGCATTTGGCAGAACATTTGTAAAATAGAGTGGGAATTTTCCATGTTCCAAACTGGACATCTAAAACTGGTCTTCACGTACATTTTCAGTGCTACTTCCTATATGGATAGTAATGTTTCATATATGGACTAAGGGGTCTGTTTACTAAGCGGTGCTAGCAGCTTCCGTGCGAAATCAGAGCTGCAGCTCTGATATGGCACAGAAGCCGCTAGCGCCGCTTAGTAAACAGACCCCTAAGTTATCTTACCGATGCCAACTTTCCACTTAATCTGGTCACTATTTTTCTATTTATTAGGAATCATTTGAAGCTATATAAAATTAGTGTTTATCAGTGTTTTTGTGGCACAGATACTGTTGGTAAATTCCTTTTTTCAGTTTAATCAAATAGATGCATTTGTGCAGTTGAGGAGACCAGTGTGGAAAACGCTGAAGAATAGAGTGGAAAATCCTGTACAGGCAAAGGGAGAGGTGAAAGGGTACTAGTAGAAGTGATGTATTTTCTGGTGTTTAGCCAGTAAACATTATTTATGAATTTATTTTGTACCAGGGTTGTTTTTATTGGTGTTTTGTCCGTTAAAATGTAAAATCAGAAACTCTAGGTATAACAAACAATAGTCTTGTTCCCTAAAGTAATTCTTTTACTGTGTTTGTTGTAATAGTCTGATCCTGCTATGGTAAATCATCTTTAGCCCAGGTAAATCTCTTGGCTTTTAGCCTATTTATTCAGTGTCAAGTGCAAAATTAAAAGTTAAGCATAGGTAAGCCATCTTCTGGATTCCTCCCATCTTACTATCCTGTCTCTTGAGACCCCAGTAAAACTTCATTAGTCAGAGTGATGTCGCAGTAACAACAGAGATACATAAGAGGCCTACATTTATTTATTCAGCCAGAGCAGTTTCGGGTGTAGTGGATAATACAGGGAAGCCATTGCAGTGGTTTTGGCTTATTGTATAGCATTTCTTGGCTCATCACAGTGAAGAAACTGCAATATTTTAACTGTCAGAAAAGATGTGAGCTTTAAAGATTCAAGTTTAAAGATTGCTAAGGATTCTGAGCTATAAGCTGCATTTTTCCCATTTTTATATACACCTGTTGTATAATTTGTGGCTTTTAAATAATTTCTGCGCCATAAAAACTATTCTTAATGGTTTAAAAATTCAAAACTAGAAAAAGTCTAATTCTTTTAATCTTTTTTTTCCTCTAGCGTTTTACGATGGGATAATGAGA
Source organism: Ichthyophis bannanicus (assembly GCA_033557465.1). Lineage (NCBI taxonomy): Eukaryota > Metazoa > Chordata > Amphibia > Gymnophiona > Ichthyophiidae > Ichthyophis > Ichthyophis bannanicus. The sequence goes on from CM066033.1 coordinate 353,888,787, forward strand.
CAGATGTCTCTCAACTGGAAGGACATTTTGACATTGTTATGTGCGCTGACTGGTAAGCACATAAAAATCATAAAACTCATGTTAGGAAAAATAGCTTTGCTGGAGTAATTGTACTGCGCTCCTTGCTGGTCGCTAAGCAAAGTCAACAAATGAAGCACAAAGCCACCTTAACCTCAACAAATTAATATTCATCTCCATGTGACAGTTATGAGGTAGTCTTCTATCAGCAAGTAACTTCTACCACATTATTTCCCAAAGATTGATTTTGAGAAGCATTTCCATTTTCTGAAATTGCCTCTGTTTCATGCTTGACGTATCAGTAAATGGACGACTTAGGCAAATTGCAAATAATTATGGCTCAGTGAGGAACAGTCTGCAGAAAAGGGAGTTTATCAACACAAACAGCTCAATTAGCTTGCTTCTTACCAAAGATCTGACTATTGATATAAGGGGGATGTGTTTGTGCATATTATTTATATAGATAGATAGATAGATAAAGGTAGATTTCTTCTTCATTTCTCCCCCTCTAAAAAAAAATAAAAATATAAGGGCTGCAGAATCTTTGTACCCAGATTATGAAATTGACCACACAGTAGAAAATTGCATTCAAATGGTTTATGAAGTTGTATTATGGTAACACAGTGAACCTGCCTGTTTAAAATTCCTGCTCAAAACCTAATCAATTTTAATTTTTCTTTGACAGTTTTAACATAATTTATTTTTATTTTGCTGTGCTTCATTAATAAAAGTGCAATTGATGATTTATCTCTGGATTAGCAGATTTAACCATCTTGCCCTTTTAATATTGTATTGTTATTTAAGGATTTTTGGCTTGTATTTTGCCTCTGGGAATATGAGAATCAGTTTTGCCTTACCATGGCAGGAAAAGTAGTGTAAATTATCCATGTAGGATTCCTGAGGGTTTTGGATACTTCAGATTTCTGAAAAATAATTTTTTTAAAATTGTGTCTACACATCTTTCTAATTGTAAGAGCCAACTGATTAGATAATGAATTCACTGGATAGTGGAATTATAGCTTTCTAAAGCTTATGAAAGAGTTTTTAATAAATTAGGAGAAATTGTGCTATTGTTTTCTTAAACAAAATACCCTTTCAGTTTCCTCTCAATAAAATATTTTCATTATAGTCCTTTGCTTTTACTTATGCAAATCGTATTTCTCTTTAATAAAAGTGACTGATTTGCCTTAATGAAAGTAGACTGTACTTTTCTAATTATTATTCTTGTGCTAGCTGATACTGGGCGTTAATGGTACTTTTTTCTGAAAGCTTTTAACTTCAGAGAAACGTTCTTTGTTTCAAAAAAAAAAAAAGAACAAACATAAGTTTTCCAACTGATCACTAATATCGTGCCCCGGAGATGCATCATCTGATTGAAACAAGGAGCTAAACACCACCGCTTTTGAGCAAGTAATTTAGTAAATGCCTTCCTTGCCAAATAAAGGAATGGATGCTTCAAGTTTCATTGTGAAGATGAAGTTAATGCCAAGTAGGATTAGATCCGATTAAATATGAGTCAGATCAGTGCATTGGTGGACATGAGCAGCTCCTTGAAGGCTTGAACAGAGCTTGCATATGGATGTTTTCCAAATTATGTGGGTGAAGCAATGTCTTGCAAAGAGATTTAAAGTTAAATTAGCTTTTTACGCAGATGCAGAAACTTGGCTTTGCTGTGTTTTGTGTTTATGATATTCATACCATGTTCATACTACTCTCATTGTGGAGAGCAGCGGGAGGAGTAACTTCTATGTAATTCTGCATTAATGCTCATTGATGATACTGCTCCCAGATTGTTAAACAAATATATTCTCATTTGAATGTGCAGTGTGCTTAGCAGATGCTTACATTAACACTGTAAATATGTACATTCATTTTGGTATAGATGCACTATAAATAAGATGTATGAAAACATGGATCTATACCACTAAATAAATAAAGGCTTGGCTGTTAATTGAGTGTGAATTTCATCTGCACTGATTTTAGTGCTGTAGTTTACTGATTGACAAAATAAAATGCCCATTTCTGTTCATTAAGTGTAAGTGTCTAATATCATTGTAATGTGGTCTTCATTGAAGATTGCTTTAACCCTTTGAAGGCCTACTTTAAAATTTTAATCCACATTCTGCAGCCGGGTTAATTTTTGCATATTTCAGGAAAATTGTACCTGTCTTATTCAATATGTTCTAATAGTGATTTTCCTTCTGCTATGGTCATGTATTATATCCCATTTGATAGGAATATTTAGTCAGAATTTTGGATCCCGAGAGTTTTGGGCTCGGCCTGGAAAGGGTTTAAGAAATGAACACAAAGGGCAATTGTATCAAATATTTTTACATAGAAAGAATGTTTTACATGCAGAGAAGGGCTCTTACAAAATTGTACGTGAGAATATGCACAAAAATGAGATAGTTCAGAGGAGCAACATGCAAGAGGAATCATGATTTGCGCATGTGAAGTTTCATTTTTCAAAAGTCATGAAGATCGGAATTGAGATATTGAGGTCTTGACATTCACAGTTTTAGGGTATTTTAGAAAAGGTTCTACTAAACATGGCACCTTTTCTTTTCTGTTTTTTTTTAAGTTTAACCATTTTATTGTATTTAATGGCAACACAAAAAAGAAAACCAACAGGAATAATTTGCAAGAAACAGTAATCTCCAGGCATTCCATTAACAGTCTATCTGACTTCAGTGGATAGCGGTACCTGGATCACAAGTACCTAATCACAGTTAACCCCCCCCCCCCAGCCCTATCCTCCCTCCCCCACCTGAAGGCCTTCTCGAGTCCAACAAGCAGCTGGCGCTTATCCCAGCAGTGATAAGTCTGCTAGTGGCTTCAAACTTTTAGCCACTTTTGATGACCTATTTGCCTTTTTTGTCTTTTTTTTCTATTTTGTATTTCATCAATACTGTATTCGACCAAAAGGGGATATTCAAAAACCCAAACTCTTTCCAACTCTTAAAGATCATTTGTAAGGTCCGCTACTAAAATATAACATAGCTTGGACTCTGCTTTTGTGAGAACCCATCGCTGCTCTGCAGACCGAAGGATCACTTCTTGATTGTCCAAAGGTAAAATTAATTGGAAAACCTTAAATATAAGATCACTGACTTCTTTCCAAAATGTTTTAATCATGTTGTTATTGTTAAGTGCCGTCAAGTCATTGTCGACTCATGGTGACCCACTGGATAGCCGTCCTAAACTGTGTTTTACTCATATTGCATTCTAATACCATATAGGCTAGGGTTCCAACCTGGCCACATGGAGCTTTTTCTAAAATATAGAATAAGATGGTGCAGGATTGCACTTGTAGGTGCTGTTATATGGAGCCAGAGAAGCCATTTTGCTGAGGCGCACATGGGAAAAATCAGCGGGGTAAACACGACCGCCATACACCTATAAGTACCAGATTTCACAATTTACACCTGTAAGTGCTTCCAGGTACACTACCAGCTACTTTGTAAGCCTACACATTTATGTGCTGCTAGTTAACTACAGATACTACTTTTTGAGGGTGGCATAAACAACGTGGGATTAAGGAAGATAACCCGCTTAATCAGGGGCGGCCCAAAGGGGTGCGGGGCCATGTGCGGAGACTCATTGCAGGGCCTCATTTGAATAAGGGGCATCATTTGCATAATGTTAATGTGCACTGACTTTTAGTAAACATGCCTCTTAATGAGTGTCTGGATAAAGAAAGACTACCAGATTTCTACATTACCATTCTTCAGTGCCAATTGCCAGGCACATTAGGAAGTACTATAAACCTTGCTCATTTAGTACCCATAGGAAACCTGCCGTATCATAATAGCACTACCAGGACTCACAAAGCACCAAACCTTACCTATGAAAAAGGTAACATTGCAAATATTAAACCAATACATCTCAGAAAATACCAATACATCTTCTAATGGGGAAAGAGAATAAGTGGCACTGTCAAATAGACACTACATAAACAGAATACCTCATCTCGGTTAAACATGCAGAACATGGACCATCACCAAACAAAGAAAAAGGGATCACAATTTAGAAATAGGAAGACAATAATTAAACTGGAAACCCCAAAAGCCAAACTTGGAATGTACAGCAACACTGGAGAAATAAAACTATAAATTAATTTCCTCTTGTACTAAACAAAACGCAAAGATGTTAACAATGCACTTTTCCCAAAGCTGACATATTCTAGTTAATAAATTCAAAATAAAAAAGTATTTTCTACCTTTTGTTGTTTGGGCATTTTATTTTTCAGTTGCAATTGCTCCAGTCACTTTCTTCTGGTTTCTTCGTGTCTTCTGTTAACTCTCCATTGTCTGCTGTCCATTTGTCGTTTTCCCCTCTCCATCCTCACTCCCCCAGTCCCATCCCCTTCTAGCCCTCCCCCAACATCAGCTCCCTTCTAGTTCCAGCCCTACCCAGCATCCGCTCCCTTCTAGTCCCATTCTCCCATCCCCCCGCATCAGCCCATTTCCAGTCCTAGCACCCACATCAGCCCATTTCCAGTCCTATCCCAGCCCTCTATCAGCCCATTTCCATTCCTAATCCCACCATCAGGCATTTTCAGTCCTATCCCAGCTCCCCATCAGTCCATTTCCAGTCCAAGCCCCGCATCAGCCCATTTCCAGTCCTATCCTTTCCCCTCCCCCCATCAGCCATTTCCAGTCCTATCCTAGCTCTTGTCATGAGGCTGGTGCTAATAAAGACGCAGAGTTGAAAAGAAACCCTGTTTCTCACAGAGCTCTAGATGTGCAATTACCTCAAAGCACAGCTAGAGGGGACAGGAGTGATCATACAGAAGCTAATGAGGGTAGGAGAGCTAACCAGTTGCACCTGGAAGTAAGCCCGGGAGATTCAAAGGAAAAATCCCTTTATAAACGGAAGCTTAATGCCAGCAAAGGGGGAAGAACAGCGAGAGAAGCTGGAGCAGCGGGAGAAGCAGCAGCTGGAAGAGAAAGAACAGAAAGCACGGCTGAAGAAGGAAGGAGAGTCCTGAAGGAAGGAATCCTTCCTGAGCAAGCCCAAAAGGACAGAATTCACAGAGGTAGAGTTCAGAGGGGCCATGCTACGGGAGCCACTGTTCAGAGGGAGTCTGCTAAGGAAAGCAGTCAGGCTGGAGGGTGTGCCACTCCCTGCTTAAGCAACGTTCCTGAGTCCACTATACAGAGAGACAGAGAACCAGGCTTGGGGGAAAGCCTGCAGTCATTGGAGTATGCTGAACAAGCTTCACCAGGTACCAAAAAGAAAGGAGTTTCTAGCAAAGCTACTTTTTCACTGAAGTATAGGGCTGGTGAATCCTCGCCAGGTTTTCCTAAGCTTTCAGGAAGTCCAGCACTCCCCAGAAGCTACCGACAGAAAACCTGTTGTCAGAGAGACGTTCTTGAGAGAGAAGTCTCCAGAGCTTCAAGCTACAGGAACTCAAGGTATGGTGGCTTTATTCCTGTTAGAGAAAGCTTAACTCCTAAAAGCACTGCTAAAATTGAACCACAGTTTGTAAGAAGAGGAAAGAAACCAGAGCGGTTTAAAGAAATACCAAAAGACTTTAGAGCACAGTCTTATTGGAGCCGAGATACCAGAGACAGTCCATGTAAACTTGTAACATCCAGGGACAGCGTTTGCTCTGAGGGGGAAACTGGTAAAGCAGAATCTATGGAGATAGAAGCTGCCGATACTATTCCCATTCCTCAGGAAGAGGCTATGGATTGCAGTTTGTGTATGGCTACTAGCCTGGAATCCATAGCGACACTGTAAATAAGAAGAAGCCTTGTTTAGTTGTTTTACCCTGGAATGAATTGAATTCCTCCATTTATCCTTTGCACCTAATTGTGGAGATATCAACAGTTGGTTTGCCTGTTTATTACTGGGACCTTGATAAAAGGACATTCTTTGATTTCCATTGTCTTATTGAACCCTTGCACGGAGGGGAAATAAAAGCCTTGTTTCCCTACACTCGTGGCTTAATTATTGTGTGCTCACAAGGAGCTAAAATCCATAAGACCAATCTGCACTTGGCCTTACATACCCCACGCTCCTTGAAAAATAAGTGTGATGTGCAGCAGTCCCTTACTGCCATTGGCCACCAGGGGACGCTGTCATGACACTCTCCATCAGCCCATTTCCAGTCCAAGCTCCCCCCATTAGCCCATTTCCATTCCTGGCCCCCATCAGCCATTTCCAGTCCTATCCCAGCTCCCCATCAGCCCATTTCCAGTCCAAGCCCGCCATCAGCTCATTTCCAGTCTTATCCTAGCCCCCCATCAGCCCATTTCCAGTCTAAGTCCTCCCATCAGCCCATTTCCAATCCTAACCTCCTCCATAAACCATTGGCAGTCTTATTCTTGCCCCCTATCAGCCCATTTCCAGTCCAAGTCCTCCCATCAGCCCATTTACAGTCCTCTCTCAGCCCCCCATCAGCACCCATTTCCATTCCTAGCCCCCCATCAGCCATTTCCAGTCCTAGCCTAGCCCCCCCCCCTTCAGCCTATTTCCATTTCTAGCCCCACCATCAGCCATTTCCAGTCCTATCCCAGCTTCCCATCAGCCCATTTCCAGTTGAAGCCCCACATCAGCTCATTTCCAGTCCTATCCTAGCCTCCATCCCCACCCTGAAGAGCCCCATGCCTATCTGAGCGGCTTAGGAGGGAGCCGAGGATGCCAGAGGCCCCGGCTCACCTCTGCACAATGCTGGAGTGAATAGCAGTATGCTGCTTCACTCGCATTGTGTTCTCATGAAGCCCGCTGAGTGCCGGGAAAGGTTAAAGGTCATTTCCTGTTTCCTGGCACTCAGGGGGCTTCACATGAACACTGTGCGCATGAAGGAGCACACTGCTCTTCAGCGCTGTGCAGAGGCGAGCCAGGGCCTCTGGCGTCCCCAGCTTCCTCTGAAGCTGACCTTGCAAACCCTGCAGAATGAAGTTTGCGCGGGGCCCTCTGATGTGTGGGGCCCTGTCCGAACAACATTCTCGCTTAATGGATGGGCTGACCCTGCACGTAATCCCTCCTGTAAAGAGCTGGCCGAACTATGCAGTTTTGTATACCTAAACATGCCAGGGAGCAGGTGTAAATCTTGATCTTTACAATTTTGGTCATACATGATTATTCCCTATATCAAATGGGGAATAAACATCTAAATTTTTGACCCATCTAGGTCATTCCCTAATGACACTCTCAACGTGCCCCCTTGCAAGCTTCTATGTATTAAGCACATCCGAGTGTAAATTCAGCCCTTTATCAAATGGCCATTTACATGTGGATACCATTTCCAGATGTAAATTCTTGATTTATATGTGGAAGCTGCAAATAAGGCTTCTGAAGTAACTCCCAAATTTTATAAAATATGTGTGCTTTACACATTTATACCTGCTCCTGCGCGGGTATAAATGTCTACAGTTTCAGTCTAGCTGCTCTTTGGGTTAGCTTTGTCCTGGTATTTCTTTATAGACACATGGATGCCTATGTATCTTTAGAACATAGGCTAAAAATAGACACCTACATTACCTTCACACCTAGGCTACCTGTTATAAAATTACCTTCAAAGTTAGGGGTTCTGGGAGTGTATTTTGGGTGGAGTTGTAATATATGAGTGCATTTTATTAAATACATGTAGCTAGGTTTAAAAAAGGTTTGGACAAGTTCCTGGTGGAAAGGTCCATAAACCGTTATTAAAGAGGACCCGGGAAATCCACTGCTTGCCCTGGGACAAGCATTGTGGAACCTGTGTGTCTTCTTGGGAACCTACCAGGTACTTGTGACCTGGATTGGCCACTGTTAGAAACATGATACTGGGCTTGACCCAGTATGATATTTCTTATGTTCTTAACACATAGAATACATGCACAAATGTTACTCCTTTATAGCAGGTTCAAATTTGCATGAGAGCATTTTTGCGCAATTGTGGCTTATTCTGTAAGCCTATTTTATAAAAGCACATAGGTGCCTCTGTTGCCTTTATAAAATAGCACCCTTGGATTTTTCACATAGGCACTCTGTTATACAATGAGCCCCATATTGTTTCACAGTATAATTTGCATATGGTCCCAGCTACATGCTCTTTGTTTCTAGAAAACACAAGGATCTCCTGTCCAATGTTTCACCTGACATAGAATATTGAATTAAAATAAATCCCTGCAGTCTTTGGTCTATCTGCTCAATTAAACTATTGGCAGCAAAGGTGAATTGCTTTTCATGCAGTATATCAAATAAAACATGATGTCTGAAGACAGTAGGTTCTGAATATAATAAGTAGACTGTGGTTAGTTGCATACTTCATTATCAATCAATATGACCTGGGATTAAAGCTGGAGACTGGGAAGCAGAAGCCTGTGCTCAAATATTAGGTACATGGATTAAAATCTTTTTGAAGTATTTCCAGCAAGGGTAGTATTGTCTGATTTTCTGAATAGCTAACCAGTTCTACTGTGTGATCACATTTACATGAAAACAAGCCCTATTCGTAAACCTGCTGTAAAACCCACATTGAGATTTGTGTGCATGATTGCAATTGGAGATATGTTTTTGGTCTTCAATTATTCATATATGCATGTATTTACAATGAAACATTTATGTACATTCAGTAAAGACAGAGAGATAAAGGAAGAATAAGACATTCTTTTTCATAAGGAAAAAGACCATAAATCACTGCAAAATTTAGAAGCTCTTGTGAGGATTTGTAGAAGGTCTTGTGAAACTGGGAGTCTGGGTATCTCAATGGCAAGTGAAATTGATTGTGAGCAAGTTCAAAGTGATGCATATAGTGAAAAATAATCCCAATTGCAAATATAAAATGCTGGGTTTTGAGTTAGGAGGCAACACTCAAGTAAAAGATCATAAAGTCATTGTGGACATTGAAATTTCAGCCCAGTGTGTAGTGGCTGCTAAATAGCAAATGGAATTTTAGAGATTATTTGAAAGAAATGCAGAACACAACTGTGAATATCATTGTGCCTCTGTATGGGCCCATTAGGACCTGATTCTGTAATGCGGGAGCAAAACGTTCCCGCGGCATACAGAATCAGGCCCTTAGATGGCTCGACGTGCCCCTGCAGACCCGTGGGGATGCCCTCCCCACAGGTCCCCCTGATTCCTGCAGCGCCGACCCTCTATTTTCCTGCCACCCGACCCAAAGCTGGGCAGCCGGGGTCAGGATTGGGTGGCGGGGACCTACCTGCCCCCAGCCCGGCCTCGGGGGTTTACAGCCCTGATTGCCTGGTTAAAGCTGCTTATTCCACCTTTGAGGTGGAATAAGCAGCATGTTCTCCCTGACACCACAGGACCCACATGGCTATGACCTGAATCAGCCCTGTATGTCCTGCCATCTCAGCCCACCCTCACTCTGCCCCCTCCCACCCCCCGCCGGCTCTCTGCCTGGCTGTGCAGGGAGAGTCGGAGGGGGAATACGGGCAGGATGGCTTGCGGGGGGACAGGGGAGATATGTTACACACCTTTAAATGCTTAAAGGATATCAATGAACAAACACATTTTTTTTCAGAAAAGGGGAAGCTGTAAAACTATAGAGCATATGATAAAGCTGCAAAGTAAACCTAAAGGCAACATCAGAAAATACTTTTTCACTAAAATGTTTATGGATGCTTGGAATGCCCTCCTGATAGAGGTAATGGGGGCAAATACAGTGATGGAATTCAAAATGTCATGGGACAGACACAGTGGATCCCTTTATAGCAAGAGGATGAAATCAAAGCAAAGTTAAATATCTTTTATTCTTCAATAAATAGAATGGGGTGACCTGCACAGAGCGGCAGTTACAACCATTCTAACCACCTTACAGTAGCTTACCATACTGGTCTTTTTCTGCTATCATTTACTGTACTATGTTACTAGATCAGTTATTTACTCCTTCAAAAAGTAGAAAGATTAGGAGACACACAATGAAGCTACAATATATCACATTTAAGACTAGTCAGAGGAAATATTTTTCTACTCAACGCATAATCAAACTCTGGAACTTGTTACCAGAGGATGTAGCAAAAGCTGTTCATGTATTTGGGTTTAAAAAAGGTTTGGACAAGTTCCTGGAGGATAAGTTTATAATGTTATTAAAATGGACTGGAGAAATCCTTATCGCTGCGATAAGCAGCATGGAATCAGTCTACTTTTTGGGAACCTGACAAATACTTGTAATTTAGATTGACCACTGTTGGAAACAGGATACTGGACTTGATAGACCTTTGTTCTGACCTATTATTAGTTCTACAGTTTTGTTTTCTTTGCAATGGATTTGTCTGTGCATTAATACCTTTCAAATTTTTTAACATACATATTTTATCTCCTCTTGTCCCTTCTGTCTTCTATGGCATATATATCTAGGACCTCAAATTTCATCTTGTATGTCTTCTGGTGCAGTCCTTGCACTATTTTAGTTACTTTCCACTGGACCAACTCTAGCCTCTTTATATCCTTATTGAGATGTGGCTTCCAAAAAGGCATACAGCTCTAAATGTGGCATCTGCATTGACCTTTGTAGTGATGTTATCACCAATGTTCCCTATACGCTGTGCAGATGTGCAGAAAAATTAATTCTGCTGTGCATGAGTATTTAACTGTTCCATAAAGCCCTGCTACAATCAAAGCTAACTTAGCAGAAATATTTTACTTGCAAGGAAAGAAAATGGAATGAAATAAAATAAACAGAATCAAAGTAACTAACAGAAGGAGTACAACAAATGTAGGCAGCCAATACGCTGAAGGTTCTCTTGGGAACACAAGGAAGAGGAACACTAGGGAAACAGAGAAACTATACTATCCAGTCAGCAGAAGGGAATAACCTGAAGGAATCAATCAACAGGTGGCTTATATCTTGGTTTCAGTTAGTGGGCTGGCCACAGCTTAATAGTTAGGGCAGGGCAGTTGTGTGCTATTCACTTTAGGTTGCCAACTGACCGGTTTTTACATGACCAGATCAGCTGCTGGTAGATGTTGAAAACAAACACCCAAAATGCTGGTTTAATTTTGCACGAGTGAAAGAGACGAGAGTGAGGCCAGATGACAGAGTAACACAGCAAAAAAAAAAAAGAAAAACAGACATCTTTCAACATAGAATAATAATAAAAAGGACCTCAATCATAGTTGAGCTTAAAGGCCTGATAGCCCTCTAGTATTAAAGCCAATCAAGGCCACAGCTAGTAATTCCCAATATATCATCATCGCTTCAATTTTGTTTAGTTAAACACCATCAGAAACTTATAACACCGTTTTTATTTCTTAGAAAAGACATTTTTCCAAAAAATCTTTAAAGCATTGTTAAAGTGAAATATTCCAACACAATATTGTGTTTTGATAAGATGTAACTTTAAGACATATCTACATTAGAGAATTGAGCTCAACAGAAAATCCAAAAGAAACATGCTACTCCAAATGGCTATGCGTGAACCAGGAGCTGAAGAGCTCTGAAAAGATTCTATGTATATATAATGACATCAAACAATCACGTGCAGAGATAGCCAAGATGGAATCAAAGCAAAGTCATCAAATAATAGCTTGATTAAGACCATAAGGCGAACAGATTGAAGACGAAACATCTAAGAGTGTTCACACAGATTAATTCTCTTCTCTCTATTACTTCTATTATTCAATGATGCCAGGTAAGTGGTACATGTTCCAAAACACACTATCGAAGATCAGAGATCTGATGTTGATACTGGAGCCAGTGAGATACCAGGGGAGCACTTTCAGATCTGGTATTAATGTGGCTCTTGTGCTCATTAAGACGTAAACATATCTTTCTTCTAGTACGTCCCACGTACACCAAAGAGCAAGGGCAAGTAATTAAATATATTACCCAATTGCTGTCACAGTCAGTATGGCCCTGGTAGTAAAGGAGCCTTCATTTTAATCCCGCTAAAGCTGGTCAAAGCATACTGGTACCAGTAACAGTGGCCACAAATAAAATGACCGGCGGGAACAGTCGATATCTGGTCGCTCGCCTAACTTACACCCCTGTTTATATGCTATGCAGGGGAACTCAGAGAAGGCAGAATTCAGACTTAAAACAGGCCAACGTTTATGCATAGGACTGACAATATATCTTAATCCTGTATAATAAGGTAATAAACAAACAAAGGAATCATCCTATTGTGGTTGTTTATATTGAAGCAAAAGATCACGCTGAGCAAAGCTCCCAATAGGATGCTCTTTTAACTGTAGAAGGAGGATAACCTCTAGATAAAAAGCAAGACATTAGTAGCTTGGATTCAGCTTTAAATTGTTGATCCGTAGAACAGATGCATCTAGCCCAAAGAAACTGACTTATGGAAAGACCAGACTTGAGCCTATGTGGATGACAACTATTATATTGCAAATAGGCATTATGATCCAAGGGTTTCTTGAAGATGGAATTAAGGAAACCTTCCGATGTTTTTTTCACCTGCACATCCAGAAATTCCAGGAAGGTAGGATGGTAATTCTTTTAAAATTTCAAGTAACCGAGGCAGCTTGGACCCGGTGCTCCCTGCTTCCCTCCCCCACCTTCCCAGGTATCCCCCCCACCCTGCCACATCAGCCCAAACCAACCGCCCCCACTCCCCCCCCACCAACTCCAGAAAATACCACAAACACAAATTGGGAATCAACTGGTCGCAGCTTTATTAAGTTTACATAATGTACCAGAACATTCTCAGTCACAACATAACCTTTGCAACAACCCAACAAGCGAAACGGGCCCTCACCAGCCGTGTCATTAGCAAGGTGACCCCGTTCCACTTCCGCCACGGCTGAGCCAGCAGCAAACTTCCGCCCCCCCCCCCTTTCCCCGGCCTCGCCATGTCATTAGCAAAAGCCGTCAGGGGTTATCTGGGTTGGGGACAACCGATTCCAGTTTAATGCTCCGGACCCCGGAACCCTTTGGGATCCCGCCCCCTCCCCCACCAGCTGCAACAACCCTCCCCCCCTCCCAACCACCCATAAAGGGCGGGAGGGTGGAAAGCCAGCGGCATGACGCTCCCCTTCTGCCCCTTCTGCCGCCGAAATCCTGTCCAGCAGCGTGCCTCTGCACGCTGCCCGGGACGCCGCCCCACCCATTGGCTCTCCCAGCTGGCAAACACCGGAGAGCCAATGGGTTCAAAAAATGCCCCCCCCCCCCGAACTCCTGCCTCCATGCCTGCCGGCTACGCACAGGGTCCCCGCACCGGGCTGCGCGCTCGGTTACTAGACACCGCTGGGGACCCCGCCCCATGTCTCGGCAATTATCATCCGAGTTTAACCATATATGAAAACAAAAAAGGTCAGCATCAGAGCCCGACCATAGAATAAAACCATCGTCCAAGTATTGTTTCCTTAAACGAACATATGGTGAAAACTCAGAACCAAAAAGGTATCAATCTTCGTACTGAATAAGGATGCCATAGTGACTCCCATGGCTACTTTGTGATTCTGCTGTTAAAAAGTGCCATCATACCAGATATAATTACGATTAAGTACAAAAGTTGCCAATTCACGGGAAAAGCCCAATGGAATATGAGCAGCAGACTCCATGTTACTCAATGTGTGAATAATGATTTCCAAAGCTCTTTCTTGTGGCACATTGGTATATAGACCTGTATGTCCATAGAAACCATTAATGATATTGATGATACATCAGTAACTCCTTATAACAGCCTGAAAAAATGAGCTGTATCCTGAATGTAGGATGGGAGAGTCCAACAGGTGGGTCATATGAAAACATCATTAAAAAAGGTTTGGACAAGTTCCTGGAGGAAAGTCCATAAACCATTATTAAAGGGGACTCAGGAAATCCACTTCTTGCCCCAATACAAGCATTGTGCAATCTGTGTCTTTTGGGGAAACTGCTAGGGATTTGTGACCTAGATTGGCCACTGTTGGAAACAGGATACTGGGCTTGATGGACCTTCATCTGACTCAGTATGACATATCTTATGTTCTTATGTTAGGGCGTCTAGGTGGATTTTGGACACTTTTATGGACCTTAGGTTAAAAAAAAATGAATCATAGGGGTTACCTTTCCTCCTGGAACTTGTCCAAACCTTTTTTAAACCAAGTTACACTAACAACTTTTATGACACCCTCCAGTAACAAATTCCAAAGTTTGATTACGTGTCGAGTGAAAAAATATTTTCTCTTATTGCTCTTAAATGGGTTACATTGTAGCTTCATTGCATGTCCCCTGGTCTGATGGAGTAAACAACCTATCTACGTTTATCCTTTCTATTCCATTCATTAATTTATAGACCTCTAACATATCTTCCCTCAGCTGTCTCCTTTCCAAATTGAAGAGCCCTAACCTTTTAAGCCTTTTTTCATTGGGGTATCCTCCCATCCCCTTTACCATTTTGATGGCTCTTCTCTGTACATTTTCTAATTCTGTTTTATCTTTTTTAAGATATGTCGGCCAAATTTGTACACAATATTTAAGGTGGGGTAGCATCATAGAATGATACAGAGGTATTATAATATCCTTGGTTTTATTCTCCATTCCGTTCCTTATGATTCCTAGCATTCTATTTGCTTTCTTGGCTGCCAGTGCACACTGGTGAACGTTTCAACGTATTATCCACGATGACACCTAAATCTTTTTCCTGGATGGTGGTTCCTAATGTGGAACCTTGCATCGTGTAACCGTAATTTGGGTTGTTCTTTCCTAGGTGCATAACTTAAAACTTGACCACATTAAATTTTATCTGCCATTTGGATGTGCAGTCTTCCAATTTATTAAGGTTCTCTTGCAATTTTTCACAATCATATTGTGTTTTACCAACTTTGAATAATTTTGTGTCAGCTGCAGATTTGATCACTGCATTGTTATTCCCATTTCCAGGTCAATTATGAAGATGTTAAAAATCAGCAGGCCGGCTTCCGGTGACGTCATTGGGACAAATAGCAGGGTAGCGTTTCGGCTCCACCGCCAACGTCTGCAATAAGGGGGAAAAATACCCCTAAATGAGCGTCTGGAGAGGGGCAAAGGAGAGGAGGCAATAGCGTGATACCCCGAAAGGGGGAGAAGTGAAAAAGCACCAAAATACCCCGGCAAGTGCGCCACAGTACGCAGAGAAGCACTGAGAGCCGCCTGATCGGAGGACCGTGTGGTGGGCCGGAGTAGCAGTCAGCAGAGCAGGGGCAGCTAGTGCACAGCTACAGGACTGGTGAGTCATTGAGCGGAACACAGAGAGCAGCGAAGGCAGCAGTGGCAGAGGCTGGAGGGGCAGGAGAGATCACGATGGATCACAATTGAAACCTGAAGAGGTGAGACTGAGCAGAGGAACCACATGGCAGTGTGGAGCAGCTGAGAAGAAAAGCTGTGGGGAATCAGAGGGTGCTCAAGAGGCCCAGGGCGAGCCGGAAGTGTTAAATGTGGCCTTTGCGAGAGCACGTGGAGACGGCACATTGAAGGTACAGCCAGTGCAGGAGAGCAGAGGAGGATCTGATAGCAGCGGGAGCACAGAGAGAGAGCAGCCATAGGGCCACAGAAAACACCACAACAGAGCAAGTGTGCCCAGTAGAAAGCAGCCTAATAGCTACAATACCGGACCAGAGCATGGTGTCCTGCCCAGAACCGGACAGACTATAATAAAAAGACAGAGGGACAAGAGAGCACCCCACAAGGGAGTACTATAAAGAGAGTCCAAGAGAGCTCAGTTGGGGGATTACCCTCAGAAAATCCCCAGAAGACCTGATATTATAGCCTGGGAGGATCAAGAAAGATTATGGATAAAAACAAAGTCAGACAGTCAGCAAGGAAGAAACTGGCTGAATTCAGGTTTTCCTACATGACGTCCAGAGGAGGAAAAGAGGGGGAGAAGGAGTGCAGCCCGCAGGCCCAGCCAATCAGGAGCAGGAGATGGAGTGGGGTTGTAGCCCAGGAGTGGCTGCGATGCTAAAGGAATGGCTAACAGAGCTGAAAGAGGAGATCAAAATGGAAATGAATGGAGTGAAAAATGAACTAAAAGAGACAATACAATCTCTGAGACAAGACATCGTGGACATGGGAAGCCGAGTTGAAAAAACGGAGATTCAGGTGGAGCAACAAGGGGAAGAAATAGAGGAATTACAAAAAGGATGTGAGGAATTAAAACGCACTCAAGACAAGCAGCAGGTGAAAGTGGAAGATTTGGAGGATCGATCCAGGAGATGTAATATAAGAGTACAAGGCTTCCCTGAAGAGCCTAAATATAAGAACTGTGAAGAAGTGATTGCTAAAATATTCAGATCACTATTAGCCACTGCAGGCCCGAAGGAAGGTAGTGAAGTAGAGCCTATCCAAATAGAGAGAGCACACAGCCTGGGCCCCGCAAGAGAAAACAAGCCACGAGATATAGTCGTATGTTTAAGCTCGTTTAAAACTAAAGAAAGGCTTTTGAGTGCGGCGAGGAAAATGAGACAGTTTACATGGGATGAGCAAAAACTGGAACTCTTCCAAGATCTTTCCTTGGTAACGCTACAGCGTAGATGAAATCTTAAGGAGGTGACGGCATACATGAGAAGGGAGGACATGAGATATAAATGGTTGTTTCCCTTTGGTTTACTGATAACAGTAAAGGGAAGGTCGAGACGAGTGCAGACAAGTGAGGAAGCTTGGAAAGCACTTAAAGAACTGGGGCTACCCAATCTTCCAGAGGGGGAGAGAGCGCTGGCCGGAACAACAAGAAACATAGCATCACTCTCCACCAAATGGAACAACTTACAATGGTACAGAGTCCCTGTGGCAGGTAGAAGGCTGGCGAGGCTGAACAGAGAGAGCCAAGGAGTGCAAGCGGAGGAGAAAGGAGCTGGCTGAAACAGAGGACTTTGTATTTTATTGGCTATGAAGTAAACGTTTGACAGGCGGGGGGGGGGGGGGTGGTCAGTAGTTTCTAAACTAAGGGTAAGGGGGGAGAGGGGGAAGGAGCGGAAGGTATAGAGTTGGGCAAGGCTTAGTTAAGGCAATTTGGGGGGAGGCAGGGGTGAGAAGAGTGGGAAGGAGGCAGGGGTTAGGAGTAAGGGAGAAGGAGGAACTGGTAGGGCTAGATGGGGATCTTTGGGGGGAAGTGGAATGGAGGGGTAGGGACAGGTAATGGCCTGGTAATCAGTCACCATAATGGCAGAAGAATCTCTCTTTAAGAGAGGGGGGAAGGGGAAGGGAGGTGGGGTGGGGTGGATGGGGAGGAAGGTGGGTCAGAGGGGGGGAGGGGGAAGGGTTATAACAGGTAGGGCCAAGAGAGTAGGGGGGGAAACAGGAAACAAAGGTGAGTTAAAAATAGTCTCATTAAATGTAAAAGGTCTCAATTCCCCATTTAAACGTCAAAAATTGTATACAGAAATAGCATGCCAGAAAGCAGCGATAGTGATAATACAAGAAACGCATCTGAGAAGAGCGACAGAGTGCCTGGTTAAGCTCAAGGGCTATGGAGTATGTATACATGTATCTAATACAGTAAAAAATTTATTTATTTACATTCTCTTATATACCGCGCTATTTTGCATCAGTGCGGTTTACATCAAACAAACTGAAATTACATTGAACAGGGCATTATAACTTGGAGATAACTATTTTACAGGGAACATGGGCTATGGAGGGTTAAGTGGCTTGCCCAAGACCACAAGGAGCACCTGTGGGACTAGAAACCCCAGTCCTTCCGGCCCAAGGTTGCTGTCCTCTAGTGGAATTTGAACCCCCGACCTTCCGGCCTGAAGTACCTTGCCCCAACCACTAGGCTACTCCTCCACTCCACTCCAAAAGAAAAAAGGTGGGGTTGCCATATTGATAGATACAAGATTAAAGATGCAATTGCAAACTATTGTGCGGGACAAAGCAGGGAGATATGTGTTAGTGCGTTTGAAGGTGGGGAATGAATGGTATTGTATAATGAATGTATACGCACCAACAGGAGCATAAAGTGAATTCTGGATAAAACTGAATGAGGAAGTGGGGAAATTGGGGGAAGGTATTATCATATGTGGAGGCGATTTCATTTTAACATGGAACCCAGAAAGAGATGCCACGGGGAAAAGAGAGGGTAAAAGGGCGGATAGGAATAGATATCGTAATTTTGTAGTGCAACATTGCTTGATAGATGCTTGGTGATTACAACACCCAGGGAAGAGACAATTCTCTTATTTTTCACCAGTACATGGCTCCTATTCAAGAATAGATGCTATTTGGGTCTCGAAGGAGGTGGGGGGTAGGATTACGGGGGCGGAGATGGACTCAATTACATGGTCTGATCATGCACCAGTTGAGGTAAGATTGATAATGGAGGGCAAGAGGAAAGGCGTACAGTTCTGGAGGCTTAATGAATCATTACTAGAAGATGGGAGGGTTCGAGCAGACATTGAGAGAGAAACGAGGGACTATTTCAAGTGGAATGATAATGGGGAGGTTGCATGGGGAGGAGTGTGGGATGCCTATAAGGCAGTGGTGAGAGGAATCTTAGTTAAATGGGGGGCAAGGAAGAGGAAGGAAAGAGAGGGAAGAGAGAAGGCACTGAGAGAACAATTGATGAAACTGGAAGAATTAGATGTGCAGCGACAGACTGGAACATATAGAGGTCAGGTGTTGGCAGAAGAACGCAGATAAATGCTATGCAGGCAGAAAAAATATGACATCAGATGCAGCTGTTGAGACAGGAAGTTTTTGAGGGAGGTAATAAAGAGGGGAAATACTTGGTGCAGAAATTGAAACAGAGGCAACTGAACTCTCATATAATGAGAATCCAAAAGCGGAGAAGGGAGTGGGTAACTAAGGATGGGGAGATCAGAGAGGCCTTTCGGGAATACTACAAGGGGCTGTATAAAGCAAGGGAACCTCCACAGAGGGAGAGAGTACAAAGTTATCTTGATTCCATAAAATTGCCTAAACTAGAGGAGGGGGGAGCAAGAAAAACTTAATAAGCCCATATGAGGGGATGAGGTGCAGAGGGCAATAAAACAGATGAAACTAGATAAGGCACCGGGATTGGATGGTCTTACAGCAAGATTCTATCGAAGGTTTGGAGAGATCCTAACAGAACCACTAGTGAGGTTATTTAATCTACCAAGAGAGGGCAGGGTGCTAGCGGGCACGATGGGGTGGGCAGGAATTACAGTAATACATAAAGAGGGGAAAGACCCACAAGAATGTTCATCCTATCGACCTATCTCGCTGCTCAACTTAGATGCTAAATTGTTAGCTAAAATACTTACCACGCGCTTAAATAAGATAATAGAGAAGCTGATACACCAAGATCAAGCGGGATTTATTCCCGGTAGACAAGTAGCAGACAATATTAGAAAGATCCTAAATATGATATGGTCTATTGAACAAAGTGGGGAGGAGGCGTTATTTCTGTCACTGGATGCGGAAAAAGCTTTCTACCAGGTGTCATGGTTTTCTCTTTCAGGTGTTGGAGAGAATGGGGCTGGGGAAGGAGTTCACAAATTGGGTGAAGGCAATGTACCGCCAGCCGAAAGCTTGCGTGAGGGTGAATGGGGCCTACTCTGGCTTTTTTGAGCAGAGGAGGGGAACGAGACAGGGATGTCCCCTATCGCCGCTATTATTTGCGATTGCACTGGAACCATTTGCACAGAGGGTGAGAGAATGGGCTGATATAACTGGAATAAAAGTTGAGCGGAGTGCATACAAAATATCTATGTTCGTTGATGATATTATATTAAGCGTGACTAGACCCCGTGTAAGTATCCCAATAGTAATGTGGGAGTTGGAAGAATATCGTAGGCTGTTGGGATTTACAATAAATTGGATAAAATCTGAAATTTTAAACCTAGCTGTGCCAAGGGCTGTAAAGGAACAAATGGAAAAGAAATACCCCTTTAAGTGGGCGAGGGAGAGTATCCGATATCTCGGCATCCAAATAAGCAGTAGGCTAGAAGCCTTATATAAACTAAATTATTTGTTGTTTGGGCAGATAGAGAGCTGGCTAGATGGGTGGGGGTGGGGATATCTTTCATGGTCTGGGCGCATAGCTACCGTAAAGATGATGCTATTACCACAATTACTGTTCCTGTTCCAGACGCTCCCAATAGGGGTACCGCAAAATAAATTAAAACAGATACAGAGACTCGTTAATAGATTTATATGGGTGAAGGCGTCCCAGAGCAGCATTGACTGTAATGCAAAGAGCTAAAGGAGAGGGGGGGTTAGGAGTGCCAAACTTTAGAAAATATTATGAGGCAGCGCAACTGAAAATGATCTATGAGTGGCAAAGAGGAACTCAGAAACAGTGGGTCCAAATGGAGAAGGAGCAGATAGGGGGTGAGGGATTGGAAAGGATAATATGGAGGGATGGTAAAGGATCTGATACTCAAATCCTAAATCCCATAGTTACGCACAGTTTGAATGTATGGAAACAAAATAAAAAATTGTTAGTTCACGATAAAGACTATATACAGGGAATGGCATTAGAGGCATGTTTTGATAGGGGACAGGGGCCCGGGGTGCACATTCTATGTAGATGGGCCAAAGCGGGGCTGACGCATATTCACCAACTAATAAATACGAAGGGGGTTTATGAGTTTGAGGGCATTAAGGACCTATATGGCTTAAAGGAAAACAATTTTTACTCATATCTACAACTTAATCATTTCATCAGACAACCGAAATTATGGACAGATTTATGGGAAAATAGGGGCTGGTTTGAGGCCATATGCTCCGGCCATTTGGGTCAAAAGGGGGTTTTGTCCAGAATTTACAAAGGCTTAATGGAGAGTGGGGAGAGTAAATTGAAATATATGTTGAAAAGGGAGGAGGACCTGGGGCTGAGTTGGAATGCAGAGGTGTGGGATAAGATAATACAGACGGTAGCCAACATTTCTATCGCTACATAAATAAAAGAGAATGCTTATAAAGTGTTATTTAGATGGTACTGGACACCAGTACGTAAAAAAAGAGCTGGTATGGGACATGATGAACAATGCTGGAAGGGATGTCATGAGAGAGGGGATTGGTTACATATGTGGTGGAAGTGTGAACGGATACAGGCATATTGGGTTAACATTATAGATATGATACATGGCATGACGCCTGTTGCATCAACTAGATGAAGATATTCCAGGAGAGGAAGGGGTGGTGCTGCATCATTGTATAGTAGCAGCAAGATGTGAGATAGCACAACACTGGCTGGAGCCGAGCGTACCACAACCGGCAGGATTCGTCAAAAGAGTGGCTGAGGTGAGACTGATGTATAAATTGACAGAGCTGAGACGGGGGAAAGGCGAGAGAAGTGCAGAACAATGGAAAGGGGTGTGGAAGTGGTTGTAAGACTGGAAGGGGGGTGAGAGGGAGCAGAAGGAGGATGGACGGTTGGCTGCACCTTAGGAAATTAGATTGGATGTATGGCATATAGACGGAACTCAGAGTGAGCCGGAGTAAAAGGGATGAGTTATATACAAGTGGAGAGGGAGAAGATGGTATGCTAGATGAGAGGAAAAGGAGGGAGGATGGGGAGGGGAAAATTTAGGGGGAGATGATAAGGAAGGATGCATTTGTAAGGGGGGGGGAATACTGTGTTATGAAGGGTAAATTATGTGGAGCATATATAATGTTGAGAACAAAATATGTTGTTGAGAACAAAGTATGTTGTAATTTGCAGTGCTGTTATTAATAAAAATTTAAAATGGGGGGGGGGGGGGAAGCAAGCAGCAGGCCCAGCACAAATCCCTGCGGGTACTCCACTATTCATCTTTATCCATTGAAAAAATTGGCCTACTCTCTGCTTTCCTTCTTTTAACCAGTTCCTGATTCACAATAGTACACTGCCTTCTATCCTATGACTTTTTAATTTGGCCAAGAGTCTCTCATGAGGGACCTTGTCAAAGGCTTTCTGAAAATCCAGATATACTATATCAACCAGCACACCTTTGTCTACCTGTTTATTCACACCTTCAAAAAGTATAACAGATTAGCAAAACAAGACTTTCCTTGGCTATATCAATGTTGTCTTTCTACCATTAAACCATGACTATCTACATGTTCAGTAATTTTATTCTTTGCCTGGTACTGATGTCAGGCTCACCAGTCTGTAGTTTCCCGGATCACCCTGGAACCCTTTTTAAAAATTGGCATTACATTGGCCATTCTCCAATCTTTAGGTACTACTGATGATTTTAATGATAGTTCACAGATTACTAATAGTAGGTCTGCAATTTCCTTTTTGAGTTCTTTGAACACCCTTGGATGTATAACATCTGGTCCAGATGATTTGCTACTTTTCAGTTTATCAAATAGTTGTAATACATCTTCCCAATTTATTGATATTTCTTTCAATTCTTCTAATACATCACCTTTAAATACCATTTCAGGCATGGGTAAGTTCCCTACATCGTTTTTAGTAAAAAGACCGAAGCAAAGAATTCATTCAGTCTCTCCACTATAGCCTTGTCCTCCCTTTGTGCCCCTTCTACCCCTCTATCATATAATGGTCCAAGTGACTCTTTCACAGTTTTTTGCTAAGAATGTATTTGAAAAAGATTTTATTTTGCGTTTTTGTTTCCACAGCAAGCTTCTTTTCAAATTCTCTCTTTGCCTGACTTATCAGTGCCTTGCATTTAACTTGCCAGTGCTTATGTTGTTTCCAGTTTTCGTCATTTGGCTCTTTTTTCCATTTCCTGAAAGACGCTTTTTTGGCTACAATAGCCTCTCTGACCTCACCTTTAAACAATGCTGGCAGTTTTTTGGCCTTCCTTCCTCTTTTCTTAAAGCGTGGAATACATGCAGTCTAGGCTTCTAAGATAGTATTTTTAAACAACGCCCTTGCTCAATGTAAATCTTTAACCTTTGCAGCTGCTCCTCGTAGTTTTTTCTTAACTATTTTCCTTATTTTATCATAGACTCCCTTTTGAATGATAAAAGGTAGTACTTTGGATTTCTGTGCTAGCCTTCTTCCATTTATTAAATCAAATGCGATCATGCTATGATCACTATTGCCAAGTGGCCCCGATACTCTTATTTCTTGCACCAGATCCTGTATTCTACTAAGGACTAGGTGCAAAATAGCTTCTCCTCTTATCAGTTCATGAACCTGCTGCTCCAAGAAACAGTCATTTATTTCATCTAGAAACTTTATCTCCCTAGCCTGTCTTGCTTTGACCCTGACCCAGTCGATACCAGGGTAATTGAAATCATCCATTATTACTGTGTTGTAACTTTTGTTAGCTTCCCTTATTTTATTTATTTATTTTATTTATTTAACATTTCTTTTATACCGCGCTCTTTATCATCAGTGTGGTTTACAGTTAACAGAATGACTCGAGGACCGCAGGGCACTCCCGAGTTTACATCGAACAGGGAAAACAACTTGGAGAGAACAGGGGAAACTATGTACAATTTCTTTTAGCTTATTTCTTATTTCTTTTAGCTTTTATAATCCATCTATTCATTCTGGCAAGGAAGTCAGTAGTACAGTAGACTTTTCCGTTCAGTCCTTCTGCAATATCATTGAACAGTGCCGGGCCCAGGACTGATCCCTGGGGCACCCTGCTAATCACCTTCCCTTCATCTGAGTGAGCTCCATTTACCATCACCTTCTGTCGTCTGTCAGTCAACCAATTTCTGATCCAATTTACCATCTTGGGATCTGTCCCCAAGCTACTGAGTTTATTGATAAGCCTCCTATGAGGAACAGTATCAAAGGCTTTGCTGAAATCCAGGTAGATGACATCCATCGCATGCCCCTGATCCAGTTCCCTGGTCACCCAGTCGAAGAACTCAATCAGATTTGTTTGGCAGGATCGTCCTTCGGTAAAACCATGTTGCCTCGGGTTTTGCATCCTGTTGGTTTTGAGAAAGTTCACTATCTGCTCTTTCAGGAGCGCCTCCATTACTTTTCCCGCCACCAAGGTAAGGCTCACAGGCCTGTAGTTTGACACTTCTTCGCTGTCACCACTTTTGTGTAGAGGTACAACATCAGCCATTCTCCAGTACTGAGGAACCTGTCCTGTTTCCAAGGATCTGTTTAAAACGTCCTTTAACGGCCCTGCAAGAACCTCTCTGAGCTCTTTCAGTATCCTGGGATGTATCCCATCCAGTCCCATGGCCTTGTCCACTTTCAGTTTTGCAAGTTGTTCTAACACTTCATCTTCTGTGAATGGTGAGGTATCTACTTCATTCCCATTTTTATATTTGGGAATCACAGGAGGTCCTTCTTCAGGACTTTCTTTAGTAAAAACAGAGCAGAAGTACTCGTTTAGCAATTTCTCTTTTTCAATGTCATTTTCCACGAGTCCGTTAGCAGCACTTCTGAGTCCTGCAATTACACCTCTGATCTTCTTCCTTTCCTGAATATACCTGAAGAAAGTTTTGTCGCCACACTTCACATCTTTAGCCATCTTTTCCTCTGCCTTTGATTTTGCTATCCTTATTTCTCTTTTTGTCTCTTTGGGTTTGATCCTGTATTCATTTCTGTGTTCCTCTGCTTGTGAGCTTTTGAATTTTGTGAAAGCTGTGTTTTTTGCCTTTATTCGAGCAGCCACTTCTTTGGAAAACCAAACAGGTTTTCTTCTCCTTTTGTTTTTGTTTACTTTTCTTACATATTTATCTGTTGCCCCTTTTATTGCCACCTTTAGTTTAGCCCATTGCAATTCCACTTCCCTTATCTTCTTCCACCCTGTCAGCTCCTCCTTTAGGTACTCGGCCATTTTATTGAAGGTCGGTGTTTTTGAAGTTTAGGACTTTGAGCTTGCTATGATTGGCCTGTACCATGGCTTTTATCTCAAACCACACCGTGTGATGATCGCTGCTGCTCACAGGGGCACTCTTGCAGACATTCAACATGCTATCACCATTGGTGAGCACTAAATCCAGTGTTGAGCTTTCCTTGGTTGGTTCCATCACCATTTGTCTAAGTAACGCATTTTGGAGAGCATCCGCAATTTTTTTGCTTCTTTCCAGATTTGCAGAAGGAGTAATCCAATCCACATCCGGTAGATTAAAGTCACCCAATATTATCACTTCCCCCTTTGTGGCTATCATGGCAATATCTATAATTAGTTCGTTATCTATCTCTTCGATTTGTGTTGGAGGTCTGTAGACTACAGCAGTATGGATGACAGTGCCATCTCCTCCTTCCAACACAATCCAAAGCGCTTCTTCTTTTCCCCATGCCCCCTGCATTTCAGTAGCTTTAATATTGCTTTTGATATACAAGGATACTCCTACTCCTCTTCCATTTTCTCTTTCTCTTCTGAATAGATTATAGCCAGCTATGGCTATATCCCAATCATGCGATTCATTAAGCCATGTTTCTGTAATAGCCACAATGTCCAAATCCATTTCCACCATTAGGGCTTCCAGGTCCGGAACTTTGTTGGCTAAGCTTCGAGCATTTGTGCTCATTGCTTTCCATCATTTAACTGGCTTGTGTGTATTTTGCATTGATTTTGATCTGCCTTCATCTTCCCGCTTGTTGTTGATGTGTGGTTGTTTCTGATTTTAATCTGCTTTTGCAGGGGATGATGTCCAAAGCTTGACCTTCCACATATGTCACCCCCTTTTTTCTAGTTTAAATGCATATCCACATATTGCTTGAATTTTTCACTTAGGATTCTTTTCCCTGAGATAGAGAGATGTAGTCCATCAGCACAGTATAGTCTCTTGTTGTTCCATCTGTTACCCCAGTTGCCAATAAATCTGAATCCTTCTTGTTTGCACCAGGTCTGGAGCCATGTATTAAAGCTGTTAATGCGATGCAGCCTTTTTGCCCCCTTACCAAGAACAGGTAGAACCTCTGAGAATGCAACAGCATTAACAATGGTCTTGAGTTTCTCTCCCAGAGATTGGAAGTCCTTTTGGACTGTAGAGGCACTCTTTCTAGCTAGGTCATTAGTGCCCAAGTGGATAACAACATCAAGTTTGGAGTGTTCACTTTCTGCTCTAAGTACTTCAACAATGTGGTTTGTATTCCTGCTGGCTGAAGAGCCTGGGAGGCAGCTGACTATCTTCTCTCCTTAGAACTGTGTTCCCAAGTTGGTGCCACAGATGATGGAATCACCAAGTAGTAGTAGCTTGCTGTTTGGTGAGGTTTTCTTCATATTTGATCCTTTAGCAAGAGATTGGGCATCGTCTGTCTCATTTAAGGGCCCTTCAGTTTCTTTGGATTGGGCATACTCATTCACCAAGGCAGAGAAGGCATTATGCAGGGATATCGCCTGATGCATATGATGCCTCTGTGTCACAGGTCGCAATCTACCAGAACCCACTGCGATCCATTTGTTCCTGGAGTGTTTGATTCTTTGTGGGAGCGGTGGTGGACTCTGTTCAGTTTGTATCCTAGAAGAGGTATGCTTCATTGCAGCCAGTTCCTCCCTCAGTTCCTCATCCTCATTGGCCAAGGCAGAGAAGGCATTATGCAGGGATATCTTTTGATGCATAGGATGTCTGTGTGTTACAGGTCGCAATCTACCAGAAACCACTGTGATCCACTTGTCCCTTGGGTGTTTGATTCTTTGTGGGAGCAGTGGTGGACACTATTCAGTTTGTATCTTAAAAGAGGTGTGCTTCATTGCAGCCAGTTCCTCCCTCAGTAGGGTCACCTCTTTATGCATGGCAGCTAGGTCTTCCCTTAGTAGAGTCAGTTCTTTATGCATGGCAGCTGACCTGAGGCACAGAGGACAAGCTCTTAGTTTCCAAATGACTCATCTTGGAATGAATGTACTGCAGTTATTGCACTGAATACAGGACATGCTGAATAAGCAGTGCTAGAAGGAGAAGATGAAGAAGAAGAAGAAAGGAAGAAGAAGATGTGGGCTTTAACTCAATTAAAAGGATAGATGGCAATGTATGTGACTACTATATAGGCAATGCAGCCCCCGGGGGGGGGGGGGTATGGTGGGTGGGAACCTAAGTGTCTCTGGTCAGAAGGCTGTTCCTGAACTGGGGGCATCCACAGATATCTTCTCCAAGGCTACCCAAAAAAACAGTCAGTCAGTCAGATTATCCCCAAGCTTAACGTATAACCACAGTTAAACTTTATATTAGCAAGTTCCCCAAAACAGTTAGGGGCATGTTTACTAAACCGCGGTAGCGGACTCCGTGCAATATCGGAGCCGCGGCCCGCGGTTTAGTAAACATGCCCCTTAAACTCTATATAGGAAGCTAGAAACCAGCAGAGATAAGAAAGACAATTATAGTTTTTGCAGGCTTTAGGGCTACACAGTCAGAATATTCCCAAAGTAAATATAACAGTTAAAAGCTATATTAGCATCAAGCAAAAAGAAAATATAAGCTGTAACTTAACGTTTTGCAGGCTTTAGAAACTGTGCAGTCTGGAAAAGACTGGAACTATGGCAGCCAGTAAGCTGATCTAATTAGCCCTTCCCTTGGGAACGGGCTTGTACCAGAAAATTCAAACAATGAAAGCCAAATAGTTACACTGAACCTTTCCTTTCCTTCCTGTATCACACACAGCTATCTGATTTAAGGTAGGTAGGTAGGTTGTAGGTAGATATTGAAGAGCATCGCTGATAGTGTGGAGCCTTGGGGTACTCCTTGGTGCTGTTGAAAGGGGGGGGGGGCAGGGTGCTGTGCTGGTGCGGATTAGCTGTTGTCTGTTGGTCAGATAGGATTGGAACCATTGTAGCATGATGTCTTTGATGCCAATCTCTTGTAGTCTATGTAGGAGTGTGTTGTGGGAGATGGTGTCAAATGCTGCAGATGTGTCTAGAAAGATCATAGCATATCCAGAGTGTTTTGTTTGTGTACCTTTTGTTAAGGTATTCAGTAGTGATGTCATGAGGGTATCAACTGGAGTGGAGGAGTGGCCTAGTGGTTGGGGCAAGGTACTTCAGGCCGGAAGGTCGGGGGTTCAAATCCCACTAGAGGACAGCAACCTTGGGCCGGAAGGACTGGGGTTTCTAGTCCCACAGTTGCTCCTTGTGGTCTTGGGCAAGCCACTTAACACTCCATAGCCCATGTTCCCTGTAAAATAGTTATCGCCAAGTTATAATGCCCTGTTCAATGTAATTTCAGTTTGTTCAATGTAAACCACACTGATGCAGAATAGCGCGGTATATAAGAGAATGTAAATAAATAAATAAAAATAAATAAATAACTCCATGCGATGGGCAGAATCCGTGTTGTGGGTCCAGGATGTTGTTGGTGTCTAGGTGGTCTTGAAGTTGTTGTTGGACTATCTTCTCAATGACCTTAGCAGTGAATTTTGCTAAGGTCATCGAGAAGACCTCAGGGACTCCGGCCCAATCGGGGCTGTGGGAGGAGGAGCAACCAGCAACTAAAAAGCACCGCTGCCGGCGGGAACAGCAAAAGGAACCCATGGCCATCATCAGGCTCCCCCAATCGGGGTAGAGCACCTGAGCGGGCCGGCAAGCCCTCCCGCTCAGGGACTCCAGCCCAATCGGGGCTGTGGGAGGAGGAGCAAACAGCAACTAAAAAGTGCTGCCGCCGGCGGGAACAGCAAAAGGAACCCGTGGCCATCATCAGGCTCCCCCGATTGGGATAGAGCACCTGAGCAGGCCCGCAAGCCCTCCCGTTCAGTGACTCCAGCCCAATCGGGGCTGTGGGAGGAGGAGCAACCAGCAACTAAAAAGTGCCACCACCAGGCGGACCCGCGCCTGAGGGCCTCGCCAGAGGGCCCTTTGGCGTGGTCTTTAGGCGCGGACCAAGCAGCGGCCAAATAACAGCGTCTCAAGCCATCATCCATCAAAGTTAAATCCGCTGCCATACCTTGAATAGACAAATCACCAATTGTCAGTTAAGTCTGCTGCCTTGCTCTGCCCGGACAAATCACCGATCGTAAGTTAAGTCTGCTGCCTTGCTCTGCCTGGACAATCCATTGCTTGCATAAAATAACACTGTTACCTTGCCTGGACAATCACCTGCTTGTAGATTAATTGCATAGAACCTAATTATGAAACCATGCCTGGACAATCACCTGCTTGTAGATTAATTGCATAGAACCTGCCTTAATAACCAACTGCTTGTAGATTAACTGCATAGACCTTTGCCTCAACAACCAATTGCTTGTAAACTGATCAACTGCTTGTAGATTAATTGCTTAGAATTTAATACTGGTACCTTGTGTGGGCAATCAACTGTTTGTAGATTAATGGCATAGAACCTGCTATCCAATTTGCATAGCCTAATAACAATTTGCATAGCCTGGTTCATAAACAGCTCACGCTACACAAACCTACTACCCCACTCAACAAACTACAACCCAAGTCAGCAAATACACGTTATAAAATGCACTCCACTACCCACTACTTTATGGCCTACCTCACATTCCTCCACATGTTTGCACTCTGCACATACAGCATCAGACTAAACGAACAAATACCCCTGATAAACCTACATACCACCCAATCTAGATGCACACCACCATCACACATACCCAAAGAACGCCAACAAGCAAAGAACACAGCTCATAAACCATACAGGGACACACGTAACACACCCTCTCACCTCACAAATAATAGACATATAAACCTAATCATATCAACAAACATCAGATGTGCTCTACTAAACGCCAGATCTATCAGGAACAAACCAAATACTATCCTTGACCTAATCCAAGACAAGAAGTTTGATATAACATGTATCACTGAGACCTGGCTAGATAACTCAGACCAGGTCATATTAAATCAAGTAATCCCAACAGGATACTCAGCATTCAACTGCATCAGAGCACAAAAGAGAGGAGGAGGAGTACTAATACTCACCAGAAAGGATTTCAGATTCAAAAGAATAGCCTCCACTAACACAATCGAATCCAACACACTCACTATAGCCAACAAATACCTAACCATCTCCCTCACATGCAGACCACCTGGAACCACAACTGAACACCTATCCACAGTAATTGAAACGATATGCGCACACAACAGAAGACACAAACCTCTAGTTGTACGAGGAGACTTCAACCTAACATCCGCACCCACCAGAGAAACTGCAACGTTCTTAAAAGCCATGGAGTCACTAAAATACTGCCAGACAATTTACGCCCCAACACACAAACATGGTACAACTCCGGACATGATATTCATGCCAACACAATTGGTGAACAGAACAAAACTACAAAACCAATAACCACCTCAGTCCTCTGGTCAGACCACCATGTAATTGAATTCACCATGACCCTGAATAACCCCACCCAACGCAAAGAAGATGAAAGAATAATCAGACGGTTCAAAACATTTGACAGAGACTCATTCATCAATGAAATCAATCCACAACTTCATCAGGAACAAGACACCCTAGATCTTAATATAGAAGAATGGAACACAATAATAGCCAATGCAGCATCTGTCCCAACCAACAATGAACCACAAACTTGCAAAAGATCCAACGCCCCATGGTATTCACAAGAAATAAGTGTTGCAAAGTGCACACTAAGAAGACTAGAACGAAAATGGAGACGGAACAAGTCACATAAATTCCTAACACAATACTGAGACAAACAACGGGAGTATAACAATCTAATAAATGAACGCAAACAACAACACCATACCAACCTAATCATGAAATCTGCCAATAGACCAAGAGAACTTTTTAGCATTATCCAAAAGCTCACAAAGGATGACACGCAGCAAAGCACCAACCCATCTTTACCCACAAAAATATGCAGACTACATGAAGTCAAAAAACACAAGCCAAACAAACTCTACCTCACAACAAACAAATGATCACACGATAAAGAAGAAACATCAAACATGGGAGAGCTTCAACATATCAACAAAACAGCAAGTAGAAGACATTATATCTGGTCTAAATACAACAGCTTCACCATCAGACCCATGCCCAGTGTCATGGATGAAAGCCACAAATAGCCAGCTCTCTCATCACATTCATAAAATCGTCAAGGATTCACTCCAACAAGGATACATGCCGCAATCCCAAAAGTATGCAATAATACGACCAATAATTAAAAATAGCAATCTGAGCCCATCCAAACCAAAATCATACCGTCCCATCTCTATCTAGCCTGCTATTCCTTGCTAAAGTCATCGAAAAAGCAGTCCAAAGGCAACTTCAGGACCATATAGATATCAATGCCCCTCTGGACGTACATCAGCACGGATTCAAGCCCCAACACAGTGTGGAAACACTACTCACCTCCCTCTTTGACAGTCTCCAAAGAGGCATTGACAACATAAAGAACGGCTTCCTCCTAGTGTTCATGGATATCTCAGCAGCCTTCGATACCGTGTCACACCCTAAGCTACTGCAACGCCTACAACAGATAGGACTATGCAAGAATACCCTAAAGTGGTTTACATCATACCTGGAATGGCGAATGCAACAAGTCAAATGTGATCAAAAGAAGTCCCTACAATTCCCCGTCACGCAGGGAATACCTCAAGGCTCAGCCCTATCTTCAATGCTCTTTAACATCTACATATAGCCCATATGCAACATCATCAAGAACCATAATCTATGCTACTACATTTATGCTGACGACATCATGGTGTACGCTCCAGTCAACTTACTGGCACTAAACACCACACCAATAACAAATGCCTCGAAGACATGAATGACTGGCTCATAGACAACAACTTAACAGTCAACTATGACAAAACTGAGGCAATGTTCGTCACCAGGAACTCCACATTCACACCCCCACAAACCATAAGCATCCTAGACAAACACATAATAGTCAAAGAAGAAGTTAAATATCTGGGCATAACACTAGACAGAGCTCTGAACTTAAAATCTCACATCAACAAAACTGCAACAAGGCATATCATCGATTGAAAACAGTCAGACAAATCAAACCAATGCTCTGTCAAGACCACTTCCGCACAGTATGTCAAGCACTCACCACACCTCTGCTTGATTATGGAAACTCACTGTACCAAGGCCTTCCTCACCAAACACTACACCCACTACAGATGGTACAAAACACTACAGCACACATCATTACAGACACCCCAAGGACTGAGCACATCACTCCCGTCCTACAACAACTACACTGGCTCCCAATAGTGGCAAGAGCTAAATACAAAACAATCATGATAATCTTCAAAGTCATTCACCATCTCTCAGCGGATGTACTCCAAAGCATTATAACAAGAGACATCAGCAATAGACCAAGAAGAACCAATAATAACAACATGATCAGCACCCCTGCAGGCTATCACAAAACCAAACAACCTCAAAAAGAGCACCATCGCTACTGGCATCCTCAATATGGAACTCCCTAGCAATGAGCCTGAGAGCTTTAGAAGACCTCACAGACTTCCGCAAAGACCACAAAACATGGTTATTTATAGAAACCTATGAACATTCAAGCAACATCCCTTACCCAAACAGCAATACTAACATCACCGCCAACTAACACCCACCCACCACATGAACAAATTAATCACACCACGTTAGTAAATACCTTTATGTTATATGTTACCCCAACTGTACTGTCTAAATACTGTCACTTAACTGTACTGTCTAAATGTTTACACGTACCCCAATGTTAAATGTAACCCTCCAATTGTGTTGTGACGTGACCACCTTGATTGAAGGAAAAGGTGGCATACAAATCTGTCTAAATAAATAAAATAAATCTTCTCGATGACCTTAGCAGCGAATGGGAGACTTGCTATTGGTCTGAAGGAGGTGGGGTCGAGGGCAATGTTCCCTCTAATTTTCTGTAGGCTGTGTGCGCATAAAATATCAGCTGTGCAGCTTTTGAAGGAAGGTTAAATTTTTGTGCGCCACATAACGACACTTGGAGTTATATACTTTAAAATTTGACTACACGTCAGAATACAGTATGTACACCACATTGATTGCACTAGAAAATATTGTAGAACTTGTGAAAACCGTAAATACACAACAACATTTACATTTTAAGACGTCTGTGTTGTTTTCTATCAGAATCAGAACTGTAATTTTTGTGCGCTCTGTTATAAAGTATGTGCGCTCGCTAGGCGAGGTGTGTGCGTGCGCACACGCACACAGCTTAGAGGGAACAGTGGTCGAGGGGGTCTAGGTTGTGTTTCTTGATGGTTGGGCGAATGATGGATGTTTTGAGAGTGTCTGGCATGTGTCCTTGTTTGAGAGATTCATTGACTATGTGGGTTAGTGCTGTGATTATGTCCTCCTTAGTTTTCTTTATCCATTCCACAGGGCAGGGATCTAATGGTGAGGTGGTGGTATTTAGGCAAGAGATAGTGGATTCTATCATTCCTTTGGTGACTGTTTTGAATGTGCTCCAGTCAGTGTCCTTAGCAGTAGGGTAAGTTGTTGTTATTTCATTCACTTTTGGGTTGGTTGGTTGTTGGAACTGCTTGTATTGGCGTGCTAGTTTTCCGGTGGGATGTTGGGGAGCTGATTAGTGTGGTTGGGTGCCTTTGTTAGTTTCTTGACAATCTCAAAGAGCTCTCATGGTTTGTTTATTGATGTATTTATGATTTTTGAGTGGTAGGTTCTTTTTGCATTTTCTGTTTCTGTTCGGTATGCATCTAGTTCACTCATGTATCTCACTTTGTTTCTTTTTTGGTCTTTCTCCGTTTTCTCTCAGTTCTCCTTAGTTGGGTTTTCAGTTTCTGTTGGACAGGGGTGAACCATCGGGCTCTTGTTATGGTAGCTGTGGTTTTGTTGTTGTTTGTTCCATTCATTTAAGCAGTATATACAGTGTGACTTTGTAAATAGATACTCTCTTTTATTTAGGATTTTACATGTATTTCGTTCCTCCTCATCTCTTTGTTTCATCCTTTAGGTCTACACTGTTGGATAGGCACCTGTATGGTTCAATTCTCTAACATGATTAGGGTCTTTTTGAATGTTTTTATGCTCTGCCTTTTGTCTTTTATACACCTTTGTCACATAGTTTTGAATTATTTATTTAAATAAATGTAAATAATTTACACATCGTTTCTTTGTAACATAGTTCTTATGTTTCCCTTAATGTTATATGTAATACAATATTTCACTGTTTGATATATTGTTTTTTAAGTTCCTTGTATGTACTTGATTTATGTACTTGATTATTTATGTTTTAGGTATTTATTATTGTAATATGAAATATGCTTTATTGTCTTTGCTTTTGTTTGAGGTTTGTACCCCCGGAGGAAGGCATTTGCCGAAACACATAGGGGATCTGTTTCAATAAAGCACCTGTGGCCACTCTACACATCTCATTTTCTTGTGTCTTGGTTTGGTATTTGAGAGTGTGCTTGCTCTTTTTGTGACTATTTTAACTTTGCACTTGTCCGCATTAAATTTCATCTGCCATTTGAACATTTAGTCTTCCGATTTATCAAGGTCCTCTTGCAATTTTTCACAATCCTCTTGGGTTTTAACAGCTTTGAATAATTTGTGTCATCTGCAAATTTGATCACCTCACTCATTCCCATTTCTAGGTCATTTATGAAGATGTTAAAAAGGAACGGGCCCAGCAAAGATCCCTGGGATACTCCACTATTCACCTTTCTCCATTGAGAAGATTGGCCATGTAGTCCTACTCTCTACTTTCTTTCTTTTAACCAGCTCCTGATCCACAATACTACACTGACTCCAATCCCATGACTTTTTAATTTGGTCAAGAGTCTCTCATGAGGTACCTTGACAAAGGCTTTCTGAAAATCCAGGTACACAGTATCAACCAGCTCACCTTGGTCTACCTGTTTATTCACACCTTCAACAAAATATAACAGTTTAGAAAGACAACATTTTCCTTCCATGTTGGCTTTCTCCCTTTTAACCATGACTAGCTACAAAGGCAAAAAGTGGACTGTTGTAGTTGTTATGGAAGGACAGACTAGATAGGCCATGTGGTCTTTTTCTGTCGTCATATTTCTATGTTTCTATGAAAGCATGGGACCAACACAGAGGATCTCTAAAGGCAAAAAGTGGACTGTTGTAGTTGTTATGGAAGGACAGACTAGATAGGCCATGTGGTCTTTTTCTGTCGTCATATTTCTATGTTTCTATGTTTCTATGTTCATTAATTTTATTCTTTATAATGATTTCTACCATTTTAACCGGTACCGATGTCAGGTTCATTGTTCTGTAGTTTCCCGGATCACCTCTGGAACCCTTTTTAAAAATTGGCATTATATTGGCCATTCTCCAATCTTTAGGTACTACAGATGATTTTAATGATAGTTTGCAGATTACTAATAGTAGGTCTGCAATCTCATCTTTCAATTCTTTCAACATGCTTGGATGTATACTATTCGGTCAAGGTAATTTACAACTCTTCAGTTTATTTAATTCTTGTAATACATCTTCCTAGTTTATCAATATTTCTTTCAATTCTTCTGATATATCACCTTTAAATACCATTTCAGGCATGGGTAACTTCCCTACATCATCTTCAGTAAAGACCAAAGCAAAGAATTCATTAAATCTCTCCATTATAGCCTTGATCTCCGTTAGCGCCCCAATTACCCCTCTATCATCTAATGGTCCAACTGACTTTTTCATAGTTTTTTTGCTACAAATGTACTTGAAAAAGTTTTTATTAATACATTTTTGCTTCCATGGCAAACATTTTTTCAAATTATTTCTTTGCCTTATCAATGCCTTGCATCTAACTTGCCAGTGAATATGTTGTTTCCCATTTTCGTCTTTTGTCTCCTTTTTCCATTTTCTCAAAAATGCTTTTTTTGCTACAACAGCCTCTCTGACTTTGCCTTTAAACCATGCTGGCTGTTTTTTGGCCTTCCTTTCACTTTTCTCTTTTTTTTTATTTAATATTTCCCATTTTAACACAATATCAAGCACATAAAGTACATAAATAATCAAGTACATAAATTAATACAATTAAATAAATAATTCAAAACTATGTGACAAAGGTGTATAAAAGACAAAAGGCAGAGCATAAAAACATTCAAAAAATACTCAAGGAAAAGAGGGGACAAAAGGAAAATACAAAAACATTTAAGAAAACAAAACCAAAGAAATACCTATTGGCAATAGAACTTAACCCCTATGACAGTCCACCTTACTGAGGAGAACAAAAAACAGGGCAAAAATACAATATAAACCAAAAACGTAGGAAAAAGAGGCAGGTGTTAACCAAGATTATACAATACCTTCATACAGTGGGGAGATCCACACCCATACTAGCCCTGCGAGAATCCAAAAGCGCCAGCAGTTGAGATGGTTAAAAAAAAAACCATAGGAAATAGACTGAAATTTAACCAAGCATTTGCAAGGAAATTTTAGAAAAAATTATCCACCCAGTTGCTGACCCCTGGACAGAGAAGAAGGAATTCCTTCCTCCGCCATTAAGTTGTCCAAGAAAAGTCTGGAAAAACCCAGACATCTAAACCCTTGAAGGCAATAGCCCTCTTATGAAAATAAACCAGTCCCGGTCTGATGGGAGTAAAAAAGTCACTAACAAAGTAGCAGGACTAAAGATCTCCATGTCCGATGATTCCAGCTACACAGAAACATCTATTGAATCCACTGGTTGAACACCAGGGATCCCTGCACCACCAGAAGATCTTCTCTCGGTAGGAAGATAATAAACCTTCACCACCAGCGGATGCGAGGCTGTCGGTATACCAAGCACTTCAGATAGGTAAAGCTTAAACTCCCCCCTAGCATTTTTAACAAATGATCGTGGAAAATTGATAATACACAAATTAGAGTATCTAGCAAAGTTCTCCAACATCTCAAGACTAGCCTGTAAAGTAAGAGCATGTTTAAGAAAAACAGTGGCTGTTTCCTCCACACCAGCTGTCTTGGTTTGCATTTCAGCCATTAAAGTTTGTAAATAAGAAATCGCTTCTGCATGCTGCTGTAATTGTTGCTTATTCTCTTGTACTTGAGCAGCCAGAGCCTGAACTTGTGGTAAAAACATTTCTCCAAGGCTGGTTATGGCTGCCAGATGGACTCCAAAGTAAAATCCTCTAGACAAATAAGGACAAAGGAACCTGGAGCACCAAACATACCCAGTCCAGCATCTGAAGTCTGCAGGGCCATCGGGGGGACATCCAATGAGGTGGGAAAACAGCCAAGCCTCCCGCTGCCAATTGCAGCATTATACCACTGGAGAGCTGACCAAGAAGAGCAAACTCATGCTCTACTCCACTCTGCTCTGCTGCTGACCCTCCAGCAGCCGACGGCTCACCACTCTGGGACTGAACTGACTCTGCCAAGCACGCAGAAGCACTTCCCAGTGAGGCTGCCTTATGTGGACGCAACTGTTCCAGTGATGTGATCTCAGGTCCTGAACTGCTTGACAAGTGCTCTTGCTTCATCAAGCAACCAACTGGGCACTCTATCGCTGGTGCTCCTGGCAGCTGTAAGACGTGAATTAGTAATGTATCCAAAGTCCCAGTAGGTAAGGGGGAAGATGCAGACTTCCTTTTGTCCATCATAGGAAACACTCTTCACAGCTCACACCTGCCTGTGGCCATCTCCCCCCCCCCCCCACACACTTTACTTAAAGTGTGGAATACATCTGGTCTGGGCTTCCAAGATAATATTTTTAAACAACGCCCATGTTTAAGGTAAATCTTTAACTTTTGCAGCTGTTCCTCTTAGTTTGTTCTTAACTATTTTCCTCATTTTATCATAGTCTCCCTTTTGAAAGTTAAAAGGTAGTAATGTGGATTCCCTTGCCATCCTTCTTCCATTTATTAAATGAAATGTGATCATGCTATGCCAAATGGCCCCAACACCCTTATATCTTACACCAGTTCCTGTGTTCCACGAAGGACTAAGTCCAGAATAGCTTCCCCTCTTGTCAGTTCATGAACCAGCTGCTCCAAGAAACAGTCATTCATATAATCTAGAAACTTTACCTCCCTAGGGTGTCCTGCAGTGACATTCAACCAGTCAATACCGGGGTAATTGAGATCACCTAATATTACTTTGTTGTAAGTTTTGTTAGCTTCCCTGATTTCTTTTAGCATTTCATCATCCATCTGTTCATTCTGGCCAGGCAGTGTGTGGTACACCCCCACTGCCATCGCCTTCCCCTTTTTACATGAGATTTCTATCCATAGAGATTCTATACTGTATTTTGTTTCCTGCAAAATTCAATTCTGTGTGACTCAATGCCCTCTCTAACATAGAGTGCAATCCCTCCACCAATTTGATCTATTCTATCATTGCAATATAGTTTGTACCCAGGTATCACAGTATCCCATTGGTTGTCCTCCTTCTACCAGGTCTCTGCGATGCCAATCATATATAACCTTTCATTTAATACTATATATTATAGCTCTTACATCTTATTTTTTAGACTTCTACTATTTGCATGCAGACATTTTAGAGGTTATATTTTATATCTGGTTATCAGTTGATAGGGGTAATTTGGAATCTTTCAGCTCTGTACTTAAGAGCATCTTGATTACTTTTGTCTTTAATGGACCCTCTCTGTCGGGATGCCTTAACTTCCCTCTTTTGATAGTATCCTTCTGAACCATGCACTCTTGGACAACTGTCAGCTTTCCCCTATTATCTAGTTTAAAAGCTGATCTATCTCCTTTTTGAAGGTTGATGCCAGCAGCCTGGT
The DNA here is from genome assembly GCA_033557465.1 of Ichthyophis bannanicus. Taxonomy (NCBI): domain Eukaryota; kingdom Metazoa; phylum Chordata; class Amphibia; order Gymnophiona; family Ichthyophiidae; genus Ichthyophis; species Ichthyophis bannanicus. The sequence goes on from CM066033.1 coordinate 353,927,159, forward strand.
ACCATCCCGGTTAAGGTGCAGCCCATCCCTTCAGAAAAAACGCTCCCCCAGAATGTTGCCCAGTTTCTAATTAATCTAAAACCCTCTTCTTTGCACATTATCTCATCCATGCACTGAGACTATGGAGCTCTGCCTGCCTTTTCGGTCCAATGCATGGAACAGTCGGAGAATGCTACCCTGAAAGTTCTGGATTTCAACTTCCTACCTAAAAGCCTAAATTTGGCCTCCAGAACCTCCCTCCCACACTTTCCTATGTCACTGGTACCAACATGTACCAAGACAGCAGACTCCTCCCCAGTACTATCTAAAACCTTGTCTGGGTGGTGTGAGAGGTCTGCTACCTTCTCACTAGCAGGCATGGCACCAGGCGATTCTCACATTCACCAGCCACCCAGTTATCTATATGCCTAATGATTGAATACTAATGGTAATGGCTGTCCTAAACCTTCCCTCATGGACACATGACCCTGGAGAAACCTCCTCAGTGCGAGAGGGTTTAACATCACCTAGAGGACGGGTCCTAGCTACAGGATCACTTCCTGCCACAACATGGTGATGCTTTTTTTTTACTTCACCTCTCTCCTTCATGGCTGTAGAATCTCTATGGATTGAAATTCCATGTAAAAAGGGGAAGGCAATGGCAGTGGGGGTGTACTATCGACCGCCTGGCCAGAATGAACAAATGGATGATGAAATGCTCAAAGAAATCAAGGAAGCTAACAAAAGTTACAGCGCGGTAATAATAATGGGTGATTTCAATTACCCCGGTATCGACTGGGTCAGTGTCACGGCAGGACATGCTAGGGAGATAAAGTTCCTAGATGAAATAAAGGACTGCTTCTTGGAGCAGCTGGTTCATGAACTCACCAGAGGGGAAGCCATATTAGACCTAGTCCTTAGTGGAACACCAGATCTAGTGCAAGAGATAAGGGTGTTGGGACCACTTGGCAATAGTGATCATAGCATGATCGCCTTTGATTTAATTAGTGGAGAAGGAATAGTAAGGAAATCCACAGTACTACCTTTTAACTTTCGAAAGGGAGTTTATGATAAAATGAGGAAAATAGTTAAGAAAAAACTAAAAGGAGCAGTTGCAAAGGTTAAAGACATATCAAGCTTGGGTGTTGTTGAAAAATACTATCTTGGAAGCCCAGACCAGCTGTATTCCACACTTTAAGAAAAGTGGAAGGAAGTCCAAAAAACTGCCAGCATGGTTTAAAGGTTAGGTCAGAAAGGCTGTTGTTGCCAAAAAAGCATCTTTCAGGAAATGGAAAAAAGAGCCAAACGACGAAACCTGGAAACAGCACAAGCACTGGCAGGACAAATGCAAGGCATTGATAAAGCAGGCCAAGGGAAAATTTGAGAAGAAGCTTGCTGCGGAAGCAAAAACGCAAAATAAAGATTTTTTTCAAGTACATTCGTAGCAAAAAACCTGTGAGAGAGTCAGTAGGTCCATTAGATGATAGAGGAGTTAAAGGGGCACTAAGAGGTGACAAGGCAATAGCGGAGAGACTGAATGAATTCTTTGCTTCGGTCTTTACTGAGAAAGATGTAGGGATGTTACCCATGACTGAAGTGGTATTTAAAGGTGCGGAAGAATTGAAGGAAATATCGATACATCGGGAAGATGTATTACAACTATTACATAAACTGAAGAGTAGCAAATCACCTGGGCCGGATGGTATACATCCAAGGGTGTTGAAAGAACTGAAATATGAGATTGCAGACCTGCTATTAGTAATCTGTCAACTATCATTAAAATCATCTCTAATACCTGAAGACTGGAGGATCGCCAATGTAACACCAATTTTTAAAAAGGGTTCCAGGGGTGATCCGGGAAAGTACAGACTGATGAGCCTCACGTCAGTACCGGGAAAAATGGTAGAAACCATCATAAAGAATAAAATTACTCAGCATATAGATAGTCATGGCCTAATGGGAGACAGCCAACATGGCTTTAGACAAGGAAGATCTTGTCTTACTAAGCTGTTATGTTTTTTTGAAAGTGTGAATAAACAGGTGGACAAAGGTGAGTCGGTTGATATAGTGTATCTAGACTTTCAGAAAGCCTTTGACAAGGTCCCTCATCAGAGACTTTTGGCAAAACTAAAGAGTCATGGGATAGGAGGCAGTGTACTACTGTGGATCAGAAACTTGTTAAAAGACAGAAAGCAGAGGATTGGGCTAAATGGCCAATTTTCCCAATGGAGAAAGGTGAATAGTGGTGTACCCCAGGGATCTGTGCTGGGTCCGCTGCTTTTTGACATATTCATAAATGACCTGGAAAGTGCAATAACGAGTGAGGTTATCAAATTTGCAGATGACACAAAACTATTTAAAGTTGTTAAAACCCAAGAGGATTGTGGAAAATTGCAAGAGGATCTTGATAAATTGGAAGACTGGGCATCAAAATGGCAGATGAAATTTAATGTGGACAAGTGCAAAGTTATGCACATAGGGAAGAACAACCCAAAGTATGGTTACACAATGCAACGTTCCACATTAGGAACCACCACCCAGGAAAAAGATTTAGGCGTCATTGTGGATAACATGTTAAAACCCTCGGCCCAGTGTGCAGTGGCAGCCAAGAGAGCAAATAGAATGTTAGGTATTATAAGGAAAGGAATGGAAAATAAAACAAAAGATATTATAATGCCTCTATACCGTTCCATGGTGAGACCGCACTGTGAATATTATGTGCAATTCTGGTTGCCGTATCTTAAAAAGGATATAGCGTTATTAGAAAAGGTTCAGAGAAGAGCCACCAAAATGGTAAAGGGAATGGAAGGATACTCCTATGAAGAAAGGCTAAAAAGGTTAGGGCTCTTTAACCTGGAAAAGAGACGGCTGAGGGGAGATATGATAGAAGTCTATAAACTAATGAACGGAGTGGAACGGGTAAACGTAGATCAATTGTTTACATTATAAGAATATAGAAAGACTAGGGGACATACAATGAAGCTACAGGGTAAACTATTTAAGACTAATAAAAGAAAATATTTTTTCACTCAACATTTAATCAAACTCTGGAATTTGTTACCGGAGGATGTAGTAAAGGCTGTTAGTGTAGCTGGGTTTAAAAAAGGTTTGGACAAGTTCCTGGAGGAAAGGTCCATAAACCATTATTAAGAAGGGACCCAGGATATCAATGCTTGACCCAGTACAAGCATTGCGGAACCTGTGTCTTTTGGGGAAACTGCTAGGTACATAATACCTAGATTGGCCACTGGTGGAAACAGGATACTGGGCTTGATGGACCTTGTTCTGACCCAGTATGGCATATCTTATGTTCTTATGGCAACTGAGAGGCTGCCAGACTGGAGGTGGGACTTCAGCCCTCCTACGCATCCACGAATTATGAATTCGACCTCTCCATCACGCAGGTCCCATGGTCAGATCATAGCCTGATCAAATTCAAAATACCAGCACATCAAGATCCATTAACTGACACAACAAAATGGTCACCAACAAACTTCATTTGCTTCAGAACCCTCAACGAAGAAGAAATCAAGAAGCACATACTTCCAAAACTCAATCAATCTTCCTCCAACATCAATGACATGGTTACTACATGGAATGAAACCATCAACAAATACGCCAAACTACCAGCAGCCCACAAAAACACTACAACGAATAATCATGTAGTGAAAAGACCATCTGCACCATGGTTCTCCCCGGAACTTAGGAAATCTCTGACTCTCTTGAGGAAGCTTGAAAGAAAGTGGCGTAAATCCCATAACCCATCAGATCAAAAAATATACTTGACCCATCTGGGAGTCCACCGTGAAGCAATATGGAACACAAGAAAAACATACCACTCAGAACTCCTCAACCGCTCACTAAACAAACCACGAGAACTCTTCAATCTAGTAAAGTCTCTAACCACAGAACCCTCACCACCGCAACAGGAACCCATACACCTCAAAGATATGCCAACTTTATACAATCCAAAGCCATCAGAACTACAACTTCTTCCTCCCCAAGCCCCCCCCCCCAACAGCATACACAACATGTTCCTCTCCTTCAGCTCTCATCGCCTTCAGCAAAATGCGTTGAAGACATTATCATCAAAATGAATACCACCACAGCACCTAACGACCCCTGCCCAGCACACTGGATAAGAGCTATGCGCTCCGACTTCAGCCCAATCATAGCAGAAATAATAAACATGTCCTTCTCAACAGGCATCTTCCCATCGGCCCTAAAGCAGACCTCCATAAGACCTCTGCTAAAGAACAATCATCTAGATTCAACAAGAGAAGAATCATACCGCCCGATCTCTAGTATACCTCTACTATCCAAAATAATTGAGAAAGTAACCAACAATCAGATCCAACAACACATAGACACCTCCTCACCGCTTGATCCCAGTCAGCATGGATTCAGGGAAGCTCACGGAGTGGAGACACTGCTAACCACCTTATCCAATACACTCATCAGCGGGATAGATGACATCAAAAAGGGCTTTGCACTAATTTTCCTCGACATCTCTGCAGCTTTTGACTCCGTGGATCACAAAATACTTCTAACCCGTCTATATAACAAGGCAATCCACGGGCTAGCATGGGAATGGTGCAAGTCATACCTGGAAGATCGATTGCAACAAGTAAGGACAGTTGCAGGCACCTCTGAACCTTTCCATCTAAAACAAGGAGTACCCCAGGGCTCATCTCTATCAGCGCTGCTATTTAATATTTACATGCAGCCTCTATGCGATATCACTCGCTCCTTTGGCATATCCTCGCTGATCTATGCAGATGATGTGCTAATATTCACACCAATCAATGTCACGCTCCCAGATTACACAACACTAGTTGACTGCTTTAACGCTATAGCAGACTGGCTCCTCTCCCAGAATATGCGGATAAACTATAAAAAAACAGAGGTACTGATAGTCACGAAGAACAGAGAATTCTCACCCATGAGACCCTAAAAGTACGAGACGCAGACCTCCCAATCAAGCCCTCCATAAGATACCTTGGAGTAGTACTGGACCATCGACTGGACTTCAAAGAACATGTCAACCGTACGGTAAAAACCATTTATTTCAAGATAAGGACCCTGCGTCATCTGAAAAATATGCTTGACCCAGACAGCTTCAGGACCATATTCCAAGCAATAGTCACTCCCCATTTCGACTATGCGAACATAATACTCCATGGTCTCCCAAAAAACACCCTAAATACACTACAACTAGCCATGAATGCTGCAGCCCGGGTTCTATACGGAGCCTCAAAGAGCAACCATATTACCCCCATCCTAATGGACCTACACTGGCTTCCCATAAGCTGCAGAATTGCCTATAAAGCCCTTCTCATGACCTTTAAAGCACTCAACACTATAGCCCCTTCATCAATCTCAAACCTCCTCAATCACACTCCCAACATCAGATCCAGGAGATCAGTAGCAGCAAATACCCTGGTTACACCACCTGAGGCCACAAAATGCACACGTTCAACAACAGACAGGGCATTCGCATACTACGCACCCAGAAGCTGGAATAACCTACCTCCCACCATCAGAGCAATTACGGACCTAAAGCAATTCAGAAAAGCCATAAAGCACCACCTCTTCCTTTTGCACTTCTCCCAATCCCAAGGCACATCAACAACCCTCTAACGCATTCCAAGCCCTCATATTAAAAATTGTAAAATTGTAAATACCTTACTTACTCAAGATGTTAATAATAAATGCTATTTGTTGTATATAGGTTACTTACTCAAGATGTTAATAATAAATGCTATTTGTTGTATATAGGTTCATAACGAATATGTACAAAGTTTCCCAAAGTTATAATCCAAGTTGAATTCTCCTGTTATATGTAAACTCACAACAGCCTGTTGCTTGTAATGAGTATTCTTGTTTAATGTGAACCGTGCTGATGAAAAAGAGTGCGGTATAGAAGAACTGTAAATAAATAAAAAATAAATAAATAAATAAACTGTTACAACATAAAAGGCAAGAGAATGTTTATTGTAATTTCAATAACCAGTCTCTATATGAAACTAAAGAGCAGGTTACCAAGAGTGTAGAAACTTGCAGAGAAACTGAAATAGAGGAAATCATTAATGTAGAAACATTGAGGGCATCCATGTTGGTATCTGGGCCCATAACTCCTGGCTCTTTTTTGTCCTGAGGCAAGTAAAATGCTTTTGAAATAGGTGGTATCAATTCTTTTCAAACAGAAAGAGTCTCAGTCATATGTTTCTTAAACATATGCAGCATAGATATCCCAGCCATTCTAGGAAAATTTAAAACCTACAGGTTCACAGCCCGGGCAGCATTTTCCAAAATTTCAACATTAGCTCACTGACTGAGGTTTAATTTTAAGCTAAACGCTCTCTGTGGCAATTGATTGAAGTTTAAATTTAAATTAAAAACTCTCTGGCGCTACCGACTGAGGTTTACATTTAAATTAAAAGCTCTCTGGGGCTATTGATTAAGCTAAAAGCTCTCTGGGGCTACTGACTGAGGTTTAAATTTAAATGAAAAGCTCTCTGGGGCTTCTGACAGATATTTAAGTTTAAGCTAAAAGCTCTCTGGGGCTTCTGACTGAAGATTAAATCTAAATTAAGCTCTCTGGGGCTTCTGACTGAGGTTTACATTTAAATGAAAAGCTCTCTGGGGCTACTGAGCCATGAGTGAGTTAGGAAACACACTGGATTCTAATACATAGATTTATCTAGTTTAACCCAAAGAATTCCCTTTTACCCAAGATTTAGAGAGTTTCCTAGAAGCAACGCAATACTTACAAGTGCAGATTTCTTTGCAGCAGTAGCTGTCCCAGTCCTTCAAGACTGACAATTACAGAGTTCTGGTTGACCTATTTATGCCTGTGCTATTAAGGTGTAATCTCTTAACAATTTCCTGAGTGATTCATACAGCCCTTGACTTGATAGAGGGAGCCTTTCAAAATTGCCCCTTTGACCTGTCACTTAGCTTTAACACATATTTCAAAGTTTCACAGGTTTTTTGCCCCATAACTGGAAGGCCTCTTTGTGAAGATCTCTGGAAACAAACTATTTTTTTCCACTCAAAAATATTTGCCCTATTCTTCCTTCTATGCTAAGCTATACTTTAATGTGATGTAAATTAAAAGCCCTCTGGGGCGACTGACTGAAAATTTAAATATAAATTAAAAGCTCTCTGTGACTATTGAATGAGGTATAACGTTAAATTAAAAGCTCTCTTGGGCTACTGACAAGTTGAAATTTAAATTATGAGTTCTCTGGGGCTCCTGAGGTTTAAATGTAAGTTAAAAGCTCTCTGAGGCTACTGACTGAGGTTTAAATTTAAATTAAAAGCTCTATGGTGCGTCTGACTATGGTTTCAATTCAAACTAAAAGTTCTCTGGGGTTTCTTACTGAGGTCTAAATCTAAATTAAAGCTCTCTGGGGATACTTTCTGAGTCATAATTCTAAATTAAAGCTTTTTAGGGCAACTGAATGAGATTTAAATTTAAATTAAAAGCTCTGGGGCTACTGATTAAGCTAAAAGCTCTCTGGGGTTACTGACCGAGCTTTAAATTTAAATTAAAAGCTCTCTGGGGCTACTGAGCCCTGAGTGAGTTAGGAAATACACTGTTTAATTGAAAGAATTTCCTTTTCCCTTAGATTTAGAGAATTTCCCAAAAGTAAATAAATACTTACAAGTGTAGATTTCTTTCTGGCAGTAGCAGTCCCTTTTTGTAGTCCTTCAAGACTGACAATCACAGAATCTGGTTGACCTCTTTAAGCCTATGCTTCTAAGGTTTAATCTCTTAACAATATCTGGTTTTCAGGGGCTTATGACTGAAATTAAAATTTAAGCTAAAAGGTTTCTGGAGTTATTGACTAAAGTTTAAATTAAATTAAAGCTCTCTGGGGCTATTGACTGAGGTTGAAATTTAAAATAAAAGCTTTCTGGGGCTACTAAATGAAGTTTAAATTTAAGCTAAGCTCTCTGGGGCCACTGACAGGTTTAAATTTAAATTAAAAGCTCTATGGGGCTACTGACTGAGGTATAAATTTAAATTAAAAGTTCTCTGGGGCTACTGAGCCCTGAGTGGGTTAGGAAATACACTGTATTCTAATACACAGAGTTATCAAGTTTAACCCAAGAATTCCCCTTTCCCCCAGATTTAGAGAATTTCCCAGAAGTAAAGAAATACAAGTGCAGATTTCTTTCCAGCAGTAGCAGTCCCTCTTGGTAGTCCTTCAGGACTGACAATCAAAGAGTTCTAATTGACCTATTTATGCTTGTGCTTCTAAGGTATACTCTCTTAATTTCCTGAGTGATTCACACAGCCCTTGGTTTGATAGAAGGAGCCTTTCAAAATTGCTTCTTTGACATGCCACTTAGTTTTAACAACTATGTCAAACAGTTTCATATGTCTTTTGCCCCCTAACTGGAAGCATTTTTTTGAAGGTCTAGAAACAATGTATTTTTTTCCACTCAAAAAATATTTGCCTTATTCTTCCTTCTATGCTAAGCTATACTTTAATTTTATTTAAATTAAAAGCTCTCTGGGGCTACTGACAGATGTTGAAATTTAAGCTAAAATGTCTCTGGAGCTACTGACTAAAGTTTAAATCTAAGTTAAAGCTCTCTGGGGCTATTAACTGAGGTTTAAATCTAAATTAAAAGCTCTCTGGAACTATAGATTGCGGTTGAAATTTAAATTAAAAGCTCTCTGGTGCTACTAAATGAGGTTTAAATTTAAGCTAAAAGCTCTCTGGCGCTACTGACTGAGGATTACATTTAAATTAAAAGCTTTCTGTGGCTACTGACTGAGGTTTAAATCTAAATGAAAGCTCTCTGAGGCTACTGATTAAGGTTTAAATCTAAATTAAAAACTCTCTTGTGCTATAGACTGATGTTTGGGATTAAAAGCTTTCTGGGGCTACTGACTGAGGTTTAAATTTAGATTAAAAGCTCTCTGGGGCTATTGACTGAGAGCAACTGAAGACTACATAAAAGTGTTAAGAGCCTTGGACGTTTAGGCATTCCTAAAAGCAGGGTTTCTCCTTTCCAAACAAGATAAGAGTGTTTGGCTTTTAATTACTAAATCTCTGCCTGAGAACTCCTAAAAGTGTTTTTGGTATACATCTTTTGAAAAAGTTACATTCTTTTTAGGTGCTTTTACTCAAAAGGAGGAAATATTTTTTTTGTGTGGTGTATGATTAAAACTCTGCTTTTAATCTCTCTTTCCCAGCTCATGGAAGCCACTGATATCTTATCAGGTGTTAGTTCCTTCCCTGCACATCCCAGCTCCCACCTACCCCATGTGAGCATTCTTGCTTTATAGGGCAACTCCCCAATTAGCTACACCCAGGGACTTAGAACAGCGTGTTCAGAACACACTTAAAATAGGTTAACTGCATTTTTTATGGAAGAACAACTGAGAAACTGGCTGGTAGTTTGGAAGGTCTCTCTCTTTTACTTCAACTGGAACCCAACTGAACAATTGTTGGGAAAAATCATATTGCCAAAGCTGTTGCTCCCGTTACAGCTTCTGCCTCTGTCAGAAAGAGATCCCAATGCTAGTTGAAGGACCTGTTCCATGTGCAGGATGCCTGTATGCTGAAGCTCTCAGGAAACAGGTGAAGGAGCTCAAAGAAGAGGTGGCAATGCTGAGGAGCATTCAAGACAGTGAGAAGTACATTGATGAGATGCTTCTTGAAACATTCAAGCTCTCCAACAGAGGTGAGAATGGGAGCCTACAGAATGATGAAGGTTGGACACAAGCCACCAGGGCCTGCAGAATCATCAATCCAACTCCTCCAGCCTTTGAATTGATGAACCATTATACAGTCCTGGAAGTGGAGGAGGTGAAAGCATCTCAGGAAAGGTAAGAACCAGAGCTTGAGCACCCCAGAGTTGCAGAATCAGTCACCACAAGGAAGCAAAGGCTGGTGGTGATGGTTGGTGACTCTCTTCTGAGGTGTACTGAGGTGTCCATCTGTCAATCATATTTGATGTCCAGAGAGATATGCTGTCTGCCAGGTGACAAAGTCTGAGATGTTATGGAGAGTTTGCCAAGATTCATCAAGCCTACCTGCTATTACCCAATATTGCTCATCCATGTCGGCACAAATGATACTGCCAGGTATCTCTCTGAGCATATCAAAAGTGACTTCATGGCTCTGGGACAGAGGGTGAAGCAGATAGATATGGTGTTCTCTTCAATCCTCCCTGTTGAGGGTAAAGGCTGAGGCAGAGAAGCTTGCATCCTGGAGATGAATACATAGCTGCAGGAATGGTGTCATTGAGAGTGTTTTGGTTTCCTGGACTATGGGATGATGTTCCAAGGGCTGCAGAGCAAAGATGCCGACTGTCCAAGAAGGGTTGACGCATCTTCAGTAGCAGATTGGCTTACCTACCGAAGAGGGCTTTAAACTAGATTCATTGGGGATGGGCATAGAAAGTCCCCAAGTAAGTGAAAGCCCCCAGGTAAGTGAAGCATTAAATACCTTTATAAAAATGGGTAAAAGGGGCGACATCTGGAAAAGGGTGTGTATAAATGCCCATAGCATGGGAAATAAGATTCCAAATATTGAGGCTTTAATGGGAGGGGCTGATTTGGATTTAGTGGTGGTTGCGGAGATATGGTTCATGAACAACCATGACTGAGATGAAGATGAATAAATTATTGGAAATGCTGCTAAAAGAGAGAATACTTAGGTTTCTTGAGTCCAGTGGATTACCGGATCCAAGGCAGAATGTTTTCACCAGAGGCAGGTCTTGTCAGACAAATCTGATTGATTTCTTTGACTGGGTGAACAGGGAGTTGGAACAAAGGAAAGCTGTAGATGTGGTGTATTTAGATTTCAGTAAAGTCTTTGACACCATTCTGCACAGGTGACTTATAAACAAACTCGGCACCCCCTTAGGGATGGACCCTAAAGTTACTGATTGGGTTAGAAATTGGTTGAGTGGGAGGCAACAAAGAGTACAGATAAATGGAGCTCACTCTGAGGAGAAGGAGGTTATCAGTGGAGTGCTGCAGGGATCTGTCCTTGGCCAGATTCTTTTCAACATCTTTGTTAGTGATATTGCGGAAGGGCTGTCGGGTAAGGTTTGCCTATTTGTGGATGATATTGAAACCTGCAATAGAGTAGACATCCAGAAACTAGTAGATAACATGAGGAGGGATCTAGCTAAGCTTGAGGAATGGTTTAGAATTTGGCAGCTGAGATTTAATGCTAAAAAAGCAGGGTCATGCATTTGGGGTCTAACAACCCAAGGGAGCGGTACAGTGTAGCGGTTGAAGTACTTTTGTCCACAGAAGAAGAGCGGGACTTGGGTGGATTGTGTCTGACGATCTTAAAGTAGCTAAACAGGTGGAAAAGGCAACAGCGAAAGCTAGAAGGATGTTTGGGTGCATAGATAGAGGAATGGCCAGCAGAAGAAGGAAGGTGATAATGCCTCTGTATAAGTCTCAGGTGTGACCTCATTTGGAGCATTGTGTGCAGTTATGGAGACTGCACCTTCAAAAGGATATAAACAGGTTGGAGTTGGTGCAGAATGAGGAGAGACTTAAGGATCTTAATATGTATACTTTAGAGGAGATATGATAGTAACATTTAAATACCTCCATGGCATAAATGTACAGGAGGAGAGCCTCTTTCGATTGAAATCAAGCTCTGCTACGAGAGGGCATAAGATGAGGGTAAAAGGGGATAGACTCAGGAGTAATATGTGGAAATATTTATTTACGGAAAGAGTGATAGATGCGTGGAATAGTCTCCCAGTGGAGGTGGTAGAGATGAGGACAGTATCTGAATGCAAAAAACAATGGGACAAACATAGAGGATCTCTAAAGGAAAAAAGGGGACTGTTGTAGTAGTTGATAAGGAAGGGCAGACTAGATAGTCCAGATTGTCTTTTTCTGCCTTTGTGTTTCTATATTTAAATTTGAATTAAAAGCTTTCTGGAGCTACTGTCTGAGGTTTAAACTTAAGCAAAATGCTCTTGGGGGCAACTGACTGAGGTTTAAATTTAAATTAAAAGCTCTCTTGGGCTACTGATTAAGCTAAAAGTGCTCAGGGGCTACTGACTGAGGTTTAAATCTAAATTGAAGCTCTCTGGGGCTAATGACTGAGGTTTAAGTTTGAGCTAAAATCTCTCTGGTGGTACTTATTGTGGATTAAATTTAAATTAAAAGATCTCTAGGGCTACTGAATGAGATTTAAATTTAAATTAAAAACTCTCTGGGGCTACTGATTAAGCTAAAAGCTTTCTGGGGCTACTGACTGAAGTTTCAATTTAAATTAAAGGTTTTCTGGGGCTACTGAGCTCTGAGTGAGTTAGGAAATACACTGTAATCTAATACACAGGATTAACCCAAAGAATTCCCTTTCCCCCAAATTTAGAGAATTTCCCAGAAGTAAAGATATACAAGTGCAGATTTCTTTCCAGCAGTAGCAGTCCCTTTTTGTAGTCCTTCAAGACTGACAATCACAGATTTCTAGTTGACCTATTTATGCCTGTGCTTCTAAGATGCAATCTCTTAGCAATTTCTTGAGTGATTCACAAAGCCCTTGGTTTGATGGATGTGGCCTTTCAAAATTGCCCCTTTGACATGTCATTTAGCTTTAACACCTATTTCAAACAGTTCCACAGGTCTTTTGCCCACAAACTGGAAGGCCTCTTTATGAAGGTCTCTAGAAACAATTTTTTTCCTACTTAAAAAATATTTCCCCTATTCTTCCTTCTATGCTAAGCTATACTCTCATTTGTTTAAATTAAAAGTGTTCTTGGGCTACTAACAGACATTTAAATTTAAGCTAAAAGGTCTCTGGGGCTACTGACTGAGGTTTAAATTTAAGCTAAAAGCTCTCTGGAGATACTGACTGAGTTTTAATCTAAATTAATGCTGTCTGGGGCTTTTGAGTGAGGTTTCAATCTAAATTAAAAGCTCTCTGGGGCTATAAACTGAGATTGAAATGTAAATTAAAAGCACTCTGGGGCTATTAAATGAGGTTTAAATTTTACTTAAAATCTCTCTGGAGTGACTGATGGAGGTTTAAATATATTTAAAACTCTCTGGGACTACTGACAGGTTTAAATCTAAATTAGAAGTTCTCTGGGGCTACTGACTGAGGTTTAAATTGAAGTTAAAAGCTCTCTGGGGCTTCTGACTAAGGTTTAAATTCAAACTAAAAGCTCTCTGGAGCTTCATACTGAGGTTTAAATCTAGATTAAAGTTCTCTGGGGCTGCTGACTGAGGTGTAAATCTAAATTAAAGTTCTCTAAGGCTACTGCCACGTTTAAATCTAAATTAAAGCGCTCGGGCAAATGAATGAGGTTTACATTTAAAATAAAAGGTCTCTGGGGCTACTGATTAAGCTAAAAGCTCTCTAGGGCTACTGACAGAGGATTAAATTTAAATTAAAAGCACTCTGCAGCTATTGACTGAGGTTTATATTTAAATTAAAGCTGCCTGGGGCTACTGACTGAGGTTTAAATTTAAGCTAAAAGCTCTCTGTGGCTTGTGACTGAGGTTTAAATCTAAATTAAAGCTTTCTGGGGCTACTGACTGAGGTTTAAATCTAAATTAAAAGCTCTCTGGGGCTACTAAATATGCATGCTGTATATAGTTTATTGGGGTTTTTTGTACTGTTCAATGTAATATTTTGTGTTATAATGTTAATTGTACACTGCTTTGACCCAGCAAAAGGCGATATAAAAATGTAGCTAAATAAATAAATACCAAATAAGGTTTGAATTTAAATTACAAGCTCTTTGGGGCTACTGAGCCCTGAGTGAGTTAGCAAATACACTGGATTCTAATACACAGATTTATCAATGTAGCTCAAAAATTCCCTTTTCCTCAAGATTTAGAGAATTTCCCATAAGTAAAGAAATACTTACAAGTGCAGATTTCTTTCCAGCAGTAGCTGTTCCTTTTGGTAGTCTTTCAAGACTGAGAATCACAGCTCTGATTGACCTATTTATGCCTGTGTTTTTAAGATAATTTATTTATTTTTATTTATTTTATTTATTTAACTGTATTTATATCCCGCTTTTCACCGGGTCAAAGCGGTGTTACATATAAGGGTGGGGAGAATTAAATATCAGGGTGGGACCATCACCAGGTAGGCAACATTGATGATTTCGATATAAGACAGACTTTAGACATGGACAGTACAGAGCAGTTGTTGCTCAGAGGTTCAAGATGAGTGAGTTCAGGGGTTGGTGCATTTTTTGGTGGGAGTTGTCTTGAAATATTCTTGGAATATGATGGTTTTTAGCTGTTTTCTGAATGATGGGAGATCGTCATTGTTTCTGAGGTGGCTCGGTAGAGAGTTCCATAGGGATGGTGCATAAAGTTCAAAGGCTCGGTTGCATGTCCGTTGAGAGCATTTGGTTCTTTTGTGAGGGACGGTGAGGTAGTTGCTGGAGGCTTGTCTAGTTGTTTTGCCGTGGGCTGGACGGGTCAGTAGGGTGCGAAGTTGGGTGTTCTGTGCTTGGTGGATGGCTGTGTGGGTGAGTAGGATGAATTTGTATTTAGTTCTTGCTTCGAAGGGAAGTATGTGTAGGTCTCTTAGAATTGGAGTGATGTGGTCGCTTTTCTTTGCTCTCTGGATGATTCTTGCTGTGGTGTTCAGTGCAGTTCTGAGGGGGTTGGTCTGTTTGGCTGGTAGTCCATGGTAGATTATGTTGCAGTAATCCAGATGTGGGAGTGTCATAGCTTGCATCACTATCCTGAAGTCTTGAGGTTCGAGGAGAGGTCTGAGATGTTGCACTGTTTTCACTTTATGGAATATATTTCCTGTGGTTTTGGTAATTTGTTGCTTGAGGGTTAGAGCTTGGTCAATGATAATGCCTAGATATCTTATTTATGGCTGTATTTGAATGCGTGTGGGTCCTATGTTGAGGTGTATAGGTGGTGTGAAATCTGGGTCTTTTGTTACTATGAGGGTCTTTACAATTTCCTGGGTGATTCACACAGTCCTTGGTTTGATAGAGGGAGCCTTTCAAATTCCCCCTTTCACCTGTCATTTGACTTTAACACCTATCTAAAACAGTTTCTTGGGTATTTCTCCTCCTAAGCTACATGTGTATATACCATTTCCTTTGCGTCCCTCTAGTCCAGTCCCGGAACCTTAGAGTCTAGAACGCCTTCCAGCAACCTTGGAGACTGAATGATGTCATCTTTTTTCTGATGTCACCAATACAAGTAGGCTAACTCTGCCCCCTTTCATTAGTATTTCAGTCTCCAAGCAGCTTGTGAGACGTCTGAGCCTGTGTCCGGGCTCAGTTGTAACAAACAAGTAGAGCTGAATTTTTTATTTAGTTTTTATTTGGCTTGATTCAAATTTTGATTAGATTTTCTCTTTTTGTTTTTTGGAATACTGCTGCTGCTGAAGCTTCCTGCTGGGCTATTTTAATTTATTTTGTTTTGCCTCATCCCCATCTTCTAAATGAGAGGCTTGATAGATTTAACTGATAGATCCTCCCTGCTCCCGAACCCGGTCAGAGGGGTGAGGAGCAGGTGGAGGTAAGGAGAAAGGAAGTGAAACAAAAAGATTAATGCTCTGCACAGCCCTTAGGTAAAAGGGATTGCAGGGCATTTTGTTTTCTCCGACGTCGGTGCCGAAGCCGCTGAACGGCTGAGCTCCGACGCTTTGAACTCCCTCCATTTTCGTGCTCAGGAATTTAAGGTATGTGGGGGAAGGTACTGGCAGTTAATTAGTTGTTTTTTGAAGCCGTTGATCGTTTTGGCCGCGAGTGTTTGGTGCACGAGTGTGCGGCGCGCGAGTGTTCGGTGCGTGAGTGTTCGGCGCGCGGGTGTTCGGCATGCGAGTGTTCGGCGCACGAGTGTTTGGCACGCGAGTGTGTGGCATGTGAGTGTGCGGCGCGCGGCATACTATGCAATTTCTTCAGGGGACTTAGCTTAAGCGGGAGTCAAGTAGCAGTCTTTTTATTTGGGTTTTTTATTACCAGTTTCACTTGTTATTATTGCATCTTTGGCTGGATTTTGGTTTGATAATCTTCTTCACTTTTTATTATAGAATACCGGCTAAGCCACGGTGTTTAGTTTGTGGCTCGCGGCGTGGAGAAGTAATGGATTCAGGGGTATGTAAGTCATGCACTTTGGAGCCCGATGGTGCAATCAAAGCCCAAGGAAGTTCCTTGGGTGCTCAGGTTGGTTTAACAGGGGAACTTGGTAATTCTCTGCCACCTGCTTTAAGTCCTGTGCGGACAGGGCCTGGATCTTCTGCTGAGGTTGATGCTCTGGTGCTTCCTTCTATGAGCACAGGAGATGTTCATTCTATTCCTCCTAATTTCTATTTGCTGATGTCTCAGGCCTTGGAGCTTCTGCAGCCTATGTTAGGGGTTTCTTCTCAAACTTCAAAGGGTATGAAGCGTACTGGGTCGGTTTGTCTACCCGAGGAGGACGCAGGGTTAGCAAAGATCAGTAAGCAGGCAGTAAATGATAGTCTTCTTGAGGAAGTGTTGGAAGGCGCGGACGATGTAGATCAGTCCTCTGAGATGGATTTAGAGGAAGGAGAGTTGCCAGAAGAAGAACAACAAAGTAGAGTGGTTAGAGTATTTCGTAAAGAGGAGCTGCCTGCTTTGATTTCTGAGACTCTCAGGTTTCTTAATATGCCTGCCGGGGATTCAGTAGCTGATGAATCTTTGGAAGATCCTTTTTTGCAGGCGGTGCGGAAGTCCCAGCGAGTTTTCCCAGTTCATAGAGTTTTTAAGTCTATGATTCAAGAGGAGTGGGACTGTCCTGAGGCAACTTTTCGAGGTTCTAGATTTTTAACTCCTCTTTACCCTCTTTCAGATCAAGATAAGGAGCTTTTTCGCTCTCCTAAAGTGGATGCTGCGGTTTCAGCTGTAACCAAGAAGACTATGATTCCGGTTGAAGGAGCCACTGCATTAAAGGATGTTCAGGACCGGAAATTAGACACTTTGCTTAAGCAGGTGTTTGATGTTAGCGCCCTTTCCTTGCAAGCCTCGATTGCGGGGGCATGGGTAGCAAGAGGATGTTTACGGTGGTCGCAAAAGTTGCAGGTAGATCAGGTAAATGAGCAATTAGAGGAGGTAACTCGGTTGGAATCGGGCGCTGCTTATTTATCGGACATTCATTATGATCTTATCAGAGCTCTGGCTAAGAGTATGGCCTCGGTTGTGGCGGCCCGAAGATACCTTTGGTTGCATAACTGGTCAGCGGATGCTTCTTCTAAGGCTCATCTTAGTAAGTTACCTTTTAGGGGTAAACTTTTGTTTGGTAAAGATTTGGAAAAGTTGGTTAAAGAACTAGGGGAGTCCAAGGGTGGTCGTCTGCCGGAGGATAAACCTAGGCAGAGTCGAGGTGCTGGGTGCTTATGAGGAAATTCTAGAGAGTTTCGTAGATTTCGGACGCCTCGTTTTAGTCAGCCCCAACACGGAAGGTTCTCAGTTCGGGGTCAGGGATATCGGAATTTCCAGGGAGCCGGAAGAGGGTTTTCTCAGTTTCAGGCCCCAAATCTTAAGAAATCCCAATGAGATGGCACAGGCTCAGGCAGGGTTTATTCCTGTGGAAGGTTGAAGGATTTTTACCCTGCCTGGGTCAAGATTACCACAGATCAGTGGGTTTTAGAAATCATTCGAGAAGGTTATGCTCTAGAGCTCCTTCGGCCCATGTCAGACTCCTTTGTTCAATCTCCTTGCAGCACTCCACAAAGACTGAACGCAGTCGCAGAGACGCTGCAGCGTTTACTACAGCTTCGGGCAGTAATACCCGTTCCTGCGGAACAGTGCGGTCTCGGTCGGTACTCCATCTATTTCGTAGTACCAAAGAAAGAGGGCACTTTTCGACCGATTCTAGATTTAAAAAGGGTAAATCGTTGTCTTCGGGTTACCCATTTCAGAATGGAATCGCTACGCTTTGTCATCGCGGCTGTGAAAGCAGACAAATTCCTAACCTCATTAGATCTGACAGAAGCGTATTTACATATCCCCGTGCGGAAAGATCATCAACGATTTCTGAGATTCGCTCTGCCCATGGGGCATTTTCAATTTCAGGTGATGCCTTTCGGATTGGCTACAGCTCCGCGAATGTTTACCAAGGTTATGGTAGTGGTAGCGGCTGCTCTACGCAAAGAAGGTGTGCGGGTACATCCTTATTTAGACGACTGGCTGATTCGAGCAAAGTCAAGACAGGAGAGTCTGATGACCACCGCGCGAGTAGTACAGCTGATGGAGAGCCTTGGTTGGGTAGTCAATTTTGCAAAGAGCAAATTGGATCCAACACAGTCTCTAGAATATTTAGGAGCACGTTTCGAAACAGCGAAAGCTGCGGTTTTCCTCCCAAGTCACAGAGTTCAAGGTTTGAGGGACATGGTGCGTCGGTTTCTAGCCAGACAGGCGCCAACAGCGTGGCATTATCTACAATTACTGGGGACAATGGCGGCCACGATCGAAGTGGTACCGTGGGCCAGAGCTCATATGCGAGCATTGCAGGGAGCTCTTCTGCAACAGTGGTCTTACCAGAAGGATGCATTGACTCGGCGCCTAATCTGTCCTCCAGAGGTTCGTCAGGATCTTCTCTGGTGGTTAGCGGAGGAGCATCTGGAGGCGGGTATGCCTCTAGAGCCTCCATCCTGGATTTTGCTAACGACGGATGCAAGCCTCACAGGTTGGGGGGCTCATTTCCAAGGCAGGTTTGTCCAAGGTCTCTGGTCTCCGGAGGAACAGACTTGGTCCATCAACCATCTAGAGATGAGAGCGGTAGGTTTGGCGTTGCAGAAATTTCAGAAGTTTCTGAATCATGCAGCAGTAAGGGTGTTCTCCGACAATGCGACAACAGTCGCCTACATCAATCGTCAAGGAGGAACCAGCAGTCTGGTTCTGCAAATGGAGGCGAGTCAGCTTTTGAAGTGAGCAGAGCACAATCTGATGGCTCTTTCCGCTCAACATGTCGCAGGAGTGGAAAATGTGGAGGCAGATTTTCTAAGTCGTCGAAGAGTAGACCCAGGAGAGTGGCAGCTTCACCCGGAGGTGTTTGCGTTGTTGGTTCAAAGATGGGGGATTCCCCTAATGGACCTGATGGCAAGTTTCGAGTCGGCTCAAGTGTCGCAATTTTTCAGCAGGAGACGGGAAAGGATGTCCGAAGGCCTAGATATGCCTTAGCTCAGAGTTGGCCAGAAGGCGGTCTCCTTTACGTGTTTCCGCCGTGGACTCTAATAGGGCGTGTACTTCAACGGGTGGAGCGACATCGAGGTCGGGTGTTACTGATAGCACCCGATTGGCCTCGAAGACCTTGGTATGCGGACCTAGTACGTCTGCTAGTGGACAGGCCCTGGAGGATTCCGTTTCGAGAGGATCTTTTACAGCAGGGTCCATTACGCATGCCCCAGGTGGCTCGATTCTCGCTTACGGCTTGGCTCTTGAAAGGGCTAGAATGACTGCCAAGGGCTACTCGCCGGCGGTCATCTCTACTTTGCTTAAGGCTCGTAGATGTTCAACTTCGTTGGCTTACATACGGGTTTGGAGAATTTTTGAAGCATGGTGTGCAGAACGGAAACTAAGGCCCTTAGGGGCTTTGGTGCCGCAGATTCTTTCTTTTTTACAAGATGGTGTGGAAAGGGGTCTAGCGGCTAGTTCTTTGAGAGTGCAACTGGCAGCTATCTCATGTTATCGTGGTAGGATTCAGGGTCAGCTGTTGGGTTCTCTCGTAGATATTCATAGATTTTTAAGAGCCGTATTGCTTATGAGGCCTCCTAAGCGTAATTTTATGCCTTTATGGGATTTAAATTTGGTATTAGAGTCGCTAATGAGTTCACCTTTTGAACCATTGGGAGTTTCGTCATTGAAGGATTTAACGTTGAAAACGGTGTTTCTCGTGGCGATCTGTTCTGCTAGAAGGATTTTGGAGTTACAAGCTTTGTCTTGTAAAGAACCATATTTATCATTTTTTAATCACAAAGTCGTATTATGTACAGTACCATCATTCTTACCAAAAGTGGTTTCCGTTTTTCATGTCAATCAGGTGGTTTCACTGCCTGTATTTTCAAAGAGTCAGATGGATAAGTCTGGTCGTAGATTGCATCTTCTGGATGTTCGTAGAGTGCTGAAATGGTATCTCCGCAGAACCGCTCCTTTCAGGAAATCTGATAGATTGTTTGTGTCCTTTGGAGGTCCTCGTAAAGGAGAAGCGGCGGCAAAGTCTTCTATTACTAGATGGTTGAAAGAAGCGATAGCATCAGCATACCTTCTTAAAGGAAAGGCAATTCCAGTGGGTCTTCGTGCTCATTCAACCAGGGCGCACGCAGCGTCTTGGGCGGAGGTTAGTTTGGTTCCGGTAGGAGATATCTGTAGAGCGGCTACATGGTCGTCTTTACATTCTTTTGCTAAGCACTATCGGTTAGATGTGCAGGAAGCAGCAGATGGGCGTTTTGGTTCAGCGGTTCTTCAGGCTGGTCTTGCGGGTCCCTCCCATTAAGATTAACTGCTCTGTTACATCCTCTAAGGTTCCGGGACTGGACTAGAGGGACGCAAAGGAAGACGAAATTAGACTTACCTGCTAATTGTTGTTCCTTAAGGAACTCTAGTCCAGTCCCGGATCCCTCCCAGTGTATTTGAAGGGGATTTAAGTTTAATACAGTTTTAGAGTTTTTTGCAAACTTTGCCATATAGTTGTTTTTTTTTAGGTTTTCTTGTGGCAGCAGTGCTTTGTTAGCATGCAAAAAAAAAATTCTTTATAGATTTTCTTTATAAATTTACAGTTTATTGTATGAAGGTATTTTTGCCAATTAATTAATTTTTTCTATTATCTACTTATTTGTTGCTCTGCTGAGTCTGCTTTGTCAATAGATACTGATGAAAGGGGGCGGAGTTAGCCTACTTGTATTGGTGACATCAGAAAAAAGATGACATCATTCAGTCTCCAAGGTTGCTGGAAGGCGTTCTAGACTCTAAGGTTCCGGGACTGGACTAGAGTTCCTTAAGGAACAACAATTAGCAGGTAAGTCTAATTTTGTCTTCCTTTTAGTTCTACCCTTGTCCCCTATTTGTTGTTTTTGTTTATCTTGCATAGATTGTGAGCTCCGTTGAGCAGGGTCTGTCTCTCACATGTATGTGTAAAGCACTGCCCATGCCTTGTAGCACTCTACAAATGATAAGTAGTAGTGGTAGTAGTAAAGTAACTCAAATGGAAAAATCCATTGAACTCTGGTGTATCTCTCGGCTAGCAAACAGTATATATGTCAATAAGGAATCCCTTGTTTGAGGGTTTTGTTGAAGTCAGTGGCATAATTTCTGTTGGGGGTCCCCAAAGCAAAATTCTGATGGATCTCTCATGGAGGGGGGGAGGTCTCATGCATGCTCAGCCACCCTTCCCCCCCCCCCATACTACAAAATCTTACTTGAAATTTGCTGCATGCTGCCTCCCATTCTTGCTTTTAAGCACAACTCTTCTTGACCAGCAGCCTTCACCTTACACTGCCAGGCCAAAGTCTCATGATAACAGTTACAAAATCACGTATCAACATTACCAACAAAGCTTAGATATCTTGGAGCCCTGAAATCCAGGTAATCCCATCCCAAAATGATGGGATAGGGAGTCAAGATAAAACTCTGACTTCTATTCTGACTTGCTTCATTGTTGTCTTTATTGAGACCTGGGTAGTTGGGTACTGGCTCTGATCTCCATAGATTCAAACCAAAGTCACTTTCTGCTCATAATCTGTCTGGAATTTCTTCACCATATCCCTTTGAATAAGTGTCTTAACACTCCACAAGTATACCAGGGCTTGAGTGTGGGATCCGTCTAACTCAACTTATATCACAAAGTTATGGGCTGCAGGTTTTGGCCCATCAATAAAGTTGCAGGTATGAGTAAACATCCATAGCTGCATCCTCAATTTTTGGGCATTCATTTGTGAAACAACCCTTTTAAGCACAGCTAAAGCAGGTTGGTAGATCCAGATCCCAGGGCCAGTAAGTGGCTGGAAACTGTCCCTTCTCCACAGTTGATTAGGTGACTTCCTTTTCATTTACAGTTCCTGGAATCCTGAAGTATCTTTCTTTCCTTTGACCTGGGGCTCCCAAGCATAGATTGAACTTGCTGAAATGCATGTGCTACTTCCAGAGCACTCTAACATGAGATTTAGATGTAGACAGACTCAATATCTCATAGGTAGACTTATACCATCTACAAATTGTTCCAACTACACTGTCTTGGCCACCTCAATTCTTGTAGTCCCTTCCAGTTGTAGTCACTTCCATTCTATATCTTTCAGTCAATAGAACCTCCCCCCCCCCTTGGGGTTTCCTCTAGCTTAAAAGCTGCTCTATAAAACCATTGTCTGAATGCTTCGGGAGTACACCTGGCCACTCCTTAACTCACATCTTCAAGCTGGCCTATTGGAAGGTGGCTTTGTTGCGGACGGTCAGCAGATTACCCAGATAAGTAGTTCAAGCCATCTCCAGCCACCCTAATAGGTGAGCAATCCACTCCACATTCACTGGATCCTCTTCAGGGGTCATCTTGGATATTTTGGGAATTGGCTGGGTCAGTCAAGCTGTATTTGCATGAACGATTAGAACCATCTGCTGTTTGGCTCTCTTCTAGGGCTTCAAAGTATTTTCTCCATCGCGGCTGAGCCCATCTAATAAATATTGTTTACTACTATTGTTCTCCATTCCACTTCTGCCAACTGTGGCTCTACCAAAACAAAACCTACCTGTCAGCTCTAACCAACATCTTCTGATCCCTCTCTATTACAGTCCTTTAGCTTTACAATCATTGCTATACTGTAGCAGAGTGCCCCAAGGCAGCAATAAGTCCATATTCTTTTAAGGTGGGAAGACTGCATCTCATCTTCACCACCACATGTAATACCAGGGTTGAGCGGTCTGGGTTTGAGCCTCAATAGAAGCTTTTGGTCCAACAAACAATCCACTTTTTGCTTAGTACAAATAATAGATTTTTATTTCTTCCAAACAGAAAAGCTACTAGCTTACTGGCTACAGGTTAACTTAGACACACATTGTACAAAGATTCTGCTTAGGCCTCTCCTCTCCAGGCCTTTCCTCCCCTTGTCTGATCCTCCTTTCCCCTTGTCTCATTCTCTTTCTCTGAGATCTGCCCATCAATTCCAGGCTGTACTGTGTTGATGGACTGCATCTCTATATGGCAGGAAAAAGGAGCCTAAGTGAAAAATTCAGGGAATATGTGGACAAGCATTTAAACTAGGGAAAAAGGGGTGATGGATGGCAAAAAACAAGTTCAGGATGTCACTCCCAGCAATAACATAACAATATTAGTAACAGTCATCATATTAACCTACTCATGAAAAGAAGGAAGAGGAGTCTGGAACAAAATCCATACAAAATACAAGCTAGCCAATCAACAATTGCTGGAAGGCAGTGAGCACAAATGCTCAAAGTTTAGCCAACAAAGTTCCTGACCTGGAAGCCCTGATGGTGGAAATGGATTTGGACATTGTGGCCATTACAGAAACATGGTTTAATGAGTCTACCCATAGCTGGCTATAATTTATTTAGAAGAGATAGAGAAGGCAGAAAAGGAGATGGAGTAGCCTTATGTGCCAAAAGCAGTATTAAAGCTGCTGAAATGCTGGGGACATGGGGAAAAGAAGAAGCGCTGTGGATTGTGTTAGAAAGAAAAGATGGCACAATCATTCACACTGGTGTAATCTACAGGCCTCCAAATCAAACTGAGGAAATGAATAATCATTGATGCTGCAAAGGTAGCTATGAAGGGAGAAGTGATCATATTGGGAGACTTTAATCTACCAGATGTGAATTGGAGTTTTCCTTCTGCAATACAATAAAGTGGTATATATACCACACAGATAAAACAGCACAAATAAATGGTGGTGATAAAACAGATAAAAGGTATAGACAAATGTATTACATAAAAACTAATTCATAAAACAATAAGACCATACAAAAATAACTAAATAAAGCACCATACAATTAAATAACCCTAAAACCTGACATATTTCGACCGCAGTCTGCTTCAGGGGTAACAAATAAATAAATAATAAATAGATAATATGGTCAATATATCAATAAAACATCATTAGTATGTTCAAACCACAATGGGGGTTATTCTGTGCTACGAATAGCGGGGATGGATGGGCTGATGGGACGTCCATCCCCACTATTCGTACCGGCTCCTGCCCCTGTCTAACTTCCTTGCCGGTTGTGCGGGGAAGTTAGATGGGGGCGGGCAGTGGGCGGTCACTGGCCCTGGACGTACAGGGCCGATTCTAATGTTGGCCCTATACGTCCAGGGCCAGCAACATGTGTGGGGAAGTTATTCCACCTCCGAGATGGAATAACTTCCCTGGACATGATTTTTTTAAGTGCCCGGGGCTCGGATGGGGCAGGGGGGCCCGGGTACATACCCGGCAGCCCGACGCTGGCCTTAGGAGGCCAGATTGGGGTCGAGCTGCAGGGAATAAGCCCCTTTTTCAGGCGGCCAGCATCGCGGCTTTTAAATGGAGCCACGATGCCATGGCAACCAGTTATATCTTCTCCTCTTCTGTGCAGGACATAGATACCACTATATCAAACAAAGGGAATCAATTTCACATTCCCACAATAGAACAAGTTACTTGTACAATCGCTGACCTAAACTCCAGCACAGCTCCTTCAGTTCCCTGCCCAATGGCCTGGATAAAATCTTAAAAAGAAGAGCTGGTAAAATTCATCCAAAGATTAATAGTTGCCTCTCTAACCCAAGGCTACATGCCCTCGGCACTAAAAAAAAAGCCACAGTACGCCCAATCCCAAAGACAAATTCACCAGACCCTCCTACATACAGACCTATATCCAGCCTCCCATTTCTGACCAAGATTATTGAGAAGACAGTACAGAGACAGCTCCAAGATCGCCTTGATACCCATGCTCCACTAAACCAGCACCAACATGGTTTTTGCCCTAACCACAGTGTTGAGACCCTACTGATCTACCTACTCAATACTATAATCAGAGGAACTGACAATATCAAAACTGGTTTCCTGCTAGTATTCCTCGACATCTCCTCTGCTTATAACATGGTATCCTATAACATCCTCTTGTGCAGGCTAAAAGACATTGGGCTATGCAACACAACCCACAAATGGTTCCAATCTTACCTTAGTGCCAGACAGCAGAGAGTCAAAGTAGGAGCACACTCCTCTGATCCATTCCACACAACACAAGGAGTCCCTCAAGGATCTTAACATAAGAACATAAGTACATAAGATATGCCATACTGGATCAGACCAAGGTCCATCAAGCCCAGTATTCTGTTTCCAACAGTGGCCAATCTAGGTCATATGTACCTAGCAGTTTCCCCAAGGGACACAGGTTCCACAATGCTTGTATTGGTATCCTGGGTCCCTTCTTAATAATGGCTTATGGACCTTTCCTCCAGGAACTTGTCCAAACCTTTTTTTAAACCCAGCTACACTAACAGCCTTTACTACATCCTCCGGTAACAAATTCCAGAGTTTGATTACACGTTGAGTGAAAAAATATTTTCTCTTATTAGTCTTAAATAGTTTACCCTGTAGCTTCATTGCATGTCCCCTAGTCTTTCTATATTCTGATAAGGTAAACAATCGATCTACGTTTACCCGTTCCACTCCGCTCATTAATTTATAGACTTCTATCATATCTCCCCTCAGCCGTCTCTTTTCCAGGTTAAAGAGCCCTAACCTTTTTAGCCTTTCTTCATAGGAATATCCTTCCATCCCCTTTACCATTTTGGTGGCTCTTCTCTGAACCTTTTCTAATAACTCTATATCCTTTTTAAGATACGGCGACCAGAATTGCACACAATATTCAAGGTGCGGTCTCACCATGGAACGATATAGAGGCATTATAATATCCTTTGTTTTATTTTCCATTCCTTTCCTTATCATACCTAGCATTCTATTTGCTCTCTTGGCCGCCGCTGCACACTGGGCCTAGGGTTTTAACATGGTATCCACAATGACGCCTAAATCTTTTTCCTGGGTGGTGGTTCCTAATGTGGAACCTTGCATCGTGTAACCATAGTTTGGGTTGTTCTTCCCTAGGTGCATAACCTTGCACTTGTCCACATTAAATTTCATCTGCCATTTTGATGCCCAGTCTTCCAATTTATCAAGATCCTCTTGCAATTTTCCACAATCCTCTTGGGTTTTAACAACTTTAAATAGTTTTGTGTCATCTGCAAATTTGATAACCTCACTCGTTATTCCACTTTCCAGGTCATTTATGAATATGTCAAAAAGCAGCGGACCCAGCACAGATCCCTGGGGTACACCACTATTCACCTTTCTCCATTGGTAAAATTGGCCATTTAGCCCTACCCTCTGCTTTCTATCTTTTAACCAGTTCCTGATCCACAATAGTACACTGCCTCCTATCCCATGACTCTTTAGTTTTGCCAAAAGTCTCTCATGAGGGACCTTGTCAAAGGCTTTCTGAAAGTCCTGATACACAATATCAACCGACTCACCTTTGTCCACCTGATTATTCACTCCTTCAAAAAAACATAACAGATTAGTAAGACAAGATCTTCCTTGTCTAAAGCCATGTTGGCTGTCTCTCATTAGTTCATGACTATCTACATGCTGAGTAATTTTATTCTTTATGATGGTTTCTATCATTTTTCCCGGTATTGACGTCAGGCTCACCGGTCTGTAGTTTCCCGGATCACCCCTGGAACCCTTTTTAAAAATTGGTGTTACATTGGCGATCCTCCAATCTTCAGGTATTAGAGATGATTTTAATGATAGTTCACAG
Organism: Ichthyophis bannanicus; assembly: GCA_033557465.1. Taxonomy (NCBI): domain Eukaryota; kingdom Metazoa; phylum Chordata; class Amphibia; order Gymnophiona; family Ichthyophiidae; genus Ichthyophis; species Ichthyophis bannanicus. The sequence goes on from CM066033.1 coordinate 353,953,883, forward strand.
ATTACTAATAGCAGGTCTGCAATCTCATATTTCAGTTCTTTCAATACCCTTGGATGTATACCATCCGGCCCAGGTGATTTGCTACTCTTCAGCTTATCTAATAGTTGTAATACATCTTCTCGATGTATCGATATTTCCTTCAATTCTTCTGCACCTTTAAATACCACTTCAGTCATGGGTAACATCCCTACATCTTCCTCAGTAAAGACTGAAGCAAAGAATTCGTTCAGTCTCTCTGCTATCGCCTTGTCGCCTCTTAGTGCTCCTTTAACCCCTTTATCATCTAATGGACCAACTGACTCTCTCACAGGTTTTTTGCTACGAATGTACTTGAAAAGGTCTTTACTTCGCGTTTTTGCTTCTGCAGCAAGCGTCTTCTCAAATTCTCCCTTTGCCTGCCTTATCAATGCCTTGCATTTGACTTGCCAGTGCTTGTGCTGTTTCCAGGTTTCGTCGTTTGGCTCTTTTTTCCATTTCCTGAAAGATGCTTTTTTGGCAACAACAGCCTCTCTGACCTCAGCTTTAAACCATGCTGGCAGTTTTTTGGACTTCTTTCCACTTTTCTTAAAGCGTGGAATACAGCTGGTCTGGGCTTCAAAGAGAATTTTTCAACAACAGCCAAGCCTGATGTACGTCTTTAACCTTTGCAACTGCTCCTTTTAGTTTTTTCTTGACTGTTTTCCTCATTTTATCATAGTCTCCCTTTCGAAAGTTAAAAGGTAGTACTGTGGATTTCCTTACTATCCCTCCTCCACTAATTAAATCAAAGGCGATCATGCTATGATCACTATTGCCAAGTGGCCCCAACAACCTTATCTCTTGCACTAGATCTGGTGTTCCACTAAGGATTAGGTCTAATATGGCTTCCCCTCTGGTCGGTTCATGAACCAGCTGCTCCAAGAAGCAGTCATTTATTTCATCTAGGAACTTTATCTCCCTAGCATGTCCTGACGTGACACTGACCCAGTCGATACCGGGGTAGTTGAAATCACCCATTATTATTACTGTGCTGTAACTTTTGTTAGCTTCCTTGATTTCTTTGAGCATTTCATCATCCATTTGGTCATTCTGGCCAGGCGCTCGATAGTACACCCCCACTGCCATTGCCTTCCCTCTTTTACATGGAATTTCAATCCATATAGATTCTACAGCAGATTTTGTTTCCTGCAAAACTTTAATCCTTTCTGACTCAATGCCCTCTCTAACATAGAGAGCAACCCCTCCACCAATTTGATCAGCTCTATCATTATGATATAGTTTGTACCCAGGTATCACAGTGTCCCACTGGTTGTCGTCCTTCCACTATGTCTCTGATATTCCAATCATATCTAACCTTTCATTTAGTGCTATATATTCTAACTCTCCCATCTTATTTTTTAGACTTCTAGCATTTGCATACAAGCATTTTAGAGAATGTATTTTATCCATATTAATTTGTCTGTTAGACATGAGTAATTTGGGATCTTTAAGCTCTGTCTGCTCCATACTTGAGGGCATTTGGGCTACTTTACTCTTTTGTGGAACCTCTCTGCTTTTGGTAGTATCCTTCAAAGATACATTCTTCCGAACCATCTGCTCTTGGGCGACTGTCGGCTTTCCCCTAATATCTAGTTTAAAAGCTGCTCTATCTCTCCTTTTTAAAGGTTAATGCCAGCAGCCTGGTTCCATCCCGGTTAAGGTGAAGTCCATCCCTTCGGAAGAGCCCCTCCTTTCCCCAGAATGTTCCCCAGTTCCTAACAAATCCAAACCTCTCATCTCTGCACCATTGTCTCATCCACGCATTGAGACTCCGGAGCTCTGTCTGCCTTTTGGGTCCTGCGCGTGGAACAGGAAGCATTTCGGAGAATGCTACCCTGGAAGTTCTGGATTTCAACTTCCTACCTAAAAGCCTAAATTTAGCCTCCAGAACCTCCCTACCACATTTTACTATGTCATTGGTACCAACATGTACCAAGACAGCAGACTCCTCCCCAGCACTATCTAAGACCTTATCTAAGTGGCGCGTGAGGTCCGCTACCTTCGCACCAGGCAGGCATGTTACCAGGCGATCCTCACGTCCACCAGCCACCCAGCTATCTACATGCCTAATGATCGAATCACCAATTATAACGGCTGTCCTAAACCTTCCCTCATGGGCACATGGCCCTGGAGAAACTTCCTCTGTGCGAGAGGGTTTTACATCACCTGGTGTACAGGTCCTAGTTACAGGATCACTTCCTGCCACACCAGGGTGATGCTCTCCTGTCACGTGACCTCTCTCCTCCATGGCAACAGGGATGCTGGCAGACTGGAGGTGGGACTTCAGGACTATATCCCTGTAGGTCTCGTCTATGTACCTCTCTGTCTGTCTTATGCTTTCCAAGTCTGCTACTTTCGCCTCTAGAGAACGGACTCGTTCCCTGAGAGCAAAGAGCTCCTTGCACCTAGTGTACACGTAAGACCTCTCACCAACTGGGAGAAAATCATACATGTGACACTCAATGCAAAAGACTGGAAAGCCCCCATCCCGCTGCTGGACTGCTGTCTGCATCTTAGTTTTAAGTTTGTGTTTAGATCTAAGTTCTTTACTTACTAAGGGTTGCTATGGATATTTATACTAATAAAACTGAACCTAATACGTGTAATATACCTTGTTCACCTAAAGCTTAACTAATCTCAGGTCCTTAGTGTATGACTGATTTGGGTAGTGAGCTTCACCTGAGAGCACCTCCTGTCTTTTAAGATGTGTAAGTACCTATAAAGCTACGATTATCCCAGGGGTGGGAGGGAATTAACACTTATTAAAAGAGGGCTGCTACACAGTACCCTGTCTTGTGCTGCTGAGGTAAGCTATATTCTGATTTGATTTAAATTAAAGCTCTTAGCTGCTGCTAGGCTCTAACTTCTTATGAAATTTAAAGTACAAGCTCTCTGCTGGGTTCTAAATTTAACCAGAAAGCTCTTTTCTGTGTTGTAAATTTAAGCTAAAAGAACTTTGCTGATGCTAGGCCCTGAGTGACTATTAAATGTAAACTACAAGCTCTCTGCTGGGTTCCAAATATAACCAGAAAGCTCTCTTCTGTGTTTTAAATTTAAACTAAAAGTACTTTGCTGTTACTAGGCCCTGAGTGACTATTAAATTTAAAGTACAAGCTCTCTGCTGGGTATGAAATGTAACCAGAGAGCTCTCCTCTGTGTTTTAAATGTAAACTTAAACTGCTGCTACTAGGCCCTGACTGATTTAACAAAAATAGTGGATCACAGATTAATTAGCTTTAATACAAAGAATTCCTTTTAGAAAATTACCAGAAGTAAAATACTCACAGTTGCAGATCTCCCTCCAGAAGCAACAGTCCCCCTTACCAATCTTGTCTCTCTGTCCTTTTTTTAAACATTTATATACAGCCAGTCTGCAATATCTTCAAGAAGCACAATTTAAAATACACTATATATGCCGACGACATCATGGCATACACACCTATCAACCTGTACTCTCCAGACTACTCTTCTATGACAAATTGTCTACAAGAAATGTCCATGTGGCTTTCCAACAATAACCTAAACATAAATATGAAAAAAACTGAGGCACTACTCATCAAACGCAACACTCTGTCCAACCTCCCTACCTCAATAGCTGTGGCAGACGCCATCATTCCAATTAAAGACGAGGTTTGATACCTTGGAATAACTCTTGACCGTAACCTAAGCCTACAACCCCACATCAATAAAATCACTAAGAATGCATTTTACAAACTTGCCATCATACGTAGACTTAAGCCCCTCCTCAAACAGAAACACTTCAGATCTGTCCGTCAAGCAATCATAACTCCTATACTGGACTATTGCAATGCCATCTATCAAGGTTTACCTAAGCAAGCTACAAGATCTCTTCAACTAGTTCAAAATACTGCCATCAGAATCATCACTGATTCAAATAAACAAGACCACACAGAACCCCTCCTTCATGAACTCTACTGGCTCCCAATTGCCACACATGCCAGATACGAATATGCCCTAACTATATTCAAAATAAGAAACAACATGTCAGCGGGAGTCCTGGAGGAGATGTTCTGCACCAATCACAGCAACAGGCCTAAGAGACAAAGCATGAAGGACACCATCCCTACACCTTCCGCATACAAGGGTTCAAGGGAATCAACCACAAAAAGATCATTCTCCTTTGCTGCACCTTCTATCTGGAATGCTCTCCCTGGGAAGTTGAGGTCCATCAATGACATGAAAGACTTCAGAAAACAGCTAAAGACCTTCCTATTTTCAAACCAACTCAATGAACCCACTTAACTCTTGAACAGCTGAACTACCACTTAATACTGGAGGTTTCACACAATACTTATGTAAATATCTTCTCTGTAAAATACACTCTCTGTAAATAAGTTAAGCCTCAGTGCATCTCCTGCATGTCCCCCACCTCCTCATTACAAGTTTTCTGTAAATGTGTGTGTTATAAAAATTCCCTTTAACATGTAAGTTATTATGTAAACCACTTTGATTTAATAAGAAAGTGGTATAGAAAAACTGTTGTTGTTGTTAAGTGCCATCGAGTCGGAGTCGACTCATGGCGACCCTCTGGATAGCTATCCTAAATTGTGTTCGGTCTTCAGTCAGGCGGCTCATTGTTGACAGACTGGTACCCGTAGCTGCTGTTATTGTAGTGATCCATCTCATTGCTGGCCTTCCTCTTTTGCGTTGACCTTCTATCTTGCCAAGCATGATGTCTTTCTCTAATGATCTCTCTCTTCGCATGATGTGTCCAAAGTATGAAAGTCGAAGTCTTGTCATCTGAGCTTCTAAAGAAAGCTTAGGTTTGATCTCCTCTAGTACCGACTGGTTTGTTCTTCGGGCAGTCCATGGTATACACAGTATTCGGCGCCAGCACCATAATTCAAAGGCATCAATTTTCTTCTTGTCTGTCTTTTTCACTGTCCAGCTTTCACATCCATATGATGTTATTGAAAATACCATGGCTTGAACAAGTCGAATCTTTGTATGGAGAGAGACATCTCTGCTCTTGAGAATCTTATCTAGGTCTTTCATAGCCATTCTGCCAAGAGCAATGCGTCGTCTGATTTCTTGACTGCTTGTTGCTTCTTTATTGATAGTTGATACAAGTAGTTAAAGTTGTTCACGATTTCAATTTCTTCTCCTTCAACGATGAACCTGTTGATTATGCCAGTTGTCATGATCTTTGTCTTCTTTACATTAAGGTGCAGGCCCATTTTGAGACTATGTTTTTTGATTGTGAGAAGCAAATGTTTCAGATCATCTTCACTTTCAGCCAGTAATGTGGTATCATCAGCATAGCGAAGGTTGTTGATGAGTCTTCCACCAATCTTCACACCTCTGTTGTCTTCATACAGTCCTGCTTCTCTGATGATTTGTTCTGCATATAAATTAAACAGGTAGGGGAAAGTATGCAGCCTTGTCTTACACCTTTGCTTATTTTAAACCATTCTGTTTCTCCTTGTTCCATTCGAACTGTTGCTTCTTGATCAATGTACAGATTGCGCAGGAGAACGATCAGGTGTTCTGGTATACCCATGCTTCTTAATGTGGCCCAGAGTTTCTCATGGTTTACACAGTCAAAAGCCTTTCTATAGTCGATAAAGCACAAATAGATATCCTTTTGGTATTCTTTAGTCTTTTCAAGGATCCATCTCACATCCGCAATGATGTCTCTCATTCCTCGCCCTTTCCTGAACCCTGCTTGCACTTCAGGTAGTTCTTGTTCTAGGTATGGCTGTAGTCTCTTTTGAATAATCTTCAGTAGAATCTTGCTGGCATGTGGGATCAGAGCGATTGTGCGATAATTTCCACAGTCAGTTGGATCACCTTTCTTTAGTATTGGTATAAACACAGATCTTTTCCAGTCAGTTGGCCATGATGTTGTCTTCCATATTTCTTGGCAGAGCCTTGTAAGTATGGTAACAGCTGCATCAGATTGCTGCAATACTTCTATGGGAATGCTATCAATGCCTGGTGCTTTGTTCTTTGATAAGGCTTTCAATGCTGCTTCAACTTCTTCTTTCATCACCAATGGTTCCTGATCATAAGGTATAGGTTGAAACGGCTGTTGGTCCACTTGATCTTTATCATATAAAAACTCTGTATATTCCTTCCACCTTTTCTTGATCTTCTCAGCATCATTCAACATAGAACCTTGAGCATCTTGTAACATTCCAATTCGAGGCTGGAACTTTTTCTTTAACTCTCGCAGCTTTAGGAAAGCCGATCTTGTTCTTCCTCTAATAGTTTCTGCTTCTATTTCCTTGCAAGTGTCATTGTAGTACTTTTCCTTGTCCTGTCTTGCTGCACGTTGGAAATCTGTGTTGAGTTCTGCGATTGTCTTTCTTTCTCCTTTGGCTTTAGCTTCTCTGCGTTTCTGGGCAATTTTCAGAGTTTCTTCCGTCATCCATTTTGGCCGTTTTTGCTTTTTCACCTTTTGTAGAGACTTCTCGCTTTCTTCCAGCACAACCTTCTTGATGTCATTCCATAACTCTTCTGGAGCTCTATCATTTGTATCTAAAGCAGCAAATCGATTTTGCAGGCAGTCTTTAAATTCCAGTGGTATATTCTCAAGGTCATATTTTGCTGCATTCATGAGTGATTTGCTCTTTTTCAACTTTAGCTTGAGTTTGCATACTAGTAGTTGATGATCTGTACCACAGTCAGCTCCAGGTTTTGTCTTTGTAGATGTTACAGAGTTTTTCCATCGTTGACTTCCACAGATGTAGTCAATTTGATTTTTATACAATCCATTGGGTGAAGTCCATGTGTACAGTCGCTGCTTGTGTTGCTGGAAGAAGGTGTTTGAGATGAATAGATCATTGGTCTTGCAGAATTCTATCAATCTTTCTCCAGCTTCATTTCTGTTGCCAAGTCCATATTTTCCAACTACTTTGCCTTCTTCTTTGTTGCCAACTTTGGCTCTCACTTGGTTTGCAGCTTGTCGTGCTGTGAGGGCTTTTGTGCATCCGTGATGCTGAGAGCTAAACTATCGGTAGTTTAACTACTGGCAGGGTCTCCCAAGATGGACAGGTCTCAGCTGAGGTGCCAGACGAAGACAAACCACCCATCTGGGCAGCAGCAGAATTAGATAGTGTTGACGGCGGAGGATCACATTTCTGTGACAATGGCAACAACACCAAACTTAAATTGCGCGGAAGGAAGGCCCGGCAATCTACTTCTGTATCTTGCCATGAAAACCCAATGGATAGTTACAACAAAACAAATTGTGCTATGGTGCTGGAAGATGAGACTCCCAGGTCGGAAGGCACTCAACTAGCTACTGGGGAAGAGCTGAAGACTTTTCAGAGTAAAGCCAGCATTTATGATGTGGTTGGATCAAAGCCCTCGGGAAGTCTGACTGCTGATGTAGCTGCGCATGAAATGAGAGTCAGAAGCTGTAAAGATGTCTTACACATTGGAACATGGAACATACGAAGCATGAACCAAGGGAAGTTGGAGGTGGTCAAGAATGAAATGGAACGTGTACAACTTGATCTGTTGGGTGTCAGCGAACTGAAATGGACTGGCATGGGGCACTTTGCATCAGATGATCACATGGTCTACTATGCTGGAAATGAAAGACAAAGAAGAAATGGTGTTGCATTTATAATAAAGAAGAAACTTGCAAGAACTGTAATGAAATACAATGCAGTCAGCGAACGCTTAATCTCTATTCGTCTACGAGGATTGCCTATCAACACAACTATAATTCAAGTATATGCCCCAACAACAGTTGCAGAAGAGAATGAAATTGAAGAGTTCTATGAACAAATACAAGCTGAAATTGACAGAAAAACTGTTAAATAAATAAATAAAATAAATAAATTTAAAATCCCTGACTGAGTTAGTTGGGCTGTGCATATACATGCAGGCTGGACTGAATTGCAGTCTTGGCCTGCACATACATGCCTGATTGCGATTCTGATCCCGTGGGGCTAGATGTGCCCCGCGGGCTCAGAATCGCGATCCCCTCTGTGTGTTCAGTTCAGACCAGACACTTAGGGCCGAATCCATCCCACACGTAGATCCCCTCTGAACGTCCAGTCAGATCCAGATGAACAGAGGGGTTCGCGATTTCTATCCCGCGGGGCATGTATAGCCCCACGGGATCAGAATCGCTATCAGGCATCTAGGTGCAGGCCGGAACTGTGATTCAGTTTGGCCTGCACGTACATGCACAGCCCGACTAACTCAGTCAGGGCTTATAAATGGAGCAGTGGCGCCATGGTGTCATGTTGCCATGGCACCACGGTTCCATTTAAAAGCCGTGATGCTGGCCACCTGAAAAAGGGGTTTATTATAACCCTGTAGTCCGACACCCGATCTGGCCTCCTAAGGCCAGGGACGGGCTGCGGAGAATGTCCCCTGGTCCCCCCTGCCCCACCAAACCCCAGGCACTTAATAAAAAATCACGTTCAGAGAGGTTGGGGAGGTGTTTAAACAAGATGGTGGCAGCTGACTGCTCCGAGTGAGCGCGTTATGTTTCCTATGGGGAGAAAACGCAAGGGGAAAGGTGGGTCGACACCAGTTACCTTAGGTCCTTTGGACGCTTATTTGTTATGCGCTGTTCGGGACCCGGTGGATGCAGGGGAAGTATCCCGAGCTACAGCTTTGCAGGAGTTGGGTGATTCGGCAGCTGTTTCGGTTTCATCTCTTTCCCCTTTGAGCCCGGCGCCAAAATTATACCGAAGTCAGCCCTTGCCAGGGGGTTTCCTGGAGCTTTATTCCCCCTCGATGAAGGGAGAGGATGGAGGCTCAAGAGGGCCAGGAGTAGAAGGGCTGCAGAGGTCTGAGAGTGCAGCCATTGGGCGGTATTGCTTATCGTCATCTTTGGCGTCGATTGGGGAAGAGTACACAGGACAGGAAGTCCCTGAGTCGTGTGGAGGAGAATCGCTGGCAAAAATGGAAGCTGTGTTAACAACTGTGGATCCGTGTCTGGTTTTCTCGTTGCAGCATCCAGATAACTTTACATTGGAGTCAATTTGGCAAGCTATTCTCTCCTTGGGAGAAGCTTTAGTGCCACAGATTACATCATTAACTCAGAAAGTGAACAATTCAGCGGCTGTAGTGGAGGATCTTGAACGGAAAGTGGAAGGTCTGCAGTCTGAAGTAGGAGAGAATAACTTTTCTTCTGTGCAAGTTAAGTTGGAGCATTTGGACAATATGTCTAGGGTTAATAACTTAAGATTGATTAATTTTCCGAGGCTTCTCACTGTGTCCCCTCGAGATATGTTTAAACAGTACTTGATGGAGGTTTTGGGGGTTTCTTCAGAATTAATTCCTTTGGTTAGGATTTATTACTTACCTAAGGCGAAACTCTCACCTGGTTTAGTTAATATTGAGGGGGGGGGGGGACCAGGACCAAGGGAATATCTTAAATGTTACAGAGTTATTAGAGCAATCTGATGTTGAGTCTCCGGTTCCCTCTACTTTATTAATCACATTTGCAATGCTTTCTGATAAAGAATGGTTATTGAAGCTTTTCTTTCTGAAGCGGAATTTGCCTTTTAGAGGCTTGATGGTTCGTATTTACCCGGATTTGGCTAGAGAAACTCAGAGACGTCGTAGGGAATTTCTCCTCTTGCGTCCTGGTGTTCTCCAGTTGGGGGGCCTGTTTTTCCTAAAGCATCCTTGTAAATGTTTAGTGAAGTATCAATCTATTTCTTATGTTTTTTATGAACCCTCTCAACTTACAGCTTTCATTACTGCTCGGCGTTTGGAATCCTCTATTGGGGCCTCTCCAGAGCTCGCTTAATTTTGTTACTCCGGGTTTAGTCTGCTGCCTTTATTTCTTGTTCTCTTTAGTTTGAAATTAATATTGGGATTTCCCCTTTCTCCTTATTGTGGGCTAGGGTGGGTAGATACGTTGTTTCAGAGGTTTGAATTGGTTTTTTTTTTCTATGTATATTGCATTTACTAATTGTATCTGCTCTTTTTCTGCAAGAATGGTTTATGGAACTTTCTTCATTTCATTGTAAAACTTCTGTAAAAAAAAAAATCACGTTCAGGGAAGTTATTCCACCTTGGAGGTGGAATAACTTCACGCACTTGTCACTGGCCCTGGACGTAGAGGGCCGACATTAGAATTGGCCCTATATATCCAGGGCCAGAGACCGCCCACTGCCCGCCCAGACTCTGCCCCTGGGCTGCCCATTCCCCACCTCCATCTAAATTCCCTGCACAAACGGCGGGAAAGTTAGTCGGGGGCAGGAGCCGACACAAATACAGGGGATGGATATCCCCGCTATTCCTAGCACAGAATAACTCCCACAGAGGGGATCTACGTGCAGGACGGAATCGGGCCCAATGTAAACACTAAAGGCTGTAGAGCACTAAAAGGTAAAATACAAATAAAAAGCCAAGAAAGGGGTTAGAGCATAAAATTCAAATAATAGCTCAAAAAATAAGGCATTTTTTAAACTTTTATTTGAGTTTTATTTTTATTTTACTAATAGCCTCATTTCAGCTATGCTGCTGGGTTAAGCAGCATCTCCAGGAACAAGCAGGAATGTTGTCTTCACATATGGGTATCATCAGCACCGACGGAGCCTGCACGGGAACGCTCCCCAGCATCCAATTAGAAAGCTTTTGGGAGCATCCTACAGCACCTGCGTGCTGCCTTCCCGCCTTTCCCAACTGCCTCTCTCCAGTTCTTCGTTTTCCACGGAGCCAGCAGGTCGTTTTCCTGTCACCGCAGAAATTATCCCATATTTTTCATTCTTTTGTGTGGTAGCATCTGCCTTCCTCGACGCTATACTGGTACCGCCGGTTCTTTCTTTCTTTCTTAAAAAAAAAAAAAAAAAAATCTTTGTAATCTTTTCTGGATTTCCAGCTTTTTTTTTTTCTCTCAGGTGCCACGCGCCATTTTGGGCATTAGGCCCAATTTTTTCCTTATCATGGAGAAACCCGCTTCGGGTTTTAAAAAGTGTTCCAAGTGTGGCGGTACCATCTCCGTCACCGACACTCACGAGTGGTGCCTCAAATGTTTAGGTCCTGACCACTCCATCTCGGAGTGTGTTGCCTGTGGGATGATGTCGAAGAGGGGTCGGCAAAACCGAGCTGCTAAGCTTAGCACCCTTTTTCCCTCCGATGCAGCATCTGTGGCATCGACGTCTTCCAGGGCTTCGTCTTCCTCCCATGGATCTCAGGTAACCAAACATAAATCTGGCCGGTCCTCAAAGGATAGATCTCCTTCCAAGCATCGAGATGCCTCTGGCGTTGCCCTTGAGGGATTTGTACCGGCAAAATTGCCCCGGCAGGAGGCTTCAGCTTCCAAAGCACTATCGGGGCTCCAGGATGTTCTCGAGGCCTCAACCTCGGCAGAACTACTGGTGCCATGCTCTGGGGTACCGGCTGCTTCATCCGGTACCGACACCCAGGCATTGGCAGGGTCAATTGACCAGAGATTCCTGGCTATTGAACGCAGTCTGGCAGCTCTCCTTGCAGCATCGGTGCCTTTGGGACCGCCTCAGACAGTTCAACCGGTATCAACACTGGTTACGGCACCGATATCAGTACCGGTACCGACAGCATCGACATCGGCGAGTATGCTACCAACACCGAGTCATGCTATTTCCTCCGGTATCGACAGGCTGGTACCGGACCCCTCCAGTACTGACTTCGATCGGTACCGGTATCGTGCTTTACAAGAGCACCCGGACAGAAGATATTTTGAATCCTCCGATGACTCTGAGGACTCTGACAGCTCTGTCGATGCCGGAGTACTTCTCTCTGAGGAGCCTTCTTCTCCTAAACGTAGGATGTCTCCTCCAGAGGATATATCCTTTCAGGATTTCATCAGGGAGGTGGCTAGAGGTCTTTCCATCACAGTGGCTCCTGAAACAGAGCCCAGAGCAAAGGAGTTGGAGATTTTACAATATCCTAAAGCTCCCAAGGAAGCTGCTACTTTGCCTATTCATGAGATCTTGCATGATCTCATGTTAAGAATGTGGGAAACACCTCTTACCACCTCTCCTCATTCCCGTAGGCTGGATACCATGTATCGAGTGCCTCCTTGTCCTGGGTTTCAGAAAACTCAGTTGCCACACCACTCCATAGTGGTGGAGTCAGCTATGAGAAGGATCAAGAGTGCAAAAAGACATGTTTCTAATCCTCTAGGACGTGAATGTAGGACTCTTGATGCCTTTGGGCGTCGAACCTTCCAGGCCTCTATGCTTTCTGCCAGGATTAGTTCCTACATTTTGTACATGGGAATGTTCCTTAAGGAGGTTACAGGAGATCTAGAGCTTATGAGCCCTCTCCTTCCTGATGATAAGAGACAGGATTATATTACACTTGTCAAACATGCCCAGGATGTTTCCAAGTTTGTTAATCGTGCAGCTTTTGACTGCTTTGAGTGCATAAGCAGTACCTCTGCCATTGCCATAGGTGCTCGTAGGATTGCCTGGCTCCAGGCATCTGACTTAGAACTCTGGGTACAGGACAAACTGGGGAATATCCCTTGCACAGGCGAAAATCTCTTTGGCAAAAATTGGCAAGAGAAGGCTAATGAGCTGGATGCTGATAACACCACTTTGGATAGACTATCCAAGGCTACAGCTGATCCTGCAAGGAGAAAATCCTACAAGAAACCATTCTTCTCTAAAAATAAGACTTTTACCCCTCCTATACCCAGCAGGTGCATTCTGCGGGTCAGTTTGCCCCCAAAGCAAAGGAAATCAAAGTCTGCTAAGCCTCAACCGGCCCAACAGACTCAGCCTCCACAGGGGCTTTGACTCCAATCTAGAGAAGTTGGCCTTCCTGGCCCTGAACGGGCCAGAACCTTCCACCATCCCAGGAAGATTGTGTCATTTTCCCCCCAGAAGAATGGACTCTTTCCATTGTAAGAGAGGGGTACAAGCTTCATTTCTTCAACATGCCCCCTCCTACAGTGGTAAGACAGTTCAATTCTCAGGCTTCACTCGACACTCAGTTGGGTCAAGAGGTCAGTTTACTTCTTGCCCAGGGGGCAATAGAAGACGTACCCATTTCCCAACAGGGTACAGGGTTTTACTCCCCTTATTTCCTTATTCCAAAGAAAACAGGGGGACACAGACCCATTTTAGACCTCAGAGAACTGAACAAATTCCTGTTCAAAGAGAAATTCAAGATGATTTCTCGGGGAACTCTGCTGCCATACCTTCAGAGTCAGGATTGGCTTTGTTCTCTAGATCTCAAGGATGCATACACTCATGTTCTTATCCATCCAACTCACCGAAGATTACTTTGTTTTCTTTTTCAAGGAAAGCACTACCAATACACGGTGCTTCCTTTTGGCCTGGCCTCAGCACCAAGGGTGTTTACGAAATGCATGGCTGTAGTGGCAGCATTTCTTCGCACTCTAGGAATATTCGTCTTCCCCTACTTAGACGACTGGCTCATTCGAGCCCCATCTGAGTCAGAGGCCAGAATTTCCCTATCTTGCACAGTGCGTATCCTGCAGTATTTGGGCCTGGTCATAAACATCCCAAAATCCAGCCTAACTCCCACTCAGTCTATTGAGTTTATAGGAGCTTTGCTGGATACCAGAAAAGCATGGGCCTATCTTCCGCAGGCCCGCTGCCTTCGCATTGTGCAGTTAGCCTCCCAGGCAGTGTTAAAAACTCATCTCACTGCTCGGGAGATGTTACAACTACTAGGCCACATGACATCTACCATGCACTTGGTTCCCTATGCTTGCCTCCATATGAGAGCAGCCCATTGGACTCTATCCACTCAGTGGACTCAGGCATCAGGCTGCCTATCAGATAAAATAGCAAATACAAGTTGCCTTATTTTGTCTCTACAATGGTAGCAGTCAACCCAAAACCTGTTGGTGGTGTCCCCTTTCCAGCAACCCCTACCCCAGGTCACTCTAACAACAGAAGCCTCACAGGTGGGTTGGGGAGCTCATCTGCAAGATCTCTCAACCCAAGGCACCTGGACTCCACAGGAAACCCACTTATATATCAATCTCCTAGAACTCAGAGCAATCTTCCTTGCTCTTCAAGTGTTCCATACCTAGCTCAGCTATAAGACAGTCCTGATTCAGACGGACAATCAAGTAGCTATGTTCTATCTGAACAAGCAGGGAGGCACAGGTTCTCTGTCGCTTTGCAATGACTATGGGCCCTCGCCAGAGAGCATCAGATTCATCTCCTTGCGGTGTATCTGCCAGGCATTCAAAACTCTTGGGCAGACAGACTCAGTCGAGTTCTGCTTCCACACGAATGGTCTCTCCATGCAGACCAGATAGCAAAAATTTTTCAAATTTGGGGAACTCCGCACACAGACCTCTTTGCAAATCCGTTGAATGCCAAACTTCCCCGGTTCTGTTCCAGAATTCTGGCTCAGGGTTCTCAGGCCAGGGATGCTTTCCTCCTCCATTGGGGTCAGGACATCCTATATGCTTTTCCACCCATTCCCCTAATTCCCAAAACCCTATTCAAGCTTCAGAGAGACAAAGGCCACATGATTCTCATAGCTCCACATTGTCCACGGCAGGTGTGGTACCCTCTACTTCTGCATCTCTCTCAAGCTCCATCTCTGGAGTTAGGATCTGCTCCAGATCTCCTGTCTCAGGAGGACGGGATGTTGTGGCATCCCATTCCCCACTCTCTGCATCTCAGGGCCTGGTTGCTGAGAGCCTAGACCTTCATGGTCTTAACCTTTCTTAACAAGTAAAGGATGTCCTTTGTGCTTCCAGGAAACCTTCCACAAGGCGCTCGTATGCTTTCAAGTGGAAAAGGTTTTTCATATGGTGTTCGCAAAAGGGTCTTCACCCCTCTGCGATACCTCTGGAATCATTACTGGAGTATCTCCTTCATTTATCTAATGCAGGACTTAAGACTAACTCAGTAAGAGTCCATTTAAGTGCTATTTCAGCTTCTTTAAAGCCTTTAAATGGACAACCTATTTCCTCTCATAGCGAGATTTATGAGGGGCCTTCTTCTAACTAAGCCTCCCATTAGTAAACCACATTGTAACATCCAATCGAGTTTGATATTACTGTATATACCATTAAGTTATTCTGTACATAGTTCCCCCGGTTGTCCTATTATTGAATTTCCCTGTTCAATGTAAAACTCAATGTTACCTGTATGCATTGTAGTATGTTCTTGTTCTATTGTACACCGCACTGATTATAATAGCGCGGTATAAAAGAATTGTTAAATAAATAAATAAATAAATAAATTAGGCCACCTCCAGTGGCATGGGAACTGAATCTAGTTCTTGGGCAGCTCATGAAGCCGCCTTTTGAACCTTTAGCCTACTACCTCCTTGAAATTCCTTTCCTGGAAAGTTATCTTTCTCATTGCAATCACATCAGCACGTCGCATCAGTGAATTGCAAGTATTAGTTGCTGATCCTCCTTACACGAGGTTCCATCATGATAAGGTAATCCTTAGGACTCATCCACACTTTATGCCAAAGGTGGTCTCACCTTTTCATTTAAACCAGGCGGTTTACCTGCCTGTATTTTTTCCAAGGCCTCATGCTTCAAATGCAGAAAGGAATCTTCATACTTTGGACTGTAAAAGAGCACTTGCCTTTTACTTACAGAGGACACAGCAACATAGAAGGTCATCCCAACTCTTTGTTGCTTTCGATCCTTCTCATTTGGGACTTTCAGTTTCCAAGAGAACATTGTCCAACTGGATTGCACAGTGTATTTCTTTTGCCTGTCAGAGTAAGAACCTTTCTCTGGAAGGCCATGTCACAGTTCACAATGTGAGAGCCATGGCAGCCTCAATGGCTCATCTACACTCTGTGTCTATTGACGACATATGTCGAGCAGCTACTTGGGCCTCGGTTCATCCCTTCACAGCCCATTACTGCTTAGACAAGGACTCCCGCCGGGATGCCTTGTTTGGTCAGGCTGTTCTACAACACTTGTTCCATACTTAATCAGCTCCTACCCACCTTTCCCGGTAGGATGCCAGAGATCCATGGGGGGAAGTGGAGCCCTTTCACAGGGGCACACAACTTCTGGGGTCTCTCCCTGGCATCGGTAGCTAGAGAGTCCCTTTATGTGAAGACTACATTCCTGCTTGTTCCTGGGGATAGCATAGTTACTCACCTGTAACAGGTGATCTCCAGGAACAGCAGGAATTTAGTCTTCACAACCCACCCACCTCCCCTAGGAGTTGTATCTCTCTTTTCTTTTCTTTCCCTCTCTCTCTCTTTGTCTCAGCTTTAAAACTCCTGGAAAGAGGCAGTTTGGAAAGGTGGGAAGGCAGCATGCAGGTGCTGTGGGAAGCTCCCAAAAGCTTTCTAATTGGACGCTGGGGAGCGTTCCCGTGCAGGCTCCGTCGGTGCCGACGATACCCATATGTGAAGACTAAATTCCTGCTGTTCCCGGAGATCACCTGTTACAGGTGAGTAATATGCTATCTGTTGAACACTGGTTTAAAGGTCAACCCACAGTCCTGCTCCATTGTATTTTCAGCTCTACGTTCGTGCCAGTTTTGGAATAACGGTAAGTTTTCTGTGCAGTTTCTTTGCTGCTGTTTCACACGATGCCTTTTGTTTTTGTTTTTCTTTGGTACTTTTAAGGACTGGGTATTTTTTGGCAAATAATAGCTTTTTGGCTAGATTAGAGGTGTCTCCCCAATGTGATTGCTGCAGCGGTGGGGTTTCTTGGTGTGAGGATTTGCTTGCTACATCCAGTGCGACTATGGGCTGATTCTGTCCCACAAATAGCGGGGATGGATGTCCCCGCTATTTGTACCCTTCCCTCCGATTATATGGGGACAAGGAAGGGGCGGATCAGGGCCAGCTGAGATTTAATGCTAAAAAATGCAGGGTCATGCATTTGAGCTGCAATAATCCAAGGGAGTGGTGCAGTGTAGGGGGGTGAGGTATTTCTGTCCACAAAAGAAGAGCAGGAGCTGGGCATAATTGTGTTTGACGATCTTAAAGTAGCTAAACAGATAGAAATGTTGAGGGCGAAAGCTAGTAGGATGCTTGGGCGCATAGGGAGAGGAATGGCCAGCAGACAAAAAGGTGATAGCGCCTCTGTATGAGTCTTTGGTGCGACCTCATTTGGAGTATTGTCTGCAATTCTGGAGACCGCACCTTCAAAAGAATATAAACAGGTTGTAGTCGGTGCAGATGTGGTGGCTACTAAAATGGTTAGTGGTCTTCGTTATAAAGCATATGAGGATAGACTTAAGGATCTTAATAGGTATATGTTAGAGGAAAGTTAGAGGAAATATGATAGAGATGGTTAAATACCTTTGTGGCATAAATGCACAGGAGGAGAGCCTCTTTCGATTGAAAGCAGGCTCTGCTACTAGGGGACATAGGATGAGGTGAAAGGGGATAGATTTAGGAGTAATATGCGGAAATATTTCTTTATGGAAAGAGTGGTAGATGTGTGGAATAGACTCCCAGTGGAGGTGGTAGAGATGAGGACAGTATCTAAATTCAAAAAAGCAAAGGACAAACAGAGTTTCTCAACAGGAAAAAAGGGGACTATTGTAGTAGTTGATATGGAAGGACAGACTAGATAGGCCATATGGTCTTTTTCTGCTGTAATGTTTCTCTGTTTCTAGAGTTAGGGCGGGTGGTGGGTGGTCGCTGGCCCTGGATTCTAATGTCGGCCCTGTACGTCCAGGGCCGGCGATTTGTGTGGAGGTAGAATTACTTCCCTGGTCATCGGGGATCGGCAGGCCCGGGGCCAGGAAAGGGCGGCAGGGGCAGAGAGTATCCCCCATAGCCTGACCCTGGTCCTGGGAGGCCACATCGGGGGTTGGGCTGCAGGGAATAAACTGTTTGTTCTGGCGACTAGGATCGTGGCTTTTAAATGGAGCCGTGGTGTCAAGGCAACCGGATGCCATGGTGCCACGGCTGCATTTAAAAGCCCTGACTGAGTTAGTCGGGCAGTGCCTGTACGTGCAGGCTGGGCTGAATCGCAGTCCCGGCCTTCACATACAGGCCTGATCGTGATTCTGATCCCACGGGGCTAGACTTGCCTCGAGAGATCAGAATCGCAACCCCCTCTGTACATCCGGTTCAAACCGGACGTATAGAGGGGGGTGTACATCAAGGATGGAATGAGCCTGTATGTGTATTTCTTTTAAAGATCCTTTTTATTGATTTATATTTGATTTCAAGGGGTTTAGTTTGGCTTTAAGACCCTGGTGGACTGGCCGTTTTAATATGTGTGCTGGTTTTTGTGAGCACAGTTTTTTCTAGGTATTGTGCAAGCCCAAAAATAGTGGCAGGGAAGGCAGTTGCCTCAAGGCCCTCATTTGTTGACGTAAATGGAAAACTCCAACTTCCTGGGATTCAGGATAGATCTACCTTTGAAATCCCCTTGGGAAATTTATGTTCTAAGGCAAGCGTTACGATTTCAGGGAAGTGGTCAGCTTCAATGTCTGGTTCATCCATTATTTTATGGAATACAGATTTTGAATTGGCTAGTCTTTGTGGCAGGCCCTGGTGCTTGGAACTGTCTTCCTCTAGAGTTGTGATTACTTGGAATTAAGGAAAAGGGTTAAAGTCTTTTATTTTAGGAAGGATTTTACTGAGGGAACTAACAAGTTAATATCCACATTGGAGAGTTGGCAAGTTTTCTTGTCATTTGCTGGGCTTTCAGAATAGGGTAAGAGCCTAATTCCCTTTTAGTAAGGGAATTAGTAAGTAATTATGAGTTAATGTTTATAAGAGGGGGTTTGGCAAGTTTTTCCTCCCTTTTATGAGATTAAAAGGGAGGAAAAACTTGCCACCCCCTCTGTAAATATCGACCTATAATTACTTACTTACGTTTGATGTCTTTGTTTTATTCGTGTGTTTAAGTGGAGTGTCCGTGTTTTATGTGCTTAAGGTTGTCCATGATTTATGTGCTTATGATTGTCCATGTTTGATATGTTCATGATTATTACTTATGTTATTTGTAAACTGCAGATGTCATGTAGGATCCACGGAATAGAAGTTCTGTAAACAAACAAAATAAATAAATAGTGTTCCAAAATAAACCTCAGTCCACCGCTGGGGAGCACTTTAATAAAATACTTTTATTGGGTGAAATTCCCCAAAATCAAGTATGTTCAAGACAGATGAAAGGAAAAAGGTAAAAATAGAAGCAAACTGGGAATTTATTTAACTTTTTTCATTGATTGGATCCAAGACAGGTTGCATTTCTCTATCTCCCACCTAAATTCTTTTTTCAGGTGATGCTCTGTTTCTTCAGGTTCTCCCAGTCTTCTCTGATTTACAGAAAAAAGGCATTTTCCAAAGCTTACATTACCTCCTTTGAAATTAGAAAAAGTTCATTCAGTTTCATTGCCAATGGACCTTCAATAAGAAAAATCCCAAAATACGAAAAGTTACCTCCCTTGGAGAGAGACAAAACAAAGAAAAAAACTTCTGCTTCCCAAAAGGCATAATCCTTAGAAAATATCTCAAGTGCTTCTTCTCAATAATCCTGCTCTGAGTGGTAGGAATACACAGGAGCTAGGTTAAGAGACAAATGCGAAGCATCCAAAGATGGGGTGCATCACACTTGTCGCACTCACTTCCTAAGGGATACTCAGAACATGCTGGTTGATGGACCAACTTCAACCCCTTTTGGTCTTCAGATATTCTGGACATCTATTACCATACATTAGCCCCCCCCCCCCATCATGGCCCAACGGAAAAATTCCCTTTGTTCAATGATACCCCATTGCCCCAGTAGCTAACTCTAGTTTCAGTACCCCCATTTCTTTTCTCCAACATATCAGCAATAGCATATCATAATAAATCTACATAGCTTAGGCTTGTGTTTCTGCATGTTGTGAGATAGGTAGGTTACAAATCATTAAATGAAAGAGAAAGATATAAGATTCAAAGTTATTCAGTGAAAGGAAGAAGGAACAGTTAGAATGAAGGAAGTAAATAGTAACTTGGATGCCCCAACTTGCATGATTTAAGGAGAGGCGAGGATTTCACATGGTCCTGACCATGCCATGGCATCTCAATCAGTTGCTGGCCTTCCTGGGTGCCATTTGTTTTGAACCATGGTACAGGGACATGCATGTCAAGAGAAAGGCATCAGCAAAATTTCCAACTAGAGCCCCCCCTCTCTCCCAACCCCAACCCTGCCAGAAAGGTGTCAAATACTAGTAATGTCTCAGGTCGGTACCCGAGGGATGATAGGATAAGAGAATTGGAGGGGGGGGGGGCTAGAAAACATAGGGAGGAGCACCTGTGGATCTGATGCCATGTTACTGGTGGTAGATTCAGGATGTTGCCTTCTCCTGCCTATACTAGCATGACCTCTGATTATTCTACCCCACTCTCCAGTTATGACAATCCATATACGAAGATGTACATTGAGTTAGGAGGGTCACAGTTTGGCCCTAACATAATCAATATCAGGGCCGGCCCGCCCATTAAGTAAGAATGTTTTTTGCACAGGGCCCTGCGTTTCAGGGGGCCCCGCGCAAATAACATTCTACATAGGTAAATTAAAAAAAAAAAAAGCTGTCTGCTGCCGCTGCCACTGTGGCAGCGGCAGGATCGAGTGTCCGTGGGGCCCCCCCTGCCCGGCAGAGTCCTCCCTCCTTGCATCCGTTCCCTCTCGCGTTGGCTTTCAGAGCAGCGAAGGGAGAGTTTCCCTTTCGCGACTCTGTTATGCCTGCCGGGGGGCCTGGGGCTGATGGGAAATAGGAAATGCCTGTTTCCCATCAGCCCCAGCAGGCTTAACAGAGCCACGAGGGAGAAACTCTCTCCTTCGCGGCTCTGAAAACCAGCACGAGAGGGAATGGATGCAGGGAGGGCGGACTCTGCTGGGCAGGGGGGGTCCCACGGACACTCTATCCTGCTGCTGCCATGGCAGCAGCGGCAGCAGACAGCTTTTTTTTTTTGTTTAATTTTGCTGATGGGGGGGCTGGGATTGGAAATGAGCTGATGGAGGGACTCAGACAGGACTGGAAATGGATGGGGGAGCTAGGACTGGAAATGGACTGATGCGGGGCCTAGAAGGGAGCGGATGCTGGGTGGGGCTGGAACTAGAAGGGAGTTGATGTTGGGGGAGGATTAGAATGGGAGAGTGAAATGGAGAGGGGACAAATATTTTGTGTGGGAGGGAAGAAAAATCTACAATTGGCTGGGTATTGGGAGAGTAAGGGGGGATTGAGGATGGAGGGGTAAAATTTGAGTGGATGAAATAGGAATAAGGAAAGAGCAAAAGGAGAAAGATTAGTATGTTAAAGCAGATGTAGAGAGAGAATGGAAAAGAACTAGAAGAGAGAAGAAAGGACAAATGGACAGCAGACGATGGAGAGTTAGCAGAAGACACGAAGAAACCAGAAGAAAGTGGCTGGAGCAATTGCAACTGAAAAAAAAAATGCACGAAAGGTAGAAAGATATCTCTTTATTTTGAATTTATTAACTTGGAATATGTCAGCTCTGGGAAATGTGCATCATTAACGTCTGCGCTTTGTTTAGTACAAGAGGAAATTAATTTATAGTTTTATTTCTACAGTGTTGTTGTACATTCCAGGTTTGGCTTTGGGGGTTCCCAGTTTAATTATTGTCTTCCTGTTTCTAAATTGTGTTTGCTTGTTTGGTGATGGTCTATGTTCTGTATGTGTAACTGAGCTGAGGTATTCTGTTTATGTAATTCCTATTTGACATTGCCACTTGTTCTCTTTCCCCAGTAGGTCATGTATTGTTATTCTCTGAAATGTATTGGTTTTATATTTGCAGTGTTGCCTTTTGATAGGTAGAGTATGGTGCTTTGTGAGTCCTGGTAGTGCTGTTAGGATACGGCGGGTTTGCTATGGGTTCTAAATGGGCAGTGTTTGTAGTAGTTCCTAATGTGCCTGACGGTTGGCACTGGATTATAGTAATGTAGAAATCTTTTAGTCTGTCTTTATCCATACACTCATTAAGAGGCATGTTTACTAAAAGTTAGTGTATGGTAACATTATGCAAATATTTATGCAAATGAGGCCCCATACCCCCTTTGGGCCGCCCCTGATCAATATGCCCAAAGAAATTAATAAAACTTGCAGTCCTCTCATTCCAGGATCCATGGCCCCGAATGCTACCTCCCAGTGGGTCTTCTTTAACCTGTGATGGTCTTTAGATGCTCAAATCAGTTCCTCCCTGTCACATCCCAACAGAAGATTTCCTTTCATCTGGTTATACTAGCTCGAATAGCCAACCTTGGTTTCAACACTCTTCTCCCCCCAACATATCAACAGTAGCATGTTGTAACAATTCTACATAGCTTGGGCTTCATTTGTATCACTTTCACAAACAAGTAGCCTACCTGTACCTATCTGTGACAAAGGAATGCCATCTGCCCTATGAAAATCCACACAGCCATTCACAGACTGCTCATGACTGACTCAGAAGCCACTTTGGAACTCTAACCATGATTTTAATTGTCTATTAACCTTAACACAACTCTGCTATATCATCTTATCTATCTGTTTAGCCCTAGGAATGAGGCATGGCCAATCCACCCTCATTTTAAAGAACATCAACATTAATGGGCTCGGGTCCTTCCTTGCAATCAAGAGAGATTCCTGACATGTTCAATGACCCAAATCATTAGTTCACAAGTGTATCACCAACACTTCTGGTGACACAGATTCAGCTGCTCACTCACTATAAGGGCTAACTGATCCCAATCTACTTTGCATTGAAAGCCAGTGTTCAAATCTTTCTGCTTCTCCTTATGATCTTGGGCAAATCACTTAACTCTCTGTTGCCTCAGATACTAACCGAGATTGTAAGCCCCCTGGGGAAAAGAAAATACCTACTTTACCTGAGTGTAATTTGTCTTGAGCTGCTACGGAAAAAGGCATGAACAAAATCAGGAAAAAGTACATTAAAATTAAAATCAGCAGCATCTTTTACCTGTGGATGTCTCATTTTGCTGGCAATCTCCTTCTGGTTGCACTTTGCCACAAAATCCCAGAGGCTGCGTCACCAGGAGTCAGCATTGACGTGACGGCACACAACACGTGTACATACACAAAGCTCTTACTATTCCAATAGTTTGATCTATTATGGGGGTTATTTTAGAAGTGTTATTTGTGATTTAGATGTGTATAAGCAACCATATATGCATGCAAATAGCACCAATGGGTAAACTGCCTTTCAGAAAGGGTGAAATTTATATGCAGATGATTGCACCACATCAAAAGTAGATGGGGCATGTTAGGAGTTTATCCCAGGAGGGACAAAAATCTACACATGTGTTCCCCATTTCATATAGGGTATGCAATACATGTACAAGCCCAAAATTGTCCACATCCATATTTATACTTGCTGCCTGGCATAAATAAGGTGTTAAAACATGCTCTTTTTGATATACCTTTTAATCCTCTAATGTTTTTTTCTCTTCCAAATTATAAGAACATAAGATATGCTATATTGGGTCAGAACAAGGTACATCAAGCCTAGTATCCTGTTTCCAACAGTAGCCAATCTAGGTCACAAGTACCTAGCAGTTTTCCCCAAAAGACACACAGGTTCCACAATACTTGTATTGGGGCAAGCAGTGGATTTCCTCGGTCCCCTTTTTTCCTCCAGGAACTTATCCAAACCTTTTTTAAGCCCAGCTATACATTTACTTATTTAGCCAGATTTGTTTACCACCTTATCCTTCAATCAAAGTGGTAAGGGGGACGAGGTAGTACATTTAACATCGGAGACACTACATACGTGTATTCTGGGGGGTTGTGCCCCAGGAGGGATGGTGGTGCTAGATGATTCTTATTGGCAGGGTGGGAGTTAAGGTTCACATACAGCTTTTACTACATCCTGCGGTAACGAATTCCAGTTTGATTACACGATGGGTGAAAAAATATTTTCTCTTATTAGTCTTAAATAGGTTACATTGTAGCTTCATTTCATGTCCCCTAATCTTTCTATATTTTGATGGTGTAAACAATTAATCTACGTTTACCCATTCCACTCCATTCAATAATTTATAGACCTCTATCATATCTCCCCTCAGCCATCTCTTTTCCAGGTTGTAGAGCCCTAACCTTTTTAGCCTCTCTTCATAGGTGTATCCTTCCATCCTCTTTACCATTTTGGTGGCTTTTCTCTGTACCTTTTCTAATAACGCTATATTCTTTTTAAGATACAGTGACCAGAATTGCACACAATATTCAAGGAGCGGTCGCACGATGGAACGATGCAGAGACATTATAATATCCTTTGTTTTATTCTTCATTCCTTTCCTCATGATTCCTAGCATTCTATTTGCTTTCTTGGAAGCCACTGCACACTGGGCGGAGGGTTTCAACATGTTATCCACGATGACGCCTAAATCTCTTTCCTGGTTGGTGGTTCCTAATGTGGAACCTTGCATCGTGTAACCATAGTTTGGGTTGTTCTTTCCTAGGTGCATAACTTTGCACTCGTCCACATTAAATTTCATCTGCCATTTGGATGCCCAATCTTCCAATTTATCAAGGTCCTCTTGCAATTTTTCACAATCCACTTAGGTTTTAACAACTTTGAATAATTTTGTGTCATCTGCAGATTTGATTACCTCACTCGTTATTCCCATTTTCCAGGTCATTTACGAATATGTTAAAAATGCAGCAGTCCGAGCACAAATCCCTGGGGTGCTCCACTATTCACTTTTCTCCATTTGGAAAATTGATTGTTTAGTCCTACCCTCTGTTTTCTATCTTTTAACCATTAACCACTAGGTGCAAGGAGCTCTTTGCTCTCAGGGAACGAGTCTGTTCTCTAGAGGCTAGAGTAGCAGACTTGGAAAACATAAGACAGACAGAGAGGTACAGGGATATAGTCCTGAAGTCCCAACTCCAGTCTGGCAGCATCCCTGTTGCCATGGAGGAGAGAGGTCACGTGACAGGAGAGCATCACCCTGGTGTGGCAGGAAGTGATCCTGTAACTAGGAAGTTTCTCCAGGGCCATGTGCCCATGAGGGAAGGGTTAGGACAGCCGTTATAGTTGGTGATTCGATCATTAGGCATGTAGATAGCTGGGTGGCTGGTGGACGTGAGGATTGCCTGGTAACATGCCTGCCTGGTGCGAAGGTAGCAGACCTCACGCGCCACCTTGATAAGGTCTTAGATAGTGCTGGGGAGGAGTCTGCTGTCTTGGTACATGTCGGTACCAATGACATAGGAAAATGTGGTAGGGAGGTTCTGGAGGCTAAATTTAGGCTTTTAGGTAGGAAGTTGAAATCCAGAACTTCCAGGATAGCGTTCTCCGAAATGCTTCCTGTTCCACGTGCAGGACCCAAAAGGCAGGCAGAGCTCCGGAGTCTCAATGCGTGGATGAGACAATGGTGCAGAGATGAGGATTTTGGATTTGTTAGGAACTGGGGAACATTCTGGGGAAAGGAGGGGCTCTTCTGAAGGGATTGGCTTCACCTTAACCGGGATGGAACCAGGCTGCTGGCATTAACCTTTAAAAAGGAGATAGAGCAGCTTTTAAACTAGATAATAGGGGAAAGCCGACAGTCACCCAAGAGCGGATGGTTCGGAAGAATGTATCCTTGAAGGATACTACCAAAAGCAGAGAGGTTCCAAAAAAGAGTAAAGTAGCCCAAATGCCCACGAATATGGAGCAGACAGAGTTTAAAGATCCCAAATTACCCATGTCTACCAATAGCCAAATTAATATGAATAAAATACAGTCTCTAAAATGCTTGTATGCAAATGCTAGAAGTCTAAAAAATAAGATGGGAGAGTTAGAATATATAGCACTAAATGAGAGGTTAGATATGATTGGAATATCAGAGACATGGTGGAAGGAGGACAACCAGTGGGACACTGTGATACCTGGGTACAAACTATATTGTAATGATAGCTGATCAAATTGGTGGAGGGGTAGCGCTCTATGTTAGAGAGGGCATTGAGTCAGAAAGGATTAAAGTTTTGCAGGAAACAAAATTTGCTGTAGAATCTCTATGGATTGAAATTCCATGTAAAAAGGGGAAGGCGATGGCAGTGGGGGTGTACTATCGACCACCGGGCCAGAATGAAAAAATGGATGATGACATGCTCAAAGGAATCAAGGAAGCTAACAAAAGTTACAGCGCAGTAATAATAATGGGTGATTTCAATCGACTGGGTCAGTGTCACGGCAGGACATGCTAGAGAGATAAAGTTCCTAGATGACATAAATGACTGCTTCTTGGAGCAGCTGGTTCATGAGCCAACCAGAGGGGAAGCCATATTAAACCTAGTCCTTAGTGGAACACCAGATCTAGTGCAAGAGATAAGGGTGTTGGGGCCACTTGGCAATTGTGATCATAGCATGATCGCCTTTGATTTAATTAGTGGAGGAGGGATAGTACGGAAATCCACAGTACTACCTTTTAACTTTCGAAAGGGAGACTATGATAAAATGAGGAAAATAGTTAAGAAAAAACAAAAAGGAGCAGTTGCAAAAGTTAAAGACTTACATCAAGCTTGGGTGTTGTTGAAAAATACTATCTTGGCAGCCCAGACCAGCTGTATTCCACGCTTTAAGAAAAGTCCAAAAGTCCAAAAAACTGCCAGCATGGTTTAAAGATGAGGTCAGAGAGGCTGTTGTTGCCAAAAAAGCATCTTTCAGGAAATGGAAAAAAGAGCCAAACAACGAAACCTGGAAACAGCACAAGCACTGGCAAGTCAAATGCAAGGCATTGATAAAGCAGGCAAAGGGAGAATTTGAGAAGAAGCTTGCTGTGGAAGCAAAAACGCGAAATAAAGATTTTTTCAAGTACATTCGTAGCAAAAATCCTGTGAGAGAGTCAGTTGGTCCATTAGATGATAGAGGACTTAAAGGGGCACTAAGAGGCGACAAGGCGATAGCGGAGAGACTGAATGAATTCTTTGCTTTGGTCTTTACTGAGGAAGATGTAGGGATGTTACCCATGACTGAAGTGGTATTTAAAGGTGCGGAAGAATTGAAAGAAATATTGATACATCGAGAAGATGTATTACAACTATTAGATAAACTGAAGAGTAGCAAATCACCTGGGCCGGATGGTATGCATCCAAGGGTGTTGAAAGAACTGAAATATGAGATTGCAGACCTGCTATTAGTAATCTCTGAACTATCATTAAAATCATCTCTAATACCTGAAGATTGGAGGATCGCCAATGTAACACCAATTTTTAAAAAGGGTTCCAGGGGTGATCCGGGAAACTACAGACCGGTGAGCCTCACGTCAGTACCGGGAAAAATGGTAGAAACCATCATAAAGAGTAAAATTACTCAGCATGTAGATAGTCATGGCCTAATGGGAGACAGCCAACATGGCTTTAGACAAGGAAGATCTTGTCTTACTAATCTGTTGTGTTTTTTTTGAAAGTGTGAATAAACAGGTGGACAAAGGTGAGTCGGTTGATATAGTGATATAGTGTATAGTGAGTCGGTTGATATAGGGCCCTCACGGAGATGCCCAGAATCTCACATCGATCTTCAACCATCTGTAGCTTGAGCTTCCCTAGGGTAGAGCTCGCTCCCACCTTCAACGCGACTACCTCTGGAACCACAGCAAGTATACACCCTTGTAAGGATAGAGAAAATCATCCATAATTTACCGCTATTAACATTATCACTAGCCTCAATTGACTGCACATAATCGCTCACATTACTGTTGTCAGTATCCTGCATATAATTGACTTTAATTCTCAAAGATCAACTCTAGCTTGTGCAACCTTACTGTCGTCAGTAGCCTGCACTCTCCATTGTAAGTAACCATACTTAACAGTAACCATACCTACTTCTAATTGTAATTTTAGTAAAATTTATTACTGACTAGGCTTGCAATTACTAGTAGCCTACATGCACTACTGTTTAGAAATATTAATAATTGAATTGGTCTCTACTATTGACAACTTTACTCTTGCAATTACCCACACCTATTACTGCTAGTAGATCTGCGTATCTGCACCTATACTGAACTGTATTTACTATTGCTAGTAACCTACAGAACTGTCTAAATTTTAACTATACTTCTATTGTCAGTAGATTCTTTACAACTGCAAGTAGTTATTAGTCTGCATTATCAAACCACACATACTATAGCTAGTAACCTACAGAATTGTTTATATAATCAATCACGTTACTGTTGCTAGTAGTCATATCCACTATTGCAAGAAGTTCTCACAATACTGTTCCCACATTGTACTGCATTTACGATTGTCAAAATCCAGTAGAATTGTTTTAATTGACCACATTACTGTTACCAATAGTTGCATTTACTATTGCAAATTGTCTTAGATTCATTCATTACTCATATCTCAATCCTTCGCCCTAAAAATGTTACCATCAAACGACTATTGCTTAAGAATGCTATATATATGTATTATCTTAATAACACTAGTCACTCTAACCAACAGTCTTCACAATAATAAAAATAAACCAATCCCTATAATACAAAGAATAATTCGTTCTGGACCTCCCCCTGGACATATCCTCACAGAACTTAACTTAAAAGCAAATCATCACAGATTGATACAGATAAAACCCACCACTACACATCATTCTCTCAACCAACAAACAATAAAAAATCCCACCTCCCTGTCATGTATACTAATAAAATGCAAGATCTATGAAAAATAAACTCCCTATCTTCACTGATCTGTTAAACGACTATAACCCAGATATACTATTTGTCACTGAAACCTGGTTAACTGACACCGATATTGTATACCTAAACCAATTAAAAAACGATAACTATGACATATCATACACATATAGAAATAACAAAAAAGGAGGAGGTGTACTCATGATGACTAAAAAAGTCTTAAAGGCAAAACCATTACCCTCTACTCTTCACAATAATATTGACACAATCATCATGAAATTTGCTCACATTAGAACTGGAAGGCCTCGGGTCCGCGTCCCCGTGGCCGCCGCTAACCGGGGGGGCGGCAGGCTGCCCTCCCCCCTCGGGATTCGGCGGCGCGCGGGCACAGGGAAGGCCGTGCTGTCCGGCGGTCTCATTGGCTCCCGCGGGTTTTTCAAGCGCGCGGGAGCCAATGGGAGTCCGAGGTCTGCGGGCTGCGTAGGGGAGGGGTGCGGGGACCCGGCGCTGCTCCAGTCTCTTGGTTGTTGAGGCTGGAGGCGCCGGACGTGTTTTTGCTCACCTCGTGCTGGGCCCGGCGATTTTGCGGCAGCTGGGAGCGGCAAATTCGGGTGGCTGGAGCGTCGGAGTAGCAGCGTTTCTCATAGCGCTGCTGCTGCGGCACTGAACCTGTTTGTTCGTTGGGGGCCCGGGTGGAGAAGGACCCCAGTGGCAGACATGTGGTGCGCTTTGCAGGCAAGTGTCCCGTTGGTGGGCTGGGTAATTAAAAAAAAAAAAAGAAAGAGCAAGCAGGCATAATTTTCTTAAAGTACAACAATTAGTTGGACAGCCTGAGGAGCGGTTCCAGCCTACTCCTATGTCAGCTAAAGGAAAAAAAGGGGGCACCCGGCAGACGAAAAGGTCTGTTCCGGCTGCCCCGGGTGAGGCAGGAGCTCGTGGGGCTTCTTCTGTAGGGCCTGCCCAACAACCGGCCCAAAGGGGGAGGAGCGGGTTCAGGGCTTCTGGAGGGCCTCAGGAGATGCCTTCTCTGGTCACCCAGGGGCGGGGGGAAGTCAGGGGCAGAGCCCCTAGCCGGAGCAGCGCTTCCAAACGGGGCTCAGGCTCTGTAGGCGGCTCCAGCCGGGGTAGGCACGGGCCTAGGGGGAGTTCTGGGGCCCCGGTTGAGCGGGGTGGTCGAGGGCGGTCTAGGGGGTTAGCGAGAGGTGGGCGGGGGTTGAGTGATCACAGGTCTTTGGGTAGCGGTGGTGTGGCCCCGGCTCCCGTACTCGGGGGTGCCGGGTCATGCCAGCAAGGGGGCGTTACCCTGGTTGGGTCATCGAGTCAGGGGAGTTTATCGCCCGATTTGGGAGGGGGTTACCCGCCAGCCTAGGAGCATTGGCAGAGCGGGGGGCAAGGCTCTTCGCGTGCGGAGTGGCTAGGGGCGTGGCAGCCTCCTTGGGCTATGGCAGGTGTTCCTTCCCCATTTCCTGTTTTCTCTCCACATGTACCTACCGGATAGCACTACGCCGGGCCTCCTTGGACGGCAGCGGCTGGGCAGACGGATGGCGGGACGGTGACTGCTGGGCTTAGTCCCTTGCCTAGTGGGGCAGTTGGAGGACCTGCTGCTTCTGCTTCGACGCAACGGGAGACTGGAGCTGCTACCGAGGTGGTGTCCATGGCTGCAGGTGAGTTGGATGCTGGCGCAGCGACGGGTGAAGCGGGTGCCACAGAGGGGAGTGATACTAGCGCGGCCGGAAAAGGTAAGAAGCGGTCGCGGAGGGGCAGGCGGCATTCATGTCATCGGTGACGGCGTTCGGGATCCTCCTCTTCGTCAACCTCTGAGTTTTCCTCCAGCTCCATATCCGATGGCGGGGGGCGGGGTCGTGCGGGTCAGGGGGATCCAGAAAAGGTCATACCGGTTGGAGCAGCGCCTTCGGTCGTGGCTTTCTCGGAGTTATGGGAGGGAGTGCCAAAGAATCTTCGGAGGAGAATTGTTAAGCGTCGCTACTTAGATATCTTTCGTTTGTTGGAAGGGCGAAAACGGTCAGGGGATAGTAGGAGGAAGAGAAAAGAGGACGAAAAGGCGGGTAGGGTTCGGAGAGTAGCGCGGAACGTCGTCAATTGGACGCGTTCTTTCCTGCGTTTCCTGCGTTCTTTCCTGCGGATCAGTATGGGATGCTACTGGCGTATATAGATTCCATCTTAGAGGCGTCGCAGACTCATGAAGGTTGGGCTTGGCTCAACTATGATGAAAAATTCCGCGATAAGATGGAGGAAAATCACCTGCTTTCCTGGGGGACGCAAGACATCAATCTCTGGCTGACGCAGATGGCGATCAGACCTAGTGGAGGGAGTTCGGGTGGGCAAAAGGGTGGACTGTCTGGCCCGGGGAGGGTGGACAGGCCCTTTCGATCTGGCGTGCCCCCGGTTTTGCAGAGGACCCCAGGGGAGGGGGGGGAGTGCGGGTGACTTGCGCTGGCGGTTCAACAAGTCTTCCTGCCCCTTTCCGGATTGCAAATTCCAGCACGCCTGCTCTCTCTGTAACGGCAGCCACTCAGCGATCAAATGTGTCAAAGAGTGGGGGAGGCACCGCGCCCCCCCCTCACCGGCAATAGACACCTGTTGAGTTTGGCTCCCACTCCGATTTCGATTGATGTTTTGGGTCCTTGGCTTAGGAGCTATCCTAAGCGACGGGTAAGCAGCATTTTAGAGCGGGGCTTTCGGGATGGTTTTCCTATTCCGGTGGTCGGCTGCGTGGAGGTAGCCAGGGCCCGGAATTCGCCTTCAGTTTGGTGTTTTGCGCAATTGGTCAAGGATAAGTTGGCATCGGAGATTGCCTTGGGTAGGGTGGCGGGCCCTTTC
This sequence comes from Ichthyophis bannanicus, assembly GCA_033557465.1. Taxonomy (NCBI): domain Eukaryota; kingdom Metazoa; phylum Chordata; class Amphibia; order Gymnophiona; family Ichthyophiidae; genus Ichthyophis; species Ichthyophis bannanicus. The sequence continues at coordinate 353,985,219 of CM066033.1, forward strand.
GGCGAGCAGCCTTTCGATGAATTTGTCGTATCTCCGCTGGGTATTATCCCAAAGAAGGAGCCGGGCAAGTATCGCTTGATACATAATCTGTCCTTTCCCATTGGTTCCTCGGTCAATGATCACATTCCCAAGGAATTGTGCGCGGTACGCTATGCATCCTTTGATGAGGCAGTCGAACTCGTGAGAACCTGTGGGGCGGGATGTTTGTTGGCAAAAGTGGATATTGAATCCGCCTTCCGGTTATTGCCCGTGCATCTGTCGTCCTTTCCTTTGTTGGGGTTCTGCTTCGAAGACCAATTTTATTTCGACAAATGCATGCCTATGGGTTGTTCGATTTCTTGTGCTTATTTCGAACAGTTTAGCTCCTTTTTGCATTGGGCATTTGTTGACTGGATGGGGTGCGATGCGGTCATGCATTATTTAGCGTCAGGGAAAACTGAGGGTCCTGCGACTACCCTTACTTTTTTGGGTGTAGAGTTGGATTCGGTGGCGCGGGTGGCTCGCCTGCCAAATGAGAAAGTCATGAAGTTACGCGTGTTAGTTGCGAATGCGATGGTTTCAAGCAAGCTAACATTGCGTGAGCTGCAGTCCTTGATAGGTTCGCTTACGTTTGCTTGTAGAGTTATCCCGATGGGGCGAGTTTTCTTGCGTCGGCTAGCAGCGGTTACGGCGGGTGTGGTGAAGCCCCATCACAGGATTAGGATGTCTCGCAGCCTGCGGGCAGACCTCGGGGTTTGGAATGAGTTTTTAAGTAACTTCAATGGTATCACGGTGCTGCGGGGTCGGGAGGAGACGTCTGCGGAGCTGCAATTGTTTACTGCTGCGGCTGGGGGTGTGGGCCTGGGGATTTATTTTGGGAGATCTTGGTGTGCGGCGAGGTGGCCACAGTCCTGGCAAGATGCCGGCCTTACGAATAATGTTACCTTCCTTGAGTTGTTCCCAGTGTTGGTGGTGATTTCATTATGGCCGGACAGACTTCGCGATCGTAGGGTGCTGTGGTGGTGCGACAACGAAGCAGTGGTGTCCGTGATCAATAATTATTCCCCACGATGTCGGCCTGTCGCCGACTTAATGCGGCAGGTTGTGCTCGCTTGTTTGCGGTTGAACTTGGTGATTAGGGCTCGGCATATCCCAGGCAGTCATAACACGATTGCTGATGCTCTTTCTCGTTTTAAGTGGGAGCTGTTTCGAACCTTGGCCCCAGAGGCGGACGAGGAGGGAGCGTCGGTCCCGGATCACCTTTGGCGAATTGGCCTAGTGACATGATGGAGCTGCTGCGGAATTCGGTCTCTCTGGCGACGTGGGTAGCTTATCAGCGAGGCTGCAGCAGCGTGGTGTCCTTCCTGGTCCTGCAAGGGTGGCAAGGTGGTCCAGCGTCAGATCAGCTTGTGGGTCAGTATGTGCTGGCGTCCAAAGCGGCGGGGCTGTCGCAGGCTTCCGTTCGGCGGAACCTGGCGGGGTTTTCCTTTTTTGCACGCGCTATCGGCTGGGGGGCAGCGAGTGGGGGATTTCTAACGCGTATGCTGCTGCGTGGTTGGGAGCGCTCCAGTCCTTCGTCGGGTGATTGGCGGCGCCCGATCACCCACGACCTGCTCGAGCGTTTATGCGGTGTTTTGCCTCAAGTGGTTTCATCCTCCTATGAAGGGGCGCTTTTCCGCGTGGTTTTTTCAGTGGCTTTTTTCGGCGCTTTTAGGGTGGGCGAGTTAGTGGCGGAGTCGAGTACGATTTGCAAGGGGAGGGAGGTGCAGATACATCATGTGCAATTCCTCGGGGGAGGGGTTCGTATCCGCCTTTCCCGCTCTAAGACGGATCAGGCAGGGCGGGGTGCGTGGGTGGCCTTGACAGCTGTGCAGGGCTCCCCCTCGTGTCCCGTGGCTTTATTGCAAGCGTACTTACGCGTTCGTCCGGCCACCGGCGGTAGCCTATTTATGCATCGGGATGCGCGGGTTCTTACGCGTTTCCAATTTTCGGCGGTTCTGCGACTGTCGTTACGGAGGTTGGGTGAGGACCCCGGTGTTTGCCCCTCACTCCTTCCGGATTGGGGCGGCGACCAGCGCCGCAGTTGCTGGACTGTCCGATCAGGAGATACAACGGATTGGGCGATGGCGGTCGCGGGCTTTCCGGAACTATGTGCGCCCGTAGGACCTGGGGAGGAGGGGTTACTAATTTTTTTTTGTTGTTGTTTTTTCTTTGCAGATACAGGCAGAGGATCGTGTTGCTGTTGGGTGATTGGCCACTCCTTTGTGTTCTGGGCTGGTCGGCGAGCAGCGACACGGCCAATCGGGTCGGATTTGGGACTTACTGAGCTCGAGGTGACCGTCTCATGGCTGGGCGAGCGGGGACTCCGGTGGATCCAGTTTTTGCCTTTGCTGCGGCATCACCAGCGTTCCAGAGGGGCACCGGACATTTTACTGATACATTTGGGTGGCAATGATTTAGTTTCCTGGACTTCTCGACAGTTGATTCGGGCTGTCAAAAAGGACTTGGGGGTGGTGTTTGGGATGTTTCCGGGAGTGTTAGTGTTGTGGTCTGATATCATTCCAAGGCCATCCTGTCGGGCTCAACGGCGGTGGTCACGGGGGGTGACAAAGATCAACCGTCAAATTGGCAGATGGGTGGGTGAGCAAGGGGGCGTGCAAATTTTGCACCCTTGGGTTGACGTGGAGTGCTCAGGCCTGTATAGGCCAGACGGCGTGCACTTGTCCCCGATAGGGTTGGATTTACTCCTCAACGATTGGCAGGAGGCCTTGGAAGGTATTAGGTTCAGGGTGCAGGCTGGTCGCAGCTTACCTTTGGGGGGCGGCTCCAGTCGTGGCTGACCTGAGCCGGTGGCGGGATCCCGGAGGTTTCCAGGGTCCGGAGCCGGAGGCAAGCAGGAGGGCGGGGGTGGGGTACTCCCGACCCGGTTAATCCCTCAGGTTTTTGCTAATAATATGGCGAAGCCGGAAGAGGGAGGGCGTGGAAAATTATTGGGCCTGTGCCCGGGGGAAGCGGAAGCAGCGTCACCTTGCTAATAACATGGCGGGTGATGGCTCGCTCTGCTGGGGGGGGGGGAGTTATAATGTTTGTATTTGTATTAATTGGTTTGTTAAAAGGTTATTAAAGCTGCGACCAGTGTTGAAATCCAAATAATGTTGTTGTGTGATTGCTAACATGTATCGGTAGAGTAAATGGAAAGGGGGTGAAGAGGGGCGGAGGGTGACGTGTCCGCCTTACCCGGTTATATACCTTACATACAGACCACCTGATAATAAAGCAGAAAACCTAGATGCCCTATTAGAACTCCTTAGCACATCAACAGAACGCAATCCAATTATACTGCTAGGTGATTTTAATCTCCCATCCCTACCAACCCAACAATCAACCCTATTCCTTGATGCAATTGCTGATATGGATTATCACCAAATAATACATGAAAAAAACCACAATAAAGGTGTTACTCTCGACCTAGTCTTTCTCCCTGATGTACTATATAAACTTTTTGACACAACTTTTCTGGAATGTACCCCAATCCCCTGGTCAGACCACCATCTAATCAAGTTCAACCTTACATACACTTAGCCAAATAATAATAACAAAAATCAAACAGCTCCAATAACAAGATTCAAAAGATTCAATGAGGAAGAATTTCTGGATTCAACAATCCCTTATCTCTCTCTATCACCTACTGACCTAGACGAAGCAATCTCAACCTGGCATAATACAATCAACAAAGCAGCCATCCACAAGCATGATTTAAATAGGAACAACAAATCCAAAGCAGGTAAGACTCCATGGTTCACTAATAGCTTGAAATTAATGAAAAGGGAATTAAGGAAACTAGAATCAAAATGGCGCAGCACCAAATCAACCCCTAGCTTCGAGAAATACCATAACCGTCTTAAAAAATACAAGGAAGCAACTGTTAACGCAAAGAAAGACTACTACACAAACATTCTAAATAAATCATTAAACAGACCAAGAGAATTGTTTTCATTGGTTCAAAACCTTACCAACAACCCACACAATGCAAGTCATGACATAACAGATATATCTGCCCAAACACTAGCTAACCACTACAAAAACAAATCAAACCAACATACCTTGTCACCAAAAACTACTACAAGCAATCTCTTCCAGCAAGTAAATGACTGGTCCAAATTTCACCCAATAACCAAAAATTCACTGAAAAATATTATCTTAAACTTAAATACCACGACATCTAACCTAGACCCCTGCCCAGTAACATGGATAAAAAACACTCTTCCTACATTATCTGCTTTTATCCTACCAATAATAAATCTATCATTGCACCAAGGCTACCTCCCGCCAATACTAAAACACGCACAAATACGTCCAATACTCAAAATAATAAACTTGACAAAACCTCACCCAACTCCTACAGACCTATATCAAGTATACCTTTTATGGCTAAACGTATTGAAAAAGTAGTCCAAACCCAAACACAAGAATACATAGATACATCAGCCCCCCTCGATGACCAACAATATGGTTTTTGCCCATGTCATGAGTGGAAACACTCCTGACAGTTCTCCTAGATACACTACAAAGAGGAATTGATAACTCTAAGCAAGCTTTCATTCTCCTTTTTCTCGATATATCCGCTGCTTTTGATAGCGTAAATCATACGATAATGCTAAATAGATTACAACAAATTGGAGTTAACTCAACAGTTTACAATTGGTTTACATCATATCTGAATAACAGAAAACAAACAGTAAGAATTGGAAACCAAACATCTAACACCTATGACCAAACCATTGGCCTTCCTCAGGGCTCTGCCCTCTCAGCCCTTCTATTTAATATATACATTCAACCCATCTGCAATATTTTCAAAAAATTCAAAATTCAATATCATATTTATGCAGACGACATAATGATGTATATTCCATTTATGACACCTCACCTCCCAATGCAAATACTAGTTGAGAGTTTCAACAAAATAACAAAATGGCTAACAGAACAAAATCTACACATTAACCACTCTAAAACAGAAATATTAATTGTAACAAAAAACCAATCCTACACCCCTCCAACCCACATAACATTACAAGACCACGATATCTACATAAAAAAGGAAGTGAAATACTTAGGAGTCACTCTTGACTCTCACCTCACTATGAACACGCATATCAGTAACACAATAAAAAAAATTAACTACAAACTAAAAATACTAAAACAAATACGCCCACTTATATATTTACAGGACTTCACTAGCATAATACATGCAATCATCACACCCCATTTCGATTTTGCCAATCTAACACTCCTAGGTACAACAAAACAAAACATAAAAAGGCTTCAAATTACCCAAAATACAGCAGCCAGAATCTTAATGAAAGTACACCCATTTGAACATATAACCCCAATATTAGCCCACTTGCACTGGCTACCAATACAATGTAGAATAAACAATAAAGCAATAATAACTACCTTTAAAGCGATATATAACTTAGCCCCACCTACACTAACCAAGCTCATTGATATAGACTCAACAAACAGTGTCCACAGGAGAGGCCATGCTAATAAAATAAAGTGTCCAAAAGACTTCACCAAAGCTAAAAAGATAACCAATAAAAAAGCATTCTCTCATGCAGCCCCTACACTCTGGAATTCCCTCCCGGAAGAAATAAGAAAACTAACCGAATTAAAAGAACTTAGGAAAAGGCTAAAAACCCACATGTTCAGATTGCACTATGACTCAATGGAAAACACTCTTCCACCTGTTGAAAATGGATAAATGATTCTCTAAATGAATAATAATAGACTCACCGGAGCATAATTTTACAAATTTTGTAATCAACAAAATTACCCCGGATTAATATCCTTCCATGGCCTACGATTTCTCCTATAAATTTAAACTCAATACAAATTTCAACCATAACATTTAAATAAGCGTAGCACATTCAATATGACAATCAAAAGTACTCCTCACACTTCAATCACACTCTATATATAATAGGTAATTAAATCTAAACTATCATGACCTACGATTTTCACCTATAAATTTAAACTCAATACAAATTTCAGCCATAACATTTAAATGAGCTTAGCACTTTCAATATGACAATCAAAAGTACTACTTACACCTCAATCACACTCTATATATAATAGGTAAATAAACCTGTAATACTATTTAAATAAGCTAATGGAAATACAAATTATTGTATATAGTTATGAGGTTTGTACATAGTTGAAATATCGCAAATATAATTGTTACTGTATAACCACAGTTTCTCAAGTTCTTTGTAAATAAAACAGGTTGTTACCCTGTTTAAAAATGTTTAAAAATGTTCCTTTGTAATGTATAACCACAGTTTCTTATGTTCTATGTAAAAACAGAATGTTTACCCTGTTTAAATTTGTTCCATTGTAAACCGCACCTGATCTTTCTGGAAGGTAGCGGTATATAAGCATTTGTTAAATAAATAAATAAATAAATAAAATAGTGTATCTGGACTTTCAGAAAGCCTTTGACAAGGTCCCTCATCAGAGACTTTTGGCAAAACTAAAGAGTCATGGGATAGGAGGCAGTGTACTACTGTGGATCAAGAACTGGTTAAAAGATAGAAAGCAGAGGGTTGGGCTAAATGGCCAATTTTCCCAATGGAGAAAGGTGAATAGTGGTGTACCCCAGGGATCTGTGCTGGGTCCGCTGCTTTTTGACATATTCATAAATGACCTGGAAAGTGGAATGAGTGAGGTTATCAAATTTGCAGATGACACAAAACTATTTAAAGTTGTTAAAACCCAAGAGGATTGTGGAAAATTGCAAGAGGATCTTGATAAATTAGAAGACTGGGCATCAAAATGGCAGATGAAATTTAATGTGGACAAATGCAAAGTTATGCACCTAGGGAAGAACAACCCAAACTATGGTTACATAATACAAGGTTCCACATTAGGAACCACCACCCAGGAAAAAGATTTAGGCGTCATTGTGGATAACATGTTAAAACCCTCGGCCCAGTGTGCAGCGGCAGCCAAGAGAGCAAATAGAATGCTAGGTATCATAAGGAAAGGAATGGAAAATAAAACAAAAGATATTATAATGCCTCTATATCGTTCCATGGTGAGACCGCACCTTGAATATTGTGTGCAATTCTGGTCGCTGTATCTTAAAAAGGATATAGAGTTTTTAGAAAAGGTTCAGAGAAGAGCCACCAAAATGGTAAAGGGGATGGAAGGATACTCCTATGAAGAAAGGCTAAAAAGGTTAGGGCTCTTTAACCTGGAAAAGAGAAGGCTGAGGGGAGATATGATAGAAGTCTATAAATTAATGAATGGAGCGGAGCGGGTAAATGTAGATCGATTGTTTACATTATCACAATATAGAAAGACTAGGGGACATGCAATGAAGCTACAGGGTAAACTATTTAAGACTAATAAAAGAAAATATTTTTTCACTCAACGTGTAATCAAACTCTGGAATTTGTTACCGGAGGATGTAGTAAAGGCTGTTAGTGTAGCTGGGTTTAAAAAAGGTTTGGACAAGTTCCTGGAGGAAAGGTCCATAAACCATTATTAAGAAGGGACCCAGGATATCAATGCTTGACCCAGTACAAGCATTGCGGAACCTGTGTCTTTTGTGGAAACTGCTAGGTACGTATGACCTAGATTGGCCACTGTTGGAAACAGGATACCCGGCTTGATGGACCTTGGTCTGACCCAGTATGGCATATCTTATGTTCTTATGTTCATTTCCTGATCCACAATGGTTCACTGCCTCCCAGTTGGTGAGGGGTCTTACATGTGTACTAGGTGCAGGGAACTCTTTGCTCTCAAAGAACAAGTCCGATCTCTGGAGGCTAGAGTAGCAGACTTGGAGTACATAAGGAAGACAGAGAGGTACATAGACAAGACTTACAGGATGTAGTACTGAAGTCCCACCTTCAGTCTGGCAGCATTCCTGTTGCCATGCAGGAGAGAGGTCACGTGACAGGAGAGTATCACCCAAGAATTGATCCTGTAGCTAGGACTTGTCCTCCAGGTGATGTAAAACCCTCTTGCACTGAGGAGGTTTCTCCAGGGCCATGTGCCCACGAGAGAACGGTTAGGACAGCCGTTATAGTTGGTGATTCGATCATTAGGCATGTAGATAGCTGGGTGGCTGGTGGACATGAAGTTCGCCTGGTAACATGACTGCCTGGTGCAAAGGTAGCAGACCTCACGCACCACCTAGAGAAGGTCTTAAATAGTGCTGTCTTGGTACATGTCGGTACCAGTGACATAGAAAAATGTGGTAAGGAGGTTCTGGAGGCCAAATTTAGGCTTTTAAGTAGGAAGTTGAAATCCAGAACTTCCACGGTAGCATTCTCCTAAATGCTTCCCGTTCCATGCGCAGGACCCAAAAGGCAGGCAGAGCTCCGGAGTCTCAAAGCGTGCATGAGATGATGGTGCAAGGAAGAAGGCTGTGGATTTATTAGGAACTGGGGAACATTTCTGGGGAAAGGAGGGGCTTTTCCAAAGGGATGGGCTCCACCTTAACCGGGATGGAACCAGGTTGCTGGCATTAACCTTAAAAAGGAGATAGAGCAGCTTTTAAGCTAGATAATAGGGGGAAGCTGACAGTCGGCCAAGAGTGCATGGTTCAGAACAATATATCCCTGAAGCATACTAGCAAAAGATTGAAATTAGGATGAGTGGAGGAGTGGCCTAGTGGTTGGGGCAAGTTACCTCAGGCCGGAAAGTCAGGGGTTCAAATCCCACTAGAGGACAGCAATCTTGGGCCGGAAGGACCAGGGTTTATAGTCTCACTGGTGCTCCTTGTGGTCTTGGGCAAGCCATTTAACCCTCCATTGCCCATGTTCCCTGTAAGTATTAGTGTATGTGTCTCATATCCCCTTGTGTTAAATGTATCCCCCAATTGTGTTGTGACCACTTTGATTGAAGGATAAGGTGGTATACAAAACTGTCTAAATAAATAAATATTAACAGAAGGTTCCACTAAAGATAAAAATAACCCAAATGTTCTTGAATACAGAGCAGACAGAGCTTAAAGACTCCAAATTACCACTGCATACCGATAACCAGATTACTGTCAATAAAATACAGCCTCTAAAATGCCTGTATACAAATCCTAGAAGTCTAAAAAATAAAATGGGAGAGTTAGAGCACCAAATGAGAAGTAAGATATGATTGGTATCTCAGAGACATGGTGGAAGGAGGACAAACAATGAGACACTGTGATACCTTGGTACAAACTATTTCATAATGATAGAGCAGATCAAATTGGTGGAGGGGTTGCACTCTATATTAGAGAGGGCATTGAATCAGAAAGGTTTAAAGTTTTACAGGAAACAAAATTCAATGTAGAATCTCTATGGATTGAAATTCCATGTAAAAAGGGGAAGGGGAAGGGAAAGGCGATGGCAGTGGGGGGTGTACTATTGACCACCTGGCCTGGATGATGAAATGCTCAAAGAAATCAGAAAGCTAACAAAAGTTACAGCACGATAATATAATCGGTGATTTCAATTACTCCGGTATCGACTGGGTCAGTGTCAATGCAGGACATGCTAAGGAGATAAAATTTCTAGATGAAATAAATGACTGCCTCTTGGAGCAGCTGGTTCATGAACCAACCAGAGGGGAAGCCATTTTGGACCTAGTCCTTAGTGGAACACAAGATCTGGTGCAAGAGATAAGGGTGTTGGAGCCACTTGGCAATAGTGATCATAGCATGATTGTGTTTGATTTAATAAATGGAGGAAGGACTGCAAGGAAATCCACAGCACTATCTTTTAACTTTCAAAAGGGAGACTATGGTAAAATGAGGAAAATAATTAATAAAAAATTAAAAGGAGCAATTGCAAAGGTTAAGATTTACATCAAGCCTGGGTTTTGTTTAAAAATACTGTCTTGGAAGCCCAGACCAGCTGTATTCTATGCTTTAAGAAAAGTGGAAGGAAGTCCAAAAAACTGCCAGCATGGTTTAAAGGTGAAGTCAGAAAAGCTGTTGTTGCCAAAAAAGCATCTTTCAGGAAATGGAAAGAGGAGACAAATGATGAAAACTGGCACATAAGCATTGGCATGTTAGACGCAAGGCATTGATAAAGCAGGCACAGAGAGAATTTGAGAAGAAGCTTGCAATAGAGGCAACAACATGTAATACAGACTTTTTCAAGTATATTCTTAGCAAAAAATATGTGAGTCACTTGGTGCATTATTAGATGATAGAGGGGTAAAAGCGGAACTAAGAGGGGGCAAGGCCGTAGCGGAGAGACTGAATGAATTCTTTGCTTTGGTATTTACTAAGGAAGATGTAGGGATGTTACCCATGACTGAAATGGTATTTGAAGGTGATGTCACAGAAGAATTGAAAGAAGTATTGATACAGCAGTAGGATGTATTACAACTATTTGATAAACTGAAGAGTAGCAAATCAGCTGGATCGGATGGTATGCATCCAAGGGTGTTCAAAGAAATGAAATATGAGATTGCACACCTACTATTAGTAACCTGTGAACTATCATTAAAATCATCTGTAATACCTGAAAACTGGAGGATGGCCAATGTTTAAAAAGGGTTCCAAGGGTGATCCGGGAAACTAATGATCGGTGAGCCTCATGTCAGTCCCGAGAAAAAGTGGTAGAAACCATTATAAAGAACAAAATTACTGAACATGTAGATAGTTATGGCCTAATGGGAGACAGCCAACCTGGCTTTAGCCAAGGAAGGTCTTGTCTTACTTACATTATCTGTTATGTTTTTTGAAGGTGTGAATAAGCAGGTAGACAAAGGTGAGTTGGTTGATATAGTGTATCTGGATTTTCAGAAAGCTTTTAACAAGGTCGCTCATCAGAGACTCTTCGCAATATTAAAAAGTCATGGGATATGAGGCAGTGTACTATTGTGGATCAGGAATTGGTTAAAAGATAGGAAGCAGAGGGTAGGGCTAGATGACCAATTTTCCCAGTGGAGAAAGGTAAATAATAGAGTACCCCAGGGATCTGTTCTGGGTCCTCTGCTTTTTAACATATTCATAAATGACCTGGAAATAGGAATAATGAGTGAGGTAATCAAATTTACAGATGACACAATATAAAGTTGTTAAACCCATGAGGATTATGAAAAATTGCAAGAGGACCTTGACAAATTCGAAGACTGGGCATCCAAATGGCATATGAAATTTAATGTGGACAAGTTCAAAGTTATGCACCTAGGAAATAACAACCCAAACTATGGCTACACGATGCAAGGTTCCACATTAGGAACCACCACCCAGGAAATAGATTTAGGCGTCATCGTGGATAACATGTTGAAACCCTCCAACCAGTGTGCAGTGGTGGCCAAGAAAACAAATAGAATGATAGGAATCATAAGGAAAGGAATGGAGAATAAAACAAAGGATATTATAATGTCTCTGTATCGTTCCATGGTGCGACCGCGCCTTGCATATTGTGTGCAATTCTGGTTGCCCTATCTTAAAAGGGATATAGAGTTATTAAAAAAGGTACAGAGAAGAGCCATCAAAATGGTAAAGGGGATGGAAGGATACCCCTATGAAGAGAGGCTAAAATGTTAGGGCTCTTCAACCTGGAAAAGATTCGGTAGATGGAAGATATGATAGAGGTCTATAAATTAATGAATGGAGTGGAACGGGTAAACGTAGATCGATTGCTTAATCCATGAAAATATAGAAAGACTAGGGGACATGCAATAAAGCTATTGTGTAACCTATTTAAGAGTAATAAGAGAAAATATTTTTTCACTCAATGTGTAATCAAACTCTGGAATTCGTTACCGGAGGATGTAGTAAAAGCTGCTTCCCTTGGGGCAAGGATTGTGGATCCTATGTCTTTTGGGGAAACTGCTAGGTACTTGTGATCTAGATTGGCCACTGTTGGAAACAGGATACTGGGCTTGATGGACCATGGTCTGACCCAGTATGGCATATCTTATGTTCTTATGTTCTCCTAGCCCATGACTTTTTAATTTTGCCAAGATTCTCTCATGAAGGAACTTGTCGAAGGCTTTCTGAAAATCCAGATATGCTACATCAACCGACTCGCGTTTATCTATCTGTTTATTCATACCTTCAAAAAACATAACAGGAGCAGTCGGTGGAGGCAAGATGGCGGCAGGACTCGGCGTCAGAGGAGCACCCTTACGGGAGGTTTAGTGTGGTGCTTGACTGCCGGTCCCTCACGCTCGTCTCATAATGGGGCAGAGGAAAAGAAAACAAGCCAACCTTCCCTTGGGTCTGCCGGTGTCTTCTGAAGGTGGTCAGCGCACGCTTCTCTCATGCGGCTTTGCTCCTTCGGGGCTTGGAGCGGCGTTTTTGGCGCTGTCGAACGTATCAGGAGTGTTTCTTTCTCCTGAACAGTGAGCCCCCCCCATTTCAACCCGGAAGCTTTTCGACACTGGATAGAGTGCTTCCCTTTGGTCTTCCTGATGGTGATTCAGTGCGGGGAAGTGAAGGGGGCTCAGTGCCGGTTGGTTCATCAGCTATCTCCGGACCTCTGCAGCTGTCGGTGAGGACTCCTGACAGGGCTGAGTCGACGTCAGCGGTGGAGCAACAGCATGTCAGGGCAGGAGGAGGCCAGGTGCTGGCTACTCAGGGGCTGGTAAAACCTGCTGTTATAACTTTGGAATCACTGTGGGAAGCTATAACTTCATTAACTTCCTCTCTTCGTATAGTTATAGGAACTGTAAAAGCTGATATACTCTCTGTTAAAGAAACTGTTTCTTCTCTTTCTACGTCTCAAGAGCAACAGGCTGGTGAAATCTCTCAACTTGCAGCAAGGATGGATCATTTGCAAGATCTCCAGGGGACTTTTATCAGGGACAAAGTGTTGATGTCTAGGAAAATAGAATATCTGGAGAATCAGACCCGGAGGAATCATCTCTGGCTGTTGAATTTTCCTAAGTCACCGGTTCTTTCTCCTATGGAATTGGTTAGGAAATACTTCTCTGAGGTGTTACGAATCTCACAGGGGAATATGCCTCCATTAACTAGGGCTCAATACCTGACCCTGGGGGGGGGGTCTTCTGGTTAAGAAGTCTGTTTAACTCGACACACTGTTTGGTGTGGGAGAGTTAACTGGTTTCCTAGAAAGCTCTTTGGATGTAATCACTGGGAGGACCACTATGCTTGTAACCTTGGCGTTAGAATCTGATAAGTCATTGGTGCTGCGTTCATATTTTAGGAATATCAAGGAGCAGTTTTTGGGCTCTCAGGTTCGCATTTTTCCAGATTTGTCTAGGGTTACACAGGCCAGGAGGAAGGAGTTCTTGTCTTATCGGGCTAGAACTCAATCCCTGGGTGCTACTTTTCAATTAAAATTTCTTTCTCATTGTTATGTTTCCTACTTGTTGCTGTTAAGTGCCGTCGAGTTGGAGTCGACTCATGGTGACCCTCTGGATAGCTATCCTAAATTGTGTTCATTCTTCAATCAGGCGGCTCATTGTTGACAGACTGGTACCCGTAGCTGCTGTTATTGCATCGATCCATCTCATTGCTGTCCTTCCTCTTTTGTGTTGACCTTCTATCTTGCCAAGCATGATGTCTTTCTCTAATGATCTTTCTCTTCGCATGATGTGTCCAAAGTATGAAAGTCAAAGTCTTGTCATCTGAGCTTCTAAAGAAAGCTTTCATTTGATCTCCTCTAGTACCGACTGGTTAGTTCTTCAGGCAGTTCATGGTATACATAGTATTCGCCACCAGCACCATAATTCAAAGGCATCAATTTTCTTCCTGTCTATCTTTTTCACTGTCCAGCTTTCACATCCACATGATGTTATTGAAAATACCATGGCCTGAACAAGTCAAATCTTTATATGGAGAGAGACATCTCTGCTCTTGAGAATCTTATCTAGGTCTTTCATAGCCATTCTGCCAAGAGCAATGCGTCGTCTGATTTCTTGACTGCTTGTTGCTTCTTTATTGATAGTTGATCCAAGTAGGTTAAAGTTGTTCACGATTTCAATTTCTTCTCCTTCAATGATGAACCTGTTGATTATGCCAGTTGTCATGATCTTTGTCTTCTTTACATTAAGGTGCAGGCCCATTTTGAGACTATGTTCTTTGATTGTGAGACGCAAATGTTTCAGATCATCTTCACTTTCAGCCAGTAATGTGGTCTCATCAGCATAGCGAAGGTTGTTGATGAGTCTTCCACCAGTCTTCACACCTCTGTTGTCTTCATACAATCATGCTTCTCTGATGATTTGTTCTGCATATAAATTAAACAGGTAGGGGGAAAGTATGCACCCTTGTCTTACACCTTTGCTTATTTTAAACCATTCTCTTTCTCCTTGTTCCGTTCGAACTGTTGCTTCTTGTTCAATTTACAGATTGTGCAAGAGTACGATCAGGTGTTCTGCTATACCCATGCTTCTTAATGTGGCCCAGAGTTTCTCATGGTTTACACAGTCAAAAGCTTTGCTATAGTTGATAAAGCACAAATAGATATCCTTTTGGTATTCTTTAGTCTTTTCAAGGATCCATCTCACATCCGCAATGATGTTGGATCACCTTTCTTTAGTATTGGTATAAACACAGATCTTTTCCAGTCAGTTGGCCATGATGTTGTCTTCCATATTTCTTGGCAGAGCCTTGTAAATATGGTAACAGCTGCATCAGATTGCTGTAATACTTCTATGGGAATGTTATCAATGCCCGGTGCTTTGTTCTTTGATAAGGCTTTCAATGCTGCTTCAACTTCTTCTTTCATCACCAATGGTTCCCGATCATAAGGTACAGGTTGAAACGGCTGTTGGTCCACTTGATCTTTATCATATAAAAACTCTGTATATTCCTTCCATCTTTTCTTGATCTTCTCAGCATCATTCAACATAGAAACTTGAGCATCTTGTAACATTCCAATTCGAGGCTGGAACTTTTTCTTTAACTCTCGTAGCTTTAGGAAAGCCGATCTTGTTCTTCCTCTAATAGTTTCTGCTTCTATTTCCTTGCATGCGTCATTGTAGTACTTTTCCTTGTCCTTTCTTGTTGGAAATCTGTGTTGAGTTCTGTGATTGTCTTTCTTTCTCCTCTGGCTTTAGCTTCTCTGCGTTTCTGGGCAATTTTCAGAGTTTCTTCCGTCATCCATTTTGGCTGTTTTTTCTTTTTCACCTTTTGTAGAGACTTCTCGCTTTCTTCCAACACAACCTTCTTGATGTCATTCCATAACTCTTCTGGAGCTCTGTCATTTGTATCTAAAGCAGAAAATCGATTTTGCAGGCAGTCTTTAAATTCCAGTGGTATATTCTCAAGGTCATATTTTGCTGCATTCATGAGTGGTTTGCTCTTTTTCAACTTTAGCTTGAGTTTGCATACTAGTAGTTGATGATCTGTACCACAGTCAGCTCCATGTTTTGTCTTTGTTGATGTTATAGAGCTTTTCCATCATTGACTTCCACAGATGTAGTCAATTTGATTTTTATACAATCCATTGGGTGAAGTCCATGTGTACAGTCGCCGCTTGTGTTGCTGGAAGAAGGTATGTGAGATGAATAGATCGTTGTTCTTGCAGAATTCTATCAGTCTTTCTCCAGCTTCATTTCTGTTGACAAGTCCATATTTTCCAACTACCTTGTCTTCTTCTTTGTTGCCAACTTTTTCATTGTTTCCTACTTAGGTAATCATTTTCTGTTCTTTGAACCCAAACAGTTCTTGGAATTTCTTACTGCTAGGAAAGGTATAGCTATTGAAGTTTCTTTAGTTTCTCATTCGGCTGACGTGTAAGTCTCTGCCTGTTATGTTATAGTGTAGTATTTCTTTGGGTAATGTTTTCCTGGTGCCTCCTCCTTTAAATATTGTGGTCTAACTGTAGATGCATCATTATCTTGTATAATTTCTTGTGATGTAGTTGATTAATGCATCTCTCTTTACATTCATGGAATTCTTTTAATGTTGTTATGAAAAATTCAATAAAATATTAAAATAATAAAAAAACATAACAGATTAGTAAGACAACAATAGAGCAAGAGAGAGTACTCTGTACTTAATTAAGAACATCTGCAAAATGGCCAAGATACACATGCAAGTGCTGACATTTACACACATTCGTTGTGAAAGGTCAGCACTTACACATGTAAGTTGCTGGATCCCCCCTTCCCTGTTGATGTTTCCCATGTGTATATTTTTGAAATGGTTCCTCTTGCCACACATGAATAGTGTATTTTAGAGACCGCTCCATGTTTAGCAGAGCTGTTCCTAAAATAGTGTCAGAGTTGAGCACTCCCTGACCTTGACATCACAGTGCTGATCTCTCTAAAATGTGACTTTAAATGTATACCAAACTTTTTGGATCATTAGGAAATAGTTCAAGGAAAAGCTGTTCCAAATCTGGTGTCTCCTTTTTTTCAATAATTTGTAAATGTAGAATTAACCTTGTACTTATCTGCATTAGTATCATTAGAGTTTAAACCCCATTTTAATCTGAAATCTGCTCTCTTCTCCTTGCCAGCCTATTCCTGGACCAGTACAGAGCTTGTCTTGTTGATGCAATAAAGAGATTACTCCAGCCCAGTGTAAGTACGCTTCTATTTTCTCTTGAACACTGACTTCAGAATAATTAGTCTGTGCACAGTGATTGAGAGAGTAATGGAATGGCAGGATTAATGTCATGTAATACTTTAATACTTATTATGTCCAACTTCAATTGAGTCTTCTAATCTATCAGATTCTTTCCTAATCATAAACTAGAAAACTTCTTATACTTGGTCTTCTGATAAGGAACACAGTGGGTAGTAAAATAAATGAAACTGCTTCAAAGATAGGATGCGATTATTTTTTATCAAGGGTTTCTTGAGTATTTTCCTTTGATAGCTGTGTCTCCATATTAAAGCAAAACTAAGATATTGGAAGTTTTATGGTAGCTTCTGTCTTTTGTAATCCCTTCAGTCGTAACCTTTCTCATCCCTTGTGTTTGTAGTGCAAGAACATTCTTTTTTTTTTTCATTTCTGTTTACATTAAATGAATAAAACACTCTGATATAATCTGCAGCTTAAAACATGTTTGCTTCATGAAATAGCCTCTCTGTTTACTTATTATAAATGTTGGAAGGCACTGAATCAATGGCACTGCATGATGTAGACATTTTAAATCACTTTGCCCATTTATTCCGTAAATAAATCATACAGTATATACTGAACTTTATTCATGTGGGCTCTTATACTAAGCTAGGAGGGCAGTAGAATCAGAAAGCATTATATGTGACTAACAATGAACAACGGGGTATTAGTACATTAAATTGTTGCAACCGAGGGCACTGTATGGCACGGAGCAAGGCAACGTTCTATCATCACCGGGAAAATATGAGACATTGGCTTAAAACACACCCTGGAGTTTGCTAATGCATTTATAAAATGTTCTAAACACTAAAGCTAGTGAGGCCAACTCATCAAAATCTTCCTCAGAAATAAAAGAATAATCTTAAGTTTATTAGCTCCTTTTTTATTTATTAAAATCTCTGGGCCTCTGTAAACTAACTGCAATAGGATTTTCCAGCATTTCCCTCATACTTTGCCAAATTTTAATTCTTGGGTTCAGTGGAAACATGGTAGTTAGTCAAGCACATGTGAACAGAAGTGCAACTGGACTTCTGTGCTTAGTTAAAATTATATAATTTGGAATAATGTTGGGATGACTATTTTCAAGGCAAATTAATGTGCTATATAGTCACAGGCAGATTAATGTAACTATGCAATTGCATTTAAGACTTTGTACTTTCATAGGCCTTCTGCTATAAACTTCCGCTTCGTTCTACAAGCCCTTATAACTCCACACTTTGATTATTACAATAGCATTCTCTACGGATTACCCAGAAAAACCACCCAGCAACTCCAGATGGCACAAGACCTGGCTGCTCGTATAATCCACAAGGCTCATTACTCCAACCACATCACTCCACTTCTACATAACCTTCACTGGTTACCTGTTGCAGTTAGAATCAAATATAAATATTTAATGATAGTATTCAAACTATACAACAAGATTGCCCCCTCCTACCTCTCCTCCCTCCTTACCCACCCTGACATTACTAGAACGAGAAGAACCTGCCCCCAAAATACTCTCACAATACCTGCACACATCTGCAACACGACTAAAGCTACCAGCTCTAGGGCCTTCATTTATGTTGTTCCTACTCTATGGAATGCTCTCCCAGATAACTTAAGGATTATAAAAGACCTTCAGTCTTTTCGAAAGGAATCAAAACACACCTGTTCATCCAATACTATGACCCCAGTAACATTAACCAGTCCTCACAATCACCCTAACCCCACCTCTATCAAATATGGACATACTTCCTATTCCAACATATCAATAAAGTTTATGTACAGGTTCATCATGCTTGGTATATAGTCACAGAAAAATCACCTGTTCATCCCATTGTAAATATGTTATATATTGTTCAATGTAAACTTGTCTGTTATATTTACTGTGCACTGTAAATAAGTTCTACCGAAGTTATAATGTAAACCAAATATTTATTCATTGTAAACCGCCACTGATCTCGGAAAGTGATGGTACATAAAAGTTAAATAAATAAATAAATAAACATTTTTCCTTAGTGACACATTTAACATCTGGTAAGCAGCAATACAAAATCTTGATTACTTAGGAATCTTTCCTACTGCTAATTAGGTGTTGCAATAAGGAATGTGGAAGAAAGTGGTAGAAATTATGTAATACAGGTTCTTTCTGTCTTTATTTTATTGCATCACATTAGGGACTATGCACTTAAGTATTTCACAGGTATGTTGACCATGCAAGCTAAAAAACACGTAGGATGAGCCTACTATGGGGCAAAAGGTAAACTCTTTGGGCTGAATAGAACTTGCTGTACCTACATAAACAAAATGAGTAATTATCATGGTATTTACTAATTCCATATAATCAGGAACTAAATTTAGCATGGCCTTTTACAACTTCAGATTCAGCTCCTGCTCCAGAACTTTAGTTAATGACTAGTACACCAACCCTGCATGGCAGAAATGATATGATAATAGTTAACTAATGGAAAGGAGACAATGTCATGGCCCACTTCCTTTGAAGAGAACATCTTCCTGCTATGTTTTTTTTTTTACAAAAGTGCACACAACTTGTGATCCCCCAACAGAAGGACTTACTCCAGTCCTCTGCAAAGGAGAGGATAGTTTTCTGGATAGTTCAGTCTCATGACCGAAGTGGTATTTAAAAGTGCAGAATTGAAGGAAATATCGATACATCGGGAAGATGTATTACAACTATTAGATAAACTGAAGAGTAGCAAATCACCTGGGCCAGATGGTATACATCCAAGGGTGTTGAAAGAACTGAAATATGAGATTGCAGAACTGCTATTAGTAATCTGTGAATTTTCATTAAAATCATCTGTAGTACCTGAAAACTGGAGGATCGCCAATGTAACGCCAATTTTTAAAGAGGGTTCCAGGGGTGATCCGGGAAACTACAGACAGGTGAGCCTGACGTCAGTACTGGGAAAAATGGTAGAAACCATCATAAAGAACAAAATTACTCAGCATGTAGATAGTCATAGCCTAATGGGAGACAGCCAACATGGCTTTAGACAAGGAAGATCTTGTCTTACTAATCTGTTATGTTTTTTGAAGGTGTGAATAAACAGGTGGACAAAGGTGAGTCAGTTGATATAGTGTATCTGGACTTTCAGAAAGCCTTTGACAAGGTCCCTCATCAGAGACTTTTGGCAAAGCTAAAGAGTCATGGGATAGGAGGCAGTGTACTATTGTGGATCAGGAACTGGTTAAAAGATTGAAAGCAGAGGGTAGGGCTAAATGGCCAATTTTCCCAATGGAGAAAGGTGAATAGTGGTGTACCCCAGGGATCTGTGCTGGGTCCGCTGATTTTTTGACATATTCTTAAATGACCTGGAAAAGGGAATAATGAGTGAGGTTATCAAACTTGCAAATGACACAAAACTGTTTAAAGTTGTTAAAACCCAAGAGGATTGTGGAAAATTGCAAGAGGATCTTGATAAATTGGAAGACTGGGCATCAAAATGGCAGATGAAATTTAATGTGGACAAGTGCAGTTATGCATCTATGGTTACACGATGCAAGGTTCCACATTAGGAACCACCACCCAGGAAAAATATTTAGGCGTCATTGTGGATAACATGTTAAAACCATCAGCCCAGTGTGCAACGGTGGCCAAGAGAGCAAATAGAATGCTAGGTATCATAAGGAAAGGAATGGAAAATAAAACAAAAGATATTATAATGCCTCTATATCGTTCCATGGTGAGACCACACCTTGAATATTGTGTGCAATTCTGGTTGCCGTATCTTAAAAAGGATATAGCATTATTAGAAAAGGTTCAGAGAAGAGCCACCAAAATGGTAAAGGGAATGGAAGGATACTCCTATGAAGAAAGGCTAAAACGATTAGGGCTCTTTAGTCTGGAACAGAGACGGCTAAGGGGAGATATGATAGAAGTCTATAAATTAATGAACGGAGTGGAACGGGTAAACGTAGATCGATTGTTTACGTTAGCAGAATATAGAAAGACTAGGGGACATGTAATGAAGCTACAGGGTAAACTATTTAAGACTAATAAAAGAAAATATTTTTTCACTCAACGTGTAATCAAACTCTGGAATTTGTTACCGGAGGATGTAGTAAAGGCTGTTAGTGTAGCTGGGTTTAAAAAAGGTTTGGACAAGTTTCTGTAGGAAAGGTCCATAAACCATTATTAAGAAGGGACCCAGGATATCAATGCTTGACCCAGTACAAGCATTGTGGAACTTGTGTCTTTTGGGGAAACTGCTAGGTACGTATGACCTAGATTGGCCACTGTTGGAAACAGGATACTGGGCTTGATGGACCTTGGTCTGACCCAGTATGGCATATCTGATGTTCTTATGTTCTCTAAACTGTGTTCAGTCTTCAGTGGGTGGCTAATTGTTGATAGTGTGGCATTTATTGCTGGCCTTCCTCTTTTGTGTCAACCTTCAGCTCTGCCAAGCATGATGTCTTTTTCTAATGATCTCTCTCTTCGCATGATGTGCCCAAAGTATGAAAGTCAAAGTCTTGTCATTTGAGCTTCTTTAGAAAGATTAGGTTTGAGCAGTTCATGGTGCACACAGTATTTTTCTCCATCCCCTGCAATGTACAGTAGTGTTTACAAAATTTTCATTGGACAAGATGTGCTACTTTATTGTGTCTGTCTCTATAGAAATTTTCTGCCTTCAGAATTTCGCATCTAGCTATGAGATGACTAACCTTTTCCAGCTCTTTCTTGGAGAAACTGTATGTTTGTTGTGCCAGTTTTTTATGTTCTTGCTGTATACCATCTCATCCGTAATCCACTGTCCAGGGGTGCAACTATCAGTCTCTGATCCTTAGGTTTCACTTTACCTCTCCTTAACCATTTGTGTGTCCAGCTTTGATCGACAAATGGTTTCTGGAGTGACACTGTATTTCCCACTATATTTATGCATTTGTCACTTGTTTTTCCTTGTTTGCTGATCTAATTCTTTAAAGAGATTATTCTCTCCTTTTGCAAATCCTATTACTTCATTTTCTTTGTGAACCAATGGATTTTTACTCATTCATTTTGCTCATTAGAATACTTGTCCAAGTTTAATGATGAAGATAGACTTTGAACATTTACTTTCATACTTAAGCACTTTTTGTGCATTTGGGTCTGTTGATTCTGTTAAGTAGGTCTGGAAGCTTATGACGGTAGCTCTATGGAGATAATTCTATAAAGTCATTTATGTGTATAAATGGAACATATGTGTAGTATAATGCCTTTCTTATAAAATCCCAACTAACATAAAGGTATGCAATTTGGCATTATGGTGCATACTTTGCCAGTTGGCATGCATAGGGACAGAGTTTGGGTCAAGAGTGGGCAGAATGTACAAGTATATGCATAGAGTATGAAATACAATTTATGATTACTTAAAAATTAAAAGTCTGAACCAGCTCCAGGCCACTTAAGCTAGTATTCTAAAAAGATAAGTAGGCACCTACTTGTCTATATAAAATTGCCTTAATATAGGTGCCTAAAAACATACTTAAACTAGGTGCCCCTTATAGCATTACTCTCCAGATGCATAATCTGTTTCTGTGAGGCCCATTCCTCCTTCGACTCTAGGAATGGGTACCGTCTCTCATCATACACTGATTCTTAGAAGTAACCTTGTGTGCTTAGAGATATTTAAGAGACAAGTCTACAGTTATAAAGCTGTATAAGAATATGGGGAATGCAAGCTAATTGATAGCTTGTATCATCTTCTGTGATGTTAAAGTACTTTTCAGTATCAATTTTAATCATGTAATATTAACATAGATCATAAGATATGCCATACTTGGTCCGACCAAGTGTCCATGAAGCCCAGTATCCTGTTTCCAACAGTGGCTAATCCAGGTCACAAGTACCTGTCAGGTTCCCAAAAGGTATACAGATTCCATTTAGCTTGTCCTATGGATAAACAGTGGATTTCTCTGGTCCTCTTTAATAATGGTTTATGGACTGTTCCTCCAGGAACTTGTCCAAATCTCTTTTAAATCCAGCTACACTAACAGCTTTCACTACATACTCTGGAAATGAATTCCAGAGAGTTAGATTGCACACAATCACCACAATGCACAATAACCATAGACAACCGCACCTCTGCACCTGGTACTCCAAAGAACTTTGAATCGCTAAACACACTCTTAGATGACTGGAGAGAAAATGGAGGGAATCAAAATCCACCCACGACCTCAAAGGAGTGAGCGAACTGCAACATTACCAGACTCTGGTGTGATAGTCCTTTTTCTTGTTGGTTACTAATCACATCTCAAAATCACTAAACCAACCTAGAGAACTATTTCAAATAGTGAAATCTTTGATAACAGCTCTGACCCAAAATAACACAGACTTCATGCTCTCACCACAAACTATGGCCAACCACCTCTATGCCCAAGTCTCTCTGAGAAACTACACTTCAGCCCCAGACACCAAATACCATGCCTCTGACCCCAACACCACCACCTGGAATTCTTTTGCTCCTCTATCCCCAGAACACTTGGAAAACATCATCACCAACTTAAACACTATAACCTCCCCACTTGATCCATGTCCCGTCAGCCTAATCAAGATATCCTGCACTGATACACAAAATCACACACCACTCCTTCACTCATGGATACATGCCTGCTGACCTCAAGAATGGCTCAATCCACCCTGTAAGAAAAGCCACTGGCCTTGACCCTAAACTGCCCTCCTCGTACAGGCCTATCACCAATTTAGCATTCCTCGCAAAAATCATTGAAAATCCATCCTACTCCAACAGCAAGCTCACATCGACACAAATGCCCTACTTAATCTGCAACAGTTTGGATTTAGACCTAACCATGGAGTGAAACATTGCTAACTGCCCTTCTAAACAATCTTATCAAAGGCATAGAGACAGTGCACCAAAGCTTTATAATGCTCTTTCTTGACATCAATGCTGCCTTTGACGCAGTACCACACCTTGCACTCCTTCAGCACCTGCAATCACTGGGCCTAACTGGCACAACTCTAAAATGGTTTGAATCTTACCTCACGGACCGTAAACAGCATGTCAACATAGCAGGAAATCACTCAGCCCCTTACACGCAACAGCAAGGAGTTCCTCAAGGCCGTGCACACTCTGCACTCCTTTTCAACATCTTCCTCCTGCCCATCTGTAATATCATTCAATCCTACAAAATGCTCTACCATATTTATGCAGATAATGTCAGGTTCTACGTACCAATCTCCACCACCAAACCGATATACAGCTCCCTCTCAAAATATTTCACCGCTGTCACCCAATGGTTGTCAGATCACAACCTCATCATGAGCCATAACAAGACAGAGGCCCTCTTCATCTCCAGAAACACGAACTTCACCCCATCACCCACCATAACAATTGCTGGAACCCAGTTGAAAGTTCAACCCCAAGTGCAATACTTAGGTGTTGGTTTAGGGTTATACCTATCTTTCCTCCCACACATCAACATCACCACGAGAGCCATATACCAAAAAATAGGACTGATACAACATCTCAGAAAACTACTGGACCGCCAAAGCTACCGCACCACCTTCCAAGCATGGATCACACCTCATATGGACTACTGCAACATCATTGTACATGGTCTCCAAAACTATGCGCTCTATCCATTGCAACTAGCCCAGATCACCGCCGCCCACATCCTTTCAAACTCACTCGACCCAACATGTTATTCCTATGCTTCACCAACTATACTGGCTCCTGATTAAATCAAGAAAAAATACAAAGCTATCAAGAAAAAATTCAAAGCTTCCCATGGACTCTCTTCACCTTACCTCCACTCCCTTCTGTGCCAATCCTTCACCAATGGATCAAGGAGAACACTGCACCAAAATACCTTATACATTCCCTCTACAAATGCCACCACCAAACAGTCCAGCTCCAACAGGGCCTTCTTCCTTTATGCTCAAATCATATGGAACTCTTTACCCCCCCCCCCACCACCCCCAACCTCCGTGCAACAGCCGACCTCATGGACTTCAAAAGGAAAGTAAAAACCTAACTTTTCCGTGACCACTTCAAGGACACTGACTGACCCCCCCCTTCCCCATTCCCTCCCCCAAACTCCCCCTTCCCCCCTTCCTCACCCTGTACTACACATTCATTTATTTAACAGGTTTTTTTGCCTGTTATGATGTCTATGCCTGTGTATGATACTCAAAGATGTAAATATGTTCTCGGCAGTACCAACCCTGCCCAAGTTAACTATTGTTCTACTGTACCTGCACTCTACTCTCAAATGCTGTGTTTAATGTACCTGCCTCATGTGTTTTTTGTAAACTGCCTAGATTTTGCAAGTAGGCAGTATAAAAACCACTTAAACAAATAAAAATAAAATATATAAATTGAGTGAAAAATATTTCCAGTTAGTCCTAAATGTGCTACATTATAGTTTCATTGCATGTCCCCTGGTCTTTCTACTTTTTGAAGCAGTAAACATCTGATCTATTTTTACTTTTTCCACTCCATTCATTATTTTATAGACCCCTATCATATCTCCCCTCCAGGGCCGTACCGAGTCAGAATCGCGTCCTGTGCGACTTGCACATTGGGCTTGTACCCACCCTCCTCCCCATACCTCTGTCAAGCCGCTGCCTTCTCTTGCCCTGCTGCTACCGCCCTCTGTTTTCTCCAAGGTGGCAGCAGCAGGGCAAGAGCAGGCAGAGACTGGACATAGGTATGGGCGGGGGGAGCCCGATGTGCAAGTTGCCAGCAGCAGATCTGATCCTTCCCTGTTCTGACTTTGCGTCACAGGAGGGGGGACCAAACCTGCAGAAAGACCCAAAAAAGCTTAGGGGGTGCATTTTGGCTACCTGCTGTAGCCCTGACGCCATTGAGAGAACAAAACGTGATGGCGGCAGGGCAACAGTAGGCAGCCGAAATGCACCCCCTAAACCTTTGCGCCCTGTGTGATCACACCGCTTACACAGGGCTAGGTATGGTACAGCTCTCCTCAACTGTCTCTTTTCCAGCTTGAAGAGCCCTAATCTTTTAAGCTTTTCCTCACAGGAGTATCCTTCCATTCCCTTTACCATTTTGGTGGCTCTTCTCTGTACCTTTTCTAGTTCTGCTATATCTCTTTTAAGATACGGCGACCAGAATTGCACACAATATTCAAGGTGCAGTATTGCACCATGGCACAATACAGAGGCATTATAATATCCTTGGTTTTATTCTCCATTCCTTTCCTTCTGATTCCTAGCATTCTATTTTCTTTCTTGGCGGTGGCTGCACACTGGGCAGAAGGTTTCAATGTATTATCCATGATGATGCCCAGATCCTTTTCCTGGGTGGTGGTTCCTAATGTGGAACCTTGCATCGTGTAACTGTTGCTCTTCCCTAAGTGCATAACTTTGCCCTTGTCCACATTAAATTTCATGTGCCATTTGGATGCCCAGTCTCCCAGTTTTTCAAAGTCTTCTTGCATTTTTTTACAATCCTCTTGTGTTTAACAACTTTGAATAATTTGGTGTCATCTGCGAATTTGATCACCTTACTCGTTATTCCCATTTCCAGGTCATTTAAGTTTACAAATAAAGATAAAGATTTATAAATATGTTAAAAAGCAGCAGAGCAACACAGATTCCTGGGGAACGCTACCATTCACTTTTCTGCACTGAGAAAATTGGCCATTTTGCCCTACTGTCTGTTTTCTATCTTTTAACCAATTCCTGATCCACAGTAGTACATTGCTTCCTGACCCATGACGTTTAAATTTCCCCAAGAGTCTTTCATAAGGGACTTTGTCAGAGGTTTCTGAAAATATGGATACACTGTATCAAGCAGCTCATCTTTATCTACCTGTTTATTCACATCTTCAGAAAAATATAGCAGATTAGTTAGACATGGCTTTTGACTATCTATATGCTCAGTAATTTTGTTCTTTATAGTAGTTTCTACCATTTTGCCTGTCACTGATTTCAGGTTCACCAGTCTGTGATTTCCCGAATCACCCCTGGAACTCTTCTTAAAAACTGGCATGACATTGTCTACTCTCTGATCTTTGGGTACTACTGATTATTATTATTTTTTAAATTTGTAAATATTTATTGATCAAACAACCATCATTACAAGTCAGAGACACTGTAACCAGTATACATCTTCAATTTTCAATGTTTGTCCCCACCATATTCTTTCCACCCATCCCAACCCCTCTCTCCAATATCAGGTTTAATGATTTTCTCTGGACTGCCTCTAGTTTACATACACAGACCATTTTGCATGGAAATGTGCCTCTCGGGTCCTTGCCTGTCATGGCAGCTTTCATACTGAATATCCACTCCAAACATTCAGTCACTTCTTTTATTTCTAGTGCCAACTGATCTCGCCATTGCTTAGCTAGTGCCATATGAGCTGTGACCACACACATTCAGGTTGACTCCTGAGCTCCTCTTACCACCCCCTGCAAAGGCATATTCAATAGGCATGTTGACAGTGAGAGCAACAAATTCCCCCTTCCCATACTATCCACAAAGTCCTTCATTGCTCTCCAAAATGTTTCCACTACTGGGCATTTCCACCACATATGAAGAAAATCTCCTTCTTTTCCACAACCCCTCCAACACAGCCCATTGTTTACCAACCCCATTTTGTGTTACCTAGTTGGGTCCCAATACATGCGATACAGGGGTTTATACTCATGCTCAGTGGTGGAGGCTGCTGATGATAAGCGCCTTCTAGTCACAAAGATTTCCCTCCATTACTGCTCCTCTGATACCATTCCCAGATCCTTTTCCCATTTCTTACAATGCTATGGGATTCCCACATTCTGGTGAACTTGCAAGGTGTATAAGGCAGAGACCAACCCTTTTGCCCCCTCCTAGCATTACCAAATCTTCTCAAATTCACGCCACCTCCCTGTGGGGCCCTCAGTAGTCTGCCTGGACTGCACATAATGATGGACCTGGTGGTGGTAGAATTCCTGCTCCTTGGACAGCTAAAACCAATCTTTTAGAGTCGCAAAGCTCACCCTGGCACCCATACCATCAAAAAAGTGAGCAAGCTTATCTAGGCCTTTCTTGTTCCATTCTCTGTACACACTATGCACCCAATATTCATCTAGGTAACACATAGCCATCTGTGCCAACCCTTAACCTTGGATATTCAATGCCAGGTCATATGCAGCCCTTGCATTGAATATCTGGGTTTTCCACACATGCCCCAAATTTGCAGAGGCTAACTGCGTAGCATTTATTTATTTATTTATTTAGACAGTTTTGTATACTGCCTTATCCTTCAATCAAAGCGGTCACAACACAATTGGGGGATACATTTAACACGAGGGGATATGAGACACATACACTAATACTTACAGGGAACATGGGCTATGGAGGGTTAAGTGGCTTGCTCAAGACCACAAGGAGCATCTGTGGGACTAGAAACCCCAGTCCTTCTGGCCCAAGGTTGCTGTCCTCTAGTGGGATTTGAACCCCTGACCTTCTGGCCTGAAGTACCTTGCCCCAACCACTAGGCTACTCCTCCCCCCTCCATGATATTGCATGCTGCCTGGTTAGCTTCTGCGGCGAAAAGGCACGTTTTTGCTTTGCCTATCTATTAGCTGCATGTCACTAACCAGGCAGCATGCAATATCACTGTTGCCTAGTTATTGACTGTCACCGCCTCTGCTCCTCCCCAAAATGCCCACAACACATCCCGATACTAAGCGGTTAGCATCGATCTGCAACCTATTAAGAAAATTGAACATGCACTTTCACCTGTATGCAGACGATATCATGTTCTACATGCCATTTAATACCTGCAACCCGGACTTCATTATCATATCGGAAGTTTTCTGTGCTGTTACAAATCTCCTTCTTGACCTCAGTCTTGCAGTGAACAAGGACAAATCAGAGGTTCTCCTGATATTCAGAGACATAAATTTTAAACCACCAGACAAACTCACTTTACATAAGACAGAAATAGCCATTAAAAAGGAAATCAAATACCTCGGTATTCCAATCGACAGCAATCTCAACATGATCTCACACATAAAGAATGCAGCCAGCATAGCATACTGGAAACTGAGACTCCTTAAACCTCTACACCCTATCCTACAAGACAATGACTACATAGCAGTTTTTCAAGCTACAGTATCATCATACCCCATATTGATCACGGAAACATCCTCTATCAAGGCTTGACAAAACAGGAGTTGTATCCACTCCAGTTAGTTCAAAACACTGCTACCAAAATACTAACAGGAAAATCAAAACAACAACACATTTACACCTATACTCAAAAGTCTACACTGGCTCCCAGTTGCTCAATGGATCAAACATAAATCCATAACTACCACTTACAAAATCCTTAACAACCTCTTCGCCAGCATCTCTCTCTGCTCTCTCTGGCCTTCCTGATTTGCAAAGTGGCACAAATAAGTAGTTTTCTGATGTGTGGCCATTCTGGCGGTACACTCAATGTTGTTGCTGCTCATCAGCACCTTCTAGGTGGCGTTTTACCACTGCTGGGGGGTGGATTATCGCTGAATTGTGGGAATATCATCCGAGCTCTACATTCAGGCGACCATCTGATGAGCTGTTGTCACTTCCTCCACTACTGATGATTTTAATGATAGTCCACAGATTACTAAAAGTAGGCTGCAATCTCATATTTCAGTTCTTTCAACACCTTGGGATGTACTGTATGTCATCCAGTCCAGGTGATTTGCTGCTCTATAGTTTATCAATTAGCTATATTACTTCAGGATGTATCGAGATTTGTTTCGATTCCTCTGATACATCACCTTGAAATATCATTTCTGGCATGGGTAAGTTTCCTATATTTTTACTGATCTTTTCTTTCTGTAATTCATTCTGCATTGTTGGTTAGTTTATGATATGAGACATCTTGGATCCAATATTCTGAACCTTTAGCCGGATGGTCACCGTGATATTCAGCAGTACTATCTGGATAGTTCCACTGAATACCTCTACAGACCAATCCTTCATTATCCAGTTAGTGCAGAGGTGGTCTATGTGCAGAGCAAGGGCAGTACCACTGCTGTCTGGATAAGTGCCGCTTTGTCTGGGTAGCTGTGATTTTCAGTTGGCACTTAGCCAGATAACTTGGCCACATGCAGAGCAGGCTTAAGCTGCTATCCAGATAAGTACCAACTGGAAAACGTCTCTTAGCTAGATAAATCAGCACTTATCCAAATAGCGTTGCTTGGCCAGATATTCAGCAGCAGTCACTATCCAGATACTGTTGCTGAATATCTGGATAATAGGGGCAGCTGTGGTCCCTGAATAACCTGTTGAATATTAGGCTTTTTGAAAATTGGCTTCCTTATCTTTAAATGGGAGGATCTGAAGCCCATGATCATTTTGTTTCATAAGCATATGGAAGCTGTTAGCAAGTGTGTTTAACATGAATTCTAAATTTTATTTTATTGACTAAGAATTGGGAAATTGATCAGTTGTCATGGTTTCAATGCATAATACGACTTATCTTTTTGGAGTTTTCTGTCAGCTTTTTACCCAGAGGTACACAAGTATGCACCAGAAAGTGAGATCTGCTTTTCAAGCTTGAAAAGACCCCACCGTACTCCATATCCTCCAGGAAAAAGCAGGAATTAGTCTTCACATATGGGTGATGTTGGCGCCGACGGAGCCCACGCGGAGCAAATCCCCGCTTTCAAAGAAAGCCTTTGGGATTGCCACAATGCATGCGTGGTTCCCTTCCTGCCCAAGGGTGCCATATTGCTCAGTCTCCTTTTTTCCGCTACCAGACGTCGTCTGTTCTTGTCCGGAAAAAAGTTGATTTCTCGAGTGTTTCACTCATCTTCAGTCTTGCGCCGGTACCTTTCCTGCCCCGACCTCAGTGCCTCTGTATCAGGTCGATTCCTTTTTGCTTAAGTTTTATTTTTCTTTTGGGTGTCTTCGCGCCCTTTTTTCTTTGCTGGCAGCCCGAAGGGTCTTGGACCTTGCTGGGGTTCTTTTTCCCCCCATGGCTACCAGTGGGTTCAAAAAGTGTTATCGGTGTGGTAAGATTATGTCCCTAACCGACACACATGACTGCTGCCTTCGGTGCCTTGGTCCGGACCATGACCTGGCGATCTATGGCCTATGTAATAAAATGGCTTCCAAGGCCTTGAGGAGCCGCCAGCAGCAGCATGATAAAATGTTTCCCAACTCCCCTATGCCTCCGAGAGCCAAGACCTTGTCTGAGGCCTCGACGCCTCGGGAGGAGCACTCCGAACCCGAGCGTCATCGTAGGTCCTCGGAGAGGGGATCTCCCTCGAAGGAACCGAAGAGGAAGAAGAAGCCCTCAAAGGTGGCATCTTTAGATGGCTCCGGTCGGCTGGGTTCCTCCCGGGCCCGATCACGGAGCCCCGAGCATCCGCTCGAGACATCGGAGAGGGAGCGGCCAGCCAAGATTCCACAGAAGGATCTGGTCGCGGATCAGCCTAGGCAAGTACACACTGTCCTCGTCGAGGATTCCTCTCCAGGGGAGCCGGCGTCAGGCCCAAGTGCATTGGTGCCTGCGCCGAGGGCTACGGAGCCACCAGGACTGGATTCCAGGATGGCGGCCTTGGAGTGCAGTGTCACTGCCTTCTTAAACCAGCAGCAGGCGCTGATGTCCGGCACGTCCGGTTCCTCCGCCCTGACCACCGGAGGCCGAGCCGATCCTCGAGGCCATGCTGACTGGATAGATCCTCGGCCGAGGTCGTGCTCGGCCTCCCGCTCGTCGGGGTCGAGGTCATCACCGATGAGTCTGCCAGGCTCGGAGCATACGGCGCTGGGGCTCCCGAGGCCTGAGGAACACCACGAGTCCTCCTCGGAGTATTCCGACTTGGAGATTGAGCATGAGGAGTCCCCGGACACCCGTCGGCACCGAGATGTCCTTTCCGATTCCCTGGTCTCTGAACCTCGGAGGAGGTCTCCACCAGGGGATATGGGCTTCTTGGACTTCATCAGGGACATGTCCAAGGCCTTGGTTTTCCCTATCGAGTACGAGGAGGATCCTTGGGCTGACGAGCTCAAGATCCTCCAATATTAGGCTCCTCCCTGGGAAACCCTCATGGTGTCCATTCCTCCCATCCTGGAACGGCTTATGCTCCACATGTGGGAGACGCCGGCGGTCAGTAAGCAGCTTGACTCGATGTATTGAGTCTGCCAGAGCCCTGGGTTTCAAAAGTCACAGCTGCCGCACAACTCCATGGTTGTGGAGTCGGCCATGCATCGACTGAAGAGTCAGAAGACACACTTCTCACTGCCCCCCAGCAGGGAGGCCCGCAGCTTGGATGCCCTTGGCAGAAAGTGCTACCAGGGCTCGATGCTGAATTGCCGAATCCAGGCCTACCAGCTGTGCATGGACATGTACCTGAGGAACCTGGTGAAGGAACTCGCCGGGTTCTCGGCTGGTCTCTCCGAGGAGCCTTTGCAGTGCTTCAAGAGCCTGTCCAAAGTCATCCGTGAGTGCTCCAAATTTATGTCTCAGGTGGCCTATGATGGTTTCGAGTCGGTGGCCTGGGTAGCCGTGGCAGGCATCGGTGCGTGCTGCCAAGCTTGGCTCCAGTCGTCCGACCTCAAGCAGTGGGTACAGGACAAGTTAGTCGATGTCCCATGTCAGGGGGAAAACATCTTCGGCAAACCCTTGACCGACAAGGCCGCAGAGCTGGAGACCAAGTTCATGATGAGGACTAGGCTCTCCAAGAAGACCACTGCCCCTCCCTGAAGGAAGGGCTCGGGTAAAAAGCCCTTTTACCCGAGGAAGTCCACTGCTTACCGAAACTACCGATCTTACCAGGCCTTCCCGGCTCCCCAGCAAGGGCATGGCCCGCGCAAGCAGAAGGCTCTTAAGCCCCAGGCTTCGGCTCCGGCCCAGCCTGGAGGGAGCTTTTGACTCCTGCAGAATAGCCCCTCTCCCACATGGAGATCAGCAGCCTACAGGAAGTCGCCTCACCCTTTATGCCCACAGTTGGGGAGCTATCACCACCGACTCCTGGGCATTAAAGATAGTCAGGGAGGTTACCTCCTCCATCTGAGCCAAGTACCTCCACATTACTTCCCGGGAGAGCCCCTCAAGTCTCCTCTTCACAGGGACCTTCTTCTGAAGGAGTTAGCAGGTCTTCTCGAGGATCAAGCGGTGGAACCGGTGCCTCACCACCTCAAGGGCAAGGGGTTCTACTCTAGGTACTTCCTAGTGCCAAAGAGGACAGGGGTCCTAAGGCCCATCCTCGACCTGCGCAACTTCAACAAATTCCTGGTGAGGGAGAAGTTCAAGATGCTCTCCCTTGGAACATTGCTGCCTTACCTCCGCCAGGGAGACTGGCTATACTCCTTAGACCTAAAGGATGCTTATACTCACATCCTAATCCACCCAAACCACAGGCAATACCTACACTTTGTGATGGGGGGCAATCATTTCCAATACAGGGTGCTTCCCTTCGGCCTAGCCTCGGTTCCTTTCTCTGGCTCCAGAGAATATTTGTCTTCCCCTATCTCGACAACTGGCTCATCAAGGGCACTACAACCCCTGAAGTGCAGCAGGCCATGACACACACCACCCAGGTCCTACAACACTTGGGTTTTCTTATAAACTACCCCAAGTTGAATCTTTCCCCAACGCAGGGGCTGGAATCATTGGGGCAATAATCGACACCCTTTGGTCAAAGGCCTTCTTACCCACAGACAGGGCAGCCAGGCTCATGGCGCTAGCCAGGGCTGTGCAGCACCGTCCCTCGGTTCCAGCCAGGCATCTGTGCCTTCTTGGGCACATGGACTCCACAGTGCATGTCACGCCAGATGCCCACCTACACATGCGAACAGCACAGTGGTGCCTCAGGGACCAATGGTCCCAGGCCACTGCCACCTCCAGGATGGAGTCTGAGTGACCCACCAGCTGGTAAAGTCCCTGAGCTGGTGGCTGTCACCTGCGATACGTCCGCTTGGGCCCAAGAGCTTACAAGCAGGAAACAGCCTTATGTTGTCCACTTTTGAATAAAGCTTCCCTTATTGTCACCAGATGTATTCTGGGACTTGTAGTTAGTTTATTCTTTAAGGACAAATTGTAGTTGTGAGTCGGTGGTTCAAGGCAGCAAGAAAATTTATTTTGTGGGGATTTCCAGGGCATTTAAGCTGAATACACAAACAAGGCAAAAAGGATGCTTCTCCAACATAAAGGATAAATCAGATAACAGAGAGTGACGTAACAAAAACCTCTTTTCACTGTTCAGCTGTTCTTATTCCCACAAGCTTACACCAAGGACTGCCTCGTGTGGTCATTCAACAGAAATACAGATAAACTTGCAACAGCTGTGATTTTCTTTTCTCAAAGCAAACTTCTTCTAAGCACTGCTTCTTAGCTTCAGAAGACAATTAGGCTTAGTAGAACACAGTATTAGCTTTCCTTAATTCCAAGCAGGTATTGTACTTATTCTCTATATTGTTTCATAGTCTCTCAGCTCAGTTCAATAATGCAGACTCTTCTTTTAAACACAATGAGCAATCCATTGGTACAGGTTCACACTCAGAGCTTGGCAAACAGGAATCTATTTGCATTCCTTCTATGGCAACAGGATATATGGTATCTCTATCAAAGTTACAAACTCTCCCAGACTTTCTCTCCTTTAGAAATTCCTGGAACTGATTCCACAGCAATTCAGCTTGTAAAGGCACAGTTGTATTAGGGGAGTGAACTTTTCCCTCAGCAAACAACTCTCTCTGTGCTTCTAGCTTTGAAGACTCAGCTGTTCTGCTTTTATCAGGGCTATGGCTTTTCCCATACGTAAAACTTTCCACCCACCTCTTATCAGTAGACGGTGAGGGCTCTGCTTCCTGGACCTTAGCAATAGCAAACTGTTTCTCTGTTGATTTCTCAGCTCTGAAACTGCTGGTTTTACCTTGGGGATGGTTCCTCAGACAAGCACTGATTTCTTTCTTCCTGGGATCCTCCAGGCTCTGAAATTCAGCCTCCTTATGTCCTTCTCCAGTCCCTCTTAGGTAGCTGCTTTCCTGGGAGTTTTCTTCTTTCTTTCTCCTCCAGCTATGCTCAGCCTTGCTCTCTCTGTTGTCCTTTGCCTCCCTCCTTGTTCTGCTCTGCTCGTAGTTTTAAGAACTATTGGCTGCTAGGCACTCCCTGTTCTCTGCACCTGTGTGACCAATCATCAGGCAAGCTTGTCTCCACCCCTGAGCTATGGCGTGGCCTGACCTTAGCAGGGAGCTGGTTTTTTTCCTGATCTGGCTTGCAAGTCTTATGCACAAGTGAACTGTCATTCATTTCAAAGGGGAAACTAGGATTTTCTTCCACTTCCATGTCTTCCTGGGAGCTTTCATCACTACACACCCCAGCACTTGGAGGCGGGCATGCTTTTCCAGACCCCCAACCACTTGAGGGTCCTCACCACATATGCCTCCCTGCTGGGCTGGGGAGCCCACTGCGAGGTCTACCGCACCCAGGGCACTTGGTCTCCGAACGAGAGCACTCAGCAGATCAACCTCCTGGAGCTGCATGTCATTCATCTCACATTGAAGGCGCTTCATCATCGCCTAGGCCACCGGTCAGTCCTAATTCAGATGGAGAACCAGGTGACCATGTTCTATGTGAACAAGCAGGGAGGCACGGGGTCCCGTGACCTCTGCCAGGAAGCACTGGATCTGTGCTCTGATGCAGTCCAACAGGGCATCCTCCTCAGAGTAGTATACCTGCCTGGACAAGACAACATGCTGGCCACAGACTCAGCAGGATTCTCCAGCCGCACGAGTGGCAGCTGGACCCAGGGGTAGCCAGCAGGCTTTTCCAGACCTGGGGGGAACCGGTGATGGACCTGTTTGTAAGCCCGGACAATCACCAGTTGCCCCACTTCTGCTTCCGGCAGCTTCACCCCACCAGGGTGGCTACCGTTGCCTTCCTTGTCTCATGGTCAGAGGGACTTCTGTACACTTTCCCTCCAACACCATTGATCGCCAGGACTCTGTTCAAGACTCTCCACGACAAGGCCTTGATCATCTTGTTAGCTTCAAGGTGGCCCAGTCAACCGTGGTTTTACTGCTTCTGCAACTGGCAATGGAGGACCCCATGCCCCTGGGGTCCGCCCCCCAACTCCTTTCCCAGGAGGGGGGCTCTCTCCTGCATCCCAACCTCGGCTCCCTTTCACTGATGGCATGGCTGCTGAGAGGGTGAGTTTAGCCTCATTCTACCTCTTTAGGGAAGTGGAGAATGTTTTGCTAGCCTCACACAAGGCATCTACCAGATGGGTCTATGCCTTTAAATGGCGTAAATTCACATTTTGGTGCACTGAGTGGGGGGTCGACCCCTTCTCTTGCCCGGTGGTCACAGTGTTGCAATACCTGCTCCACCTCTCTCATGCGGGGCTCAAGTCAAACTCGGTTATGGTACACCTCAGTGCCCTAGCTGCAAATCACCATCAGGTGGACGGAAAGCCCCTCTCAGCCCACCCAGTGGTGTCCCACTTCCTACAGGGTCTACTCCTGTCTAAGCCCCTAGTTTGCCCCCCGGCGACTGAGTGGGATCTCAATGTGGTTTTGGGGCAGCTCACCCTGCCAACATTCGAGCCACTGGCTACTTGCCACCTTCGCTATCTCTCCTGGAAGGTGCTTTTCCTGGTTGCGCTCACTTCGGCCCGTAGGATAAGCGAGCTCCAGGCCCTCGTGACGGAGGCACCTTACACCAGGTTTTACAAGAATAGGGTGGTGCTTCGCACGCATCCCAAATTCCTTCCGAAGGTGGTGTCCTCTTTCCACCTCACCCAGGAGATGGTCCTCCCTACCTTTTTTCCCAGACCGCATGCCAGTCAGGCAGAGACGGTCCTCCATACCTTGGACTGTAAGAGGGCCTTGTCCTTCTATATCCAACACACTCAAGGCAACCGGAAAGTGTCTCAGCTTTTTGTTTCCTATGACTCCAGTAAGCTGGGGGAGGCGGTATCCGAGCATACGCTGACCACATGGGTGGTGGATTGTATTGCCCGGGCCCATGAGGAGGCGAGGCTTCTGCTGGAAGGCCAGGTCACGGCACACTGGGTCAGGGCGATGGTGACCTCAGTAGCCTGCCTGCATTCAGTTCTGCTAGCAGACATCTGCTGGGCCGCCAACTGGTCCTCAGTCCATACCTTCGCAACTCATTACTGCCTGGATAGAGAGTCCCAACGGGACAGTGCCTTCACCTTAACCTTTTCGGGGTCTAGGCAACTCTATCCTCTGACCCTTCTGTGTTCAGGCTACCGGAGTGCTAGTTCTATCGGACACAGGGGTTCTGTTTGGTCCGTTATACAGATTTCATTGCTGCTACTTGTGACTCTCTACAAGGGAGCCCTTTTTTGGCTATAGGTTTTGGTAGCCTGTAGCTGGGGAGTCCCATATGTGAGGACTGACTTCCTGCTCATTCCTGGAGAAAGTGTAGTTACTCACCTGTAACAGGTGTTCTCCGGGGACAGCAGGAATCAGTCCTCACAACCCTCCCTACTCCCCTTGCAGTTGCAGTCATACCATCTTTATTTGTTTTTTCCGTCTTTTAGCTATGTCATTTGACTGAGCAAGATGGCACCCTTGGGCGGGAAGGGGACCACGCATGCGTGGTGGCAATCCCAAAGGCTTTCTTTGAAAGCTGGGGATTTGCTCTGCGGGGGCTCCATCAGTGCCGACGTCACCCATATGTGAGGACTGATTCCTGCTGTCCCCGAAGAGCACTGTTACAGGTGAGTAACTACGCTGTACTGACAAACCACCAAATTAGAGAATATATATTCACTATGGTTCACTTGGCACATTTCTTTTTTTATATTTCTTTATTACATTTCAATTATACATAAAAGTTCTTTGAAATAAGAAATCATACCTGATTTTACAAAGAAAAAAATACCCAGGCAATATATTAAAAAGAAAACAATAAACCCTAATGGGGTACATTATACCACAAAATCTAGAGGGAGGATGAAAAAGATTTCAAATCCTATGGGAAACTAGGAAGAAGAGTGAAATCAACAAAACAGGAAATAGAGTAGAAGCAAAGTCCAGTAACTAAAAAGTCCAGTAACTCTTTGGGCTAGCCTTTTAATTGTTTAACATCCAAAAAGAAGCGAAGTTGAGAAGGCTTAGAGAAATGATAAACCTTGTTTTGAAATGCAACCACACGTTTGCATGCTAATTTCAACTGAAATTTTGCTCCAAAGGCAGCAACTTAAGATCAAAAACTTTTTCCTTCTCTCCGGCGTCCATTTAGACATCCAGAAAAATATGTACCTTACCATCCAAAAATGTTACATCCATCTTCTTAAAATATAAATACAGAGCTTCTTTATCTTGCAAGAAAAGAAACATAACCAAAAGAGTTGATCTGCTTCCACCTCTTCTTGTGTTTTCTCCAAAATATCAATTAAATTTGCCATATCCAAACTATCCTCTGTTGCTTCGGAGAATTATAGGGTAGGTAGTACATTTTCTGAAGCGTGGGGAGACCCACCTCAGGATAATTAAACACCTTCTTTAGAAACCTAGAGAAAAGATCTCTAGGAGAGAAGAACTGGACACGGATTAAATAGAAGATATATGCAGTATTGCCATGAAAGGAGAAGGGCTACTGATTTCAATAAGCTGATTTCAATAAGCTGGATGTTGATTGGCATATCCCTGCTGCAGTGTCATATAGATGTAATGAGATCCTAGATTCTCTGTAGGGAGAACTATTCCAACAACTGGTAACAGAACCCACACATGAAGGAGCCATACTGGACTTGGTGCTTACCAATGGGGAAGTGTTTCTGATCTTATAGTGGGAGTGTAAACCTGTATATAGTTTTGAAAACGTTATATGTAAAAAAAGTTTTGTTCTATGTAAACCACCTTGAGATTATGAAAGGCGGTATATAAAAAATGTTAAATAAATAATAAATAAATCCAGTGATCACCAGATGGTGTGGTAAAGTATTAAGACTAGGGCTGATAAAATCCCATTCAAAAGCAAGGGTCTTAGGCTTCAGGAAAGTCAGCTTTGCCAAGATTGGACAATACCTCAAGGAGTCATTAGCATAATGGGAACAGCTGGGGGATATAGAAAAGCAATGGGCAAAACTGAAAGGGGATATTTTAAGGGCAACAAACCTTTTTATTAGACAAGTAAATAAATGTAAAAGGAAAAGGAGGCAGCTACGGTTCTCAAAAGAAGTAGTTGAAAAGGTGAAGAAAATGGGGGAATAAGACATTTTTAGATATGTTAGTGGGAGAAGGAAGTGTGAAAGTGGTATTGTTAGAATCAAGGAGGAAGGGGAGGAATATGTAGAAGCTGATGAGGATAAAGCGGAATTGCTTAACAAATATTTCTGTTCTGTGTTCACAGATAAAGGGCCAGGAGCAGGACCTCAGAAAACACCCACAAATAGGAACAGAAATGATGTGGATCTTGAACGATTTTCAGAAGATTGTGTTCATGAGGAACTAGCTAAACTAAAAGTAGACAAAGGGATGGGACTGAATTGGACACCTCCGAGAATATTGAAGGAACCTGGGGACATTCTAGTGGCTCCACTGACTGACCTTTTCAATGCTTCTTTCTCAAGAGGATTGGAGAAAGGAACATGTGGTTACTTTACACAAAAGTGGAAGTAAGGATGAGGTTGAGAAATACAGGCCGGTTAGTCTGTGGTAAGTAAATTATTGAAAATGCTGCTAAAAGGGAGGATAGTGAGGTGTCTGGAGTCCAATGGATTGCAGGATCTAAGGCAGCATGGGTTTACCAGAGGCAGGTCTTGTCAGACAAATATGATTGATTTCTTTAACTGGGCGACCAGGGAGTTGGGTCGAGGGAGAGCCCTAGATGTGGCGTACCTAGATCTCAGTAATGCCTTTGACATCGTTCCACACAGGCAACTTATAAACAAACTGAGCATCCTTGGTATGGGATCCTAAAGTGACCAACTGGGTTAGAAATTAGTTGAGTGAGAGGAGACAAAGAGTTCACTCTGAAGAGGCGGTTACCGGTGGTGTGCCGCAGGGATCTGTCTTTGGTCCGCTTCTTTTTAACATCTTTGTTAGTGATATTGCAGAAGGGCTGTCGAGCAAGGTTTGCCTCTTTGTGGATGATATAAAATTTGCAATAGAGTAGACACCCAGGAAAGAGTAGATAACATGAGGAGGGATCTAGCTAAGCTTGAACAATGGTCATGAATTTGACAGCTGAAATGTAATGCTAAAAAATGCAGGGTCGTGTATTTGGACAGCAAAAATTCAAAGGAGCGGTATAGTGTAGGATGAGAAGTACTTCGGTCCACGAAAGAAGAACAGGACCTGGACGTGATTGTTTCTGATGATCTTAAGATGGTTAGACAGGTAGAAAAGGTGATGCTGAAAGCCAGAAGGATGCTTGTGTGCACAGGGAGAGAAATGGCCAGCAGAAAAAAGGAGGTGATAATGCCTCTGTATAAGTCTCTGATGCATCCGCATTTGGAATATTGTGTACAATTCTGGAGACCACATCTTCAAAAGGACATAAACAACATGGAGTCTGTGCATAGGGTGGTTACTAATATGGTTTGTTGTCTTTGTTATAAAGCAGATGACGACAGACTTAAAGATCTTAATATGTATACGTTAGAGGAAGGGTGGGATAGAGGAGATATGATAGAGATGTTTAAATACCCCCAAGGCATAAATGCACAGGAGGAGAGCCTCTTTCGATTGAAAGCAAGCTCTGCTATGAGAGGACATAGGATGAGGGTGAAAGGGAATAGACTCAGGAGTAATATGCGGAAATATTTCTTTACGGAAAGAGTGTAGATGCATGGAATAGTCTCCCAGTGGAGGTGGTAGAAATGAGGACAGTATCTGAATTCAAAAAAAGCATGGGACAAACACAGAAGATCTCTAAAGGAAAAGAAATGACTTTAGTGGTTGATATGGAAGGGCAGACTAGATAGGCCGACCGTGTGTTCTTTTTCTGCCATCATGTTTCTGTGTTTCTAATTTTCAGGTGTTTATTTTGGTTCTCTTCACACATTCGTTTTGATAAAGAAAAACTTTCACTCATTAGCACTTCTTAACATGTACTGGTTGACTTAGGGGTCTGGTTACTAAGGTATGCCAACACTAATGTTTCTTAATGTACCATTGTTGCGCAATATTAGAAACTAGGTCCCATTGAATAACATAGGACTTGTGTTAAAATAAATATTAGCGCACCTTAATAACTAACCTCTTAGTGCATTTTAAATGGATTTAAGGTCATGAGTGAAAGAGTAGTCTAGTGGTTAGAGCAACAGCTTAGTACCCAGGAGATCTGGGTTTGATTCTCACTGGTACTCCTTGTGACCTTGGCAAGTCACTTTACCCTCCATTGCCTTGGAAGAAAAGGCCTGGCAGTCTTCTTCCAGTCATATCTTGTCAAGAAAACACAGGAGTTGCTGGGTTGCCAGGAGTCAGCATTGACTTGACAGCACTTTAGTAAACATGACCTTTTTTTTGGTTAAAGCTTAACAGTAATGAACATTGGCATTCTGTAAGTGCTGCATGGCCCCTTTTATTCTTACGGATCACGTAATGGCCCTAGTGTGCAGTAAGAGGCATGTTTACTAAGAGTCACACCACTAGTGCATGCTTGGCCCCAAAAATAAGTGGGGGTGTTGGCACTTGGCATGCACTAAAAAATTAGAGGTGAACCAGGCATGTCCAAATGGTTGGTAGTGTGGGTATTGTGCCACCCCTACTCTCAGTACCTTTGTTTCAATTAGCATGAGTGCATTTAACACCACCCATTGAGGTGGTAGTAAATGAACTTACATTGCTGGGGAGCGCACTCCAAAAACGCCTTTGTTACCTGTGATATTGACACTCTGCCCCAGAACCATCCAGTCTCTTCAGGTAGCATGGGATTTTTTGCGCAGATGCATTTTCAGTACATGGTACATTTTACCGCAGCACATTTGGTGTATGCTGATCTTTGCACTACCCAGTAGTGCAATTTAGTACTCAGGCCCCTACATTTTTTCAGTAGCACTAATGAACCAAATGCACACTAATGAATATACATCCCTAAAAAAATAAGTGTTAAAATTCTAGAATTTAAAAGAAGATGGTATCAAAATGTGATTCTTTATAGCTAACCACGCTACAACATTTTTGAGTGAAAAATAGTGAATACCACTAAGATAGTCATTTAGGGAGT
Organism: Ichthyophis bannanicus; assembly: GCA_033557465.1. Lineage (NCBI taxonomy): Eukaryota > Metazoa > Chordata > Amphibia > Gymnophiona > Ichthyophiidae > Ichthyophis > Ichthyophis bannanicus. The sequence goes on from CM066033.1 coordinate 354,026,832, forward strand.
GGTTTTCAAATAGCTCATCAAGGTACAAAGTCCAATGACATTGTATCTAATTTTCAAAGGAAAGGTTATCCACATGTACAAAGAATTCATGGCTTTTCACCTGCATTTTCTGTGGGTAGACCTTTGTTGGAAAATAGAGCACACAGATCTGAAAATGCAATCTACATTCTTTATTTTCTCACCCCCATCTTAAACATGCCTCCAGAAACATCCCCCCTCGGTCTGAACAAATATATGCATACTGTGGAACCCCATGGATACGTTTAGCCAGATTTAGTCAGGGCAGTTTCTGATAGTCAATTAAGCCAGATAAAATCACTGATTACTTGGGAAACGGCTTCGATAATTGTCCTCACCCAGTCATTCTTCCCTGTTCTAAATTAGCAATGCTCCATAATTCAGGCTAAAACCCCACAATCTTTGAAGCTGGTTTTGGATGCTGATCCTCTTATTCTCCTGTTCTACACCTTTGTGAGTTAGAAGCATTTCCCCTTAGTTTTGCCGTAGTCTCCTGTTTTGCTGTCTGTGCCTGCTTGTTGTGTTTGTTTGTCTTGAATAGATTGTAAGCTCTATTGAAAAAGGACTGCCTCTTAGGGCGCTATCATCACTGAGTTTCCAGGAAGCTCAAAAAGAGAGCATTACTACATGTGGCTGGAGTAGAGGGGGGCACCAGATTTGTTGTCGCACAGGGTGCATGTCTAGCTTGGTACGGTCCTTAAGTACAGTGCTACATATGCCTTGTAGCGCTATACAAGTGATAAGTAGCAGTACTAGTAGAATTTTCAAGAAGGAGAGAATCTTGTTTTAGAGTTCAGGAGCAGTCTAATTTGGGTTCATCCAGAAAGGAACCCATAAAACAATTTTCTTTGATTCTACAGTGAGAAGGAGGCTTGTATTGATATCTCCAATCACTGTAACCAGATTCCAAAAAAGTACCTCAAAAGTTGGGAGAAGAGGAGTATGTGCCATTATGATACATTAAAGGAGAGGGAGAGGAGGCTGTCCTGCTGAGTAGAAGCACAACCAAAAAAAGGCAACTCATCGCCAACATACAGAGGACCACAAAACAGGCAATGAAATAAACAACTTGTTTTATTGAAGAGCTGTCAATGACTGTCTGTTTTTTATGTCATTGACTGCTCTTCAATAAAGCAAGTTATTTTATCACCTGTTCTGCTGAAGAGAAGTACAGCTTTCTAAATTTCAGGTAAAAGGAGTTCTCCAAAGGAACTAAGTTTGAGAAACTGCCATGGTGAAAGCAAGGAGATCATGAATTCCAGATTACTAGAGAGTCTAGGAGATCTTTCCCATGAGTCTGTTGTACCAGTACTAATGTGTCTCCACTGATCTTTACATGTACTACTTCCAATCAGGACTCACCCTGTGCTAGGCCAATAAGGCCTTCCAGATGTGTGTCTTACTCTGGCAACCAGAATATAAGTATCACAAGGTCTTTCCTTCACTTTGGATCTCTGAGGCAGGTTCCCAACTTCTGCTATCTAGGGTCAAATGCAGCTTATCCTGACACTTAGGAGCCTAAAAGTTATAATCTTCCATCCCCATCTAGAACCACCTGAACAGTGTTAACATGAGAGAGGGGTTACAATAATATAGTTGTACAGTATAGAGCATATGTAATGAAGTGGGAGAAAATATATTTTAGTAGTTATAAAGTCAGTAGTGAACGAGATGAAAACATGCTGGTTGATGCTCAGATCTGAACCAGGAAATAAAAACATTCTGAAGACAATTTTAAAAGACATTTGTCATAGCTGAGTCAAGATCCTTGGTGAACATTAGGGACCTTGGATTTGGGTCATGTACCTGTAATAACCCCTTTCCCTTTGGGTCAACCCCTCCATTACTCAGAGGGTCCCCGAGGTGTTCCCTGCAGAGGCAGGAGTAGACTCCAGTCACCAGATAGTAAGAGGAGGCAGGAGAAGAACCAGACTGCAGGAACAAAATAGACAGACTAAGCAGAGCAATCTCAAAGCACAGGAACAAACCCAGAGCAACAGGAAAAGAGATGTGAAGAATCAGATTAGGGTCAACCAGAAGGCTAGCAGTGGTCAGATAGCAGATGCTAAGCAGGTAAAGTAAGGCACTCAGGAACTCTTAATGGAAACCTATCCAAGAACTAGGGAAAATGTGGGTTCCTGGGCTGAAAAAAGTGCACGGGAGGCGGGGAACAATTAGAGGACTACCAATCAAACAGGATGCATCTTCAGAAGGGCCAAACGGGGCAAACCACATCATCAGACTAAGACTAGTAGCAACATATATGGCAGGGAGAGTTCACAGCTCACTACCTAAGTGAGGAAAGCCTCCTGGGAGCTAAGTGCATGACAGTATTTCCATGAGTAAAGCAGTGCATTACCTACCAAAATGTCTTTTATAAAATTACCATCCCAATATGTGAGTGAAAGCATGCATGTACTTTTAGCTGCAGTCTCTAGAGGTAGGGCAGGGCAGGGCAAGGTTTTCATTCACACATAGTTTTTTTAAATGTATGCACATAATTTTTCTTGAGAAAACTGCATATTTTAGTAAGTATGCATGTAGTTTTGCTGGGTTCGTTTTTGAAGGGAAAGCACGCACATACGTTCCCTTTGAAAATAGATGTGTCTTTCACTGGTAAAAATCACTTTTGGACCATACAGTCTTGGAAAATTGCCCACATTTAACCAATGAAAACATTAGCAGAAAATTCCTTCATGCTCCAGTTTCCTGCACAAGTTCACAATCACTTTGTTGAAGGGTCAACAGCCACCAAAAGGTGTGGCAAAGGGGCTTGTTTACTAAAGTGCAGGTAGCGTTTGCACTTACTACACATTAATTGTAGATGTTAAGGTGGGGTAAGTGCAAAGCCTAAGTGGCAAATTCAGGGGACGTGTCGAGCATCTGCCCTGCATTTCCTGTCCTAGGGCAGCCACTTACTGCATGAGGCCCACATTACATGCAGCAGCAATCATCTTTGGCTACTCATAATGCACGGCCCGATGCTGTCGCATCCCCTGCAACTTAACATATGTACCGGCAACAAGTGCTGCTGACAGCTACCAGGCATTCTCACCCCTCTGATCTGATCCCCACCAATAGAACAACCCCCTCCTCACAAGAAAAGACCACTCATCCCCTGATCCCGCCCCCAGGCCCTTACCCCACTGTACTTCCTGATGCTTTGTGGACAGGGCAGGAGCGATCCTCCCTTGCTCCTGATCTGTTGTTGCTTGGTTCCAAATGGTAGATCTGACCCCTAGTGACTTTGACAGATCAGGAAGCTGTCAGCATTACTTGCCTCTGGTGTTAGTGTTGGGCTGGGAGGAATTAGATAGCGGCCACATTGTACTGGACTGCTTGTCGCGTGGGTGCACAACACTATCTCTTGAGGTGAGTTAAGTGCAGCTGTACTATCAGCAGTCATAGCAGCTAGCGTCCAGTGCAGTTGTACATACTAGCTGCTACCAGCCCGTATGACCACTCTCTGCCCCAATCCCACCAGTCCTTTCCTTGCCATGCGCTAAGCAGTTAGTACAGAATTTTTACCATGCTGGCTGATTTTAGCACACATTAGCTTTTACCATGAAGATGCATTCATGGTAAGCTCATGCTAATCATTAGTGCACTTTAATAAACATGCTCCAAAATGTGCATAAGGACGGGGCTTGACCTCCACAATGGATGAATTTTCTAGTGCTAGTTTCAGTGGTTCACAGTAAAATGTATGTTGTTACTAGTCATCTAGCAACATTAACATATATCAGCAAGAAGGAACCTTCATTCAATGATGGTATATTCTTAAGGAGTTGCGACACCAACAGTGCAGTTGGTCATTGTTTATTTATTTTATTTTCTTTACCTGTTTTTCTATACCGCTTAGTCAAGAAATCAAAGTGGTTTACATGTAACATTATAACTTGAACTTTGTTACAAAGAATATGCCCTGTATTTCTTCTAGATTCAAGAATAGATTTTACAGGTCTTTCATCATGCATACAAATAATAACTATTATGATCACATCCTTAATATTTTGTTCAATGCCTTCTTTTCATTGTCTTTTATTTCCAATTAATTTCCTAACAGTTCTCACTGATAGCTCCATTGGCTCTAAAATGGCTACTATAAACACTAGCGATAAGGAGAATTTTAAGCATTCAGCTTTCCTCAAATATACTATGAAGTCGTTTTATTTCATGATTTCGGAAAAGCAGGATTTCATAGAATGTTTGTCTTGATCAAAAATGCTGAAAATATATTGGTACCATAGGAGGGAGAGAGAACTGTTCTGTTGATTGGCTTTAGTGGCACTAGCAATGAAACTCCTTGAGCTGCATGTATCGAGAGGTTTCTCTTGCTCTGTTATTACGAAAAAAAAAAACCTGCATGTGGCCACTTAGGTTCCGATATCATTGTCCAATTTCATCTTATGTTTTGAGGAAATTCACTTGCTTGACAGTGCCACCTACAATCCCAAAACATGATGTTGAATATTAATGATTCAGAAATAATGAACTATTTCCCTAGACATTCATGGTGTATAGATTTTTAGGACCATTACTAGATCATGAGGAAACTGAATCTTATTACCTGTTTGAGACGCTGTTGTTCATGAGCTTCTATCTGTTTATGAACAGACTGATTTTTGTCCGCTATTATACAGTATGCATTGCTGATTCATTAAACATGTATCTAGTTGCAAAATACATGTGTGCTCAGAGAGAATCCAGTGTTAAAGCTATGTTTATTTTCCCTTGACAGGGAGAAAATAAAATTAGATTGGATTGGAATGCCCCAATTCAGAGTTGTGAGATGTATTTATAAGAACATAAGATATGCCATACTTTGTCAGACCAAGGGTCCATTCAAACCATTCTTCTGTTTCCAATAGCAGTCAATCCAGGTCACAAGTACCTGTCAGGTTCCCTAAAAGGCATACAGAATCCATGCTGCATATCGCAGGGATAAGCAGCAACTATACCTGGTCCTCTTTAATAATATTTTATGGACTTCTCCTCCAGGAACGTGTCCAAAACCTTTTAAACCCAGCTACACTAACAGCTTTTACTACGTCCTCCAGGAATGAGTGCTGAGAGAAAAGATATATTTTCTGATTAGTCTTAAATGTGCTGCATTCTAGCTTCATTGTGTGTTCCCTTAGTCTTTCTGGAGGAGTAAACAATTGATCTACTTTTACCCATTCCATGCCATTCATTATTTTATAGACCTCTATCATATCCCACCTCAGCTGTCTTTTATCCAAGTTGAAGACCCATAACCTTTTCAAGCTTTCCATGTCCTGTGCCATTTTGGTTGCTCTTCTCTGTACCTTTTCTAATTCACTGTATCCTTTTTAAGATATAGCGACCAGAATTGCACATAATATTCAAGGTGTGGTTGCACCATGAAGCAATACAGAGGCATTATAATATCCTTTGTTTTATTCTCCATTCCTTTCCTTATGATTCCTAGCATTCTAGTTCCTTTCTTGGCTGCCGCTGCACACTGGGCAGAGGCTTTCAACATGTTCTCCACCATGACACATAGATTCTTTTCTTGGATGGTGGTTCCTAATGTGGAACCTTGCATCATGTAACCGTAGTATGGGTAGTTCTTCCCTAAATGCATAAGTTTGCACTTGTCCACATTAAATTTCATCTGCCATTTGGATGTCCAGTCTCCCAGTTTATCAAGATCCTCTTGCAATTTTTCACAATCCTCTTGTGTTTTAACAACTTTGAATAATTTTGTGTCATTTGCAAATGTGATCACCTCACTCGTTATTCCCATTTCCAAGTCATTTATGAAGAGGTTAAAAAGCAGCGTACCCAGCACAGATCCCTGGGGTATGCCACTATTTACCTTTCTGTATTGACAAAATTGGCCATTTAGCACCACTCTCTGTTTTATCCAGTTCCTAATCCATAATAGTATACTACCGCCTATCCCATAACTTTTTATTTTGACAAGATGCTCTCATGAGGGACCTTGTCAAAAGCTTTCTGAAAATCCAGATAAACTATATCAATCAGCTCACCTTTATTTACTTGTTTATTCATACTGTCCAAACAATATAACAGATTAGTGAGACAAGATTTTCCTTCACTAAATCGATTAGGTGTTCTCCCATTATACCATGACTATGTGTTCAGTAATTTTATCTCTATAATGGTTTCTACCATTTTGCTCCTGGAACTCTCTTAAAAAATTAGTGTTACATTGGTCATCTTCCAATCTTCAGGTACTACCAATGACTTTAACGAGAGTTCACAGATTGCTAATAGTAGGTCTGCAATCTCATATTTCTATTTTTAGCATTCTGAGATGTATACCATCTGGCCAAGGTGATTTGCTACTCTTTAGTGCATCAAATAGCTGTATTACATCTTCCCGATTTGTTTGAATTCCTCTGATACATCACTTTAAGTACCATTTCAGGCATTGGTAACTTCCCTATGTCATCTTCAATAAAGACTGAAGCTATGGCCACGTCCTCCCTTAGTGCCCCTTTTACCCCTCTATCATCTAATAGTCCAACTGACTCTCACAGGGCGATATTTCCAAAAGTGAGCTAACACCATTTACATACATTATTAGTAGGCCCCATTGCATAAAATGGGACCTGTGGTAAATGTGCATAGCACATTTTAGCAAATCTAGAGCTTAGAGACAGACTGCTCTTTTCAAGTGTAGCATATGGATTTCAAGAAATTAATATAAAGATAATGAAAAGCAATTGCAGTATTTTTATTCCTTTAGGTATGTTTAACTCATTGTCTTTCTAGGCACTAATAGGTGCCCATGATGTCTTCTGATTCCATGAACTTAATTCAGTAGGACTGTTTCCCCATTCTGTATCTGTTAGAGAAGAAAATTAGTCAATCAGGCTTTTTGTTCCCATTGTGGCTTGCCTCCTATAGTTTCCACGATTCTTGTTCTTCTGGGGGTTTTTTGGGGTTTGTTTGTTTTTTACTATATTTGATGCAACTATAGTATGCTATATTTTTCAATTACTATAGACATATAGGGCCCGATTCTGTGCCACGAATAGCGGGGATAGACATCCCAATGGGACATCCATCCCCGCTATTCATGCTTTCTTCCGTCGTGTCTAACTTCCCTGCCGGTTGTGCAGGGAAGTTAGATGGGGTGGGAAAGGGGTGACTCGGGGGCGGAGTCTGGGCGGTCTCTGGCCCTGGACATACAGGGCCGATTCTAATGTTGGTCCTGTACGTCCAGGGCCGGCGACATGTGTGGGGGAGTTTTTCCACCTCCAAGGTGGAATAATTCCCCTGGATCTGTCCTTTTTGCAATGCCGGGGTGCAGATGGAGCAGGGGGACTGGAGGACATTTGCAGCAGTCCGACCCTGGCCATTGGAGGCCAGATCAGGGGTTGGGCTGTGGCTAAAGAACTTTGGGAGCCAGAAGCCGGGGATCGTGGCTTTCAAATGGAGCCACAGTGCCATGGCAACCGGACGCCATGGCACCGCGGCTCCATTGAAAAACCCTGACTGAGTTAGTCAGGCAAGGTCTGTATGCACAGGCCAGATGGAATTGAAGTCCCAGCCTACACATACAGGCCTGTTCGCAATTCTGATCTCATGGGGCTAGACGTGTTCCACGGGATCAGAATCACGACTCCCTCTGTGTGTCTGGTTCCAACCAGGCGCACAGAGGGCCTGGACGACGGGAATGGAATCGGGCTCATACTACACAATCCATATCTAGAGGAGTGGAAGAGGTTATGTAAAAGGTCATGGTATATGCCAAATAGTCTCTCAGTTTAAAATTATACTGAAGACTTAGGGGCTTGTTTACAAAGCCGCGGTAGCGGTTCGCGATCGTTATCGGAGCCGCGGCCCCATTGATTTCAATAACGATCGCGAATCGATACCACGGCTTTGTAAACAAGCCCCTTATTTTTTTTAACCTTGTCTATGAAGAATCATTAGAACCAGCTACAGACTGATACCAACACTTATTTACTCTGTTATTACTTTTCATTGTTTTTAGATTTATGATTAATAGTATTAGTAGTAGTAGTATTTATGATTACATTTTTGCATGTTTTTTCCTGTTTGTTATGTATTATTATGAAAACTGCTTTGAAGCATCATTTGGGCCTGAAGGCAGTATATTAAAAATCTGAATAAACCAAACCAAATTAAATTAATCTAGAGCATATTGATGCCCTTTCCCTCCTCTTCAGTATTTTAGGTTTGGAATGTTTTTTCCTTAAAAATGAGTTGATGTAAGGATGATTATCCTATTTGACTGAAACTTTTAAGTTAAATACTGAAAAAAGCTTTACACCATAAGGTCTTTTGACTTTGCAAGGCTTTGATAAAACTAACTCCTTCTCCCCAAGTTATTTTTATTGTTTGGCAAAAGCCATCTAAATTATGAAGGATTTTCTAACAACTTTAACAATTCGTCAGCATTATCTTGCAAATAGAAGTCTTGTAGATTCATCTTTTTTCTCTGATTATTCATTATTAGAAACTGGTATTTAATTTATTATATTTAAATATAGAATCGATGCAGAGTGAGATAGAAACATAGAAACATAACGACAGAAAAAGACCACATGGCCTATCTAGTCTGTCCTTCCATATCGACAACTACAACAGTCCCTTTTTTCCTTTAGAGATCCTCTGTGTTTGTCCCATTCTTTTTTTAATTCAGATATCGTCCTCATCTCTACCACCTCCACTGTGAGACTATTCCACGGATCCACCACTCTTTCCATAAAGAAATATTTCTGCATATCACTCCTGAATCTATCCCCTTTCACCCTCATCACATGTCCCCTCATAGCAGAACTTGCTTGCAATCGAAAGAGGCTCTCCCCCTTTGCATTTATGCCATGGAGGTATTTAAACATCTCAATCATATCACCTCTATCTCGCCTTTCCTCTAAGGTGTACATATTAAGATCCTTAAGTCTGTCCTCATATGCTTTATAATGAAGACCACTAACCATTTTAGTAGCCACCTTCTGTACTGACTCCATCCTATTTATATCCTTTTGAAGGTGTGGTCTCCAGAATTGCACACGATACTCCAAATGAGGTCGCACCAGAGACTTATACAGAGGCCCTATCACCTCCTTTTTTTCTGCTGGCCATTCCTCTCCCTATGCACCCAAGCATCCTTCTGGCTTTCACCGCCATCTTTTCTACCTGTATAGCCACTTTAAGATCATCAAAACAATCACGCTCCAGTCCTGCTCTTTTTTTCATGAACAGAAGTACTTAACCCCCTACAATGTATCGCTCCCTTGGATTTTTGCAGTCCAAATGCATGACCCTGCATTTTTTAACATTAAAGACGTCTGGTGCCCCCCTCCACTGATTTAGCTCTTCCTCCTCTAAGCATCTTGAAAACATCATCAGCAACCTCAACACAACCACCTCCCCACTTGTTCCTTATACAGTGAGTTGGATAAAATTCTCAAGGACAGAGCTAGCCCCCATCTTATCCAAGATAATACATCTCTCACTCTCTCAAAGAATGGTTTCCACCAGTCTAAAACCTGCTTCTATCTGCCTGATTTCAAAGAATCCCAAACTGGAACCTAGTGATCCCAACTCCTACAGACCAATCTCAAACTTACCTTTTTTAGCAAAAATACTGTAAAAAAATAGTCCTCCTCCAACTACAAGGTCACATTGATCCCCATGTGCCACTAGACATACAACAATATGGATTGTGACCCATCCATGGTGTTGAAACCCTTCTAATCTCTTTCATCAACAAATTCATAAAAAACATTGAAAATCAGAAACAGGGCTTTGTCCTAATATTTCTAGACATAGCGACTGCTTTCGACACAATAAACCATGACATCCTTCTACAGAGTCTTCACAGCATTGGTGTACAAGGGACTGCACTCAACTTGTTCTGATCATTCTGAACAGGTCGTCTACAGTATGTACACATCCCTACATTATACACAAAAACATGGAGTCCCCCAGGGATCTGTCCTATCCGTGTAACTTTTCTATATATATATATATATATATATATATATATATATATATATAAATAGACAATATGTGAAATCATCCGAAACCATAATCTCTTTTACCATTTATGAAGATGACATTATGATCTACGCACCATTATTATTGACCATCACCTCTCACTTTAACCGCACATTAGAAAAATAACACAAGCTATCTACAATAAATAAGAATCACTCAGCACCTTTGACCACTCCTTCAGCCAAATGATTTCAGGATAGTCTTCTAAGCCTTAATATTCCTACACTTCGATTTTTGCAATGCCATCCTACAAGGTCTACCCCAAAACTCTTCATCCCCTACAACTTGCTCATACATGCCACTGCTTGAATACTCACATGCGCAGCCAGATATAGCCGCATCACCCCTACACTGAAAGATCTACATTGGCTACCTTTTCTATCCAGAATCAAAAATACAAGTCCCTTGTAATTACCTTCAAACTCCTCCGCAACTATGGCCCGCAATACTTACAGAACCTTGTACAAAGACCTCTGATGATCAAGTCGGAAGAAGCTCTGCAAAAAACTTGCTCGCCCTTCCACAAGAGTTAACTACAAGAAATCAAACAACATGTGCACACGTCTTTTCTCTGTATGCACCTAGAATCTGGAGCTCACTCTCATAGGATCTTCACACCTCTTCTGACCTCATAACCTTCCTCACATCCTTAAAAACCTTCATGTTTACAGAACGCTTTGAAGATATAACCTGACATATGTCTCCCATCGCCCTCCTTCAGATGCTTCCCAACTTTAAATTAATGCTGTTTATTGTCCTCTGTAAAAAGTGATTCTATGTTATGTTAAGCTGCTTTATGTTATGTTAAAGCTATATTTAGTTCTATGTAAACCATGTTCTTTGTAATACTGAGTTTGATTCTATGTAAACCACCTTGACGTTTGGAAAAGCAATACATAAGACCTGTTAAATAAATAAATAAAATAAATATCTCTCAGCTGCCAAATTCTTGACCATTCTTCAAGCTTAGCTAGATCCCTCCTCATGTTATCTACTCCTTCCTGGGTGTCTACTCTATTGCAGATTTTGGAATCATCCACAAAGAGGCAAAGCTTATCTGACAGCCTGACAAAGATGTTAAAAAGAATTGGACCAAGGAGAGATCTCTGTGGCACACTACTGTTAACATCCTTCTCTTTAGAGAGAGCTGCATTTGCCTGTACCCTTTGTCACCTCCCACTCAACCAGTTTCTAACTCAGTCAGTCACATTAGGATCTATCCCTACGGTGCTCAGTTTGTTTATAAGTCACCTGTGCAGAACGGGTCAAAGGCTTTACTGAAATCCAATATCTAGGGCTTTCCCTTGGTCCAATTCCCTGGTCATCCAACCAAAGAAATCAATTAGATTCGTCTGACAAGATCTGCCTCTGGTAAACCCATACTGCCTCAGATCCTGCAAGCCATTGGATTGAGGAATGTCATTATTCTCTCTTTTAGCAGCGTTTCCAATAATTTACTCACCACCAAGGTGAGACTAACTGGTCTGTAGTTTTCAACCTCATCCTTAATTCTGCTTTTGTTTAAAGGGACCACATGTGCCTTTCTCCGGTCTTCTGGGACCACTCCCGACTCCAAAGAAGCATTGAAAAGGTCAGTCAGTGCAGCCGCTAGAATATCCCCAAGTTTGTTTAATATTTTTGGATGTATCCCATCTGGTTCCATCGCTTTGTCTACTTTAAAATTAGCTAGTTACTCACTAATGCAGTCTTCTGAAAATAGTTCAAGATCTGCATCACTTCTGTTCCTATTTCTAGGTGTTTTCTGAGGTCCTGCTCTTGGCTCTTCATCTGTGAACACAGAAGAGAAATATTTGTTAAGTAATTCTACTTTATTCTCCTCATCTTCTACATATGCCTCCCCTTCACCCTTGTCTGACAATACTATTTTTGCCCTTCCTTCTCTCACTAACATAACTGAAAAATGCCTTATTCCTCCACTTTATTGCACTGGATATTTCTTCTTCTTTTTGTATCTTTGTTTTCCTGACTACTTTCCTAGCTTCTCTAAGTTTTTCCAAATATGGATGCTTATCTTCCTCTCTCTGTGATCTCTTGTATTTCATAAAGGACATCCTCTTTTTCTTCAACTTTTCAGCTACTTTTGAGAACCAAAATGGCTTCTTTTTCCTTTTACATTTATTTACCTTTCTAACAAAAAGGTTTGTTGCCTTTACAATATCCCCTTTCAGTTTTGCCCATTACGTTTCTATATTCTTCAGCTGTTCCCATCCAGCTAATGACACCTTGAGGTATTGTCCCACCTTAGCAAAGCTGGTTTTCCTAAATTCTAAGACCCTTGCTTTTGAATGGATTTTATGAACCCTAGTTCTAATACTGGACCACACCATCTGGTGATCACTGGATGTGAGATGATCTCCCACTATGACATCAGAAACACTTTCCTCATTCGTAAGCACCAAGTCCTCTTGGCCCCTTCACGTGTGAGTTCTGTTACCAGTTGCTGGAATAGTTCTCTCTGTAGAGAATCTGGTATCTTCTTACTTCTAGATGACACCACAGCAGGGGTGTGCCAATCAACATCTAGCATATTGAAATCACCTATCAGTAGCACTTCTCTGTTCATGGCACTACTCTGTATGTCTTCTTTTAAATCCCCATCCACTTTTCCATGTGAGGGAGATCTGTAAATCACATCAATGCAAATGGATTTCCCTTTCCCTCTTTTTAGTTTAACTCACATTGCCTCCTCTCTCCCTTTTACGCCTGTAATTCTATAGCTTTAATATTAGTTTTTACATATAGTGCAACTCCTCCTTCCTTTCTTATTACCCTGTCCTTCCTGAATAAATTATAGCCCGGTATAATTACATTCCAGTCATGGTTGTTTGTGAAGCATGTCTGTTACCAGTTTAGTACCATTAAATCCAAGTCAGCCTTTTCCATTAATGCATCAACATCTGGGATCTTATTTCCCTTGCTATGGGCATTTATTCACTGCTTTCCAGATGTTGCCCCTTTTAACCATCTGTGCAAAAGTATTTAATGTTTCACTTACCTGGGGGCTTTCTTTGCTCCTCCCCAATGAATCTAGTTTAAAGCCCTCTTCAGTAGGTTAGCCAGTCTGCTGCAGAAGACACTTCAACCCTTCTTTGACAGATGGATGCCATCTCTGCTCTACAGCCCTTCGAAAATTATCCCATGGTCCAGGAAACCAAAACACTCTCAATGACACCATCCATGCAGCCATGCATTTATCTCCAGGATGCGAGCTTCTCTGCCTTAGCCTTTACCCTCAACAGGGAGGAAGAAAGAGAATACCACCTGCACACCTCTCTGCTTCACTCTCTGTCCCAGAGCCATGAGGTCACTTTTGATATGCTCAAAGGGATATCTAGCAGTATCATTTGTGCCAACATGGAAGAACAACATTGGATAATAGTCAGTAGACTTGATGAGTCTCAGCAAATTCTCCATTGCATCTTGAATTTTGGCACTTGGCAGACAGTACACCTCACTGGACATTAAGTCATGGTCAACAGATGGACGCCTCAGTACCCCTCAGAAGAGAGTCACCAACCACCACTACCCTTTGCTTCCTTGTGGTCACTGATTCTGCAACTTTGGGGTGCTTGAGCTCTGGTTCTCCCTTTCCTCAGATGTTTTCACCTCCTCCACTTCCAAGGCTGCATACCCGTTCTGCAGTTCAAGAGATGGTGGAGTTGGATTGTTATTTCTGCAGGCTCTGGCGCCTCGTGTCCAACTTTCTTCATTCTGTAGCCTCCCATCTTCACCTTTGTCAGAGAGCTTGGATATTTCAAGTGTACGTCTCATTGTCTCAAATGCTTCTCTTCCTCGCCACCTCTCCTCTGAGCTTCTGCACTTGTTTCATGAAGGCTTCAGCTTGCAGGCATCCTGCACATGGAACTAGTCCTTCAACTGGCATTGGGCTCTCTGTCTGGACAGAAGTAGAAGCTGTAACAGGGGCAAGAACTTTGGCAATGTGATTTTTCCCAGCCATTGTTCAGTTGGTGGAGCTTTGGTACCTGTTGAAGTAATTGAGAGACACCTACCAAAGACCCTAACTTTTCCTCAGCTGTCCTTTAAGCGAAAAAGCAGTTAACCTCTTTTGTCTGTGTTCTGTGCTGTTCTATATCCCTCTGTGTAGCTAACTGGGGAGTAGCCCTATAAAGCAAGAATTCTCACATGGGTAGGGAGGGATTTAACGCCTGATGAGGTCAGTGACTTCCAAGAGCTCATTCTGAATGGAAACCTGAAAAAGAATCAGTGAACTCTACCAGTCAGAGCTTTACCCAACACCACAAAATAAATTCCCCTTTTGCAATACAGAAAAATAATTAGCTTTTAAAAATGAAGACCAGGGGAAGTAGCAAGATGGCGACAGGAAGCTGCATCCGTCTTGGTTGCTGTGGGTTCATGCCTGGCTCCTGAATTTTTTTTCGATGGGGCGGAAGAAGCGGAAGCAGGCTGCCCTTCCTCCTGGGACAGTTCTGCCAGTGCCTTTGACCCAGCATATCTTGCAGGAATGTGGATTCGCCGCCGGAGGTGGAGCAGCGTTTTTAGCAGCGGCGAAAGGAGAGGTGTCATCGCTGAGTGCATCGGGGATCTGGCATTCGTCAGAGGAGCGTTCCCCCTCACCGTGTCCTGGAAGTGTTACTTCGCCAGAAGTTGCTTTTCCTGCCGGTGTGCGGGTGAGCACGCCGGTGGATGGAGCGGCAGGAGGTGCTTCGGCTGAGAGCTTTTCCCCTACAGAGGCTGGGTGGCAGCAGAGGGCTGTGTTGAGAGGGATCTCTTCGGAGAGACGAGTTGAGGAGACACCTGGTCATGTAGAGGGCCTTTCGGGGTTGCCAGTGCTGGAAAGACCTGTGGTGATAACAATGGAAGCACTGTGGGACGGTCTGGCAACGTTGAATGCTTCCCTTAAGAGTGTTTTGAGCTTTGTGAGTACTGAGATTGTTGGGGTTCAATCCTTATGTGCAACTCTTTCGGGTGTGCAGGAAGAGCAAGTGGAGAGGCTTTCCAAGGTGGAGCAAGAAGTTGGACAGTTGAGGGAGATGGTGACTGCTCAGGTTAAGGACAGAACTGTATCCTCCAGGAAAATGGAATATTTAGAGAACCATGTTCGGCGGTGAAATTTGCGCTTTCTGAACTTTCCACGGTCTCCTTTATTGTCACCATTGGAGATGGTGAAAAAGTATTTTGGAGAGGTCTTGAAGTTCTCCCCAGATCAGTTTCCACCCCTGATGCGGGTGCAGTATTTGTCCTTGGGGCAAAGGGATCTTGGTTCCATTGCCCCTTCTGCTTCCCCTGATGTGGGTGACCTCACAGTGTTTTTAGAATCTTCCCTGGAGGTCATTACTGATAAATCTACCCTTCTTGTTACCCTAGCATTGGAATCTGATAAATTGTTTATCCTTAGATTGTACTTTAGGAATTTTAATGAAGTTTTCCTAGGGTCTAAAGTACGCATATTTCCTGATATATCTTGTGTTATGCAGCGGAGAAGGAAGGACTTTTTGGTTCTTCACCCTAGGGTTGTAGCACTGGGGGCTACCTTCCAGCTTAAATTTCCTGCAAAATGCTGTGTGGTTTTCAGACAAAAAGTGTATTTGTTTTTTGATCCTAGGCAACTATTAGAGTTCCTTGAGGCGAGGGAAGTTGTAATGGTTGATGTTGCTGGACCCTCTCAAACGGCTGATGCTTAAGTCTTCACCTGTTCCTTTAATAATGACGATTAGATAGTTTAGGACTGTGTAGGCCCTTTACTTTCTGTTTAGGTTGTTTTTTCCTAGTACTTTCTTATATTACCTATTGTTTGAGGTCTACATTTAAATGGGCGTTGACTATTTGTTTTTCTTTTCTTACTCTACTTGTTGGAGGGAGGGGTTTTTTTTTTCCTATTTTGAATTGTCTGTACAAGTATGCCCATTTTTGTATCATTCATTGATTTGTTTTCTTGGATGTAAATTTGTTATAATTGATAAATAAAATAATAAAAATGAAGACCAAAGCTCATTTAAGAGCTCTCAGTTAGAGAACTTGTATTTAAAAGTCACACGGTATTACAATACCTTGTTTGCAATGGAGACCTGTTAGCAATGAAAGTGCAAAATAGACTGAAAAATGCCCAAACATCAGATGAAAAAAAGATATGTTCAAAATAAGCATTTGTCATATATAGAGAATGAACTGTCTTTTAAAGATATTGGGCAATATAATATATATATACAAAAATTTGGACCGATGAGGATTTGTAGTGAGACGTGAATTGAGCTTTAAATTACAAAACTGCTCAAAGCTACTCCCATCCTGATCTTCCTTAAAAAATTTCTCATTTGGGTATGCCAATTTCTATGTATTCCTAAGAGTATGGCATAACTATAAAGATAGAACGTGAGGTGTTCTGAAATTTGTTTTATGCATGTCCTTATTACACATGCAGTTTAACTTTGAAAATTACCATGAGTTCAAAGTAAAAATGCAATCAATGTGCCTTAGTTACCTTCTTTGCCCTAAACACACCCTGCAGGAATGCCTTTTAATGTAGCTACTGAACCCTGTGCATACTTTTAGCTACTGTATGTAATGGGTGGCAATTTTTCAGACAGTCCTTTTTCCCCGGGTAAATTTCTCCATGCTCGTGTAGATGGTTTTGCATTTTATTTCACTATACTGTATTTTATATACTTTTTTATTCAATTAAAATGGGCCATGTTTACTAAAGCTTAGTATGTGCTACATGCATTGACGCATGTTGCCACTGCAGCCCATTTTATTTCTATGGGCCGTGCAGCACTTAGTGCCTACCAAGCTCTAGTAAACATGGCACAATGCATTTTAGAACAGCACTGTCATACAATATGTTACAAATAAAAACAGAAATGAGACATTCCGAATAAAACATCATTAAATCCGATCGCAATTTGAAAACTTATTTGCAGCAAGTTTTTATGGGGTTACTATATAAAGGTTTTTGTGTGTGTAAGGCCTGTATTACATACGGATATGACGTTTATAAAATTGTGTAGCTGTATACACACACACAAGTATATGGAGTGGAGGAATAGCCTAATGGTTAGAGCACTGGCTTGGGAACCAAGCTACCCAGGGTTTGACTCCCACTAGCACTCCTTGTGACCTTGGGCAAGTCACTTAACCCTCCATTGCCTCAGAAAAATCCAAGTTATCAATGTCTCTGTTTAATGTACACTACCAAGTTTAAGTTGCAATGTAAACCACTTTGAAATGATAAAGCAGTATAAAAAAACCTGTTAAATAAATAAATATATGCACTGAAAAGTCATATAGACATTACTAGGAACATAGTTTGGGCAGAGTACATGCATATTTTATAAAATACATGCATAAAGGCATATTTACTAAACTGTGCTGGCTGTTAACACAGCAGATAGCCTGTGCTATCATGCCGAGAGGAGTCCTGATGGATGGGGGGCTGTGGGAGTGCCATGGATCTTCTGATCTGTGGCACTGAACTCATGCTTGCATGGGGGGGGGGGGCACTGAAGAGAGGCCACGGGGGAGTCCCGATGCTGCCACAGTGAATAGGGAGCACAAAGCGGCTACTGTCAAGTGTCTTCTTCCTGCTTCCTCACTCTAGCCTGTGCTCCCTGCATCAGAAGATAGCGCAGGATTTATCGTCTAGGCGCCATCTTATATACAGTAATTACCCCTAGAATGTTCATTATGTTTCTTTATTAATATGAAAACCATGTTGCTGTTTGCTGAAAGGCAATCAATCAAATTGAATAAAGATCAGATATTAGTTGTATTATATCTATCATTTGTAGATGCAAATCAAAGCGGTTTATGGTCTGAATTTGTATCTGCTTTCATGGTAAGCATGTTTGGCATACAGTTAGGTGTAGTCATAGTGAATTCCCCTCTGCCAAAGAGCTTGTTAGGTCTATAGCATGCAATTCAGGTGTGTATATATTTTGTCTGGTTACTTTGACAGTTTTAAAAAATATTGGACTTTGCTTTTTTGTCATTCTAGGGAAAAGCAATGGTATTTGCACCTCTTCGAGGGAATACTTTAAACTTCTTCTGCAGGCTGGCTGAAAAGGCTGGTTTCACCATCCAAAGATATGAAAATTATGATGAGCACATCTCTAACTTCCACTCCAAGGTTGGTTTTCTGTCTGGGTTAGATAACACTTTAATCCATGCTTCATTTTGAAAAGATGGCGATCCTTTTGGCAGGTAATCTGAATGTGTGATTAAAGTACTCAAATGGTATGCAGCTTCCAAGAGCTATCTGATTAGCTTGTGTAGTAGAGAGCCACATTTTATCTCCATGCCTAGGATAGTTTTACAGCACCTTCTTCTGTTCGTGTTTTCTTAGGGTAAACCATCTTTCAATTAATAACAGAATAATTCATTGGAATCATTATTAATTCAGATTTAAATGGAGAGTAAACAATAAATAGCACTTTACATAGTATAAATTTAAGATGTGGATTTTTAAATACTAAAAAAGAGAAGGTGAATGTCTAATTGTTTCATATCATCTCTTAAATCCTTCTCTTTGGCTGCTTTATGGCTGGGTCGCTTGGCAGCTTCAAACTGATAAATCTCAAATAGAATTTCACAGCTGTGGGGTTAGATCCAGGCACTATAAGATTTAGGTCAAAAGCACTTATCTGAGATTGGTTTCTAAGCTTGCTAACATAAAGCCACTGTTAAGGGCTGTGCATTTGGTTTCCTGTTTCCTTGTAGGAAATTTTATGCGCTTAATGAATGCACAATAAATTGAATGTATGCGCATAAAATCTCTGAATTATTATTGCTTGTAAAGTTGTTTATGTGCATTAAAAACATGTTTACATACGTTGATCAAATTTTACACCCATTAATTTCTGAAATGAACTGAAAAAAATGTCTGTGAATCCACCAAAATGTCTGAAAATGTACCTAAAATGTTTACATGCCCACACCTACCGTTGTTTTTAATGTCCTCTTTATTCATAATTGTAAAGTAACAAATAGCATCAAGTGGATAATGATCCATAGCAAACATTTTAGAAAACACCTTTATTTTTTACTATATAGGGGGGTAGTTACTAAAAGGAATAACGCATGTTATTTGGCCCCTAATATGAGTTAAAAGGCAATAATGTGTTATTTTACTGTAATGCAAAATGGGGCATCTTTACTAAGCCACAGGGGGCCACAATACTAGCATGGGGTTTCAGGGCTAACTTCAGGAGATATGAATTTCCATCCCCCTGCAGTTAATGTTGCCCAGGACATGACACTACACAAGCTGGCATATAGGTGCCCTTAATGCCGCCCATTGAGGTGACCTTAAGCATAGTTAGCGTGTGCCACTAATGCCCATGCTAGCTGTGATGTACTGGCAGTGCTGCGTACTGCCCCTATCCTGGCCATTCCCTATCCCAATGCATGCTAGTAGGGGAACACAGGATTTGTTCACAAGCGCTGCACTGCTGGATAGCATGGTTTAGTAAATATGCCCCAATTTGCACCTGCATTGACAAGGGTAATTTGGAATCTTTCAGCTCTGTCTGCTCTGTACTTAAAGGAATCTAGGTTACTTTTATCAGGATGCCCTAATTCCCCTCTTCTACTAGTATCCTTCAAGGAGTGGAGGAGTAGCCTAGTGGTTGGGGCAAGGTACTTCAGGCCGGAAGGTCGGTGGTTCAAATCCCACTAGAGGACAGCAACCTTGGGCCGGAAGGACAGGGGTTTCTAGTCCCACAGGTGCTCCTTGTGGTCTTGGGCAAGCCACTTAACCCTCCATAGCCCATGTTCCCTGTAAAATAGTTATCTCCAAGTTATAATAACCTGTTCAATGTAATTTCAGTTTGTTCAATGTAAACCGCACTGATGCAGAATAGTGCGGTATATAAGAGAATGTAAATAAATAAGGATACATCCTTCCAAACTGGGTGACTGTCAGCTTTTCCCCTATTATCTAGTTTAAAAGCTACTCTATCTCCTTTATAAAGGTTAATGCTGATTTCATAAATGGAGGAAGGATAGCAAGGAAATCCAGAGTACTATCTTCTAAATTTCAAAAGGGAGAATATGATAAAACTAAAAGGAGCAGCTGCAAAGGGTAAAGGTTTATATCATGGGTATTGTTTAAAAATACTATCTTGGAAGCCCAGACAGCATGTATTCCATGCTTTAAGAAAGGTGGAATCAAGGCCAAAAAACTGGAAAGGTGAGGTCAGAAGGGCCATTGTAACCAAAAAGGCATCTTTCAAGAAATAGAAAAAGGAGCCAAATGACAAAAACAGGAAACAACATGAGCACTGGCAAGATAGATGCAAGGCATTGATAAGGCAGGCTAAGAGAGAATTTGAAAAAAAGCTTGCCGTGGAAGCAAAAGCGCATAATAAAACCTTTTTCAAGCACATTCATAGCAAAAACTCTGTGAGAGAGTCAGTTGGACCATTAGATGATAGAGAGGTAAAAGGGGCACTAAGGGAGGATAAGGCCATAGCAAAGAGACTGAATGAATTCTTTGCTTTGGTCTTTACTGAAGAAGATGTAGGGAAGTTATCCATGCCTGAAATGGTATTTAAAGGTGATGTATCAGAAGAATTGAAACAAATTTCGATAAACCGGGAAGATGTATTACAACTATTTGATAAACTGAACAGTAGCAAATCACCCAGACCAGATGATATAAATCCAAAGGTGCTGAAATAATTGAAACATGAGATTGCAGACCTATTATTAGCAATCTATGAACTTATCATTAAAATCATCTGTAGTACCTGAAGACTGGAGAATAGCCGATGTAACTCCAATTATTAAAAAGGATTCCAGGGGTGATCCGGGAAACTACAAGTCAGTGAACCTGACATAGGCACTGGGCAAAATGGTAGAAACCATTATAAAGAATAAAATTACTGAACATGTAGATCAGAGGTCACCAACCTCCAGAGGGCCGCGGGCCGCACAGCCGACTACCGGGAGCCTCGCGGGCCGCACCCCCCTTCTCCCCGCCTGTCACGCTCTTCACAAAGAGAGCGGACTGGCGTTGGAGCGCAGACGACACGCGGGTAAACTCCTGCTTCTTCTTGACTGCATCCATCTTGGCGTACTCTGGGTGGACGGACTCGAAGTGGCGCTTCACATTGTAGTCCTTCAGAATGCCAACGGTCTTCTGACAGATGACACAGCGCACGATCCTTGGCGGGCCGCACATAATGTTAACCGGGGTAGAGCCTCGCGGGCCGCACGAAGGGACCTTGTGGGCCGCATGCGGCCCGCGGGCTGCAGGTTGGTGACCCCTGATGTAGATAGTCCTGGTGTAATGGGAGAAAGCCAACATGGCTTTAGCCAAGGAAGATATTGTCTTACTAATCTGTTATTTTTTTTGAAGGTGTGAATAAACAAGTAGATAAAGGTGAGCTGGTTGATATAGTGTATCTGGATTTTCAGAAAGCCTTTGACAAGTTCTCTCATGAGAGACTCTTGATGAAATTAAAGTCATGGGATAAGAGACAGTGTACTATTGTTGATCAGGAACTGGTTAAAAGATAGAAAGCAGAGAGTAGGGGAATTTGCTCCAGTTTTGGAAGGAGACTTACCTGTGCCCTGTCATCGGCCTATAGACTGTCTGGCTCTCTCTGGTTCCAGTACCTGCATCCAGCATTCTTCTGGGATAGGCTCCATGGGGGGCATCCCATTGCCCGGAAGGATCCCCCATGCTATAAAAAACCTAAATGCTTGCATTACCGGATGGAACTTACTCCAGTTTTGGAAGGAGTTTTACTGTGCCCTGTAATTGCCCATGGACTGTCTGGCTTTCACTGGTTCCAGTGCCTGAGTCCAGCATTGTTCTCAGACAGGATCTGTGGGGGACAGCCCATTGTCCAGAAGGACCCCCCCCCTTCTGCAGTGTATGAAGATCTGCTTTGTTATCCATGACCACGGGTCACGAATGCGGGCGTTACCAAAAGGGTATGTACATAGGGGCAGGTTACACCCCTTTGGTGCCCCTTTAGCATTACTAGCATCCAGTGTCTAGATTTGGTTTCCATTTTTGGTAAATTGGATGTTAATTTCATATAGTGCTTTCAGATAATGGGGAAGCAGAAGGGTAAATCTGGGAACAAAGTGACTGTGGTTCCGGCAGGTAAACTGACCGGTCCCATAGATAAGCACCTTGTTTGATATTAGCCTCTCAGTCCTACCAAGTGCGGTCGCTCATAGCTCTGGGGGGCGGATCCTACCACTATGTCCAGCTCCCTTGCTATCCTCCACATTTGTGGAGAGTGTGTTTCCTGACTAGTCAAGCAAGATCTTTTGGTACCTAAACCCTTTAGTATGTGTGATTCTGGTGATTCTACTGATCCATCTCCTGTGAGTCAGGATGGAGAGATCACTTTGAAAGACGTTTGGGGAGCAATATTGAATATTGATAAGAAGCTGTCTTCTACTGTATTCTCTTTGTGTACTTTCTCCCAGGAAACTGCGGCTGGGGGGGTAAAGTTAGTTCTTTAGATAAGGCAGTCTTCCAGCTTGAGTCTCTGGTGCAACCACTTCAGCAGATGAATGTTACTTTAATCAAAGATACCTTAGTATTACATGCAAAGGTGGAAGCACTAGAGAACATGCTGTGGGCCCGAAATTTATGTTTTCTAAACTTTCCCTATATTCACTTATTATCTCCGGAGATTCTTTTGAAAAAATATTTGAATGATGTTTTGGCCATTACTGACCCTACAGAATTTGCTCAAACTTATTATCTTCCCTCCCGCATTAGAGAAATGGATTCCACAAATGGGGGTTTAGATGTATTGCTCTCTTCTGATGTTCAAAAATTTACAGCATTCTAAAATAATTCTGAAGATATTATCTCTAGACATGCCACCTTCCTGGTCACCTTCTTCTCTGAATCAATTAAATTTTGTATTTTGAAAGCTTTTTTTAAAAAGAAGGATACCCAGTTTTGGGCTAAAGATGTGAAGTGTGGCAACAAAACTTTCTTCAGGTATATTCAGGAGAGGAGGAAAATCAGAGATGGAATTACAGGACTCAGAAGGGCTGGGAACAGACTTGTGGAAAGTGACATTGAAAAAGCAAAATTGCTAAACAAATACTTCTGCTCTGTTTTTTACTAAAGGAAATCCTGGAGAAGGACCACCTGTGACTCCCAAATATAAAAATGGGAATGAAGTAGATACCACACCATTCACAGAAGATGATGTGTTAGAACAACTTGCAAAACTGAAAGTGGACAAGGCAGTGGGACCGGATGGGATACATCCCAGGATATTGAAAGAGCTCAGAGAGGTACTTGCAGGGTCGTTAAAGGATGTTTTCAACAGATCCTTGGAAACAGGAGTAGTTCCTCAGGACTGGAGAAGGGCTGATGTGGTACCTCTTCACAAAAGTGGTGACAGGGAAGAAGTGACAAACTGCAGGCCCATGAGCCTTAACTCAGTGGCGGGAAAAGTAAAGGAGGCACTCCTGAAAGAGCGAATAGTGGACTTTCTCAAAACCAACAGGTTGCATGATCCGAGGCAACATGGTTTTACCAAAGGATGATCTTGCCAAACAAATCTGATTGAATTCTTTGACTGGGTGACCAGAGAACTAGGGGCATGTGATGGATGTCATCTACCTGGATTTCAGAAAAGCCTTTGATACTGTTCCTCATGGGAGGCTTATCAATAAACTCAGTAGTTTGTTGATGGGTCCCAAGGTAGTGAACTGGATCAGAAATTGGTTGACTGACAGACAACAGAAGGTGATGGTAAATGGAGCTCACTCGGATGAAAGGAGGGTGATTAGCAGGGTGCCCCAGGGTTCGGTCCTGGGCCCGGCACTGTTCAATGTATTTGTGAGTGATATTGCTGAAGGACTAATGGAAAAGTCTGTCTTTTTGCAGATGACATGAAAATTTGCAACATAGTGGACTCCCCTGAGGGAGTCGATAACACTGGTGACATTGAAATCATTACTGACTTTAAAAGGCCCTAATCTGTAGTATCTTGGTGAGCTGAACACAAATATAACATTAAAAAAATTTTATTGGCTCTCGTTTGAAGATATTGCATGCAGTTCATTTTTGACGTTTCACCGTGTAAATTTATCCAGTAGGACATCAACAACATCCAAAATAAGCCTTGAATGATGTAATATTGCATCACATTGCATAATACCAGCATGCACACATCATCCAGAGTTGATTGCATCATTTTCTGATGCAATGCAATACTACTGCCAGACGGCTGCTGAAGCCATCTGACGTCAACAGTGTACTATACGCAGTCAGAAAGGAAAGTAATCTGGTATTCTGTTCCGATATTGAAAGCCTCATGAATGCCTTAAAAATCACTCTTTATTTATTTATTTGTTGTCTTTATTGGTGTGCTACTTCACCTCCCTGTTCCCTTTAGTTTTGCACTTCAGCTTTCTCAGCTGTATAACTTATCCTGCCTCTCTCAACTAACTGGCCTTTGTGTGGTAGCCAGGTTAACTGTCACTTTAAATTAAATATCTCTCACCCTGCTCTGTCCCCAGAATGTGCTGCCTTTTAAACTTTTTTCCCTGCTCTAGCCTACCTAAGGGACTACCCTCTCCCCCCTGCTGAGGTATTGTGTAGCCCTTCTTCCTGTCTCCTCCTCCCACGTGTGCATAGTCTCTTCTGTTTGCCTCTCTCTGCTCTGGGAAGAGCAGTGCCCTCACAGAGCTCTGCTAGAGAGGTGGATATTTAACTCCTGTGATGACTTTGCTGTGAGTTCTAGCTTTCTATTTATTTATTTATTTGCTGTCTTTATTGGTGTGCTACTTCACCTCCCTGTTCCCTTTAGTTTTGCACTTCAGCTTTCTCAGCTGTATAACTTAGAAACATAGAAACATGATGACAGAAAAAGACCACATGGCCTATCTAGTCTGTCCTTCCATATCAACAACTACAACAGTCCACTTTTTACCTTTAGAGATCCTCTGTGTTGGTCCCATGCTTTTTTGAATTCAGTTACTGTCCTCATCTCTACCACCTCCACTGGGAGACTATTCCATGGATCCACAACTCTTTCCGTAAATAAATATTTCCGCATATCACTCCTGAATCTATCTCCCTTCACCCTCATCGCATGTCCCCTTGTAGCAGAACTTGCTTTCAATTGAAAGAGGCTCTCTCCCTGAACATTTATGCCACGGAGGTATTTAAACATCTCAATCATATCACCTCTATCCCGCCTTTCCTCTAAGGTGTACATATTAAGATCCTTAAGTCTGTCCTCATATGCTTTATAATGAAGCCCACTAATCATTTTAGTAGCCACCCTCTGCACCGACTCCATCCTGTTCACATCCTTTTGAAGGTGCGGTCTCCAGAATTGCACACTATACTCCAAATGAGGTCGCACCAAAGACTTATACAGAGGCATTATCACCTCCTTTTTTCTGCTAGCCATTCCTCTCCGTATGCACCCAAGCATCCTTCTAGCTTTTGCCGTCGCCTTTTCTACCTGTTTAGCTACTTTAAGATCATCAGACACAACTACGCCTAGGTCCCACTCTTCTTTAGTGGACAAAAGTACTTCACCTCCTATACTGTATTGCTCCCTTGGATTGCTGCAGCCCAAATGCATGACCTTACATTTTTTAACATTAAATCCCAGCTGCCAAATTCTAGACCATTCTTCAAGCTTAGCTAGATCCCTCCTCATGTTATCTACACCTTCCTGGGTGTCTACTCTATTGCAAATTTTGGTATCATCTGTAAAGAGGCAAACCTTACCCGACAGCCCTTCCGCTATATCACTAAGATGTTAAAAAGAATCTGACCAAGGACAGATCCCTGGGGCACACCACTGGTAACATCCTTCTCCTCAGAGTGAGCTCCATTTACTTGTACTCTTTGTCGCCTCCCACCCAACCAATTTCTAACCCAAGCAGTAACTTTAGGGTACATCCCTAGGGTGCTCAGTTTGTTTATAAGTCGCCTGTGAGGAACAGTGTCAAAGACTTTACTGAAATCTAAATACACCACATCTGGAGCTCTCCCTCAGTTCAACTCCCTGGTCACCCAGTCAAAAAAATCAATCAGATTTGTCTGACAAAACCTGCCTCTGATGAATCCATGCTGCCTTGGATCCTGTAATCCACTGGACTCCAGAAACCTCACTATTTTCTCTTTCAGCAGCATTTCCAATAATTTACTCACCACCGAAGTTAAACTAACCGGCCTGTAGTTTTCAACCACATCCTTATGTCCGCTTTTGTATAAAGGCACCACATGAGCCTCTCTCCAGTCCTTTGGCACCACTCCCGACTCCAACAAGGCATTGAAAAGGTCAGTCAGTGGAGTTGCTAGAATGTCCCCAAGTTCCCTCAGTATTCTAGGGTATATCCCATCCAGTCCCATCGCTTTGTCTACTTTAAGTTGAGCTAGTTTCTCACGAACACAGTCTTCTGAAAATTGTTCAAGATGTCCCTCGCTTCTGTTCCTATTTGTGGGTGTTTTCTGAGGTCCTGCTCCTGGTTCTTCATCTGTGAACACAGAACAAAAATATTTGTTAAGCAATTCCGCTTTATCCTTATCAGCTTCTACATATTCCCCCCCTGCACCCTTGAGTCTGACAATACCACTTTTGCCCTTCCTCTTCTCACTAATATATCTGAAAAATGTCTTATCCCCCCATTTTATTGCATTGGTTATTTCCTTCTCCTTTTGAATCTTTGCCTTCTTGACTACTTTGCTAGCTTCTCTAAGTTTTTCCAAATACAAATGCCTGTCTTCCTCTTTCTGTGATCTCTTGTATTTCATGAAGGCCTCCCTCTTTTTCTTCACTTTTTCAGCTACTTCCTTCGAAAACCATAGCGGTCTCCTTTTCCTTTTGCCTTTATTTACCATTTTAACAAAAAGGGTTGGTTGCCCTTAAAATACCCCCTTTCAGTTTTGCCCACTGTTTTTCTACATCCCCCAGCTGTTCCCATCCCACTAACGACTCCCTGAGGTATTGGCCCATGTTCGCAAAGTTAGTCTTCTTAAAGTCTAAGATCCTCACCTTGGAATGGATTCTAACAGCCCTAGTCCTAATACTGAACCACACCATCTGGTGATCACTGGATGCGAAATGATCTCCCACTACAACATCAGAAACACTTTCACCATTGGTAAGCACCAAGTCCAGTATGGCCCCTTCACGTGTGGGGTATGTTACCAATTGCCTGAATAGTTCTCCCTGTAGAGAATCCAGGATCTCCTTACTTCTAGATGATACTACAGCAGGAATGTGCCAATCAACATCTGGCATATTGAAATCTCCTATCAGTAGCACTTCCCCTTTTCTAGCAATGCTGCGCATGTCTTCAATTAACTCTCTGTCCACCTCTTCCTCTTGTGAGGGAGGTCTGTATATCACACAAATGCAAATAGATTTCTCTTTCCCTCTTTCTAGTTTAACCCACAATGCCTCCTCTCTCCCTTTTAAGCTCTGTAATTCCAAAGCTTTAATAGTAGTTTTTACATATAGTGCCACTCCTCCTCCCCTTCATCCTACCCTGTCCTTTCTGAATAAAGTATAGCCAGGTATAGTTACATCCCAATCATGGTTTTCTGTGAACCATGTTTCTGTAACTGCCACTAAATCCAAGTCAGCCACTCCCACCAAAGCTTCAACATCAGGGATCTTATTTCCCATGCTACGGGCATTTATACACACTGCTTTCCATATGTTACCCCTGTTACCCATTTCCATAAAGGTATTTAATGTATCACCTACCTGGGGGCTTTCACTTACCTGGAGGCTTTCTTCACCCATCCCCAACGAATCTAGTTTAAAGCCCTCTTCAGTAGATTAGCCAGTCTACTACCGAAGATGCGTTGACCTTTCTTGGACAGATGGATGCCATCTCTGCTCTGCAACCCTTGGAACAGCATCCCATGGTCTAGGAAACCAAAACTCTCTCGATGACACCATCCACGCAGCCATGCATTCATCTCCAGGATGCGAGCCTCTCTGCCTTGGCCTTTACCCTCAACAGGGAGGATTGAAGAGAACACCACCTGTGCACCTAACTGCTTCACCCTCTGTCCCAGAGCCATGAAGTCACTTTTGATACGCTCCGAGGTATACCTGGCAGTATCATTTGTTCCAAGATGGATTAGCAACATTGGGTAATAGTCAGTGGGCTTGATGAGTCTCAGCAAACTCTCCATAACATCTTGGATTTTAGCACCAGGCAGACAGCATACCTCTCTGGACATCAAGTCTGGTCGGCAGATGGACGCCTCAGTACCCCTCAGAAGAGAGTCTCCAACCACCAGTACCCTTCGTTTCCTTCTGGTCACTGATTCTGCAACTTTGGGGTACTTGAACTCTGGTTCTTCCCTTTCCAGGGATGCTTTCACCTCCTCCACTTCCAGGGCTGCATAATGGTTCTTCAATTCAAGGGCTGGAGAAGTTGGATTGGTGATTTTGCAGGCCCTGGTGACTAGTGTCCAACCATCGACATTCTGTTGGCACCCATCTTCTCCTGTGCTGGAGAGCTTGGTTGCTGCAAGAAGCATCTCATCAATGTACTTCACACTGTCTTGAATGCTCCTCAGCCTTGCCACCTCCTCTCTGAGTTCCTCCACTTGTTTCCTCAGAGCTTCAGCATGCAGGCACCCTGCACATGCCCTGCCTCTCTCAACTAACTGGCCGTTGTGTGGTAGCCAGGTTAACTGTTACTTTAAATTAAATATCTCTCTCTGCTCGGTCCCCAGAACGTGCTGCGTTTTAAACTTTTTTTCCTGCTCTAGCCAACCTGAAGGACTAACCCCCTCCCCCCCTGCTGAGGATACAGGACAGGGTACCTTGTAACAGCCCTCTTTTATTAGGTCTTATTTCCCTCCCTCCCTCCCTTCCCAACCCCTGGGGTAATTGTAGCTTTATAGGTACTTACACGTCTTAGAGGAAAGGGGCTGCTCTCAGGTGCAGCTGTTTATCCAAATCAGTCATACATTGAGGACCTGAGATTGATTAAGCTTCAGGTGAACAAGGTATATTAGAGGTATTAGATACACTTTTATTAGTATAAGCATCTACACCAACCCTTAGTAAGTACAGAATTTAAAGACCTAAACACAAGCTTTAAACTAAGATGCAGACAACAGTCCAGCAGCAAGATGGGGGCTTTCCAATCTTTTGCATTGAGTGTCACATGTATGATTTTCTCCCAGTTGGTGAGAGGTCTTACGTATTCACTAAGTGCAAGGAGCTCTTTGCTCTCAGGGAACAAGTCCATTCTCTAGAGGCTAGAGTAGCAGACCTGGAAGACATAAGAAAGGCAGAGAAGTACATGGACGAGACCTACAGGGATATAGTCCTGAGGTCCCACCTCCAGTCTGGCAGCATCCCTGTTGCCATGGAGGAGAGAGGTCACGTGACAGGAGAGCATCACCCTGGTGTGGCAGGACGTGATCCTGTAACTAGGACCTGTCCTCCAGGTGATGTAAAACCCTCTCGCACCGAGGACGTTTCTCCAGGGCCATGTGCCCATGAGGGAATGGTTAGGACAGCTGTTATAGTTGGTGATTCAATCATTAGGCACGTAGATAGCTGGGTGGCTGGTGGACGTGAGGATAGCCTGGTAACATGCCTGCCTGGTGCGAAGGTAGTGGACCTCACGCACTGCCTAGATTAGATAGTGCTGGGGAGGAGTCTGCTGTCTTGGTACATGTCGGTACCAATGACATAGGAAAATGTGGTAGGGAGGTTCTGGAGGATAAATTTAAGCTTTTAGGTAGGAAGTTGAAATCCAGAACTTCGAGGGTAGCGTTCTCTGAAATGCTTCCCGTTCCATGTGCAGGACCCAAAAGGCAGGCAGAGCTCCGGAGTCTCAATGCGTGGATGAGACGATGGTGCAAGGATGAGGGTTTTGGATTTGTTAGGAACTGGGGAGCATTCTGGGGAAAGGAGCTGCTTTTCCAAAGGGATGGGCTTCACCTCAACCAGGATGGAACCAGACTGCTGGCATTAACCTTTAAAAAGGAGATAGAGAAGCTTTTAAACTAGAAAATAGGGGAAAGCCGACAGTCGCCCAAGAGAGCATGGTTCAAAAGAAGGTATCCTTGAAGGATACTACGAAAAGTAGTGAGGTTCCAAAAAAGAGTAAAGTAGCCCAAATGCCCTTGGGTATGGTGCAGACAGAGCGTAAAGATTCCAAATTACCCATGCCTACCAATAGCCAGATTAATATTAAAAAAAATACAATCTCTAAAATGCTTGTATGCAAATGCTAGAAGTCTAAACAATAAGATGGGAGAATATATAGCACTAAATAAGAGGTTAGATATGATTGCAATCTCAGAGACATGGTGGAAGGAGGATAACCATTGGGACACTGTGATACCTGGATACAAACTATATCGTAATGATAGAACTGATCAAACTGGTGGAGGGGTTGCGCTCTATGTTAGAAAGGGCATTGAGTCAGAAAGGATTAAAGTTTTGCAGGAAACAAAATTTGCTGTAGAATCTCTATGGATTGAAATTCCATGTATTAAGGGGACGGTGATGTCAATGGGGGTGTACTATCGACCGCCTGGCCAGAATGAACAAATGGATGACGAAATGCTCAAAGAAATAAAGGAAGCTAAAAAAAGTCACAGCACAGTAATAATAATGGGTGATTTCAATTACCCCGGTATCGACTGGGTCAGTGTCACGGCAGGACATGCTAGGGAGATAAAGTTTCTAGATGAAATAAATGACTGCTTCTTGGAGCAGCTGGTTCATGAACCGACCAGAGGGGAAGCCATACTGGACCTAGTCCTTAGTGGAACACCAGATCTGGTGCAAGAAATAAGGGTGTTGGGGCCACTTGGCAATAGTGATCATAGCATGATCGTGTTTGATTTAATTAGTGGAGGAGGGATAGTAAAGAAATCCACAGTACTACCTTTTAACTTTTGAAAGGGAGACTATGATAAAATGAGGAATATAGTTAAGAAAAAACTAAAAGGAGCGGTTGCAAAGGTTAAAGACTTACATCAAGCTTGGGTGTTGTTTGAAAATACTATCCAGGAAGCCCAGACCAGCTGTATTCTATGCATTAAGAAAAGTGGAAGAAAGTCCAAAAAACTGCCAGCATGGTTTAAAGGTGAGGTCAGAGAGGCCGTTGCTGCCAAAAAAAGCATCTTTCAGGAAATGGAAAAAAGAGCCAAACAACGAAAACTGGAAACAGCACAAGCACTGGCAAGTTAAATGCAAAGCATTGATAAGGCAGGCAAAGCGAGAATTTGAGAAGGAAGTTGCTACAGAAGCAAAAACATGAAATAAAGACTTTTTCAAGTACATTTGTAGCAAAAGGCCTGTGAGAGAGTCAATTGGGACCGTTAGATGATAGAGGGGTAAAAGGGGCAGTAAGAGGAGACAAGGCTATTACGGAGAGACTGAATGAATTCTTTGCTTCAGTCTTTACTGAGGAAGATGTAGGGATGTTACCCAAGACTTAAGTGGTATTTAAAGGTGATGTTGTTGTTGTTATTAAGTGCCGTCGAGTCGGAGCCGACTCATGGTGACCCTCTGGATAGCTATCCTAAATTGTGTTCGTTCTTGAGTCAGGCGGCTCATTG
The DNA here is from genome assembly GCA_033557465.1 of Ichthyophis bannanicus. Classification (NCBI taxonomy): domain Eukaryota; kingdom Metazoa; phylum Chordata; class Amphibia; order Gymnophiona; family Ichthyophiidae; genus Ichthyophis; species Ichthyophis bannanicus. The sequence goes on from CM066033.1 coordinate 354,058,432, forward strand.
TTGACAGACTGATACCCATAGCTGCTGTTATTGTCTCGATCCATCTCATTGCTGGCCTTCCTCTTTTGCGTTGACCGTCTATCTTGCCAAGTGTGGGGGACCCTAGCCCAGGCTGTGGCCTATAGGCGTAGGGCTGCCCTTGTTAGTCTTTAAATAAAGATTATGTTATCCTCGTCCAGAGCCTGGGCTTCTGGGACTTGTAGTTGTGTTACTTGTTCAAAAACAGAAGTATGGAAACCAAAGGGTTTTTTTGTTTTCAAAGGCAAACAGGAATTTATTTCTTCTTTTTTTTCCAAAAACACTAAGACTTAACAGAAGGCAACAGGATTCTTCTCCAAACAATATTCCTCAGGAAATTCCATGAAACCAAAGACTGAAACTGCTTTAGAAGGCTCTCTTAACAAATGCAGCTGTCTCTCAATATATAACAAGCAAATACGTCTCCTTTTTTTTTTCCAAACAAAAGTAAATGTCTTCTCTGCATTAAACAGGGTTCTTAGCTTTCCTGGCTAGAGTAACTCTCCCTGTGTCCTTAATGCTTTGGGGTTTTCAAGTTACAGGGTTTTCTTTCTCCAGAAGCTTTTATTCAGCTCTCTGACACCATGAACAGTCCATTAATGAATCTTGAGACATAGAAACAGGTTCAGAACAATCTACCTGCATTTCCTCTGGATCTCCTGATGGTACGTCTGACTCTAAAGCTCCATGCAATGCTTCTGGCTCAATGCACTCCAAAAGCTCCTGAACCTTTCTCCACTGAAGCTTTCCACTACGAGCAAGGTTTTCACCTGGAAGGTGAAGATTCTTTTTCTGAATTAAATGCCACAGTGCCTCTAACTGTTTCAGGTCACTGTTAGCTGTACTTTTGTTCACCCACCTTCTGGGAGCTTGAACCCTGAGAGCTGGTTCATGAACTGTAGAAACTGCACTCTGCGGCTGGCCAGTAATTCTCCCAGCCACACCTCTGCTGGCTTCAGAACTACTTGTACTTTTCCTGCAAGCCTGACTTTCTCTTGGGGTGTTGCCTTCACTTCTAAAGTCCCCACGGAAGTCTCCTCCGGTCTCCTCCCCGGTGAACTCTCTGGGTCTTTCTTGGGTGCTTCTCTCCCCAGCAGTCTCTGTGGTCAACTCCAACTCCCCGATCGAATTCCTGGTCGAACTCCCCGGTGAACTCTCTTTCCTTCCTGTTCCTCTGGGTTTATAAAGCTGTTTTTTTCCTATCGTGCACTGCCCCCTGCTCAGGTGTTTTTCATTAGTTTCCAAGCCTGCCCTTAGGTTAGCAGAGCTTGGGTGTGGCCTGCCTTCAGCAACTGCGTGTTTTTTCTCTTTTTCTGCACTCTGCAAGCTATGGATTCGCTCCCTGTCTCTTTCCTTAAAGGTAGATTTTTGATTTTCCTCTATTTCCATGGGCTCAGCCACACTCTCCTCATCACATGAGGGTTTGCTGAGGGTTCAAGTGGCAGCTTCTTTTAGAGGGCCTCTGATGGAGCATTTCCTGACCTCTCACCAAGATGTGGACTGTTCCTACAGGGAGTTCTGCACTTTCATCTTCCCATGTGCTCAGTAGTTCCTTCCTGGTCTCTCAGTTTGGTTCTTTGGACTGAACCATATGAGCCCTTGTGGAGGGCTATACTCAAGGATTTGTCCCTTAAGCTGCCTCTTTGGTTGCGATCTGTTCGGTGATGTACCTCAGAATTGCAGACCTGGACATACCGAGATTCCAATTTGTCCATACTGTGGACATGGTCAACATGGAAGCGGACTATCTCATTTGTCACTTCCCCAATTATGGAGAGTGGGAATTTGGGAAAGGTCGTGTTTTTATGGCCTGTTCCTTCTTTCTGGTCTAAAGTGCTATTGGTGCCATGTCAACTAGGTGGTCTGCTTGCTGTCATTCCCAAAGAAACAGTGCCAGAGGTAGGATAAGGGCCTTTGCCTGGTGGACTTTAGTTGGGTGTTTCTTCGACACCAGAAGATCACTAACTCTTTCCTAGAGTCAGATAGGTGTTTGTCCTGTTTAAAGGCCTGCATAAGGTTGAGGCATCTATGAAGTCTTCCTTGGGCTGCTGGATAAAGGAACTGACAGCATCAGTCTATCTTTTGTTGGACTGGCTGGTCCTGTAGGGTCTGCTTGCACATTCCACATGGTTTCAGGCTTACTTCTAGGTGGATGGCAGCTTGATCACTCTTTTAAAGGCTAAAAGGTTAGGGCTCTTCAACCTGGAAAAGAGACGGCTAAGGGGAGATATGATAGAAGTCTATAAATTAATGAATGGAATGGAACGGGTAAATGTAGATTGATTGTTTACATCATCAGAATATAAAAGGACTAGGGGACATGCAATGAAGCTTCAGATAACCTATTTAAGACTAGTAAGAGAAAATATTTTTTCACTCAACGTGTAATCAAACTCTGGAATTTGTTACCGGAGGATGTAGTAAAAGCTGTTAGTGTAACTGAGTTTAAAAAAGGTTTGGACAAGTTCCTGGAGGAAAGATCCATAAACCATTATTAAAAGGGACCCAGGATATCACTGCTTGACTCAATACAAGCATTGAGGAACCTGTGTCTTTTGGCGAGACTGCTAGGTACTTATGACCTATATTGGCCACTGTTGGAAACAGGATACTGGGCTTGATGGACCTTGGTATGACCCAGTATGACATATCTTATGTTCTTATCTGGATAACAGTGCTGAATATCTGGATTATCTTTAAATGCAATGGCTGGCATTTAAATATTGACTCATAAATTAATTTACACACAACACAAACGGTTGAAGGAGGCAGTGGTGACTCCCTTCCCAAAAAAGATTGGGGGGGATTTGAAGGATTGCCAGAATTATCGACTGATTTCAAACTTGCCGATGCTGGCAAAATTAGTGGATAAAGAGGTAATGGCGCAAGTAGGTGGTTTTGTGGAAGATTTTTCCCTCTTGGATTGGCGTCAGGCAGGTTTTGCCCTGGTAGTGGTGTGGAGATATTGCTTCTGGTATTGTTGGATCAGGTGTATATATGGCTAGATAAGTGAGTTTTGGTGTTATTGATCTCCCTAGACTTGTCTGCAGTGTTTGACTTGGTTGAAAGACAGTTGCTTATAGAAAATTGTAGGGGACTGGGAATAGGGGGTATAATTCTTGATTGGATAGACTCCTTTTTGAGTAACCGATGTTTTCGAGTGCAAGAGCTGGTTGAGCAGTCATAGTTTGTATAGCTGGTAATGAGGTGTCCCCAGGGCTCACCCCTGTCCCTGTTATTGTTTAATATCTATCTGCAGCCTTGGTGTGGTCCTTTGGTTTTACCTTTTACACTTATGCAGATGATTTACAGATTTTGGCCCCCCTACAGGGGGATTTGGAGGAGACGATAGGACAGCTGAATGTTTATTTGGGACAGATTCGGCATATAGTAAATTGATTTTAAATGTGGACAAAACGGTATGTTTGCAGTTTGGAGCAATTGACAAGGTGGATCTTTGCACTTTGCCTAGTATGGCGGCCGTTGTCATTTCTTGGAAGGAAGAATTTAAGTTGTTGGGGGTGGTCTTGGAAAGGGGGGAGGTAGGGGATAGGCAGATTAACCAGGTAGTTTGTGCTGTGTGGTTGAAGTTGCGGTTGGTTTGTCAGCTGTGCCCATATTCAGATGACAAGGCCTTTCAGCTGGTGGTTCAGTCACCTGTTCAAGGGACTTGGCACTATTATAATATATTTTATGTTGGGATGCCAAGGAAATCCTTACGTAGGATACAGGTATTGCAGAATGCGGGAGCGCATCTTTTGCTGGGAGCACGAAGGTGAGATAGTGCAAGCCCGTTTGTGGTGCGGTTGCACTGGCTTCCTATCCAGGCTCGATGTTGGTTTAAGCTGCTGGTTATTGTGTTTTGGATTATGCACGATTTGTGTACGGAATATTTGTGAGGTCTATTGCAGTGGTATGAGCCTTCCTATCCCCTGTGTTCTTCGCAGGAATAGTTGGTGGCAGTTCCAGGTTTGGATGTGGTCCAGAAAGCTCGTTGGCATTCTCGGGCCTTTCGGGTGCTGGCTGCTGAAAAGTGGAATGAATTGCCTGCGGAGCTCCGTATAGTGTCTTCTCTGTTGGGCTTTCAGAAGATTTTGAAGACTTTTTTATAATTGGGGGGCAGGGGGAAGGTGAAATAACTGTGTGTTGTTTTATTATGTATTATTTTTAATGTATTCTATGTATTGGTTTGTACACCCTTTTGACGGACTTCGGTCAGAAAAGTGGTATAAAATTTTATAAATAAATAAAAACTCAATCCATTGAAATACCGTACTTTGCAACTAAAATATTTAGATGTAAATAATCAGTGTTGAGCACGTTGGCACAGAGACTATAGGTCCTTTCACTTTCAAGGTTTACACTAATTAAAGCAAAAGTATCAGGGCCGGCCTGTCCATTGAGCGAGAATGTTGTTCGCACAGGGCCCCGCACGAACCACATTTTCACTCAATGGACGGCTGCAGAGGGAGCCGGGGAAGCCCGGGCGAGGGTGGGGACCCACTTGCAGTCCTTCCCCCCATCACAGCCCATTTGCAATCTGTTTCCCCACCCCACCCCACATCACAGCCCATTTCAAGTCTGTTTTCCCCCCCCATCACAGCCCATTTCCAGTCGGTCCCCCCCCCATCACAGCCCATCCAGTCCTAGCCGCCCCCCCCCTTCAAAGAGCCCCGCGCCGTCTAAGGGGCTGCAGAGGGAGCCGGGGAAGCCCGCACGAGGTCCCGGCTCCCTCTGCACAGTCAGCCAGCATGAAGAGCCTTTTCCTTCACATTGGTGGCTGTTTCAATGAAACCGCGAATGCCAGCAGAGGTTTTCCCGGCATTCGCGGCTTCATTGAAACAGCCGCCAGCGTGAAGGTAAAGGCTCTTCACGCTGGCAGGCTGTGCAGAGGGAGCCGGGACCTCGTGCGGGCTTCCCCGGCTCCCTCTGCAGCCCCTTAGATGGCGCGGGGCTCTTTGAAAGGGGGGGGGGGTGGCTAGGACTGGATGGGCTGTGATGGGGGGGGGGGAACCGACTGGAAATGGGCTGTGATGTGGGGTGGGGTGGGGAAACAGATTGCAAATGGGCTGTGATGGGGGAAGGACTGCAAGTGGGCTGTGATGGTGGGGGGGGGGGGGAATGGACTGGAAATCGGCTGTGATAGTGGTGGGTGGGAAACAGACTGGAAATGGCCTGTGATGGTGGGGGGAGAAACGGACTGGAAATGGGCTGTGATGGGGGGGGGGGGGAACGGACTGCAAGTGGGCTGTGATGGGGTTAACGGACAGGAAATGGGCTGTGATGGGGGGAATGGACTGCAATTGGTCTGTGATGGGGGGAGGACTGCAAGTGGGCTGTGATGGGGGGAAATGGACTGGAAATGGGCTGTGATGGTGGGGGGGGAATGGACTAAATGGGCTGTGATGGTGGGAGGGGAAACTTGTACTGGAAATGGGCTGATGAAAAGCTGGATTAGGACTGGAAGTGGGTTGATGGGGGCTGGAATAGGATGAAGTGGGCTGACGAGGGGGCTAGGATTAGAAATTGGCTGATGGGGGACTGGAATGGAGCTGGAAAAGAGCATATGAGGTCTAGGACTGGAAATGGGCTGATGAGGAGCTGGGATAGGACTAGAAATGGGCTGATGGGGGGAACGTGGACTGCAAATGGGTGATTGGCTGGAATAGGACTGGAAATGGGCAGATGGGGGCTGGAATAGGACTGGAAGTGGGCTGATGGGAGTTGGAATAGTGCTGGAAATGGGCTGATGGGGGAGCTTGGAGTGGAAATGGGCTGATGGGGGCTGGAATGGAACTGGAAAACAGCATATGTGGAGCTGGGACTGGAAATGGGCTGATGTGAAAGCTTGGGAGACTGGGACTAGAAGGGGGCAGATGCTGGGTGGGTATAGAACTATAAGGGAGCTGATTTTAGGGGGAGGACTAGAAAGGGATGGGGAATGAGAATGGAGAAGGGAAAAGATATTTTATGTGGGAGGGAAGAAAAGTCTATGATGGGCCGGGTATTGGAAGAATAAATGGAGATTGAGAATGGAAGAGTGAAATTTGAGTGGATGATAAAGGAATAAGGAAAGAAATGGAGGAAAGAGCAAAAGGGGAAAGATCAGTATGTTAAAGCAGATATAGAAAATACTTTTTTATTTTGAATTTATTAACTGGAATATATCAGCTCTGGGAAATGTGCATCGTTAACGTCTTTTGTGTTTTGTTTAGTACAAGAGGAAATTAATTTATAGTTTTATTTCTCCAGTGTTGTTGTACATCCCAAGTTTGGCTTTTGGGGTTCCCAGTTTAATTATTGTCTTCCTATTTCTAAATTGTGATCCCTTGTTCTTTGGTGACGGTCTATGTTCTGCATTTTAACCAAGCTGAGGTATTCTGTTCATGTAGTTTCTATTTGACCATGTCACTTGTTCTCTTTCCCCAGTAGGAAATGCCTTGGTATTCTCTGAGATGTATTGGTTTAATATTTGCAGTGTTGCCTTTTGATAGGTAGGGTTTGGTGCTTTGTGAGTCCTGGCAGAGCTGTTTTGATTATGGTGGATTTGCTATGAGTTCTAAATGGTCAGTGTTTATAGTACTTCCTAATGGGCCTGGCGGTTGGCACTGGAATATAGTAACGTAGAAATCTGTTAGTCTTTCTTTATCCAGCCACTCATTAAGAAGCATGTTTACTAAAAATGCATGTTAACATTATGCAAACATTTATGCAAATGAGGCTCCCTATGCAAATGAGGCCCCACAATTAATCTTCGCACATGGCCCCGCACCCCCCTTAGGCCGCCCATGAAAAGTATGCAAAGGTTTTTGCTTTAATTATTGGCGCTAGAAAGATTGCTTGCAGAGATTGTGTCTGCTTTCTCTATGTGTTTTTTACTTTTGGAAAAACCACAAGTAGTTTTGGAGAGAATTTATAGACAAAGGGCCCGATTTTCATCTAGGCAAGCTTTGCGCCATGTCAGCACATAGTCTGCCCGCCGACCCCCTTAACCCGGATTTTTACTTCTGCTGCGACGGAAGTGAAAATCTGGGTTTGGCTGGACGTGCCGAAGCTGCCGAGGCTAAACAGGTAGCAGTGATTTTCAATGCTACCTGCTTAGCCTTTGCACCTTAAGGATAGGTGAGGAAAAACCTTGTCTATCTTTAAGGCGCAGAGGGCTAAGTGGGTAGGATTGAAAATTGCTGCTATCCATTGAGCCCTTTCCTCCGCCCCTGCTCTGCCATGTAACGCCCCCAACATGCCCTGATGGTAACTGTATAAGCATCTGGGCGCTTTAGGGACTTATCCGGGATTTTCCAAAGGCACTACCTGTATAAGTGCCTTTGGAAAATCCCGGATAAGGCATTTACATGGGTAACTAGGGCAGTTACCCATATAAATGCCTTTGAAAATGCTGCCCAAAGAGATTTATCTGTGTTATACTACTGCTTAAATGACCTATTTATTTATTTTATTTATTTATTTGCAAAACTTTTATATACCGCCAATTCCCAGGATCAGTGGCGGTTTACATCAAACAGTGTTAAAGTACATGGAACAATGTGCAACTATATGACAGATACATGGAACTGTAAACAACTATATACAAGTAGTATAACAAATTTAGAACTAATTACAAGTTACTACATAGTTTTTACATATATACATATTTAAAGAATCGTCTTAAGTTCTGTAATCAAAATTGTAGTGAGTCAATTTGAATGGGTGTATTAATGTCGAGTTATGGAGGTTGGGAGGCCATACCCAAGTCACGAACTGTGTTGGAGTAGTGTTGGGTAAACAGATATCTTTTTAAGTCTTTTCGGAATTTTTGCAGATCTTTTATCTCTCTTATTTGATCTGGGAGGTTCTTCCATAAGGTTGGTGCTACAAATGAGAAGGCGCTGTTGCTTGTTGTATGTTTTGTCTTCCTTATTAGGTCAGGCACTATGATGGTATTAAGGTTCCTTCTTCGTCTTATTCTGTTTTCAGGAGGGCTATGAATAAGAGTGGATAGGTATGATAGGGCAATCTTATTAATTAATTTGAAAGTGGTCAACAGTATTTTATATTGGATCCTGCTGGAGATAGGTAGCCAATGTAGAGAGAATAGAATCGGGGTAATCTGATCAGTTAACTTGACTTTGAAAATTATTCTTGCGGTGACATTTTGGGCCATTTGAAGAATTTTTAGATTTTTCTTTGTTATGCCTTGTAGTATGCCATTACAAAAGTCAAAGTGTGGGGTTATTAAGGCTTGTGTGATTGTTCTAAAATCATCATTTTCTAGAAGAGGCCTCAGTTGTTGAACGGAACGGAGCTTGTAATAAATTGTTTTTGTTATTTTCTTAATGTGAGTTGTGAAACTAAGGGTCTTGCCAAGGGTGACTCCTAAGTATTTAATCTCCTCTAGGGGTCTTCATTAGTGGCCCTATAATGTCCATCGCCATTCGGCGAACCGGCTCTGCTATGGTAGGGGTCTGGATCATTGGGACTCCTACGGGCTTAGCGGCACTTACCCGCTGGCAAGCCGGACAGGCCTCACAGAACCTCTTCGTCTCCCTAAACACTCCTGGCCAGTAAAAACGCTCGAGGATCTGTGTAGCCTGCACTCCTTTATGTCCCCCAATTGGGTGGTCATGAGCTAGTCTCATAACGACCGCCTTAAAAGTAGTGGGAACCACTAATTGTTTTCTAATTGCCCCATTATGGGGATTGCTGCTCTCCCTATATAAGATATTTTCCTCTAACAGGAATCTGGGGAGCACCTCCCTACCTGCCTGTGCAAATTCAAAGGCATTCTTCAATACTGGGTCTGCCTTCTGCTCTTTAGAAAAAGACAGGAACTTTTTCACTAGGTCGGCAGGTACCCACGGTAGCCCTTGTCCATCTGTTACCCCGGCTCTCAATTGAGCTCGATGATGACGCTCTTGACGCTTCTCGCCCTTACTCTTCTTTTTGGCTTCTAAAGAAGCACTAATCAATTCTTCATGGTGGGGAAGCTCACTTAGAGTTTCATCTACCCCCCTATCTTCCTCCCTTAAAGGCTCTTCTTCCTCCCTTACGGAATCTCCTTCCTCTTCTATGGGAACAGGGTTATCCTCTAGAATCTCATTGGGCTCCTCTAGGCCTTTCGCCTGGGACCTGGTGGAAACCAGTACGCCCTTTACATATGTACTTCCTTCTATACCCCTGTAAAAAGGTGACCAATCACGGCCTAGTACTATGTCATAAGGCAATTTGGGGATGATGGCTATTAAGATATTTTCTTGGGTGCCTAAACCCTTCACCTTTATTTTATAAAGGGGATAACAGGTCGATGCCCCATGTACACACTTTATCTTAGTTGTGCCCTCTTGCTGACTCGGGGAAAAATCATTTCTGGCCTGTATGATCTTCCAGAACCGCCGGGAGACCATACTTTGATCGGCCCCCGAGTCAAGCAAGGCCGTTGCAGGGACCCCCTGCACCTCTACCTCCACTCGGAAGCCTACTGGTACATGTTTATCATCCTTTATAATGAGTGCCGTGCGCTGCATGCAATGTTTCTTTAAGTGCCCTGGCTTACCACACTTAAAACACTTAGGCAATGCATTCCTATCCTCCTTTTTATCCAGAGGCTCACTCGTATATCTCCTGTTTCTATGAGGTTCTCTATCATCCCTTACAGAATTGATTAACCCCACTTTGCTTTCAGCACTGGTCTTTTTAGCCAATTCGGCTTCAAAGAACCGTTCAGTTAATAGTGCTGCTTCTGTGGAGGTTCTGCAATTCTGCAGTGTCAAAAAGGCCTTAACCTCTATAGGTACTGCCTCATAGAACTGCTCCAGCACAATCTGATCTATTATGTTCTCTATGGGCTTTCCTTCCGGTTCAAGCCATTTTACAACTAAACCATGCACTCTATAGCGCAGTGCCTTGGGTGTTTCATCAGCTTGAATCCTCGTAGCTCTGAGCATACGTCTATAGACTGCCGGCGTTAGGCCCAGCCTATCCCGTACTGCTCGCTTAACCTCCTCATATTCCACTGCTAAAGCGGTGGGCATAGCTCTATAAGCCGACTGGGCTTCTCCCGTTAATGCTGAAGCCAGTCTCACCGCCCATTGCTCCTTTGGCCAGTTAGAATTGAGAGCTATCCTCTCAAAGGTATCAACAAAGTCATCAAAATTATCTGTTTTACTCATTTGTCCAATAGTCCACATCCCACAACTCTGTGGGCCTACCCCACAGGATGTTGGTGGTGCTGTCTTCGTCTTCGGCTCCTCCAGAAAAGCTTGCAGTAAGTCTGTCAGAGGCTTTTGCTGGTCCTTCAGCGCTGCGATGGCCTGCTCCTGGCTGAGCTGAGCCAGCTCTCTCTGTCTGTCAAATTGCAGGCTCATCCATTTCAGGACTTCCGAGACCTCCATCTTTGCACTCCTTGGCTCCTGAAAAACAGATTAAAACACAACCAAGTGCGGTACTAACACAGAGAGAAAGTTTCCCTTTCCTCCTTCTTGTACAAGCCCTCCCTTCTCACCAGGAATCCTCCCAGCCTGTGCCCAAATACCGTTTACCTGAGCCAGGTGGAGGTTCTTGCCTTGAGAAGGTGCTTGATTTTTTTCTTTTTCCTTTTTCCTTGCAGGCACTGGATCCTCTCTGGGTGTGGCACCGTCCGCTCTTCCGCGTTGTAGCTTGCTGCGCTGTAGTTTTATATCCTCCAGCAGGGATCCGCAACAACTACGCCATTTTGTGATGGGGCCCGTGTAAATGAGCCCTTTAAAACCCCATATAGGCGGCTGCCTAGGGTTGTGTAATTTTACCCTGCTTCAGCTATGTAAAAACAGAGTCTTGTGGTCAAGGTAAGGAAACAAAATATGGGTTTATTCCCCGTCCCGCTCGGACCTTCTTCCAAAGGACAAAACTCAAAACACAGCAGTGCACAAAACGAAAACAGAACTTCTTTTCTTTGTTATCTTCACAAAGTATGTTCAAACAGGTTAACACAAAACAGTGTGGATATTCTTGTAGCATATGTTACAGTCCATCGGAATGGGCTCTGAGGGAAGGCTGGTATTCTCCCACACCATCCCCTCAGACTCACTTCCCAGTCCGTCTATATCTGACTCCTCTCCTGAATAGGAGTCTGGTCCAACCTCCTCTGAGAGATCACTGTTACTGCCTGCATTTACTCCTTTAAATCCCAGGTTATGACTCCCTGGCTCGAGGAAAGCTCTCCGCTGATCCTCCTCATGAAATGAATGTTTGGGATATCTCTCCCTTACCCCATTACTCACAGGGCCACGCCCTTTGCCACAGTCTTGGTACTTGTACCTTTGTTTAACAGAAGAAGATTCCCTTTTCTGTACCTTGGTGCTCTTTCTGGCTCTGGGGTTGTATTCACTCCTTCCCCCGGTTTCCCAGTCAGGCTGAGAGTTAATAAACTCTGTATCAGGTTTCCAGCCTTGCTTTGGCTTACAGCAGCGTTTGGAGTTCCCTCCTCTTGGTACACTCCCTATGGGCTGACCTGTGCTCTGTGACTGATAGCGTCCTCCTGAGCTGCTACTACTTCCTGGTTCCCGAGTTGCAGGTTCCCTTCCCAGCAAACCTCTGCACTTTCCCCTGCATGTGACCTGGGAGTCCTCTCTGCTGAACTCTCTGCAGCTATCGTGGATATCACTGGGGATCTTCCTGTGTCCCTCTCTGTGGCTTCTCCAGAAACTCTCTGTGAGGCTTTCCAGGTGACCCTCCTTATTCTGACTAAAGCCCTTCCTTTTATGGTTCCCAGCCCTGCACGTAACGTCAGGACTAGGAGACAGGTGCTCTTGATGAGCCCTTGGCTTTTGCTGTAGTAACGGCACTTTCTGTTCAGCTGTTTTATCCTGTCCTGTATCCATTTCTACAGCTGAATGGCACACCATCCTCCACACAAACACTGCACCCCCACCGCACCCCCACCGCAACTACAGACCTCCCATACTCAGGAACCACAAAACTGCAACCCACAAACATCAACAACAACAGGAACAACCCAACGCACACAAAGCACACGCCAGCCAAAAACACCAACCACACCAGCCACCCGCACCTCTCCATCACACTCATAAACGCACGCTCCACCAGGAACAAATACCACATGCTCCAAGACCTGATCATATCTGAGAAGACTGATATCCTATGCATAACGGAAACCTGGCTAACAGAAACGGACACAGTAATAATGAACCAACTAACGCCAACCGGATACAGCTTCCATCACTGCTCCCGAACGCACGCAAAGGGCGGAGGAGTAGCCATCATCGCAAAGGACAACCTCCACCTGCGGACCATCACCTCCGAAACCTCCGACGAAGCAGACATCCTCACCCTCACTAACAAAAACCTCACAATATGTCTGGTCTACAGAACACCTGCCGCAAACTCTGACTTACCAAAGATACTGCACCTGATCTCTGAGAGCATCGACCCATCAAAAGAACCAATTATACTAGGAGACTTCAATCTCCCATCCCTCCAAGACACGCAAACGGAAACATTCCTGAATGCCATGACAGCAATGAACCTATCGCAGATCATAAACGAACCAATACACGAAAAAGGAAACACACTGGACCTCATATTTCTGAACTCCCAAACATCCACCTCATGCAGCAGTCCAACAATCTCACCAGTCCCATGGTCAGACCACTACGTCATCCACTTCTCCCATGCATATCAACCAAAAACAAACAGAGGAAACGCTCAACAAACACGGAGATTCAAAGCATTCAACAAAGAAGACTTCCTGACACTGACCCTACCTAATCTACATATGAATTCAAACAACCTTGATGACCTCATGGACAACTGGAACACCACAATCTCCACAGCATCCAAAGCAGATATAAACAAGACCAGCAACAAACTCATCTCCTCAAAGGCCCGCTGGTTCACCCCTGACCACCGGAAACTGAAAACAAAACTTAGAAGAGCAGAAAGAAAATGGAGGAAAACCAAAAATGACGAAGACAAAAAGCAATACCTATATGAACTCGCTGCCTACCACTCAGAAACCGACAATGCAAAGAGAAACTACCACACCAAAATCATCACGTCTGCTGCAAACAAACCTCGAGAACTCTTTCAAATTGCCAAAAAACTGACAAAGGCACCAACCACGTCCGATCAACCCCCAGATATCCCCTCAGATCTCTTGGCCCGACAATACAAACAATTTCAGCAACCTCAGCAACCTTACCGCTGTGCTACAGCCACAAAAACGTACCCCGGAATCACCATAAACGCTGACTGGGATACATTCAACGAAACCTCAAAAGAAGAGATATCCTCCACCATCTCCTGTCTGAACACCACCACCTCTCCACTAGACCCCTGCCCTACCGAATGGATAAAGAAAACCAAGGAAGACCTGAGTGCTCCACTAACTCACATCGTAAACGAATCCTTTAAACAAGGATACATACCGGATGCCCTCAAAACATCAATCATCCGACCAACCATAAAGAAGAACAACCTGGACCCCATAGACCCCACCTCCTACAGGCCAGTGGCAAGCCTCCCCCTCACCGCCAAGATAATAGAAAAGATAGTCCAACACCAGCTTCAAGATCATCTAGACACCAACGACATACTCGACCCACAGCAACACGGTTTCCGACCACTACATGGAGTTGAGACCCTCATGACCATCCTAATGAACACACTCATCATCGGAACTCAAGAAAAAGATTCGGGATACATCCTGATCTTCCTAGACATATCAGCGGCCTTTGACACAATCTCACACGAAATCCTCATACACAGACTACAAACAATTGGAATCAAAGACACTGTACTCCAATGGTTCAAATCCTACTTAACTAACAGACAGCAACGGATCCGCACCCTCTCTGCAACTTCGCCCCCCTACCAACAACTACAAGGAGTACCCCAAGGATCCACCCTATCTGCCATGTTGTTCAACATCTATCTCCGTCCACTATGCTCAATCATACGCACCCACAACATCAACTTCCACATCTACGCGGACGACATAATGCTCTACGCACCAATTACAACCACCAACCCAAAAAACGAACAGCTATCAGCCTGCTTCAACGACGTGGCCAACTGGCTACAGGAGAACAATCTATCCATCAACATAAAGAAAACCGAAGCCCTAATAGTAACAAAAGAACCGGACTTCAAACCACCTACCCACCTCAACATGGGTACCACACAAATACAAATCCAGCCTCAAATAAGATATCTAGGCGTCATCATTGACCAAGCTCTCACCCTCAAACAACAAATCAACAAAACCGCCGGGATGATATTCCACAAAGCCAAAACTATTCAACGCCTCCGGCCCCTCCTAGAACATCACGACTTCAGGACAGTAATGCAAGCGGTGACACTCCCTCACCTGGACTTCTGCAACATAATCTATCATGGACTTCCTGCCTCGCACACCAACTCCCTCCATACAGCCTTGAACACTACAGCAAGGATTATTCAAAATGCAAAAAAACGGGACCACATCACCCCAATCCTAAGAGACCTTCACCTCCTTCCAGTGCAACAAGAATCAAGTACAAAGCTATCTTACTCATCCACAAAACAATCCACCACACACAGAACACCTCACTACACCCCTTACTGCCTCGACCATCCCACAACAGATCAACCAGACATTCCTCCAATAACTCTATCGTTGTCCCCCACAAAAGAACCAAATCCACACACCGGACCTGCAACAGAGCATTCGAACTTTATGCTCCATCCCTCTGGAACTCTCTACCAAATCACATCAAGAACAACGCTGACATCACATCATTTAGGAAACAGCTGAAGACAATCCTATTCCGTGAACATCTTTTACCACCATGACCTAATACTTAGATTCAACAGGAGTAAATTATGTCTATGTCTACCCAAATCATTAATTGTTGACCTTGGTGATGGCCCCACCCAAAAAATTACCCCGTCCTATGTTACGTGTTCCACCGCTTTGACCCGGTGAAAAGCGGGATATAAATGCAGTTAAATAAAATAAATAAATAGTGGAGTGGAGGAGTAGCCTAGTGGTTGGGGCAAGGTACTTCAGGCCGGAAGGTCAGTGGTTCAAATCCCACTAGAGGACAGCAACCTTGGGCCGGAAGGACTGGGGTTTCTAGTCCCACAGGTGCTCCTTGTGGTCTTGGGCAAGCCACTTAACCCTCCATAGCCCATGTTCCCTGTAAAATAGTTATCTCCAAGTTATAATGCCCTGTTCAATGTAATTTCAGTTTGTTCAATGTAAACCGCACTGATGCAGAATAGCGCGGTATATAAGAGAATGTAAATAAATAAATAAATAAAATAAATAAATAAATACTGAATCAGAGGTAAGCTCTTCACTTTCCTGAATATGTGTATGGTTTATTTTACCCACTGCATCACAATGTGCATTGTATTCTATATTGTAATATTTTAACATGTTAATTACTGCCTCTTACATCCTTTTCTTCTTGGAGTTCCTTTCAATCTCTTTGTTTTATATTTTGTAAATTGCTTTGCTGGTCTGCAAAGGGCCGTATAAAAAGTACAGTAACCATAAATCATGCAGACCTGTTCATTCATTAGATAGTCGCTCATGAATGTTCTCTTTTTTAGTGTCTTCAGTGGCTTTCTACTGTGTTTTTGTTTTAGTTGCTGAATAGAAGCATACCCCAACTTGAAGATACAGCCCGTGAGCCTTCATTCTTACCTGCCCATGATTGTTAACCCATTTTTATTCCTTCTTCCTTAAACATCGCAGTGCTGGTCCACTGACTGAAAATCATAAACTATGGTTCTCTAGGGATCTGCCAGAAACATTCTCTTAAGCCAGTCAGAAAGTGTCACTGTTGGGATTCCCTGCGGGTAAAAGTGCTCGAAATATGGCATACTTCCATCTGCATAAACTCTGGACAATTTTATAGCAAACAATATCCACACATAAAACAGTGGTTTATGCATGGAAATCACGTTGGAAAATTTTCAATATGTGCTAAAGATTTCTTGTGGAACTTTTCAGATGAAAATATGATATTTGAAGTTTTCCTGGGTTTGCTGATAATTTATACAAAGTATGTTTATGTTTATTGCATTACTTGATATACTGCCTTTCAAACATCAGGGCAGTGTACATTTTCCAAACAAATTAGTAAGGCCGAGGAAAAGAAGATATGAACTACAAATATAAGACAGGAAAGAGAAAGGGCTCAATCATTCTGAACAGAGATATTAATAGAGTCAGGAGATAGAAGCTGTTAGATCAAAAGCGGAAGAAAAGAGATGAGTTTTTAAGAGGGACCTGAATTTTGAGTAAGTCTGTTACAGTTGGAGGGCAGTGGGGAGGGAGTTCCATAGGAATGAATCAAGAAAGGAAAAAGCTGAGTGGCTTGTAGTTTGGAGATGTGCACTAGAGGGGGATGGAAGGTGAAGGCGATTAAGATGTATTGAGCGAAGGCTACGGGTGGGAGTGTGAAATTGGAGGAGATCCGCTAAATATTGTGGGGTGTGAGTATAAATGGCCTAGTCTTCAAGTGTGAGAATTTTGTACCAAATGCGGCATTCTACAGGAAGCCAGTGTAGCTGACAGAGGAGGGAGGTGACATGGTCTCGACATGTAGTGTGCATGATGAGTCTGTCTGTTGTATTCTGAATTAGTTGCAATCTATGGAGCTGGTACTTGGGAACACTAGCAAGTGCAAGGTTGCAGAAGTCTAATCGGGACATGACTAGTGATAGGAGGAGAGTAGTCAGTGCTTGAGGTGTGAGGAATGGACGGATGGCATGGATGTGACAAATACAGTAGAAGGAGCATCTAATTAGTTGAGAGATATGGTTATGGAAGGTAATGTCAGTATCAAGAATTACACTGAGGTATTGGAGGGAGGAGACTAAAGGAATAGGAGTGTGGGACAGGACTGGAGCTACAGAGGGGCACGAGCTGCTGTGGATAAACCATATGGCTAAACTATCAACTGTCTACACCTTTGATAAATTAAGGTGTAGACAGTTGGTAGTTAGCCAATCAGATACTTGGGAAAGAAAGGTGTTGAGAAGGAAAAAAATTAGGCTGAGAGGGACTTGTGTGGTGGGAAATAATCATATCATTGGCATAATAATATGCTGACATTCCCGATTGCTGGATGAATAGAATGAGTGGTGTAAGGAGAATGTTAAACAGGAGAGGTGCCAAAACTGAACCTTGAGGGAGTCTACAGTGAAGAGAATCAGGGTTGGAGATAGTGACACACAAAGTGACCAAGAAAGACCTGGAGAAAAGAAAGGAATGGAACCAGTGATACACCACACCCCATAGACCAGCATTCCGCAATCTAGAAAGGAGTGAATGGTCTACAAGATCAAATGCTGCAGAAAGATACAGGGACACCACCATCGAGATATCACCGTGGTTGTGTGACGAGTAGATCTCATTAAGTTAAGCTGACAAGATTGTTTCTACACTATGACCTGGGCAAAAACTAGATTGGTGAGGGTGGAGAAAATGTATTGAATCAAGATGGTGAGAGAGTTGGGAAAAGAGAGTTTTTTCGTTAATTTTTGACAAAATGGTAGATTCAAAACTGGGTGGTAATGTGCAGGATCGTAAGGGTTGAGGGATGGTTTCTTCAAGAGGGGGCGGACCATACCATGCTTCTAGAGCGAAAGAAAAATTCCAGAGGTGAAGTGAGTTAATTGTGACAAGTATTGAAGATAGGAGAGCAAGGGATGATTCTGACAGCCAAGAGGAAGGCAGTGGGTCGAGGGGGAAATTGGTCTGTGGGTTGTGGAAATGGCTTTTACGAGTTCTGCAGCAATAAGGGGATGACATTTTGCCCACACATGAGAAAGAGGAGAGGTTGGAAGGGGTGGGGGTGGGGTGGGAAGAAGTGGGGAGGATAGTAAGGGGGGGGGGACAGGCAGGCAGAGCAGAGCGGAGATCATGAATTTTTGTGCTGAAGAAGGAAGCCAGCCAAGAGGGGCTAAGGACAGGGTGATGACTGGTAGAGGAGGAACTGGGGTGCAGATTGGAGAGATACCTGAGCACAGAATAGATATGGTGGGTCATGTTAGGAGCAGAGGAGTTGGCTTTGGAGAAATAAGTACGTTTGGCCTGGTGAACACAAAAGCGATAGTGTAGATGACAAACTTTTATCTACTGGAGGGCTGAGGGTACATGCAATTTCCTCCATAAATGCTCTGCCCGACGAAGATAAGAATGCTGCAGGCGAAGCCCAGAGTCCTACCAGGGCTGGTGAGGTGGGCGATGAGGGAGGCAGGGCCGTAGTGGAACATTTTGGTCCAAAGCAGTAGAAAGACTGGAGTTCCATGAGGAGACCTGTGAGTTAGGAGAAAGCGAAGAGAAATTAGAAGGAAGAAGCTGATCAACAGCAGGGAAGTGTTGAAGAGTAAGAGGAGTGATGTGATGAGAGAGACGTGCCAGGGCTGGAGTGTGTTTAGACAGAGGACCTAAGGAGATGACAGTAAGTACGTTGAGCTGTAGGGAAAAAGTGATACAGAAGTGATCGGTCCAAGGTAAAGGCCTAGTGGCAAGACAGAAAGGCAAGAGAGGGGAGCTGAAGGAGGTAATAACAAGATCAAGAGTATGCCCTGCCACGTGGGTGGGTGAGCCTACATGCTGTGAGAGGGAGAGATCACGGAGCAGGGTAACAAACAAATGTTCTCTAAGGGAGAATAGTGTGTTGTAATGTAAATTGAAGTCACTTAGAAGTACTAGGTGAAGGAACTGCAAGGAGATGTCAGAGATGGTTAAGAGCAAAGCACCCAAAGGTATGGATGAAGAGAGGGAGGAGAGAAGATCACAAGGAGATGGACTGCAGGTGACATATGCAAACAGAGGAGAAGGGATTAGGGATAATGCAAGGAAGGAGAGGAGATTTGGGCAGTGAAAGGGAGGAGCAGTAGATGGCTGCGTCCCCGCCCTCAGTACGGCCATTACGGGGGACCGAGAAAGCTGAAAAACCTAAAGGAAGGCATCGGGCTAGGAGAGGTTCTTCTCCTTCCTTAAGCCACATTTCTGACAAAAAAAGACTATCCAAGGATTCTTGCTGTATGAGGTCTTGGACTAATAGCGTTTTGGCCCATAATGAATGGCAGTTTACTAAGCCTAGCTGGAGACATTGCAGGGAGGCAGGAGGGGTAACTCGGGACAAAAAGCTGTAAGTTGGTGAACAAGGGCAGAGATTGGCAGGGACATTAGTTGTATAATTGTTTGGGAGTAAGCCCTGGTTTGATAGAGTAGGGTGATACCCCCATAATACTGGTATGGCAGGCATGAGAAGGGATAGAAAAGTAATTGTCCGAAACAAACAACTGAGAAGGGAGGGGGAACCCCTGGGCTTTGCAGGTGGGTGCTTACCGGTCGGTGCAGGAACGATGAAGCAATTCAAGATGGAGATAAACATAATACCCAATCAATATTAATAATACCTCTGCCACCAGAGCTGCCCCAAGGAGCATGTGCCCACATCGAGTGCTGCGGCGGCAATGAACGCTGCCGGTGCTGCTGCTTTATACTGCAGATGTGCATCTCAGTTACCTTGGGGAACGCAGCTATGTCACTTCCGGGGAGGGCGGAAATACTACTTGCTTGTATATGGCAGACCTGGAAAGATAGAAGGGCAGCAACACATTCAAAATAGAATCCAGAGCACAGTAAAGCATGAGAGCAGCAGAAGGCTGCAGTAGTACGCAAAAGAGTATTTTCCACATTACTTTGTATTTCCCTAGTGATCTGCAATAAGTATCACATAGGGCATGTTTACTAAATGTTAATGCGCAATAATGGACGTTACCATGCGTTTAATGTTACCACAGCCCATTTTATTCCTCTTGCCGCAGTAGCACTTAATGTGTGGTAACTCTTATTACCGCACTGTTATTACCGTGGCCCTAAAACTATCAAAAAATTATTTTCTCTTGCTGAAGTCCGTCCCACAACACGTTAAAGCTCTCAGAACCCAGAAAAGTCTTGAAAGCTTTTCTGAGCATGTGTGGCCATTCCCATGCAGCCCCTGCAGTGCCAGCTCCTCAGTTTGTTCTTGTCTGCTCATTTGACAAGAGCATGTTCTCTCTCTTACATTTTCTAGTGTTTTTATACTCATTTTTGTGTAATGTTTCATAAGTTCTTCTTGCCCCTGGGGAATATATGAAATGTATCTTATCTCGCGCATATTCATTGCTGATGCTCTGAATCCCAGCTGACTGTGGGGTCACCAGGAAATTGGAGACGCTGCTCCCTAAGATGTACTGACTAGCACACACTTAACAGACCACTGTACTGTTTCTACCCCACAGGTGATGCAGGATGTAACAACTATGTGGCCACTCACTTCAATTTTTTATTCTCTCCAACCCAATGGATGATTGAAAGATATTACATATCGGGCCCGGCCCGATCCAGGAAGGCGAATAGCGGGGCTGGACGTCCCAGCAGGATGTCCAGCCCCACTATCCGCCTTCACCATATGCCGCCTCCAGGCCCCCCTGCACACATGGAGCCACTATGCGTGCTGCGGGGAAAGGGGTCAGCATGGGGTGGAGAGTGGGCGGGGCCAACCCCCCAGATGTACAGGGCCAATTCTGGTCATGGGCGTGAACGTCGGGATCGTCAGGGAGATCCTCGGAGGTGGAATAAACACTGGCCAACCCTCCGGATTGGCTAGCCAGCCCCCCAGCAGTGACGACAGCGAGCAGAGTGAGTCCCCACCACCCTATCAGGGCCCTGGCTGCCCCCCAGTATTAGTTGGCAATACACATTGTAACCTTTAAGAAAGCTGTATGGTTCATTCAGTAGGTTTCACAGTCAAATTTGCAAAATTGAAATTGAAATATACATTTAAGTCACTAAAGGGATGCTTGGGGGTGGGGAAGAATCCTCATGAAATCATTACTAGTCCCTCTGTGTGTGCGTGTGTGTGTATTGCATGTGGGTCTATGTTGTGTATGTGTACATGTATTGTGGTGTATTTGTATGCGTTGGCTCTGCGTGTATCTGTAAAAAGGAGAAGAGGGGAAAGGCAGTTTGAAAGGAGGAATTCCCTAAATTCTCCATTTTACTTTATCAGTGTTTTTATACTGCAGCAGATGGAAGTGGTTCTCCCATAAAAAATGCATTCGGTCATTTTTGGAGGAGCTTTATTTCTCTGGAAACCTTAGTCCAATCCGGCTCATTTTCAAACTCGATGTGTCTTTTCACCAGTTCTTCAGCTGTGTCAACATTAGCACAGTTTTGTTAAATTTTGTAGTTATTTTGCCCCCAAACTGATATTCTGAACCCGTTATGTGCAATATCTTTCCATCATCCATTGGGTTGGAAAGAGTAAAAAACTGAAGTGAGTGGCCACATAGCTGTTATATCCTGTATCATCTGTGGGGTAAAAACAGTACAGTGGTCTCTGAAGTGTGTGCTGGATTAAGGCATAAGCAAACTAGGCACATGTCTAGGAACCAAGAGGGGTATTTTAGAAGCTCTATTTGTTATTTGGATCTCCAAAAACAGGCATTTTGATGTTCAAATCATAGAGACTTCTTGATATTTGATTTTATTCATTTTATTCTTTTTAAGACATTCATTAAAATGAGTGCTATGGGTCCACAGCGCGTCATCTATCATGTGCCTCTTTTTAAAGTCACGTTTTTCAGGGGTTTTTTAGGATTTTATGTTTTACAGCAGAGTGTATTTAAAGTATATGTATATATTTTTACTCAAACACTCGTTACAATATGAGCAATAATCCTCCCTTCTTTGGTCTGTTCATTTACATAAATGCAAGTTGCGGTTACACGGCTTTCACTTGATACAATAGTTCATGTTTCTCAAGATCATTGCAACAGTTTCTTTCAGTTACAGGTTTAGTTGTCTTTTCTTAGACAATCCTAATTTTATGCTCGTTTACAGTAATTCAATCATACCTGTCTATAATCTATTCAGAAGAGACAGAGAAAATGGAAGAGGAGGAGGAGTAGCCTTGTATGTCAAAAGCAATATTAAAGCTACTGAAATGCAGGGGGCATGGGGAAAAGAAGAAGTACTCTGGATTGTGTTGGAAAGAGGAGATGGCACTGTCATCCATACTGCTGTAGTCTACAGACCTCCAACACAAATTGAAGAGATAGATAACAAATTGATTATAGATATTGCCAAGATAACCACAAAAGGGGAAGCAATCATATTGGGAGACTTTAATCTACCTGATGTGGATTGGATTACTCTTTCTGCAAATCTGGAAAGAAGCAAAAAAATTGTGGATGCTCTCCAAGATGCGTTACTTAGACAAATGGTGATGGAACCAACCAGGGAAAGCTCAACGCTGTATTTAGTGCTCACCAACGGTGATAGCATGTCAAATGTCTGCGTGAGTGCCCCTGTGAGCAGCAGTGATCATCACACGGTGTGGTTTGAGATAAAAGCCAAGGTACAAGCCAATCATAGCAAGCTCAAAGTCCTAAACTTCAAAAACACTGACTTCAATAAAATGGCCCAGTACCTAAAGGAGGAGCTGACAAGGTGGAAGGAGATTAGGGAAGTGGAATTGCTATGGGCTAAACTAAAGGTGGCAATAAAAGGGGCAACAAATAAATATGTAACAACAATAAACAAAAATAAGAGGAGAAGAAAACCCATTTGGTTTTCCAAAGAAGTGGCTGCTCAAATAAAGGCAAAAACCACAGCTTTCGCAAGATTCAAAAGCTTGCAAACAGAGGAACATAGAAATGAATACAAGATCAAACTCAAAGAGACTAAGAGAGAAATAAGGATAGCAAAATCAAAGGCAGAGGAAAAGACGGTTAATGATGTTAAGTGTGGCGACAAAACCTTCTTCAGGTATATTCGGGAAAGGAAGAAGATCAGAGGTGGAATTGCAGGACTCGGAAGTGCTGTGAACGGACTGGTGGAAAGCGACATTGAAAAAGCGAAATTGCTAAACGAATACTTCTGCTCTGTTTTTACTAAAGAAAGTCCTTTAGAAGGACCACCTGTGACTCCCAAATATTATAAAAATGGGAATGAAGTAGATACCACACCATTCACAAAAGATGATGTGTTAGAACAACTTGTAAAACTGAAAGTGGACAAGGCCATGGGACCAGACAGGATACATCCCAGGATTCTGAAAGAGCTCAGAGAGGTTCTTGCTGGGCCGTTAAAGGATGTTTTCAACAGATTCTTGGAAACAGGAGAGGTTCCTCAGGACTGGAGAATGGCTGATGTCGTACCTCTACACAAAAATGGTGACAGGGAAGAAGTGTCAAACTACAGGTCCGTGAGCCTTACCTCGGTGGTAGGAAAAGTAATGGAGGCGCTCCTGAAAGAGCGAATAGTTAACTTTCTCAAAACCAACAGGTTGCAAGACCCAAGGCAACATGGTTTTACCGAAGGACGATCTTGCCAAACAAATCTGATTGAGTTCTTTGACCGGGTGACCAGGGAGTTAGATCAGGGACTTGCGATGGATGTCATCTACCTGGATTTCAGCAAAGCCTTTGATATTTCTCATAGGAGGCTTATCAATAAACTCAGTAGCTTGGGGATGGATCCTAAGATGGTAAATTGGATCAGAAATTGGTTGACTGACAGACGACAGAGGGTGATGTTAAACGAAGGTCACTCGGATGAAGGGAAGGTGATTAGCGGGGTGCCCCAGGGGTCGGTCCTGGGCCCGGCACTGTTCAATGTATTTATGAGTGATATTGTTGAAGGGCTGAATGGAAAAGTGTGTCTTTTTGCAGATGACACGAAAATTTGCAACAGAGTTGACTCCCCCGAGGGAGTGGTTAACATGAGGAAAGATCTCCAAAAGCTGGAAGAATGGTCTAATGCTTGGCAATTAAGATTTAATGCAAAGAAGTGCAGAGTCATGCACTTGGGTAGCAGAAATCCAAGGGAAATGTGCGTGATAGGGGGCGAGAGGTTAGTATGCACGGATCAGGAGAAAGACCTTGGTGTGTTTATTTCTGAAGATCTCAAGGTGGCAAAACAGTGCGACAAGGCGGTGGCAAAAGCCAGGAGGATGTTGGGCTGCATACAAAGAGGAATCACCAGCAGAAAGGAAGAGGTACTTATGCCACTGTACAAGTCACTGGTGAGGCCCTACTTGGAATACTGTGTTCAGTTTTGGAGACCGTATCTTGCAAAGATGTAAAAAGACTGGAAACTGTTCAGAGGAAGGCGACCAAAATGATTTGGAGCCTGCGTCAGAAGCCTTATGAGAAGAGACTTGAAGACCTAAACATGTACACTTTGGAGGAGAGGAGGGACAGGAGAGATATGATTCAGACCTTTAAATACTTGAAGGGAAATAATGAACAAACAAACCTCTTCCAACGACGGGGAAGCTGTACAACTAGAGAGCATAACATGAAGCTGTGAGGTGGTAAATTGAAAGGCAATGTCAGGAAATACTTTTTCACAGCAAGAGTGGTGGATGCTTGGAATGCCCTCCTGATGGAAGTGGTGGGGGCAAACACAGTGACGGAATTCAAAATGGCATGGGACAGACACAGTGGATCCCTTTACAGCAACAGGATAAAATCAAAATAAAATGAACCATCTAATTTCTCAACAAATAGGGGTGTCCTACATGGAGTAGTGGGTTCACCCCTAAACAGGGACGTGGGGAGGGGTGACAGAGCGGCGGGTGCACCTACTCTTGCCATTGTGCTGGGCAGACTGGATGGACCGTGCTGGATCTGCCGTCATTTACTATGTTACTATGTAATCTCACATCTTAGGCTTCATATATTTTATTTTTTATTCTTTATGTTGAGATAGGATTATCCTTGTTTTTTTGTAATCCATTTTTTAATAAGAATCCCTCTTTTTGAATAGCAATTTTTAGTATACGCAAGTACTTTTTTCAAGCTCTTTGCTTTTTATGCTTGTGTGCCGTTTTTAAATGGATTCGTATTGCTCTTACAATATGCTGTTAGGCTGTACTCTGTCCCCAGGCGCCCCTACTGGCGTAGGAAATAAGGGCATCTGGTGACATTTAATTTATTTTAAGGAGTGGTTGAGCTGAAGGACCAGGAGGATTCTGGTCCTTGTAGTGCAGAACTCCTTACAAAGAACAATCTACGCCAAAGTGTAGGGTAATAAGGCTTTATTTCCCCGGTCAACGCTTAGGTTCAAATAAGACACAAAAGAAAATGAAGGTAATTCTTTCCTCTAACAAAAAGGTTCCACCATGATATAAACAGTTAAGGGTTGTAGGCTTTACAATTAACTGTTTATCTGGGTTAAGGCTTCTTTCAAATCAATAGAAATTAACATCAGGAAAACAAATGGTTATCAACTTCACCATATGCAGAGTTCTCTTTTCTCTATACAGCTAGCAAGGCAATCAAGCTAGTTCTTGAACAGAAGTTACATTCCATTGGTTCACTCTGAGGAATGGGAACACTGGTTTCACAATCAAAGTTCATTGATTCTGGGTCACTCCCTTCTTCAATGCTATGACTGTCTTCAGAATCTGCTAACTCCTCACAGGGGTTCTTCTGTTTCTCATACAACTTCCTTATCACACTGTTGGGAAGTATTTTTAAAAGGTTAGCTTTACTTCTTCTAACTTTCTGAGGCTTATCTATTTCCATACGGTTTTCATCACTTAAACTTTCCCTTATAATGAAAGGCTTTTCATACCTTGGCTTCTTTAGGCTGCCACACCCAGTACTCAGCTTACGACGTAGCTTCTCAGGCTGACAAGCTGTTCTGTGCACTGCTCTACAATCAGTTACCAGGAAAACCTGACTTGGATTTTCACTCTCTCTGTTTCTTGACAAAAGTATCACTGTAGAAGGAATCTCCTTTCCTTGTGCCTTTCTGGTTTAGCATAGACTTACTTGGGCTAGGAGAGTTGCTTTCCTCAGGCAAGCTGTTTCTTTGGTTTGCTTGGCTTTGGACTCCGTTCCAATACCTTTGGCCTCTCTGGACTTTATCCCTTTGAGAATACCTCTTTTGGATTCTGTCTCCTTGAGTTGGCTGCACATGGAAGCCTTCCTCTTCCGGGCTTCTCTCACTGGTCCTGCTGCCGGTCCTTCTGACCTCGCTCTTGCCACTTTCCCAGCACTTGCTCTTGCCTCCTCCTGTTTCTCTCCCTGTTCCTCCTCTACTGATCATCTGGTTTCCTTTATAAAGGGATTTCTGGTTTGCACGTTCTAAGTTTGAGGACAGGTGAAACTGCTTGTTATTAATGTGATCAATGCTAGAGCACGTTGCTTCAGGTACTGTGTAATTGTTCATGCGCCCTCTGGCGGAGCTGCGCTGAAACTGCGCTCTCTGCCTTTTCTGAGTTGAATCAGGAGTTTTTTTCAACACTGTTTCTTTTCTAGCTCCAGCCTCATGACAACTCTCCCGTTTAGTGTAGGGCTTATTAACATAATTTATTCATTTGCTCAAATTGATTATTATAATAGTTTTACATTATTCAATGGATTTTAGAGTATACTATGTATACCCTGGTCTGGTTCTTCTTTGGGTTCTGGGTTTCCCATTATTTATGAATAAATTTATGTATTTTCTTTTAATCTTTTAAGTTATTTATGATATTACTATATATTTTTTAGCATAATCAACTATAAGATTGATTCTTTGCCATGAATTTACATTCCACTGTGCGCTCCATTCTGTGTATTGATACACATAACTGTAAGTATTCTAATTGTTCGATATGTTTGAAATGTTTTTTACTTCTTTTACCTCGTTTATCAAGCCAATGTTTGCTCTTCCTCATTATTTATTATTCTTGTATTTATTTATTCATCACTTTCTTTAATATTATGTATGGATGTTTCTAAATGTAAATATTTTTTATATTTTTGTATTATGTTTGTTTTTAACATGTTTCATATATTTGTAATGTTTTGCATTTATATGTCACATTTATTGAGTTTGTCATATTTATAATTGTCTGTTTGCAGTTCTCAGCCCCCTGATGAAGGCGTTGCCGAAACGTGTTGGGGTGTTCCTGTATCAATAAAGCGCTTGTGACCTCCAGTTCCGCACAAAATCTGGACGGGCCAGATTTTCACCCGATTCTGCACCCGCAGGAACTAGATGTTTCTGCAGGAGTAGAATCAGGTGCAAAGGGCCTGGACAGGCAGGACATGCCCCGATTCTGTGCTGCTGCATGCCCTGAGCCCTGATGCCATGGCGTCCCATCGCCATGGAACCGGGACACTATGCAGGAGTCCTGGTTCCCCACTACTACTCAAATGTACATTTCCCCACTGCTTGACCCCCAAATGGGCCTGCCAAAGCTGGGATTGAGCTATGGGGAACCTCCAGGCGCTCTTCACCATTTCTGGGGGGTCTGCTGGTGCCGCTTCCCTTTTCTGGGGAGACTTATTCCACCTCTGAGGTAGAATAAGTCCCCTGCCCAGTCCAGCCATCCAGGACATCCAGGGCCACGACCGTCTTTGACCCTGTATGTCCAGGTCATGGGCATGCCTCCATCCCGCCCATGTTCCTCCTCTGGCCCACCCCCTCCTGCCCCTGTCCAGACGTCCCCGCACATCTCCTCTGTGCATGCGGGGAACTTAGGTTTAGGAATCGGCCCTTGGTGTTTTGCGGGGATGTACGTCTGGTATGGATGTACATCCCTGCTAAAAACTGCTCAGAATGATGCTCAGTAGGTATAAAAGCACAATCCCAAACAAATATGATTACATAAAAAAATAAATAAATACAGATTGAAAAACATATGAGGTGTGACAAAAAAGAAACGAGACAGTGGCAGCTACGCCCATGACTCAATGCCAATTGGCAAATGGCTTATGTCACTGTGTTGTGCAACATCTTACCACTATTCTGCTATAATATTTTTCATCTCTCTCACTCTGTTTTTCTTTTTTAGGATTTTTTGTAGCACACTGCTTCTTCGCTTTGTCATGCAACTGGAGGTGGCAGAAATATGGAGCAAAGAATCAACTTGAAATTTCTGCTTAAGTTGAAGAAGGGCCGAACTGAGTGTCTCCAACTTCTCCAAAAGGCTTATGGAGAAGATGCAGTGTCAAGGCCGCGAGTCTTCGAGTGGCACAAACGCTTCAAGACTGGCCGCGAGGAGGTGAAGGATGACCCCAAGTCAGGATGGCCTTCCACGACAAAGACGGCTGAGAACATTGACAGAGTGAACCAGCTGGTGTGGATCGATTGTAGATTGACGGTGCGGATGATAACTGAGGAGCTCAGCCTGAACAGGGAGTCAGTGCGGACCATATTGGTGCAGGAGCTGGGGATGTGGAAGGTGTGCGCCAAGATGGTACCCAAGCTTTTATCGGATGACCAGAAGGAGCACCGGGTCAATGTTTGTCGAGACTTGCTAGAGAAGATTGGAGAA
This sequence comes from Ichthyophis bannanicus, assembly GCA_033557465.1. Taxonomy (NCBI): domain Eukaryota; kingdom Metazoa; phylum Chordata; class Amphibia; order Gymnophiona; family Ichthyophiidae; genus Ichthyophis; species Ichthyophis bannanicus. The sequence continues at coordinate 354,086,775 of CM066033.1, forward strand.
GATCCAGAGTTCATTGGCCAAGTCATCACAGGAGACAAGACTTGGGTCTTCCAATACGACCCTGAAAGCAAGAGACAGAGCCTGCAGTGGAAGACTCGACTGTCACCCAGACCCAAGAAGGTGTGTATGTCCAAATCAAGGATCAAGGTCATGCTGATTGCCTTCTTTGACCAGAAGGGAGTAGCCCATCATGAGTTTGTGCCTGAGGGTCAGGCAGTCAATCAGCACTTCTACCAGCAGGTCCTCAATCGCTTGCATGACCGGTTTCGGTGCAGCAGGCGGGCTCTGTGGAGAGACAAGTCATGGCTGCTCCACCATGACAATGCGCCCGCACACACCGCTCTCAGTGAGAGGCAGTTCTTGGCCAACAAACAGATCACAGTTCTCAACAACACTCCTTATTCCCCAGATCTCACACCATGCAATTTCTGGCTCTTCCCCAGGCTGAAGACTCTGCTCAAAGGAACTCATTTTGCATCTGTAGAAGAGATCAAGGCCACTGTGACGAGGGACCGGAGGGACTTCAAGGAGGAGGACTTTACCGAGTGCTTCCATACGTGGCAGAAGCAAATGCAGAAGTGCATTAACTCTGGGGGGGAGGATTACTTTGAAGGGGACAATGCGTAATTTCTCTGTAGATTTTGTAATAAAACATTTATGGTACAGTCTTGTTTCTTTTTTGTCACACCTCTTATATTGAAAACAAAAAGAACAGACCATAAAAACACAAACAAACCTTGATCTGAGATGTCCTACCCTCAGATAAGGGAGCCATCAAAATGCAACTTAATCCACCTATAAAACAAACTAAAACCTTAAGCACAAAAAACTGTTTCAAAGGAAACATCCCATAATATAAAAATGTAAAAGAGCAAAAACTCACAAGAGTATAAGGCTGTCAAAGGGACCTCAAAGATCTGCTAAAACGACTCTGCTACACAAACCAGGTGAACCTTTATACATCTGCCTGCAAAAACGAAATAAAACAGAAAGTGAAGGGATGGGCAGTATCCATCCAAGGGGGTGCTATGGAAGCTATCCATGCCATGTTTCCATTCAAAAGACTCTTGCCACGATATAACTAAAATAATAGCATACCCTTCTTAATAAAAAGCTCTCTTAATTGAAAGCAGGTATACTGAAATGAAAGTACCATCTAAACTAAAAAATGTTTATAATGACTTTAAAAGGGCAAGAAACAACTAAACCCTTAAGCTATGAGCCAAATAGACATTTTTTACTCTCAGAAAACAATTAGAAGGGACAGAGAACCCTAGCTGCATACAAAGAAAAGATCCGATAAAACATATTAGATCTCTCAAAACAAAATCCAAGATTGAACAATATAAAAAAGCAACGCTGTCCAAAAACAGAAAACATTCCTTAGAAAATTTGCCCAATTGTAGATTCAATGCTGTCCAAATCATGATCGCGCTGCGGGTTGGCATTTGAAGCGACTTTCCTACCGGGACTGTCTGATTAACAGTGCTAACAAAACGAAGCTGCATAAACTTAAAACTTCACAAAATGATCAAAAAGATGCAAAAATGGTTTTTTTAAAGGTGTGAATAAACAGGTAGACAAAGAGAGTCAGTTGATATAGTGTATCTAGATTTTCAGAAAGCCTTTAACAAAGTCCGTCAGGAAAGACTTTTGGTGAAATTAAAAAGTCATGGGATAGAAGGCAGTGTGGTTAAAAAATAGAAAGCAGAGGGTAGGGCTAAATGGCCAATTTTCCCAATGGAGAAAGGTGACTAGTGGAGTAGCCCAGGGATCTGAGCTGGGTCTGCTTCTTTTTAACATATTCATAAATGAGCTGGAAATGGGAATAACGCATGAGATAATCAAATTTGCAGATGACACAAAAGTATTCAAAGTTGTTAAATCCCAAGAGGACTGTGAAAAATTTCAAGAGGACCTTGATAAATTGGAAGACTGGATGGTCAAACGGCAGATGAAATTTAATGTGAAAGTGCAAAGTTATACACCTAGAAAAGAACAACCCAAACTATGGTTACACGATGCAAGATACCACATCAGGAACAACCACCCATGAAAAAGATTTAGGCGTCATCGTGGATAACATGTTGAAACCCTCTGCCCAGTGTGCAGCGGCAGCCAAGAAAGGAAATAGAATGCTAGGAATCATAAGGAAAGGAATGGAGAATAAAACAAAGGATATTATAATGCCTCTGGATCATTCCATGGTGCGACCGCACCTTTGAATACTGTGTGCAATTCTGGTCACCGTATCTTAAAAAGGATATAGCATTTTTAGAAAAGGTACAGGGAAGAGCCATAAAAATGGTAATGGGGATGGAAGGATACCTCTATGAGGAGAGGCTAAAAAGGTTAGGGCTTTCATCCTGGAAAAGAGATGGCTGAGGGGAGATATGATAGAGGTCTATAAATTAATGAATGGAGTGTAACTTGTAAACGTAGACGATTTTTTACGCCATCAAAATATAGAAAGACTAGGGGACATGCAATGAAGCTACAGTGTAACCTATTTAAGACTAATAAGAGAAAATATTTTTCACTCAACGTATAATCAAACTCTGGAATTCGTTACCAGAGGATGTAGTAAAAGCTGTTAAGGTAGCTTGGTTTAAAATATGTTTGGACAAGTTCCTGGAGGAAAGGTCCATGAACAATTATTAAAGGGGACCCGGGATATCTACTGCTTGCCCCAATACAAGAATTGTGGAACCTATGTCTTTTGGGGAAATTGCTAGGTACTGTCACACTCCCCCTGCTGGCCAAGGCTATAAGCAGGAGGGGTGGCCTTGTTTGCCCTTAAGTATAGAGTCACTTGGTTCTCCCTCCCTCAAGGAATTCCGGGAGCTGTAGTTTCTCTGTATTACTCGCAGACAAAGTAGTTGTCACCACACGGTTTTGTTTAAGGCAAAACCAGAATATTTTTATTTTTGGGCTCCCCTTCACGCATTAAAGTTCATATACACAAACAGCAAGGATAACTTCTCCAAAAGTAAATAATACAGGAGCATAAAGGTTATCTGGAATATCAGAACTTGGCAAAAGCTCTTTATACAGTGACAATAGCTGTTCACAGGCCTTTTCCAGTAGTAAAGAATCACAGCTATTGTTCTTATTTACAATGGGCATTTATCTCTTGTCTTCATTCAAAACTCTTCTAAATCACATTTAGGCTTTCAGAAATATTCTTTGCTTCCAATGGGGTTTTTGTCTTTCTCCTATCCAGGGTAAACAGATTTACAGAAAGAGCAATCCATGGGAATACTGTCACACACAGCTTCAGGTGAAGGAGAATCTACTTGCATATCTTCTTCCCCTGCAAGTCCTTTGTCCCCACTTGGGCTTCTAATGGAAGAGTTCAGCTTATTGTTTGAAAGGATATTCAGAAACTCCCTTACATGCTGCTCTCCTAACCAAGGATTAGCTAAGCTTTCTGGAAAACTTCCACTATCTGGAAACAGTTGCTTTAGCTTCTTAATCAGGTTCAAGTCTCTATCTCTGCTTTTGTCTGTCTTCAGAATATCAGCATTAGGAATTGCTTTCACCCACCTTCTGGGATTCAACGGTCCTGGAGCGCTCTGCCCTGCACTTCTGTTTAGCTCATTAGCAACGTCTTCTGCAAACCTCTTGCTGGGCTCTGTGTCAGCCACACCTTCCACAAAGGAATTGCTTTCTTTGCTACTAGAGTTAAGTTGCCCGGTGGAATAAAACTTTCCAGCTTTGCCTTCTCTGGGTTTCTTAAAAGCAGTTCTCACTTTTAAACCCTCTGGTTTCAGTGCTTCCTCTGAATAGGATTCCAGCCCTGAGTTTCCTGCTCTTGCTGAGCCTTCTGTCCACACTGACCTTTCAGCGTTCTCTGAACCTCCTGGCTCTGGACTCTCGACTTCAGCAGTAACTCCAGCTACAGACTGAACTCTGTGCTTTGGTTTGGAATCTCTGCCTTCTCGGTAGCTGTATCTGCTGCTTCCTTCTTCTCCAACTCTGGTTACTTCCACTCTGCTCTTTCCTCTGCTCACTTCCTGCCCCTTTGACTTCTGTGACAGAGGTTTAAAAAGGTGCTTTCTAGCCACCACGCCCTGTTCTGTGCACGTGTACTTGCTATCTGGGCTTAAACCTGCCCCCATGTTAAGGTTTGGGCGGGGCTCAACTGCTACAATGTGCTTCTCTGGTTTGTTTACAGTTTGAGCTCTATGGAAACCCTGCCTTTCCTCAGTCTTAAAGGTATAGTCCCCATTTTCCTCTCTCCATCTGTTCAGTATAGCTGATATTGTCACAGTACTTGTGACCTAGACTGGAAACAGGATACTGGGTTTGATGGACCTTGGTCTGACCCAGCATGGCATATCTTATGTTCTTATGTTCTTAGGCAGCAATGACAGATAAGCCGACTGAGATCTCTGCCTAGATTCCTGGAGAGATTTCAGGCACAGAAAGGTAGATCTGAGAGTCGTCAGCATAAAGATGGTACTGACAACCAAGGGAGGAAATAAGGGCATCAAGAGACAGAGTATATATAGAGAAAAGCTGAGGTCTCAAGACAGAGCCCTAAGATACACCAACTGAAAGCGGGATGGCAGTAGAGGAGCATCTACCAGAACATACACTGAAAGTGCGATGGGAGAGATAAGAAGAAAAGCAGAACCGAACAGAGCTCCTAAATCCAAGCGAAGACAGGGTATCGAGGAGAAGCAGGTAGTCAACAGTGTCAAAGGTAACAGAAAGGTCAAGAAGGATGAGAATCAAGTAGAGGCCTTTAGATTTGGTGAGGAACAAGTCACTAGAGATTTTGGCAAGACCCATTTCTGTGGCATGTAGAGAATAAAAGCCATAAGGACATAAGATATGCCATACTGGGTCAGACCAAGGTTCATCAAGCCCAGTATCCTGTTTCCAACAGTGGCCAATCTAGGTCATACGTACCTAGCAGTTTCCGCAAAAGACACAGGTTCCGCAATGCTTGTACTGGGTCAAGCATTGATATCCTGGGTCCCTTCTTAATAATGGTTTATGGACCTTTCCTCCAGGAACTTGTCCAAACCTTTTTTAAACCCAGCTACACTAACAGCCTTTACTACATCCTCCGGTAACAAATTCCAGAGTTTGATTACACGTTGAGTGAAAAAATATTTTCTTTTATTAGTCTTAAATAGCTCACAGGTACACTAAAAAAATTTTTTTTTAAACTGCCTCTAATGTTTCGATTGATTTTTACGTTTTTTGGTGCACTGAATCCAAATCTGGTAACCAATTTGCTCCATCACGTACAGATTTTTTGCTACATTGGGTTAGCAGTTTGAGGTGAACGTTTCAGATTGAGTGCGATCGAGATAAAAGTTTCTTGGATGAATTCTTTATACTAATTGTTTAGTAGTTATTCAAATAAGAATAAAGAAAATTGTAACAAGGCAGCACATAAGAATAGAGTAATGTCAACAAAACACACTGTGATGGTAGCAAAATTGTCTGCACTTAAAGCAGCCACATACATGTGCACAAACATTGAGCATATAAGAGCGAGGTTAGACACAAAGCAAAGCAAAGAAATGTGCAAAAAATGTTGTACAGGTATGTATGTAAGAATAGAAAACGCAAACCGCACCATTGCAATACATGAAGACAAACACCCGATGGTGTGAAAATAAAATTCTAATAAATGAGATCCGACACTGTGGTAATAACTAGCAAATTTTTATTTCAAAGTTTAGTAAAAACACGATATTTGTCAACACAGTTTAGATTTTAAAGTCATTCTTGGGTCAATCAATCTCCTGGTGGGCCCGTTTCTTCTTCCCCCGAATGCTTCTCTTGGTGCGCTGCTTGGCGTATTTTTCATCTGGGGTTTTCCCGCAGCAGCAACCAGCAGAAATCAGCCATCATAGTGGTGTTCCATCTTCCTTGGTACCTTCTCTCTGTGTCCTTGATGTCCTGGTGAAACCTTTCACCTTGTTCTTCACTGTATGCCCCCAGGTTTTCGGGAAAGTAGTTCACATGGGAGTGCAAGAAATGGACTTTCAGGCTCATGTTACAGCCTTGTTCTTTGAAGGCATTGAGCATCCTGGCAACAATATCCTTATAGTTCTCATCCCGCCTGTTCCGCAAGAATTTGAGAACAACATCCTTGAAGGAATCCCAGGCTTCTTTTTCCTTCTCAGACATCGTTTTAGCGAATGCTCCATCTGAAATGAGTTTCCTTATATCAGGGCCAACAAACACTCCTTCCTTTAGCTTTGCTTCAGAAAGTCGGGGGAACTTTGAGCAAAGGTACCGAAAGCACTCACCATCTTTTGGAAGGGACTTGATGAATTGCTTAATGAGACCCAACTTAATGTGGGAGAGGTGGTAATAGAATTTTATCACGAGGTACCAAGCTCTCATGAAGAACATTTTTCTCACCGGGTCTCAAATACTCACGAATTGGCCAGTCTTTTTTCCCCCAGTGTAGGTCGCGGGCCCGGCTATCCCACAAGCAAAGGAAGCAGGGATATTTGGTGAAACCGGATTGCTGCCCTAATAGCATGGATAGAATTTTAAAGTCTCCACAAATCATCCACTTATGCTCATCATAACGAATCTTCTGAAGAATCAGGGCCAAATTCTCGTATTTTTCTTGGAGAATAACAGAGTGAGCAATAGGAACTGAAGCGAATGTGTTGCCATTATGAAGAAGAACACCTTTTATGCTGTCTTTTGACGAATCAATGAACAGCCGACATTCAGCAGGATCATACTTGAGTTTAAACTTTTCCATCACTCCGTATATATCGTTGCAAAATACCAAATCTTCCTCTTTGCTGAAATACTTCAAAAATTGTGTCTCGCGGTTGCGGTACCAATAAAAAGTTGTTCCTGGTGACAATAGATTTTTTCTGTTTAAGCCGAGAACCTAGCAGTTGGGCAGCATCTTTTGGGAGTCCTAAATCCCGGACTAAATCATTCAATTCAGCTTGAGAGAAAAGTTCAGGTTTTGGATCTGGTTCAGTTTCAAACTCGGAAGTACTGGACTCATTGGGAAAAGCCATCTGATGAGTCTCATCATGATCAGAACCGTCCATACAAATATGATCCAAAGATTTTGGTGGTTCAGGCACAGGTACTTCGTTGCTATGAGGCATAGGCCTAATTGCTGAGGGAAGGTTGGGGTAACTTATTACGTTCTTATTTTTTAAGTTGTATCCCTTCACAATGCAAGAGCAAAAATAGCAGTCACTGCTGTGGTCTCTTTGTTCACGCCACATCATAGGTATTCCGAAACGAAATGCTTGTTTTTTACTTTTCATCCATAAGCGTAGATCTTCCTCACATGTCTTGCACACTTTGTGAGGAGCCCACGGTTTGTCTTGATCGCCTAACTTCAAACCGAAATAGGCAAAATATACTTTTTTAATAAATGCAGAAATGTTCCTCTGCCGCTTTTTCACGGTATATTCCCCACAAATAAAACAAAAACTGTCCGGAGAGTTGACGCAACCTCTGGCTCTGTGAGCCATCACAAATACACAGCACTGCAAACTACAACTGTAGTGAACCACTTCGGAATAAAGCTGGATTACGACTGAGCAAACAAAAGGTAATAATGAACTTGCAAGAAACTGAAATTTGACAGGAACGTTCATGTCGCAACCACCGTGTTTGAGTGAGCGAACGAGGCGAGGCGAACAGGAAAGAACATGCGCCAGCGCGAGTACTGGATTTAGCCCCCCGCCTCCCAATTGTCCTGTTAATGTATAAAATGAATACAAAACACTCTAAAATATCATGAGGGAGTGTTTCTAGTTAGTTAACCATTACAACCTCTATTTTGGGCCAAGAAAATAAACTGCAGTCGGCTAAAAAGAAATTATGTGAACATTCCTTATATGGGTAAAAAATCTAATTTTGCAAGAAAATGTGACGTGATGGAACATTTTGGCTATTTTTCCTGGATTCAGCACCCCAAAATCTATAGGAATCAGTTGCAAAACTGGAGGCAGTTTTTTGGTAGTGTACCTGTGTAGTTTACCCTGTAGCTTCATTACATGTCCCCTAGTCTTTCTATATTCTGATAGCGTAAACAATCGATCTACGTTTACCAGTTCCACTCCGTTGATTAATTTATAGACTTCTATCATATCTCCCCTCAGCCTTCTCTTTTCCAGGTTAAAGAGCCCTAACCTTTTTAGCCTTTCTTCATAGGAGTATCCTTCCATCCCCTTTACCATTTTGGTGGCTCTTCTCTGAACCTTTTCTAATAACTCTATATCCTTTTTAAGATCCGGCGACCAGAATTGCACACAATATTCAAGGTGCGGTCTCACCATGGAACGATATGCAATGCAATGTGTGCCTTCGAGTCAGTCCTGACTCCTGGCGACCCAGAAGCTCCTGGGTTGGAACGATATAGAGGCATTATAATATCTTTTGTTTCATTTTCCATTCCTTTCCTTATGATACCTAGCATTCTGTTTGCTCTCTTGGCTGCCGCTGCACACTGGGCCGAGGGTTTTAACATGTTATCCACAATGACGCCTAAATCTTTCTCCTGGGTGGTGGTTCCTAATGTGGAACCTTGCATTGTGGAACCATAGTTTGGGTTGTTCTTCCCTAGGTGCATAACTTTGCACTTGTCCACATTAAATTTCATCTGCCATTTTGATGCCCAGTCTTCTAATTTATCAAAATCCTCTTGCAATTTTCCACAATCCTCTTGGGTTTAAATAGTTTTGTGTCATCTGCAAATTTGATAACCTCACTCGTTATTCCACTTTCCAGGTCATTTATGAATATGTCAAAAAGCAGCGGACCCAGCACAGATCCCTGGGGTACACCACTATTCACCTTTCTCCATTGGGAAAATTGGCCATTTAGCCCAACCCTCTGCTTTCTATCTTTTAACCAGTTCTTGATCCACAGTAGTACACTGCCTCCTATCCCATGACCCTTTAGTTTCGCCAAAAGTCTCTGATGAGGGACCTTGTCAAAGGCTTTCTGAAAGTCCAGATACACTAAAGCCATGTTGGCTGTCTCCCATTAGGCCATGACTATCTACATGCTGAGTAATTTTACTCTTTATGATGGTTTATTCTTTGTGATGGTTTCTACCATTTTTCCCGGTACTGACGTGAGGTTCACCGGTCTGTAGTTTCCCGGATCACCCTTGGAACCCTTTTTAAAAATTGGTGTTACATTGGCGATCCTCAAATCTTCAGGTATTAGAGATGATTTTAATGATAGTTCACAGATTACTAATAGCAGTTCTGCAATCTCATTTTTCAGTTCTTTCAACACCCTTGGATGTATACCATCCGGCCCAGAATTCATTCAGTCTCTCCACTATCACCTTGTCTCCTCTTAGTGCCCCTTTAACTCCTCTATCATCTAATGCACCAACTGACTCTCTCACAGGTTTTATGCTACGAATGTACTTGAAAAAATCTTTATTTCGCGTTTTTGCTTCCACAGCAAGCTTCTTCTCAAATTCTCCCTTTGCCAGTGCTTGTGCTGTTTCTAGGTTTGTCGTTTGGCTCTTTTTTCCATTTCCTGAAAGATGCTTTTTGGCAACAACAGTCTCTCTGACCTCACCTTTAAACCATGCTGGCAGTGTTTTGGACTTTCTTTCACTTTTCTTAAAGCGTGGAATACAGCTGGTATGGGCTGGCAAGATAGTATTTTTCAACAACACCCAAGCTTGATGTAAGTCTTTAACCTTTGCAACTGCTCCTTTTAGTTTTTTTCTTAACTATTTTCCTCATTTTATCATAGTCTCCCTTTCGAAAGTTAAAAGGTAGTACTGTGGATTTCCGTACTATCCCTCCTCCACTAATTAAATCAAAGGCGATCATGCTATGATCACTATTGCCAAGTGGCCCCAACACCCTTATCTTTTGCACTAGATCTGGTGTTCCACTAAGGACTAGGTCTAATATGGCTTCTCCTCTGGTCGGTTCATGAACCAACTGCTCCAAGAAGCAGTCATTTATCTCATCTAGGAACTTTATCTCCCTAGCATGTCCTGCCGTGACACTGACCTAGTCGATACCGGGGTAATTGAAATCACCCATTATTATTATTGCGCTGTAACTTTTGTTAGCTTCATTGATTTCTTTGAGCATTTCATCATCCATTTGTTCATTCTGGCCCGGTGGTCGATAGTACACCCCCACTGCCATCGCCTTCCCCTTTTTACATGGAATTTCAATCCATAGAGATAATACAGCAAATTTTGTTTCCTGCAAAACTTTAATCCTTTCTGACTCAATGCCCTCTCTAACATAGAGCGCAACCCCTCCACCAAGTTGATCAGCTCTATCATTATGATATAATTTGTACCCAGGTATCACAGTGTCCCACTGGTTGTCCTCCTTCCACCATGTTTCTGATATTCCAATCATATCTAACCTCTCATTTAGTGCTATATATTCTAACTCTCCCATCTTATTTTTTAGACTTCTAGCATTTGCATACAAGCATTTTAGAGACTGTATTTTATTCATATTAATTTGGCTATTGGTAGACATGGGTAATTTGGGATCTTTAAGCTCTGTCTGCTCCATACTCGAGGGCATTTGGGCTACTTTACTCTTTTTTGGAACCTCTCTGCTTTTGGTAGTATCCTTCAAGGATACATTCTTCCGAACCATCCGCTCTTGGGTGACTGTCGGCTTTCCACGATTATCTAGTTTAAAAGCTGCTCTATCTCCTTTTTAAAGGTTAATGCCAGCAGCCTGGTTCCATCCCGGTTAAGGTGAAGCCCATCCCTTCGGAAGAGCCCCTCCTTTCCCCAGAATGTTCCCCAGTTCCTAACAAATCCAAAACCCTCATCTCTGCACCATTGTCTCATCCACGCATTGAGACTCCGGAGCTCTGCCTGCCTTTTGGGTCCTACACGTGGAACGGGAAGCATTTCGGAGAACGCTACCCTGGAAGTTCTGGATTTCAACTTCCTACCTAAAAGCCTAAATTTAGCCTCCAGAACCTCCCTACCACATTTTCCTATGTCATTGGTACCGACATGTACCAAGACAGCAGACTCCTCCCCAGCACTATCTAAGACCTTATCTAGGTGGTGCGTGAGGTCCGCTACCTTCGCACTAGGCAGGCATGTTACCAGGCAATCCTCATGTCCACCAGCCATCTAGCTATCTACATGCCTAATGATCGAATCACCAACTATAACGGCTGTCCTAACCCTTCCCTCATGGGCACATGGCCCTGGAGAAACTTCCTCAGTGTGAGAGGGTTTTACATCTCCTGGAGGACAGGTCTTAGTTACAGGATCACTTCCTGCCACACCAGGGTGATGCTCTCCTGTCACGTGACCTCTCTCCTCCATGGCAACAGGGATGCTGCCAGACTGGAGGTGGGACTTCAGGACTGTATCCCTGTAGGTCTCGTCTATGTACCTCTCTGTCTGTCTTATGTTTTCCAAGTCTGCTACTCTAGCCTCTAGAAAATGGACTCGTTCCTTGAAAGCAACGAGCTCCTTGCACCTAGTGCACACGTAAGACCTCTCACCAACTGGGAGAAAATCATACATGTGACACTCAATGCAAAAGATTGGAAAGCCCCCATCTCGCTGCTGGACTGCTGTCTGCACCATAGTTTTAAGTTTTTGTTTAGATCTTTAAGTTCTTTACTTACTAAGGTTTGCCAATAAAACTGTACCTAATACGTTTAATATACCTTGTTCACTAGAAGCTTAATTAATCTCAGGTCCTTAGTGTATGACTGATTTGGATAATGAGCTTCACCTGAGAGCACCTCCTGTCTTTTAAAATGTGTAAGTACCTATAAAGCTATGATTATCCCAGGGGTGGGTGGGAGGGAGGGAAATAACACTTATTAAAAGAGGGCTGCTACACAGTAGTACCCTGTCCTGTGCTGCTGAGGTAAGCTATATTCTTATTTGATTTAAATTATAGCTCTTTGCTGCTGCTAGGCTCTAACTTATTATGAAATTTAAACTACAAGCTCTCTGCTGGGTTCTAAATTTAACCAGAAAGCTCTCTTCTGTGTTTTAAATTTAAACTAAAGTACTTTGCTGATGCTAGGCCCTGAGTGACTATTAAATTTAAACTACAAGCTCTCTGCTGGGTATGAAATTTAACCAGAAAGCTCTCTTCTGTGTTTTAAATGTAAACTTAAACTGCTGCTACTAGGCCCTGACTGATTTAACAAAAAATAGTGGGTTCACAGATTAATTAGCTTTAATAAAAAGAATTCCTTTCAGAAAATTCCCAGAAGTATATACTCACAATTGCAGATCTCTCTCCAGAAGTAACAGTCCCCTTTTCTAGTCTTTCAAGACTGAGGATCACAGAGCTCTGGTTGAGTTATTTATGCCTGTGCTGCTGAGGTAAGCTGTGACCAACTTCCTGGATGATTAACAGTCCTTGCTTGGATAGAAGGAGTCTTTCAAAATGGCCTTTTGATCTGCCACCTGGTGTTTACACCTATTGAAAAAGTTTCACAGGTCTCTTGCCCCCTAGGTAGAAGGTCTCCTTGTAAAGGTCTCTAGAAGACTATTTGCTGCTCAAAGAGTACTGACCCTGTTTTGCCTTTTGTGCTAATCTATATTCTTATTTGATTTAAATTATAGATCTCTGCTGCTGCTAGGCTCTAACTTATTATGAAATTTAAACTACAAGCTCTCTGCTGGGTTCTAAATTTAACCAGAAAGCTATCTTCTGTGTTTTAAATTTAAACTAAAAGTACTTTGCTGATGCTAGGCCCTGAATGACTATTAAATTTAAACTACAAGCTTTCTGCTGGGTATGAAATTTAACCAGAAAGCTCTCTTCTGTGTTTTAAATGCAAACTTAAACTGCTGCTACTAGGCTCTGACTGATTTAACAAAAAATAGTGGGTTTACAGATTAAATAGAATTCCTTTCAGAAAATAAAAAGAATTCCTTTCAGAAAATTCCCAGAAGTATATACTCACAACTGCAGATCTCAGATTGTAGTGGATCCAGAAGGGCTTGAGAGGAAAGAAAATAAAGACAGTGGTGATGAGCCACTCTTTCAAGTAGTTTGATGCAAGAGGAGGAGAGAGATAGGCTAATAACTGGGAAGACAGGTAGGATCTAATGAAAGCTTTTTGAGGCGGGGTGTAACCACAGCATGTTTGAAAGCCAGAGGGACAGTTGCAGTGGAAAGCGATAAGTTAAGGATATGACAGATGGAAAGGAGGGTGGCAGACGAGATAGAGCTTAATAGATGGGTAGAAATGGGATCAGAGGAGCAGTTAATCAATTGGGAGGAGGAGAGAAGATTTGCAGTTTCCTCCTCAGTGATTTCAGAAAAAGAAGAAAAGGTGACCAAAGGTGAGGGAAGGATTTGGGATTGAAGAGGGGGTAAATGAGGTGGAGGTTACCTTGCAGGGAATTTAAGGCTAATTTTCTGGACTTTTTCATGGAAATAGTGAGCCAAGGTCTGGGCAGACAGTGAAGGAGGGATTGGGGGAGGAGGGACCTGGAGGAGAGAGCTGAGCATAGCAAAGAGATGGCGAGGGTCAGAGGTGAGAGAGTGAGATGGCCATGATACTCTTGCCTGGAAAGTGGTTAGCATAAATTTGAAATGTAGGTAAGCAAGGGTATGTGATTCAAGCCAAAGGCGCTCAGCTGAGCAGGCACAGGAATGTAGGTAGCGGGTTGTCAAAGACAGCCGTGGTTGAGGTACAGACCTCTCACAGGGTGTGGAATGGGAGGAGAGAGCAGAGGAGCAGGAACAGCAACAGGATAAAAACAAAATAAACGGTACCATCTAACTTCTGAACCATCTAACGTCTCAACAAATAGGGGTGTCCTACATGGAGTGGTGGGTTCACCCCTAAACAAAGACATGGGGAGGGGTGGCCTGCACAGAGCGACAGGTGCACCTACTTTTGCCATCTTGCTGGGCAGACTAGATGGACCATGCTGGTCTTTATCTGCCATCACTTACTATGTTACTATGAGAGTTTGATGTTATAAGAGGATACTGCCCCATCAATGGACTCAGATGACATAGTGGAGGAAAGAGGTGACAGGACAGCAGTGGAGAGAGCTGAAAGATTGATAGTGTGAAGATTCCTAAACATGTTGGTGGAGATCAGGTGAGACCAAGATGGGGAGTGGTTAAGGGTGAAGGCTAGCAGGTGATGGCCAAATATGGGCAGAACTGAGGTGGAGAGGTTTGAGGGTGAGCAGTTGGAGGAGAAGACGAGGTCAAGGCAGTGGTCATGTTTTGAGTAGGAGCACAACTGGAGGCTGAATGAAAAAGTTTGGGAAAGGGGCTTTAAGGCATAAGGGTCAGAAGGGTCATCAACGTGAATGTTAAAATCCCCAAGAATAAGGGAAGGGGAAGACGCATCCATAAAGGGGGAGAGCCAGGAATCAAAGTTGGAGAGAAAGGTAGAGGTGGACTTGTTGGGGAGTTGATAAATGACAGCTACCCAGAGAAGTAGTAGAGAAAATAGGTGGATGGCATGGACTTCAAAGGAAGCAAAGGATTTAGATGGATGCAGAAGGAAAAGTTGAAACTGGAAGGAATGAGAGAGTAGGAACCCAACACCGCCACCATGGCCAATGGGCCGAGGTGTATTGGAAAATAGATAGCCTGCATGACAGAGAGCAGCAGCTGAAGCAGAATCTTCAGGGAGCAACCTAGTTTTGGTAAGAACCTGGAGATGCAGAATATTAGAGATAAAGAGCCCATGAATGAAGGCAGGTTTATTGGAGACAGAATGGGCATGCCACAATGCACATGGAACAGGGATAGAAGAGAGAGATATGAACAAAATTAGAAAGGTTATGCATTGATCTGCTCTGAGAGTGTGAAAAAAGTCTAGAGGGCCAGGGTTGGGGTTGACATCTCCAGATGAGAGAAGGAGGAGTAGGAAAGAATTGGAGAGAGAGGAGATGGCACAATGGAAGTGAGGGTGAGGTTCCCTCAGTGAGAGTGGAAATGGCTGAATAAGAGGAAGTAAATGATGGAGTTCAGGGGCAGATGATAACATAGATAAAAATGGTAAGGCATGTGGGGACAATAAGGAGTGGGTAATGAGAAGTAGGGCCCTGGAATTGTCTGAATAAGTGGAAAGATTAGGGAAGGTTAGCATCAAGAACACAAAGTGATGTGGAGCCATAGGAGAGGGAGAAGAGGAGAGAATGCAAATCAAAGGAGATACAGGTGGAGAGAGAGGAGAAAGTTCTGGTGGCTTCAAGTGCACCTGAGTAATTGCATCATCGAGCAGAGGAAGGCTTTGAAAGAATGCTAAGATGGGGGGGGGGGGCGGGTAATAAAGTGTTGAGAAGGGAGCACTGCAGAGAGAAGGAGCTGGGTAAAGGACAAACAGAAGATAGGACACACACTGACAAAACAGAAATATAAATAAATAGCAAGCTAGATTCTAAACAAGCACAGGAAAATGCCTGAAGAGCATAGACAGTTAGCAGAGTCTTGCAATGAGGGTGCTCTCACCAAGCAGGAAACAAGAAAAAGAAATATCACATGGCTGCTTCTCACTATACCTGCTGTAAGCCAGGGTCAGAGTCCAGGACATCTTGCAGAAGTAAGTAGCCACCTTACAATTACTTCTCCTTGGTAGAATAGAGGTGCTCTTTCTCCCAGGCCTCTCTTACCCGAGTGAGGTAGACTGGGTGCTTTGTTTAGAGGGTTCAGGAAAAAGATACTTTCCCTCCAAAACCATAGGTATATATATCATCCCTAAGAGTCACCTCTGTCCATCCCATGGGTTGGGCTTTCCACATGCCTCCATGAATAATTGTAATGCATGCTGAGTCCAGAGCACAAACCTCCCTGCCTCCCACCAAGCCTGTCTATTGCAGGGCTTCACAAAAAGGCTTAGTGACACCTGACTCATATATTAATAAGAGTTTCTCTATGGAAATTTGGTCAGAAGTACGCACATGGGTACAAATGTATCTATGTGCATACTAAGTGGAAGGACGTTTTCATTCTGGAGAATTTACCCAGTTAACTATTTAATTACGTTGACAAACTTGTTTGAAAATGGTCCTAATATACTGCCTTCTATGTACTCTGTCTATATCCTTTCAGAAACATCAAAGAAAGCTAAATATTATATTTTGTTTCTTCCATTTGTGAAGACTTTTTGACACTTAAATCTTTCTAGATTTTTACCTCTGACAAATTGCCTGTTCACTCTTTAACCTTCAATCTCAAGTTTTGAGGGTGATCTACGCTGACAATGGAGGTTCTCAGCCACTCCACTCAAAGCACATTCTTGCACAGTGCCTATACTCAATCATAACCCGTTACAGTCACCACATCCACCACTGTGCTAAGCTGACTGTTTTCCCTACACTACTTCTGGTGGTGGGAAAGCCATAGCTGAAGATCACAGCAGGAAGAGGGGGACATAGAGTGAATGAGACTCCTTTTAGGAAGGGGGGAGGTTGAAGAAAAGAAGTAAATGGGGGTCCACAGTAAGGATCCACAAATGTATGTAAGCCTAGGGCTCACTATAATGTTAATCCAGCCTGGCTGTGGGACATTGACACTGTTTCCTTTGAAATCTGTTGACAGTGACATCTAGGGGGTCATTATAGAAGCCATACTCATGCTTTGGATGTCCAAAAATGGGCATAGAGACATCCAAAGCACAGAGACATCTTCTGAGCCATTTTAGAAGCTGGCTCTGGGGACGCCCCTAACATGAGGAAGTCCAAGTCTGAAAAGGGGCATGGTGGAGACTTGTCCATTGTTCCCAGGAATATTATGGATGTCCAGCACCACGTATAACATTAGATCTGCTTCAGCCACAAAGAAACATCTTAAAAGTGATCATTTTGGCTGAAAAACATCCAGAGGGTGCAGAGAAAAAATATTCCACCATCCTTGGTAGTCAGCATAATGTCAATTCTAGCAGCAGTGGAATTTGAACCCTGGATGCCCTGTTCTTAGCCCATTACTCTAACCATTAGGCTATCCTAGACACCCAGATTCTGAAATATGGTTCTGGGGACATCTCTGTAAATGCTCCTGCAGATGTCCATATCGAGTGAAATAGTGTCTGTCCCTAGACGTGCCTGCATTTTTGTCAGACGTTCTGTCTCAAACATCCCTGATTGCACTTGAATATCCCTTCTAAAATTCCCCTCCTTTTGGTTGATATATTATCACACTTGGTTTAATTTTATTATTCTTTCCAACAACAGAATGCTTGGGTACACCATTCAAGTCACCACCTCCCCTCTCTCTTTGAGGTCAAGTCAAACACAAAGACAACACAGCTACTCATACACACACATGTGGAGGAGTTGGAAAAAATCCTATGAACTATTCTCTGCATTCTTTTACCACCTATTTTCTGTAAGACTCCAGCAGAGAGGAGGTATAGTAAGGCACACCCATCCACTCACTTTGTCATCAAGTGAATGTTTGAATTGTTAAGAAGTCTGGATATCTGGATAAGTCCAAGGGTGTTCCATAGTACTGACCTGAGAAAGCTGAAGATAATTGTGCTAGTGTGCTGTGTTTTACAGGATGTGATTATTAGCCATAATATTCCAAGTGACATTGATGGGTATCAGAAAAATAATCTGCTTGCTACTCACCCATCTCCCTGCAAAAGTGCACGAAAACATAATGCATCAGAATGAGAACTGCTCATAAGTCACAAAGGATTATTTTTCCTATAAGTGAAATTTAAATATATATCAATAACCAAGCATAGGCTTTTTAAACAGCCGTGTCAAACATAGATTTTATTTTATTCTGACAGGAAGCAGGCTGTCTTCAGTCCTCCCTTCACCTCTTCAGTCACCTGTTTATTGATGAAAGGATACTCCAGAATGGTTGCATCATTTGGTTACTCTGAGTAAAGCATTTGGATAACAAGATTGCCATGTAATATCACAATCAGACAATAATGCTATTAGTGGAGTAGGAGTAGATTTGTGGATTGTGACGTTTAAACATCATTGATTATACCCCTTAATGAAAAGGAAGAACAAAAGTCAGTGCCCAAGAAAAGGACCTTGACATCACTATGGACGATATATTGAAATCCTCAGCTTAGAATGCCATGGTGGCTATAAAAGCAAATGGAATGCAAGATATCATTAGAAAATGAATAGAAAATAAAATAAAAAATGCCACAATGTGCATGTTCATAGGGGCATATTTACTAAAGTTTAGCGCACGTTAAGTACTACCATTACCCATTCATTTCTATGGGCCATTGCAGTACTTAAGTGTGTTAACTTTACTCAATACGCGTTAAGCTTTAACAAACATGCCCCTTAGTGTGACAGCAGATTAAGAATTGGGTACAGCTATGGCTGTCTCATCTAAAAAAAATAGCAGAGCTACAACAGGTTCAGAGAAGGGCAACAAAAATGATAAAAGGGGACAGAACAGCTCTCCTATAAAAAATGGTCAAACAAGTTAACATGAGAGCAAGACAAATCTGTTTATTACAATAGCTCTGAGAAGACAGAGAGCAAACAATTCTGACCAACTGCACAGCAAAAATTATCAACTTTTATACTTTCTGTTAGCTGAAAATTGTAATTGCCATGTGCAAATTAACGGTCAACAAGCAAATTGTAAGTAATACCTTTGTATTGGCTAACTTAATATATTTTTGACAAGCTTTCAAGAGCTGTACTCTCTTTGTTAGGTCTATGAAGGCATAATGCAGTTACACTAGATTTAAACTCATCTGTGTTCTGGGTAGTTTGCCTATGTCAGTACATATCAAAGCAAAGTGTGGGATATGGTGACGGTTATCCTGGTCCTTTTCAATCTTGGCTAGTCTGTATCTGTCATTAAGGCACAATGAAAAACATATTTGCATGTCAATGTTTTTTGTCTTGTAATGGGTGAAAAAAACAATGCCTCTATTAAGTCCTCTTTTGTTTTCTTTATCTTTATTGCCAGACTTGATTAACTGCCCTTCATAAATCAGGGTGGTGTACATAATTACAAGTAGTAGATGGCTGAGGCCAAAAAGGAAAAGATGCAATATCGATAGCAAAGAAGCACAGTCAGACCAGAGAGAAACAGTAGAGAGAGGAGGGTAGCCTTATAGGTCAGGAGAAGGGAGGTTGAAAACCAGACAGAAAAGGTGCATCTTGAGGAGAGATTTGAAATTAGAATATGATTGTTCTTGGCGAAGGGCAAGGGGGAGGGAGTTCCAAAGGGAGGGGGCCAGAAAAAAGAATGAAGTATGGCGGGTTCGTTCCAGATGAGCCAGGGTAGGGGATGGGAGATGCAGGCAGTAATTATGGATGGAATGAAGGGTGCTGGGTACTGAACGGTGATGCAGAGAGTCAGCCAAATATTGCAGTGTATGAGTATGGAGGGCCTTATGGGTGAGAATTAAGATTTTATAGGAGATACGATGTGGGACAAGTAACCTGTGCAGGTCGATGAGATGCAATGTCCTGTGAGCGAAGTGGGGGGAGTGTGAGAGAATCCTTGCTACGGTATTCTGAATTAATTGAAGGCGGTGGAGTTGTTTCTGAGGGAGACCCTCAAAGATGACATTGTAGTAATCAATCCGAGAGATTACCAGGGAAAGCAAAAGGGTAGTAAGGGCAGATGACGGCAAGATGTCACGGACAAAGCGAATTTGATGGAGAAAAAAGTATGAGCGACGGGATAGCAAGGAAATATGGTCCTGGAAAGATAGGGCAGAGTCCAAAGTTACTCCAAGGTAACTCATAGTAGAAACAAGGGGAACCGGGGCACCAATAAGAGTGGGGGAGAGAGCTTGTGGGGGGGGGGGGAGTCAAAAGTAAACCGAATTGCTGACATTTTTGCAGGGTTCAGGTGCAAAAGGTTGGAACCCAGCCAATCTGCAATGGCACATAGGCACATTTTAAGGGAAGAGAAGTCCAGGTTCAGAGGAGAAGTATGATGGATCAGTATAACATCATCTGTGTAGTAGTAGGCTGATAAGCTGTATTGCTGTATCAGGAGGGTGAGTGGAACCAGGAAGATGTTGAAAAGAAGGGGTGTATGGACAGAACCCTAAGGTACCTCACATAAACAGTGTAAAGGAACGGACTCAGAGATGGAGGAGTCAAGGCTGACAGAGAAAGACCGAGAGGCAAGAAATGAGTGAAACCACTGAAACACGGTCCCCTGAAGAGCTGTATCCCAAAGACAAGAAAGAAAAACAGTGTGATCAATGAGGTCAAAGGCCACAGAAAGATCCAGAGAAGCTATAGAGACATCCCCCCAGTCGTGAGCAGCATACAGCTCATTGAGACGTGCAAGAAGGATAGTTTACGTGTTGTGACCTGGGCGAAATCCTGATTGTCATGGATGGAGGAAGTTACTGGAGTCCAAAAAGGAGGAGAGTTGAGAGAATACCACTTTCTCCAGGATTTTGGATATGAAGGGACGATTGGATACCGGTCGGTAATGGGAGAGAATGTTCAGGTCCAGGGAAAGCTGTTTAAGTAGTGGGCGAACCAGCGCATGCTTCCATGACTTAGGAAAGGTGCTTGAGGAAAGACATGAGTTGAGCATGGTGAGCAGTGGGGGAAGAAGAGCAATTGATGGTTCCAGGAGCCAATGGAAAGGGATAGGATCAAAGGTACAAGTAGTCTTCCGAGAAGTGGAGATGGACTTCAGGAACTCAGAAAAAAGGATAGGATGGAGAGAAGACCAAGTGTGGGATAGGGATGGGGACGCAGAAGGCGAGGGAGGAGGTGGGGGAGAAATGAGGAGGAGGGATAGAGGAAAAGGAAGAATGAAGATGGTCAATTTTGGCAGCAAAGTGGTTAGCTAGCTGTGAGGCACTGAGGATGGGAGGATGGGTGTGACCTAATGGGGGCTGGTGCAGAGTAGACAGAGACCTGAGCATTGAATAGAGCTGTCAGGAGGAATTTGCCGCCGAGGAGATAATATTTGAATAGTAGATGCATTTAGTCTCCGATATAAAAGAATGATATTGCTGGTGGCAATGGTGAAAGTGTTGGGAAGATTCAGGAGAGGGGGCTTTTCTCCAAATGTGCTCCGCACGCTGGAGGTATGACCATTGCAAGTGGAGATCAGGATGGTACCAGGATTGACGTAAGGAGGGCCTTAATGGGTATGGATGGAGTGGGACCAGCTGATCAAGTGAGGAGGAGATGCAGGAGGTTTAATTGGAGGCTTGAGTTTCGGCATCAAGGTTTGGAAAGTTGGAGGGGAGAAGCTGGTTGGCAGGGGGGGGGGAAATGATGGAGGGTAATGGGGGTGATATGGCGAGTTTGGCGAAGCCGGACAAGAGGAAAGGTGAGACCTGGGAGAGGGGGGGAGCAGAGTGGAGAAGAAGATGTAGAAGTGGTCCGTCCAAGGGAAGTGCTGTGTAGTTATGTTTGAAGGTGAATAAGGAGATTCCTGCGGAGTAATGATAAGATCAAGGGTATGCTGGGCCACATGGGTAGGAACCAGAACATGCTGCCGAAGGTCGAGGTCGTGAAGCAGGGTGCAAAAGAAGCGGCCATGTGCTGATGTGGGAGAATGAATATGGACATTATTTATTTATTTATTTTATTTATTGTTTTTTATATACCGCGCTATTTCACATTCAGTGTGGTTTACAGAGAACAGAACAGTGCTTACATAGAACAAGTAGATAATATATTAACATACATGGAACAATCATATGAGTATTTAACATAATAATAGAGTAGGTTTGGTGCAGAAAATCTATATAACTTGGATCAAAAACCAGGAAAACTATATACATGAAGCTACAGGGTAAACTATTTAAGACAAATAAGAGAACATATTTTTTCACTCAACGTGTAATGAAACTCTGGAATTTGTTACCGGAGGATGTAGTAAGAGCTGTTAGTGTAGCTGGGTTTAAAAAAGGTTTGGACAAGTTCCTGGAGGAAAGGTCCATAAACCATTATTAAAAAGGGACCTAGGATATCAATGCTTGACCCAATACAAGCATTGTGGAACCTGTGTCTTTTGGGGATACTGCTAGGTACGTATGACCTAGATTGGCCAGTGTTGGAAACAGGATACTGGGCTTGATGGACCTTGGTCTGACCCAGTATGGCATATCTTATGTTCTTATGAAACTATATATAATGAATTTATGTATCATACAGTTATATAATGAGTGAGCATTGTAGGAGGTTTGAGGTTCTTGGTAGAGAGTGTGAGGTATGAAGAATTTAAGGACATTAAGGTCGCTGAGGATGATGAGATGTTGAAATTGCAGGGAAACCTCCGCAAGAGTGAGGGTGAGAGCATCCCACAGAGATGGACGAAGGGCATGAGGCACATATAGAAGGAGGAAATGTAAATGTAAATGTAAATGTAAATTTAACAAAGAATCAATGTAAATAGCCAAAGCATTACTAGCTAATGTTAAAATGTATATAGTTCTGTAACAATAATCCATGTTAAACTGTATTTAGTTCTGTAACAATGTTCCATGTTATCGTTTATCATGTTAACTGTACATAGTTATGAAAAAAAACGATGTTCTATGTAAAACCATGTTCACTAAATGTTACCTGTAAACCGCCTTTGATCTTTGGAAAAAGCGGTATAGAAATAAGCATAAATAAATAAATAAATAAATAAAAATAAATAAAGGAGGTGCTGTGTGCAGATGCAGGAGTAGGGACTTGGGATAATGTAAGGCAGGGGATGCCAGCTGAGTGAGGGGGAGAGAGGAGCGAAACAGAGCTGCCACCTCACCACCGGTGCACCTTAGACGGGGGGTGGCAGCGGCTGAGAAACCAGGGGGGAGGCAGTGGGCAAGGAGAGGATCCTCTCCCGCCCATAGCCATGTCTCAGTCAGGAAGAGGAGGTCTGACTGAGCCTGGAGGAGGAGATCATGCAGCAGAGTTGTCTTACTTTGAAGGGCTCTGCAGTTGAGGAGACCCGCACACAGCTGCTGCTCAATGAAATGGGGGGGGGGAGACAAGAGGGAGGGGGCCAGGGGAAAGGGTCGGTAGTGACCTAGATTAAAAAGCACCTGGTACAGGCGTCCTGGAGGCCGTGGAGTAGAGACCAGAGAGTGATGCCACCAGAAAGACGGACTCGCTGACATGGGGGGGGGGGAGAATAACAGAGGCAACAGGGGAGCAGTAAACAGAGCTGGGACCCACTTGTGGGCAGTGCAACCAGGAGAATGGCTGAGCATTCGGGGTCTGCCCTTCACAACGGAAGGAGTGAAGGAAAGTCTGGAGCACCAGAGGGTAGGAGACGCCCAGGAGTCGCCCCAAGAAGCTCACCCAAGGAGAATGGCCTGCTCCTTGGACGCGCTCCTGTGGCACGGAACACCGCAGAGGGCGTTCCTTTAAACAGCAAGGACAGACACAGTGGATCGCTTTACAGCAGCAGGACAAAATAAATGGAACCATCTAGTTTCTCAACAAATAGGGGTGTCCTACATGGAGCGGTGGGTTCACCCCTAAACAAAAACATGGGGAGGTGTGGCCTGCACAGAGCGGCAGGTGCACCTAATCTTGCCATCTTACTGGGCAGAGTAGATGGATCATACTGGTTTTTATCTGCCGTCATTTACTATGTTACTATGTTACCTTGGGGTGAGCGCAGCCGCTTGTTGAAAAACTTGATTATTTTAATTCCAAATGTTTTCCTTTCATGTATGTTCCTGAAATTTGCTTTTAGCACCCTGATGGTGAGGTGGTTAAAGGAGTGGGTTTCCTTTGAGTAGTGTTTACCTACCGGGCTGATGATCTGTTTTTCACTGTAGCAGTGTATGTTGTGTCTACGAATGTTCTTAGTTTTTGGTTCGTTCCCCCAATGTAGCACCACTCTTCTCATCTTTCGCACTGGATCATATAGACTACATTCATAGAGGAGCAGAAATGTGTCAGTCCAGTATAAAGGTATCACTTAACAACTTTCTTGCTGACCTTTATTTGCATATACTTTCTGTTACAAGATTTTAGCATATGCATTAGAAAATCTTTCAACATTTTGAATTTTATGCATGTTCATTAGTCCATTTACGTTCCTTGATGTTTCAACATCATAGTTGCTCTTTTCACATGGCCGTGTAAGGCGCACACTCAGTGTTTAAGCGAGCACAGACCTGTCCTTGATGATTAGATGTTTTCATTGCATAGTCATTAGGCTGACATGTCACTCCACATCATTAGGTTTTACCTTCAGTCACTTCTGACTTCTCCTTTCTAGTTTGGCACCATCCAAAACTAGTTCCACTGTTCATCAAAGCCTTATTATTATTCATTATGTGGTGTTCTGCATTATATTATCCCATCCCACCTTTCACAATACCTTCTACTACATGCATCATCTCATCTCCTAAGTACACAGGGCTATACTATTTTCTCCTTATATGTTAAAGCTTCTAGAAGCATCAAGCTATGCACTGCTTTTAAGTGAACTGTACGTAAAAGTTATAAATTTATATTTTAACAGCAAAACATAGGGAGAGTAACAGTGTTCTTTTTCCACTACACTTGTTTTTCTTGCAGGTTCGAGTGTTCATTCTCAATAGCAATTCTCTAAAGATAAGGCTTTATTAACTTTGAGCCCTTAATATAACTGAAATCCTTATAACTTTATATTAAAACTTTAAGGAGAGACTGTCAACTTTTCATATGAAAAAATATTCTTTCACAGAGTAAATAAGGAATGGCTCTTTCAAAAAGTACTAAGACTAGGGGACACTTCATGAAGCTAATTGGTAGCACTTTTAAAACTAATTGGAGGAAGTGTTTTTTCACTCCACACACAAGCTGTGGAATTTGTTGCTTGAAGGTGTGGTGAAAGTAATTAACATAGCTGGGTTTAAAAAAGGTTTAGACAAACTCCTGGAGGAAATGTCCATATGCTATTATAATCTAGGTGGGAGACTTAAGAAAGCCACTGCTTATCCCTGGTATAAGCAACAAGGAATTCTGACCTGGATTGGCTACTGTTAGAAACAGGATGATGGGCATGATGCAATTTTGCCATGATCGAGTATGGCATTTCTTATGTTCTTAGAGAAATAGAATGCTTTTATTATAAAGTAACATTCAAATACATCAGTAAACAACATAAATTTCATAGATACAGGAAATATGCTTGGTTAGAAATTTATATACAGATTTCAAGGTCGATGTGTCTTATAACAAGTTTTTACGAAGAGAAGGATATAGTACAAAAAGAGGCACATAAGAGCATTCTTGAGAAGCACCATCCTTAAATCACCAAGCCTGATGAAATGAGAAAAGAAGAGAATCTATATCAATATGATACAGATCTTGATTTGCTGCCATCATCACTGGGCAGCAAAAGACCATTGTTCCATATCACAATGTGTATACAGTCTTGACTCACGTTGTCTGGAGCTCATGCTGAATGTATCTTGGGTTCATCTAGAAGCCATTGAAAAATGAAAGGAACCAGTCTGTAATCTCTTTGCTTTGATGCGTTGGCATATTTTATTCGCCAGGTCTCATTTTCCAGCAGTGCAGGTTTAACTGTTAGGTAGGCTAGGGCAAAGGTTCCAAATCTTTTGGGTTATGTGGATCCCCCTTTATTAGGGAAAAGGAATTGGTTTTAGCTCATGCTTTTTCTCAGAAGTTCAATGCAAGTTACATTCAGGTACAGTAGGAGTTTTCTTGTCCCCAGAAGACTTACCATCTAAGTATGTACCTGAGGCAATGGAGAGTTAAGTGACTTGCCCAAGATCACAAGGAGCATAAGTGAGATTTGAACTCTGGCTTCCCTGGTTCTAGTCTGCTACTCTAACCATTAGGCTGCTCCTCCACTGCTATTAATTTACATAAAGTTCAGGATTCCTAGTTCATCCCCACTATTCTTCCTGGACCCTCACCTCAGTGCCAAGCCTGTCCTCCACTAGTCCTCTTATCTCCCTTCCCCTTTCTGTTTTCACCAATCTCTCTCTCTCCCAAGCCAATCCCCACTAGTCTCAATCTCTTTGTCTTTCTCTCTCCCTCCCAGCCTGTTCCCTTCACACACTTCCTCCCTTCCAAGTCAATCTTTACCGGTCTTTTTTCTTTCCCCAGTCAGTGCCCACCAGTCTCTCTCTCATTTTTCTCTCTTCTGTGTCCTGTGGATCCTCTGTAATGGCTTCAAGGGCCACAGGGATCCATGGATCACAGCATAGGGATTACAGATCTAGGGCGGCAGCTTCTGGAGTTTGGCAAAGAGCAGATACAGTCAAAGCAAAGCAATAGCTCCTTGACAACCACACAAACTCAAAGAATCATCAACATATATTTTTACCCACAAGGAGGGTGGGCAGTTTGCAGTTATCCCATTTACCTGAATAATTTAAGCCATTGGAAATTGCCCTCATTATGCATGCGTGTGTGTGTGTTCTCAAAATCAAGGCATACATACTGTACATATACATGAATCGAGGTTTGATATTAAAAGTATAAAGTTCAGTTATAACTTTTAAAATGATAATTCTGGGAAGAGTAGTATTAGGGGCTGATCATGATTGCTGATGATTTGATGCAATATAGAGTGTGTGTACTCCACATTGAGCTTGGGTTTATTCTTAGAAATGTGGGTTATAAATTTATGAATTAAATTACTTAGGGGGCCTGAAAGTTAATTAGGGAAGGGGAGTGCAAGGCTGAAGGTTTACCTAGCATGCCTAATAATCTTGTCTTGTATCCCAGACAGCATGGAACTGATGAAGCAAGTTAAGCTTTTCTTTAGTTCAGTGGTTTACTGAAGATTTTCATGTGCTAATTGTACTCCCAAAGCAGTACGAATTTGTAGTGTAGGAAAATTAGCAGTGTAACATGCATGCAAAATGCTGAATACAAAATTTCTCCTGGTGTAAAAAGCCATGCTAAAATTTAGTGTGTTTTTCTTTTCTTTTCTCGTAGAGCTGAATCTGTACTTCAGCTCAGGGCAGGAGTAAAGATGCAACATAGATGCAAAACTGGCACTTCACCTCAGATAACCCCAAATACCTGGTGGCCCATGTGAGGCCCAGAGCCCACATAAAAGACATGGTGACTCCGGTTGGCCCCTTAACTCCCCCCCCCCCCCCGAGATATCTCTTGTGGCCAAAGTGGCCCCCTTGAACCACCTTCTCTGACCCACAAAAAAATATCCTGATGCTGAAGTAGATCCCCCAGACTCCCTTATTGGGCAAACTAAACTCCTAGAAAAGTATCTTAATGCACCGGTAGGGATCTGGCTTTGTTATTTTCCGAAATGGTAATGTGAAAAGAGGAATGTCACTGAATGCCATCCCAGACCTCGTAAGAATTGTTGGTCCATGTGGGAGTCAAACTGCATTGGAAGCTTTCTGGCTGAGGACCCTCCTGACCCGGACTAGATGGCTCTGGGTATAGTGAGGTCCAGAGAGAAACAGAGGAAATTGAGGGTTCCAGGAGGGATTGGGGGGGGGGGGAGGGTGGAGTTCCAAGGGCCAGAAAGCCCGAGGCCTACTACTGGACCACCAGGGAAGTTTGTGGGTGAGGATTGGGGATGCATGATCCCAGTCCCTACTTATTCATTGATAGGTTATTCATTGATAAGAAGGGAGGCATTTTATTTGTGATGCAGCAAACTGCTTCAATTTGCCATGGTCGTGTGCACTATTTTTTTTGTCAGCACACACTTTATAATGTAATTGTAATTTGCATGTCAGTTTATTGCATCAAGAGTAAAAGGCTTTTTAGGCACATGCCTATCACACAGTATTCTAACCCAAGATTTATTGCATTGAAGCTTATATTGATGCTGAGGTCCTCGATGGAATCTACTATCTTAGTTTAGATAGCAGTTATTTCCACAGCTTTGAGTCAAACATCTCTTAGAGATGTCTAATCTGCTTTTTCAAGGAGCACATAGAGCAAGATACTGTAGCTAGAAGTGGTCCTGACCCTTGATGACTTCATGCTTCTGGTGACACAAGATGGAGACATTTGTGGCTTGAGATGCTTGTAGGATGCGGAAGGCACTGGAGGCAAGGAATGGCTTACTAAAGGTGTTGTCTTCTAGTCTACATTTCCACCTCTCTAGGTGCAAGTCATCCCATGGAAGTGATGCAAAAATGATTTCATGAAGAGGCTCTCTCGGGGAGGTGCATTTCTCCAGATATGTTAGCTTTGCACATACGATGGCAGTAATGGACCTCAGTCTTAAGCCTCAGGGTATATGGAGAATGATTTCAGTCTCTCAAGTTTACTGCTAATGCTTGCCATAATACTTCCATCATGCCAAAGAGAGTCTTCATCTGGCGTTCATAAAATGTCACATGCATCATCAGTTTATCAAGGTTTGCTTTATGAGAACTGCTATGGCTTGACCTCTGCCACCTTTTTACTGTGACATTCTTTATCTGACACATTCTGGAACTGATCAGCTGCAGAGAGAGTAGTAGAGTCCACTGTCTGCCTTGAAGGATCTGTAGAAAAGAAAGGATTGGCTTAAGGGTTAAACCTGTGTGTGACAGAGAGAAGATATAACAATATACTGTACAAGAAGCATGCTGCTATATTGATTTGCAGATTGAATAAGCCTGATCTCTGTTGATCTCAGAAGCTAAGCATGATCAGGCCTGGCTAGTACTTGGATGGGTGACCACCTTGGAATACCATGTGCTGTAGATTTACTGCATGGAAGGCAGGCCTGTCAATCTACTTCCAGTCACACCTTGCCAAGAAGCCAAGAAAACTCAGGGTTGCTACGAGTCAGCATTGACTTGACAGCACATGCATTACAATAGTAGGAATGACATTAGAATATATGATGAGCATAAGTAAATCCATACTGAGTTATGCCAAGGTCTATTAAGCTCAGCATCCTATTTCCAACACTGGCCAGGCCATTTCACAACCGCCTAGGAGATCCTAAAAAGTAGTCCTTTTTCCTATAGCTCATATCCAAGGATAAGTGATGGTTTTCCCACGTCTGTCTGATTAGTAATGTTTTATGGACTTTTCCTTCAGGAACATATCCAAAGTTCTTTTGAGCCTGGTTATCTTTATCTCCTTGGCTATCAGTAACAGATTCCGCAGTTTTACTGTAAGGAAAATATTTTCTATGATTTGTTTTTAGTTTGCTGGTTGTTAGTTGCTTAGGGCATCCTCTTGCCTTAGTATTGCTTGAAAAGTTTCACAACCGTTTCCTATTTAACATTTCTGCCCCATTCATGATTTTATAAATTTATATCCTATCTCCTTTCAGTCATCTCTTTTCCAAGTTGAAGAGTCTAAACATTTTAGCCTTTCTTCTTAAGAAAGTGTTCGATCTCCTTTATCACTTATGTAGCCCTTCTCTGAACCTTTTTCATCTCTGCTATATCCTTTCTGAGATGGGGTGACCAGAAATGCATACAATTCTCGAGGTACAGTTGCACTACTGACCTGTAACCGAGGCAACCTGACCCCCCGGAAGATCCCCTCTCCTGCCCCCCCTGCCTCACAAAATTATTGCAACACACAATATACTTTGGAACACAACTGGTCGTAGCTTTATTTTGAATCCAACAAACCAAATAAATAACACAGCCACAAATATCATAACATCGGGCAAAAAGCCAAACCCCTCCTCCCCTACTCTGGCACCGGATCAAGTTCTCACCAGCCATATTACTAGCAAGGCGAGCCCATCTCAATCCATTAACTAACTGCATAAATGAAGTATCCAACTGGCTACAATCCCAAAATCTAAGGATCCAACACAAGAAAACGGAGGTGTTATTTATTACACGTAACCAAAATTTCACTGCTCCATCCTTTTTGAAAGTGAATGATGCTAACCTCCAGACCAAGACCACCATCAGATACCTCGGTGTCACTTTAGACCAGAAATTAGATATGAAAGCACATATTAGTAATATTGTAAGAGCGGTATATCACAAAATACGCTCCCTTAGACACCTTCGATCCTTGCTAGAGCCAGACGATTTTAGAACCATCTATCAGGCGCTAATCATACCTCATTTTGATTATGCGAACTCAATTTTACAAGGTCTTCCACAAACCACCTTACACCCACTTCAAATGGCTATGAATGCTGCAGCTAGAGTCCTTCATGGAGCTTCCCGGAAAGACCATATCTCACCTATTCTAAAACATCTTCATTGGCTCCCAATTCAAAGTAGACTCACTTTCAAAATTTTACTAATTACATTCAAAGCCTTCAAAGAACTCTCATCTTCATCAATATCAGACTTGATCCAAACACCACCCCTCAATAGAGACAGAAGGTCAGTAACACTCAATACTCTGTTAGTCCCTAAATCAATATCACAGTGTACCAAAACTACTTCAGACAGGGCCTTTTTATTCTGTGCACCAAGGTGTTGGAATAGCCTTCCTCAAAACATCCGAGCAATACCAGACCTTTTGCAGTTTCGCAAAGCTTTGAAACACTACCTCTTCCTTTTATCTTATCCAGTAAACAATAAAGACATCTCAACCAACCCACAGACCTTCCACTCATACACATACAATACAGATACCCCACAGACCACATACACACAAAACTGAAGCCATGATGATATTATGACTATGTTTATTAATTATATACCCTGTTATCCGAGTTATATTCTCCTGTTTTCTGTAAACACAAAGTACTGTTGAATTGTGTATCTCACTGTTTTTTGTGAACCGCGCTGATGCTTAATAGTGCGGTATATAAGAGTCTATAAATAAATAAATAAATAAATAAATAAATCTCCTCTGCCACCCACATCTAGCTGCCTCCCAAGGCAGCCAGTTAGTAACACCTCACCCTCAACCACCAGTTTGACATATTATTAGCAAAGGCCAGCACCATCCAGAGAACCCCATCCCTCAACTCTGAGGAGGAATCACCTGCGCCCCCTCGCTTCCAGGCTCCGGGCTGTAATCACCTGCTCACAGCTCCCTACTGGCCCACAGCCAAAGGTACAAGAATACCTGTATGGCTAGGATACCTGTCACCAGTATTGGACAGGGAACCTGCCCCAACGCTACCCCCACACCTAAAGCTGTGACCAGGACCATGTACAGTACAACCAATCACCATCTCCAAGGCCTCCTGCCAATCATTGAGCAACAAATCCTGCTCAACTGTGGACAACTGAACCCCATCTGGCCACAGAGCACCCCATCTCAGCCCATGGATGCCAAATATGATACCTCCCATTCTCAATCACTCACTGGCCAATCTGCCGATTAATCTTACTCAACCCCTGGGACCACCATCTATGCTCCATGCAAGAAGGTCTTGAGATGATGTCAAACCAACAGACCACCACATCAAAGAAAAAGACAAAAATCTCCTCAAAGTCCATCTTGGCCGCATGGATCAGTTGCTTGCAGGTCCATCCCAACAGATCATTCCCATCCAAATATACCAGTAGGCAAGCGCTGGACTCTGGAGTAATACTACAGCAAAGTAAGCAGCTGGCCCCAGCACATGTCATGTTCACCAAGCCATATCAGAGACACTCCCAAAGGGGTCAGTACCAAATGAAGGCTGAGAGGCCTCGAGGCAGTCTGCCGTCTGGTCCAGTGTACACAAGAATGTTCCAGCAACCACCAATGCTATACCACTTGAAGAGGATCTGCAAAACAAAACAGCATTATCCCCAAGCACCACCAATCCACCCCCCCCAACCCTACAACTTCCAGGTTCAGTCTGATGTATCCGACAAAGGCCCCAGGATGCCATCTGCCAATTCGCTGTATCACTGGGTCATTGAGACCCGCTGCAGCAGCAATGGTGGCCGCCCCAATAAGAAAGGAATGAGCTGCATATTACTGAGCTTCATAGCCCAAGTAAGTCAAGGTCTTCTGTAATGCAGCTGTATATTGGAAAAGGGTAAGTGGCACAGAATTAGCATGCACAAACAGCTTCTCAGTGCCCTCGGGTCGCACCTCCAAAAAACTGCATAAATTTTCAGTAGGACACGTGGTTGAACCTTCAATCGCCTGAAGGACCACCCACAAGCTCTTGTGAAGTTGGTTTGTCTTAGACTGTGGTAACAAAATTCTCAACATACCATCACCGGAGCATGCCTGAGCAGAACTTTCCACCAATTCCCCGATCCGAAAGACTCCGAAAAAGGCCAGGGAAAAAAATATTCAAAACAGAGTCGCCTCATATCCAGATGAAGTCACCACCCCCAGCCCCAAACACAGTTACATCAGCACACCATGCAAAATTGGGTGCCTAGCATTAAAAGGCATTGGTGCCACTCACTCCCAACCTGCTTCTTTTGGTAGGTGATCATTCACTGCCTTGCCTGGAGGGAAAGATAGATTATGAATAAACCTAAACTTCTCCAGTTCTTTTTCAGCACCACTCCCAACAGGGAAACCACAAAAAACGGGAAAGGAGGCTCTACAAAGGAGCCAGTCACTCGACCAAACTCACACTCAGTCGCCAACTTCCTTCACACCACCTCAGGAAAATGCAGCACAGGAGTATTATGGGCAACTGTGTTAACTGGTTCACCTTGTTGATTGTCACACAATCTGAATTCAAAAAATGCAGCCAGATAACATCAACAAGGGCACTTTCCCTCTTTGCACCAGTGTTATGGAACTCACTACCAGAAGATATTAGAATCACGACAGACATCAAGGACTTCCGTAATAAGCTAAAGACACACCTTTACACTGAGCACTTCGGACACATTACTTAAGTAAATATATTACCCTCTAACCCTGATATTGCAGTTCACATCATTCCAGGTTACCTCCAAGCTGTTCTGTCATAGTCCAATGCCCGACAGTCTTTACTGTATATAAGTTCCTTTGTACATAAGTTCCACTTTGTTTTCATTGTGCCAATATTTCTGTACTTGTTTAATGTAACATTTTAAGTTATTGTTCTACCTCAATTGTTATACAGTCAAACCTCGGTTTTCGTATGCCCTAGTCTTCATACGATTCGGTTTTCGTTTACTTTTTTCATCAAGATTTTATCCCAGTTTTTGTACATTGTCTCGGTTTTCATACAGTTGAAAATGGAGCACCATCTTGTGGCCAGAAGTGGGATTTTCTTTATTTTGATTCTCTTGCTGATTGACTGTCTTCCATATGCCAACAAGAATCTTCAGTAAAGGTAAAAGTGATGTTAAATGTTCATTTATCCATTCATTAGTCATTTATATTTATTTCTCATTTTTTTCTGTATGTAAAAAAATAGTTATCTATAAAATGCATTTTTTGTTAATATTTTTGGGTGTCTGGAACAGATTAATTGGATTTACATTATTTCTTATGGGAAATATTGCTTCAGTTTTCATACATTCGGTTTTAGTCAGACTTTTTCGAACGGATTAATCACGAAAACCGAGGTTCCACTGTACTGTATAAGTTTCATGTTTAAGGTAAACCGCTTTGATTAAAGGATAAGGAGGTATAAAAAACCCCCGAACCTGCTAAATAAATAATATTTGCGTTGTTGCCTTTCGATAGGTAGGGTTTGGTGCTTTGTGAATCCTGGTAGTACTGTTATGATACGGCGGGTTTGTTATATGCCTAATGTGCCTGGCAGTTGCCACTGGAGTATAGTAATGTAGAAATCTGGGAGTCTTTCTTTATCCTCACTGCCCATGCAAATGGTATTCAGATACTCATTAAGAGGCATGTTTACAAAAAGTTAATGTGCGTTCGCCTTGTCACACTGTTTTGCCACCTTGAGATCTGCAGAAATGATCACACCAAGGTCCTTCTCCTGGTCTGTGCACACCAATCTCTCTCCCCCTATCACGTACATTTCACCTGGATTTCTACTTCCCAAGTGCATGACACTACACTTCTTCACATTACATCTTAGCTGCCAAGCATTAGACCATTCTTCCAGCTTTTGTAGATCTTTCCTCATGTTATCCACCCCCTGAGGGGAGTCCACTCTGTTGCAAATTTTGGTGTCATCTGCAAAAAGAGAGACTTTTACATACAGTCCTTCAGCAATATCACTCACAAATACATTGAACAGTGCCGGGCCCAGGACCGAACCCTAGGACACCCCGCTAATCCCCCTCCTTTCATCCGAGTGAGCTCCATTTACCATCACCTTCTGTCGTCTGTCAGTCAACCAATTTCTGATGCAGTTCACCACCTTGGGACACATCCCCAAACTACTGAGTTTATTGATAAGCCTCCTATGAGGAACAGTATCAAAGGCTTTGCTGAAATCCAGGTAGATGACATCCATCGCATGCCCCTGATCTAGTTCTCTGGTCACCCAGTCAAAGAACTCAATCAGATTTGTTTGGCAAGATCGTCCTTTGGTAAAACCATGTTGCCTCGGATCATGCAACCTGTTGGTTTTGAGAAAGTCCACTATTTGCTCTTTCAGAAGCGCCTCCATTACTTTTCCCGCCACTGAGGTAAGGCTCATGGGTCTGTAATTTGTCACTTCTTCCCTGTCACCACTTTTGTGAAGAGATACCACATCCGCCTTTCTCCAGTCCTAAGGAACTACTCCTGTTTCCAAGGATCTGTTGAAAACATCCTTTAACGGCCCTGCAAGAACCTCTCTGAGCTCTTTCAGTATCCTGGGATGTGTCCCATCCGTTCCTATGGCCTTGTTCACTTTCAGTTTTGCATCATCTTCAGTGAATGGTGTGGTATCTACTTCATTCCCATTTTTATATTTGGGAGTCACAGATGGTCCTTCTCCAGGATTTTCTTTTGTAAAAACAGAGCAGAAGTATTTGTTTAGCAATTTTGCTTTTTCAATGTCACTTTCCACAAATCTGTTCCCAGCACTTCTGAGTCCTTCAATTCCATCTCTGATTTTCCACCTCTCCCGAATATACCTGAAGAAAGTTTTGTCACCACACTTCACATCTTTAGCCATCTTTTCCTCTGCCTTTGATTTTGCTTTCATTATTTTTCTTTCTGTCTCTTTTAATTTGCTCCTGTATTCCTTACTGTGTTCCTCTGTTTGCAAGCTTTTGAATTTTGTGAAAGCTGTGGTTTTTGCCTTTATTTGGGCAGCCACTTCTTTGGAGAACTAAACAGGTTTCCTTCTTCTCTTGTTTTTATTTACACATTCCAGCTAATAAATTCAGAATAAAATACCTTTTTTCTACCTTTTGTTATTTGGGCATTTTATTTTTCAATTGGAATTGCACCTGTCTCTCTCTCCTGCTTTGTTTGTCTTCTGCTAACTCTACATTGTGTGCTATCAACCTATCCTTTTTTCTCTCTTCTCCTATCTTTTTCCATTCTCCTCTTTGCCTCTGAAATATTGATCTTTCCCTTTGTTCTCTTTCCTCCATTACATTATTTACTCCTTCTTCATCCACTCAGATTTCATCCTCCGGCCCTCAATCCCTTTTTTACTTTTTTCCTATCAACTTGCCATCTCCTCTTCTTATCTCCAGCCTAGCCCATTTTTCTCATTTCTCCCATCTCACTCCATTGCTAGCTTCTTATTCTGCTTTTCACTCATTCCCCATTACCACATATCTATCCGCCACTTGCTCATCTCCTTGCCAACCTCTTATGGTCTCTCCCACATAGTTCCCCCTTGCCCACCATACCCCCACCTCTCTCTCACCACCCCAGTTCAGCATCTCCTAATACCCTAACCCTTCCCCTTTACCCCCAAGGTCCCGCATTTCCCTCTTTCACTTCCACCTCCCCAGCCCTTTTTCCCTCCCTCCCCATATATCAGTAACTTGCTATCCCTTTTGCCTTCTTCATTTACTCCCCCTCCAGTGATCCGTCATCTCTCCTCTCTCCCCTTCTAGGCCAGGATCATCTCTCTCTCCCCCTGTTCACCCCATCCCCAATCTAGCAAATCCATTCTCTCTTTCTCATAACCGCAAATATTTCCCTGTCTTTTTCTCTCCCTTCCCCCATGGCAAAATATCATGCAGCACCATCCCTGGCATCATCTTTCTTTCTCTAAGTCATTGGTGGAAAGATCGTATGGCACTATCTCCAGCTTCATCTTTTTTCTCTGAGTCAGCATGCAGCAGCCAGTGCTTCCCTTAGCATTCACTTCCAGTGCACAATTCAGTGGCTACATGCATCAAAAGTGAATGCTACGGGCCATACTGGTTGCTGTCACTGACTCGGAGAAAGAAAGATAAAGCTGGGAATGGTGTCATACGATGCCACAATCTTTCTGCTGCCAAAGCTGCATGCACAGAGAGTTGTGCCAGCCCTGAACTCTCCTCTAGAGTCCTTGATTACTACATGTGGATGACCAAACACACAGGAGTCATGAAATGTCCACAAAGGCATACATGCCTGGCAATACAGGACACACAAGTCAGGAAAAGCATGTACAGCTAGATGTCTGCTAGCCTACACACAGATATATGTAATGGGTGTTAGAGCCGGACCATGATATCAAGCAAAACAGTGTACATGGCAACATAACCTTCATAATGTACAACAAACGATGACAATGATTAACTGGACCCCATCAGAGCAATGCAGGGAATGTGGCCTGACAAATGCTACATGGGGAATTAAATCCTGGTCCCCAGGTACGCAGACCAGTGTGAGAACCATAGTGCCACACCAACACATCAACATCTCTGCAGTGGATGATGTGTAGACAAGGAGGCAGGTGCATATCCAATCAGTCCCGCAGTTACCGCCAGCACCAGTGCCAACGAACACCAATGCCAGCTATGTCCGACACACACATCCCAGGCGGGGATGTAGAGGCAGCAGCCTGGGCATGCATGTGCCCAAGTAGTAGAGATGCCCACCCACAAGAAGCCACAATGCTCCAAAACAGATGACATCCAACTGTACAGGCACATGGGCGTGATAAAAGTACCTGTGTTAAAATGGAATATGTATGTGGCCATCAGTGAAACCATCTGTGCGTAGGAATGCAGCAGCAGAACATCTAATACACTACACACATGTTGTGTATGATAGAACACACACATTGGTCAACGACCTGAAAGGTCAACTGGCGACACAGTGATGTGAGTGAACCAGATATCAGTGACGTGCGCTGTTGGCAGCATCATGGGAATAGCATAGGAACACACAACTAACAGGGGGCATGGTCCAGGCAGGTGCACCAAGCTGCCCACATAACCAGAAGGCGATAGGGTCGGAACAGAGGATACCTAGATGTAATGCCATGTTGCCATACAGCAATGTAGATCTGCAGTGCACAGGCAAATGCAGAAACATTAACAAAATGTCATGTCTCAATGTCCCAGCACCAGCCCTCAAATGTGTAGACCATATGTGTATGCATCAATGGGTCCTATAGCAGTGTAGATGGCCAGTCAAAAGTCCGTGATGTGCGTGAGAATCAGCAGACATCAGTTACGCATGTACAGAAACACCTTTAATGACCAAATGGGAGCAATAACAGTTACCCAAGGCAAAAGGATGACATGGAAACAGGTAGGAGATGCACATGTTGCCAAAGAACAAACATAGCCGAACCTCACAGACATAGAGGTTGCACCATGCAGAAGGCCTGCTGTAATGGGTGTTGTGGATACAGAAGCATCACAGATATGCCAATGAACAGGGGATGCACAACCTAAGGCAGAAAAATGAGACACCCCCCGCACCACAGCTAAGGTAATGCTGCAATGTCAGTGGCACAATGCTACGTCATACGGAGGTTTGGGCACACATGCATTGATGGGGAGGTAAATCAATGTACAGCGGCACATCTGTAGAGGAACCACACACAATAACATGTATGTGGAGTTAGAATGAAAGGATAAAAATGGTGCACGAACCCACACAGAATCCACGTAGGCACATGCACCATTGCAAACCTGGAATCAGGCAGATACACATGCACTGTATATGTGAAACCATGACAGAGTGGTGTCCCAGATGAACTGTAACACCCCCTGCGAGGGTCAAACACCAATCACAGATGGTGGCACGCATCACAGTGTTGTGGTGGCAAACAGTTTGTCATGTCCAAGTACAAGGTAGTCAGACATAGCAACAGGGCCTACAGGATGTTCCCCCCATGGCACACACATGGCTGCATGCAACTGTCCACACAAACATATGTAGATATACTGCACTGCAGGTCACACACATGGCCCACCCACATCAACACATTGTCAGATAGATGCACAACATACAGTGAGTATGTGACATCCTGCTGTATATGTTTGGACCAGTACACATTGTCCATAGTGAAAATGTCATCCAAAAGTACACATGTCCCGGTACGGATGTCACAGATCCATGGGCATGCAAGGTTATGTATGACAACTCAGTGTGCCACAGTAATGCAGACTGCACTGCATGTCCATCGCGATGACCATGACACACGTCCAGAGTACAGCAGCAATGTTGTGTCAGTTGTCCCTGTTCGGTACAAAGTATTAGTCAAACAATAATGTCTATCATAGGCGTGTGTCCCACTCGCTGAGGCCCATCACCCAATGGCACCATCCCCCAGGGATCGTTGCATTGAGGTGCTCTGTCCACCAGTGGTACTGTGATGGGTAAACCAGCTGCAATGTAAACGATAGCCGTGTGTGTTGGCTGCGCCCTGTGATAGAGGAAGGAGAAACAGGTCATGGTATGCTGTACACAAAATAAGGTCACAAAGGAGAGAGAAAAACCACAATATGTACATAATGAGATCTCAGACATGTACACAGGACATGATCACAACAAAGAGCACAGTGCATGTTGGCCACAGCTGGAGATGGCACGGCCGACCAGGTTGCCATCTCGACATGGCCATGTCTATGGCCATGTAACACAGGCTGCTCAGTGGGCCACAGCATGTCTAGCAGTGTTGGTGCACACAGATCCCACAGAGGTCCATGACAAAACAAACAGCCCATTGTGATGTGAGGCAAAACAGATCAAACATGCAATGTACCATCTGTGTGCAGCAGGTGTCCGATAGGGACTGTCTGAGGCAGGCAAAGGCCACAAGAGGTCACAGTAAAGGTAGGGTGTGTCACTGGAATGTGTGGATTCACCATGGCTGCATGTCGAGTAGGCAATGCCACATGTTCAAGGTCTGGCGAGATCCGTGAAACGGAAGCGTTGATGCATAGTGGACTGGCAGCAAACAGGAGACAGGTCAGTAGAAAACATAGAAGACATGCATAAATACATGCGCACAATGTACACAAGGGCACCAGCACAGGGTTAGAGATAGAGCAGTGAGCAACACCACACAGGGGTCCAGGCACATCCCATCACCATACAACGCACAAGGGTAGCAGAGAGTGTGCCGTCACATAGACACGTCCCAAAAACACAGACACACACACACAGTGAGATGGGGAGAGCATGCCACCAGTAGCATACAGCCCCTGTGAGCCCAAGCTGAGACCAGTGGAGGCAAGCATCACAGTCCATGCAAGGAGACAATCTTATTAGCATCTTTGTTAGTGATATAGCGGAAGGGCTGTCGGGTAAGGTTTGCCTCTTTGCAGATGATACCAAAATCTGCAATAGAGTAGACACCCAGGAAGGTGTAGATAACATGAGGAGGGATCTAGCTAAGCTTGAAGAATGGTCTAGAATTTGGCAGCTGGGTTTTAATGTTAAAAAATGTAAGGTCATGCATTTGGGCTGCAGCAATCTAAGGGAGCAATACAGTATAGGAGGTGAAGTACTGTTGTCCACTGAAGAAGAGCGGGACCTAGGCGTGGTTGTGTCTGATGATCTTAAAGTAGCTAAACAAGTAGAAAAGGCAACAGCAAAAGCTAGAAGGATGCTTGGGTGCATACGGAGAGGAATGGCTACCAGAAAAAAGGAGGTGATAATGCCTCTGTATAAGTCTTTGGTGCGACCTCATTTGGAGTATAGTGTGCAATTCTGGAGACCGCACCTTCCAAAGGATGTGAACAGGATGGAGTCGGTGCAGAGGGTGGCTACTAAAATGATTATTTATTTATTTATTTATTTGCAAATCTTTTATATACCGCCATTTCCTAAGATCAGTGGCGGTTTACATTGAACAACAAGAGATACATAAAACAGTGCTGTGAACAGGTACATTGAACAGTATTCAAAACTATATACAATTAGTTAAAATTAAGTATGATGAACAATAATCAGTACTATATATAGGTAGTATTAACAATATTTTAGTTTAGTGGGCTTTAGATTAGTGGGCTTCATTTTAAAGCATATGAGGACAGACTTAAGGATCTTAATATGTACACCTTAGAGGAAAGGCGGGATAGAGGTGATATGATTGAGATGTTTAAATACCTCCGTGGCATAAATGTTCATGGAGAGAGCCTCTTTCAATTGAAAGCAAGTTCTGCTACGAGGGGACATGGGATGAGGGTGAAGGGAGATAGATTCAGGAGTGATATGC
This sequence comes from Ichthyophis bannanicus, assembly GCA_033557465.1. Lineage (NCBI taxonomy): Eukaryota > Metazoa > Chordata > Amphibia > Gymnophiona > Ichthyophiidae > Ichthyophis > Ichthyophis bannanicus. Next base: position 354,126,968 of record CM066033.1, read on the forward strand.
GGAAATATTTCTTTACGGAAAGAGTAGTGGATCCGTGGAATAGTCTTCCAGTGGAGGTGGTAGAGATGAGGACAGTAACTGAATTCAAAAAAGCATGGGACCAACACAGAGGATCTCTAAAGGTAAAAAGTGGACTGTTGTAGTTGTTGATATGGAAGGACAGACTAGATAGGCCATGTGGTCTTTTTCTGTCATCATGTTTCTATGTTTCTATGTTGTATAATGGCACAATGCTAGGGAAGTGGTGTATGTGCCACCTGCCACCACCATACCCTGCGCCTGCGGACACACACAGCTCCATCACAGTTGCTACAAATACAGTCATGAAAACCAAGAACCTGACCTGAACTAATGGCCATATAGGTGCCAAACCGAACATGTGGGGTAGGAAGGCACAGGCCAAACAGGTGCACAACAACATGTGTGCAGTGGACAGAGAACAACAGAAATGTGCTATGCCGCAGTGCACCCACAGTACATATATTGCTATGTTCACCCAACACAGTTACCTGCAGGTTGATGGATGTACTCACAGGTACCACTTCACCGCCGCGATGGCCATGAACAGTGGCTACTCCTGGGGATGTAAAGACAGAAGGGAAACATACATATGTGCAGAGAGAGGCCAGAGACATACACCGCAGCATGTACATGTAGACAAATATGCATATCACCACATATGCAGGACTTACATGAGAACAGCTCCTCGATCAGACGTTGCCTGACCGCTGTCCCCGCATGTGTGTCATCACAGCCACCTACAGGAGGGCACAGTGGATCCTCCTCAAGATCCTCATTAATGTCGACCCAGATATTGTGCCTGAATGCAATGTTGTGTATGATGCAACAGGCCAGAATGATCTGTGCCACAGTCATGGGTTTGTATTGTAAGGCCCCACCGGTCCTATCCAGACACCTGAAGTGACTCTTCAAAACGCCAAAGGTGCACTCGATGACTGAGCGACTGGAGGCATGGGCCTCATTTTACCTCCTCTCTGCATGTGTCTGTGGAAGGTGCACAGGGGTCAGCAGCCAGGCACGACAGCCATATCCCGCATCATCTGCAGAAATGTGGTAAGGTCAATCATGAACTGGTGGTCACACAAGTGCGCACAAGCATCTACATGCGAAAGGTCGACAGATACATGATTACATATACAGATGACATCTCATAATGGCACCCAGCAGCTGTGCACCAGCTTTTGGGGGTGTGAAATACATGACATGGGGGTGGGGCAATGAGGGCAGCACACACCAACAATAACCAGACCAATCACATCACCAACCACCGGCAGCCCACACCCGCAAGTAGCATCCCTGAACGCAGCAGGCGGATACATGGCAGTGCCCCAGGAATGGGACAGAGACCAGCATGCGTGCAATAATGTGATGGTCATAGTACAGTGCACATACACATGCTGGCACAGTAACATATACAGTAGAGGTGTAACCAAGATGGGTGAAACTACACACCAATGCTGCCCAACACAGAGCAGACATGTGGGATGCAACGTCGCACCACAATGCCAGACACGTGATGCTACAGATGAGTTAAATGGGGATGGGCTCCCCAACACACAGCACAGCATGAAAACGAATATGTAAGGCAACCCAGGCCCCCCCCTCTGGTAGCACACACACACACCTTGCAGACAGAGTCAACTAGGAACACACAACCCAGACTGACACATGTACATTGGCGTATGTGTGTGAGTCCAGGCTATGCACAGAAGGTGATGGCAAACATTCTGTGTGTCACACCAACATGGAGGACGACACCAAAAGACATGTGCAGTACAGTAGCAGCACCTGGAAACATTATAACCTGCATGTGTACCGGGACACACAAATGAGCAGGGACACACATATGGCTGACATAGTTACATCTGGAAACACACAAACACATATGTCCATGCCCCTGTGACGGTGACATGACATGCTGGAGGACACCACCCCACACAATGTCAGTGATGCACAACCACAATGCAGGGAGAGACATGCAGGGGTCATAGTCAGCAATGGGACCATGTATAAGAGACATCGGATGGGCAGTGATATGCCACAGCATGACGGACTGTGTCTGTAATGTGTTCTTCAAAAACATTTGAGGTGCAGCATGCCATGTCATGTGTGTCACAGGGGATATGCAGTCAGAAGGCCCGAGTGGAACCCTGAAAGTGACCCTGTCCCACGTGTGCGAGGTGAAGTGCCCACAGGACACAGAGACAACATGAGCATGTTAGAGATGGCTAATACCCACCCAGTAGGACACAGTCCCCATATAGTCTGGCCTCAAATTGTCTGAATAGTGCCGAGTGTTGCAGGATATGGGAGTCATGAGTGGACCCTGGAAACCGGGGAACCACATTCAGAATACACATAGTTGCATCACAAACAACCTGAACATTCAGAGAATGATAGTGTTTGCGGTTGCAGAACACCACATCCCTGTCTCTGGGTGGGACCAGGGCAATGTGTGCAATCAATAGCTCCCATCACATGTTGTATCCCCGTAATCCACTGGAATGCCTGGCCCATGGTCCCCCACTGTTGCCCACTGTTAGGAATTGTAATGTAATTCCTAACCCGGCTGACCATGGCCCGCAGTACCTGATGGAGACAGCGCAAGAAGGTGGGCCTGATCATCCCCCCCACCCCCACTGTGGCCACCGAGGATTGGAAGCAGCCAGAGGGAAAGAAATGTAAGGCAGACAGGAGCTTGGCCAATCCCGGTATGCCATGTGACTGGGCAGTTCGGGGCTCGAGGTCAGGTCTCAGATCCTCATAGAGCTCCCTAATAGCCCTGTGCTCAGATGGTAGAGGGAGATGACCTGGTCCTCATGAATGTCCTGGAGCAGGGGCCTGGGCCTGGGCCTATAGAGGCAAGGCAGGCAAGGGCGTGCCTCAGCATGCCTATGGTGCTGTGCTGGACATACCTTGGCCTGTGGAGCCTCCACAGCAGCAGGTCAGTGTTGCAGCGGGACTGCACCCATGCCCAGTTCCACAGCCCCAAGGACACCATCTCCCTCATCAGGCAACCGCAGCTCTTTGACTCCCAGCAACACCACCACTGCACAACCCGCATGGTCAATGTGAGCCATCATGGACAGAGGCCTTGAGCGATGTGGGGAGCTAAATGCGTTGTAGGGCATGGCAACTAATGAGAACCAACATAACGCACACAAGCAACAGGCTTGCAAACCGCACAGTATGCACGAAAGCGGAACGTCATAGCATGCACACTAGCGCACGTACAACAACACACAAGCACACCTTGCAATTGGATCATGCGGAGCAGGCATAGGAAGGGCGGAGCGCATGTATAAAGGGGAGGGGCACATGACATGTCTGCACGCACATGCGTGTGCACAACATACGCATAGATGCAATGCGTGGGGTACCTATGTGTGGCGGAGCATACTGTAGCATACCAGAAACGAAAGATGTGTGGCACCAAATATGGAAGAGGACACAGCACCCGTGGATGTAGGGGCAGACAATTAAGCGGTCCAAACGTAGAGAACGTCAAGCGCATAGGTGTGTAATGGCATAGAGCGTGTAAGGATGCGTTTTACGCTCAACACGCATGTTGCGCGTGTGCATACCATAGAGCAACGCTGAAGGGGGTAGGACCCATACAGCATGCCGTGACACATGCACGAGACATTACCTACGTCACCCACTGTAGGCATAGGAATGTGCGTTGCGTAGACTGCATGTCAGATGAACCACACACCGCATATTTAAAAGGGGCACAGCAGGTCAGCAATGGCGGCACATGATAGCACAGAGTGGAGCACGAGAGATGACCGAGAGCGACCCAAGCAGCCACCAGGCAGCGGTGTACCCTACAGAGGAGGAGCCTGAGGGGGGCGAGGCAGGCCCATCCAGCCACAGCCAGGGGGTACAGCAACAGCGTGGAGGTAGGGCAGGTGGCAGGCACTGTCACAGGCCAGTGCCGGACAATGCCAGGAGGAGGGAAGCCCGCTACAACCAAGAGGAGAATGAGCTCCTCCTGGCAGCCGTCCTGGAGCGTTATGAGGTGCTATTTGGGCGACTCAGCAGCACCACCACCATTAGCCAGAGAAATGATGGATGGGAGGAGGTCACGACAGCAGTGGCCACAGCAGGGGGACCCACCCATGATACCAAGAGTATTAGGAAATGCTTCCGTGACATCAAGCACTCAGTCTGGGCTCGTGCCATTGCTGAGAGGTGCCATGCCTGTGCAACAGGAGAGGGTGCACCACACCGAGCCACACTGTCACCACTGGAACAGAAACTGGCCGACAGACTGGGGCCCATCTACCTCCACGGCCTGCTGCCCGAGCTGGTACAGCAGACCCACATGCAGGTGGGACATAGGAATGTGTTCTAGGGTGTGCCAACACATAGGGGTTGGGGGGAGGCCAGGGACATGTCACAGCCATAGGACCATGCATGGACAGGGTACCAAGAGGGATAATGTGGCCACCAGTGACAGGTGCAGCAGAGCGGCCATGGGTGATGGCGGCAGTGAAGGCCCATGTGGCATGTTATAGATATCTCACTGGAGACCTGTGACAGTGATACAGCAGCTGAGGGTGGCTGGCACAGACTGGGCCACACTGGAACCAGGGGGCCATGGGAGGGTGACGTGACAATGGTGCACATGGGTGAGGATGGGTGAGCATGAGGCAGCAGGCACAGAGGGGGACAGGCAGGGGCAGGGATCGTTGACAAGCTATGTGCAGTGGAGCCACACTGGAGGGGGCGGGGGGCAGCATAGCGCCCAGTGATGCAGGGTGTGTTGGTGATGGTGTCCCCTTGCACCCACATGCGTGGTGGGTGGTGGTGGTACGGCTGCGATGTGCGATGGCAATCAATGGAGTGGGTGTCCCGAGGTGGGTAGGGCAGGGGGCAAGGGGGATGCGAGGGCAGACCTGGATGCTGGACGGGGCAGGCTACCATTCAGGGGGTGGTGTGGGTAGGGTGGCCGGTGCGGCAAGGCCAGACCCATGTGGCACACACGCATCCATGCACCCGTACTGCACAGCCACCCAATGTGGAATGCCAGTTGCGCTGACACAGCCCCATGTCGCCACGGGGCATGCACCCCTGCCCACGGATCCCTGTCACCACAGGGCACACCTGTCCCAGACAATGGTGGTCCACCAACCAAAGCAGTACTCCAGCAGTCCTAGCAGTGTATGCAGCCCATATCCAGTTGCACACATACACATCCACCAGTGAGGCACCGCTGACACTGGGGACACATACAACTGATGGTGCACCACACGGCCCTGACACGGAACAGTCCCTGGCCACATATACACAGCTGGGGAGGGCCCTGATTGTCCCATGTATCCCGCATCCCACCCCGCCTGGCAGGCCATGATGGGACAGGTACATGTAAGTGGCTGGCCAGGCACGGCACAACTGATCTGTGTACCCTCACCCCCCACAGGTGACATACATGCCATGGAGGCGGCTGCAGAGGTGGAGCCCCCTGGGCCCGGACTGTGTCCCTTGTCTGAGGCGGGCATGGATGTGTTTAGGTGCCCGAGGAAGACAAGGCAGTGCTGGAGGCGGAGGGGGATGCAGCAGTACATCACCTCTCAGAGGATGGTGCGGCAGAAGACAAGGCAGGCGACAGCAATGTCACGGCAGGGGCTGCAGCTTGTGGCATAGCTGGACCACCATCCCCAGGTACAGCAACACAGCCCGCACAGGCAGCCATCCACCAGGTCATCGTGAAGATGCGTTCCCACTCAAAGGCAGCGCATGAGGATGCAGAGGGTGAGTGGCCGATCCATCTGGTCAGCCATTTCATGTGTACAGGTGGAATGTGCAACCCATGTCTCACGGCTTCCACCGTGTCTCACCCACAGGCTTACAGATGGCATTGTGTGAGATGGTGGTGGGACAGGACTGCCTGCGGCGTGAGGTGCGATGCCAACGACTGGTGCTGGGTGGCCTCCTCTGTGAGGTACAGACACTGAATGACACGGCAGGGTCAATGGCAGCCAGCATGGACAGGATGGTGGCGGTGCACGAGGCCATGTTGGCACACATGGGCCAGCCGGTCACAGCACCGCCAGTGGCAGAAGCAGCACCCGCCCCACATGGTGCTCAGGGATGTGGCAGATGCGGCAGAGGACGCAGGAGGGGGGTGTAGGTGGGGGGTTCCATGTGCACAATAAATAATGTCATCACAGGTGTAACTTGTGGCCACGTGTCCATGCTGTCAGCTGAATGGCCCATATCCCCCTGTCACACATGTGGCTGCCCTGGGCACATGTCCCTCACACTTCCCTGCTCAGGGTGCCCCCTCCCCTACCAATCCCTGCTGGTCACGACCCGGGCCTCCCATGCCCCCCCACCAACCCCGCATACATGGCCGTCACCCAGAATAGCCATGTCTACCCCCACACCCTCCCCTGTGCCCACCCCCATGCCCCCCAGAACACAGTCCTGTCATGCACATCCCACCCTCCCCTACCATATCTGTGCCACAACCTGCACACAGGTCCCTGCCCTGGGTGCTTTGTGACCCGCCCATGTGTGTTCGCATCCACTGCCACTGGCAACATATCCAGGCCACAGCACAGCCCCCACCCCCTGCATGCACTGTACTGAGCAGGCCTGACCCATGTCCATCCTGCAGCACCTCCGCTGCTGGTGCTCTATGCACATTGCGCTCCACCTACTGGTCTGTCCCTGCCCCACAGTCACCCCACCCACTTCCGTCCTTGCCCTCCACCTCTGCCCCTGTGCTGCTGGCATACCATACTGCATATGGGTCCCCTGCCGTCGCCCCCTCCCCCTCATTGCCCCCCACCACCCTCTCTGCCAACCCCCCCACCCTGCTCCCCCATTCCACACCCAACAGTGATCCACACCGGGTCACGGCCCCATCTATGCCCCTCTGGGGTCTGTGCCCCCAAACGCAGGTCCACCCGCACCACTGACCCTACCCCGCCCACTGATGTTTGGGCCATCCCCTGGGCCTGTCCCCAGCGGACATTCCCCCCTCACCACCGTGATACCTCCTAGTATCGGTACACCCTGGGGGGACACACAGGGACATGCACACACCTGGCAATCACACCCCACATGCCATGTTGTGAAATGAGACACGAGGATGCTTTGATCATGGCAACAACAGAGGTTTATTTACATTAGAGGGGGTTACAAAGGCATGCTGTGTGCTTCTGAGGGCCCTGAACCTGCCACATCCCACCCCGCCAGTGCTGTCAGCCCTGGGGCACAGGGCGCCAGAGAGCAGGGGTGATATTGGTCCACCTGGCACTCACACTCCCTGGGAGCCGCCCTGGCCGGGTGACTGGTCTGCTGTGCCTGCTGTGAGTATGTCGCACAGCATGTGCAGCTGGTCAGCCACCACACCCATATCACTGCCATCTGCCCCACAGCTTGGCTCTGCTCCCGCAGGGCATATGCCTGCATGCACATCGCTACAGTCATGCAGAGGCCGCACATGCACCCACACAGACACACATCGCCCCTTGTCTGTGTTGCTGCATTTGCGGCCTGCCGTCCCGCACTGATGTGTGCAGGCTCTGTGCCCAGATGGGGTATGTCACTGGCACCATGGGGCAGATGTAAGGGTTCTCAGCACCCTGTGATGGCCTGTGCTACTCTAGGCTGGCCACGGCTCCATGCTTGCCCCAGCCCCACACCTGCCACCTCCCCATCCCCCTCCCTACCCCAACCCCCACCCCCACCCCACCTGTCCCCACTCCCCTCCTCCTCCTCTCTGCCCCCCGCCTCCCCTCCCCACTCCCCCTCCCTGCTCCCCATCCGTGCTACCATCCCCCTCCCCACTTCCACCCCTCCCTCCTCTCTGGCCACTGTGCCATCTGCCGCCTTAGGGCTCATCCACTGTCACTCCTCCGGTGCTGGCTGGCCATCTCCAGCATCCAGCCCTACTGGTGCCTGGTCTCCAGCTGTGTCCGCTGTTGGGGTAAGACATACATTAGCACCATGGTAATGCATCTGGCACCACGGTAATGCATCCTGCAGCCACAATGGCTGCCATCCCACCGGAGCCTGTCATGGCACATGGCACATGGCACGGCCTGTGCCACTCACCATCCTGTTGTTGCCTTTGGTCGCGTAGCACCCATGCCAGGAATCATGGGTACCATAGCCTCAGCTCACAGCCCTTTTTACTAAGGTCCTCCACCTGTGGGTACAGAAATGGGCAGGACCGTTAGGGGTCACGCATCCCTCGCCATCTGCTGTTGCTCGTCACACATATCTGGATGCAGCTGCTGGCTGACTCTGCTGTGTGCTATCTGTCCCCCACTTCCTGTTGCCTCTGCCACCCACATGTGTGCAGGTGCAGCTGCACATATCTGTCCTTCGACCTAGGTGTCATGGGTGTACACCTCATGGCCCCCTTCCCGAGCAGCAGCCTCTCCATGCATGGCCATGCACCACCATGCCACATGCACCTGCACTTCTCCCAACCACCTTAATTCTTAGCCCCCTGCTTCCCCTCCTCTTACCCATGCTATCTCAATGTTGATTATAAAACCATATAGTATCTCTTACCCTGTATATACCTTGTACATAGTTACTCTCTGTAAATAGTTCCATGTATTGTTTCTAATTTCTGACACACATATTTATCCTTGTTCATTGTTCCATGTAAACAGTTGAAACATACTGCTATAAAATGTTCTATGTAAACCGTCCTGATTTTTAGAAGGACGGTATATAAAAAATGTTAAATAAATAAATAAAATGTGCCATCGTCATGTTGTGTGCCATGGGTGGCATGCCGTGGGTGCTGCATGATGGTGTGCCTTGTGCACAGGGCACTGGGGGTGGTCACATGCCCCAGGCTGCAAATATGCACTGTGTCGATATGCCACCTGCACCCAGGGGTCTGTCTGTGACATGTGTCCTACATGCAGAGGCTGCATAGGCAGGTGCCATTGTGCACAGTGGCGGGGGTGTGGTTCATGTGTCCCACCATTGCACTACACCCTGGGCACAACGGCAGACACACCACGGTGTTGCACGGGGATGTGCTGCAACATGCCATCTGGGGTCCAGGGTCCACGTGCGGACAGTGCAGGCCTGCACACATCAGCAGCTGCAACCACCATGGCACTGGGGTGGGTGACACTCCTCTGTGTATGTAGCCACTGCTACGTTACCGCAGTTTAGTAAACATACCCCATAGAAACCATAGACCATCCCCTAGTGAAGAATAAGAAATTACAAATCAGAAACAAATATGCAGATAAAAATTAAAATGGAATTCCTTCCTCCCTGTACCCTCCCCCCCCCAAAAAAGAATCTTTGAGCCATGGAACACTGAAGGAAAAGAAACAGAATGCATTTCCTCTTGTACCTGAACAAAATTATGTATTTATTATTTAGCTGTGCTTATATACTGCTTTTCACCAGGTCAAGGCGGTTTACAAAAAAGGAGGGGGATACATTATAACAGGATAGAAAAAAAAGGGGGGGGGGTACATTATAATAGGTTAGAATATATTTAATTGGAGAGGGAGATTGCCATCACCAGGGAGGAGGTCAAACATATAAACATTTCAAGAGAGCACTTTTTTTCAGAGCTGAAATATATCATTCTCTAAAAACTGTATTTTTTGTATCTTTGTTGTCTTTTATTTGCCCATGTGGGTTGGCCCTGGTCTGTCTCTTTCTATCACTTCCTCTTGTTGGTTTTCTCCTAAGTCTTTTCCAAGATCTAATTTCCATTTTTTATTTCTTCCTGTTCCCTGTCTTCTTCCCTTCCTCTCCTGTATCTTTGATGTTGATCCTTCTGTTTCATCATTTTCTGCATTCCTTTTATCTGCCTTTTTTCTACATATAGATAATTTCATTCTTCCTTCTCCTCTTCCAGTCTTCAGTCCCTCTCTTTTCACCTTTCAGCTACTTACCAGATTTCTATTTCCTACTCATGCTTCCCTAGTCCTCCCCATTCCCTACCTTTTTCTCATCCCTTCTCCAACCTCCTATTTCCCTCCTCCCACCCACCTGCTTTCTGGTCCCCCTTTTCTGACCTCTATAATTTTCTCCTCCCTATAACTCATCCCCTCTCTACCCCCAGTTCCTTTCTTAAGTCTTTCCCTCTATCTAGGCTCTCATCCTCGCCCATACTTTTTTTTTTAAAATCATTCCCCTTCCTTTGTCTCTCACCCTGTTTATAATGCTCTGTCCCTTTCGACTGCTTCTCAACATCTCCTCAACACATTCATGTCATTCAAAACCTCTCTCCCCTACATTTCCTGTATTCACTCTCACAGCTCTGCTCACAACCTTCATTCTAACACCTAATCCCCATTGTCATCCTAATCCCTGGTCCATTTATTAGTCCAGTTATCCCCCTAGTTAAACCCCAAGGCCAATTCTTCCACCTTACACAATCCAGAGTTGCAACTTGCACTAACAATATCCAACCAATCTTAGAACATGTCATCTTCTGGTTTTCCATCTTAAACCTAGAGTCTCTGTATGTATAAGTCCTTCTCCCTTGCATCCCCATGTCTGCAGTATCTACTCTCCTGCCTTTCACCCACTTCCCCAGCATCTATTGCCCCAGCCACACCCCATACCACTTTCTCCCCTTCCCCAGCATCCATCCATCTACTTCTTTCTCCAAAATTCACCAATCCTACATGTCCTTCTGCTCATCCCAACATCCATCCCCTCCCTCTCCAACTTTCATTAGATATGTCCTTGCTTCTTCTCCACACTATCTGTTGTCATCTCTACTCTCATCTTCCAGCATTGCCAGAATCCTTCTCCTAGCCCCAGTCTCCTTGTCCCAGCTCCAGCATCAACCCACTTCTCCCATAACTGGCACTATGCACATCAGCCCCTTTTTCCAGTCCCTGCCACAGCATTACCATAAGCCTTTTTCTCATAGCTCCAGTTTCAGCATTACCATTACTTTCTCCTAGCCCTAGTCCCAACATCTTCTTTTAGACTCAGCCCCAGTATCACTATGAGCCCCCGTGCTAGCATTTGCAAGAATAAAGGAAGTTCCTGTTCTCGCATTTTACACTTTTCTGAGGTGTTGGCAGCAGAAGGATATATGGCAGGAGCAAAAGGGAGCAAGCTCCTGCTCTTAGATGGATGAACCAGTGAGGCAGGCTTTTGGCACCTCTAAGCTTTGATGCCCTGAGCCATTGCCTCACTGGCTTACTTCTTAAACCAACCTTGCCCATCCCTTTAATGTTACTGACTCATTTAGACTTGACAATTCTGAGTAAGAATGATAACTAAGTTGCATCTAATATCCTGCTGAACTTGCGGGTAATTTTATAAAGCATCATGGCCCTGATTCTATAAGGCAGATAGCAAGGCTGCACATCCCGCTGGGACATACAGCCCCACTATACGCCTTTGCCATATGTTGCCTCCCATCCCCCTGCACACACAGAGCTGCTGAGCATGCTTCAGGGGGATGGGGCGGAGAGTGGAAGGACCGTGTGCAGGACCAGCACCAGGACATACAGGGCCAATTCCACTCTCAGCCCTGTATGTCCTGAGGGCACCGGGGGAATGGCCAGACTATTCCACCTCTGAGGTAGAATAAACGCTGGCCGCACCCTCGGATTGGACAGCCAGGCTCTCTATGGTTACTCTGAGGAGGCAGGTGGGTCCCCACCACCCGATCAGGGGCTGCCCCCATCGGGATCGGGCAGTGGGGAATCGGGGTCCCAGAGGTGGCGGACATGCGGTACTGCGGGGAGGACTTCTCTGCGGCGATGCTGGGGCAGCCGGGCCATCTCCCTGCGCCCGATCTTGCACCTACGGGAGCATCTTTCTCCCATGGTGCAGAATCGGGCAATGATGACCCCCGTCTTGGCCCCATAGAGGATTGGGTCCTATGTGTGGTCAACGCATGTTTTACATGTTGAAAATTGCTATCATAAAATTTTGTGTAAGCATGCAACTAACAAGAGCACATGCGTACTTATATGATCTGTGTATTGGCATTCCCAGTTGTGTAGTTTGCTTGGAATTGGGATGGGGTTGCAATGTATGCATTTATTTTATAAAATACACATGTAAATAGTGGTCTTAGGAACCTAGGGTCAGTTTTCAAAAATCTTAGCCACCTAACTCAGGGAATTAGGCGACTAAATCAGCACCTTTGAAAATTGATTAAATATGATCTAAATGTAGACAGGGCTATATGTTCACTATGGGCATGGTGTCAGGGTGAGAAAAATATGTTGGAAAGCTAGCATATATTGTCAGTGCTAGGCATCTAAATATAGGCACATATATTTGAGGCCTAAATTTAGAAAAACGTTCAGGCAACATCATAGGCACCTAAGTGAAGGACAGAATAATATTTGAAAACTACTCTCCTCGTACTTAGCAGCTCACCTTGCATTGCATTTATCCAAATGTTCATGCATAAATAATTCCCAGCCTCTCTAGTGAAATTAACATCGCAGTATAAATAGAAAACCAGACAGTTCTACAGCAGGTTATCTTTGCACAGAATTTAGTTAGAAATGTTTCTGCTGTATAAATGACTGTTGATGTGCCACAGAATCCTAACGATTCTTCCTGAGGGCACTCTAGAGCAGGGGAAGATGGAACCTGTAAGGAACCCTTCATTATCTCCATCACAATCAAAGAACTCTCTCTGTCTCTTTCTCACACAAAGCAGCAACCTGTTTTTGCAGTGGATTGACCAACAAATTGTATCACTAGAGTTCTCTGGCTCATGAAGCTTTTGTTAGCATTTGCCGTTCACACTGAAAAACTACAGCTTAATATTTTCTGCCTTTTTAGAAAGATGGGGAGTTTTTCTTTCTATGCAGCCTGTCTTCTTCCAAACCTCATCTTGTCTAGGGATGATTTTGCTCCCAAAAGCAGGAGAGGCATTTTCCTTCAGGCCTCATGTTATCCTCTTATCCCTACTGTTTTGGAATAGAGCGTAACCAGCTGGAGAACTGTCAGAAGCCTGATAATGCAGCTATTTTCTGCTGTCCCGTCTTAATCTTGTTACACAAATGGTTGTGAAGAGATTCATGAATTTTAATTTTGCCCTCTGCATTAACGCCTCATGTCATTCATACACAGCTGCCTTCTATGGGGAGTTGTTCACCCTTCTTCCTACAACAGGGGAAAAAATTAGTTACAATCTTGGCAGTAGAGCAAGTAAAAAAAAAAAAAATTCCACAGATTTAGGCAACCACCCATGAAGCTGATTAACAGTCAGTGATCAGGAGGAGAAGCTTTGCCTCTTAAACTTTTCACCTCTCTTTGTTAGCTGTGAAATTTTATTTCCCTTAAAAAGCAAGCCTGTAATCAAAACTGTGCCATTCTACACTTTATGCCAATGCTTTTGTTAAAATGTACCCACATCATGTAACAACTTTGTCCGGGAGCCAAGCAATATCTTATATTGTAAGGTATAAAACAACAATGTTTTCTGAATAGTGCTAGTAGAGGATTAAATCGTTCTAACCTAAATCCATACTGTTCAGTACATAGCTATAATTACCTAAAATGTAAAAGTAAGTACTTTTGCTACAGATATCTTTTTTTTCTCTTTTGTGTTCTCCAAGGAAAAATGCATTGTTCTGCATCATATTTGAGATGTAAAAAAAATAAAATAAAATAAAATAAGTGAGAGTTGCAAGGAATCTCTTGTAGATTGTATTATGCCGTTTAATGAAAGTAAACTTTGGAAGGCTATGATATGAACTGTGGACATTATGGCAAAAGAATGGTCGCTTGCCCCTCGGCGTACCTTTTCAAAATGCCACATTACAAGTGGCTGATGTTTATAATCTGTAGGGTGAGCTGTTGATAATTGTGGGTACGATAAAGGGTAAACAGTGTGAATTCTACTCCTGCCGCTGCTATTCATCCCGTAGGTCTTGAGCGTGTTACATCCAATTATGAAGTAAAGCACAGTGCAGCTTAATAGTAGCTATATAATTTCTTTCACTCCTCACAAACCCTATTTTGCTTACAAAATTGGAAAATTGTTTTCTTTACAACCTGCTCCGCGTTCTTGTTTTAAACTGAGCTATTTCATTTTGCAGAATCATACAATTAGAATATTTTAATCTGGCAAGAACCTTCATAAACCAAATTGCTCTGAAACCACATAATATTTCTCACTCAGAATGATATGTTTTAACTGTTTTGCTTGAGGGAAGTGGGTTAGTTTGCTTATCCTTTCTTTTCTTAGATGCCTCCCTCACTTGTGTTTCCCCTTTCTTTAGAGGATGCTGACCTTTGTGTGAATAGTATAGTCCCAAGTCAGGCACGATTCGGAGAAGGGGGACAGGTCACAGTATTTTTCTTGAGTTCCTTTTGAAAAGTCTGTGCATCTTAGCGCGATTTATCCACTGCTGGACTCGGTGTAATGGATTCTCTGTTTCCCAGAGATTAGTAGACCCAGTCTAGATTAAACTAGGAGGAATGCTAGTTACTGTTGTATTTACTATGCACAAGAGAGATTTTTTGACCTTTAGAACTATTACAAGAGAAGAGTAAACAGAATAGTGAAACCTGATGAGTGACAGACTGTTTGGCTTTCCAGTCCCCTTAACTTTTACCTGCTTGCTTTCTAAAAAACATCCAAAACACACCTAAGAAGTTGTCCTCCAGGCCCCAAAGGAGAAGAATTTATGGGTGCCACTGCCATGACTCTAAATGATATAAAAGAGACAGCAGTGCAACCTGTGTGTGAAGTTTTGATTAGGAATTCTACTGTTTTTCTTACAAAACTTTCCTGTAAGGCTTTTGCATCAGGAACCTCCTTTTAATTTATTATAGCTGAGATTAATCATTTAATGCGCTTCGGTGTTGATTCTCCACGTATGCCTTAATACATTGCTGTCTGCGCTAAAACCTATATGTAGAAATACAACTTTATATTAAAATGGTTTTGAATTCAGTCCAAGTGTGATATTATTCCTGCTCTTGCATTAAAACAGCTAATTTGTTGGGCCACAAAGCTTCAGAGATGCAGAAAAATTGGTAGGTAATCCCATGTGAGCCACCTCTTTTAAAGTTAAAGATCTTAGGGAACAGATTGCCATTTCTTTAGCAATTATGCAATGAGCACTGCTTCGCAGTGTGGATTAGAATTTAAAGTGTAGACCTGCTTTCTGTGTGTTCCCATGCCAGAGAAGAAAAAGTGTATTAATGTCAGATAATATCCAGTGCAGTCATTTCACAATTAAAGACTATAGCAGAACAAGGGGTATTCTGTCTTAAGAACTGAGAAACTGAATCACTTGTCATTAATAAACAGGAACCTCTGTGCCAATAAGGGTTTTCTTCTTCCTGTAAAATGGAAAAAAGTACCCTATTTAATGAGTCTCGGTAAGCAGTGTTACAAAATTCCTCAGGTGTTTCGGTCTTTAAAAAGGTCTAACATAATATGATAAAATTGTTTGGACTTTAGGAATGCTTTCATGACTAAGAATGGAAAGTGTGAGGCCTCCAAATTTATTCTGAAGTAACATCTGAAAAAAAGACTGTTGTTAGCTCGGTAAAAAATATCATGGATGCCAAAATAACCAGCTCAGTAATAAAGGACACAGATTAAGGGATCATTCATGCTTGGCTTTTTGACTTATTTTTATGTGAAGTACAAAATAATTTTTGGCAATAAACTAGAAGGGGAAGCACCAGCAAAAGAAGAAAAATACGTGATATCTCTGTGTATGCTAGTCTAGCTGAGATTCTACTTCTCAATTAAGGATTCTGCTTTTGCATGCAACTTAATTTTGTTGCATAATTCGTACCAAGAGTAATACTTTTAGCTTTAGGGTAAGAAAACTGCCTTCGTCAGTACTTGCATATGATTAATGCTAGCCCATTTAACCTATCATTTTGTTTTCAATTTATAGCTGAAAACTGAAGAGAAGGGAATATATGAGGAAAGTCTCCATTATCCAGTACATCTTGTTTTAACCAAGAACGGCTAGAAGAATGTGTTTTGTAATTGCAAAGACACTGGACATACATTTTTTTCTGCATGCTTAACACGGCTACACTTTGTTCACTGAAATGAGAACATAGCCAACCCTTCCAGGTGACATTTTTTTTGGTGAATATTTCTGTTCTTCATGCATTATGTTTTTTGGGGGGAGGGGGGAGGTGTTGAAAATTTGTTTCTCTGCTTTTCTAAACCTTATAGATTATTTTCACTGTGTTTGACTTGTAGCTCTCTTTTGTCAATTGCAAAAGATCAGTGTGGATTTCGTTTTGCTTTTATTGTCAGCTTTGCATTTCACTGTTCTCAGCCCAAAAAAATGCATTTTCATACATTTACTAAGCTCACCAGAGATTGTGGTTCCTTAATTATTATAAATGTTGGAACAGGATGTTTTCTTCCTACGGAGGAATAAAGAATTATTGCCTCAGATAAGAGCCTCATGAACTGACCATTTGTCCTTTGGACACAAAAGATTGTCCAGCCCTCTGCTCCTCCTCTTCAATTATGTGCGATTAGTCTCAGTATGTCATGTCAAGAAGGGGGAGTGTGCTGAGTGCTTATTATCTGTTTAGGTACCAGAAGAGCACATTTAGACTCCGGCTATGAATGAAAAGTGAGCCCCCACCAGATTCAGAATCTACCTAGCTAGCATCCAAGTACAGATCTTGCTTTCAGTATAGTGCTTGCTTTATGGAGAAATTCTAAAGGTGGATGCATTTGGTATAAATATTTTTAATTAAATGTCTTAAAATTGTCATTTAAATATGACAAACATTTACCAGTTATTATCTAGGGCTGAGAGGCCTACAGGCCATGCAGTAGCCTTAGTCTTTGTCCAAATTCTGAGTGCAAACATGAATTTAAAAGTAGTTAGAAAAGCTTCCTTCCATTCATCATTTTATCAAATTCATAATAGACAGCAACCAATATATTAAATATACCTATATACAAGATTCAGCAAAATATAGCAATCTCTGTGTTGAGATGTTAAAAAAACATTGGGCTGTCTACAAGTATATTTGGTGATCATACTGTATATATATATATAAATTTCTAGATCAAAGATCAAGAGTGAGTGGTGTTGCTTTATCAAGTTTATAAACATACAGCTTATATTTATATAATTCTTAAGTGCTACATACCTTGACAGTGCTTCATGACTGTAAATAATAATGCTACACAGTTGAAATGACTTAAAGATTATACCTCTCACTTCTTGAACATACTTGTCTCTTATCTTGATTCAACTTTTTTCCTCTTACTATCAATTCATTTATCCTTGAATTCCTTACTTTTTATGCTCCATTTGAGCACCTAGATGGATCTCAGGAGGCACAGGTCAAGTCCTCAGTTAGATCATACATTTCTTTCTTACAAAAACTTGAATTGCAATGGCAAGTGATGGGCTAACATCACAATAACAGCAATTTATTCCTCTTTTGATAAAACAGCAGTCTGTTCTCCGAGTTAGATAAAGGCCGGGGC
The DNA here is from genome assembly GCA_033557465.1 of Ichthyophis bannanicus. Taxonomy (NCBI): domain Eukaryota; kingdom Metazoa; phylum Chordata; class Amphibia; order Gymnophiona; family Ichthyophiidae; genus Ichthyophis; species Ichthyophis bannanicus. The sequence goes on from CM066033.1 coordinate 354,144,417, forward strand.
CAATGCAAACCGGCCATTTAGCTTAGCAGCTCAGCAACTAGCTCTCCTTTATGGATTTTACACGGATTCAGGATCAAACTGTTGTTAGAAGGATGTTTTCTTAGAGGAAAAGCCTAAAGAATCATTGATGATTATTTTAAGAACTACAAGACCAGTTCTGCTTGAATTAAGTTATATATTTGGAAATACAATAGAGTAGATTAATCAAAAAAGTCAAACAGAAACAGTTATGTTGTAGATGACAAAAAGTTGAATGTGTAATAAAAGATAAAATGAAATATATTTTTTATCTTATTTAGATAGAAAAGTATTCCAGATATTGAAAAGGTAATTAGTTGTCATTAAAAGTATTTACTGCTAATGGAAAAATGGTTTTTTTAGGGGGGAGGGGGAAGGGCATTTTGAATTCCTTGTTAAGCCAAATGTTCAGCAAATTGCCCTTCTTTGCTCCTGAAAATAAGTTTACTCTATCAGTCTTTCAGAATCTCATCAAAGAAGGGCTTGCCAAAACACACGGCCCTCTTGTGGAATTTTCTGTTGTAAGTTTTTGTAGTTGTAATAAATGCACCTTTCCCTAAAGGTAAAGTGTTACTTGAATAATTTTCTTTTTCAGAGGGTAGTAACATAAGTAGCCTGGATGGGGAGCTACATCCCCACCCACCACACTCCCCAACCTCAACAAACAATTCGCTCCCAATAACACATCATCTTTTTGAATAACTAGACCACACCAGCAATTTGGAAGAAACACAGTCACGGTTTTAATAAACAACCAACTCAGCACTAAAGAACAAAGTAACCCTAGCCAAATAGAAGATATATACTGGAAATCTGGTCATGCTATTGCATGGGATAGAGTTACTACCCACCATACTACTAGCTAGATAGTTCGCCCATCCAACCTGTCACAGCACAGCTATAGTCCATTGCCCTTGTCATATTAATAGCACAGAACTGGCACACCAACATGATGACCCCATTAACCATACATTCACATGTCCATCCCACATCCAAGTTGTGATCACCTACTCACGGTCCAGCACTTTTGAGCTCTGGAACCACTTGCACAACACCTTGGCTCATCTAACTGCCTCCCCTCTCTCATCTGCAATGAATATAACAAACCCCATAAGCTTCCCAACATGAAAACAAAGAACAAGGGTGGTTGGGATGAGAGGGAGAAACTCCCAGGCAGATGCGAATCAATCGAAGTTGGGCTCCACAGGCAATGCCAGTGCAAGACTTCTGCTGTATCCAGAGCTCCTCCTCAACCTCCTGATGTCAACGTTCCCACCGCCGAATAAAACTTGAGCCCTCCGCACAAGAGGGAATTTTCAAACACAAATGTGACCCCTCACCCTCCTCTCAACAGGCATCCATCAGCTCCTACCACTCCACCCCTCATCCTGCCCCAAATGCCTCTATACATCAAGATCCTAGTTTTAAATTATACCTTGACTGTTCACATTGCCTTCACAGGCAAAACAATAGGGGGGGGGGGGAGGATATAGCCCTGCCCCTACATCAGGCACCCAGTTACCTTCAGCTCCTGGGACTCTGCCAAGAGGCTTTTCACCATTACTAAGCTATGGTAAAATTTAGCATTTTACTACAGTTTAATTTACCGGGGGAGTCATTAATCTGCAGTAACTCTGTACTGCAGGTTAGTAGCTCCCACAGTACATGAACAATGCAGCTTGTGATCTAACTCACAAGCTGCATTATTCCAGGAAAATTAATGGCAGCTCTGACGTTATCATGAGCATTGAACTGATAACATGAGGACTGCTACTCCCGACCACCATTCTTAAGAGGAATACTGTCCTAAAATAGATCAACTTCTCTCCCCCAGTCCAGAACTCCCAGCCCCAAGAAGACTCCCCACAGAGCCAAAATCCAGATGCTTCTCCCCCAAAGACCCCCCCCCCCACCAGCCCTGCCCACCCACTCCCTAAGCCCTCCCCAGACATATCTGCAGCAATCCCTATTGGTCTATGGTAACTGGGCATGAGAAACCCCCAGTCATTTTTGCTGCTTCTGGTGCTGAATTTGAATTGGCACCGGTTGAAACCTAGCAGTAGTCTCGCAGTACTACTGCTGGGCTTGACCATAATAATGAGATGATATGCAAGTATATGTATGCTTTACATCTCATTACTTTGGAATGTACATTGCAATTAACTAAGATGTACTATGATAAAATAATGCACCATTTTGCCTTTCAAGATATTAAGAGGCAAAAATTGCAAGTTAGTAACTAACTCTCTTAGAGTTGTCTTTCAATTGAAACTTCTCGTATTGACATGCTGGATTATGTACAGCTGACTGGAGTTCCCTATAGTGGTTTGTATTTACTTACGCTTGTGTTTGATCATGTCTGGATGTTTTGTTTATATATGGCATTACTGCAAGAAAAACTGAAAGAGAAACTACTTTACCTGTAAAGTGGGACCATGTTAGACTTTCTAAATTTCTTTCATGGGTTTAGAATGTTTTTTTTTTTTTTAAATTAAGCATACAGGAAGTAATTTTATAAAGTCACTCCCATGTGTATGTGACCACATAACATGCATAAATGACCTCTTATAAAATACCGACCACCATAAAAGTGTTCATTCTTTTGCCGATAGACATAGTAGGGACATGGTGTAGGCACAGCACGGGTGGAGTTCACACTTTCACATGCTGATTATAAAATACCTTCATCTATGTGTGTAAAGTACACACATTCATTGCCATCTGCTCACCCCTACTTTCAAAGTATGCTCTCTGCCATATACTCTAGCAATTTATAAAAGCTAGTAAGCGCCTACTTGTCTTGATAAAACAGCAGCTATTTAGGTGCTTACCCATGGTGCCTTGTTATAAAACTACCCTCAAGATATTCACACTGTTTCAATGGGGCATGTCTACGAAAGGGATTTAAGGCGCGCTAATACAATTAACGCAGTTTAAAGGCAGTGGCCCTTAACGCACATTAACCTTTAGTAAATATGCCCCTATGCATGTGCGTATGTTTTGACAGTGCAAATATACTGCATATTGGTTCACTTATTACAATGTATCTGTTTTGAACAAGTTGATGGGTATTTAATAGTTTGCTATCCCTTCACAGTAAGGCAACCTTATCTGTAACTATTTGTCTAATTATAAGAGATACTTTTCTGGAGATTTCTCTTGCAGGACTGATCTCTGTTCTTGCTTTGTGATGCTAGAAGCTCTTGTTTGAGGCACACTTTTGATTGCACTTTATAATGTGAGACAGTTTAGAGGTGAACATGTACTAGGGCAGATTTTTTTGTCCCATAATATCTAATAACTGAATTTGTTTACAAAGCTTAAAAGAAAATATCTCACAAATAACAGTACAGGCGTAGTCATCTTGGGGGTTTATTACCTTCTAGGTTGAGCATACAATTTCACTTTTAATAATGGAAGAGCTTTCCTCTTCCTCATTATGGGCCTTAGTCATCAGTAAAGCCCTGCAGCCTTCCACAAAGCAGAAGGTCATAGATCCCGGCTTTGTATCCAGCTGAGTTATACGAGACATTGCACTGGGCCAAACTGAGGAATCGTTTTCAGGCAATCTTACTTATGTTCCCTCTGGCAAGTTTCTCATGGAGTAGAGGGCTATATGCTCTGATAGATCTTTTGATTGATGATGGTCATAAATTCAACATTATGAATTTTTGTTAACGAGCAAGCCAGAAGGCAGATAAGCTACCATCCTTACTGTTGCCTTACTTCCCCAGTTTCTGCAGTGTGTTTGCTCTCAGAACGGGCAAATGCTTTTTACACTTATAGTTGCATTTACAAGCCTGCAATGAGATCTTGAAACCATTGGGCTAAGAGCAATATGATCTTAACAGCGTATTTTTGTATTTCAGCTTTTTAAAAGGAAGTTATGACTTAAATACAAGCTGTTAAGACCAGGGAACCCCCTTATCTATCTTGTATGATCATTTACTGTACTCCAGAATTAATCAAGTTGTATTTACCTTTTATAGCACTATATAGTATCATTATTATACAAACATGTCAATATTAATTTGCAAACAAGTTAATAGTGCTTTTCAAAATAGAATGACCTTGACTCTTCCACTACAAAATCTTTTTATCCACACTGCTCCTCTCTGGATCCAACGTCCCTGATATCCAAAATATACTTTCACTTTCTGTTTTAAAAAGTAAACTGAAAACTCATTTTTCAGTCTTGCTACAACAATAAAACTATTCCAATCTGTTCTTTTTCTAAGTGCTGCTGTCTAACCTGGTGCATTATGGGGGTTATTCCGAACCGCGAATAGCGGGGATGTACATCCATCTCCGCTATTTGTGTGGCAACAGGCCCCTGAATAACTTCCCAGCCAGTTGTGTGGGGAAATTAGTCAGGAGTGGGGAAGAGGCGGGGCGGAGAGTGGGCGGTCGCCAGCCCTGGATGTTCAGGGCCGATTCTAATGTCAGTCCTGTATGTCCAGGGCCAGTGAATTGGCCGGGGAGGTTATTTCACCCCCAGAGTGGAATAATCTCCCTGGACGTTTATTTTTTTCCAATTCGGGGTACAGAAGGGGCTGGGGGGGGGGACAAAGTTAATCCCCTGCAGCCTGACCCTGGCCTTAGGAGGCCGGATCAAGAGTCGGGCTGCGGGGAATTAACCTTTTGGGGTAGTGACTGGCATCACGGCTTTTAAATGGAGCCACGGTGCCATGGCAACAGGACACCATGGTGCCGCAGCTCCATTTAAAAGCCCTGGCTGAGTTAGTCGGGCTAGTGCTGTACTTGCAGGCCGGAACTGAATCGCAGTCCCAGCCTGCATGTATAGTGCTGTTCGCGATTCTGATCCCGCGGGGCTGGACGTGTCCCGCGGGATCAGAATTGGGACCTCCTTTGTACCTCCGGGTCAGCCAGGATGTACAAAGGAAATCTACGTCGTGAATAGAATCAGGCCTTATGCGATTTTGTGTGAGAAAGACACCAGTTAAATCAGAAACAAACACACACACACACAGAAAAATCTATAAATGAATGAGTCAACATAATTTTTTTTACTGAAGATCAAGAAGACAAGTCTCTGTTATTGGATCTTTTTCTAAAGCTGATCATTGGGATCCTTTGTAGACACATATGCAGAGCCAAGTCGATGGGAATCATTCAATAACTGGTTCTGCACTGTATATGATCATGTGCCACAGTTCTGGTCCTAAGAGCTTAGTCCCTAGATGTCATCATCAATAATTTACTGTAAAATATATAAATTAAATTTTGCTCTGATGTTTGAAAATACATGGAGGGTAATTTTATAAAAGGCCAGCTCGGTGGAGAGAGCAACTAAGCACCTATTTTGAACCTGCTGTTGAGCCTGTTGTATAAAGACACATAGGTGCATATGTGTCTTTATAAAATTGCACCACAGATTCTGCAGAAGTCATACCTTTATACCATCTTGGGAACTGGTGTAAATGTATGCACATATTTTATAAAGTGCACATTTAAATTGCGACCCCACCTGTGTTCTGCCCCAAAACATATCTACAGAGTTGCATACAAGTACAAATGTTCTTGTCATCACACACACTTGTACAAAACTCTTTTAAGTTCATATATTGCCATATGTGGAAAAACATTCCTTTATAAAATCACCCCCATAATGACCTATATCTATAGAAAAATTGTTGCTTCAGTGATAAAAATGACCTGGTCCTTTTCTCGAAAGTAGCTGTTTTTTGAATGTTGACATACTGTAAAATATATTTTTTGATTCATCATGTAAAGCTAGCAACTAAATGTAATCAAAATTGCATATTTTATTTATTATTTGTCTTTAGCTCACACCATTTCAGTTTTATTTATCATTACAGATTTATGGGACTTGAGTCAGGCTAGTATATGAACTCCAAGAGCCTTTCAGTTATTCCTATTGCATTTGGGAGAATCATTCTCCCAACTAGTCAACATGCTTGCAAATCCTCTGGGTAACCATGGGATCGTGAGACTGCTGTATCTGTTTTTGTTTCATCTATGGTGTAGACATCATTCTGTTATCTTTGCATGTTTGACCGGCTTCATATTTATCTCTCTCAAAAAGGTATGGTCATGATACTTCATGCCTATGTGACATCAGGGTCTGACTGTTGTGATGCCAAAAAAATCTGAGATTGCAATTAATTCAGAATTCTGCAGTCGATTACTACTTAATTTACATCCACCTATGTTACGCTAGAATTATTGAATCTTTGTTACTTTGTAATGAAAACATAAAATCTTGTCGCTAATATTTAAATCTATGAATGATTTGGACCTATAATATCTTTGTGAATGCTTGATATCGTATGTTCCATTCAAATTATTAAAGTCCTCTCAAGATTCTTTGTCGATGACTCCTTCAGCCAAGAATGTTAAATGAGCTACAAAGAGTGAAAGTAATTATATAAACTGGCAACTAGTTAAGGCATGTTTTTGTGCACAGTACTTTATGCCTATTAAAGAAAGTCAAGTATGCGCATTCTTGACTTTATAAAGGTGAAAGGACGCGGGCAGGGTTCCGGCGGCCGCCTGTAACTGGGTGCTTGGCCCAGCACGGTGACCTTGTGCGCGTCCGTTTGGGGGGGGGGGGAGGGAGGCGTCAGAATGGAGGATGCAAGAGGCGTCTTTTAAATTCATTGGCTCCCGGCAGCAGGAACGAGTGCTGAGGGAGTCACTGGGTGTGGAGGAAAGTGTGCAGAGCTAGCGTCCTTGCGGCTCAGCGGCATACGCATTGGGAAGTCTTCGGGACTGGTGTTCCGCCCTCCCACCCGGTATCGGTAGGGTTGGGGGAGCGATGGGGTGTTGCAGCTTTGGGAGGGGGGGGGGAAGGCGGGATCCCGGAGGTTTCCGGGGTCCATAGCCTTTGGCTAGACTTGGGCGGGGGTGGGGTGCCCTCAACCCGGACAACCCCTGGCAGACTTTTGCTATTGACATGACGAAGTCGGGAAGGGGTGCTAGGAAGTTGCTGATGGCCTGACTGCGGCAGGAGCGGAGGCGAGGTCACCTTGCTAATTGCATGGCTGGTGAAGCATCGCTCCGCTGTTTGGTTTTAGAGAATTATTCTGGTTGTTAATGTTCAATATGTTAAAAAGATAATAAAGCTGCGACCAGTTGTTTCGAAAGAATTGTTTCTGTGTGAAGTTTGTGGAAAAAGGGGGGAGGGGTGGGTTGGATGGGGGGGGGGTGATGGTGTCAGGGTGGAGCACCGGGTCCGACTACCCCGGTTACAAGGCATCATTGTGAAAATATACAGTTAATTTAAGGCACAATCACTTACAGTAGCAATAGAGCTAGTGCAAATGCATGTAACTTTGTGCTGTGCCTACAATCTGCCCAAACTCCATTCATGTGTATGCCCATAGTGATGTATGTGTCACTGGGGGAATGCATGTACTTATAAAATGGCTATTGTGTCACTTATATGCAGACATGCCCATTTGTGAATGCCAATTACTAAATACTGTGATTTATGCATGTCTATGTTGTGTAACCTTAGGTGGCTCCTTATAAAGCTGTCCCCAGTGGGGTCATCCTCGATGCTGATTCTTCTTTATAGAATTCTATGTTGAGTGAATTTAAGACTCCTGAAGAATAATTTAGTCTTTAGGAAGCTATTTAAAGTATGGTTGTTTACTGCTTTCTTTATCTGATAATATTATATGATCACTAATTGTGAGCTTTAGTTGTTCGACTGACAAATGGTATAGGATGGGCAAAGTAGGCTGTAATTGGTTGATAAGAAATGCTGTATATTATGGCTGGCTGAGTACTCCTTGCAAGTAATGCAGGTGGTGGTAAGATTTAGCTCAGGATTTTTGAATAGTAGATCAAGGTGAATTACTTTCAGGTGTACTTGGAAACACTTTTGCCACGTGTGAGAGCAAAAACGAATGCGCTGTTAGTGGATAGAACCCTAACGTACAGCAATGGCATGCACAATTAATGCAGAGGCACCTAGTTGCACTTGTAAAGATATCATTGAGTATGCTCATGCTAATTGCCACAGACATGTACCCGCACCAACTGCAATATGCTCTCCTTGTCCATGCTCTGCTCCAGCCTGCCCATTTCCTGCCCCTTTGTGTGATGGGCAATTAATACTCGTTATACGGTGCAGTAGCTGTCATGGCCCCCATGCTCACTGTTACTGCACAATAAAATGCACATTAACCGCACAGCGCATTTTAGGAAAAGAGCCCCTGCTAAAATGGGAGAAAACACGGAACAGTTAATTGCGTCTTCAGAAGTGCGGCTGACTACGTTCTGTGTTAATGCATGGTGGTGACCATGGCCCTGCGTTTGTGGCATTGCTGCCTTCGCCATAGTCTCAGGAATGTCCCCAACAGTTACTGTGGAGCTTTTTCAGCTGCAGCAAGTTGATTTTTCTTATTAATATATGTTAGCTGCAAAACCTTAATGCATTTTAATACATAGAGCCCTTTATGATTTATTAGAATGTATTTTATGATACTGTTTGCCTTAAGCCATTGAAGAAGGGTGAGTCCTAAATGTGAATGAATAAATAAATGCATAAATAAATAAAACAGATTAGGTCAAGGCTTTTAAAATGTCAGCCCCAGCATTAAACCCCAAAGACAAGAATGTAATCAAATAGTTAAATAGGGGATTCAGTGGTTAATAGAGGCCCTGAAGTGTGAGTGTATACAGTAGCTGAATCCAGGAAACAGTGCAAATGAAGATGGCTTAGTATTGCAAACTAAGGAAGAAAATTGTTTTTAATTAGCACCTTCATAAGAACTGCTGATTAATACTGTTTGGTTTTGTAAAAAGCTTTCAGCTGAGTAATTTGTACAGCCATTATAACAGTTTTGTTAGACCAGGACTCCTGTTGTTAAACACAAACAGCAGATGATAATGGTGGAAGATGAGTTTGTCATGTAACAATTTACCTTATTTAAAAAAAAGCTTTATATAAAAACCAGTACAGTAGGTACCCATAAAAAAACACATTTTTAAAGTCTCTCCAGTACCACAGCGTGACATATTTTGGTATTTTTTCAGGTACCAGGAATAAATTTATATCTTTGTTTAATGATCATTACAATTTGAAGAGACTATTTATGCGGGGATGTTAAATCAAAACAGGTAAATGTGGCTATTATGGTTTAAAAACTTGTAAGCTATCCATGGGCCTTAATTGAAAGAAATCAAAATCGAATAAAAGTAGTTCTGGCATTTTATAGGAATATTTGTTTGCAATCTCATAAGTTATGAAATCATAAGAAGTCTTTTTCACTATATGTTTTGTAACATGAAAGATTTACTATTTATTAAATGTGACTTGTCAACTGATTTTACAAATTGGTCTCTGTTTTTCACAATTAACGATGCAAGCCATTCATCCTTCTGTGCAGAGGCTCTGGTATCAACACCAGTGTGCTCAGCTTCCAAAGGTTTGGGAGACTTAGTAACTTTTATATATATAATGTAATAAAGATGGGAAAAATATATGCAATGAATTATTACACTAACCAAAGATGGTAAGCACTGTAAATTATTGGCGTGCCATAATAGAACATGAGAGTTTTTCTGTAGACAGGCCTTCGGGGTAATAACAAGGGTTGAGACTCACGACAGTGCCAAATAAGCTTTAGACAGCATAATAGTCTGCAAAGAAAAGCCACGGAGCACTAATGTGAAAGAAGAGCTGTCCACCACATGCAGCAAAAATCACCAAAGGTCATTTTATGGTAGCAATTGTGACATAAAATTGGTGGTCATGCTACATGTCTAATACTCAGCACAGCTTTATAAATGATGGGCCCCTAGCGATGGCTGTCATTAAGTGCTTTCATCATAATAAACTTTAAACTGTTGGCTTTATGAATTGCCAGCCAGCTTCAGCTGTTCGTTGGATGGAGCTTGCAGTGCCTTAAGTGTGACAAGGCCTATTAGGAATTGCAACCATGTTTCAAGCGTACTTGGCTTTCCCACTCCTGGGGTGATTGCTGCCTATTAAACGGCATCTGGGAAGATTTTCCTCCAGCAATCTCTGATCAAGAGCTTTTTTGGGCTTTGACCTGCATTTCCTTCAAGACTTTCTCTGAGGAGTTTTATAAGAGCAAGACTCCAGAGGATTTATAGCCACTTCTGATTAATACCTTTTCAGTTTTTCTAGCAACTCTCCCACTGCTACATGGAAAAAGCTTTCATTGTTCCTAAGGTACTTATTTCTGACCTTTTTTTCTACTTTCTGGTTCCTTGTAGCATGTTCTCAATGAAATCCTTGGTGTGTAAGCAAGACAGTGGTTGAAGTTGTTGCTGCTTTGTATATGTATGTATACGAGTACAAACTATAGATATAGACTTTATATAGTAAAATAAAAAAAATCCCTTACGTCTCCCTCCTTAATTTTGAAAGTGATTTCACAAACAAATAGAACAGAAACTGCACCAGTTATAACTGTATAATTTAAATAGACATACATACATAAAGATTTTAGAACCAGAGCCTATTTTCATCATCTTTTAACATGAATACAACTTTTTAATTTTTATAAATCTTACAGTGACGTGCAATGAAGCCAAAGTGATATAGATAATGATTTGTTTAGGGTTCACCAGTCTATGCACCTGTTGTATTTAATTTACATGGAGGAGGATACAGTATATGTTTTTTCACATCTTTGCTGAAGATATTTCAATGCTACTTCTGCTGAAAGTTGGAATAAAAAGTGTCTGTTTTCCTACAAGCTTTTATGGGTGACTCATGTGTTATTGGTATGGTAAAAGCTGTAAATGTGTAAGGACCTGCCTTATGCTATTATTAACATCTCCTTTAATCCAAGTAATGCAAGAGACGTTGTTTTAGATGAATCTCTCTGCCATGGACCATTATACAACCGCATTACAAAACCTTTAAGAAATTAAAGTTTGAACGTAGCCAGAAGCACCTTGAGGTCTGGAGGTGGAGCCGGTCTCTGTAGAGTTGAAGAATGAAGCTCTTCCCATGACCAGCATCTGCCTGTAAGTTATTTCAAATAAGGAGATACTATTTGTACTCCTTCAGATATTTCATAAAACTTGGATCTGGCCTAGACATTTGTTGATGCCTGATTTGATTTTAATTTCTGTAAAAAAGTAAAATAACAACTAAGCATTATTACAGAACAATATGTAACCATTATGACACATGTAGAGTACAGTGTGAGGCATAAGAAGACCAAATGAATACAGCACCTGAGAAGTGTTTTAGATGGCAATTTTCAAATTGCCCGCCTTGCTGCAAAATCCATGGGTACTTTTTAACTGTGGTTTTCGCACCACTTTTCAAAGTGAAAGTACACACACTTTGAAAACTCTCCTAAGGACAAAGTACTTGCAGAGGCTTGTACCTACTTTTTAAATTAAAAGTGCACACTTGGTTGATCCTCACATATACTTTTAGCTGGACAATTTTCAGAAAACCAATTTGCCAGGTTAAATCCGTTTGTACTTTCATGAATGTCTTCTGGATATTGTCCTCTGTATATCTTGATTTTGCAGCATCAAGTTTTCTGATTATGGCTAATAAGAGGTCAAATGCTTTCAAATTTACACCTACTGCAATCATAAGGCGTCTATTACAGATCATTACAAGGGTAGGGTAAGAACACAACATACCTGATTGTGGCTTCTGCTCCAAGGGATTTCCTAGGGAAATCAAGTTCTCAAAACTTAAGTTCTATTTTTTTTCTGAAAACTAAATGACAGGTACTTCCTGAGTGGTACTGAGCACATCTATTCCAGAGGACCTAGAAACTACACTGAGCATTTGGCGCTGAGAGATTGCCCCTCATCCTCAAAGTTGAGAGGTTTCTTCTGGATCATCCAGACTGGAAGAAAGTCAACATCAGACGTTAGGTGATGGTGCCAGATCCTTGGCCTCCTTACCCTTCAGCACTCAAGTTAGAAAGTAGGCAGATTGCAGTATAAGGTATATAGCTTCCAACTACTTTTTCTGGCATCTGGAACCTTATCACGGTGCATCCCATTTGGTCACCTAGTCCTTTCCTGCTGAGATATCTCCAATTTTGCCTTCTGCAATCCTTGAAAGAGAACTGGAGAAAAGAATGCTCAAATCGCACTTGAAGCAGATAGAGATTTCAGTGCAAAGCACCTCTGTGGCATTAATAGAACCAGTCTTTGGGAATGACGATGATTACATGAGTTATAAATCTGAAAATAAATAAAGAAAATTAAAATGATTTGACATTGAAATTCATGTTTTTGTACTGTTGGTACTGACACTCAGCAATGGTGTCATCCATGCCAAGTTGGAGTCAAATGGCGACCTATCTAGCTAATGTCAACCCTGATGCTTAAAGAACCATATTACAAACACTGAGGCCATAGCTCAGTGTCATCCCAGACTACAAGTTATAACCTCTGAGTCTGAAGAGTCCTGTGGTTTAGCCTATATTTTAGAAGTATAATTATATCATTATTATTTATATTTAGCTAACACCTTTTAATTGATAGCTCACGGTGAATTAAGTTCAGTTTAAGGCATTTCTGTGTTCCCGGAAGCCTTACAATTTAAGGGTAGCATGAAGCTTGCAATGATCTGGCCAGTCTTAATAAAGATTTCTTGCTGCAACAAGAATGTAACAGTTACTGCCTGATATTTAATTTACTGCTGTTCGGAAAGTAATTGAGCAAGTGATTAGACCTCAGCTTGAGGGATGGCTCTGTCATTAGGTAGGGTAATGCAGCCACTTCAGCTGGCAAATTTTTGGGAGCAGTGAGAAATTCCCCCAAAACACACAAGTGTGGCTGCCTCACGTTTCTGGCCTCTGGCTTTAAAAAAGCAAAAAGCTCAGTCTTTGTGATTCTTGCAGGTTGGACAGATGGGCCGGTCCTGCTCCTTCTAATGCATTCCTTCACATCAGACAGCTGGACTGACATTTGTGAAGGAGTTGTGAAGACCCACACTTTAGTTTTTTTTAATTCTGGCAATCTGCTGCTGCCACTGCAGGCCAGGGGGAGGGAGTGTTAGGAAGGGAGATGCTTAACAGGTTTGGGGGAGGGGAGGACAGATGCTGGATATGCAGTGGGAGGAAAGGGAAAGGAATTGGATTTAGCTCTCACCTTTTTTCCTCAGAAGTTCGAGGCAAGTTACATTCAGGTGCAGTAGGTATTTTCCTATCCCCAAAGAGCTTACAATCTAAGATTGTACCTGAGGCAATGGAGAGCTAAATGATTTGCCTAAGATCACAAGGAGCAGAAGTGGGATTTGAATCCTGGATTCCTTGGTTCTAACCCACTACTCTAACCATTAGGTTGCTGCTGCTCTGCCTCCTGAAGAGGGGGGCAGATGCAGGACATGAAGTGAGGAGAAGGGCAGAGGGCAAATGCTAGATATGCAGTGAAGAGTGGAGAGTGGAGGGCAATGGTGGACACAGGGTAGAGGGATGGAGGTCAGATGCTAGACATGTGGTGGGGGTATGGGGGTGGATGGAAGATGCACAGGGGTAGGAGGCATAGGGAGATGGCAGGCAGATGCTGGACATGGGGTAGGGGAATTGTGGGTATAGAAGCTGAACAAGGAATCCCCATCCTGGACTACGCAAATATAATATACCAGGGGCTTCCAAAATCAACTTTACTCCCCTTGCAGCTTGCCCAAAATACAGCAGTCAGAATAATGACAGGCATTGGATCATGAGAATATATCACCCCCAATATGAAACAGCTATACTGGCTCCCCATCCCATGGGGATTAAATACAGTCTCCATAACTATATTCAAAACCATCCATCACCTCTCAGTAGACATACTGCGCCCTCTTTTGCAACAACCCCCAACAAGAGAGCAAGAAGGTCAGCCAATCAGAATTTTTAGTTTGTGAAGAATGGATAATATTACTCATTATTATTATGAATTATATTGGTTATCTGTTAAACAGTGAGCATTGTGTAAGTGCTTGTGTAAGGTGCATTAGATGTTGCATGATGACATTTAAATTCTATTTTTGACATAGTTAAAAAGATATGAACCTTTTGGTTTTCTTTTTAGAGCCAGCAAGATTTGCTTTGTGTTCCACTTATTATGTTGGCTTGAAAGGGTAGTAGAAGAGGTAGGATATTTTCAGTCGTTGCCCTTGAGAGTTGTAATGGTTTATAGTTTCTCCTTGAGCAAGCAGGAAATAAGTCCTCACATATGGGTGACATCACCGATGGAGCCCTGCACAGAATGCTTTCAAAGGAAGCTTTTGGGAGGTACACCACCCATACATGCCTGCTTTCCTGCCTGCCCTCCCGTCATGGCACCATATTCTCCAGCCTTCTTTTTTCCACAGAGCCCCAAGGCACGTTCCTGTAGTCTGGAAAAAAGTTCTCTCTGGCCCTTGTGGCCGGGGTTTTCATTTTTACTTTATCCACCTGTCGTCAGTTAGCTGTTTTTTCCCTTTTTAGTTTTTTGTTTTGTGTTTTTCAACACTTTTGCATGTTTTTTTCACCCCTCGGGGTGCTTTCCTGCCCATGGCAGTTTTTCATTTTGACTTTGCTGAGGCGATGTTTTTCGACATGTCTAAGTCAGCTAGTGGCTTTAAGAAATGCACCAAGTGTGGCAAAACCATTTCTGCCACAGACCGTCATAATTGATGCTTGCAATGTCTTGAGCCTGACCACAAGCCAGCATATTGTGAGCTCTTTTTGCAGATGAAATGCCAAGGGCTGAAAGGTCAGGAAAAGCAGAAGGAGTCCCTCTTTGGTTTATCTGATTCAGCATCCTTAGCCCTGACCCCTCGTCTACATCTATGATAGGTCAAGAGGTGGCTAAGGGGAAGGAGCAATGTTCTCAGTCAGAACTGAAGGGCCCGAGTGGTGAGGGGAGATTCCCTGCAGAGACCCCGTTGACATCGAAGGGTGAGAAGTTCTGGATGCAGCATTCCCATAGCCCTTCTCGACGAGATGCAGAGAACGATGGCTGGGAGTGGCCAGCCAAGCTTCCACATTGGGAGGAACCAACCAGAATGGCGGAGTCCACTCCCAGTGCTCAGGAGGGCAGCCAGATGTCTCCTGATGCACCTATCTTCACCCGAGATGGCACTTCTGGAGGAATGCCTTTGAGCCTTAGAAGCTTATTTAGTGGTGGTGAAAGCCTTGCAGAACACAGGCTTCATGGCATGGAATGTGTTGTCACTGCACTCCATCTAGCCTATCCTGGAGACCCTTGCCTTGCCTTGCCTGTTGAGGTTGGGACATTGGGTGGGAGATCAGTATCAACACTGGTCACCGGAGCCATCTCCCTCTCCAGTGTGTCAGAGTCCGAGGCCCCGGGGCACAGCCATCAGCATGACAGGCAGCATGAGGGTCATTAGTGCCCTCCCTGCCCAAGCCATGGAGCTGGCAGGATGAGGAGATGTGGCATTATTTTGACTTCCTCTCGGAATCTGAATCCAAAAGGGAGACCAAGGCAGAATTGATGGCATCAGACCTTTGGTCTGATGCCTTTAAACAAGGACACATGCCAGACGCCCTCAAGACCACAATCATCCGACCAACCCTAAAAAAGCACAACCTAGATCCCCTAGACCCCACCTCCTACAGGCCAGTAGCAAGCCTCCCGCTCACCGCAAAGATAATCGAGAAGATAGTCCAACGTCAGTTTCAAGAACACCTAGACGTTAACAACATACTGGACCCACAGCAACACGGATTCCGACCATTACATGGGGTCGAGACCCTAATGACCATGCTGATGAACACCCTCATCATAGGAACCCAAGAGAAACACTCCGGATACATCATAATTTTTCTGGATATATCAGCGGCATTCGACACCATCTCCCATGACACCCTTATCCACAGACTGCAAACAATTGGGATCAAAGATACTGTACTCCAATGGTTCAGGTCCTATCTAACCAACCAACAGCAACTGATCCGCACCAAAACCTCCACCTCACCCCCCTTCCAGCAACATCAAGGAGTACCTCAAGGATCCACACTATCAGCCATGCTCTTCAACATCTACCTCCGTCCACTCTGCTCAGTCATACGCACTCACAATGTCAACTTCCACATATACGCCGATGACATAATGCTCTACACCCCAATTACAACCACAGACCCAACAAACGACCAGCTATCAACCTGCTTCACCGACGTATCCAACTGGCTACAAGAGAACAACTTATCCATTAACATAAAGAAGACCGAAGCCCTTATAGTGACAAAAGACCCAGACTTCAAACCACCCACTCAACTCACCATGGGAACCATGCAAATTCAAGTACAACCACACATAAGATATCTCGGCATTATCATTGACCAAGCCCTAACCCTTAAGCAGCAAATCAACCAGACCACAAGAACTGTATTCCACAAGGCAAAAACGGTACAACGTCTCCGACCCCTCCTCGAACCACAAGACTTCAGGACAGTAATGCAAGCTCTAACACTCCCTCATCTGGACTACTGCAACATAATCTACCATGGCCTACCTGCCACACAGACCAATCCCCTCCGAACTGCCCTAAACACCACGGCGAGAATAATTCACAATGCAAAGAAACGAGACCACATCACCCCAATTCTGAGAGACCTTCATATTCTCCCCATCGAAGCAAGAATCAAGTACAAAACCCTTCTACTCACCCACAAAACCATCCACCAAACACAAGGCACTCCACTCTGCGCCCTACTGCCTCGCCCAACCCACAGCAGAACAACCAGACAATCCGCCAACAGCTCCGTTGCCATCCCCCACAAAAGAACCAAAGCAACTCAACGGACCTGCAATAGAGCCTTTGAACTCTATGCCCCATCCCTCTGGAACTCTCTACCAAACCACATCAGGAACAACGGTGATCTCCCATCATTCAAAAAGCAGCTAAAAACCATCCTATTCCGAGAACATCTCTGAATAGGAACCCCCCCCCCCCTATTTCTCTCCAAGAACTCCAAACCAGTAACTATGCTATCTTGTCAGTCTCTATGTTCATCCCAAAAATCATCAATGTTGAGCCCCCGGTGATGCCCCCCCCCCACATTTGATTCCCCCCCCCCCCAGTTATATGTCCCACCGCTTTGACCCGGTGAAAAGCGGGATATAAATACAGTTAAATAAATAAATCACCTCCACCCAAGCAGCACAAATTGCCCCCGGAGGACATGTCCTTCTAGGACTTAATTAGGGACATAGCCAAGGCCATCCCCTTTTCCCTGGAATTGGAGGAGGAACCAAGGGTGGAGGAACTGGAACTCCTCCAGTACCTCTCAGCCCCTGGGAGGTGGTGATGGTTCCCGTCCACCATGTTTTACAGTGGTTGTTGCTGCAGCTGTTGGAAGCAGTGCTCAAGCTTCTGGTCATCAGCTGCCAGCTCGATTCCCTATACTGGGTCCAGAAGGCCCTGGGGTTTGAGAAGCTCCAAGTGCCCCACTATTCCATCATGGCGGAGCCAGCCCTAAAGTGCGTGAAGAGTGCTAAAACACACTCCTTAATCCTGCTGAGTTGCAAGGCTGTGACCCTGGACTCCTTCAGGAGAAATCTTTTTCAGTGATCCATGCTGATCACCAGACTTACATGAGCATGTTCCTCAAGTATGTCATGTTGTACCTGGAGGACTTTGCTGACATTGTTCTCAAGGACTTTCGCAAGTCCTTTCAGGGCCTTGTGACTCATGGCAAGGATTGCTTGAAATTCATGGTGCGGGGCTCCTACAACACTTTTAAATCCGCTGGCAGAATGGCAGCTGTGGGCATTGCTGCCTGATGGATGGCATGGCTACAATCTTTGGACCTGGAACAACAGGTGCAGGACAAAATCGCTAATGTTCCTTGCTCGGGTGAGAACCTCTTTGGCAAGCCCATAGAGGAGAAAGCCAAGGAGCTGGAGAAGGAGTAGATGATTTTCACCAGGCTCTCCAGAAAAATAGTGGACCCAACACGGAAGAAACATCACACCAAGAAGGCCTTCTATCCATGCTTGTGCCATTATTTCCTGGCACAGCCTAAGGCTCAGATCCCCTGCCCACAGCGAAGGGAGAAGATACCAAAGGCACAATGCACCCCAGCCCAAGCCAGATGTAGGGTTTTGACAGGTTCCTCAGGAGCATAGTCAACCGTCCATTGAGGTAACCACACAGGTCGGGGGGCAGCTTGTCCACTTTGCCCACCAGTGGCTCCTCATCACCTCGGACACCTGGGTGCTGCACATTGTCCAAAGCGTATATCAGCTGCACTTCACCCAGCCTTCGAACAATCCTGGGGAGTACCTCATGGTTCCGGTGTACTGGAGCCTCCTGCAGGCTGAGGTCGAGGCCCGCTGTCCGACCTTTCCATCTAGTCGGTTTTCCCAATTCAGATCAGGCAAGGCTTCTACTCCAGGTATTTCCTGGTATACAAAAAGACTGGCGGGTTCCATCTAATTCTGGACTTGCAAAACCTCAACCAGTTCCTGGTGCACAAGAATTTCAAAATAGTCTCCTTAGGGGCGCTATTTCTGTACCACATACAAGATGATTGACTATGTTCCTTTGACCTCAAAGATGCGTACACACCTATTACAATCCACCCTTATCACAGACAATATCTTTGATTTGTACTGGGAGGGCAGCACTACCAGTACCATGTGCTTCCTATTGGGCTGGCCATGGCTCCTGCAGGTCTTCATGAAGTGTATGATGGTCATGGCTACCTTCCTTCGGACCCAAGGGCTCTTTGTCTTCCTGTATCTGGACGACTGGCTGATCAAGGCTACCATACCTGCCAGTGTTCGGCAGTCTGCTGTGCTCACAATTCAAATACTTGAGGGTCTTGGCTTCATGGTCAACTTCCCAAAGTCCCACCTCCATCCGACGCAGCAGCTGGAGTTCATTTGGGCCCACTTTGATACCTCTTGGGGGCGGGCCTTTCTGGTGGTAGACCACCTGCAGCACCTTGTCGAGGTGGTGGGTGCGTTGCAGCACCAGCACCACACCACAGCCCATTGACTCTTGAGGTCCCTCGGACACATGGCCGCCATAGTGCATGTCACTTCTCAGGCCTGCCTCTCCAAGTGACAGGCCCAGTGGACCCTGTTCACACAGTGGAAGCAAGAGTCAGGCTGTCTGCAGGACAGAATAGTTGTCACCATACCATTGGTGCAGTCCTTGGCATGGTGGCTCGAGCCAGACAACCTGCTTCAGGGCCTTCCATTCCAGCTGGTGGCTCCCTGCAAGATGCTTACAACGGAAACATCCAAGCTCAGCTGGGGTGCACACCTGGATGGTCTCAGCACCCAGGGGCTGTGGTCCACGCGGGTCTCTATCAAATCAACTTCTTCGAGCTTCAGGCCATAGCGAATGCCCTCCGCTCCTTTTGTATGCACCTGATAAATCAGGTGGTCCTGATTCAAACAGACAACCAGGTAGTGATGTTATATGTGAACAAGCAGGGGGGCACAGGATTGTATTTCTTGTCCTGGGAGGCTGTTCGCCTTTGGAAGTTCACCCTGCTTCACAGCATGGACCTCAGGGCGACTTATCTGCTTGGCGAGCTCAACAGCCTGGTGGATCGCCTCAAGCCAGGTGCTTCAGCCTCATGAGTGGACTCTCAAGAGGGAAGTGATGGACTGGATCTTCCTGGAGTGGGGCACCCCAGTCTTGCCTGGGCTCCGATCCAAACCTCATCTCGCAAGAGGGTGGCTCCCTGCTGCACCCCAACGTCCACTCCCTGGCACTCACAGTGTGGATGCTGAGAGGGTAGTCTTTCCGGAGCTTGCTCTTCATGAGGGCATTACCAACATCCTGCTGGCATCCCACAAGGACTCCTTCTCCTGCCCCATGGACCAACTGATGGAGTTCTTCCTGGACCTCTCTGACTCCAGGCTGAAGTTTAACTTGGTGCGAGTTCACTTTAGCATGATTGGGGCTTACCATCATGCCTGTTGGGGGGAAACCTGCTTCGATCCAGCCTCTGGTGGCCTTGTTCATGAGGGCTGCTCCTCTTTAAGCCTCCACTCAAGCCCCCTATGGTCATTTGGGACCTCAATGTGATCCTTGGCAAACTGATGCAGGCCCCCTTTGAGCACCTGGGATTGTGCTCGCTGAAATTCTTGACCTGAAAGGTCCTCTTCCTGGTGGCTGTCACATTGGCACGATGTGTCAGTGAGCTCCAAACTCTGGTAGCTCACTCTCCATATACCAGGCTTCACCAGAACTGGATGGTGGTCTGCACAAACCCCTGCTTTCTGCAAAAGGTGGTCTTGGCATTCCACCTCAACCAGTCCATTTTCCTTCTGACTTTTTTCCCTCGGCCTCATGCGAACCACGGTGAGGTGGTCTTGCACACATAAGATCATAAGATATGCCATACTGGGTCAGACCAAGGTCCATCAAACCCAGTATCCTGTTTCCAGCAGTGGCCACTCTAGGTCGTACGTACCTAGCAGTTTCCCCAAAAGACACAGGTTCCGCAATGCTTGTACTGGATCAAGCATTGATATCCTGGATCCCTTCTTAATAATGGTTTATGGACCTTTCCTCCAGGAACTTGTCCAAACCTTTTTTAAACCCAGCTACACTAACAGCCTTTACTACATCCTCAGGTAACAAATTCCAGAGTTTGATTACACGTTGAGTGAAAAAATATTTTCTTTTATTAGTCTTAAATAGTTTACCCTGTAGCTTCATTGCATGTCCCCTAGTCTTTCTATATTCTGATAACGTAAACAATCGATCTACGTTTACCCGTTCCACTCCATTCATTAATTTATAGACTTCTATCATATCTCCCCTCAGCCGTCTCTTTTCCAGGTTAAAGAGCCCTAACCTTTTTAGCCTTTCTTCATAGGAGTATCCTTCCATCCCCTTTACCATTTTGGTGGCTCTTCTCTGAACCTTTTCTAATAACGCTATATCCTTTTTAAGATACGGTGACCAGAATTGCACACAATATTCAAGGTGCGGTCTCACCATGGAATGGTATAGAGGCATTATAATATCTTTTGTTTTATTTTCCATTCCTTTCCTTATGATACCTAGCATTCTATTTGCTCTCTTGGCTGCCGCTGCACACTGGGCTGAGGGTTTCAACATGTTATCCACAATGACGCCTAAATCTTTTTCCTGGGTGGTGGTTCCTAATGTGGAACCTTGCATTGTGTAACCATAGTTTGGGTTGTTCTTCCCTAGGTGCATAACTTTGCACTTGTCCACATTAAATTTCATCTGCCATTTTGATGCCCAGTCTTCCAATTTATCAAGATCCTCTTGCAATTTTCCACAATCCTCTTGGGTTTTAACAACTTTAAATAGTTTTGTGTCATCTGAAAATTTGATAACCTCACTCGTTATTCCACTTTCCAGGTCATTTATGAATATGTCAAAAAGCAGCGGACCCAGCAAAGATCCCTGGGGTACCCCACTATTCACCTTTCTCCATTGGGAAAATTGTCCATTTAGCCCAACCCTCTGCTTTCTATCTTTTAACCAGTTCTTGATCCACAGTAGTACACTGCCTCCTATCCCATGACTCTTTAGTTTTGCCAAATGTCTCTGATGAGGGACCTTGTCAAAGGCTTTCTGAAAGTCCAGATACACTATATCAACCGACTCACCTTTGTCCACCTATTTATTCACACTTTCAAAAAAATATAACAGATTAGTAAGACAAGATCTTCCTTGTCTAAAGCCATGTTGGCTGTCTCCCATTAGGCCATGACTATCTACATGCTGAGTAATTTTATTCTTTATGATGGTTTCTACCATTTTTCCCGGTACTGACGTGAGGCTCACCGGTCTGTAATTTCCTGGATCACCCCTGGAACCCTTTTTAAAAATTGGTGTTACATTGGCGATCCTCCAATCTTCAGGTATTAGAGATGATTTTAATGATAGTTCACAGATTACTAATAGCAGGTCTGCAATCTCATATTTCAGTTCTTTCAACACCCTTGGATGTATACACACGCTGGACTATAAGCATGCATTGGTATTCTATCTGAAGCACACAAAGGCACACCATCAGTCCACCCAGCTATTTGTCTCCTTTAATCCCAGTAGGCTGGGTGTCTCATGTTCATGTTCATGTTCATGTTCATTTATTTGATTGACCGCTCTTCATTAGTAGGCAGAGCGGTTCACAATAAAAATATAAACAGAGTGGCACAAGGCCGGAAACTGGAAAGGAAATTACAATTCAAATAGAGAAAGCGATAGAGACAAGAGCAGGTAGGGCAGAGGGAGGGATAGAGGGACAGGGCTAGGGAGGGGGAAGGTCAAAGGCGAGGGAGAACAGGTAAGTTTTAAGGGAGCGTTTGAAGGTAGGGTAGTGGGGCTCAAGGCGGAGAGGGGTGGGAGGGAGTTCCATAGTGCAGGGCCTGCAAAGAAGAAGGCTGAGGAGCGTGTGGACTGGAGATGAGCGTGTGAAGGGGATGGTAGTGCAAGTCTGTTAAGGTGGAATGAACGAGGAGTGTGGCGTGGAGTGTGAAAATGGAGTAAGTCGGCCAGGTATTGAGGGGTAGAAGTATGCAGTGCTTTGTGGGCTAGTATGAGAAGCTTGAATTGAATACGAAAGAAGACGGGGAGCCAGTGAAGTCGGAGAAGAAGGGGGGTGACGTGGTCCCTAGAGGAGGAGTGGGTAACCAGACGGGCGGCGGTGTTTTGAATGCGTTGCAGTCGTGAGAGCTGCAATTTAGAAATGCCAGAGAGGATGGAATTGGAGAAGTCAACACGAGAAATAACAAGGGTGAGGAGTAGAGTGGTTAAAGCAGAGGGAGAGAGGAAGGGGCGAATGGCACGGATCTGACGAAGGTGGAAGAAAGAAAGTTTAGAGACATGGGAGACATGTGCAGAAAAGGAGAGATCTGAGTCAAAAAGAACCCCGAGATAACGAAAAGTGGTAACCAATGGGACAGGTGCATTAGAAAAGGATGGGGCCAGGGGCGGGGGCTGATGACCGTAGGAGAACCAGATGGCTATGGTTTTTGAAAGGTTAAGATGTAAACAATTTTGTGTTAACCAGTCGGAGACAGCAGCTAAGCAGGCATTCAACGGGGCTAAGTCGGGGGAGACAGAGGAGGTGTGGTGAAGAAGGAGAATGTCGTCGGCGTTGTAAAAGGCTGTAATTCCAAACTGTTGAATAAGTAGTGTGAGTGGAGTGAAAAAGATGTTGAAAAGGAGAGGAGCCAACACAGAACCTTAAGGAACCCCACAGACTAGTGAAAAAGACTCAGAGGGGGAGTGGGCCGAAGAGGAAGAGGTAATAGCAGCAGAACGAGAGTAAAGAAAAGAGTGAAACCAACGTAACACAGTACTGCGAAGGCCGATATCATGCAAGCAAGACAGTAAAAGGGAGTGGTCGACCAGGTCAAAGGCAGCAGACAGATCAAGTGCTACCGCCACCGATATATCACCCCGGTCGTGAGCAGTGTGCAGGGAGTTAGTGAAAGCTCTGTCTCGAAGCGTATACTATCCCTCTGGCTAGCAGACTGCATTGCTCATGCATATTCTCTGGCTATGTTGAGCCTTGAGGATCGTGTCACGGCTCATAATGACTGTGTGATGGCTACATCAGTGGGAAACCTCTGTTCGGTGTCTGCAGAGGAAATCTGCAGGGCCATGACTTGGCCTTCGGTCCATACTTTCACAGCACACTACTGTCTAGATAGGATTTCCGATGGAACAGCAATTTTGACCAGGCCATGCTCCAGCATCTCTTTGGGTCTTAGAGTGAACTCCTACCCACCAGCCCTTCTGTCCGTCCAGGCTACCTGCTCTAAATCCCCTCAGGGATTCTGAATCAGATGAGTCCCTCTGTGGGACTACCTTTCTGATCTTTCTGAATTCTCCAGTTCTCATTGCTCAAATGGGCTGCATATCTCCAGGTTCCGGTAGCCTGTAGCATGAGAGTTCCATATGTGTGGACTTATTTCCTGCTTCTTCTCGGAAAAAGCGTAGTTACTCACCTGTAGCAGATGTTCTCCGGGAACATCAGGAATAAGTTCTCACAACCCTCCCACCTTCCCAGGGAGTTGCCTTTTGGCTCCTGCTATGTGATTGTACTGGAAAATATGGCACCTCAGCAGGCGGCAAGGCAGGCATGTATGCTCACTGTACCTCCCAAAAGTTTCTTTTGAAAGCTGGGGAGCGTTCCATGTGGGGCTCCGTCCGTGACATCACCCATACGTGAAAACTTACTCCTGCTGTTACATAGTATATGACGCAGATAAAGACCAGCATGGTCCATCTAGTCTGCCCAGCAAGGTGATAAGAGCAGGCACACCTGCCGCTCCATGCAGGTCACCCCTCCCCATGCCTTTGTTTAGGGGTGTACCCATCGCTCCGTGTAGTTCACGGCAGCAGGGATGCTGCCAGACTGGAGGTGGGACTTCAGTACTATATCCCTGTAGGTCTCTTCTATGTACCTCTCTGTCTTCCTTATGTCCTCTGAGTCTGCTACTGTAGCCTCCAGAGATCAGACTCGTACCCTGAGAGCAAAGAGTTCCTTGCACCTAGTGCACATGTAAGACCCCTCACCAACTGGGAGAAAATTATACATGTGACACTCAATGCAAAAGTCTGGAAAACCCCCATCTCGCTGCTGGACTGCTGTCTGCATGTTAGTTTAAGATTGTGTTTAGGTATTGAAGTTCTTTACCTACTAAGGGTTGGTAGGGATACTTATACTAATAAAACTACACCTAATACATTTAATGTTTGTTCACCTGAAGCTTAATTAATCTCAGATCCTTAATGTATGACTTATGAGGACAAACAGCTGCACCTGAGAGTGAATATGGCACCTCCTTTTCTTCGAGAGGTTTATGCACCTATAAAGCTACAATTATCCCAGGGGTGAGTGGGTGTTGGGGAGGGAGGGAAATAAAGAAGACTTATTAAAAACTGTCTGCTATACTATACCCTGTCCTGTGCTTTTTAGGTAAACTGTGACCATACTCCTGGGTGATTCACACAGCCCTTGCTTGGATTGAAGGAGTCTTGGGTTGTAACTTTAACCAGAAAGCTCTCTGCTATGTTTTAAATTTAAACTGAAAGCTCTTTGCTGCTACTCTGACCCTGACTGAGTATTAAATTTAAACTAAAAACTCTCTGCTGGGTTTTAAACAAACTGAAAGCTACCTGTTTAGTTTTTAATTTAACTAAATGCTATTTGCTGATACTAGGCCTTGACTGATTTAACAAATACACTCGTTTCACAGTTTAATCAGCTTTAATCTAAAGAATTCCTTTTTTACCAAGATTTAGAACAAATCCCAAAAGTAAATACTTATAATTGCAGATCTCTCTCCAGAAGTAGCAGTCCCTTTTTGTAGTCCTTCAAGACTAGGAAAGCTGAAGTCTTGTCATCTGAGCTTCTAAACAGAGCTTAGGTTTTATTTCCTCTAGTGCCGATTGATTTGTTCTTCGGACAGTCCATGGTATACACAGTATTTTTCACCAGCACCATTATTCAAAGACCGATTTTCTTCCTGTCTTTCTTCTTCACTGTCCATCTTTCACATCCCCATGAAAATACCATGATTTGGACAAGTTGAATCATTGTATGCAGAGATACATCTCTGCACTTGAGAATCTTGTCTAGGTCCCTGATAGCTGTTCTGCCAAGAGCTAGATGAGGTGTCACAAAAATGAAACAAGATTGTCCCATAAATGTTTTATTACAAAATCTACAGAGAAATTACGCATTGTCCCCTTCAAAGTAATCCCCCTCAGAGTTAATGCATTTCTGCATTTGCTTCTGCCACATATGGAAGCACTTGGTAAAGTCCTCCTTCTTGAGGTCCCTCAGCTCCCTCGTCACAGTGGCCTCGATCTCTTCTACAGAGGCAAAATAAGTTCCTTTAAGCACAGCCGTTAACCTGGGGAAGAGCCAGAAGTTGCATGGTGCGAGATCTGGGGAATAAGGAAGGTGGTCGAGAGTTGTGATCTGTTTGTTGGTCAAGAACTGCCTCACACTGAGCATGGTGTGTGCGGGCGCATTGTCGTGGTCGAGCAGCTATGACTTGTCTCTCCTCAGAGCCCACCTGCTGTGCCAAACCCAGTCATGGAGGTGATTGAGGACCTGCTGGTAGAAGTGCTGGTTGACTGTCTGACCCTCAGGCACAAACTCATGATGGACCACTCCCTTCTGGTCGAAGAATGCGATCAGCATGACCTTGATTCTTGATTTGGACATGCATGCCTTCTTGTGTCTGGGTGACAGTCGAGTCTTCCACTGCAGGCTCTGTCTCTTGCTTTCCGGGTCGTACTGGAAGACCCAAGTCTCGTCTCCTGTGATGACTCGGCCAACGAACTCTGGATCTTCTCTGATATTCTCTAGTAAATATCAACAAACATTGACCCGGTGCTCCTTCTGGTCATTCGATAAAAGCTTGGGCACCATCTTGGCACACACTTTCCACATCTCCAGCTCCTGCACCAAGGGTCCGCACTGACTCCCTGTTCAGGCTGAACTCTTCTTGTTCTCAGCTGTCTTTGTCGTGGAAGACTGACCTGACTTGGGGCCATCCTCCATCTCCTTGCGGCCAGTCTTGTAGCATTTGTGCCACTCAAAGACTCGCGGCCTTGACATTGCCGCTTCTCCATAAGCCTTTTGGAAAAGTTGGAGACACTCAGTTGGGCCCTTCTCCAACTTAGCCAGAAATTTCAAGTTGATTCTTTGCTCCATATTTTTGCCACCTCCAGTTGTGTGACAAATCGATGGAGCAGTGGGCTACAAAAAAACCTGAAAAAGAAAAACAGAGTGAGAAAGATGAAAAATATTATAGCTGAATAGTGGCGAGATGTTGCACAACACAGTGACATAAGCGGTTAGCCAATTGACATTGAGTCATGGGCATGGCTGCCACAGTCTTGTTTCTTTTTTGTCACACCTCATATGTCGTAGGATTTCTTGACTGCTTGTCATTTCTTTATTGATTATTGATCCAAGCTGGTTAAAGTTGTCAATTATTTCTTTTCCATCAAAGATTAAATTATTGATTTTGCCAGTTGACTGGATCTTTGTCTTCATGTTAAGGTATAGGCCCATTTTAAGACTATGTTCCTTGATCTTGATCTACAAATGTTTTAGAGGGGGGCATGGCTTGGCTTTATCAAGATGGATGCCTTAGGGTTGAACGCATTCACCTTACTCATGCCACAAAGAAAGGGGAAGGCTAAGGTTTACTCTGCCGAGCCTCAGTTTGCTGTGCCAGGTCCAATAGATCGATATGTTGTCGCCCCTAAGGCTGTTAAGAGAGAGATTTGGTCAGGAGTTGTCGCTGGGAACGTGGAGGGCTTCCAGTGTTCTGAAGATCCTGACATCACTCTGTCTCCCAAGACTGAATGGCGTTAGCCACAACCTTCAGGGGAGTTCGCTCCCCACCCATCTGCTCAGGCACCTGCAATGTCAGAAGTCAGCGAGGTGAACGTGCTAGTGCAGAAATAGATGACGTTTGGAAGCAGGGAGATTACTTCCGAGGCTCTTGGAAGCTGTCATGAAGAGGAGTTGGCGACGGAAGTTCCCCAGGCCAGTAGCCCTGGCGCAGATAATGTTTCGCAGGTTCCTTCTACTGCTTCTTCACTTATTACTTTTCAGCTTTCTTGCCCTTCAAAGATCACGCTTGAAAACATTTGGGATGCGATAACTAACTTATCCACGGCTATTTCTCACCAGACAGCTGCAATATCATCTAAGGTGGAGCAAAACATGTTGAAATTGGATTCCTACATGATGTTGACTAATGATTTAAAGATTAAAGTAGATGTGAGTGCTCAGAAGTTGGCTTTATTTTCTGACTTAACTGCAGTTCTATCTAAGGATAATATAGCTTTAAGAGGTAAAATTGAAATGTTGGAGAATTCTGCCCGTGCATCGAATTTGAGTATTTTAAATTTTCCTAGAACTGCTGGGACATCTGCATTAGATATGTTTAAGTAGTATATGATTGAGACTCTTTCTGTGCCACAAAATTTAATTCCGCCTATTTCAAAAGCATTTTATTTACCACAAAGGAAA
This sequence comes from Ichthyophis bannanicus, assembly GCA_033557465.1. Classification (NCBI taxonomy): domain Eukaryota; kingdom Metazoa; phylum Chordata; class Amphibia; order Gymnophiona; family Ichthyophiidae; genus Ichthyophis; species Ichthyophis bannanicus. Next base: position 354,172,388 of record CM066033.1, read on the forward strand.
AATGAGCCAGGTACTATGGGTTCTGATACCAATATGGATGTATTTAATGTATCTGATTTACTAAGCTCATCTATTTCAGAATCTGTTTTGCAGGTTTCTACATTGTTGGTAACATGTGCTTTAGTCTCAGATACAGATTCGATTTTGAAATTGTATTACAAAAAGCATTCACTTCTTTTTCATGGTGTTAAAGTTTCTATTTTTCCTGATGTGACCGAGACGCAGAAGAGGCAGAAGCAATTTTTGTATTTAAAACCTAGTGTGTTGCAGTTGGGTGCCTCGTTTTATTTACATTTCCCATATAAGTGTTTATATTATATAATTTGCAAATATATATATTTTTCCATGCCAGGGTGTCTATAGTACCATCTTTGACTGACCAAGGAGGAGTTGTTTGACAGTTCAGAAGAGTAATCAGCACAGGACCCTCTGTATGCATTTATCTTAAATGTTTAGGATGATTGTTAGTCCTAGTACGGCATAGAGTGATGGGATTTCCTCCTTCTCCACTGTTGTTTCTTTCCACATCCCTCCTATATGTGGACTTCAGGGATTTCAATTAGTAGTTTTCTTTTTGTATATTTCCTTTGTATTAGATTGCTATTGGTTTTCCCTTTTCTGTACAAGTTTTGTCTTGTTAACAATTGTAAAACTTAATAAATATTAAATTTAAAAAAAGCAAATGTTTCAGATCGTCTTTACTTCTAGCCAGTAATATAGTATTGTCAGCATAGGGAAGATTGTTGATGAGTCTTCCACCAATTTTCACACATCACTTGTCTTCATACAGTCCTGCTTCTCTGTTGATTTGTTCGACCTATAAAATAAACAGGTATGAGGAAAACACGTATGCAGCCTTGTATACCTTTGCTGATTTTAAACCATTCTGTGTTTCTCCTTGTTCCATTCTAACAGTTGCTTCTTGATCAATGTAAAGGTTTATGTTTATGTTTATTTAGATTTGATATACCGCTCAGGCCAGAGCATTAGAGCGGTTTACAATGCAGTATCATTCTAGGAAATAGGAAAGGAACGCCATTATATAATAGGACAGAATAGAGGATAGAGACAGTCAAACAGATAATAGTAGGGGAGAAACATAGAACAGCAGGTTACCACATCACAGACGCATGTCAGCCCAATCCGAATCATCAGTGCAACTTTCAGCAACAAGCGCCACATAATGTAAAGGTTGCACATGAGAACTATCATGTGTTCTGGTATATTTATGCTTTTTAATGTGGCCCAGAGTTTCTCATTATTTACACAAAGGCCTTGCTGTAGTCTGTAAAACACATATAGATATCCTTTTGGAATTCTTTTGTCTTCTCAAGGATCAATCTTACATTCACAATGATGTCTCATGTTCCTCGCCCCATCCTGAACCCTGCTTGCACTTCAGGCAGTTCTCGTTCCAGGTATGGTTGTAGTCTCTGTTGAATGATCTTTAGTAGAACCTTGCTGGCATGTAAGATTAGAGTGATTGTGCAATAATTTCCACAGTCAGTTCTTCAATATTGGTATGAGCACAGATCTTTTCCAGTCAGTTGGCCATGACCTCGTCTTCCAAATTTCTTGGGAGAGCCTTGTATATAAATAAAATAAATACTTTGCTAGCTTCTCGTAACTTTTTCCGAATATAGGTGCTTGTCTTCCTCTCTCTGTGATCTCTTGTATTTTATAAAAGCCATTCTCTTTTTCCTCGCCTTTTCAGATACTTCTTTTGAGAACCATAGCGGCTTCATTTTCCTTTTATATTTATTTACCTGCCTAGCAAAAAGCTTTGTTGCCCTTAAAATATCTCCTTTCAGTTTTGCTCATTGCTTTTCTACATCCCCCAGCAGTTTCCATCCTACTAACAACTTCTAGAGGTATTGTCCCATCTTGACAAAGTTAGTTTTCCTAAAGTCTAAGACCCTCATTTTTGAAGGAATTTTTATCAGCCTTAGTCCTAATACTGAACTACACCATCTGGTGATCACTGGATGCGAGATGATCTCCCACTATGATGTCAGAAACACTTTCCCCATTGGTAAGCACCAAGTCCAGTATGGCCCCTTCATGTGTGGGTTCTGTTACCTGTTGCCGAAGTAGTTCTCTCTGTAGAGAATCCAGGATCTCCTTACTTCTAGATGACACTACAGGAGGGATGTGTCAATCAGCACCTGGCATATTGAAATCATCTATCAGTAGCACTTCTCCTTTCATGGCAATATTGTGTATGTCTTCTATTAAATCTCCATTCAATTCTTCTCCCTGTGAGCGGGATCTGTATATCACTCCAATACAAATGGATTTCCCTTTCTCTCTTTCTAATTTAGTCCACAGTGCCTCCTCTCTCCCTTTTAAGCTCTGTAATTCTATAGCTTTAATATTATTTTTTGCATATAGTGCCACTCCTCCTCCCCTTCTTCCTACTCTATCCTTCCTGAATAAAGTACAGCCTGGTATAATTACATCCCAGTTATGGTTGTCAGTGAACCATGTCACCGTAACCATCCCTAAATCTAAGTCAGTCTCTTCCATTAAAGACTATACATCTGGGATCTTATTTCCTATGCTACAGGCATTTATACACACAGCTTTCCAGATGTTGTCCCTTTTACCCATTTCTACAGAGGTATTTAATGTTTCACTTACCTGGGGGCTTTCTTCACCCATCCCCAATGAATCTAATTTAAAGCCCTCTTCAGTAGGTTAGCCAGTCTGCTGTGGAAGACACTTCGACCTTTCTTGGATAGATGAATGCCATCTCTGCTCTGCAGCCCTTGGAACATCATCCCATGGTCCAGGAAACCAAACTGCTCTCGATGAAACCATCCATGCAGCCATGCATTCAGCTCCAGGATGCAAGCTTCTCTGCCTCGGTCTTTACCTTCGACAGGGAGGATTGAAGAGAACAGCAGCTATGCACCTATCTGCTTCACCCTCTGTCCCAGAGCCATGAAGTCACTTCTGATATGCTCTGAGGGATATCAAGCAATATCATTTATGCCATGGATGAGCAACATTGGATAATAGTCAGTAGGCTTGATTAGTCTCGGCAAACTCTCCATAACATCTTGGATTTTGGCACCTGACAGCATACCTCTCTGGACATCAAGTCTTCACAGCTTCCAGAGCCTCCACACAGCTAAGCTTTCAACTTTCTATCTTTTTTGCCTGTTTTGTTGCTAACATAGTATTTAACTGTTGGTTATACATTAATTTTTGGAAATATTCTGACTGCTTACATTCCTTGTGTAGCCCTTAAATCAGATATCTTGAGTGTGCACACAGTTCATGTAAGGCCTACTGGCAAGGGACACTAGTGATATAAAGCTACTTGTAAAAGAATTACTTAAATTGCAGGGACCTGGTCTTTACCTGAGTCTCCCACTTACTTTAGAAGCAAAGGTATCAGTTAAAGTTACAGGGACCTTTGCACAGTAGGCAGATACATAGAAATAAAAACTTCAGTTTGACTATTTCTGCTTCCATTGTCTGAATTGTCTGTTGCAAGTCTGCTCCCAGGGTGGGGCTAATTAGATTATCTTACAGCCTGCCACAAGTACCTGGTCAACTCTAGTCTTCACAGCTTCCAGAGCCTCCACACAGCTAAGCTTTCAGCTTTCTATCTTTTTTGCCTGTTTTGTTGCTAATATAGTATTTAACTGTTGGTTATACATTAATTTTTGGGAATTTTTTGACTGCCTACATTCCTTATGTATCCTTTAAATCAGATATCTGAGTGTGCCCACAGTTCATGTAAGGCCTACTGGCCAGGGACACTTAGGTTCCACCCACCCCAGGACTGCATTCCCTATATAGTGGTCACATACGTTGCCATCTATCCTTTTTAATTTGATGTTAAGCCCACCTTTTCTTCTTCTTCTCCTTATAGGACTGCTTAATCAGCATGTCGTGTATTCAGTGCTTTCATTCTGAGACGAATCATTTGGAACCTAAGAGCTTGTCCTATGTGCCTCAAGTCAGCTGCCATGCATAAAGAATTGACTCTACTAAGGGAAGAACTAGCTGCAATGAAACAAACCTCTTCTAGGATACACACCGAACAAAGTCCACCATCGCTCCCACAAAGAATCAAACATCCCAGGAACAAATGGATCACAGTGGGCTCGGGTAGATTGCGACCTGTAACATAGATAAATCCTATACATCAAGAGATATCCCTGCATAATGCCTTCTCTGCTTTGGTTAATGAGGATGCCCAATCCATGGAAACTGAAGGGCCCTTAAATGAGACAGTCAATGCCCAATCTCCTGCTAAAGCACCAAATATGAAGAAAAACTCACCAAACAGAAAACTACTACTACTTGGAGATTCCATCATCAGAGGCACCAACTTGGGAACACAGTTCAAAGGAGAGAAGATAGTCAAATGCCTCCCAGGCTCTTCAGCCAGCAGGAATACAAACCAAATTTTTGATGTACTTAGCGCAGAAAGTGAGCACTCCAAAATTGATGTTGTCATCCACCTGGGTACAAATGACCTGACTAGAAACAGTGCCTCTGCAGTTTAAAGGGACTTCCAGACTCTGGGAGAGAAACTCAAGCCCATTGTTAACACTGTAGCATTCTCAGATGTTCTACCTGTTCATGGTAAGGGGGTAGAAAGACTGCATCACATAAACAGCTTTAATACATGGCTCCACACCTGGTGCAAACAAGAAGGATTCAGATTTATTGGCAACTGGGGAAAGAGATGGACCAACAAGAGACTATACTGTGCTGATGGATTACATCGCTCTGTCGCAGGGAAAAGAATCCTAAGTGAAAAATTCAGGCAGTATGTGGATATGCATTTAAACTAGAAAAAGGGGGTGACAGAGTGGGAAGGACTAGTTGAGGATGTCACTCCCGGCAAAAGCAGAACAACATCAGAAACAGCCACACTTTTAAATCACACATCAACGACAAGTGGGAAGAAGTGGGCAGAACAAAATCAATGCAAAATACATGCAAGCCAGTTAAATGCTGGAAAGCAATGAGCACAAAGGCTCGAAGCTTAGCCAACAAAGTTCCGGACCTGGAAGCCCTAATGGTGGAAATGGACTTGGACATTGTAGCCATTACAGAAACATGGTTTATGAATCGCATGAATGGGATATAGCCATAGCTGGCTATAATCTATTCAGAAGAGACAGAGAAAGTGGAAAAGGAGGAGTAGCCTTGTATGTAAAAAGCAATATTAAAGCTACTGCAATGCAGGGGGCATGGGGGGAAAGAAGAAGCACTTAGATTGTGTTGGAAAGAGGAGATGGCACTGTAATCCATACTGCTGTAGTCTACAGACCTCCGACTCAAATCAAAGAAATAGCTAATAAATTGATTATAGATATTGCCAAGATGGCCATAAAGGGGGAAGTGATCATTTTGGGTGACTTTAATCTACCCAATGTGGATTGGAGTACTCCTGCGAATCTGGCAAGAAGCAAAAAAATTGTGGATGGTTTTGAAGATGCGTCACTTAGACAAATGGTGATGGAACCAACCAGGGAAAGCTCAATGCTGGATTTAGTGCTCACCAATGGTGAGAGCGTGTCGAATGTCTGGGAGGGTGCCCCTGTGAGCAGCAGTGATTATCACACGGTGTGGTTTGAGATAAAAGCCAAGGTGCAGTCCAATCATAGCAAGCTCAAAATCCTAAACTTCAAAAACAATGACTTCAGTAAAATGGCCAAGTACCTGAAAGAGGAGTTGGCAGGGTGGGAGTGGATAAGGGAAGTGGAATTGCAATGGGCTAAACTAAAGGTGGCAGTAAAAGGGGCAACAGATAAATATGTAAGGAAAGTAAATAAAAACAAGAGAAGGAAACCTATTTGTTTCTCCAAAGAAGTGGCTGCTCGAATAAAGGCAAAAAGCACAGCTTTCACAAAATTCAAAAGCTTGCAAACAGAGGAACACAGAAAGGAATACGGGATCAAACTAAAAGAGACAAAAAGAGAAATAAAGAAAGCAAAATCAAAGGCAGAGGAAAAGATGGCTAAAGATGTGAAGTGTTGTTGACTCTGTGGGTCTGGAATCCTACACACAATACCTGGATTCTTTTATATTTCTATACCTCTCAATAGGAAGAAAAGACGAGACACAATTAATTAATTAATCACTATGGAGCTCTATAGGGAGGAAACGCGTGGAGTCTAAGTCAGACATATCCATCGAGTTTCTTCAAAGATGGCTTCACAGGGCTCCCGCTTTTATTAGAAAATATCAGCTGACTCAGTTAATCTTTAATTAACATCTGGTACTTTCCAAATTACAACGTGTACATAAAATTTGCTAACATAGGCAACATTATCATATAGAAAGAAGAAGTTACACCTCATAACTATGTTCATTAAATTCAGTAGGTGTCGCTGTGATTCTACTATTCAACAGAAGCTAATTAGTTACTTATAATATTTGCTGATTTTCTACTATTTATGCAAGCTATATTTGTTATATTTGCTGATTGACTCAAAGCCCAATTTCTAAAGAGCAGCTCATCCTGCCCTAGCAACCTCTTTAGCCTATCAGATTGCAGGATAAGCAGATGTACCCTATGTTCTATTTATTTAGAGAAGTTCAATCTGACCTAATATCTATTTCTACACAAGCTCTATTTGCTAATCACACACAAGCCCTGTTTACTAAGTCCAATGTTCTAGAGAAAGCAGAAGTGCAGTTAAAGAGATAGTTTCACTGCAATTCAAGCCTGTACTTTCTGGGGCCTATAGCTAAGTTAGGTTCTATAATCAGGTTTCATGTATAGATGGACTGCTTCCTATCCCTATGGATATTATGGATCCTGATCCGCTGTCTGTCCCTGAATCTGATAACTCCAAATCTCCATATCCTGGGTGAATCATAGTTATATAAATTTGTTTGTCAGAAGCTGTTTCATCCAATTCACTAATTATATACAATTTACTTTTGGGGCCTGGCCTAGTTAGCCCTTGTCTACAGTCCTCCTTTTGGTTCTGCCCAGAACCACATTCTTCATAAAAGGGTATTTCACGAAGCAAGTCTCCAGTACTAGGAACACTCCATAATTTTAGAACTGCAATAGTATTCGTAGTTTTGGACAAGTATGAAGTACAACACTTCATAATGCAAGCAAGACATATTCCTAAGAGTAGGAGGGCTACTAAGAAGCCAAACAGGCCTGTCAGTAGAGCTTTTACTGGGCCTGACAAGCCACTCCACATGTTATCAAACCAGGGCCATACAGAATCAGAGGTTCCTTCTATACTATCTTTGGAGAAGTGAGTTTCTTTTCTCACCTGTTCTAGAATACCAGAGACCACCTTACTTTGTGAATCGATGAGCGTACAGCAGTGCTCATGTACAATATTACAGACTCCTCCTTCTTTGGCTAGCAAATAATCTAAGGCCATCCTATTCTGTGCAGAGTAAGCAGTCAGCTTGTCTATGGTACCTTGCATGACCGTAAGAGCATCAGTCAAATCTTGGGCTGTAACTTCTATTAAAGCATAAATTCACAATAATTGCTCACCATAGCGTTGTGTGGGGCGTATGGCACCAAAGGTACTTAGCCACACTGTTCCCATAAAGGTGCTTACTTCTTGTTGAGTTAACATAGTGGTATCATCTAATAATTTCCTTGCTGCACGTATATCAGCACTAGAGTCATCTACAGCTCTGCGATGACTAGAAGGCATTCCTAGTAAAGTTTCATAAGGGACCAGTTTCCATGGCAAGTCAAGAGTAGCTATGTAGCAATTGCCAGACCAATCAGCAGGCAATCGAACATAAGCTAAAGTTCCACACACAAAATAGTGACCTACCAAGGCAAGTAGTCCATCAGGCCAAATTTTAAAATCTTTAGGTTCTGTAACTAGAACTTCAGTTCCGGACCAAATATTTCTTAACCATGGGTAATAATATCCTAGATAGGGATACATATAATTGTCAACATACCCAGATGACAAACCATCTTTACTGTTCTGCAATCTATACTTCCCATATGCTGGGAACCCATCCTGATCATAATATTGTAATTCATACTGATCAAGACGAGTTTTGGGGTCAGGGATAACATTAGCTACCTTTAAATTTGAAATGGCTTGTACAGAACTTACTGTAGGAGACTCCATCACTAAATGGACATGGTTGTTAGTCATGACAGTCTGACATTTAGACAGAGGGGTTTCTCCCACAGGATATGTTCCTTTTCTTTGAAAACAAATAGGAGGATCAGCCACTGGCTGAGGACTGATAATTCTTGGAGCAGGGGTTACTCCCTTTGGCCATGTTATGGTAAGATTAAACCGAGTTTCATTCACAGACAACTCCTTCAGCTCTTGCAAGGAAATAGGTCGAAGTCTAGGCAAAAATCCAAACTGTGTAGCCGCTGGATGAGGCAAGCATACTGCACAGCTGGAAATATTAAAACGCTGAATTAAGGAGTAAATGTGACAATGAAACACATTATAGAAAGTACCATGTTTTGCCCAGGGAGCATGTGAATTTGTTGGATAGGCCTCAGGCCATCCAGAATATAAGCAAGTAAAAACCAAAAGATGTTTCCTTCCCCCCTTGGCACAAGGCTGATCAGTAAAGTCCATTTGCAAGAAGAGGAAGGGTCCTCGAGGCCTAGGCAAGGATGGAGAAGGTGATGCGCGCAGAGTGCATCCGGACTTTCCTGCTTGCAAACACGGGAGACAAGAAGCACACACAGCATGAGCAGCAGAAGCAAATGTAGGATTATGCCACAATTGAGCAATAGCTTTTGTCATAGCCATAACACTTAAGTGCAACTTATGATGCAAGAATAAGGCAACAGGATATAACAATGATTTAGGACAGATAATCAAATTGTCCTTCATCCAAAGTCCAGTACCATCAGGTGATGCTCCCCAAGTGAGCCAGTCCTCTTTTTCAGTGAAGTCAGCTGAGTCCTGATGAGAACGCATCAAGTCCAGAGATAATGAGCCAGATGTAGAAGCTGCAGGTGAACGAAGAGTTAATAAAAGATGTGATGGAACTTCAAGTCCTGCTGCTGAAGCTTTAGCAGCTTGGTCTACAAATTGATTGCCTTGTGACACCACAATACCATTAAGATCATGTCCTTTGCATTTCAACACAGCCACTTGAGCTGGCTTAAGCACTGCAGCAAGCAAACGTTCAATATAGCGGGCATGTTTAATGGGTTTATGAGCAGCAGTCAAGAACCCCCGCTGAGCCCAAATATTTCCAAAGTCCCATAGAACCCCGATTGTGTAACTACTGTCACTATGGATATTAACAACCAAATGCGTAGACATTTCCAAGGCCCGAATGAGAGCGAACACTTCTGCCAACTGGGCACTTGCAAACGGCAACGCTCCTGCTTCTATTACAGAATCAACAGTAGTTACAGCATACCCCACAAGTAAATTCCCGTGTTCATCACGGAAGGCAGAACCATCAGTAAATAGAACCCAGTCAGGGTTTGACAAAGGAATAGCAGACAAATCAGGCCTAGCCTTTGAATAGGCTGTTACAGAAGAAAGACAATCGTGAGTTCCATCAGGGTCAGACAAGTGTAACAATGGCTCTAAAGAAGCCAAAATTTGAGCTGGCTGTAACAAAGAGACTTCATGTAAGGTTACATGTGCTTGGGATATAGCCAGATCAAATAACAATAAACGAGAACTGGATAGAGGTTGAGTCTTAGCCAAATACAATAACCTAGCAACTGAGTGAGATGTGTATACATGTAGTTCATGTTGAAGGACAAGAAAATCAGTAGTCTGTATTGCAAATACCACAGCAGCTAAAGATTGGAAACATGGCGGCATGCCAGAAACAACTGGATCAAAGGCTTGAGAGAAATAGCCTAAAGGCTTGAGTCCAGTAGGAAAGCGTTGTGCCAAAACACACACAACAGCAGAAGTAGATGTCGCTACATAAAGGCAGAAAGGCAAATTATAATCTGGAAATGAAAGACAAGGAGAAGTCAGTAAAGCTTGCCGCAGAGAGTGGAAAGCATTGTGCTGAGCTTCAGTAGGAACTATAATACCCTCTGGAGCCTCACGGCCAAGCAGGGCATACAGTGGAGCAGCAAGTTCAGCAAAGTCAGGTATCCACTGACGACAAAACACTAGAAGGCCTAGAAAGTGGCATATTAGAGGTACAGTAGCAGGGAAAGGCATTGACATAATAGGCCCAATTCTCTGAGCAGTAATAGAGCGCCCAGCAGAGGAGAGACATACACCAAGAAATATCACTTGCAGTACAGCAAATTGCAATTTTGATTGATTCACTTTCAATCCCAAATGAGAGATATGTATAAGAGCTAACATGGTATCAGCAATGCAAGCATCATAACAAGGAGAACAAATAAGTAAATCATCTACATACTGGATCAGTACAGATTTGTCCAACGCCAAGCCCTGTAAAGCAGCTTTAAGGGCCTGCGAAAAATAAGCAGGACTCTCTGTGTAACCTTGAGACAGCGTAGTCCAGGTAAACTGGTTTTCAGTGAAATACAATATCACAGAAAGTAAAGCAAATCATCAAAAAACAAAACTGAGCATAATACAAAGAAATGCATTATAACGGATGTAGTCCACATCAAGAGAGATAGGCAGAGATAATATTATATACAATGATAGTCCAGGTATACTGGCGCCCTTCAAACGTAAATGCCAGTAAATATCTCGACTCCTCCCCCACTGCTATGGAGTAGTAGGCGGAGCTTAAATCTATAACTGAAAAGTGGGTGGAGTCACATGGTATGCGAGTCCAAATATCATGAGGATTGGGTACAAGAGGAAAAATTGGTAGGACAATACAATTAATTGCTCTCAAATCTTGCACAAATCTGTAGGACTTACCATCAGCCTTTAACACAGGTAAGATAGGAGTATTGCAAGGAGAAGAAGTGGGTACCAGCATACCCTGAGACAGCAGATTTTCAATTACTGGCCGTATTCCAGCCACCGACGCTGCAGGCAATGGATATTGACGCACATATGGTAGTGGAGCTCCTGGTTGTACTTCAATCTTGACTGGAGGAATGTTAAGATGTCCAATATCATCACCTGGTACTGCCCACAAGGTTGAAGGAAGGGTGTCCAATGGTGGAGTAGTCACAACAGCCGGTGTCACAGCTATAGGATGTTGTACTTGCAGGGGACAAAAGGTACAAGTCAGAGTGCCAGTTTCCCAGCTTATAACAGTCTTGTTTCTGGATAAAAAATCTCGACCAAGCAAGTTGACAGGCAAAGTAGGGCCAACTAGAAAATCTGTATAATACAATTTTCCCTCCACTATAATTGGCACATCAGATAACTTTTGATGCATGATAGTCTTTCCTTCAATTCCTTCACAAGGTACTTTAGGAGCTGCAGGTAGTGCCTCAAACAGAGGAGGAGGTAACTGGGATAGTGCTATGGCAGATGTAGAGGCACCTGTATCTAACAGGAAAAGTAATTCATACCCCATAATAGTAACACGTATTTCCCCCTGTGTGTTGGGACACACAACCAAGCCTAGTCAGTCCTCACTATAGTCCACATCAGTCTCTGCATAGTATTGGGTCATAACTGAAGGCTGGTTAGGGGTAGACACAGGGTATGAAGCGGATGGATATCTAGCAGCATCCTGTCGCACCCCAGGTTGGAAAAAGTTGCCCCTTGGCTTAGTACAATCTTTAATCATATGCCCCACTTGCCCACAACCATAACAGGCACGATCTCCTTGCTGTCCTCCCATATAGCCACGACCTCTTCCTCTAAATGGTACCACACCTCTACCACCTTTTGCTCTACCTCGCCCCCTAAAGTTGGATTCATAACTTGCTACTTGTAGATTTAAAAGCGACAAAACTTTCTTCAGGTATATTCGGGAGAGGAGGAAAATCAAAGATGGAATTGCAGGACTCAGAGGTGCTGGGAACGGATTCGTGGAAAATGACATTGAAAAAGTGAAATTGCTAAACAAATACTTCTGCTCTGTTTTTTCTAAAGAAAATCCTGGAGAAGGACCATATGTGACTCCCAAATATAAAAATGGGAATGAAGTAGATACCACACCATTCACTGAAGATGATGTGTTAGAACAACTTGCAAAAGTGAAAGTGAACAAGGCCATGGGACCGGATGGGACACATCCCAGGATACTGAAACAGCTCAGAGAAGTTCTTGCAGGGCCGTTAAAGGATACTTTCAACAGATCCTTGGAAACAGGAGAGGTTCCTCAGGACTGGAGAAGGGCGGATGTGGTACCTCTTCACAAAAGTGGTGACAGGGAAGAAGTGGCAAACTACAGGCCCGTGAGCCTTACCTCAGTGGCGGGAAAAGTAATGGAGGCACTTCTGAAAGAGAAAATAGTGGACTTTCTCAAAACCAACAGGTTGCATGATCCAAGGCAACATGGTTTTACCAAACGGCGATCTTGCCAAACAAATCTGATTGAGTTCTTTGACTGGGTGACCAGAGAACCAGATCAGGGGCATGCGATGGATATCATCTACCTGGATTTCAGCAAAGCCTTTGATACTGTTCCTCATAGGAGTCTTATTAATAAACTCAGTAGTTTGGGGATGGGTCTCAAGGTGCTGAACTGGATCAGAAATTGGTTGACTGACAGATGACAGAAGGTGATGGTAAAGGGAGCTCACTCGGATGAAATGAGGGTGATTAGCGGGGTGCTCCAGAGTTCGGTCCTGGGCGTGGCACTGTTCAATGTATTTATGAGTGATATTGCTGAAGGACCGCATGGAAAAGTCTGTCTTTTTGCAGATGACACGAAAATTTTCAACAGAGTGAACTCCCCTGAGGGTGTGGATAACATGAGGAAAGATCTACAAAAGCTGGAAGAATGGTCTAATTCTTGGCAGTTAAGATTTAATGCAAAGAAGTGCAGTGTCAGCACTTGGGATGCAGAAATCCAGGGGAAATGTACATGATAGAGGGCGAGAGGTTGGTGTGCACGGATGAGGAGAAGGACCTTGGTGTGATTATTTCTGAGGATCTCAAGGTGGCAAAACAGTGCGACAAAGCAGTGGCAAAAGCCAGGAGGATGTTGGGTTGCATACAAAGAGGAATTACCAGCAGAAAAGAAGAGGTACTAATGCCACTGTATAAGTCACTGGTGAGGCCTCACTTGGAATACTGTGTTCAGTTTTGGAGACCATATCTTGCAAAGGATATAAAAAGACTGGAAACTGTTCAGAGGAAGGCAACCAAAATGATTTGGAGCCTGCGTCAGAAGCCTTATTAGAAGAAACTTGAAGACCTAAATATGTACACCTAGGAGGAGAGGAGGGACAGGGGAGATATGATTCAGACCTTTAAATACTTAAAGAGAAATAATGAACAAACAAACCTCTTCCAAAGATGGGGAAGCTGTAAAACTAGAGGGCATAACATGAAGCTGCAAGGGGGTAAATTGAAAGACAGTGTCAGGAAATTCTTTTTCACTGAAAGGGTGGTGGATGCTTGGAATGCCCTCCCGATGAAAGTGGTGGGGGCAAATACAGTGAAAGAATTCAAATTGGCATGGGACAGACACAGTGGATCCCTTTACAGCAACAGGATAAAATCAAAATAAACTTAACTAATTTCCCAACATACAGGGATGTCCTACACCGAGCGGTGGGTTCACCCCTAAAACAAAGACATGGAGCAGGTGCACCTACTCTTGCCATCTTACTGGGCAGACTAGATGGATCATACTGGTTTTTATCTACGGTCATTTTCTATGTTACTATGTTACTATAAGTCTATTTGGTATATGGATTCCTCAATACCCCTAAAAAGAGAGTAACCAATCACCATTACCCTTCACTTCCGTTTGGTCTCTGATTCTGCAGCTTTGGGTTGCTTGAACTCTGGTTCTTCCCTTTTCTGGGATGTTTTCACCTCCTCCACTTCCAGGGCTGCTTACTGGTTTTTCAATTCAAGGGCTGGTGGAGTCGGATTGTTATTTCTGCAGACTCTGTTGACTCTTGTCCAACTCTATTCATTCTGTAGCCGCTCCTCTTCACCTCTGTTGGACAGCTTGGATGTTTCAAGAAGCATCTCATCAATGTACTTCTTGCTGTCTTGAATGCTTCTCAGCCTCGCCACCTCTTCTCTGAACTCCTGTACTTGTTTCATGAAGGCTTTAGCTCGCAGGCATCATGCACATGGAACCAGTTCTTTGACTGGCATCAAACTCTGTCTGGACAGAGACAGAAGCTGTAATGGGGGCAACTGCTTCAGCAATACAATTTTTCCAACCATCTTCCAGTCAGTGGAACTTTGGTACCTGTTGAAGTAAATGAGAAAGACCTACCAAAGACGCTAAAGTTTCCTCAGCTGTCCCTTAAAATTAAAAGCAGTTAACCTCTTTTATGTGTGTTCTAACAGTGCTGCTCTATATCCCTGTGTGCAGCTAATTGGGGAGTTGCCCTATAAAGCAAGAATTCTCACATGGGTTGATTGGGAGCTGGGGAGAGTAGGGAGGAATCGAACATCCAATGAGGTCAGTGGCTTCAAAGAGCTTGCTCTGAATGGAGAGCTGGAAAAAGAAGACAATGAATTCTTGTAGGCAGAGCTTTACCCAAGACCACAAAAGAATTCCCCTTTTGCAATACAGAAAATGATTTAGCTTTCTAAAATGAAGACCAAAACCCCTTTAAGAACTCTCAGGCAGAGATCTTGTATTTAAAAGTCATACAACATTACCTTGCTTCCAATGGAGATCCTGTTAAGAATGCCAGTAATTGCGAGACTCTGTAGACCTTTATACAGCACACAGCTGCTTAGCTCCTTTGCAAGCTAATCAAGGACCACTAACACCTAATGAGGTCAGTGGCTTCAAAGAGTTCGCTCTGAATGGAAAGTCGGAAAAAAAAATATTTAACTCGTATAGGCAGAGTTGGCAGTAGAAGAGAAGAGCACAGATAGAAGGGATCTGCCAGATGAGCGGAGTTCCTGAGGAAGGGTAATGAGGAGCAGCTGAATGAGTCCACTTATAGATTAGGAGGAGAAGTTTGAACTGGATACAGGAACAAATAGGGAGCCAGTAAAGTGACTTGAGAAGAGGGGTTATATGAGCATGTCGAGGCTGGCGGAAGATTAGGCGCATAGCTGAGTTTTGAACAGATTGAAGGGGAGAGAGATGATTCAGAGGTGGATCAGTAGGAAAGAGTGTGCAATAGTCTAGATGGGAGGTGACTAAAGTGGATAAGTGTCTTAGTAGTATGTGTAGAAAGGAAGGGCCAAATTTTGCCAATGTTATAGAGAAAGAAGTGACAGGTTTTAGCTATCTGTTGGGATGTGTGCAGAGAAAGAGAGTAGAGTCAAAGATGACCCCACAAGATTGCGAGCTGAGGAAACAGGGGGGAGTGTAGTGTTATCCACAGAAATAGAGAAGGGAGGAAGGGGGGAGGTGGGTTAGGGGGAAAGCTCAATTTTGGCCATGTTCAGTTTCAGACAGTAGTGAGACATTCCTGCAGCAATGTTGGATAAGCAGGCAGAGATCTGGGCCTGGATTCCTGGAGAGATTTCAGGCACAGAAAGGTAGATCTGAGAGTCATCAGCATAAAGATGGTATTGAAAACCATGGGAGGAAATAAGTGCACCAAGGAGCTGAGTGTAGAGAGAGAAAAGGAGAGTTCCCAAGACAGAGCCCTGAGGTACACCAACTGAAAGCGGGTTGGCAGTAGAGGAAGAACCATCAGAACAGACACTAAAAGTGCG
Organism: Ichthyophis bannanicus; assembly: GCA_033557465.1. NCBI lineage: Eukaryota > Metazoa > Chordata > Amphibia > Gymnophiona > Ichthyophiidae > Ichthyophis > Ichthyophis bannanicus. The sequence continues at coordinate 354,188,065 of CM066033.1, forward strand.
ATGGGAGAGATAAGAAGAAAACCAGGACAGAACAGAGCCCCTAAATCCAAGCGAGGAGGGTTATCAAGGAGAAGGTAGTGGTCAACAGTGTCAAAGGCAGCAGAAAGGTCAAGAAGGATAAGACTCATGTAGAGGCCTTTAAATTTGACGAGGAACAAGTCAACCCGAGACTTTGGCAAGAGCCATTTCTGTGGAATATAGAGTACGAAAGCCAGATTACAGTGGACCCATAAGGTCTTGAGAAGAAAGAATGTCAAGACAGTGGCACTGAACCACTCATTTAAGTAGTATTGCAGCAAAGGGGAGGAGAGAGGTTGATAACTGAAAGAACAGGTAGGATATAATGGCTTTGTGAGGAGAGGTGTAACCACAGCATGTTTGAAGGCCACGGGAATAGTTGCAATGGAAAGTGATAGGTTAAGGATATGACAGATGGAAGGGATGATGGTGGAAGAGATAGAGCTTAGTAGATGGGTGGGGATGGGATCAGAGAAGCAAGTAGTCAGTTTGGAGGAGGATAGAAGATCTGCAGTTTCCTCCTCAGTGATTTCAGAAAAGGAAGAAAGGGTGACTGAAAGTGAGGGAAGAATTTGGGATTGAAGAGGGGGGAAATGAGGTGGAGATGAACCCTGCAGAGAATTCAAGGCTAATCGTCTGGACATTGTCATGGAAGTAGTCAACCAAGGTCTGGGCAGATAGTGAAAGAGGGATTGGGGGAGGAGGGACCTTAAGGAGAGAGTTGAGCGTAGCACCGAAACGGCGATGGTCAGAGGCAAGAGAGTTAGTCAGATGGACATAGTACTCTTGCTCGGCAAGTGCTGTGGCTGACTGAAAAGAGGTAAGCATGAATTCGAAATGTAGGTAGTCAGCAAGGGTACGTGATTTAAGCTAAAGGCGCTCAGCTGAGTGGGCACAGGAACTTAGGTAGCAGGTTGTTGAGGACAGCCAGGATTGAGGTACAATACACTTCGCAGGACATGGAACTGGAGGAGGAAGTACATCCAGAGCAGAGGAGAGTATAGTGTTATAGGAGGATAGTGGCCCATCAACAGACTCAGATGACATAGAGGTGGTAAGCAGTGGAGAGACCTGAAGGGTTGACAGTGTGAAAATTCCTAAACATGTTGTTGGAGATTGGGTAAACCCAAGATGGGGGGTGGTTAAGGAGAGTAGCATGGAGAGTAAAATGTCTTTGAGTGCCGTAAGGGGAATCAGTGGGATTTTAGTCCTGACTTCTCTGGTTCTCATACTGATGTTCTAACCATTAGGTTGCTCCTCCACATCACACTAGGCTATGTTCTAAAGAGGAATATCCATCGGATCATCTTTTTGATCCCTCCCGCCACAGGCGAAGAGTATGTTGTATCATCCCAAAAGAGGAATATACCCATCCCTGCTCTTACCAGGTTTTATGCAGAGACTGACTAAAATCATTCCCTTTAATTTAGAGGTTGATGGTGATCCCACAGCACCTTTTTAAGCCACTTTCAACACCTTGATGGTCTCAAGGGGTGCTGCCAGTGTCTATCCACCATCTTCTACAGGATTTACCTAGAAGAATTTGTATACACCATTCTTGATACTACCTCTTGTTAAAAAGGCAGACACCATGCATTATGTCCAGAAAGACTGAGAATTTCACAGAGTTTAGTTTACTACAGCAATCTATAGGGGTGTGCACAGCCAAAATAAACGGATTCATGTTCATTTAAAACAGGTTTTTTTTGCAATTTCCAGGCATTTTTTTCAGTTTATTTACATATTTGATTTTAGGCACACATACTGAAGATAATTTTATAAGAGATGGCTAGGTTTATGTGCTTTTTTGTTGTTTGTTTTAATTTTATGGAAAATTTGAATAAATTCCAAGCATTCCAACTAAAAGAGATTAAAAAATATATAATATTACAAAAATCAAAATTAAGGAAAATTTTCTCAACACACAATCTCTGTAAAGTGCAGCACTGCACAGACATGTAAGAGACAGTCCCTGCTCATCATTGCTTACAATCTAGTCAAGACAGACAACACAGTAGGTGTAGACAGGGATACATAGGGGAATGGTAAGGAACCACAAGGAGATCAGGTGCGTCAAGATCCGAAAGCAGCAGCGAAGAGGTGAGTTTTCAGCCTGGATTTGAAAAGGATCAGAGAAGGCACCTGATGTACAGACTCAGGTAATTTGTTCCAGGCATAATGTTCAGTGAGGTGAAAGGAGCAAAGTCTGGAGTTAGAATAGAAGAGAAGGGCACAGATAGAAGTGATTTGCTAGAGGAGCGGAGTTCCCGAGGAGGGGTGTAGGGACTCCTGCATTGAATATCCAGGATCCAAAGTTCAGTGGCGACAGCTGCCTTACAAGCACTTGCTGCTGCCACTGAATATCCCCTCTAAATATTTAATTGATGTTGTTGTTAGGAAGTAGAAATCGAGACCTTCCAGGGTAGCATTCTCCAAAATGCTTCCCGTTCCACGCACAGGACCCAAAAGGCAGGCAGAGCTCCGGAGTCTCAATGCGTGGATGAGACAATAGTGCAGAGATGAGGGTTTTGGATTTGTTAGGAACTGGGGAACATTCTGGGGAAAGGAGGGGCTCTTCCGAAGGGATGGGCTTCACCTTAACCAGGATGGAACCAGGCTGCTAGCATTAACCTTTAAAAAGGAGATAGAGCAGCTTTTAAACTAGATAATAGGGAAAAGCCAACAGTCGCCCAAGAGCGGATGGTTCGGAAGAATGTATCCTTGAAGGATACTACCAAAAACAGAGAGGTTCCAAAAAAAGAGTAAAGTAGCCCAAATGCCCTCGCGTATGGAGCAGACAGAGCTTAAAGATCCCAAATTACCCATGTCTACCAATAGCCAAATTAATATGAATAAAATACAGTCTCTAAAATGCTTGTATGCAAATGCTAGAAGTCTAAAAAATAAGATGGGCGAGTTAGAATATATAGCACTAAATGAGAGGTTAGATATGACTGGAATATCAGAGACATGGTGGAAGGAGGACAACCAGTGGGACACTGATACCTGTGTACAAAATATATCGTAATAATAGAGCTGATCAAATTGGTGGAGGCATTGCGCTCTATGTTAGAGAAGGCATTGAGTCAGAAAGGATTAAAGTTTTGCAGGAAACAAAATTTGCTGTAGAATTTCTATGGATTGAAATTCCATGTAAAAAGGGGAAGGCGATGGCAGTGGGGGTATACTATCGACCGCCTGGCCAGAATGAACAAATGGATGATGAAATGCTCAAAGAAATCAAGGAAGCTAACAAACGTTACAGCGCAGTAATAATAATGGGTGATTTCAGTTACCCCGGTATCGACTGGGTCAGTGTCACAGCAGGACATGCTAGGGAGATAAAGTTCCTAGATGAAATAAATGACTGCTTCTTGGAGCAGCTGGTTCATGAACCGACCAGAGGAGAAGCCATATTAGACCTAGTCCTTAGTGGAACACCAGATCTAGAGCAAGAGAAGGAGAAGCCATATTAGACCTAGTCCTTAGTGGAACACCAGATCTAGAGCAAGAGATAAGGGTTTTGGGCCACTTGGCAATAGTGATCATAGCATGATCGCCTTTGATTTAATTAATGGAGGAGGGATAGTAAGGGAATCCACAGTACTACCTTTTAACTTTCGAAAGGGAGACTATGATAAAATGAGAAAAATAGTTAAGAAAAACTAAAAGGAGCAGTTGCAAAGGTTAAAGACTTACAGCAAGCTTGGGTGTTGTTGAAAAATACTATCTTGGAAGCCCAGACCAGCTATATTCCATGCTTTAAGAAAAGTGGATGGAAGTCCAAAAAACTGCCAGCATGGTTTAAAGGTGAGGTCAGAGAGGCTGTTGTTGCCAAAAAAGCATCTTTCAGGAAATGGAAAAAAGAGCCAAACGACGAAACCTGGAAACAGCACAAGCACTGGCAAGTCAAATGCAAGGCATTGATAAGGCAGGCAAAGGGAGAATTTGAGAAGAAGCTTGCTGTGGAAGCAAAAACGCGAAGTAAAGACTTTTTCAAGTACTTTCATAGCAAAATATCTGTGAGGGAGTCAGTTGGTGCATTAGATGATAGAGGGGTTAAAGGGGCACTAAGAGGTGACAAGGCGATAGAGGAGAGACTGAATGAATTCTTTGCTTCGGTCTTTACTGAGGAAGATTTATGGATGTTACCCATGACTGAAGTTGTATTTAAAGGTGCGGAAGAATTGAAGGAAATATCGATACATCGGGAAGATGTATTACAACTATTAGATAAACTGAAGAGTAGCAAATCACCTGGGCCAGATGGTATACATCCAAGGGTGTTGAAAGAATTGAAATATGAGATTGCAGACCTGCTATTAGTAATCTGTGAACTATCATTAAAATCATCTCTAATACCTGAAGATTGGAGGATCGCTAATGTAACACCAATTTTTAAAAAGGATTCCAGGGGTGATCCGGGAAACTACAGACCAGTGAGCCTGACATCAGTACCGGGAAAAATGGTAGAATAAAATTACTCAGCATGTAGATAGTCATGGCCTAATGAGAGACAGCCAACATGGCTTTAGACAAGGAAGATCTTGTCTTACTAATCTGTTATGTTTTTTTGAAGGTATGAATAAACAGGTGAACAAAGGTGAGTCGGTTGATATAGTGTATTTGGACTTTCAGAAAGCCTTTGACAAGGTCCCTCATCAGAGACGTTTGGCTAAACTAAAGAGTCATGGGATAGAAGGCAGTGTACTATTGTGGATCAGGAACTGGTTAAAAGATAGAAAGCAGAGGGTAGGGCTAATTGGCCAATTTTCCCAATGGAGAAAGGTGAATAGTGGTGTACCCCAGGGATCTGTGCTGGGTCCGCTGCTTTGACATATTCATAAATGACCTGGAAAGTGGACTAACAAGTGAGGTTGTCAAATTTGCAGATGACACAAATCTATTTAAAGTTGGTAAAACCCAAGAGGATTGTGGAAAATTGCAAGAGGATCTTGATAAATTGGAAGACTGGGCATCAAAATGGCAGATGAATTTAATGTGGACAAGTGCAAAGTTATGCACCTAGGGCAGAACAACCCAAACTATGGTTACACGATGCAAGGTTCCACATTAGGAACCACCACCCAGGAAAACGATTTAGGCGTCATTGTGGATAACATGTTAAAACCCTCGGCCCAGTGTGCAGCGGCGGTCAAGAGAGCAAATAGAATGCTAGGTATCATAAGGAAAGGAATGGAAAATAAAACAAAAGATATTATAATGCTTCTATATCGTTCCATGGTGAGACTGCACCTTGAATATTGTGTGCAATTCTGGTCGCCGTATCTTAAAAAGGATATAGCGATATTAGAAAAGGTTCAGAGAAGAACCACCAAAATGGTAAAGGGGATAGAAGGATACTCCTATGAAGAGAGGCTAAAAAGGTTAGGGCTCTTTAACCTGGAAAAGAGACAGCTGAGGGGAGATATGATAGAAGCCTATAAATTAATGAACGGAGTGGAACAGGTAAACGTAGATCGATTGTTTACGTTATCAGAATATAGAAAGACTAGGGGACATGCAATGAAGCTACAGAGTAAACTATTTAAGACTAATAAAAGAAAATATTTTTTCACTCAACGTGTAATCAAACTCTGGAATATGTTACCGGAGGATGTGGTAAAGGCTCTTAGTGTAGCTGGGTTTAAAAAAGGTTTGGACAAGTTCCTGGAGGAAAGGTCCATAAACCATTATTAAGAAGGGACCCAGGATATCAATGCTTGACCCAGTACAAGCATTGCAGAAGCTGTGTCTTTTGGGGAAACTGCTAGGTACGTATGACCTAGATTGGCCACTGTTGGAAACAGGATACTGGGCTTGATGGACCTTGGTCTGACCCAGTATGGCATATCTTATGTTCTTAAGTCCATGACAGAGAGGGGGGAGGATCTAATATTGGAAAAAATTAGGTAGTCTTCCAAAGAAGGAAAAGAAACTGATAGTATAGGATCCAATAACCAAAAAAGGTATTAAAGATGGGATCCGCTGCAGGAAACTTGTCATTTAGAAACACATATATTTGGCACCTATTTTATAAAATTAAGAATGCACATGCTTAACTTTATAAACTAGGGGTTAAGTGATGGAAAAGATGCCAAATCTAGGTGCAAGCACCTATACTAGTCTAATGTGGGTTCACATAATGACATTTCTATAGGAGTCGTTAAGTGAACCTGCCGTAGTAGAGCGCATGTTAAGCAAACCGTTTGTGCAGTAGTAGCTGCCAGGAATCAACCCTGAAAACAGCCAAAAAGTCACTTACTCTTTGACACATGAGCACAAATGCCAGTCTGAATCTTTACAGGAATAAATTTTCTCAGAATGCTATGTTTCTGTCCGGTAGTGTCCTGCCAGAATTACATCAGATTTATGACTTTGATCCAAGCATTCAAAACTATGAAAGTATGGGACCAATCAGAGACAGAGAAGAGGTGGAGCCAGAACCTCCCAATCCACCTCCCCTCACCAGGCCACACTTTGAGCCATCCCCTAGCACCTCAGGGGCCGGGGACCCAGCCTGCTTCTGATTTCTCCTATTTGCCTGCCCACAAGACCCAGACTCAGTTGAGCCTGACATGCTGACACTGCCCATAATGCCGTCCCCCTGCCCCAAAGGCCCAAAACTGCTATGTGAGCTGGTGGCCTTCCCCTTCCCTACTTGCAAGCTTATCCTGTGGGTACCTTGCTACGGCCCCGCAAAGGCCACTCAGGAACCCTGGCTGGCGCAAAAGAAGCAGGTTGGGCAGCAAGAGCTGCCGAAGCCTGTTCCGCCTCCCTCCTGGCAGCAGATGCTGCCAGAGACACTCCTGCTGCAGACCCACCAGCAGCTGCAGCCAGAATATGCCCTGCTGCCTCCACTGCTGAATTCACCGGGACCTTGGGACAGGGAACCGTCATCGCTGCGGCCAGACCAGATTACTTCATCTGGCTTTTTGGCATCATCCCCGGAATGTAGCAGTGAACCTAAGGAAGAAAAGAAAATTTCACCAGAAATGCACTCTTTGCCACACCAGCACCACAATTCAATGCCAGAGGAAGAAGGAGGAGGAGCCGGCACCGCAGGTAAAATACCCCAACTCCGGCACATCCTCCCCCTCCCTTTCAGCCCCCACATCACTCCCCTACACCCAATGAAATCCTTTCCACACCAGTTTAAAGGGATTACAAACCAAAATTCTGCACCTAGATAACCCCCCAGCTACCCCCTCCCCCTTCCTCACCTCTCAGAGTCCTCTAACTGCCATCTACTCAGCCCCCTACCCTACCTATTCCATCTAACAAAGCCTTCCTTCTCTACCTAACCAATCCCCCCTCCCTTTACTTGCTCCTTAACCCACCTGCACCCCTCTATTCTTCTATCAAAAGGGGCATGCACAGGGCCCCAGAGCTGGGCACCTGGTTACTCATGGCCACCGGGACCCTGCCCCATGGCCTGATCCATAGATGCATATATCATAACCCTTCCCCAACTCCTTATGCTATCTTTCAATGCACCTATTTTTATTCTTGTATATCCATGCACAATTTTATATGAGTCTGTTTCTACAGTATGGGGTCTATTCCGAATCACGAATAGCAGGGATGTACGCCCTGCCTGGACGTACATCTCCGCCATTCGTCCCTCTTGCCATCCCTGTGCAAGGCTCCCTGTAGGAACAGTGGAGTTGTATGGGGAGCCTTAGACGGAGGTGGGAGGGGGAAGGCAGAAGACGGCGCATGAGCGGGCCGTCATCCTGGATGTAGAGAGCCGATTCTGAGGTCGACCCTGTATGTCCGGGGTATGCCAGTTAGACGGGAAATGTATTCCACCTCAGAGATGGAATAAGTCCCCCTGGATGCATGATAGCAGCAGCGGCCAGCGGGGACAAAGCAGGGAGGTGTGCAGGAAGTTCCCCACAGCCAGACTCTGGCCATGGGAGGCCTAAACGGGGGTCTGGTCGAAAATCAGTGCTACATGGGTAGAGCCATGGCTCGCCTCTGCACCACCCCAGAATGTCCCTGACATGCCCCAATGCTAACTGCATAGCATCGGGGAACGTAAGGGACAAACCAGGGAATTTTCAAAGGCACTACCCATGTAGGTGCCTTCTAAAATTCTCTGTTAAGGCATTTACAAAGGTAACTAGGGCAGTTACTTCTGTAAAAGTCTTCGAAAATCGGGCCCATTGTATCTTGGAACCATCTTTAATAGATTGGCCATGAGCTATTAGAATTTTTGCTGCTAAACTGCAATATTTTGTGATTTATTAGTTTAGAATAGTACTGTTATTTATGTCTCATTGTGTGCGATTTATTTGAGATGGTTCTGTGTTATACTGGAGATCATTATAGAAGGGTCAGGTGACATTTTCACTTATAAAAAGCTCATTTACATGTGTAAACTAGCATATACATGTAACTAGAGATTTTAGATAAACACTCCTTGCAGGTGTATTTCCACAGCACACAGAGATTTCAGGGAGAAATGTTCGGGGTTGATGTAGTAAAACTTTTAAAATAAAGACTTGAGTGAGGAAGTGATTTTAATTTAATTTAATTAGCGAGTTTTTATATACCGCACCTTCCATTGATCAGTTGCGGTTTACATGGAACAACAGTAAACAAGGCAATGCTGTTTTGACATATAACAATGTGAAACTACAAGAAGTTCAATCTTACAATTAACAGTTGTAAACTACCGGTATATACAAAGAACCGGATTATAACTATGTACAAGGTATGTATGTACAAGTGATGTCAACCTAGCAAATGGCAGGCTAGTTAGTGAACTCTGAATGGTGACAGCAGAAAACCCACAGTAATAGCATCTACCCTGTTATAACCTTGCTGAATTATATACCTGGAGGCATAGGGAGGGCTCTCCCTCTTGTAGGATAGCGGCAAAGTCCAGAGCATCTTACATTAAGATACATCTTCAAACAAGTAGAAAGTCTTCTGCCAAGCCCTCGCTGCAAATGGAGACTGAGGCCTAGGCTCGGCGGTGGATGCTGCTGGTGAGGAAGGATGTGGAACAAACTGAGCAAGCTGTGCTCTTAATGTCAGCAATGCTGAAAAGGTTGTTGGCCAAGTTGTTATGTGAGTTGAACATGAACTTTGGCATATTAGTTACAGAACTATGAGAGCTTATTAATGAGAAGACCTGGGATGTGTGGACCTGGGTGAGAAGGTGGAAGATCTTGAGTAATGGGTGGAGAAGCATGAGGCAGAGATAACAGCAGTCTCTGGGTGATTAGACAAAGTTGTGACACATTGGGAGGTGCAGCAGACAAAAGTGAAAGATTGTGAGAATTGCGGGCGGCGACGCAACTTCCAAATACGACATGTTTCTCAAACAGGTGAGTATACGAATGCAGAGGAGACTGCTTATCAGGCATTTATAATGGTGCTGCAGGAAGAGAAAGGCTCATCAGTCCATTCAGAGATCTTGATTACACAAGTGCACCTAGCACTTGGATTGCTAAGGGACATTGTTGTTTGCCCATCTATCCTTTGAAGAATAAGATTTTGACTTTGGTGAGGTCTGCTTTCATTGGCTTTTCCCCTTTGGTCTGATGTTTCCAGCAACAGGCACTACTTATTGGGTGCACAACTTTGATGATGCTTTGCAGACCTTGCTAAAAGCAGCATTGTTGAAAGAATAACCTCCAGTGGCTCATTCGCAGATGTGGTTTGGCCCTGCGATGCCATATTGTCAGCAAGTGGCAGGAACCAGCATCTTAAGAGACAGCCCTTTGAAAAGCAAGTGCCCCTTGTGCAGGATAAGGGAATAGAGGGCTGACTGCAGTGTGCCGGAAGGTAGAGTCTCTTGGAGTTCTTTGGGGATATCTGTGACAAACAGGAATATGTGGTTGAGACTGGTGGAGCTGAATGTTTGACTGGGTTTAATTAACAAGAAACTGTTCTGCCTTAGAAAATTTGTTTTCAAGTTAAGAGACAGCCATGAGAGAAGAAGGAATGGAGGTTGAAGGAGGACACTAAGGCTGAAAAGATACACCTTCCACTACCTCCCCGTTTAGTTATTTTCTTTTTCTATTCCTTCCCTTTCTCCCTCCTCTTTTTTTTTTCTTTTTTTCTTTCTCTTTTGGCAGAGTAGGCAATGGATAGTGGAAGTGCCTGCATAAGTAAGATGGACCTTGCCATGTTGGTATAATTGGTGAATTGAAATGTTTTTGTATGTTGGGGTGGTTTGTAGTATGTATGCAGGGGGTGGGGTTGGTAAAGTGGGTTACAAAGTTTGGAGCTGCTGCTGGGCTGATATTTCCTCAGTTTCCTTGACTGCATCATGTAGCCCTGGGATTGGGTGGTTATGGAACGAATGGGGAGGTGGTGGGAGTAGGAGTGGTAGGATTGGGTGGAGGGTGGTGATGGTTAGGAGAAGTGGCACAAAGGTGGGCTTTTGGGTTGGGAGGTCTTGATGTATGCATCGGGGAGTTTCAGTGTGGTTGCTTGAGTGAAGTGTGTGGTGGACAAGATAGGAAGTGCAAATTGGTGGATGAGAGATATGGTTGAGAACGTATTAGTGCCTTGGACTGTAGGGAGGGGATAGGCTCACTGTTTAAGTGGAAAGAGATCCTTACAGCATTGCAACGCCAGCAAGCAATGCTGGCTCTTTTACCAAGAGACACACAAGAGAATTTAAAAGATAGAAAGCAGAGGGTAGGGCTAAATGGGCAATTTTCCCAATGGACAAAGGTGAATAGTAGAGTGCCCAGGGATCTCTTGCTGTGTCCGCTGCTTTTTAACATAGGGAGGAGTGGTCTAGTGGTTAGGACAAGGTACTTCAGGCCGGAGGGCTGGTGGTTCAAGTCCCACCTGGGGACAGCAATCTCAGGCCGGAGGGACTGGGATTTCTAGTCCTATAGGCACTCCTTGTGGTCTTGGGCAAGCCACTTAACCCTCCATTGCCCATGTTCCCTGTAAGTATTAGCGTATGTGTCTCATATCCCCTCGTGTTAAATGTATCCCCCAATTGACCGCTTTGACCCGGTGAAAAGCGGGATATAAATACAGCTAAATAAAAAATAAATAAATTTTTGCAAATGACCTGGAAATGGGAATAATGAGTGAGGTAATCAAATTTGCAGATTACACAAAATTATTCAAAGTTGTTAAAACCCAAGAGGATTGTGAAAAATTGCAAGAGGACCTTGATAAATTGTTAGACTGGACTTCAAATGGCAGATGAAATTTAATTGGATAAGTGCAAAGTTATGCACCTAGGAAAGAACAACCCAAATTATGGTTACACGATACAAGGTTCCACATTAGCAACCACCACCCAGGAAAAAGATTTAGGCATCATCATAGTTAACACGTTGAAACCCTTCACCCAGTGTGCAGCGGCAGGCAAGAAAGCAAATAGAATGCTATGAATCATAAGGAAAGGAATGGAGAATAAAACCAAGGATATTATAATGCCTCTGTATTGTTCCATGGTGCAACTGCACCTTGAATATTGTGTGCAATTCTGGTCATCATATCTTAAAAAGGATATAGCAGAATTAGAAAAGGTATAAAGAAGAGCCACCAAAATGGAAAAGGGGATGTAAGGATACCCCTGTGAGGAGGAGCTAAAAAGGTTAGGGCTCTTCAACCTGGAAAAGAGATGGCTGAGGGGAGATATGATAGAGATCTATAAATTAATAAATGGAGTGGGACAGGTAAACGTAAATCAATTGTTTACGCCATCAAAATATAGAAAGACTAGGGGATATGCAATGAAGTCACAGTGTAACCCATTAAAGACTAATAAGAGAAAATATTTTCTCATTCAACGCACAGTCAAACTCTGGAATTTGTTGCCGGAGGATGTAGTAAAAGCTGTTAATGTAGCTAGGTTTAAAAAAGGTTTGGACAAGTTCCTGGAGGAAAAGTCTATAAACCATTATTAAAGGGGACCCATGAAATCTCCTGTTTGCACCAATACAAGCATTGTGAAACCTGTATGTCTTTTGGGGAAACTGCTAGGTACTTGTGACCTAGATTGGTTACTGTTGGAAACAGGATACTGGGCTTGATGGACTTTGGTCTGACCCAGTATGGCATACTCTATGTTCTTATAGTTAACATGCCAAATTGAAATGAGAGTGGTTGGGCCACTGTTATGCATCAGCCCCCATTACCCGTAAAACTGGAGTGGTGTTGGTGGGCATCACACTATCCCATTTGAAGAAAATAGGGTTATTCGGGACTCAGGGAGAAAGAATGGGGTTCGGAAGTATTTTGTTAGGCTTTGTTTAGTTGGGGGCGGGGGGTGTCTGGATGTGTGACAGGTTCTCCATCCTGGGGAGAAAGAGTTCACCTATGTTTTTTGGGCCCACTCAATGCGGAATTGGATAGATTATGTGCTGGCATCTGAGTCTTTTTTTTCTCAGGTGATAGATGTGGATATTGGCCAATTGGTACTTTCTGACTGTGCCGTATTATTGACTCTCTTTGCATTTCCGAGGGCAAGTGGTAGGAATGTGGCGTATGTCCTTGGGGCTGGACACAGCCAGAGTTTGTTATCTATTTGCAGGCTCACTGGAGGGAGCATGAGTTGTTTAATGGAATGCATCGGAAGGAGCCCAATTTATTTTGGGAAGCCAGTAAGGCAGCGATGAGAGGTGCAATTATAACATATGTAAGTGGGCGTTGTAAGAAGCTTAATGCTAGGTTGGTGATGCTGGAGGCTGAGCTTCAACATGGTTAGGGAGAGTTAGCTCAGAGGCCTATGAAAGAAGTGCAGGTTTTTTCAAGTGTGCACAGAGTTACAAATGCTTCTTCATAGGCATACTGAGTGGACACTGTTGATATATTGCTTTCTCACTATGGAAAGAGTGCTGGGTGGTGTCTAGCCTGGTTGGGTTGGTGGCTACTGTGGATGGGCTCCATTTTGTTCTGGTCTTGAGAGATCGGGGCGGTGCATTGTGGTTGGCTAAGAAGGAGACTAAGGTTATTTTTTTCCAAGTTTTATGAGGAGTTGTATGCTGGGGAGTCAGTGGATGAGGATAAATTGACAGATTTCTTACAAGGGTTGGAGCTCCACCAGATGGCTGAGGTGCAGTGAGAATTTTGCACGCACCTTTTGAGAGAGAGGAAATACTTAGGTTAATGCAGGGTCTGAAGCTCTGCAAGGCTCTGGGCTCAGATGACCTGAGGGCGGAGTATTATCTTGTTTTGGGAGAGCTGGTTATACCAGCATTGGAAGCTCTCTATTCACATGCCTTGCAGGTTGGGGAGTTCCCTCATGTCAGTTAATAAGGCCTTTATCACGGTAATCCCAAATGGGGGAAGAGATTTTGCCAGTCTTGGGCTTACCAACCCATTTTGCTCCTTAATGTGACCATTAAGATCTATGCCAAGAATAGTTGAGTGGTTTTCTCAAGAACTTGGTGGGTAAACATCAGGTGGGTTTTGTTGCAGGGAGGTATGGGGTTACTAATATTCAGAGGGTTTTGGTGGGGATGGAAGTGGTGCATTGACACATTTGGACTCTTTAGTAGTGAGTCTTGATATTGAAAAGGCGTTTGAAGGGTGTGTTGGTAATACCTCTGGGTGGTGTTGGGTAAATTCAGGTTTGATGATGCATCGCTTTGCCACTTCCAAGTGTTGAATATGAATCCGATGACACAAGTGCTGGTGAATGGGGAGTATTCATCAGACTTTTGGTTGCAGAGGGGCACTCATCGGGTGTGCCCTTTGTCACCAGCTCTGTTTGCTTTGTTCATGGAGATGTTGGACAGAAGATACTACAGGATTGTGGGTTGGACGAAGTGAACTGAAAGTGGTCTTTTTTAAAATTTGATTTTCAAAATGCAAAATACTTACAGAGCAAGTCTAAAGAAAACATGACAAGATACTATCATAAAAGTTATCAACAATAAAACAAATATTTTTAATCCAGTTGTCTATAGCTTGGAGAGAAAACAAATATAAGGAAAACAAACTAATAGCTAGGAAAACAAGGAGCATAGGTCCTCAAAGTGGTCTTATTTGTGGATGATATGATGCTATTGCTGAGTCAACCTGGCAGGTCGGTGCAGCCAGTGCAGGATATTCTTAGTAGTTTTGAAGTAGTATCTGGGCTTAGGATCAGTATAAATAAGACTTTGGCCCTGGAGGTCGCTGATCAAGTGCACGCGAGTTGTGAGGGCCCCTTTCCATTGATGTGGGCTGAGGGGGCTGTATGTTATTTGGGAGTCCAAGTACCATCAAAGTTGGATGAGCTATATATGCTAAAGAGCTCATTCATTTCCAGACATAGATCTAGTCCCGTGGGATCAGAATCGCAATCAGTCATGTACGTGCAGGCCGGGACTGTGATTCAGTCCGGCCTGCACATACATGACCTTCCCGATTAACTCAGTCAGGGCTTTTAAATGGAGCTGTGGCATCTGGTTGCCATGGCACTGTGGCTCCATTTAAAAGCTGTGATGCCAGCTGCCAGAGAAAAGAATTTATTCCCTGCAGCCCATCCCCCGATCTGGCCTCCTAAGGCCAGGGTTGGGCTGCGGGAAATGTCTCTGGCCCCCCCTGCCCCATCTGCGCCCCGGCAGTACAAAAAGAAACATCCAGGGAAGTTATTCCACCTCAGAGGTGGAATAACTTCCCCGCACATGTCACCGGCCCTGGACGTACAGGACCGGCGACTGCCCAGACTCCGCCCAGACTCCTCCTCCGAGCTGCCCCTTCCCCGCCTCCGTCTAACTTCCCCACACAACCGGTGGGGAAGTTAGACGTGGCCGGAGAAGGCACGAATAGCAGGGATAGATGTCATCCCCACTATTCATGGCACAGAATCGGGCCCTAAATGTCTTGCTGCTACTTCATGAGACGGAGGCAGTGCTGTCCCGATGGAGGGGATTGCCTCTCTGTGTGGGGACAAATGCATCTTATAAAAATGGTGATTCTGCCTCATTGGTTGCATATTTTACCGAGTTTACCAGTGGGTATGAAGAACTCAGTGTTTTCAGAGTAGGCGGACTGAAAGTTGAGAACTGTGGGAGGGTCGTTAAAAGCTTTGAGGCCCCAAAGACACAATATGGGTTCAGTGATAAGTCAGTTTGGAAGCCCCATTCATTCTTTGAAATCTGAAAATGGGCATAGAGATGTCCAAAGCACAAAGACATCTCCAGAGCCATTTTAGAAGCCGGGTCTGTGGACTCTCTCTTGTTTGAGGACATCCAATTCTGAACAGGGGCATGGGGGAGGCATGGGGGAGGCATGGCCGGGGCATTTCCAGGAACTTGGATGCCACTGTCTGATCTTAGAAACAACCTGGACATTTGCAGTCACTAAAAGATGCTAAACGTAGACCTGTTCCAGGCATGAATAAGACTCTGAAAGGTGCTTGTTTTGGCTGAAAAACATCCAGAGGGTATACAGAAGATAGTACGCCATCATCCCTAGTACTCAGCACAACTTAAATGATAGCAGCAGTGGGATTTGAACCCTAACTTCCCTGTTCTTAACCCATTACTTTAACCATTAGGCTATTCCTAGATGTCCAGGTTTTGAAATACTATTCTGGGGATGTCTATATAGATGCCCCTGCAGACATCCATATTGAGCACATCCACATTTGTGAAATCTTGTCTGCACTAGGATGTGCCTGCTTTTTTTCCCAGATGTTCCAGATTGCACTTAGATGTCCTTTCAAAAATGCCCCTCTATGTGTAACAGTGTCTACGTGATGACTATAGGCTACCCACAATGCATTATTTGATAAGCAGTTATTGCAGGGATCCTTAAAGGTTGGGGTGATCTCCTGGTTGTATTGGAAATTGGTCTGAGATATAACGGGGCAGAAATTGGAGCAAGTGGTGGATATTTGGGTAAGGGAATGGAGAAGGAGTCTAGTGTTTAGGGTAGTAACCTGGGATAAAAACAGGGTTTGAATCTGACTCTTCTTGTGGCCTGGACAAGTCACTTAACCCTCTACTGCCTTAAGTGGAACCTTAGATTGTAAGCTCTTTGGGGACAGCGAAATACCTACGGTACCCGATTGTAACTCACCTTGATCTAGTCCTGGAAAAGTGTGAGATAAATGCTAATAAATAAATAGAGATGTATGTGGATGATTTTACTGCGAGCGTGTCTGGTGTGCATGAATTGGTGGAACGTGTGCTATGGAGGGAGTTACATTTTAAGTGGGTGCATAAAGTTGAGGTGCTAGAGGGAGTAGCGTGTCTAAAACATTGTGCTGATGAGGGCACTTATCTTTACAGTGTGATGCGGTGTCCTCTGGTCTGCTTTTGAAGCAGTATGCACCAATTTTTGGCATTGGTGTTGAGAGTGAGGATGGAAGTGGATAAAGGGAGCATGCTTGTTGGATTTGCATGATCTTATGATGTTGGGGGTAGGGTAAAAATTTTGTTTGCCAGGAAAGCCTTCCTAGTGGTAAAATGATGCACTATGTTGAAGTGGGTTTGCACTGAGCTCCCTACATTTGTTTTGTGGTGTATGCAGATGAGTGCCTTGATACAAATGGAAGCCTTGTCTGTGGTGGCTTCTAGTGTGTAGAAACACAAGCAATTTTTGGCTATCTGACAATTCTTTCAAGAACTTTGACCTTCCCCAGTGTCGTAAAGCATGGACTCAGGATATTTGTGTGGGATAAAGAATTTTGTGGTCAGCATAAGGGTATATATTTGCATTTGAAATATGCTATTGGATTGTTTATGATATGAAATACTGCTGTTTTAAGCCAATAGAAATGACTTAAACTAAAATATAGGCGTTCTTTCATTTTACAAGGGGAAAGTAAAAAATGTTACCATAAGAACATAAGATATGCCATACTGGGTCAGACCAAGGTCCATCAAGCCCAGAATCCTGTTTCCAATAGTGACCAATCTAGGTCATAAGTACCTAGCAGTCTCCCTAAAAGACACAGATTCCTCAATGCTTGTATTGGGTCAAGCAGTGATATCCCGGGTCCCTTTTAATAATGGTTTATGGACCTTTACTCCAGGAACTTATCCAAACCTTTTTTAAACCCAGCTACACTAACAGTTTTTACTACATCCTCCGGTAACAAATTCCAGAGTTTGATCACACGTTGAGTGAAAAAATATTTTCTCTTATTAGTCTTAAATAGCTTCATTGCATGTCCCCTAGTCTTTTTATATTCTGCTGATGTAAACAATCGATCTACATTTACCCGTTCCATTCCATTCATTAATTTATAGACCTCTATCATATCTCCCCTCGGCCGTCTCTTTTCCATGTTGAAGAGCTCTAACCTTTTTAGCCTTTCTTCATAGGAGTATCCGTCCATCCCCTTTACCATTTTGGTGACTTTTCTTTGTTATTGGTTGGAAAGAATAAGCTAGGAAATATATAATGTTCCACATTTGGATATCTGCTATAAGTAAACAAGTTAATATCTTTGAAGGATCTTTTATTAGGTAATTTTACAAAGGGAGCACATTAGACTACATACCTCAGACACATATATTAGATTGTAATAGCTTAAAGTGAAAAGAAACTGCCCCATACCCAAATAACTGTTTAGCAAACAAGCAGGACTACACATAGGGACATAGAACAGAGTCATTTGATCTCAGATAAAAGAGGCTAGCTGCTCTTTGTTTTAAGGACAGCTGAGGAAAAATTAGGGACTTTGGTAGGTCTTTCTCATTTCCTTCAACAGGTATCAAAGCTACAATAACTGAGCTATGGTTGGGAAAAATCATGTTGCTAAAGCTGTTGCTTCTGCTATGCTTCTGCCTCTATCCAGATGGACAGCCTGATCCCAGGCATGGGACAGGTACCATGTGCATGATGCCTGCAAGCTGAATCCCTCATGAAAGAAGTGGAGGAACTGAGAGAAGAGGTAACAGCTTGGATGATGTCATTGAGAGTGTTTTGGTTTCCTGGACCAAGGGATGATCTTCCAAGGGCTGCTGAGCAGAGATGGTGTCCACCTGTCCAAGAAGGGTTGAAGCGTCTTCCACAGCAGACTGGCTAATGTACTAAAGAGGGCTTCAACTTAGATATGTTGGGATGGGTGAAGAAAGCCCCCAGGTAAGTGAAAGCCCTCAGGCAGTAAAGTATTAAATACTTCTGTAGTCTTGGGTAAAAAGGGCAATATCTGGAAAGTGGTATGTATAAATGCCCATAGCATGGGAAATAAGATTACAAGGCTTTAACCTAGATTTGTTGGGGATGGGTGAAAAAAGCCCCCAGATAAATGAAAGCCCTCAGGTAAGTAAAACATTAAATACTTCTGTAGACATGGGTAAAAAGGGCAACATCTGGAAAGTGGTATGTATTAATGCCCGTAGCATGGGAAATAAGATTCCAGATGTTGAAGCTTTAATGGGAGAGGCTGACTTGGATTTAGTGGTGCTTATGGAGACATGGTTCTTGGAGAACCTTGACTGGGAGGTAATTATACCAGGCTATAATTTATTCAGGAAGGACAAGCAAGGAAGAAAGAGAGGAGGAGTGGCATTATATGTAAAAGATCATTTTAAAGCTACAAAATTGCAGGGCTTATGAGAGAAGGGGGAGGCACTGTGGGATAAACTGGAAAGAGGAAATGGAGCATCTATTTGCATTGGTGTTATACACAGACCTCCTTCACAAGCAGAAGAAGTGGACAGAGATTTTATTGAAGACATTTGTAGTATTGCCATGAAAGGAGCGCTATTGCTGATAGGTGATTTTAATATGCCAGATATTGATTAGGGCATCCCTGCTGTGGTGTCATCTAGAAGTAGGGAGATACTGGATTCTTTACAGGGACAACTATTCCGGCAACTGGTAACAGAATCCACACATTAGGGGGCTATACTGGACTTGGTGCTTACAAATGGGGAGAGTGTTTCTGAAGTTATAGTGGGTGATCAACTCGCATCCAGTGATCATGGGATAGTGTGGTTCTGTATTAGCATTAGGGCTGATAAAGCCCAGTCAAAAATGCCAGGAATCAGCATTGACTTGATGGCACTTAAATTAAAAAAACAAAAACAACTTTGCCAATATGGGATAATACCTCAAGGAGTCGTCAGTGGGATGGAAAAGCTGGATGATGTAGAAAAGCAGTGGGTGAATCTGAAAGGGGATATTTTAAGGGTGACATACTTTTTTTTATTAGGAAAGTAAGTAAATGTAAAAGGAAAAGGAGGCCGTTTTGGTTTTTGTAAGAAGTAGCTAAAATGGTGAAGAAAAAAAGGATGGCCTTCATAAAATACAAAGGATCACAGAAAGAGGAAGATAAGAATCAATATTTGGAAAAGCTCAGAGAAACTAGGAAAGTAATGTTAAAAATGGAAGAAAAAATAGCCAATGCAGTATAATGGGGGGTCAAAACATTTTTCAGATATATTAATGATAGGAGGAAGTGAAAAAGTGGTATTGTCAAGCTACAGAGTGAAGGGAAGGGATATATAGTAGCTGATGAGGATAACACAGAATTACAACAAATATTTTTTTGTTCTGTGCTTATAGATGAAGGGTCAGGAGCAGAACCTCAGAAAACACCGACAAATAGGAATAGAAGTGAATTGTATCTTGAACGACTTTCATAAGACTGTTCTCAAGGAGCTAGTTAAACTAAAAGTAGACCAAGCAATGGACCCAGATGGGATACATCCCAAAGTACTGAAGGAACTTATAGATGTTCTAAGGGCTCCACTGTCTGACCTTTGCAATGCTTCTTTAGAGTCTGGCATAGTATCAGAAGATTGGAGAAAGGTACATGTGGTCACTTTACACAAAACTGGAACTAAGGATGAGGTTGGGAACTACAAGCTGGTTAGTTTGACCTCTGTGGTGAATAAACTAATGGAAAGGCTGCTAAAACAGAGATAGTGAGGTTTATGGAATCCAATGGATTGCAGGATTCAAGGCAGTATGGTTTTATGAGTGCCAGGTCTTGTTAGGCAAATCTCATTAATTTCTTTGACTGGGTGTTCAGAGAGTTGGAGCAAAGTGTATTTAGGTGTATTTAGATTTCAGTAAAGTCTTTGACACTGTTCCACACATGCGACTTATAAATAATTGTATGTACTAGGGATGGACCCTAAAGTGACTGACCGGATTAGACATTGGTTGAGTGTGAAGCGACAAAGTGGACAGATAAAAGATTCAACTTCTTCAAGCCATGGTATTTTCAATAACTTCACATGGCTGCAAAAGTTGGACAGTGAAAAAGATAGCCAGGAAGAAAATGGATGCCTTTCAATTATGGTGCTGGCAAAGAATATGGTGTATATACTATGGACTGCTCAAAGAACAAACCAGTCAGTACTAGAGGAGATCAAACCTAAGCTTTCTTTAGAAGCTCAGATAAGAAGATTTTGACTTTCATACTTTGGACACATCATGCAAAGAGAGAGATCATTAGAGAAAGACATCAGTCTTGGCAAGGTAGAAGGTCAATGCAAAAGAGGAAGGCCAATAATGAGATGGATCGATACAATAACAACAGTATGGATGCCACTCTATTAACAATTAGCTGCCTGACTGAAAACTGAACACAGTTTAGGACAACTATCCAGAGGGTCGCCATTAGTCGACACTGACTCGATGGAACAACAAGAACAACTGTGAGGAGAAGGATGTTACCAAAGGTGTGCCGCAGGGATGCGTCCTTGATCCAATTCTTTTTAACATTTTGTAAGTGGTATTGTGGAAGGGCTATCCAATAAAGTTTGCCTCTTTGTGGATGATACCAAAATCTGCAATAGAGTAGAAAATCTAGGAAGGTATAATTAACATGAGTAGGGACTTAATGAAGCTTGAAAAATGATCGAAAAATTTGCAGCTGAGATTTAATGCAAAAAAAATGCAGGGTCATGCATTTGGGCTGCAAAAATCCAAGGGAGTAGTACAGTATATGGTGTGAAATGCTTCTGTGCATTAAAGAAGAACGGGACCTAGGGAAGATTGTTTCTGATGATCTTAAGGTGGCTAAACATGTAGAAAAGGTGATGGCGAAAGCCAGAGAGAAACTTGGGTGCATAGAGAGAGGAATGGCTTGCAGAAACAAGAGGTGATAGTGCCTCTGTATAAGTCTTTGGTGATACCTAATTTAGAGTATTATGTGCAATTCTGGAGACCACACCTTCAAAAGGTCATAAACAGAAAAGAGTCAGTACAGAGGGTGGCTACCAAAATGGTCAGTGGGCTTTGCCATAAGGCATATGGGAATATACTTAAAGATCTCAATATGTATACTTTGGAAGAAAGATAGGAGAGAGGAAATATGCTAGAGTTGTTTAAATACCTTCATGGCATAAATGCACAGGAGGAGAGTGTTTTTCAACTGAAAGAAAGCTCTGTACAAGGGGACACAGAATGAACGTGAAAGGAGATAGATTCAGGAGTAATTTGCAGAAATATTTCTTTATAGAAAGAGTAGTACATGCATGTAATAGTCTCCCAGTGGAGGTAGTAGGACAAAAACTGTATCAAAATTCAAGAAAGCATGGAACAAACAGAGGATCTCTAATTGAAAGAAGGGACTGTAGAACTTAGTGGTTCATATGGAACAGCAGACTAGATAGGCCGTATGGTCTTTATCTGCCATCAAGTTTATATGTTTCTTTATTTTGCCTTCAAATCATGCATAAGTGTGAGCTAACTACTCTTTGGACTTTGGTTCTGAGGCACGTCATTACTCAAAATCTGTCACATACATGTCTAACTATCACTGCTTACACCCAGCATGAAGCTGTTCTTTTTTTGCATGTGTGTTTTTGTAAAATTGCTTTCCCCTCTACACAAGTTGGAAAATATACATGTACTTCTGCACATCTTTAGATGTATTTTAGAAAAGGCTCCTTGTTCAATGAGCTTTTTGTAAAATACCTGGGAAATTTTGAATGCTCTGACTTGGATGTGCCTTTTCTGATCTTGACACCCTATGCAAAATGGGGCTTCATATGAACCATTGCGAGCATTGCCAGAAGGATGGGATAGAAAACAAACTAAGAAAGTAATTAATTAAATATGAGTGACTAAATGCAATTAAAAGGATAATTTTATAAGGGGTGCCTAATAAAAGCACATTGTAAGGTGCCTATGTTATGCTTGTTTTAAAAGACAAGACAAGTTGGTTCTTATTTGTCTTTATAAAATATTAGCGTAAGTGGCCTAGTATGTGTCCACATTGCAGGTGTGGACGTTTATTTTCATGAGCCCTAGAGCTGGTGTTAATGCCTGTGCTGTATTTTTCAAGTACATATGTAAATGACAGTATTTTATAATTTATGCATGTTTGTTTATGTTGATTTGTATTTTATATATTGCCTTTCATTAACGACATCAGAATGGTTTACAATTTAAAAATAATATAAAATAATCAGGAAATAAAGTTAAAATTCAAACTGGGGAAGAGCTCCCCAAAAACAAAGAACAGAAATAAGATTCAGACTCTGCTGCCATTCCATAGCCCCCTATTAAAATCAAGCCCTGACCCTTTAAAAATCAGCAAACGCTTGTTGAAAGTAATACATTATTAAGGCAATTTTAAATTTGCTATAGGATGATTCCATCCTAATACTGTATCATAGGGCAAAGAGTTCCACAAGGTAGGAGCTAAATAAGAAAAGGCAGCCTATGGATGATATCTAAATGGGTCCTAGAGGTAAATGGTAATACTAGCCTATTCTGCTGAAATGAACAAAGGGTCCAAGAAGGTACATATGGTATCAGCAAATTTGCAAGATATTGAGGAAGGCCTTCATAAAAGGCCTTATGGGTTAAGGACAAAACCTTATACTTTATCCAGTAGTATACAGGCATTGATGATCCCTTAATAACAGTGTAACATGGTTGAACTTCTTAGAATGAATTACTAACTTGATAGCCATTGATTGAATATTCTGAAGTTGTTTAAGTAAAGCTTGAGGCAACCTATAGCATAGTGAGTTGCAATAGTCAAGTCGATTTATGACCAAAACGTATCAAAGTAAGTAGGATAGGTTTATCAAAGTAGGAACGAATAGACCTAATTCTACATTAAGAATGTAAGCATACTTTTGATACATCTGCAACTTGAGTTTTAAATGTTAGTCGAAGATCTAGTTTACAACCCAAAACTTTCAGGGAGGGTACCAATGAAATGGAATGCCCCTGAATTAAAAGTATCTTTGTCAAGGGCCGATCGATAAACTGCCTGAGTCTTATCAAAATTGAGCTTAAGTGAATTCTGTTCTAACTAATCAGCCACTGATTCCATGCATGCATTCAGTGCGGATAAATCTGGATTTAAAGAGTCAGTATAAAACAACAATTGTATATAGCATATACTTCTGTGCTCTGCTCAAATTCCACCCATGTGCATGCCCACTAGCAAAGTATATCATCATGTGAACATGTGTACTTTTATGCTGACTGATATTTTATAAAAGGCCATTCACATATGTATGTGGTCACATATGTGCATAAACGACTAAAATACTGCTAAAGTAGACGTATACTTTACTCTTAACACATACACCCCCTTATAACATTACCATCCAAAGTCACAAATATTCTCTGAGTTTCTTCATTAAAGGAAATGATCAGAATTGTTCACCTGCTGAACACTTGTGAGGTGTGAGGGAAGCATTTTATATGCTCGATCTGTTGTGCTTTGACTACAGTATCAAAATCCTCTCTCATGGCTATTGGTGCCCACAGGCTCTCATGGTTGTGGTCTAGAAGCCTGAGGGAAAGCTATGGGTGTACATTCATTAATGCATCTTTAAAAAATGTAGTGCGCACAATATTGTTTTCATTAACATGCATCATTAACTCAATGCACTTTAATTTGTTAAATCAATTTAACACACACTAAAAATTCACTATTAAATAAGTGAAACTAACCATAAAAAAATCTGAAAATTGAGAAAAAGGCATCAAAATATAAAAACGAATCAAAATTTTCTTGTCTGTGCACATCCTTAGTAAAAATGTACTTGCAGAAATACCATGCACTGGAGAGACCTCTTTTGGAGGGCAAGGTCAAGGAAGCAATGGATCTTATCAGTGAGACACTTTGTTTCTTTTGACCACAACTGTTCTGGGATTGTAGATAGGCCACCTGGGAATCCTGTAGAACTTTCCTGTCCCTTGAAATTGAAACCATGATATTGTTGTATCATCCCCAGTAGTAGAAATGCGGTTGGTGGATTCCTGGGCACCCTAGAGGGAGCATTGGGCAAAACAGAAAGACCCATGAACAAGGAAGGACGTAGAACGTATAACGTAGAACGTATAATGAAAACTAAATTCTTGTTTTCCAAGAGTAATATTGCCCTTAATAGCAGGCATACTTGTCCATGCTATTGTTACATGCTCAAGCTAATTGTTGGATTGGGCAATAATCTCATAATAATACTTGCTACCAAAGAAACTTGTAACTTATTTAAAACCAAAGTTATTTTTTTTATTTGAGAACATGGGATTTAGCATGAACAAACTTGATATCTTCCCCCATAAGAACATTTGAGTTGATATTAAAAACACTTATGTAGTGAGCACTGCATGGTAATTGCATAATTGCTTTTTGAAAAAAAAAACATTCTGAGCTGGCTAATGAATAAATTTTGGCCAGTCAACTCAATGTCCAGTTAAATTTTAATTTAGGAGGCATTGGATTGTTCTGGGGACAGGGTCAAATTTTATTTAAATAGCAATATTCAGCTACTATCTGGATAAATTTATCCTTTTAGGGGGACTGCACAAATTGTAGCTCTAACAATACAGGTGGAGCCCAATTCCCTTCTGGGCGTCCAACCCCTGTATGACCCCTCAGAATCGGGTCTGCTGGCCTGTATTTGCAGGCTGGACCCCGATTCTGAAGGGCCACATGCCTTGCAGATCCATAGCTAACTCAGTCAGGCTCTTGAATGGAGCCACGATGCCATGGCACCGCGGCTCCATTCAGGAGTCATGATTGCCGGCTGCAAGATCCCCAATCCAGCCTACCATGGCCAGGTTCAGGCTGCTAGGAAACCACTGCGCCCCCTTACCTTCCTGCTGCTACCAGCTTCCACTGTCCCCTGATGTCCAGGGGGACTTATTCCACCTCCGAGATGGAATAAGTCCCCCATCTAGAAGGCTGACCCAGGACGTACTGGGCTGACCTCAGAATCGGCCCTGTATGTCCAGGGTTACGGCCTACCCTCGCACTGCCCTTGCTCCACCTCCACCCACCCCCTTCCGCCCCATCTAAGAATTTGAAAATAACCTTGACAGAGATAATAACTCACAATAAAAACCTTTGCAGGTACATTCAAAGCAAGGGGCCAGTGAAGGAGTCAGTTAGATGATAAAGGTATTGCCTCTGAATCATCAAAAACAATGGGGGCCTTTAGTAGGAGAGCCTTTTAGTTTTCGCTTATACCCCTTTATCCTCTAACTGACTCCTTCACTGGCCCCTTGCTTTGAATGTACCTGCAAAGGTTTTTATTGTGAGTTATTATCTCTGTCAAGGTTATTTTCAAATTCTCTTTTTGCCTTCCTTATCAATGCCTTGCAGTTGGCATGGGTACACATAACAGTATTTCTATGGATATCATTAAGTGCACCCACGTTAATTATGCTGCACATGTTAATGTTGGGAACATGCTAGTCATGCCTCTGACAGTTACTGAGGACTCTTTGCACTTAATGTGCATTAAAAATGCATGGTAAGTGCCCAACCTTAATGAGATTTAGTGGAAGATCCTCTAATTTTATAATGTTTCTATATCAAAAACATAATGGAAACCATTTTTCAAGAAAAGCTAGGATCACAGTTTGATACTCAGACCAGCAATTGTGATCTAGGCACCAATTTCACACTGAATTGGCGGATTGACCAAAAAGGAGCAATTCAGAGAGACAGATTAAATACAACTGTATTTAAAGACATTCTCATCTGCTCTGAATAATTATTGTCGTTAAGTGCTGTTGAGTTGATGCTTACTCCTGGCAACCCTGTGCCAGTTAGATGATAAAGGGGTATAAGCGAAAACTAAAAGGCTCTCCTACTAAAGGCCACTAAGCAGTTAACGTGTGTTTTAGATGTGGCAACTGCCTATGATGACAGTTAATACATGGGCTTGACAGCTACTGGATGCTAAAATGCACATTAATTACCCATCATGCAGAGTGTGGCCATGAAGAGCCCATAGTAGTTAGCACAGGGGTGCATATCAATTAGCACAGGTACATACTGGATATTGATATGTCTATGAATGATATTAGGTGCATCCATGTTAATTGAACCACATATTAGGGTATGAGTCCATTTGTTAACTGCCAGGAATATGCTGGTAACACTCCCAACAGTTATTACAGAAGCTTTGCACTTAATGCACATTAGTTTTCACACTAAACGTGCATTAAATACAACACCCTAATTGTCTTTAGTAAAAAAAAGCCATTAAATGAATTCTTTGCTTCTGTCTTTATTGAGGAAAATGTGAGGAAGTTACCTATGCTAGAAAAGGTATTTAACAGTAATGAGTCCTAAGAGCTGAATCAAATCTCAATCCAATCCCTTCAGTCTGGCTCTTAGAGCCATCCTTAGCTCTTTTTCCTTTCATTCTCACCATCCTCAACACCAGCCTATCATCTGGCATTTCTCCCTTTCCAGGATGCATGCACTGGTCCGTCCCCTCCTGAAGAAACCCTCTCTTGACCCCTCCAGTTATCGCCTGGTTTCCAACTTGCCGTTTCTCTCCAAGATCCTAGAGAAAGCTGTTTTTTCCCAACTCTCTCAGCACCTCGACTCCACCCAACTCCTCCATCTGCATCAATCTGGCTTCCGCCCTGGACACAGTGCAAAAACCATAATGCTCTCCTTCCTCAACGATCTTCACATGGCTCATGAATGTGGTGATATCACTTTCCCTCGACCTATCTACGGCTTTCGACCTGGTTGACCACTCTCTCCTTCTATCCCATTTATGCGATTCCAGGCTTTGTGGGAAAGTCTATCATTGGTTTCACTCTTATTTGTCCTCACGTTACTTTTCTGTGCACTCTGGGACGAGCTCTTCTATTCCTGTTCCTCTTCACTGTGGTGTACCTTAAGGCTCTGTCTTGGCTCTACTTCTGTTTAACCTCTTTCTAGCTCCTCTTGCTCTCCTTATCCAACAGTTTGGCATATCTGCATATTATTATGTGGATGACATTGTTTTACTTTGCCAACCCACCCTCTACAGCCTGACCTCTCTGTCCTCAACGAGTGTCTTCATCACATCTCTGTCTGGCTCACCTCTAACTGCCTACACCTAAATCCATCCAAATTTCTCACCATTTGGTTCACCTTCGGCAGTCCTTGTCCGTCTGTTGCTCTGGTCCTTGCCAATGTTACACTTCCTCTTGTCTCTAGTATCCGCTACCTTGGATTGACTTTAGACGCCATATTTTTATTTATTTATTTATTTAAAGTCTTTTCTATACCGCGCTTTTTCAAATTCAGCTTGGTTTACAAGAAACATTAACTTTGTCCAGTCGTGGAGGCCCGTACTGGACTTACAGAGAACAGGGGTGGTAAACTTGGGTTTAACTGGGTAAACTATATACAGGGATAAGCTGGGTATTTACATTCTAGGATATTATAGACATTCTTAGATACTATATACAGGGTCATGCTCAGGTTCTGGTAGAGCTAACATGTTGTGCTAGAGTCTTGAATAATGGGTGGCATGGGGTGGCTGTTTAGTTGATTGGAGATGACTGGTCGTTGAGAGGAGCCATAGTGTTGCATGAAGAGGTGATGTTTCAGGGCCTTTCTGAATGTGGTGAGGTCTGTAATGGACCGGATGCTAGGTGGGAGTGTATTCCAGCACGAAGGAGCGTAGTACACAAAAGCTCTCTTTTTTGTGGCCTGTGAGCATTTTGTGATCTCACTGGGCATACTCAGGGTGTTTACTGTGAATGATCTTCTGGCTCTATTTGTGGGAGTGGGGATGATGAGGTCTGTGATAGAGGCAGAAGTGATTCTATTGATGGCTTTGAATGTCATCAGCAGGGTCTTGAAGGTGATCCTACAATGAACTGGTAGCCAGTGGAGTTGCTTCAGGATTGGTGTTATGTGGTCTCTCCTGGATGCACCATGTAGGATTCTGGCTGCGGCATTCATGGCTAGTTGTAGTGGGATCAGCGCGTTTTTTGATAGCCCCTGTAGGATGATATTGGCATAATCGAAATGGGGCATGATTAGTGCCTGGTAGACTGTCCTAAAGTCATCCGGGTCTAGCAGAGGTCGTAGGTGGCGGATTGTGCGAATCTTAAGGTATACTGCCTTGACGGTGTAATTTATATGGGCTTTCATGTTCAGTTGCTGATCGATTGTTATCCCTAGGTAGCGGATGGTTGGCTTGCTTTGAAGTTCGGCATCTCCTACTTTTAGTACAGACGGTGGAGTAAAGGATTGATCCCTGGAGATGAATAGCGCTTCAGTTTTCTTTAAATTTATCCTTAGGTTTTGTGTGTAAAGCCAGTCTGCTATGGCACTGAAACAGGAGGTTAGTATTGAGAAATCTGGTTGGTCTGTGGTGAACGGCATGTAGAGTAATACGTCGTCAGCATATGCAAGGCATGAGATGCCAAAGGCTTGCGCAAGTGTGCAGATGGGCTGCATGTATATGTTAAAGAATAGCGCTGAGAGGGATGATCCCTGTGGGACACCTTGTGTTTGCTGGAAAGCTTTAGACATTGTGGATCCTGTCTGAAAGGTAGGATTCGCACCACCTCAAGGTTGTGTCCTGGATCCCTTTCTCTGCCAGCCGCTCAATGAGTAGTGTGTGGTCCACGGAATCAAACGCTGCGGTGACGTCAAGGAAGATAAGGGCATATCCTCTTCTATGTTTGTTCAGGCCGGTGGTTAGTGTGTTGAAGAGGATGGTTAGTAGTGTCTCGACCCCATGTGCTTCTCTGAATCCATGTTGACATGGGTCTAGGGGTGCGTTGGTCTCGATGTGATCCTGGATTTGTTGTTGAGCAATTTTTTCAATGATCTTGGCTATTAAAGGGATACTTGAGATCGGCCTGTATGACTCAACTTTCCGGGTGTCCAACTTGCAGTTTTTTATTAGTGGTCTGATGGAAGTTTGTTTCAGTGTCTGTGGGAATGCTCCCGTGCTGAAGGAGAGATTAATGATTTTGGTTAGGAAAAGGCTAAATTCCTTACACAGTGTCCTTATCCAGAACGCTGGACAGGGGTCGTTTGGTGCTGTGGTGGTGTTGATCACCTTGATTGTGTCTTCAACATGCTTCGCTGAGGATGATGAGAAGGCAGTAAGTGGTGTGGGGTGCTGTGGTCTGTTCACAGTGGTGGGTGGTGGTGTCTTCACAGTCTGAATTGTTTTTGACTGTAGGTGGTCCACATATTACACAGGTACACTAAAAAAAAATTTTTTTAAACTGCCTCTAATGTTTCGATTGATTTTTACGTTTTTTGGTGCGCTGAATCCAAATCTGGTAACCAATTTGCTCCATCACGTACAGATTTTTTGCTACATTGGGTTAGCAGTTTGAGGTGAACGTTTCAGATTGAGTGCGATTGAGATAAAAGTTTCTTGGATGAATTCTTTATACTAATTGTTTAGTAGTTATTCAAATAAGAATAAAGAAAATTGTAACAAGGCAGCACATAAGAATAGAGTAATGTCAACAAAACACACTGTGATGGTAGCAAAATTGTCTGCACTTAAAACAGCCACATACATGTGCACAAATATTGAGCATATAAGAGCGAGGTTAGACACAAAGCAAAGCAAAGAAATGTGCAAAAAATGTTGTACAGGTATGTATGTAAGAATAGAAAACGCAAACCGCACCATTGCAATACATGAAGACAAACACCCGATGGTGTGAAAATAAAATTCTAATAAATGAGATCCGACACTGTGGTAATAACTAGCAAATTTTTATTTCAAAGTTTAGTAAAAACACGATATTTGTCAACACAGTTTAGATTTTAAAGTCATTCTTGGGTCAATCAATCTCCTGGTGGGCCCGTTTCTTCTTCCCCCGAATGCTTCTCTTGGTGCGCTGCTTGGCGTATTTTTCATCTGGGGTTTCCCGCAGCAGCAACCAGCAGAAATCAGCCATCATAGTGGTGTTCCATCTTCCTTGGTACCTTCTCTCTGCGTCCTTGATGTCCTGGTGAAACCTTTCACCTTGTTCTTCACTGTACGCCCCCAAGTTTTCGGGAAAGTAGTTCACATGGGAGTGCAAGAAATGGACTTTCAGGCTCATGTTACAGCCTTGTTCTTTGAAGGCATTGAGCATCCTGGCAACAATATCCTTATAGTTCTCATCCCGCCTGTTCCCCAAGAATTTGAGAACAACATCCTTGAAGGAATCCCAGGCTTCTTTTTCCTTCTCAGACATCATTTCAGCGAATGCTCCATCTGAAATGAGTTTCCTTATATCAGGGCCAACAAACACTCCTTCCTTTAGCTTTGCTTCAGAAAGTCGGGGGAACTTTGAGCAAAGGTACCGAAAGCACTCACCATCTTTTGGAAGGGACTTGATGAATTGCTTAATGAGACCCAACTTAATGTGGAGAGGTGGTAATAGAATTTTATCACGAGGTACCAAGCTCTCATGAAGAACATTTTTCTCACCGGGTCTCAAATACTCCCGAATTGGCCAGTCTTTTTTCCCCAGTGTAGGTCGCGGGCCCGGCTATCCCACAAGCAAAGGAAGCAGGGATATTTGGTGAAACCGGATTGCTGCCCTAATAGCATGGATAGAATTTTAAAGTCTCCACAAATCATCCACTTATGCTCATCATAACGAATCTTCTGAAGAATCAGGGCCAAATTCTCGTATTTTTCTTGGAGAATAACAGAGTGAGCAATAGGAACTGAAGCGAATGTGTTGCCATTATGAAGAAGAACACCTTTTATGCTGTCTTTTGACGAATCAATGAACAGCCACCATTCAGCAGGATCATACTTGAGTTTAAACTTTTCCATCACTCCGTATATATCGTTGCAAAATACCAAATCTTCCTCTTTGCTGAAATACTTCAAAAATTGTGTCTCGCGGTTGCGGTACCAATAAAAAGTTGTTCCTGGTGACAATCGATTTTTCTGTTTAAGCCGAGAACCTAGCAGTTGGGCAGCATCTTTTGGGAGTCCTAAATCCCGGACTAAATCATTCAATTCAGCTTGAGAGAAAAGTTCAGGTTTCGGATCTGGTTCAGTTTCAAACTCGGAAGTACTGGACTCATCGGGAAAAGCCATCTGATGAGTCTCATCATGATCAGAACCGTCCACACAAATATGATCCAAAGATTTTGGTGGTTCAGGCACAGGTACTTCGTTGCTATGAGGCATAGGCCTAATTGCTGAGGGAAGGTTGGGGTAACTTATTACGTTCTTATTTTTTAAGTTGTATCCCTTCACAATGCAAGAGCAAAAATAGCAGTCACTGATGTGGTCTCTTTGTTCATGCCACATCATAGGTATTCCGAAACGAAATGCTTGTTTTTTACCTTTCATCCATAAGCGTAGATCTTCCTCACATGTCTTGCACACTTTGTGAGGAGCCCACGGTTTGTCTTGATCGCCTAACTTCAAACCGAAATAGGCAAAATATACTTTTTTAATAAATGCAGAAATGTTCCTCTGCCGCTTTTTCACGGTATATTCCCCACAAATAAAACAAAAACTGTCCGGGGGGCGGAGCCTGATGTCCAGCGGGTAGGACGCTTTGCGTTGAAGCTCCCGAGAGGCCTACTTAGAATCCTGACTTAATACCTATACAAATTTACTATTTCGCTCCGAGCTGACCGGGGCACCTCGGGGGGGATGGCGGCCCATAAACCAGCGCGCTTGGACTTCGGGTCTCCTTCTTCTTCTCACGGAAAACGCTCCAAAGCAGAGGTGTCCTCCCCACAGAAGATGGTTCCATTTCGTGAAAACCCCGAAATGCACCTGGAGATTTTGGAGGAAATACGCGGCGTGAAGGAATTGGTGCAGTCCAATGGAGAAGCGCTTCGAGCCATGCGAGAAGACTTTGGAGTGCTCCAGGACCGACTTGAAAGTCTTTCATTACGGCAGGACAACATGGCGGGGGTCCTCGACTCGCACGAGGTGCGCTTGGGCAAACTGGACAAGGCTGAGCGCCAGATACAGAATCTTCAAAAGGAGTTAGAAGATAGCAATAATCGAGCCCGTCGCAACAATGTGAGGCTCCTCGGAATGCCGGAGGGGGTGGAAGCAGGAGATATAAGAGAATTCTTGCTCAAAACTCTTCCCTCCTTGCTGAAGATCACTTTTCACAGAGAACTGGAAATCGATCGAGCACACCGTGTTCCTGCCCACATGGCGCTCAACCGCACGACCCCCCGGCCTATTATCTTTAGCTTGCTACGATATCAACAAGTGGAACAAATTTTACATGCTGCCCGAGCGAATCATCATTTGGAATTTGAAGGTCGTAAGGTCTCCTTCTTTCCTGATTTGGTAAAGCCTACCGTTGACCGTCGGAAGAAACTCCTTGCTTTCCGCCCTCGACTTCAACAGCTACAGGCTCGCTTTGGCCTGTTGTATCCAGCGAAGCTCCGAGTGACTCTCCACAACCAAACCAGGACGTTCGAAGATCCTGATCTACTATCAACATTTTTAGACTCCAAAGAAGCAGAGCAGATGCGCTAATCCCAAATCTTGGACTCTTATCTGCCGGCTCTATCCGCCATTTTGAAGGGCCCGATGCGGCGGTCATAGCCAAGCACAGAAATAGCCTGGACTTTCTTTCTTTCTCTATATGACTTTTGTTTTTTGGTCTCCTATCCCTTCATGATGTGTGCCTCGGTCGGATTCGGAGCACGCACAGTCCTATAGGTTATGTGTTTTTTCAATTTCGGCCTTCTCTGGGGTTTCTCCCCGCAGACACATGGTCGCCAGTAATTTTGGGGTTTTGCTTCTCCTCTACCGTACTGCGGTTTTCTTTGTTAATGTGGGGCGCTTCATTGTATTATATTAGCTTATTTTTCCTATGTCATGTGTACAGCCAGATACAGTCAGTTTGAGGGACATAGTGAAATTATGTGTGCTATCATGCTCAGAATTTTAACTTTTCTGAATGGCCTTATGTAAAATCTTATCATTCACCGTCAAAGGCATTAATGGTCCACTCAAAGGAAAGAAAATCCTTAGCTATCTTAGCCATGAGCATGTTGATTTAGTGTTTCTTCAGGAAACGCATTTAAACTCCGCTGAAACGCTGAAGCTCAATGCTAAGCCTCACATGGTAGCTGCCTATTCTCCCACCGTTTCCAAATGGTACGGGATAGCCATTCTGGTTAGGAAGTCTTTGCACGCTACTGTACCTGATATTAGCGCTGACAAGGAGGGTAGATGGGCCCGTGTACACCTTGAGGTTGGAGATAGTGAATTCACGTGTATTTGCATTATGCCCCGAATGTGGACAACCCTGCTTACTATGCAAGTATTGCGCAGTTGGCCTTGGCCTCTGCCAATGCTCCATTAATACTTGGTGGCGATTTTACTCAAGTGTTCCCTCAATCTTTTCTTCTCAAACAAGGTGCTCGTTGGTTGGAAGATCCAGTACCGAGTAGACCTGTGTGGCTAGATATAGAAGCGGGCCTTTGCAAACCGATTCCTCTTACCTTTCTCCCTGGTATGACTCTCCCATCAGACTCCCACTATCCACCAATGCTTTTAGACACTTTAGGTGCCTTTAATACTCTTATGCAATCTTTAGACTCCCGACTCTGGTCAGTGCAACTTCAGCATCGCCTTCGGAGCACTAGAGGACTCCCGCCATCGGCATTCTCTACATAAGGTTGATTGGAGACTTTCCGATCTCTCGGTAGTTCACCGGGTGTAGCATCCACTTTTACTAAACCTTATGTAATGCTATAACTAGAGATACCCCTATAGCGCAGAAAGTATGGGAGAGAGAATTGCATGTGACTTTGACCTCGGAGCAATGGAGCCTTATCTGGAGTAGAGGGACACGGGTTCCCGATCCGCCTCACTCACTCAGACCCTCTTCTTTCTAGCCCACCGGTGTTTTTTACACTCCTCACAGATTAGACAAATGGAACACTACTCAGGGCAATGGTTGCTGGACACGTCCTGCGGCCATTGGTTCATTGCCTCATGTTATGCATGAATATCCCGCACTACAGTATTACTGGCGTCGGGTCTGGGGTCGTATTTAGTCTATCTCGCCCTCTCAGGAGCCCCTTTCTTGGAGGATAGTGGGACTTCGCCCAGTTGCGGGGATCCCCTCTCTCCCAAAAATGGCTTATCTCCTTTCGAACTTTATGCTTGGCATTGCTATTTCCCTAATTAAGTAATGCTGGAAAATTAGCTCCCATCTGAGCCCCAATGAATGGTGGAATCATGCTTGTCTTTACAGTAAATATGAACAAATACCTCGTCTGTTCGCTTCCTCCGTTCAGACTCCTTCTTATTGGTCTCAATGGAAGATGCTCAATGACTATGTACATTTTGCTAAATGCTCTCATCTGACTGTCTAACTTTGTATATATCTCTGTCCCATGATCATGCTGTATTGTAGATACTCTTTTGATCGTTTGATGTATAATCACTGTTAATTGGAAGCGCTCACATGTTGATATAATCGGGTAGAGAAGAAGCATCGGGGTGGGGGGTAATGGGTTTACTTTTCCTTATTGTATACTTGTTTTGTCTCTTTTGGTGTGTTGTTTCTTTTGTTTGTTGCAAAATGAAAATAAAAGTTTAAAAAAAACAAAAACAAAAACTGTCCGGAGAGTTGACGCAACCTCTGGCTCTGTGAGCCATCACAAATACACAGCACTGCAAACTACAACTGTAGTGAACCACTTCGGAATAAAGTTGGATTACGACTGAGCAAACAAAGGTAATAATGAACTTGCAAGAAACTGAAATTTGACAGGAACGTTCATGTCGCAACCACCGTGTTTGAGCGAGCGAGCGAACGAGGCGAGGCGAACAGGAAAGAACATGCGCCAGCGCAAATACTGGATTTAGCCCCCCGCCTCCCAATTGTCCTGTTAATGTATAAAATGAATACAAAACACTCTAAAATATCATGAGGGAGTGTTTCTAGTTAGTTAACCATTACAACCTCTATTTTGGGCCAAGAAAATAAACTGCAGTCGGCTAAAAAGAAATTATGTGAACATTCCTTATATGGGTAAGAAATCTAATTTTGCAAGAAAACGTGACGTGATGGAACATTTTGGCTATTTTTCCTGGATTCAGCACCCCAAAATCTATAGGAATCAGTTGCAAAACTGGAGGCAGTTTTTTGGTAGTGTACCTGTGTTATCTTTCCAGGAGCATGTCTCACTCCTCTCCTGCCTCTCATTTTACTATCTTTGTCAGATCCATGCTATTCTCTCCTTTCTGTCCCCCCAAGCACTGATCACCCTTCTTTTATCCTTAGTGATGTCCTGTCTGGACTTTTGCAACTTAGCCTTTGCCGGTATTACCAAGACTCAACTTCATTGCCTACAGTTGTTACAAAACACAGCAGCCTGGATCATTACACACTCCTCCCATTGGGATCACATTACCCCTGTTCTCATTAAACTTCACTGGCTGTCTGTGGCCTAATACATTCAGTGTAAGGTCCTCACCTTAACTCATAATGTTATTCATTCCAACATTCCCCAATATTTGGCTGGCTTACTACAATTTCATACCTCTTCCCACAGTCTGTTCATGTCAATTGTCTGGTGCTTCCAACTCCCTCCCGTGCCCATCTCCAGTCTACCTGCCACTCTGCCTTTTTCTTTCTGGGCCCTTCCCTTTGGAATTCTCTCCCCTCCACACTATGGCACTAACCAATATTCCCCAAATTTAAAATCCTCCTGAAGACCCATTTGTTCCAGATGGCCTTTGATCTACCACCCACTGCTTCCTGAACTCCAGTTACCTTCCTTATGGTTGCTTTTCTTCCTGAGTTCTTCCCCCTCTCTGTCTTTCTCCTCTTTTCTTCTTTGCTCTTTTTACTTCTCTGTCCTGTGAATTGATGGAGATCCTTTCCTTCTTTCTCGGCCATTGGCCTCTTCTTTGTCTTTTGAAATTTTGTAAACCACCATGACTTGTAAGGTGTGGGATATCAAGAACCCTAATAAACATAAACAATGTCATGGTCATGCTCACAGTTTTCTTTGATTACCAGGGTATTGTTCATCATAAGTATGGCCCAAAAGGCCAAACTATCAATAAGGAGTACTATGTCCAAGTTCTGACTCATTTTAGAGATACAGTTCATCATAAGAGGCCAGAGTTGCACAGGAATGGTGAATGGTTGCTTCATCACGATAATGCCCCAGCTCACGCATCACATCTTGTCTAGCAGTTCTTGGCCAAACACCAAATCGAGTAAATCCATCATCCTCCGCAGTCACCTGACCTCATATCCTATGACTTTTTTTGTTTCCAAAATTGAAATTACCACTGACAGGAAGGAGATTCAACGACTTCAAGACCATTAAGCAAAATTCGACAGAGCAACTTCACATGATAACAAAAGAGGCATTTCAAAATTGTTTCCAGCAGTGGCAGGAACGCTGAAGGAAGTGTGTTTTATCGGAAGGGGATTTCTTTGAAGAAGACTAAGTGCAATAACTGTGAGTGTTATACTTCATGTGTTATTGTACAAGTCTCTATATACTCTTTAATCGCACCTCATATACTGATGACTCTCAAATTTACCTCTCTACACCTGAAATCTCTCCAGGAATCTAGGCCCATATCTCAACCTGTTTATCTGATGTTGCTGCCTGGATGTCCCACTGCTGTCTGAAAGCGAACATGGCTAAAACAGAGCTCCTTATCTTTCCTCCTAAAGCCACCTCCCCCCTTCCTCCTTTCTCTTTCTCTGTGGATAACATTCTACTTCTCTTTATTTTCTCAGCTTGCCATCTTTGACCCTTCTCTGTCCTTCTCTGAACACATCCAACAGATAGCTAAAACCTGCTGTTTCTTCCTCTATAACATTAGTAAAATTTATCCCTTCCTTTCTGAACATATTACTAAGACCCTTATCCACTCTCTAGTCTCCTCCCATATAGACTATTGCAACCTGCTGCTTTCTGGTCTCTCTCAGAATCTCTCTCCCTTTCAGTCTATTCAAATCTCAGCTGTACAGCTAAACTTCTGCTAGTCTCACTATGCTAACATAACCCTTCTTCTCAAGTCACTTCACTGGCTCCCTATCCATTTCCGCATTCAATTCTCCTACTGATTTATAAGTACATTCATTCTGCAGCTCCCCGCTACCTTTTCTCTCTTATCACTCCTTACACCCCTCCTCAAGAATTTCACTCCTCTTGCAGATCCCTTTTATCTGTACCCTTCTCTGCCAACTCCAGACTTCGCTCATTCCAGAGGATCCAAGATGGTGGCTGCACATGTTCCCACTCCAGCTGCTCTCTTGTGAATGAGAGCTATTCTCCGTGCTTTCTGTTGCCTACCTGTACTTGTTTCCTCTTGCTTTGATGGGGAAGAGAAGGGGAAAGTTGACATATCCTGAAAGCGAACCTTCCTCTAATTAGCCGCTCATCACAAAGTTCATCACAAAGTTTGTGACAGTTGAAGTTGAAGAGAAACCTGCTGAGGGCAGTGTTGAAGTTGATTTCAAGGCAGTCCTTTCAGCCTCGCACACTAGTCTGAGTCCCAAGCAGCAGTATGCTGATCCGCTGCCCCAGTGACTGCCCCACCCGATTGAGGTAGGAGATGAGCTGCTGACTTTGAGTGAGTTGCTGAGTCCAGGAGCACTACCAGCAGTTTCCAGATGTGCTGGGAAATCTGGCAACTTGTTGCTAGAGTTAATCCCACTGGTATGGTGTCTATATTGTGTCTCCACAAGTGTTACTGTCAGCTGGCCCTGAAGTCAGAATGAAGCCCCCTTAACCCTGCCAGTAGTAGTGCCTTGGTGAAGCCACTGGTGGTTACTTTGAATTCCATTTGGACTTCAATAGTATCTCTGGAGAAGTCAGCCTCTACTCACTTGAATCATGTGGAAGGGGCTACTCAAGAGCTCCGAACAAGGTTTAATCGGTTTGAGCAAGCTCATCAGGACTCTAGCACTACGTTGGGATCACTTTCTACTCCAGTGGCAGCATTGTAAATGCAGAGCATCTCTTTTATTAGAGATAACATTTTGATACATAGTAAGTTGGAGAGGTTGGAGAACTTCTCCAAGAAGTTAAATGTATGTTTTGTTAATTTTCCTATCTCCCCCAATATCTCTCCGGTTGAGCTATTTAAGAAATATTTGCTAGATATATTGGGGATGCTGGAGAATGCTTTACCCCCACCTGTAAAGTGTACTATTAGCCTATAAAGAAACGTTTCAGCAGTCTACTGTTAAAAGAGGGCATGGGGGTGACACCTCTCTGGACACCATGAATCTCACTCAAGTTCTAGAAGGGACATCTGAAGAGAGTTTGAGAAGAGCCACCCTATTGGTTACATCTGTGCTTGAGCCAGATCAAGCCTTGACTTTGAGACTGTATTTTTGGAATGCTACTAATTTTTTTTTACAGAAGGTATGGGTT
Organism: Ichthyophis bannanicus; assembly: GCA_033557465.1. Classification (NCBI taxonomy): domain Eukaryota; kingdom Metazoa; phylum Chordata; class Amphibia; order Gymnophiona; family Ichthyophiidae; genus Ichthyophis; species Ichthyophis bannanicus. The sequence continues at coordinate 354,226,562 of CM066033.1, forward strand.
TTCTCAGATATTTCCTATGTGACTCAAGCTAAATGCCATCAATTTTTGTCTATGTATTCGGAAGTTGCTGCCTTAGATCTTTCCTTTATGTTGCACTTTCCATGCAAGTGCATAATTAAATTCTCCTCTTTGACATATATTTTTTATGACTCAAAGCAATTGTGTGCATTTTTGGATTCCAGATAGTCTACAGGTACTATTGTGGTTGCAGTGGGGTCTGGTTAAATTGGCTCTACTGGATCACCAATGTTTGATGACATGGGTCATGTTACCTGGTTTTTCCTAGGTTTATGTTACCTTGATTATTATATTCGATCTTTAGTCTCCTTGCTGAATTCTCCCACTTTCATTCAGTGGGCTATTTGTGTTTAGCAGTCATTTACTTTTTGCTTTTGTATAGTTAATGTTGCTTTTGAAGTGCTAATACCTCTCAAGTGCTTTCCTTCAAGAATGTATTTGTTTGATGTAATTTCTGGAAAATTATAAATAAAATAATAATAAAAAAAGACTTCCTTCTTGCTGCTCCATATGGTTGTAACAAACTACCCAAGTTTTCACGCTAGGCTCCTTCTCTGGCCCTACTCAAATCCAGGCAAAAAAACACCTCTTCGAGGCTGCATTTGGATCCTGATCCCCTTATCCTCCTGCTTATCACCTCTGTATCTTGCCATCCCTTGAATTATCCTAGTCCCCAGTTATTGTGTGATCTGTCTTGATTAGATTGTAAGCTCTGACGAGCAGGGACTGTCTCTTGCTTGCACATGTACAGTGTTGCGTACACCTTGTAGCGCTATACAAATGATAAGTAGTGGTAGTAGTAATGATCACCCTCACAAACTGCATTATTCTGCTCCCTAATGCATGGTTCAATGCTTCCAAGGTATCTTAAAGGGGCCAGTGTTAATTAAAGAAAAGTCCCACATGGACCCCCTTCCTCCTGTAGTTAAGTCCCTCACTCTTCCCCCAACAGATTCCAACTAGATCCCCAGTCGAGCTCCCCTCCACCCCTTGAAGTCCCTCTCACCCCCCCCAACCCCCATCAAGATCTCCTCAGAAGATGCCCCAGACCTACGGGGTTTCCCTGGTATCTACCAGCTGGGTAGGAATAAGCCCCAGTTGTTTCTACCCCATTGGGCTTCAGGAGCAAAATGGTGCTGATTGCCTCCAGTGGTAGTCTCATGACACTACCTTTAGAGGTCAAGCTGCCAAATAAGGGGTTTTGAACAGGCCTTCCCTGGCTAACTCAGTCAGGGCTTTTGAATGGAGCCACGGCACCATGGCATCCAGTTGCCATTGCACCATGGCTCCATTCAAAAGCCACGATTCCCAGCTGCCGGACCAAAATGTTCATTCCCCACAACTCGACCCCCGATCTGGCCTCCCAAGGCCAGGGTCGGGCTGCGGGGAATTTCCTCTGCCCTCTCCCACCTCTTTTGGCCCCCAGGCCTGCCCGATCCACCTGACTAGGGGAACTTATTCCACCTCAGAGGTGGGATAAGTTTCTCGTTCAGGCCACTGGCCCTGGACATACAGGGCCGACATTGGAATCGGCCCTGTATGTCAGGGGCTGCCGACCGCCCACTGCCTGCCCTAACTCCGCCCCCACACTGCCCTTTTCCTGCCCCCGTCTAACTTCCCTGTACAATGTGCAGGGAGGTTAGTTGGGGTCGGAAGAAGGTCCGAATATTCATGCCTTGGAATGACCCTGTAAGTGCATAACTTTGCACTTGTCCACATTACATTTCATCTACCTTTGGATGTCCAGTAATTTCTCAAGGTCCTCTTGCAATTTTTCACAATCCCCTTGGGTTTTAACAGCTTTGAATAATTGTATGTCATCTGCAGATTTGATCACCTCACTCGTTCCCATTTCCAGTTCATTTATGAATATGTTAAAAAGCAGCGGGGCCAGCAGATCCTTGGCCTATTCCACTTCATCTTTCTCCATTGAGGAAAATGGCCATTTAGCCCTCTCTCTGTTTTCTATCATTTAACCATTTCCCAGTCCACAGTAGTACACTGTCTCCTATCCCATGACTTTTTAATTTCCTCAAGACTCTCTCACAAGGGAGCTTGCCAAAGGCTGTCTGAAAATCCAGATACTCTATATCAACCGGCTCATCTTTATCTGTTTATTCACACCTTCAGAAAATATAACAAATTAATGAGATAAGACTTGCTTTGGCAGCAGTATGAGCAAATAGTTTATCCATCACACAAGTAAACTTTAAATTATTCTCTGAAGGAATTGCCAAAAAATTGCTGTTAATCATCCGAGAGACTCTAGAAGAGCCTGTGAAGATAACTACAGGGGTCATATAAAAAGGAATAAGACCATTTAAAATCTTCAATATAAAGCATATTAATTTAAAAACAATCCCAGTCTCTCTAGGCAACCAGTTTAACTGTATAAGGAAAGGAGTAGCCCTATCATATCGTCTAACTTTTAAAACAAGCTTGGCTGCTGTATTCTGTAATACTTGCGAGTTAAATATTTCTTTGCAATGCCCAAAACTGTAATATTGCAATAAACCATTTGCAATATGATAAGTGCTTGCACTTTAAATGATCAAAATTATAAATTTAGGGGTTTATTTTTCATAAAGACATAAGAACTGCCGTACTCGATCAGCCCAAAAGTTTATCAAGCCCAGTGTCCTATTTCCAACAGCAGCCAGTCCAAATCACAGGTACCTGGCATATCCCAAAAGTAGCCAGTTCTTTGTTTATGCAGTGTTTTTTTTTTCTCAATCTGCCTTAATAATGGTTTACAAATTTTAACTCCAGGAATTTATCCAAACCTTTCTTAAACCCAGCAACACTACCTGCTTTTACCACCTCCTCCTGCAATGAGCTCCACAGTTTAATTATACATTGAGAGTAAAAATATTTTCTCTTATCTTTTTTAAGTATACCACTTTGTAGCTTCATGGTGTGCCCCCTAGTCTTTGTACTATTCGAGAGAGTAAGCAATCAAGTTGTGTTTATCTGTTCCACTCCACTTAGGATTTTATAGACTTCTATCATATCTCCCTTTAGCCTTCTCTTCTCAAATCTGAAGAGCCCTAACCTCTTAAGCCTTTCCTCATAGGAAAGTTACTCCATCCCCTTTATCATTTTGGTTGCCTATCTCTGTACCTTTTCTAATGCTGATATATCTTTTTTTTTTTGAGACAAACTAGAATTGCACTCAATACTAAAGGTGCGGTTGCACCATAGCGTGGTACACAAGCATTATGATATTCTTTTTTTATTCTCTATTTCTTCCCTAATGATTCCTAACATTCTGTTTGCTTTTTTAACCGCTGCTGCAAACTGAACAGAAGATTTCAATATATTGTCTACTATCACATCCAGATCCATTTCCTGGGTGGTGACTCCTAATGCGTATCAATACTCTGCACTTAACCACATTAAATTTAATCTTCCATTTGGATGCCCAGTCTCCCAAGGTCCTTCTCATAATCCACATGCAATTAAACAACTTTGAATACTATCTCTACTTTTATTTACTTCAGTGCAAAAGCACTGGTCCCTGGGAAACTCTACTATTCACCTTCCTCCATTGAGAAAATTAACCATTTATCCCTCCTCGCTGTTTTCTCTCTCTCAACCAGTTTCCTATCCATAAATTGGATATTGCCTACTATGCTATGACTTTCTAATTTCCTCAGGAGCCTCATGTGTGAGACTTTGTCAAACACTTTCTGAAAGCCCAAATATACTATGGGGGTCATTTTAGGAGCTCTATACATGTTTTCATGTCTGAAAATGCCTATTCAGTCGTGCCAATCACATCCATGGCCCAAAAGCCATTTTAGAAAGGCCAGAATTTACACATGGAACCACAAGGAGAGCAAAAGACCTCGCAGTACATAGGAAAAAAAAACACAGGAAGCGAGTGGTGGATGGAGGTCACAAGTGCCTTTATTGGTTAAAAGACCCCTACGCGTTTCGGCATTTGCCTTCTTCAGGGGGTATACAGTTATGCACACTGTGATAATTCTTAGGCGAACCACTACTGCGCAAATATATCTCTGTATTGTTTTATGTAGAATGAGTTTGTAATACTGAGTATTACACTGAACATAAGAACATAAGAACATAAGGTATGCCATACTGGGTCAGACCAAGGTCCATCATGCCCAGTATCCTGTTTCCAACAGTGGCCAATCTAGGTCATGCATACCTAGCAGTTTCCCCAATGCTTGCACTGGGTCAAGCACTGATATCCTGGGTCCCTTCTTAATAATGGTTTAAGGACCTTTCCTCCAGGAACTTCTCCAAACCTTTTTTAAACCCAGCCACACTAACAGCCTTTACTACATCTTCCGGTAACAAATTCCAGAGTTTGATTACACGTTGAGTGAAAAAATATTTTCTTTTATTATTCTTAAATAGTTTACCCTGTAGCTTCATTGCATGTCCCCTAGTCTTTCTATATTCTGATAACGTAAACAATTGATCTACGTTTACCCGTTCCACTACGTTCATTAATTTAAAGATTTCTATCATATCTCCCCTCAGCCGTCTCTTTTCCAGGTTAAAGAGCCATAACCTTTTTAGCCTCTCTTCATAGGTGTATCCTTCCATCCCTTTACCATTTTGGTGGCTCTTCTCTGAACCTTTTCTAATATCGCTATATCCTTTTTAAGATATGGCGACCAGAATTGCACACAATATTCAAGGTGCAGTCTCACGATGGAACGATATAGAGGCATTATAATATCTTTTGTTCTATTTTCCATTCCTTTCCTTATGATACCTAGCATTCTATTTGTTCTCTTGACCGTCGCTGCACACTGGGCCGAGGGTTTTAACATGTTATCCACAATAATGCCTAAATCTTTTTCCTGGGTGGTGATTCCTAATGTGGAACCTTGCATCATGTAACCATATTTTGGGTTGTTCTTCCCTAGGTGCATAACTTTGCACTTGTCCACATTAAATTTCATCTGCCATTTTGATGCCCAGTCTTCCAATTTATCAAGATCCTCTTGCAATTTTCCACAATCCTCTTGGGTTTTAACAACTTTAAATAGTTTTGTGTCATCTGCAAATTTGATAACCTCACTCGTTATTCCACTTTCCAGGTCATTTATGAAAATGTCAAAAAGCAGCGGACCCAGCACAGATCCCTGGGGTACACCACTATTCACATTTCTCCATTGGGAAAATTGGCCATTTAGCCCTACCCTCTGCTTTCTATCTTTTAACCAGTTCCTGATCCACAATAGTACACTGCCTCCTATCCCATGACTCTTTAGTTTAGCCAAACGTCTCTAATGAGGGACCTTGTCAAAGGCTTTCTGAAAGTCCAGATACACTATATCAACCGACTCACCTTTGTCCACCTGTTTATTCACACCTTCAAAAAAACATAACAGATTAGTAAGACAAGATCTTCCTTGTCTAAAGCAATGTTGGCTGTCTCCCTTTAGGCCATGACTATCTACATGCTGAGTAATTTTATTCTTTATGATGGTTTCTACCATTTTTCCCGGTACTGACATCAGGCTCACCGGCCTGTAGTTTCCAGGATCACCCCTGGAACCCTTTTTAAAAATTTGTGTTACATTGGCGATCCTCCAATCTTCAGGTATTAGAGATGATTTTAACGATAGTTCACAGATTACTATTAGCAGGTCTGCAATCTCATATTTCAGTTCTTTCAACACCCTTGGATGTATACCATCCGGCCCAGGTGATTTGCTACTCTTCAGTTTATTTAATAGTTGTAATACATCTTCCTGATGTATCGATATTTCCTTCAATTCTTCCGCACCTTTAAATACCACTTCAGTCATGGGTAACATCCCTACATCTTCCTCAGTAAAGACCGAAGCAAAGAATTCATTCAGTCTCTCCGCTATCTCCTTGTCGCCTCTTAGTACCCCTTTAACCCCTCTATCATCTAATGGACCAAACTGAATCTCTCAAAGGTTTTTTGCTACGAATGTACTTCAAAAAGTCTTTATTTCACGTTTTTGCTTTCGCAGCAAGCTTCTTCTCAAATTCTCCCTTTGCCTGCCTTATCAATGCCTTGCATTTGACCTGACAGTGCTTGTACTGTTTCCAGGTTTCGTCATTTGGCTCTTTTTTTCATTTCCTGAAAGATGCTTTTTTGGCAACAACAGCCTCTCTGACCTCACCTTTAAACCATGCTGGCAGTTTTTTGGACTTCCTTCCCTTTTCTTAAAGCATGGAATACAGCTGGTCTGGGCTTCCAAGATAGTATTTTTCAACAACACCCAAGCTTGATGTAAGTCTTTAAATTTTGCAACTGCTCCTTTTAGTTTTTTTCTTATCTATTTTCCTCATTTTATCATAGTCTCCCTCACTTGGTTTGCAGCTTGTCGTGCTGTGAGGGCTTGTGTGCATCAGTGAGGCTGAGAGCTAATCTATCGGTAGTTTAACTACTGGCAGGGTCTCCCAAGATGGACAGGTCTCAGCTGAGGTGCCAGACCAAGACAAACCACCCATCTGGGCAGTAGCAGAATGGGATAGTGGCAACAACACCAAACTTAAACTGCGCGGAAGAAAGGCCAAGCAATCTACTTCTGTATCTTGCCATGAAAACCCAATGGATAGTTACAACGAAACAAATTGTGCTATAGTGCTGGAAGATGAGACCCCCAGGTCAGAAGGCACTCAACTAGCTACTGGGGAAGAGCTGAAGACTTCTCAGAGTAAAGCCAGCATTTATGATGTGGTTGGATCGAAGCCCTCGGGATGTCTGACTGCTGATGTAGCTGCAAATTAAATGTGAGTCAGAAGCTGTAAAGATGTCTTACGCATTGGAACATGGAACGTACGAAGCATGAACCAAGGGAAATTGGAGGTGGTCAAGAATGAAATGGAACGTGTACAACTTGATCTGTTGGGTGTCAGCGAACTGAAATGGACTGGCATCGGGCACTTTGCATCAGATGATCACATGGTCTACTATGCTGGAAATGAAAGACAAAGAAGAAATGGTATTGCATTTTTAATAAAGAAGAAACTTGCAAGAACTGTAATGAAATACCATGCAGTCAGCGAACGCTTAATCTCTATTCGTCTATGAGGAATGCCTATCAACACAACTATAATTCAAGTGTATGCCCCAACAACAGCTGCAGAAGAGAATGAAATTGAAGAGTTCTATGAACAAGTACAAGCTGAAATTGACAGAACATGCAAACAGGATATCCTGATAATCATGGGTGACTGGAAAGCAAAAGTTGGCAACAAAGAAGAAGGCAAAGTAGTTGGAAAATATGGACTTGGCAACAGAAATGAAGCTGGATAAAGACTGATAGAATTCTGCAAGACCAACGATCTATTCATCTCAAAAACCTTCTTCCAGCAACACAAGCAGCGACTGTACACATGGACTTCACCCAATGGAATGTATAAAAATCAAATTGACTACATCTGTGGAAGTCAACGATGGAAAAGTTCTATAACATCAACAAATAGAAAACCTGGAGCTGACTGTGGTACAGATCATCAACTACTAGTATTCAAACTCAAGCTAAAGTTGAAAAAGAGCAAACCACTCATGAATGCAGCAAAATATGACCTTGAGAATATACCACTGGAATTTAAAGACTGCCTGCAAAATCAATTTGCTGCTTTAGATAGAAATGACAGAGCTCCAGAAGAATTATGGAATGACATCAAGAAGGTTGTGTAGGAAGAAAGCGAGAAGTCTCTACAAAAGGTGAAAAAGCAAAAACGGCCAAAATGGATGACGGAAGAAACTCTGAAAATTGCCCAGAAATGCAGAGAAGCTAAAGCCAGAAGAGAAAGACAGACAATAATAGAACTCAGAGATTTCCAACGTGCAGCAAGACAGGACAAGGAAAAGTACTACAACAACGCATGTAAGGAAATAGAAGCAGAAACTATTAGAGGAAGAAGAAGATTGGCTTTCCTAAAGCTACGAGAATTAAAGAAAAAGTTCCAGCCCTGAATTGGAATGTTGCAAGATGCTCAAGGTTCTATGTTGAATGATGCTGAGAAGATCAAGAAAAGGTGGAAGGAATATACAGAGTTTTTATATGATAAAGATCAAGTGGACCAACAGCCGTTTCAACCTCTACCTTATGATCGGGAACCATTGGTGATGAAAGAAAAGTTAAAGCAGCATTGAAAGCTTTATGAAAGAACAAAGCACCAGGCATTGATAGAATTCCCATAGAAGTATTACAGCAAATTGATGTAGCTGTTACCGTACTTACAAGGCTCTGCCAAGAAATATGGAAGACATCATGGCCAACTGACTGGAAAAGATCTGTGCTTATACCAATACTAAAGAAAGGTGATCCAACTGACTGTGGAAATTATCGCACAATCGCTCTGATCCCACATGCCAGCAAGCTTCTACTGAAGAATATTCAAAAGAGACTACAACCATACCTGGAACAAGAACTACCTGAAGTGCAAGCAGGGTTCAGGAAAGGGTGAGGAACGAGAGACATCATTGCGGATGTGAGATGGATCCTTGAAAAGACTAAAGAATACCAAAAGGATATCTATTTGTGCTTTATCAACTATAGCAAGGCTTTTGACTGTGTAAACCATGAGAAACTCTGGGCCACATTAAGAAGCATGGGCATACCAGAACACCTGATCGTACTCTTACACAATCTGTACATTGATCAAGAAGCAGCAGTTCGAACGGAACAAGGAGAAACAGTATGGTTTAAAATAAGCAAAGGTGTAAGACAAGGCTGCAAGGCCCCCTACCTGTTTAATTTATATGCAGAACAAATCATCAGAGAAACAGGATTGTATGAAGACAACAGAGGTGTAAAGATTGGTGGAAGACTCATCAACAACCTTCGTTATGCTGATGATACCACATTGCTGGCTGAAAGTGAAGATGATCTGAAACATTTGCTTCTCACAATCAAAGAACATAGTCTCAAAATGGGCCTGCACTTTAATGTAAAGAAGACAAAGATCATGACAACTGGCATAATCAACAGGTTCATTGTTGAAGGAGAAGAAATTGAAATCGTGAACAACTTTAATCTACTTGGATCAACTATCAATAAAGAAGCAACAAGCAGTCAAGAAATCAGACGACGCATTGCTCTTGGCAGAATGGCTATGAAAGACCTAGATAAGATTCTCAAGAGCAGAGATGTCTCTCTCCATACAAAGATTTGACTTGTTCAAACCATGGTATTTTCAATAACATCATATGGATGTGAAAGCTGAACAGTGAAAAAGATAGACAGGAAGAAAATTGATGCCTTTGAATTATTGTGCTGGCGGCGAATACTGTGTATACCATGGACTGCCCAAAGAACAAACCAGTCGGTACTAGAGGAGATCAAACCTAAGCTTTCTTTAGAAGCTCAGATAACAAGACTTCGACTTTCATACTTTGGACACATCATGCAAAGAGAGAGATCATTAGAGAAAGACATCTTGCTTGGCAAGATAGAAGGTCAGCGCAAAAGAGGAAGGCCAGCAATGAGACAGATCGATACAATAACAGCAGCTACGGGTACCAGTCTGTCAACAATGAGCCGCCTGACTCAAGACCGAACACAATTTAGAATAGCTATCCAGAGGGTTGCCATGAGTTGACTCCAACTCGATGGCACTTAACAACAACAACAACCCTTTCGAAAGTTAAAAGGTAGTACTGTGGATTTCCTTACTATCCCTCCTCCACTAATTAAATCAAATGCGATCATGTTATGATCACTATTGCCAAGTGGCCCCAACACCCTTATCTCTTGCACTAGATCTGGTGTTCCACTAAGGACTAGGTCTAATATGGCTTCTCCTCTGGTCGGTTCATGAACCAGCTGCTCCAAGAAGCAGTCATTTATTTCATCTAGGAACTTTATCTCCCTAGCATGTCCTGCCGTGACACTGACCCAGTCGATACTGGGGTAATTAAAGTCACCCATTATTATTACTGCGCTGTAACTTTTGTTAGCTTCCTTGATTTCTTTGAGCATTACATCATCCATTTGTTCATTCTGGCCAGGCGGTCGATAGTACACCCCCCACTGCCATCACCTTCCCCTTTTTACATGAAATTTCAATCCACAGAGATTCTACAGCAAATTTTGTTTCCTGCAAAATTTTAATCCTTTCTGACTCAATGCCCTCTCTAACATGGAGTGCAACCCCTCCACCAATTTGATCAGCTCTATCATTACGATATAGTTGGTACCCAGGTATCACAGTGTCCCACTGGTTGTCCTCCTTCCACCATGTCTCTTATATTCTAATCATATCTAACCTCTCATTTAGTGCTATATATTCTAACTCTCCCATCTTATTTTTTAGACTTCTAGCATTTGCATACAAGCATTTTAGAGACTGTATTTTATTCATATTAATTTGGCTATTGGTAGACATGGGTAATTTGGGATTTTTAAGCTCTGTCTGCTCCATACTCGAGGGCATTTGGGCTACTTTACTCTTTTTTCGAACCGATCTGCTTTTGGTAGTATCCTTCAAGGATACATTCTTCCAAACCATCTGCTCTTGGGTGACTGTCGGCTTTCCCCTACTATCTAATTTAAAAGCTGCTCTATCTCCTTTTTAAAGGTTAATGCCAGCAGCCTGGTTCCATCCTGGTTAAGGTGAAGCCCATCCTTTTGAAAGAGCCCCTCCTTTCCCCAGAATGTTCCCCAGTTCCTAACAAATCCAAAACCCTCATCTCTGCACCATTGTCTCATCCACACATTGAGACTCCGGAGCTCTGCCTGCCTTTTGGGTCCTGCGCATGGAACGGGAAGCATTTTAGAGAATGCTACCCTGGAAGTTCTGGATTTCAACTTCCTACCTAAAAGCCTAAATTTAGCCTTCAGAGCCTCCCTACCATATTTTCCTATGTCATTGGTACCGACATGTACCAAGACAGCAGACTCCTCCCCAGCACTATCTAAGACCTTATCTAGGTGGCATGTGAGGTCTGCTACCTTCGCACCAGGCAGGCATGTTACCAGGCGATCCTCACGTCCTCCAGCCACCCAGCTATCTACATGCCTAATGATCGAATCACCAAATATAACGGCTGTCCTAACCCTTCCCTCATGGGCACATGGCCCTGGAGAAACTTCCTTGGTGCGACAGGGTTTTACATCACCTGGAGGACAGGTCCTAGTTACAGGATCACGTCCAGCCACACCAGGGTGATGCTCTCCTGTCACGTGACCTCTCTCCTCCATGGCAACAGGGATGCTGCCAGACTGGAGGTGGGACTTCAGGACTATATCCTTGTAAGTCTCGTCTATGTACCTTTCTGTCTTTCTTATGTTTTCCAAGTCTGCTACTCTAGCCTTTAGAGAATGGACTCATTCCCTGAGAGCAAAGAGCTCCTTGCACCTAGTGCACTTGTAAGACCTCTCACCAACTGGGATAAAATCATACATGTGACACTCAATGCAAAAGACTGGAAAGCCCCCATCTTGCTGCTGGACTGCTGTCTGCATCTTAGTTTTAAGCTTGTGTTTAGATCTTTACGTTCTAAACCCAACTTACTAAGGGTTGCTATGGATATTTATACTAATAAAACTGTACCTAATACATTTAATATACCTTGTTCACCTGAAGCTTAATTAATCTCAGGTCCTTAGTGTATGACTGATTTGGGTAACAAGCTTCACCTGAAAACACCTCCTGTCTTTTAAGATGTGTAAGTACCTATAAAGCTACGATTATCCCAGGGGTGGGTGGATGGGTGTTGGGGAGGGAAGGAGGGAGGGAAATAACACATTAAAAGAGGACTGCTACACAGTACCCTGTCCTGTGCTGCTGAGGTAAGCTATATTGTGATTTCATTTAAATTATAGCTCTTTGCTGATGCTAGGCCCCGAGTGACTATTAAATTTAAACTACAAGCTCTCTCCTGGGTTCCAAATTTAACCAGAAAGCTCTCTTCTGTGTTTTAAATTTAAACTAAAAGTACTTTGCTGATACTAGGCCCTGAGTGACTATTAAATTTAAACTACAAGCTCTCTGCTGGGTATGAAATGTAACCAGAAAGTTCTCTTCTGTGTTTTAAATTTAAACTTAAACTGCTGCTACTAGGCCCTGACTGATGTAACATAAAACAGTGGGTTCACAGATTAATTAGCTTTAATACAAAGAATTTCTTTCAGAAAAATTCCCAGACGTATATACTCACAATTGCAGATCTCTCTCCAGAAGTAACAGTCCCCTTTTCTAGTCCTTCAAGACTCATTCTACATAAAAGAAAACAGAGATATATTTGCACAATAGTGCTTTGCCTAAGGATTATCACAGTGTGCATAACTGTATACCCCCTGAAGAAGGCAACTGCTGAAATGCGTAGGGGTCTTTTAACCAATAAAGGCACCTGTGACCTCCATATGCCACTCGCTTCCTGTGTTTCAGAATTTACACATGTCCAGCAAGGTCACACCAATGTCACATGGTGCCATACTTTAATGACTGCCAGCAGACACATCTATGTCTATACCTACTTACAGGCATGAATAAGCATTTGAAAAGTGCTCATTACGGCCAGCAAGCAACAGTAGGGAGAAGAGGGGAATACCTTCTGATTCCCCTAATAATTTTCGCCCCCTCAAAAAAGCATACAGTTAAATACAGAAGCCTTTTTGTGGGCTTCCGCACCACTGCATAGCTGTGCTTGTGAATTGGCAGGCTGGGATGTGTTTGTGGCAACAGAAGCATGAGCATTCTGAAATATTTTTATTTATTTAGGAAATTTGCTATACGGATAGCAGCAATGCAAAATGCTTGCATCATAGCAATTTACAAGCAGGATAACAATAAGTCCAAACATAACAATACATAGTCAACACAAGGTATCATAATCAACTTTATTAAGAGAAAGATTTGAGTGATAGCCTTGAAGGCAGGAAATATATGAGAGAAAGGGATGAATAAGACAACAATATCCTCCAAATGCAATTATAAGGAAACTAGAGACATAAGAACATAAGATATGCCATACTGGGTCAGACCAAAGTCCATCAAGCCCAGTATTCTGCCGGGCCTGTGGCGTCTCATCGTGGGGCGTGGGCAGCGGCCCTCTGAGGTACCCACAAACTATTGGCATGAAAATAACAAGCGCCCCCAATACACCCGCAGGCAGGGAAAAAAACAGGCAAAGGATCAGCAGCGGCGGCAACCCCTCGGCAGATGACCTGCCGGCATGAGCTCTCTCCTAGCGACGGGGCGAGCTGCTGAAGAGATGGAGCCAAGTGGGGCTAGTGATCTACCTGTTGGACATGCCTTTTCTAATCCATTCATATCTCAACTGTCGATATGCAGAAGATGAGCCCGTGATGATCTTATTTATCCATGAGGTGAGTGTGGGATAAGAAGAAAGCAGAGATACTGTGGGTACTGTGGGAGACCAGTATAATAACAGTAATGTGAAAGCATCAAGGTTTTAAACATTATGTGATATGTGATCGGCAGCCAATGTTCCTTGACAGGAGCAGGGTAACACGATCTCTTTCTTTAGTCCTATGTATCAATTTTACTTGTGTTCTGGATTAATTGTGTTTTATTGAGTAGAGGGGAAGACCTACATGCAGAGAGTTAAAATAATCTAAGCAATTTAATATTAATGCATGAATTAGAGTTCTGAGCGATTTTACATCCAAATAATGCCTAATAAACCTCAGCATACATTGAACATAGAAGGCTTTCTGCAGAAGAGAAGAAATATGTGGTTTGAAAGTCAGTTCCTTATCCATAATGATTCCAAGTATAGCGATCTTTTCATTAATTTGGATATGAATTCCAACCATGCAAGGGGAAAATTCACAGTCTGAGTCATCTTTACTGAACCAAATTACTGAAGATTTGTTTGCATTAAGCACAAGTTGATGTTCCTGAAACAATGGACAATTTTCTCTAGCTGGTCTGAGAGGTTTCCTCGAAAAGATGAATCCTACAAGTAGTGACTGATGACAATCTGAATATCATCCGCATATATGTCTGAATATCATCCATATACATGTCGAAACCTTGGATCAAAGTTGCTAAAGGGATTACAAACTGTTAAACAATGTGGGGAAGAGAAATGACCCATGCATGGCTCCACAAGTTAGAGGGGAAATTTGGGAAACGTTTTCCTATATAATGACCCTACACAATCGCCCTGAGAAATAAGAGTGAAACCAGTTTAAGGCAGCACCATCAAGTCCAATTTCTTTTAGCCTAGAAAACAAGTGTGTTTAATTAACTAAATCAAAAGCTGCTGATAGGGCGAGTTGTAATAAGAGCACTGTTTATTTTTCCTACTGTCATGAAGGGGGTGAGGATTCGTTATACATTGCAACTAATAGTGTTTTGGTGCTGTGATTAGATCTGAACTTGGATTGTTTTGAATGGAAGATATTTTTTGTTTCTAAAAAAGGGAGGAGATGACTAAGAACAATCTTTTCTGTAATTGCTGTAAGAACTGAGTTCAGCTTACTAACTCTTAGACAAGAGTTTCTAACAGTCCAGGTTTATACCGTCTACTAGGCTCAAATTTATTGAGTCAAGAATGGATTCAGAAAAAGCAGTAGGGGGAAGGGATTTGCAATTGAGGACTTTAGATTCATTGAAGCCATAAATTTTTGTAAGCCCACTTTGTTTAAAGGTGGAAACTATCTAAGGTGATATTCGACAATTCTTGCAATGAAATCAGGGATTCTGAGAACATGGGTGAAGACGATATATGTGAGGGGTCTAAGACTGGATTGGAAACAATGATGTCCTTTATTTTCTGAGTAACAAAAAGATCAAATTGATCTGCAGAGATGGAAATCTTGTTTAGGGGCTAAGGGCCCGATTCTAGGATGCAGGTTGCGGGGCTGAACGTCCCTACGGGCCCAATTCCCCCTTTGGCACTCCCTGTACGTCCTGAGCATCAGGGTGGGGAAAGCTGGCGGGGAGTGTGAGGGGGCGTGGTCTGGGTGGAGTGGGAGCAGGCCAGCCCATCAGGATGAACAGGGCTGATTTAGGTCACAGCTCTGTACGTCCTGCTAGGTCAAAGGGGATGTGCTGCTTATTCCACCTTTGAGGTGGAATAAACAGCACAAATCTAGCAATCAAGCCTGGGGAACCCTCCCCCGAGGCCAGGTGTAGGGGTTTCCCATCACCCGATCCAGGCTCCAGCAGTCCAGCCGTGGTTCTGCAGGGAAAAGGAGGACCGAAGCTTGGGAGGCATCCCTGCAGGCGGCAGCAGCATGCAGGGCCATCCACAGACTCGATTCTGTGCACCGCAGGAACATTTTGTTCCCATGGTCCAGAATTGAGTCCAAACAGATCTGTCTTCCTCGGGGCGTCTACACGGCCCAGATGTCCCCCTATCTGATTTGGGCTCCACATCATACTAACCTAAACAGTTGATGGGAAAAAAATTACCATTGTTTTTAATCAACGTTGCATAATTTTTTTTTTTAGTTTTCCTAATAGCAGTTCTATAAGTATTATGGAGATTTCTATATTATTTCCTATTTAAGTTGGTTCTTTTATCCATTTCTTTTCAGCCCTCTGATATACCAAGGTTGGTGGTTCTTCAATTTTACTTTAAACATCTTTAATGAGCCCCGCTGCTCCAAGGCGTCTTCAAGGGATATATTCCAGTTGGTAGCCTTATCTTCTAAGGTATCAGAGAACACATTTATGTTGCTGGTTTTGCAGTCTTGTATGTTTTGCATGTACATGTTTCTAAAATTACGTGATTCCCTGCATGTGTCTGAGCTTTATTCTACACATTTTGGGGTGGAGATAGGTCAATTTCAGAACACATTTACATGTGCCTACCTTCTCTGCTGCCTCCCCCCCAGGGAAATTTGGCCATTTTGACTTGGTCATCCCAGATGGCACCTAAAAGGCCTTTCTAAAATAACACTTCACATCAATTGGCTCCCTTTATTCACATGTTTATTCATGCCTTCAAAGAAATAGATCAGATTGGTGAGGCAAGACGTCTCTTGGCTGAATCCATGATGACTTTGTCACATTCAAACTTGTCTGTCCATGTGTAGAGCAATTTTGCTCTTAATGGTTTCCACTATTTTGCCCAACATAGATTAGGCTCACTGGTCTGTAGTTTTTCATATCACCCTTGGAGCCATTTTTAGAAATAGGTGTTATGCTGGCCACCCTCCAGTCTTCTGGTACCAATGATAATTTTAATGAGAATTTACAAATTGCTAATAGTAACTCTGCAAATTTATCTTTGAGTTCCATCAGCACTCTTGGGTATATACCATCCAGTCCAGGTGATTTGTTGCTCTTTAGTTTATAAATTTGTTTTATTACATGTTTATGTTTATGTTTATATTTATGTTTATGTTTATTAGGGTTCTTGATATCACCTGACGAGCTTTCTTAGGCCTGGGAGAATTTGGAGTCTTCTGTTGTGAGGATTGAGCCTTAGTTTCCAGGTCATAACCATAAACCCATGTTTCATCACCAGTAATAATCTTTTTGATGAAATCTGAGTCATTTTCAATGCATTCCAACAACTCCATGGCTGCAGACAGTCAGTCTTCTTTTTGGTCAGGGGATAGGGTTTTGGCATGAATTTTGCAGACACACGCCTCATCCCCAAATTGACAGTTAAAATGGACTGTGACAACCCAAAACTGATGTCCTTGTCCTCAGCAAGCTCCCTAGTAGTCAATCGATGATTTGAGTGCAGTGCAGCACACACTTTTCAACTTTGTCTTCATTCCTGCTCATGGATGGTCTTCCAGAACATCTGTCACTGTCAACATTTTGGCGGCCCTCTTGGAAACATTTGTACCAGTCAGAAACTCTAGCACGACTCATGCATTCATTGCTATACACTTTCTGTAACTTGTCATAAGTCTCTTTGCATGACTTTCCACATTTCTGGCAGAATTTAATGCAAATTTACTATTCATTGTTTCGCTCATCGTAAATCTGATGAACTGCTTTTACATGATACCAAACATCACCTGATTAAAAAAGTACAGGTGTGCTACAGCCATGCTACACTCTGCACAAGCATAGCACAAGTTCACTGCATGCTTAATTGTGGTGCGACGTATTGTTATATAACTACACAAGTCTCAATAGTTTTTGATCACACCTTGTAAAGATGATACTGAAAAAACAAATACTATTACTACTACTATGGGAAGATATGAGTGCACCAAGGCACTGATTGTACAGAGAGAAAAGGAGAGACCTCTGAGGTACCCTGACCAAGAGTGAGATGGGGTAGAGGAGGATCTACCAGAACATACACTAAAGGTGCAATCGGAGAGATAAGAAGAAAACCAGGACAAAACAGCGTCCCTAAAGCCAAGGGAAAACAAGGTATAAAGGAGAATATTTATTTATTTGAGTGTTTTCTATACCGCTATATCAGGTAATCATAGCGGTTTACAATTGAACAACAAGTACATATAACAGGTTAACAGAATAACTAGTGCTACAATCAATAATTTACATGATTCAGGAGAAAATAACTTATTTACAATTAATATACAAGAAATGTTACGATACAAAAGGGTAAGTTCAGGGGGTACTGGCGGTGGAGATTGTTCACAGGTCTGCGACTAAAAAGCTGTTTGATTATTTTCATCTAATTTCCATGTATTTTGGTATACTGAAAACAAATAAAATATTGAAAAAACTCCTAGATGTCATGATTTGCCACAACATGCAAAATTGTCTTCAAATTTATCAATTTTTTTCAAATTACTATTAATTAATTCAAATTACTATTAATTAATTCACATAAGTGCACTTAAGATATAAAATGCCAAAAAAACCTTAAAGGGGTTGTCCGAGTTATGTAAAAAAAAATATAGCACTGTAAATCTGATGGTCAGCAATATATACATAAGCTAAGCAAGTTTTAAGTCCGTGCTTCTAATGGTAGAAGGTGTTAATCTTTCCTGAAGAATCCAGTGGGAGGGAGACACAGGGCAGATAGCAGCAGCTCTGGTCAGTGCAGGGGGGCGTGGCCAGCACTGTGACGTCTCGTGTACAGACACAGAGCCTGCTCTCTCCTGCATGCCACACTTGTGCACGAATCATCATCAGGTTCTTGGTTCTAGGCTGTTCACACTTTTTCATCGCAATTCGTGTTAGCTCGTCATTCTTCAACCGTTATGTTATGGCTTCGTGAAAGTGTATTAATTTGCCAGACAGTTTCTGTTTCATCTGTGGTGAATATACAGTGTTGAAGCAACAGCAGAATATTACAGACTTTGTGAAAAAAGTATACTTTGCATACTTTGGACTAAAAATTGGAGATCAAGATAAAATCTGGGTACCTCATAAAGTGTGCAAACAGTGTGTTGAGGACCTCCAAAACTGGTTCAAAGGTAAGAAAAAATCTTTCCGTTATGGGATTCCTATGGTATGGCGAGAGCAAAAGAACCATAGTGACGACTGTTACTTTTGTTCATGCAATGTGAAAGGGTTTAATTCCAAATGGAAGCATTCCATTTCGTACCCCAATCTTCACTCGGCAATTCGTCCCATCCCCCATGGCACAGATATACCAGTACCCAAGCCCCCTGCTACCTTGGAAGAGATACCTAGCTCCGATGAAGGTGAAGTCATACCTGAACCAGATGACGAATCAAGTTCTGACTTTGAAGATGATACAAGACCAAAATTGTTTTCTCAGGAGGAGATGAATGATTTGGTAAGAGACTTGAATCTTCCCAAAGAGGCCGCTGAGTTACTCGGATCAAGGCTGAAAAGCAGGAATTTATTGTTGCCAGGAGTGTCATCTTCATGGTTCAGACATCGTGAAAAGGAGTTTGTTCCTTACTTCGCCCAGGAAGACAAGTTGTTTTATTGCATCGATGTCGAAGGTCTGATGGGTCAATTTAAAATCCAATATGATTCAGAGCAATGGCGTCTTTTTATAGATTCTTCAAAAAGAAGTCTCAAAGCAGTTTTACTCCACAACGGTTTTTACGCTTCCATACCTGTAGGTCAATACGTACACTTGAAGGAAACCTACGAGAACTTGGAATTGGTTCTTCGTAAACTTAAATATAAAGACCATGGTTGGCAAGTGTGTGGGGACTTGAAGGTCTTGTGCATGCTGCTCGGGCAACAAGCTGGGTATACCAAATATCCTTGTTTTCTGTGTCTATGGGACAGTCGAGACCGACAAAATCACTGGACCAAGAAGAGTTGGCAGCCGAGGGTGCTAACAGTCGGTGAAAAAAATGTCCTCCGAGAAACTTTGGTACCTTCCCATAAAGTTCTTCTACCACCTCTCCACATAAAATTGGGATTGATGAAGCAATTCGTAAAATCAAGAGATGGAGAATGCTTCAAATATTTGGTCACCAAGTTTCCAGGCCTGTCGGAGGCAAAATTGAAGGAAGGTGTGTTCGTCGGACCAGACATTAGAAGGCTTATAGTTGATCAAGAGTTTGTCAATACCATGACGTATCCTCAAAAAGAAGGGTGGATTGCATTTAAAGAAGTCGTACAGAAAGTTTTAGGCAATAACAAAGATCCTCACTACAAAAAGATCGTTGGACGAATGCTGAAAGCATTTCAAGCTTTAGGTTGCCTGATGAGTTTGAAAGTGCATTTCCTCCAGTCCCACCTGGACTACTTTCCTGAAAAATTGGGAGCTGTGAGTGAGGAACAAGGTGAATGATTCCACCAAGACATTAAAGAGATGGAAAGGAGATACCAGGGAAAATGGAGCATTACAATGATGGCAGACTACTGTTGAATGCTTCAGAGAGGCATTCCAGATGCTACTCACAAGCGTAAATGCACCAAGAGGAGCCTCACAAGGAAGAAGAATTGAGTTTAGTGTGTGTAGGTGAGCTCATTTCAGTTCAAAAAAGGATTTTCATGAAAATATTGTAATAAAACTTTAATTTTATAAGTTTATTTCCATTTATTTTGAGGTATTGCCTTATTTAACATAGTTACCTAAATTGTCAGGAAACGTGATGTCCTATGACAAAATGGAGGTCATTTTCGGATTTAGCACACCAAAAACATAAAGATTACGTGGAATAACCAAAACAGCTCTCGAAAAAAATTTTTTTGCAGACTGCAGACCTGTGTTATGGGTTTGTATAGGGGGAGAGTAGTTATTTATGTAGGATCCATTTTGAACTGTGGTGAGTTTTGACCAAAATGTTCAGTAAAGAGATGAGTTTTGAGGTGGGAATGAAAGGTGGCGAGTTCTGTGATGTTTCGAAGGTTAGCTGGTAAAGTATTCCAGAGCATAGGGGAGATATATTCAAAAGCTCTATTGCTTGTGCATTTTTTTAATTTTATGGAATCCAGATGGAGTAATCAGGGTCACTGTTCCCTCTAAGCTGTGCGCGTGTGCGCGCGCACACACCTCGCCGAGCGAGCGCACATACTTTACAACAGAGCGCACAAAAATTACGGCTCTGATTCTGTTAGAAAACAACACAGATGTCTTAAAATTTAAAAGTTATGATTGTAATTACTAGAAATTTCCCGCTTCATTTAGTAATCGTCTATTTTCATTTAATTTGATTAAAATCAATGTGGTGTACATACTGTATTCTGATGTGTAGTCAAGTTTTAAAGTATATAACTCTGAGTGTCGCTATGTGGCGCACAAAAATTTAACCTTCCTTCAAAAGCTGCACACAGCTGATATTTTATGCGCACACAGCCTACAGAAAGTTAGAGAGAACATTGATCAGGGTGTTATTCAATTGCTCTCGACTTTGTCGGTTGTTAGGTACGACTTTGATTAATTGCGAAAGGGATAGGGGTGATAGTTTTCTAATGACTTTGAAAGTGATCATAAATAACTTGTATTTTATATGGCTATGGATATGTAACCAGTGTAGGTCATACAAGATCTGTGTAATATGGTCAATTTGACGTGTATTGTGAATGATTCAAGTAGCAGTGTGTTGTGCCATCATAAGTGGATGCAGGGATATCTTTGGTAGACCATGCAGTAGACTATTACAATAGTCTATGTATGTGGTTATTATTGCCTGCATTATCGTTCTGAAGTTTGATGGCTGTATTAGGGGTTTTATATGTTGCAGTAGACAGATTTTGTTGAATATTGCTTTAGTAGTATTCTTGATGTGGGTATGGAAAGATAAGTGTTTATCTAAATATTTGACCTCATTTTTAACTTCAAGTAAAAAAGATCATCAATTGGTATGGATTGTGGTGAGATATAGGTTTGGTTTCTAGTAATTATTAAGACTTTGTTTTTTTGTAATTGATATTTAGACCAATGTTTTTGAGTCATATTGTGATTTTCTTGAAGCAAGATGTTATAGTGTCAAAGTTGGGTGTATTTATGTTAAAGGGCATGAGCAACATTGTGTCATCTGCATAGATGGCATAATCAATTTTGAATTATTTAATTATTTAAGAGACTGGTTGAATATAAATATTAAATAGGAGTGCTGATAGTGAAGATCCTTGAGGAAGGCCAGTAGTTTGAGGGTAGGAGATAGAGGATGTGTGTCCAATGGTTACTTGTTGAAATCTTTCAGAGAGCTAGGATGTGAACCATTTAAGCGTGGTATCACATATACCTATTTGCATTAGCCATTGAATTAGAAGGGAGTGGATGACAGAGTAGAATGTGGCAGCTATATCAAGAAACATTAACATATAGGCTTGGTTATTGTTATCTATTGCCTTAATGATTTTGTTGTATATGGTTAGCATCAATGTCTCTACACTGTGGTATGGTCTAAACCCAAATTGTTTGTCGTCTAGGGGTGAATAGAGATCAATGTGGTCTTGCAACTGAATGCAAACATATTTTTCTATTATTTTGGCAAGGAAAGGCAGACTGGAGATAGTTCGGTAGGAAGATGGGCACAATTTGTCCAGTGCTTTGTTTTTTAAGATTGGCAGAATGTTAGCTTTTTTAAGCTCTAGAGGCATGTAGCCTTGGGATAGTGATTTATTTACAATTGCTTGTAAAATAGGGGTAATTTTTGCAATAGAATCATTGATCTATTTAACTGGGCATGGATCTGCTTTAGATGTTGTGGTGTCCATAGTTGCAATTATCCTCTTAAAGGAGTCAAGTTAAATTGAATGGAACTCTTTCCATAGTTCTGTAGGCTGTGATGAGTTGTGGACAGTTGTACTAGTAACCGAGGTATCCGGATGCCCAACCTCAGCCTGAGCCCCCCCCCACACCACCACACCAACCCAACAGAACCCTCCCCTCACTGACAAAGCACACCGACATCAGGTATTGGTGCAAAATAGCTTGGTCGCAGCTTTTATTAATGTTAAAGAACACCAGCCCAACATGGGCCAACTCAGCAATTAGAACAATAACAGAACACACCCCTCCCCCCCCACCCGTCATCCGGATGATGCCCCCCACCAGCCATTTGTAGCAAAGTGGAGCACCATCCAACCCCCCCCCATTACCCCCTACCGCCCGCCTCGCCATGTTATAGCAAAGGCCGGCTGAAGGGGTTGCCAGTTTTCCGGGCAGAGACCCCAAGCCGGGACGTCTCCCCCAACCTGAAGAGCCGTGCCGCTCACGTGGAAAGCGGCATCAACCTGAAATGCCACGCCGGGTCAACGAGCACCAGCTCGCCACCCCGCCCACCTGGCCCAGACGATGCCGCCCCCCCCAACCAGATGCAACGCACTCCCACCCCCCCCAGCCAAAACAAGGGAGGGAGGGAAACCTTCTTGCAGCGCGAGCAAGCAGGAAGAGAGAGATCGCTGGCCGGCGATCCCTCCTTGCTCACGCTGCCCCCGCCTCCATGACCGCCTACGCGGACCAATCGCCAGGCTCCACGAGAACAGCGTGGAGCCCCGGCGCGAATGCCCCGCCTGCCCCCCAGCCGCAAACCCCCCCCCCACACAGGAAAGAGGCCTACCGCGTGGTCGGGCTCCGGGAACCCGGTTACTAGGCCGGCCGCGGGACCGGGGCCCGGCGGCTCAGCCGGGACTAGTGTGTGTTTGGAAATTTAATTTGGACATATAAAAATCAGCAAGTGTTTGAGGTGCTATGTCTGTAGATGTAGACGAATGGTTAGGGAGAGCTGTAAGGGACTTAACTTTAGCAAATAGGTCTTTTGGTTTATTAATTGATCTCATGAGTTTTGTATGAAAGTCCTTTTTAGTTCAATTAATATTGTGCCAATATTTGGTGATCAACAGTGTAAAAAAGCAGCAAAAAGGTAAAGAAGGATGAGGATCGAGTAAAGTCCTTTGGATTTGCCAAAGAACAAGACATTAGAGACTTTGGCAAGAGCAGTTTCTGTAGAATGCAGAGGACAAAAAACTGATTGCAGTGGATTCAAATCTTAAGTGGACAGAAAATCCACACAAATCAAGGAGATTAAAAGCAAAGGGAAGGAAGGCTGTGGGCTGATAATTAGAAGGACAGGTATGTTCTAGTTAAGGTTTTTTTGAGGAGGAGTGTAACCACAGTATGTTTGAAGGCTGCTGGAACAGTTGCAGTGGAAAGCAATAGGTTGTAGATATGACAGATGGAAGTGCTGACAGCAGAATAGATAGAGTTTAATATATGGGTGGGGATGGGATCAGAGGAGCAGCAGTAGTAAGTTTGAAGTAAGTTGCATTATACCATGGGAGTTATTAACCTGCGGTACTGAGTCAACACCGGTTACTAAATCCTATGGTAAATTAATAAAACAACTTGTGGTCAACCTCACAAGCTGTTAGCACATGGTCCTATGATCCTATGGAGCCATCTTAAAGGGGCTGGTGCCTGCAAGAAGATGTGTGGACGCCCATTCACCTACACCAAGTCATGATGCCTATCCTCCTCCCATTTTGAACATGACACCAGAAGAGGTAGGGGCAATCGGGGATCACTTCTGCTTGGTTACCTTAGTTGATTAGGGATTTCTTGAGATAGACCTGGAGAGATTTCTTTAGGAGGTATGGGAGAGGGACATAGACTATTTTAAGGGGGACAGTTAGGGAGGCTTGACTGCCATCTAGGTAGAGTCTTCTAGGCATCTTTGCTGTGGCAAAGGGAGGTTCCATGCATCATTTTGTAGGCACTGCAGGCATTGGCCCCTTTGAAATAGCATCTGGGAGCATTGGGCTGCATATTAGCAGCCCAGTGCTCTTGGCCAGGAAAAATGTTGCCAGTTTTGTGCTGGCATTATTTTTTCATGAAAACACAGCTTGCAAAGTTCTTTGAAAGCTGTTATTCAATTTGCATAATAATGGCATGTTTTGTATCTCATATTATGCACATGTGTTGCCTTAGTTTAATTTAACATGTTACTCTAACATATGATACTGCCATATTATGCATGCTGATGGGAAAATATCATACATTATTCCCTTATTGTACATTACTCTTACTTGGGTGAATCATTATGTATGCAGTTAAAGGGCTTTGAAAACTGCTCTCCAATTATATGAAATTTACTGGCTTAGATCAATCTAGAATTCATTATATTGGTATGATGGCTGCATATGTTAATAAAATAGCTGTTTTTAACAAGAACAAAAAAAGTGTACCCAACCATTAGGTCACAAGAGATTGACTGGTGCTTAAGATGGTCAAGTACTATTATTTACTCTTCTTAAATGTTCTAAATGTACATCCAGAAGAAAAAAGGAATAATATGAAATGCAATATGACCAATCTGTCAGTGTCTAGCATGTTTTAAGCAGGAGATCTAAAACACAAATATACTAAAGAAACAGCAGGCAACAGCAGAAGCTTCCGCATTTGCTGATCCTTAATCTCCACCTAAACTATACAAAAAGAAAACTCAGAGATCATTTGCTATAGTCAAATGCACTTCACTACACCTATTATGGATACTTTCTTATATTCACTAGTGATTAATGGAAGCCAACGATGCAATACAAAGCATATTAAAAGATTTATTTATTAAAAGTGCATGGATCTTCTTAATTTGAAAAAAGAGAAGCAAATCAGTGGAATATACATGTGTACGTTATAAGTAAAATATAACATTTCTGGAAATACTTTATTTGGTTAGGTATTTATGGAACGTTGAGAGTTAGAAGCATTCAACATGTTAAGAATCACCATGCCAAAGTCACTCTTTCTATTAAGCCTGGAGGAGTAGCCTAGTGGATAGGGCAACAGCGTGCAATCAGAAAGCCCAGGGTTCATGGACTTGGGCAAGTCACTTAACCTTTCACGGCCTCAGACACAAAACTAAGATTGAAAGCCCTCTCTGGACCAGGAAATGCCTACTGTACCCAAATGTAACTTGCCTTGAGCTACTACTGGAAAAGTGTGAGCTAAATTCTAATAAAAACATAAACATAAATGAATGCAGTTCTTTGGAATTCTTCAGTATTAGTGGACACCAATGTGATAGCTTTTAGCATGGAATGATTTTTAGCTTTATGTACTGATTAGCAAATATGTGCAAAAAGTATGGAAGCTGTCATTTGCATATTTTAAACTAGGTTCATTGGGGATGGGTGAAGAAAGCCCCTAGGTGTTCTTAGCCGACTTCTCTAACCACGCATCTATTCTTCCACTTCAGAAACTGATTGGTTAAAAGTCGGTGGCAGCTTTGCTCTGGTGAAAAACATGCAGTAAATTCATCAGTAAATGAATTCTATTTTTTCAATGAGAACAGTAAATCGGCACCCCATGTTTTCCATAGTTACGCTTTTGCCCCCTTAAACTGCATCCTCCACACTAATACCCATGCTTAGGTCTTGTCCTGCCAATCCCAGCATTGCAGAGTGAGAGAGAGGTAGCTGAGAATTGGAACACCGGAACACAATGATGCAGGGAAGAAAAGGTCAGGAAGGAGATGAGCTCTATTTCACAGAAACTTTGAACTGCAGCATCTTGAGGATATCATTGCTGGTAATGACAGCAAGGCAATTAGTGATGCCATCTTGATGCTGTAGAGGTAGTTAATAACGTGTTGTATTAACGAAGCAATTTGCCCATTGGCACAATATGGGAGAAATCTTTAGTAAACAGGGACCTAGTTGGTAACTATTTTTGGCCTATTTTATAAAGACATAGGGATATGTTTACTAAAAATTAACAAGCATAATTCTGAGGACATCTATGTAGACACTCCACAGACGACCATGTTTAGCATGTCCGCATTTGTGAAATCGTGCCTGAACTTGGATGTGCCTGCTTTTTTTTTTTTTTTCAGATTTTCTGGTTTAGACGTCCCAGATTGCACTTCAACATCATTTGCAAAATGTGCCTTTAAGGGGATAATTTTATAAGGGGGTGCACACTTAAGAAGTAAATACATGCCTAACTGGGTATTAGACACGTACTTGCAAATCTTCTCTCCTCCTCAGAACTTATTACCTGCTCCTCTGATTCCAATCCCACCAATCTACTAAACTCTATTTCTTCAGCTGTTGGCCTTTCTATCTGTCACACGCTTAACTCTTAACACCAGACCTGTAAATAGCTTGGCCGCCTAGTTCATCCTTATGGCTGAGTATGTTTACTTGTTAATTGTATTTTTATTCTGTTCCTGCTCATTGTAAACTGCCTAGAGCAGTACACTTTAGTTCTCTGTAAACCGCCTTGATTATGTGATAAAACGGTATAAAAGATAAATAAATAACCTATTATTTTCCACTGCAATTGTTCCTGCAGCCATCAAACATGCTGTGGTTACACCTCCTCAAAAAACCTTCACTAGATCCTACCTGTCCTTCCAATTATCGGGCTATCTCCCTCCCCCCTTTGCTTCAAAACTACTCAAACAAGTGGTTCACCATCACTGTCTTGACTTTTTTTCCTCTTAAGCCTTTCTGGATCCACTACAATCTGGCTTTCATCCTCTACCTTCTTCAGATACCGCTCTTGCCAAAGTCTACAGTGATTTGTTCTTGGTCAAATCCAAGAGCCTTTACTCGATCCTCATCCTTCTTGACCTTTCTGCTGCTTTTGACACGTTTGATCACCACCTTCCCCTCGATACCCTGTCCTCGCTTGGATTTAGGGGCTTTGTCCTGTCCTGGGTTGCTTCTTATAGTTTCCCATCACATTTTTAGGGTATGTTCTGGTGGATCCTCCTCTACTGCCATGTCACTTTCAGTTGGTGTACCTCACGGCACCTCTCCTTTTTTCTCTCTACACTCAGTCCCTTGGTGCACTTATCTCTTCCCATTATTTTCAGTAATATCTTTACACTAATGACTCTCAGATCTACCTCTCTGGTCCTGAAATCTCTCCAGAAATCCAGGCCGGGATCTCTGCCTGCTTATCTGACATTGCTGCCTGGATATCTCACTGTCATCTGAAACAGCATGCCAAAACTGAGTTCCTTATTTTTCCCTCTAAAAACCCACCTCCCCCTTTCTCCCTTCCCTGTCTCTATGGACAACACTATATTCCTCCCTGTTTCCCTGGCTTGCAACCTTGGGGTCACCTTTGACTCTACTCTTTCTCTGCACACATTCAACAGATAGTCAAAACCTGTCGCTTCTTTCTCTATAACATACACAAAATTCATCCCTTCCTCTCTGAACTAACTACTAAGACCCTTATCCACTCTCTAGTCACCTCCCGTCTTGACTATTGCAACTGCTCCTCGCTGTTCTCCCTCTGAATCATCTCTCTTCTCTTCAATCTGTTCAAAATTAAGCTACACATAGGGGCAGCTCAAGGCAATCTGCTGTCTGAGGCGAAGGATGAGATGGCACGCCCCCCCCCCCTGTAGAGGGAGCGGGGCTTTTTCAAAACTCCAATCAGGGACTGAACCAAACCAAAAAGCTGATTAGATTATATGAAGGAAATGCAAGATGTTTGCATACCAAGGAACTAAAAGAGAGTGAGAACCACAGCATAGTTTATACGTAAAACAAAATTATAACTCATTTTTATTTTGTTGTTATAAACTGCATTATGGTTCTTGCTTTTTCTTTTGCAACATATATTTTGCATCCACAGAACCCCCTTCAACAGTGGTTGCAGAGCAGAATCAGGACATTCACCCACAGAACTCAATATCTTAAAAAAAAAAATCTGATTCTGATCATCTCACTAACAACAACAACAAACATTCTCCAGTACCAGGCATATTGTGAACTAATACAAAACTCTACAACAAAGTCACTGAGTTTCTATACAGCAAATTTACCATACCATACCATACCATATCAGAACCAACTTCCAAAACTCACATAAGGAGCCCATCCAGAAAAAGCATTACTGTAAATACTGCAGTGGACCCTGGAACATCCATACACCTATTTGAAAAGTTGAACAAGTCAAATTACTACAGTATAGTATAGATCTTTATGTACAAACTCCATGTTAGCAGAACACTGGCCTCAGTCACACTCAGAACACAGACCCTCATCAAGTACAGAATAAGTTACTTACAATCTAAAGTAAAAATAAAAATTTGTAGTCAGAATTTAAACTGAAACCCCAAGAAGCCAGACTCCACATGCAGTGCAACATCAGATAAATAAGAGATGCAGTTCCCCCATACTATGTAAAATATAAAGATAGCACAAAGTCCAATCACTAGAATGAAATAAAATTATTTTTTCTACCTTTGTTGTCTGACCATTTTATTCTCTGATAATGCTGGTCCTGATCTGAGGCTTCTGCTTTCCTGTCTTCTCTTAGCTCTCTTTCTGTGGTCTATGGTCCATCTGCCATTTCTTCTCTCTTCTTTTGTTTTCTTCAATTCTTTCCATCAGCCTATTTCCAGTACCAGTAACCCTCCCCAGTATCAGCCCCTTTCCAGTCCTCACTCCCAGTACCTTCCAATGTCAACTTGCATTCCCATGACTGCCACTGGTGTCCATTCCCTTCCAGTCCCCTTCCTTCCCCCACCGTCCAGCCCCTTCTAGTCCAAATACCATGGCAGCCCCTCTCAGCATCCACTCCCTTCCAATCCCATTCTCCCATCCCCTCGCATCAGCCTATTTGTAGCCCTAGTTCCCAGTTTTCTTCCAGGGTCAGCAGCTCTATCCTCCCCTCCCACCATCAGCCCATTCCCAGTTGAAGCCACCCAATCAGCTCACTTCCAGTGCTAGTCCCCCCTCAATCCCATTACCAGTGCCAGCCTCCCCTAATCAGCCCATTACCAGTCCTAGCCTCCACTAATCAGTCCATTTCCAGTCCTAGCCCCCCCAATCAGCTTCTTTCCAATGCTAGCCCCCATCAGCCCATTACCAGTCCTAGCCTCCCATAATTAGCCCATTTCCAGTGCTAGTCCCCCCCTCAACCCATTACCAGTGCTAGCCTCCCTAATCAGCCCATTACCAGTCCCAGCCCCCCATCAATCAGTCCATTCCCAGTCCTAGCCTTCCCTAATCAACCCATTACCAGTCCTAACCCCCCTGATCTGCCCATTACCAGTGCTAGCCCCCCCAACAGCCCATTATAATCCTAACCCGCACTGCCTCTCCCCTTTGTCCAGCATTTGCCCCCCTGTCTCTCCCCTTTGTATGGTACTTGTCCCCTTGTCTCCCCCTTTGTCCAGTATGTCCCTGTCTTCCCCTTTGTCCAGAATTTTCCCCCTGTCTGTCCAGTATTTGTCACGTTTCCCTCCTTTGTTCAGCACTTGTCCCCCTGTCTCCTCCTTTGTCCAGCATGCCCCCTGTCTCTCCCCCTTATCTCCCCCTGTATCTCACCTTTGTCTCTCCTTGTCCTCCTCCTGTCCCCACTCCCTCCACCTGCACCTCTCATCTAGGGGGCACTCTGGCTGTTTTTATTTTAGATTTTGCCGCCTCTGCCTTCCCACCATGTTTTTTTCCTTCAAGAATGCTTGCAGCGAAAAAAAAAAGTGGCAGGAAGGCAGAGGCAGCAAAATCTAAAATAAAAACAACTGGAGTGCTGCCGCCGCCACACAAATCAGCCTGATCTCTTGTAGGCTTCCTGCAAGTGATCAGGCTAATTTATCCGATGCCGGCGGCACTCCGGATCTGTTTTAATTTTAGATTTTGCAGCCTCTGGCCTGCCTCTGCCTTCCAGCGCAGGAAATCAGAGGCAGGCCAGAGGCTGCAAAATCTAAAATTAAAACATATCCAGAGTGCCGGCGTCAGAGTGCCGCCCCCAACGGAGTGCCACCTGAGGCAATCGCCTCAGGTGGCCTAATGTAAGAGCCACCCCTGGCTGCACGACTTATCTTCTGCCAGTCTCACTATGCTCATGTAACCCTTCTTCTCAAGTCACTTCACTGGCTCCCTTTCCATTTCCACATCCAATTCAAACTTCTCCTGATGACCTATATGTGCATTCACTCTGCGGCTCCTCGCTAACTTGCCTCCCTTATCTCACTCTACACACCTCCTTGGGAACAGCATTCCTTTGGCAGATCCCTTTTATCTGTGCCCTTCTCTGCCACTTCCAACTCCAGAATTCCACCTTGATGTTCCATATGCTTGGAACAAACTACCTGAGGCAGTACGCCGGGCTCCTTTTCTAACCCTTTTCAAATCCAGGCTAAAAACCAACCACTTTGAGATTTGTTTTTTGGAACCTGATGCCTCTCACTCTCTCTCTTGTTCACCTCTTATGTGTATCTTTACCATACTCTAGTCCTCAGTTTTGTGATGTTGTTTGTCTTAATTGGATTGCAAGCTCTGATGTGTAGCGACTGCCTCTTACATGTACTGTATATGTATAGCAGTGCGTATGCCTTGTAGCGCTATACATTAATGTCCTCATAAAAATCAGAACAGTGTAAAAGTATGCATGTTGCTTGATGGCAGTGCATGGAGCATGGGTAAAGCACATAAATATGTTTATGTTTATTAAAATACTTTCTATACCGCCCCATACCAACGGCGTCTGGGCGGTTTACAATAGTTAAAAATTACAATTATATCACAGGCTGTAAGAAACGGAAAAGAACGCCAATTAAAATAATAAAAGCGACAGAAAAGAGACAAAGAATAGAAAACGAACAGGTAGAGGAAAATCAACAAGAGGAA
Organism: Ichthyophis bannanicus; assembly: GCA_033557465.1. Lineage (NCBI taxonomy): Eukaryota > Metazoa > Chordata > Amphibia > Gymnophiona > Ichthyophiidae > Ichthyophis > Ichthyophis bannanicus. The sequence goes on from CM066033.1 coordinate 354,257,435, forward strand.
GGAGAGGGAGACAAAGACGGGGAGGGGAGATCAAATGCCAGACCAAACAAATGGGTTTTGAGATACTTTTTGAAGGCTGGATAAGATTGCTCTGAGCGGAGGGAAGGGGGAAGTGAGTTCCAAAGTCTGGGGCCCAGAAAAAAGAAAGCCGAAGAGCGGGTGGACTCGAGGTGGGCTTGGGAAGGGGAAGGGAGGGACATACGATTAACATGAATGGATCGAAGCAAACGAGGAGGGGTGCGGAAGTGAATCAGGTCAGCAAGATAGAGAGGGGTACCTGTGTAAATCACCCTGTGTGCAAAAGTGAGAATCTTGTACTGTACGCGAAATGACACCGGAAGCCAATGATGGTGCAGAAGCAGGGGAGTTACGTGGTCGTAGCGAGAAATACACACATAAATTATAAAATGCTTTAATTTATGCATATTCTTGAAAATACAGGATTTCTGCTACTTGCACAAGTATTTTGTACAGGTACACAGGTGCCTACTTCTTTTTATAAAATAGGTTTAACTTTGATGCCTTAAATGGTGGTTTAATTTTAAGAGGTATTTCTGCAGGTAAAACCATATGTAAATGTTGGGAAAAAAGGTTTTTTAATATTGGTCTCCCAATGTGCGCTTAAGTTTACTTGAACTGAGTGAAGACATTCTCGAGAAGGAATAAGTGTTTATGTGCATACCTTATAAAATGTAGATAGATCCCCAAAACAAAAAATTGGGACAGAAATTCATCAGTGGATGAGTTTCGGAGACATGTAATAGCCTTGATGGCTCGGCTTAGGAACCGAGGATACCCACCGGATGTCATTTCCAAAGCGTATAAGAGAGCTTCTAATGTTCATTGTGAATGGCTACTATCCTCTCAGTATAACTCTTCGGATGACAAATTCGTGGACGTTTTACCCTATATGGACACAACAACCCAAGTATCCTTAATTTTGAGGAAGCATTGGCATGTCCTTCAATTTCATGAATGCTTTAAGAAGGATTTGATGGTCCTTTCACCAGGAGATGGAATATCCGTGATCATGTTGTGCATTCTGCAGCTGTGGCAACTTCCCCCCTTCAGTTTCCTCAACACCCAAGGGGCCATTTTAGTTGTGGTAATAGTCAATTTTGTTAGCAAACCTTGAGTGGTCCTTATTGGACAGATGATTCCACTTCAACAACCTATATGGCCTGTATATAATTGTGCCTCTGATCATGTTGTCTATCTGCTAGTCTGCCCTTGTGGTCTCAAGTATGTAGGATGGACTACTCATCCTATTAAAACATGCATTGCTGAACATAAATCTCGGATTGCTACTTGTAGTCTTACAGCTTTCCCATTGTGTGGAATATAGGCATACCTTTTCATAATTTTGATGGAGAGTCATTGATTGTGTGCTTCAAGGTTGGCAAGGGGGTGGTCGGGTAGCTTGCCTGCAAATATGTGAACAATAATGGATTTTCAACTTGGATACAGTGAGTCCTCGGGGTCTTAATCTTGAAATTGAATGGTATTCAATGATCTGACCTCCGGGATGCTATCCATAGCCATAACAGATTGGTTGTTAATTGGCCATTGGTCTCCCGGAAGTTGGGTTGATATCAGAATATAAGGCTTTTTTGGTGACATCAGATGCCATCTACAATGACGAGCACCATGCCTTCCTTGTTGGGGATTGTTTGGCACTCACAAGAAGGTTTGGCATTTTTGAGGTGCTTTGTGTGGGGAATTATTTGATTATTTCCTGATGCAGAACCTAAGTAGTTGGTTTGAAACGCGGTGCTGCGTTGGATTTGTTTTGTTCCCTGGACATCTTGACCTCAGATAAGTGAATTGTTTTCAGTAACTTTCAAGCACTTTTAATTTTTATATGATAAGTCAAATACATTTATTAAAATGGAATGTTTGTGAAGTGGGGTTAAGTCCTCCATACGAATTGCCCAACAACATTTTTTTTCTAAAGCACAGCATATTTGAATTTGTGAGTCTGTGCTCTAGTGGTTCAATCTTTCTGGCTCATACTTTATAAAAGACCCAGGATATTTTTGCATACTAAATAACAAGTGTAAACATGTGTAGGTACTTTCCATGGGGTAATGTGTATAACTTGTATCCCCATTGTTTTCTCTTTCTTCTCTCCCTATCTCCACTTTGATGTATCTCACTCTCTCCTCCCCATCTTCTGCAGGCAACAGGACACATCTTATCTGTTACCTCTCTTGCCAACAGTAAGGTGGATGCAGTTATGCTGCCTGTTGATGGGGAGGGGGGGAGGGGGGAGATGATAGAGAGACAAGAGAGAGGATGGGGGGGGGGTGGAGGCTCACACAGTGACATAGCTTTTCAATCAGTTTCAGGGGAAGACATCTCAATATTCCCCTTTTCCCATAGCTATACCTCTTCAGCCACTGGGCCGATGCCAGGAATAAAGGTGCTGGTATGATGTGCCAGCAGAAAGAAGAGCCCATCTTACTGGTATCCAAAGGTCAATCAATAATGACAGCAGAAAGAATGATCTCAAAAACATTGCCTAAAATGTTTGTTGTGTTTCACTTCCACTGCCACTTTCTGAGAGTCACAGGAGTCAATGTGTGTGGAGGAGTAGCCTAACGGTTAGAGCACTGGCTTGCGAACCAAGAGAGCAGTGTTCATTTCCCACTAGCACGCCTTGGGCAAGTCACTTAACCCTTCAGCACCTCAGAAACATCCAAGTTATCAATGTCCCTGTTTAATGTGCATTACCAAGGTTAAGTTACAATGTAAGCTGCTTTAACTTAAATGATAAAGCGGTGTAATGTGCAACTTGTGAAATATTTCTGGCTCACACAGATACAGTTAAGCAGTTAGCATGAGTTGTGCTTCAGATTTTAAATACATTAACTAATTTAGAAATTATCTAGCCAAAATGAGAGAATCTAAACTGGTCAGACTGGATAAATCAACTTGGTCTTTTACTACATTCATTTACCATGATATCTTTAAAACTGGCCTTATGCTCCCAAAATAAAAAACACATATTATTAATTTAAGAATTTATTGTTGTGACGATAATGATGATTATTATTAAAACATAATTCCTGGTCCTAATGCAGATGAAAGGGACACCAGTGTCACTTAGGAAGGGATGAGAAATTTGTTCTGGTCGATTGATGTTTCCTGGGCAGAACATAGTCATTGTGGACAGACGTGCAGTTTTCTTTTTTGGATCTAGGAAAACAGTAGAAATAGAGGAAGTGTTTAACACAAAAGGGCATATTTACTAAAGGGCATTAGTCACTACCACTGTGCTAATGCAGAAATAGTGCCTGTCGGTATCAGCTAACATGGGGAAAAATGCAGACAACGCAGTGCTTTTCCGCAATATCTGCATTTCGTGTCATAGGTACAGGCTTGGTGAGATTATGGTGGAGAGTGGGCAGAGAGTAGGTGTGCCTGCCAGGTGTGATTACTGTGGATGTTACTATCAGGTAGTAATGACCAAATTTTGCAGGCTTTGCAAATGCAGCTAATGCCACCTCAATGGGTGGCAAATCAACAATAGAGTAGACACCCAGGAGGGTGTAGATAACATGAGGAAGAATCTAGCTAAGCTTGAAGAATGGTCTAGAATTTGGCAGCTGGGATTTAATGTTAAAAAATGTAAGGTCATGCATTTGGGCTGCAAAAATCCAAAGGAGCAGTACAGTATAGGGGGTGAAGTACTTCTGTCCACTAAAGAAGAGTGGGACATGGGCGTGATTGTGTCTGACAATCTTGAAGTGACTGAACAGGTAGAAAAGGTGTTGACAAAAGCTAGAAGGATTCTTGGGTGCATAGGGAGAGGAATGGCCAGCAGAAAAAAGAAGCTGATAGTGCCTCTGTATAGATCTTTGGTGCGACCTCATTTGGAGTATTGCGTGCAATTCTGGAGACTGCACCTTCAAAAGAATATAAACAGATTGGAGTCAGTGTAGAGGGTGGCTACTAAAATGGTTAGTGGTCTTTGTTATAAAGCATATGAGGACAGACTTAAGGATCTTAATATGTATACGTTAGAAGAAGGGCAGGATAGAGGAGATATGATAGAGATGTTTAAATATCTCCATGGCATAAATGCAGAGGAGGAGATCCTCTTTCAATTGAAAGCAAGCTCTGCTATGTGGGGACAGAGGATGAGGGTGAAAGGGGATAGACTCAGGAGTAATATGCAGAAATATTTCTTTACAGAAAGAGTATTAGATGCATGGAATAGTCTCCCAGTGGAGGTGATAAAGACGAGGACAGTATCTGAATTCAAAAAAGCACGGGACAAGCACAGAGGATCTCTAAGGAAAAAGAGGGGACTATTGTAGTAGTTGATATGGAAGGGCAGACTAGAGAGGCCATGTGGTCTTTTTCTGCCATCATGTTTCTGTTTCTAATCCCTGCGTCTTTTCCATGGTATCTGCAGGGGAAATGCCGGGAAATTTTGCAGTTAACATGGGCTTTTTGCAACTATCACCCGGCATTAGCTGTATAAGCTTAACACACTTTAGTAAACATGCCCCATAGATCTGCTTTGAATCTGATTCTTTGCTTGCTTAGGAAACTGAGAAAGTGGAACCAGTTTATCACCCACCCTTCATGTTTGCTGGAGTGCCTGGATGTAAGAGGGACAGCTTCAAGGTCACAGTTGGACCTGCTCTAGCTTTTGAGTGTTTCTGTCACACTGACATTATTTTAATGGAGTTCCATGGTTGCTGAATATGTCAAGATTTTTTGGAAAGAAAAGAAATTATTACTGTTCACCATAAAAGCTTGAGACTTTTGTCTCCAAAAAGAACCCATGAATCCATCATTCCACTGTACTCTATTTTAGCTTGTCTGCTTGCCAGAGAACTAAGAAACACAGTAAAAATTGTATTGATGACCTGAAAGGCACTATTGTGCAGCACTGTGCGATGTGGTTTGCATAAATGTGTGCTTTATAAAATTAAATGATGATGACATACATTTTGAGGCATAAATTAAGCTGTTACCCTCCTGGAGTCCTGTATTTTGCATCTGGTCTTTCTTTTAAAGCAATGCAAAATTCCAAAAAGTTATGATTATGCAATGTCACGCATTCTGGAACTTTCTATAATTTGGCTGCCGACATGCAGAGCTAGACCACTCTCTCCCACACAGTAGAACAATTCTGAGTGGTCTAACCATTAAGGAATAGCTGGGTTTATAGCACTAGTTTTGAAGATTTATCTTTTGCACTGATTATCCTCTCTTACCAAATCTGTTTTCCAGCTGGCATACTACGGGCATGAAGACCAGTTAGTGCTGCTTCTGGTCGAAGAGTGTTGCCAAAGGATGGACAGGAAGGGGCTCAGTTATTAAAGTTTTGTTCCTCTTTTGCTCTCATGCAAAATTGCGTTAGATTTATCCAAGTCAACATGCTATTTCCAATGAGGCACAAATCTGATCTAGCTTTTCAATGAGGGCAGAAAAGGCATACAATTTTGATAAATGATTCTTTGCATCTGCTCTTTGCTAATCACTACTAAGGGTATACAATACCAGATAGCTGAGGTTTAACAAATATTATTTATACAGCCCAGTCAGAGCACAGAGTGCTGTATAAAAGGAACCAAGTGGCCAAAAAGTGACTTACTCAAGAGCTTACTTGAGGCAGTGAAGTAAACTGACTTTTACTAAGTCGGCATTAAAAATACTGGTTTTAGCTTTTATAAAAGTGTGGTCCATCCACTAGCTGAGCCACTCCATCCCTACCAAACATATGGTCTTGCTGCACCTTGGACTGTTGCTCGGCTGGTATGAACTCCTAAAAAAAGGTCTTCACTTGTCAAGTATATACATGATAATTATTATATTTATATCACTGACACTGTTCACAACTTTGTACCACGTACATTTCATGGTTGCATGATTTTTCCATGCCCTCCCCCTCCAAAAAAAGAACTCACTTGAAAAGGGACAAGTGTTCTTATTTGCCAGGAGCTACTGTGTATGCACAATTTTTGTTTTAAGAATATTACTGTAAATTAACACTATTAAGAACTTCCTAGAAGAAACCCTAGTGTTGAAAACAATGTCATTAAAATTGTACATGTTTGTATATAATGTGAAACATGGTATTATGAAAGTTGGGAAGCTGACTGCTTACACTGATGTATTGATGTCATATTTGGAATGCAGTGACCATGGAAGCCCATATTTAAGAAATTACCCTTAATATGTCTAAAGTTGAATTTTTAAGAAAGTCATTTTAATGATCCAATAGATTGAAAGGGTCTTTGTATTTTAATATTTATTGTTTCTATCTTGCTGTATTCTGAGATCTTTAAAACTTTAATTTATGTCTTGCATTGTTCTAGCGAATAATCATTTCATTAGGTTAGCTTATAATCTTTCAGTGCAGGTTGCATTATATATCTGCAAGAAACAATTTGTGTGACAGGCTATCCTTTATAATTCCTCTCTTCAGACTTATCCTAACAAAAGACCCTTAATACTGAAGATGTTTTGTGGGAGGAGAAACATTTACCAAACAAGTAGTTTCTCTATTCCAGCCCAGGTAAAAAAAAAAAGCCCTCAGGAATTTCTCTAGGCCTTGTTAGAACTGGCCTATAGGTCTTAGGACCACCTGCTGATTAAGCCATGGGTCAATAGATTAGCTGCTGCTATTACTAAGTGTTAAGAAAAGCAAATTATGTGGCAGAACAAACAAATTCAAACTGTCCTGAACACAATTTCATTCCAAATTTAATAAATCCACCAGCCACTGGTCATCGGAATGGCAGAAATCTGCTCCTATGCACTTCTTGGTCCAAAGAATATGATGGTTTACCAAAAGTCCACATGGTATCAGAAACCAAGAGAGGGTTCTATTATCTCTACAAAATCGCATCCTAATCTGACACCTTCTAGACTTTCGTTTATTTACAAGGGAATATATGCATTTTAAACAATTACTTTAGGACCAGCCCTTGCATCTCTTACAGTCAAAAACCTTTTGTGTCCATAAGCAAAATAAGAATGTTAAAAAGTCATGAAAAGATGATAATGGATTTAAAATGAGATATAAAGTGAAATCACAAAAGCTAAATACAGCTCAGGATTCCCGCTAGCTGCAAAAATATCGGGTCTAAGTGGATTTTAAAGATTTCTAAGGGCCCTGTTGTAATGTGTTTCACGATGATAGACGTAAAACATTAGAAACAATTTTTAATGCATAAATAATGCTAAATTATGAAAATAAACTTGGAAGAGAAAAAGAGTAATTTCTCCTTTTGTTTTAATCAAGCTGCAAAGCATATATTTAGTTCTCCTGACATAACATGTAACCAGGTAAGGCGGACGTGGCTCTCCCGGCCCCTTAACCCTAACCTTCCACCACCCCTCCCCTCCCCTTGAAATAACCACCACAGATCACTTATTGGCATTTTAACTGGTCGCAGCTTTATTAACCAAGCACAACATACAAATACAACCATAACTGCTTAATTACGGTTCCGGCAGCGGGACGAACCCTCACCAGCCATGTGGGTAGCAAAGTGAGTTCCTTCCCGCCTCCGCCGAGAACCGTTCCCCGGCAATTCCATCCCCCCTCTTCGGCTTTGCCATATTATTAGCAAAAGCCCCGAGGGATTCTCCGGGTCAGGGGTACCCTACCCCTGCCCTGCGTATTGCCAGGCCTCCGGACCCCGGACACCTCCGGGATCCCACCCCCTCCAGCTGCAACCCCCCTATTTCCCAAGCACCGCTCCGGACAGGGACGGGAGGGTGGCTACACCCGTCCTTCACCGAAGCTCTGGAGGACTGGCGTCCGACTGCCCCGCCCCCTATTACCCTTCTCTCGTCCCTTCCTCCCCATTGGCTCCCGCGCTCGCCAGTCGCCCGCGGGAGCCAATGAGTTTAAAAGAAAACCCCGCCAAATTGGCACGCGCCCCCCTCGCCTCTGGGGACACGCACCACGCCGCCCCCCCCCCCCGGTTACCTGCGGCCTGCGGGAATGTGGCCCCGCGGCCTTCGTTTAACCAGGTAAGGCGGACGTGGCTCTCCCGGCCCCTTAACCCTAACCTTCCACCACCCCTCCCCCCCTTGAAATAACCACCACAGATCACTTATTGGCATTTTAACTGGTCGCAGCTTTATTAACCAAGCACAACATACAAATACAACCATAACTGCTTAATTACGGTTCCGGCAGTGGGACGAACCCTCACCAGCCATGTGGGTAGCAAAGTGAGTTCCTTCCCGCCTCCGCCGAGAACCGTTCCCCTGGCAATTCCATCCCCCCTCTTCCGGCTTCACCATATTATTAGCAAAAGCCCCGAGGGATTCTACGGGTCGGGGTTACCCCACCCCCACCCTGCGTATTGCCAGGCCTCCGGACCCCGGACACCTCTGGGATCCCGCCACAGGCTCAGTGACACCTGTCCCTGAGCCCCCCCCCAAGAGCAAAGCTGCGACCAACCACCGTGCCTTGAACCGCAAACTCCAAGGCCTCCTGCCAATCATTCAGGAGCAAATCTACCCCAACCGGGGATAGATGTACTCCATCTGGCCGATATAGGCCAGCACATTCCACCTCGACCCAGGAATGCATAATCTGCCATCCCCCGTTCTCGGATACCCAACGGCCAATTTGCCGATTAACCTTAATCAATCCACGAGACTACCTCCGGTGGCCCCAGCAAGCAGGCCTGGGAATTATGTCGGACCAGAGCAATACAACATCCTTGAACATTAACAACACTTCACCCAAATCCCGCTTAGCCGCTTGAATCAGCTGCTTCACTGTCCAAGTCCCCAAGTCATTGCCGCCAAGGTGCAGCAACAAGAACTCCGGGGATCCTCTGATGCGCCGATGGTGCCGAAGCAAAGGCAATAGCTGCAGCCATTGGAGACCGCGCTCGCCCACCCATGATAAGGTCACCTCCTCAGCATTCAATCCAATGTTTGCCCCGAGCGGCCACAAGGCTGCCTGCTGCCCGGCCCAGTACACAAAGGAATGGCCGAACATCCAGCAGCCATACGGCATCCGACCCCCATCTAAAAGAAAAAAACACAGGTACAACCATACCGACCATCATTACAAACGCACATACCCTAGAAATGCATTAGAACGCTATCTGCCTATCTGCTGAATCTCTGGGCCAGGCAAACCCGCCACCGCAGCACTAGTAGCGGCCCCAATCCTGAAGGAATGCGGCACAAATTCCCCAGGCTCCAAGCCGACCTGGCGCACCGCCATCCGCAGCACCGCCGTGAACTGAAAACGCGTCAAGCCCCGAGCATTCTCGTTCACAAAGAGCAACTCACTCCCCGGAGGTTGCACCAGTAAGTAAGCCTCCATCGCCGCCACTGGACAAATTGGGGAATCCCGGACAGCCCTCAGACGCACCCAAACACCCCTGCCCCTCTGGTCGGTCTTGGATCTAGACAACCATATGCCCAGCTCTCCCGGTGCCACCCGAACATGCCGCAGCTGCAGAGCCGCACCCCCCGCTACCCCACTGGACGCCGCCACCAATTCCCCCACCCGGAAGGCCCCAAAACAGAACACTGCCCTAAACAGTATGCGCTCATATGCCGACTCCGCCACCTCCGGCAAAGCGGCACACAGCCTCACTAACAGATCGTGAGTGATCGGGCGCCACTTGTCCACCTGGGGAGGGGTAGTTTGCTCCCAGCCTAGCAAGAGCCGGTGAGACAGGAACCCCCAACTGTGCACGCCCCACCCCACCGCCCTGGAGAAGAATGCAAAACCGGCTAAGTGAGCCCGCACAGTTGTTCTAGCTGTCCCCGCAGCCTTCGCTGCCGCGATGTATAAGCCCATGAGGTGATCAGGTACAGGACCCTGCCGCCATCCGTGGGTTGCCAAGAAGTCCACCATGCTGTCACAGCCTCTGCAGTAGGAGCGCCAAGTCGCCGGCGACACGGAGCTCCACAGCAAACTCAGCATGCCCTGAGGCCAAACCGCCATAAGTGCTCGGGGACCTGCCATCCAACGGTGTCCGCCTCTGGTGCCAAGCGCCGGAACAAGTCCCACTTGAAATGAGAAAGAGCATCAGCAATCTGGTTAGCACACCCTGGCACATGTCGAGCCCTCACCACCACGTTCAACCGCAAACAGGCGAATATCACCTCCCTCATCAAAGCTGCCACCCTCGAGCAACGCGGAGCATACCTGTTAATAACATTGACGACCGCTTCATTATTGCACCACCACAACACCCAGCGATTGCGCAGCCTGTCCGGCCACAGCTCCAGAACTACCAATATGGGGAACAACTCCAGAAAGGTTATACTATCGGTCAAGCCCGCCTCTCGCCACGCCAACGGCCACGGCTCTGCACACCAGGCTCCCCCAAAATACACACCCAGCCCGAAACCGCCTGCTGCATCTGTAAAAATCTGCAGGTCAAAAGTGGACACCTCCTTCCCAAGCAGGACCGTAACCCCATTAAAGTTCCTCAAGAACTGGTCCCAAACCCCCAAATCCGCCCTCAGGCTCCTGGAAACCCGGATGCGATGGTGCGGCCTCCGCACTCCCAAGGTCGCCGCTGCCAACCGTCGCAGGAACACTCTTCCCATAGGAATCACCCTACATGCAAAGTTAAGTGAGCCCAACAGCGCCTGCATCTCTCGCAGCGTCACTTTCGCCGACCCCAACACATTCGCCACTAGCACCCGCAATCTCGCTACCTTCTCCATCGGCAGCCGCGCCACCATGTCCACCGAATCCAACTCCACCCCCAGAAACGTGAGGCGCATTGAGGGGCCCTCGATCTTGCCCGCCGCCAGAGGGGCACCCCACTCCTCCACTAGCCTCGCGAAACCGTCCAGAAGCTCCTGACAGTGCCCTGACTGCGCCTGACCCACGAATAGAAAGTCGTCCAAATAATGGACCACGTTTCGGGATCCCACGTACACCCCCAGAGCCCAGTGCATGAAGGAACTGAACATCTCGAAGTAACAGCAAGAGACCGAGCAGCCCATCGGCATGCACTTGTCAAAATAATACTGGCCCTCAAAAACGAAACCCAATAAATGAAAAGAATCAGGATGAACCGGCAACAGGCGAAAAGCGGATTCAATATCCACCTTCGCCAGTAAGCACCAGTGCCCACAATCCCGAACCAACCCCACTGGCTCGTCAAACGACACGTACCGCACCGCACACAATTCTTTTGGGATAAGATCGTTCACCGATGCTCCCTCCGGGAAGGATAAATTGTGAATTAGCCGGAACTTCCTGGGTTCCTTCTTCGGGACGATGCCCAGAGGGGAAACCACGAAATTCGCGAACGGTCGGTCCACAAAAGGCCCAGCTATCCTCCCCAGGGCCAACTCAGTGGCTAGCTTATCCCGAACAATATGAACAAAACGCTCTACCGACGGCGTGTTGCGCACCCTCTCCAGACCCCCCTCCCCGACTACCGGTATGGGGAACCCTTGCTGAAAACCCCCCTCCAACACGTCCCGAGCCCGAAACCTCTTGTACCGCCGCAACCAAGGGCTCAGTGCTGCTAAACGAATAGGTGTCGGGGCCAATCCCATCCCTTCCTTATTGTTTTGGAGCAGGGGGAGAGGGGGCCCCTTTTTTGATGCATCGGAGCGCTGAGTGCCCCCCTCCACATACGGAGCAACTGTGCCAGAACTTACAGTCCAGAAATTGGCAAGAGGACTTATTAAAGCGCCAGCAGACATCCCCGACCCCCCGCTACCCCCTTTTTTCAACACGGGAGCCGGGCCGCCCTGAAAGGGCCGCCCTGCACTTGCCAATGCCCCGGTGCCCCGCTTTTGCCCACTCCCACCAGCCCCCCCTTTCGCCGACATCTGAGTCAACCATAAACTAATGTCCTGGGTCCCCCAGGACAACGACCTATTCTCCTCCATCTTGTCTCGGAACTTTTCGTCATAGTTGAGCCATGCCCAACCATCATGAGTCTGAGCCACCTCCAGGATCGAGTCAGCATAGGCTAATAACATCCCGTACTGCCCCGGGTAACGCTGCCCCCACACACTGGCCAACCGCAAGAATGTCCTTGTCCAGTTAATGACATTCCGAGAAGCCTTCCTGACCCTACCCGCCTTGGCGTCCGACTGCCCCGCCCCCTATTACCCTTCTCTCGTCCCTTCCTCCCCATTGGCTCCCGCGCTCACCAGTCGCCCGTGGGAGCCAATGAGTTTAAAAGAAAACCCCGCCAAATTGGCACGCGCCCCCCTCGCCGCCGGGGACACGCACCACGCCGCCCCCCCCCCCCGGTTACCTGCGGCCTGCGGGAACGTAGCCCCGTGGCCTTCGTTTTATCTGATACTAGAAGACACCACAGCACTGTGTACATCATGCAGCGCTATTCAAATGATTTGTAGCAGAAGTGGAGGAGTAGCTTAGTGGTTAGAGCATCAGCCTATTGCCCAGGAGATCTGGGTTCAGTTCCCACTGGTGCGCCTTTTGTCCTTGGGCAAAGTCATACCTTACTGAGAAAATCCAACAACTGCTGTATTGCCGGGAGTCAGCATTGACTTGAAGGCACTTAAAAAACAAAGAAGTAGTACAGGTTCCAGTGACTAGCAGGTCACTACAATGATAAAGAACAATTACAGCAAAAAATTCCAAGCACAGTAAAGGAACAGTCAGTAAAAACAACACATTGCAGCAACCTAATAAAACCCACCTAATATTGCAGAATCCTCCATCCCCAAGTGCATTTCCCATCAGTCCCCAAAGGCCAGCTGTCAGAGTGGACATTAAGATATGAGTGTGAAAGTTGAGCAAGTAAAAAGTACCCTATTAGATTAATGTACCGATTTTGTTTATTCTGTGGCGTGTGCAGATGTCCGATTGAGGAAACATGTATTTTTTCTAGGAAAGGGCTTTGTGCTGCAGGCAGCTTCCATGCTATATGGCCTCCTAGTACTAATAGGCTTTGATGAAGACATCAATTTAAAGGGCATATGCTGGCTTCCAAGATATTACAGATCGATAAAATGGTTTTGTTGAGTTAGCCAGGACAGGCAAGACTTTGCTGCAACGAATTCATAATGAGTTCTCACAACCGTGGCAGGGCACGAGAGACAGGTACAAGGTACAATCGGAAAAGAACAGCCTATTTCATATCCAGTGTATCACACAGGGCATTTTTCGGGGGGGGGGGGGGAGAGAGGGGGTGATATTTTAATGATGGTTTACTACAGTATATTCCTGAGCTGAAAAACTTGACCACCTCTCTTAAGCATCAGGTCTTGCTTGGGATATCTCTTTCTAGGAAGATGAAGAATATGTCTTTGAAGCTACTGATTTTCCGTCTGTCAGCGGAGGGATCCTATTCACAAAGTGCATCCTTTCCTCTTTGTAGGGTTTATCCAGTAGGAGACTAACTGAAGGTATCTAGAACTAAAAGCTGCTGATTTCAAAGTGCAGTGGTGGCCTTGTGTGCAAGGAAAAAAAAGGTGTTGTAATTGCACTCCTCTCGGCCTATCCACTGCCATTAGTTATGCAGATGATTTTCCATGCTTTCAGAGCCCTTGCATTTAACTCTTTAAGGCTTGTAGGCAAGATTTTTCGACTTTAAATATGGCAGGGACACGTGCATGCAGGCTTGTAACGTTAAAAGATAAGGTGTCTAGGGAAAACACCTGTGCTGTGTAGCCCGTCAAGCAAATAAAGCGGGAACAGTCATTCAGGGAGTGCCAGGAGGCCTTTTATTAATGCGGCTGCCTTGAGAAGCAACGGTTGAGGCATCAAGTATAAAAATTGACATCCTTTCCAGACCTGTCTCTCCTTTGCAAACTATGAGTTTTGTGTGGTAAGCGAGTCTTCTGTTTTATGTCATGGAATAAACTAACCAGACAGACACAGGCTTTGTTGAAAGTATCATAAAGTTCTTTTTAAATAAATCTTGTAGGATGTTAATAAATAGATTCTCTAGTTTACAAGTGGATGTAGGTGTGTGTGTGATATATATACATACACTCACACACACTGTGGAGCATTGGTAGGATCACTTCTAGTTCTTTTCCTTCCATGCATATATATTCTGCAACCTACTAAAGAAAAAAATTTCCATGCTTTTATGGTGGCATGAGCAATTTGCTTAAGGTCCTGAATATGTCAGGGCGGGCATTGCGGCCATAATACAAAAATAGAAAATTCCCCAAATAATCTTAGGGGAAGCCCAGAAAACCCCCAACAACACACATCCTTCTGTAAACCAGAGAGAGATTTTCTTGTTCTCTGATATAATAGGCGATGCATGCTGATCTAAGTGATTAAAATGTGTTTTTTCCCCTCTGTAGTGATGATTTGTTGGAACAAAAAATCTATTGACCGGCTATTGATCTGCGAGGCTAGAATCATATTGTCAGCCTTTCCCCACACAAATCTCATTTTCCTATATTTTCACTTAGGTCTGAGATATGTTTTTTGTAAGTTATATTTAAGAAGAAACAGACTTCGGATAATTACATCTTCGGTATCAGTTTTTATGGCATTTTTACACAGCATGAGGGCATGCAGTGAAATCACTCTTAAACAGCAAGAGTAAGTGGCGTTGCTTGAGAGAGAAAAAGGCAAGCCACACTTGCTGTATTAATTTAGGTAACAGGTTTTTTTTTCGCTCATTTGCCTGAGTGTTTAAAAATAATTCAGTAGCGAAGGGTTTTTTTTTTTGTTTGTTCTTGTTATTATTATTTTGAGCTTGAATTGGAAGCATTACGTTGGAAACCGACAAAGAAAGATGTGGCCTGAGTCTGCAAGGTCTCTTTCTTAACTGTTCGGCGATGGGAGAGAATCAGAATGCATTCTGTGAAACAATCACGAGTCCTGATTGTCTTCCTAAGCCCTTCCAATCACAGGCTAGCCGTAAAAATAATACTCACCTACCGGGCATCCAGCAGAGCTGAGCTACCTTTGCTGCTGGGAGGTTCATGTCCAGTCAAGCCTGATTAATCTGCTGCGAGCCCTGAATGAGCCCCAAATATAAGGCATACACCTGTTTATTAAGTCAGTTCATTCCTCTCCCCCCCCCTGCTCCTCAATGAAAAGGAGCATTAATTAAAACAGTAAACAAACGTCTCCTATTCTAAATCGGAGCTGCAGGCAAAGTAGAGATAACTTGGGCTCTTGAGAAGAGGGGATTTTCAGTTAATTTGTGGAGTCTACTGTCACTCTCGGGGCAAAAAAGCTTTGCTTAGCTAGAAAACTGAGGCAGGTAGACAGACCTGCACAAATACTTATTTTGGTGCAATGGCTTCAAATTCCCTTTTCTCTTTCAATACTTAATAAGGTTCTTCTTATTCTGTAAGGCAGAACTCACACTTTCATTCCTCTAGTGACTCACACATTTGCCTACTGTTCGAACAACTATGGGAAAAATGCTTGTATGAATTACTAAATCATTCAGAGAGGCCTTACAGCACAAATCCCCATCATATTTATAAATGATGATAAACTTTGCTCATAGAAAAAAGTGAAAAGTTTTAACTAAGTTTTCACAAACAAAAAGCAATAATAATAATAAGTAGCCTGCAGAATTGGACTTCTATTGAAAAAGATTTTGAAAACATATTTTACTATTGAGCATTTTTTACCCTACAAATCTCTCATGGCTATTTCTATTGGATTCAGTGTCTGATAGCATCAAAGCGCATGGAACTGCTCTGTGGAATATTTGTATGTTTTGTTTTGGTTTTTCTGTGCAAGAGGCCTTCTTTTTAAAGATTGTTTAGAAGAAGAATTTCCACAAAAATTCCTCTTGTATCATATTTGTCATATATATCTATATCTATCTATCTATCTATCTATCTATCTATCTATCTTTCTATCTATCTATATAATTAAGCCATCTTTTTAACTAGTTAATACATACATAGGCTCTTAACCTGTTAGTTATGAAAAGGAACGATTACATATTCCTTTACACAGTATGAATATTCCTGTTGATTTCCACTATTAGTGTGACTCTATGTAATGTTTTTATTGGATTGAGTAGATGGACTTTTCTTTGTGAAGCTGAGATTCAGAATTCCTAAGGATAACTGAGACCCCATGAAAAATGTAGGAAGTCTATATTTAAAGACACAGCCACCACATAAAGATAAACGCATGATTTCTCCACTATGTCCGATATTAAGTAGCCCTATCTGTTTAATATTTAGGTAGGACCACTGAATCCTAAACATGAATTAATAACCCACCTAGTTAAAGCTAAGACTGCTATTTAGCAGTCCTACAAAACGGACACGTTTATCTGGAGAATGCCACTATCTGTATACATTTTGGCTCTGCCCCCCGAATGTCCCTTGGCTTTCCGATTCTTTTCTTATAGGGATAAATTCAATGTCCAGCCAAAATGTGTCATAAGAACATTAGCCAGTACTGATTTTTTTGTAAGCCCTTATACAGCTAGCATTGGGTGCTGACTGCATAAGTGCTTTTGAATATTAACCTGGTAGGTGTCATACATTTCTGGGCAGTCCAGGAAACTTATGCAAATCATTGTTTCATGTGAAAATGTGCTTCTAGTATGCTGCAGGTTTCATGGCAATCTTACTTTATCTAGCGGCTTCTCTGGAAAATCATGTTGAAAAATTAATGGTAGAAAATTAGTTGTGTATTAAAGATTGAAATTGCATTCTGTGGCACGTCATAAAATGATATGAAACAATAGGAAAATACATGTAAATGGCTTTCTGGGACTGACAACAAAGAGAGACTAGACTGCCGCCTGTGCTCTGAATGAGAGGTACAGATGCT